>OX451736.1:541487327-542737327 GCA_948472305.1 Vicia faba
GCTATTCCAATCCATCCTAGAGATTATTTTCATGCTTCTTTAATTTTCATTTTTTTCAATTCTAATATTTTCATTATCAATGTTTATCTTTAACTACCTAGCATGCAAGATATATATTTTTGGGATTTACATTCTAATTGGCTGGCACGAGGGTTTTATGTAGATCACTAATGTTTCTTGTGATTGATACTTTATAAATGGACAACAAAACATTATTTATAGAAAAAACTGGGTTAATTTCCCCTAATATATTTATGAACACTGAGGTAATAGGTTATTTATTTTTTAAATAAAAAATAAAATAAAATAAGGACTTCTCCCTTCGGATGTAGACCCAAAAATAAAGTGGTGAACGGTAAGGAATATCACTTATAACTTCTTATCATCCACCATTTTTTTTTTGGGTTGCAATATCTTCTTAGTATGATTTAGAATATGTATCTTAATGTGTTCAGTCAAGGAAAGAATTAAATCATTGAATTTTAACTTAGATGACAAGATTGAGAAATTATTCCCAAATATAAAACTAGATTTCAAGAGGTGAAATCAATAACAACAACGCCATTTTGTTAGATAGATTGAAAAGTAAAAAAATGTTTTGTTTAAAGTTGGTAAAATTAGTTTATTCAATGCATGAATGTAACAACTACAACAACAACACACAACCTTGAAAATTCTCCTAACTAATTAAGAAACCTTACAATATTTTTATGTCTTAAAATCCATCTCAGAGAATGATGTTACAAGTTTGGAGGAGAAGAAGGCGAGTTAGGTTAGGAAAAACTGGATGAATGAATGCTTTTATAGAGAAATCTGGGGTAATATTCCCCTCGGTTGGTAGGCTAACAGAACAAATATATGGCTTAATATTTAAATAAAAATAAAAATAAAAAGAATAGAGCAATTTTAAAACTGGATGAATGAATGCTTTTATAGTTTTGGGAATTTGAAATGTGTTCTTAGATAGTTTTCCCCTTGGTTATGTGTATTATCTGAGAGAATATATGGTATATCTAACAGAAAAATATAACATGGCCCACCCAAGTTTTATACCTCGGTATTTGTTGGGTGAGGTGAAAGTTTTATCATAAAATGTTATATTTGTAGTAGTGTCACTTGATCCCGCAACTTGATCAACATCACTTGATCTACACAACTTAACATTAAAGTATATCCACTTTATCACTACATCAGATGATTTTCATGTTTCATCTTGATCAACATATATTGATCAACACAAATGAGATTCAAGCACCAAGCACACTCACTTGGTCATATCAGATGACATTCAAGCTTCATATTGATCAACATATCTTGATCAACGCATCTTGAGCTTTAAGTACAAAGCACTATCACTTGGTCAACATGTCAAGCATTATCACTTGGGCACCATATCAAGTACGGTCATTTGATCCATATATCAAGCATCACCACTTGATTAGAAACATCTCAAACACTACCACTTGATCCATATATCAAGTACCATCACTTGATCAATATTCAAGCATTATTACTTGAACAATCTTTAAGCACCTTCACTTGAATCAACATAGTCATGAACATAAAGACTGATGAACACTTCTCTTAATCAACAAATGGTTTCAATCTTTATACCTTCAAGAACACAGATCCCCACTTCCTATCAATCCAATCCTAATATTAGTCATTTTACTCAAGTAAATAGAATCATCAAGCATGTAAGTGGAACATCTGACTATGGTCTTTTGTTTTCCTTTGATACCAAGTCTCCTCTAGTTGGATATTGTGATGCTAACTGGGAAGGTAATGTTGAAGATAGAAAAAAAAATTGGTTAATGTTTCTTTCTATGGAACAATTTAGTATCTTGGTTCGGTAAAACCATAAACATGTTTCCCTTTCAATTGTAGAAAATAAATACATTGTTGTTGGAAGTTGTTGCATTAAACTTTTATGGATGAAACAAATGCTCAAAGACTAAATATGATAATATTTTATGACATTATACTTTGACAACTTGAGTGCTATCAATATTTCTAAAAATTATGTTCAAGATAGCAGAACCAAAGATATTAAAATTTTAAATCACTTAGTCAGGGAACTAGTAGAAGAAAAGAAAATCACTCTTGAGCATGTTCAAATAAACAAACAATTATATGACATTTTCATAAAAGCTCTTGATGCTCTCCAATTTGAGAGTTTTAGATCAACTTTAGGTCTTTGGATTATTGCTAATAGTAATTATAAGGTGAGTGGCTAAAGAGTGTGTGGGCTCAATGAAATCCTATAAGCCCACTTGTATTAAGAAACGTGTTTCTTATGTATTTCAGTCCAACAAGGAAACACTTCATTTCATTAATATTAAAAAACAATATTTCTAATATTTAATTTATATGCCTCAACTCTTTCTCCAACCCTGCATCCCCCTATGATGATGTGAATCCCTCTACAACGTTGTTGGAACTAGGATAGGTATCGATACTTCTGGTAAGGACAAGAGAACCATGAAGAAGAAAATTTCTAAAAAGGAGAAAACGGTCATGAATGTCCATGGTGTTCTCCAGAAATACTTTACGATTAGGTTCATAGGTATTCCTTCTCTTATCAAGCCAAGAGAGTTAAAACACAATAAGTTGAACAAAGTTGTTGATCACACTCCCCTTTCCATGTATGATCTAATTGGCAATGGTTTTGAGTCACGTGATAACATTACCGCTGCTAAGGATCTTAAAAAAGACCCCCTAAGTTGAGAGATTCCATGATGAAATTCCCATCAACATTTCTCCTCTCAATATGGTGCTCTCAAATGTTATTCATACTACCAATCAAAATGAATTTAAGTATTTAATATTATTGTCTCCACGGGGACTAATGCAATTTCAAAAGGCGTTCTATATTTCTTATGATTTTAAGAAAGGTTTGTAAAAGTTTGTTTATTGTAAAACATAATAAGGAAATATTAGTAAATGAGATTTGTGTGTTTGAAAGAGGAGAAAGCCTATTAGGGCTAGATTTTATTTTCCTATATTCACATACTATCGTGATCAGTACATTTCTAATTAGATATTAACAATACTACTCACCACTTAGTGTTGGTTGTTTATATCTAAATCAACAAAGTGAAATCAATGGTATTTCTTAAATGACGATCTCTCACCCTATTGACCCATACAATATTATGAAGATTCAATAGTATTTATGGATACTAAACCTATATATATATATATATATATATATATATATATATATATATATATATATATATATATATATATATATATATATATATATATATATATATATATATATATATATATATATATATATATATATATATATATAATTTAGCATCTACCATATAAAAATATTTGATTTATTAATTAAAAGTATTTCTAAATATCATTTCAAAACAGTGAAAACTTGTTCAAGTTAGTGTTGGAACAAGTTTGGTTCGTCAACTAATTTGTGAAGTTTTGATGATAACAAGTACACTAGTATGTAGAAAAATTTTGTACTTTAACCATTTATTAAAGTCTACAAATTTTATTCACAGACTCTAGCCTCTGAGCTAGCATGTTGTGGACTATAGACAAGTGTAGTTCTGTACTTTAGGAAATGAAGCACACTCTGAACCAATGGAGAATGCAAATAAGTGTTTACAATGAACAATCTTCTTCTACATATATCAAGTCAACTATCGAAAGAACTTTATCCAAATTGAGTCTGATAAATCAAGAATCTTAAGATTCAATGTTTCTCAAAGCACTTAAGACTTACTCTTATAAAGCTTCACCATATTTTATCAGAATCCTCTAATCAAGAAGTTAAATTTGAAAAAAGATATTAACTCTAGACTCTGATCAAGCTTCACCATATTCTATCAGAAGCCTCTGACTCAAGAAGTTAGTTGTGAATAAAGATAGAAACTTTGGACTCTGATCAAGCTTCACCATACTCTATCAGAAGCCTCTGACTCAAGAAGATTATTATGAAGGGAGATAAGTGTGAAAAATATTAAAAATAGTACAAATCAACATCATTTCCACTACCCCGCGAGATAGGACAAAAGGATTGTATGTCAGTAATTTTTTTCAATATGTCACATCCTCACCTTCCACTATGTTTCTACCACCACTCTACTACTATACTACTCAATGTCTTTATGCAAGTTGTAGATTATGAAATTCAAACGTCACCCTCCAACAAATCTATTTTTTCATCCACATAAAGGATTGCTTGAAGCCATGGAAAAGAAGAAGTGGAATAAACTAAAGAACAAGTCGAAAAGAAGAGAGAAACAACTAAGAAAGAAAAGTCGATAATCTACACAAAGAAGAAAGTTGTTATTATTTTGAAAGCTTTATAACTTTCATTGTTTGTAAATCTTGTTGTATTGAAATTGTGTGTATCAACTTTCAAGAAGCACTTTGTAAACACAAAATATTGTAAATTAACCAGGTTAGTTAATTTCCTTGAGGGACTAAAGGTTTAGTCATAAGCCTTGATAAGTTTTTGATTGGTGTTTCATTGAGGTTGTAATCAAAAGTGAAAGTGATTAGTGGATTAAGTACTTGTTGATAAGGCAAAATCACCTGGGTAGAGTGGACTAGAGGTAGGCTAGTTAACGGTGAACCAATATAAAATTTTGTGTTCTTATTCTTTGTTGCTATTGTGATGTTTGAGTTTGGGTGTTCGAAAAAGCTTTATATCTTAAAACCCAGTTCAACCCCCCTTCTTGTGTTTCCTTGAACCTTCAGTTAGATACTATCACACAAGCATTAAGAATGAATATGATCATCAATATTAAAGCATAAATAGAATTAAATACAATGCCATCATCAATATTGATACATGAATAATCATATGACTACATCTAAACCCAACAAAAGAGAAATTAGATAATATTACTCATAGTAGTTGTTCAATTATGACCTAGAAGAATGAATTTGAATATCATCTATGATGATTTCTCGAACAACCTTTCACCTTGAATATTCTCTCTCTCTTTCTCACTAATTGTATTTCTTTGTTTTTAGTGAAAATATAGCACAAGTGATCTAGCAAAAGTCTCTCAAATTAATGGTTCAAACTACTATTTAAAGATGCTTACTGTGTCATTCCCGCTTAGCGGGGTCTTTAGCTCACCTAGCTAGCATGTCTTTTTTCACCACAAGTTGATTGCAAGCTCATTCAAGTGGGACTTGTTTCCTTGCTTCCCCAAGTGAGGCCATGTTTTTTCCTAGTTATCTAATCTTCCTTCACCTTAAAGTAACTTTATGTGTAAGTAATCTCTCAAACCGCTCTGCACTGCTAAGCAAAATTGTCATATTTTCCTAGTGAGAAACCCTTTGATTCAATATGAAGTAACTTGGTTTGGAGAAATGTTTGAATCATTTTGACCCCCCTTAGGTTGCTCAGTGTGCTAACATCCTTGCTTATCAAGAATATCCCTGCATAGGTCCAAGTTATGACATTAGAAGAATCTCAAAGTATCTTTAAAATTTCAAAAAAATTGAGATTCTAGGTGTGTAAATAAAATCACACATCCTATGAGTCGAATAAACTGAAATAGAAGAATTCAGAAATTTTGTGCAACTATCATGATTCGCATCCCAAGTTGTACATGACCCAAAGCATGGACCTTTGTAACTCAAATCATAGGATACACACCACTTCAATCATTAAGAGATGAAATTCTATGATTTGCTTCTGCATTGTTTGAGTGAATCATGACTTTAGTCTTGACTCAAATCATCCGTCTAATCATGAATTGAATCATACAAATGGGTTACTCATATTTTAGAATTTGATTCAACTTACTTTACCACATGAATCAAATCATACATGATTTTATTAATCGAATCAAGCGTAATTTTTCCACTCATTTTATGCTAAATCTACAGCAACTATAAAATCATCTTCTCTCAAATATTTCACAATGTTAGAAAACACATACTTCCTATACTTGTTTTAAACTCACAAAACACTTGTTCTTTCATATTTGTCAAAAGAGTTTTACATTTTTGTGAGGTAGAAGGTGAAAGACGTGGTTTACAGGTGCTCACAAAAATGTAAAAAAATTTCTCGATCTACAAACATACCAACACTCAAGATACCAATGGAATCGAGTAAATATTGTTGCAGAATGGATACTTAGGAGCATGTTATTGGGGCTGGAGGATTAGAAGCGGTTTCACGTGAAGATTTTGCAACAAGTTCGGTTTGTGGTCTCTGTTCAAGTCAAATATCTATAAAGAAATTTTTTATTTTTTTAGCATTTAATTGAATAATGTGATCGTACAAAATCTTTTAGTTTTTTCACAAATATTATTGAAAGACCAATGAATTTTCAATGGGCAACCATTGGAGACTAGATTAGACGCAAAGCAAAGAAAAATGGGTTGAACTAATATAAATCCCAGTGTACTTTATTCTCTCTCTCTCTCTATCTATCTATCTCTCTCTCTCTCTCTCTCTCTCCTTTTTAATTTTCTTATTTAATTGCATGATTAGGTTGTTCTTTATCACTTTCTAGAAATTGTATGCCATTAGAATTTCTTTTGGTAATGATTTATTGTAAATGTGTAGGTTTTGTTATAACTGGTACTTCGATTTTGTCTTGTTGTAGATTAAACTGAAAACTATGGTTGTAGAATCCATTTAGTGTTGTTGATGTTAAAGGAAAAAATTATGCTAACTGAAAAGTAAACATGTATGTACACTTAATGTCAATTGACAAGTATATATGTGTAGAACTTACCGATGAGCCTTTTATTCACAAAAATGAAGTCGATAATTCTATTAAACTCCCAAAAGATTAGACCAGTGATGAAACCAAAACACCATCATATGATTTGAAGGCGATAAATATACTTATCTTCGTGTTAAGTGCTAAATTATATTACTCTATCTCATATCATAATAATGCACAAACTATGTGGAACACTCTTCAAGTCCTTTGCGAAGGAACTGAAAACATTAAGGATTCTAAATTCAATATGTTGACAAAGGAGAATGGATGTCTCCGTATGGAACAAAGATAATCTGTTGAATCCATGTAGAATCGTTTTCTCCATTTAATCAATAAGTTAGACGACTTACAAAAGTCCTTTTCTAAGAATTATTGCACTAACAAAAGTATGATATCTATTGTTGCATCCCAAAATTTGCCCTCTTAATTTTAACCCTAACTGGCTCATATGTTTTATTATCATTCATACATGCATCACAATTGTTCTTATGCTATAGGATCAAGTTCATCAGTGAATTATGGTTTTCTCTTATCAAGAAGGAGGTACAATGATCAATCAATACAAGTTTGAGATATCATTCATCAGGGTTATTTTTATCAAGACACATGGTCTTCCATCTTTTCAAATTTCTCAAACATTATCAGGAGATTAGAGTTTCATCGCCTAAAGATAGATCACATGCTTCCATCTAATTGGTTCCAAGAATTAGGGTTTTGTGGTCATGGTTATTGTGTATTTCCTTTCTCCTCAAACTACAAGGTTTTCCTCCACCAAGATGCACCAAGAAGTGGATTAGCGTTAATTTCCCTATGTTTGCCAGAGGATTAGGTTCCCAACCAGTGCGCTCAGGGTTTCAACAAGATGTAGTTGTGAATTCATATATATCAAATTCTTTGTGGTTCGTAGTTCAAGCAATTTATCTTTGTATGTGTGTGATTAACAGAGGAAACTTTAGGGTTGGTCATACCATCATCATGGGTTTCTTTCTCCGAACACATGAGCTTTATTCATCATAGGAGGAATGGTTCCTTTATTACTTGTGATGCAAGTCATTGTGATGTACTTCTTTCAAAAGTGTTGCGAGAATTGAAAGAAAAGATAGAATCCAAGACACTTAGAGAATTCAACACCTTACAAAAGAGTCAACCATTGGAGAAACTTATTTTATTAGCTTGGAGTACAAATTCATACTCCTCAAATACAAAATCCATTAAAGAAGTGTCAAATATCCGTATCTATTACAAAATACTTTGAAAGTTACAGGAAAGTACATTTTGACCAAATTCAACCTAATTACCTAAAACTATTCCACAGTAAGTCTTTCAATTCTTGTAGTCTTCAAATTATCCACTTATCATCTTTCATTATAACGTGCTTTCATGACTAAGCTCCTTGTCAAAGTCCCAAATTTCTTGTTGTTACCAACACCAAACAAACATTAGCTTGAACTTGTTTGCATAAAATTCCTTAACCTGTAAAAACTATGGCACTACATCAATATAAACCAGTGGCTAAGCAGGCATAGTTCATGTCCAACCTGCAGCCAAAACCTACTGCAAACCTGTAGCAAACTACAAGTGAGTCGGCCCTGCACATATGAACCTTAAAAAAAAATCAAAGAATATTAACTAGTTTCATTAATAACAGTATGGGGGAATTAAATAATGATATCAAGAAATCAGAAACAACAAGGGATTTAAGAAACTCACTAACTGTTCTAACCAAATTTCAGCTCATACCCTAACATATTTTCTAACCATCTAACTAACATAATTGAATCAATCTCATCCCTTCATGGTTATAACAAACTTTCTCCATCAAAGGCTCAGATCAATTTCAATGTAACAAACTTTCCAGATGATATAACAGAAATTTTCACAAAGATTAGGGGGGGATTCATTCAGTGAGATACGATTATTCACTTGACGAAAATTCACAGAGAAGGATTCAGAAAACTCACCAAGAAAAAGCTGAAAATCTCTCCTTTCTTTGCTTTTTCTCTGCAACATCACCATTCTCTCACAGTGATTCTCCCTCAAATCCCTCACCCTGAACCCTTATCCATCCTCGCTACACGCGGAATTTTCGCATCGCACAACAATTCAACTAGAGAGCACTCACACGATGGCTTCACGATCGCCATCAAGTCTTCGACAATAATTCTTCACCATCAACATTGAATCGCAGTTAGATTCTGCATCACCATAATATTCACACTACTGCATCAACAACCATACAAGGCTCAATCAACAGAGAAACCGTAACACATAATAGGTCTCACGGATGTGCAAAATCAAGCGGGATCGTGAAGACGAAGAGAAAGAATAACGTTAAGCATGCATACCTGAAATCTTTGAAACTAATTCACCATCGTCTTCCTCAGCGGTATAGTTAAGTCTCACGATACTTTAATATCCCGCGTCTTCTTTGTTCTCATGACAATCTGAAGGTAGCTTATGGATTATGAGGAGGAACATCAATGGTTTCCTCTATTAATTTAGCGTCATCCCCGTGAAATTCCGCTATGGTAACACCTAGGGTATTTTTTGGAAGAGTGCTTCGATCCCGTTGATTGGTGAGGTGCTGGCAAAAACTAACATTGGATTCGTGTTTAGGGGGCCGAAATAGGTAGGGCTCGCGTTCAACTTGTGGTGATTGGGGGAAGGTTCAAGGAGGTTATGGCGACAACGATTCTCGCCGGAAAATGCAGTAAGATAAGAGAGGCAGAGTTTCAATGTTTTGAAATCAACTGAATCATCACTTTATCCAAACACACTGTTTCACCTCTTTGCAATTTCTCTATGCATTTTTTATTGAATAGATGATTTAGGTATGGGATGGACTGAAGGAAAATTGTCCCTAGGCCCGTTTCAAATTCTTTTTGTGAAGTATAAATAATTTCCATGCAAAAACTATGTGTGGACCACTTCTGGACTAAGCTTAGTGCCACATATTAGACTGCTCGATTATACCTCCTGCATACAGTTTGCACCTTCTGGATGTCTTGACTCTTTTCCTTGTATAATTATTGTGATTGATTTGTAATTAACTGAGTAATAATTGTTGAAGAATTTCAAGAGGTTTTAAAGTAAGTTAAGAGCCTAATCTTCATCAAAGAAAGTCGAGGAGGATTTTGGTAGAGTTTTCTTATCGTTTGAGTGGCTTCGAAGAGACAACATACATTTCTCCGTTAGGTAACACTTGAATCTCAATTTTATTTCTGATTATCTGAATTCCTACCTTGAAGTAGGCAATGTTTGACTTAAAAACCTACCTTGAAGTAGGCAATTTCTGATTTGAAGTCCTACTTTGGAGTAGGCAATGTTTGATTTAAAGACCTACCTTAAATTAGGCAATTTCTAACTTGAAGTCCTACCTCGAAGTAGACAATGTTCTTTTTTGTATGCACTTGTGCAACAGTTTATGGATTTTCCTCATATAAACTTGATAAAAAATAGGCTTTATATTTCATTGAGTGGTAATGTGATTGGAAATATTTGTGATTGATCATTTATCGAGGAAATTGTGTGTAGAGTTTTTCTTATCACTTGTGTGGTTTTGAAGAGGAGACGAACCTTCTCCGTTAGGTATCACCTGAGCTCTATTTACTCTCTCATTTTTGCATCGTCTTCAATTAATCTTGCCATGAGAAGTAGGATAGAGATGCATGACTGGAAGTCTTACCTCCATAGGCTATGTTTTCTGAGTAGTTAGGAATTAATTGGGATGATGCTAATGTTATGATACATGTTCACTTCCTTTTTGATTCAGGTTCATTTATTTATTTATTGTGATACATCTTCACTTTATTTTTAATTCAGGTTCATTACTTGTTGTAATGCATGTTCACTTCTTATCTTTGGATACTTGTTCAATGTGATGCATGTTCACTTATTATCTTCTTTTAATTCATGTTCAAATGATGCGATTTCTTGATTCACTTAGCCTAATGCATATTTAGGTCAACCTTGTGTGATGTCTTGATTCACCTTATCATGATGCATGTTTAGGGGCCCATTATGTGATGTCTTGATTCACTTAGCTTAATGCATGTTTAGGTACTCTTTTATGTGATGTCTTGATTCACTTAGCCTAGTGCATTTTTAAGAAAACCTTTTATGACACTTGTTCATATTGTGATGTCTTGATTCACTTTCCTATTGCTTATTTATGAAGCCTTGTTGTGATGTCTTGATTCACTTTCCTATTGCTTGTTTAATAAGCTTTGTTGTGATGTCTTGATTCACCTTAGCCTAATACATGTTTAGGTAACCCTCGTTGTGATGTCTTGATTCATGTTATCCTATTGCATGTTTAGGATACACTACATCTCCCATATGCTTGTGTTGATAGCATTATCTTCCTATTACTTGTTTAAGATTTAGTTGATTCCTAATTCAAGTTTAGGTACCCTCCTTTGAGCTTATTGTGTAGAATATCATAATTGCTTATAATTACTTGTCTAGGTATATTGTGTGTTACTTGTACACTCCCTTGTTTGTGTGATTGTTGGCATATTACTTGTTTATGTATACTTTGTGTTACTTGTACACTCTCTTTATCTCTGAGATACCATAATCCCTTAGGTTCTTGATTCAATTCTGGTTTGAATCAAGTAGACCCTAGGTTATTAAACCAAGCATGATAACTTCAAGTAGGATTCCCTCACTACAAGAAATTTGACATTTACCAACGGAAAAAATCCGTTGGTAAAGGTCTAAAACTTGTTGGTAAAGGTCTAAAAACCTATATCGACGAAGGTTTGCTTCTGCAACTATAATTCTCTATACCAACGGAAATTTTCCGTCCCAATATCTTATACCAACGAAAATTTTCAGGGGTTGGAAATTTTTTTGAGGCTATAGCAACAATTAATTAAACTATTTAATAACTTTATTCACACATATATCCATTGGAATAGAACTAAATTATCCGTTGGTATATGTCAGTTTTTTTTACTAATATTTATTTTCTATTATTAATATTTTTTAATAGTTAAATTTTGGCAATACTTTCTATATGTACCACACCAAATTTAAAGCAACAGCAAAGAAATTTTCAATTATATTGTCAAAATAATGAGTCTTACAAACATTAAAATAATAAAATAATGTCAATTATATAATAAAAATCACAAAAATATATGCTACGACAATAAAAAAACACAAAAATATATCTAAGATAAAAACAGTTTTAATTCTTCCTCTCTTCCATTTTCATCACTGGATGAACTTCGAGAATTTGTCAGTTAGGACACTAGAAATTTCTGTAGCCGGTTAAAAATAAAATAAAATAAGTCACATACTCAACTCAATAAATATTTTAATAATATCCAAAAATATGAATTCGTAAAATAAAATAAAATATATTTGTCTTGCAACTTATTAGGAGTGGTAATTCAATGTTCTTATAAACTCAGTGGACTAGAGAATTCAAATGGTTAGGAGCACTAGGAGATTAAAAATAAATATATGTGTTTACATCACCAATACCACCTTAAAATACCCTGAATTCTAAGAGAGTTTAAAATCAAGTCACATTCCCCCTAAATACTGAGGTCCTAGTGGTAAACAATTCATCCCTTAACATTCATTAAATTAAATTAAATATAATTAATTATTTAATAGTAGACAATAGTTCGAGACTTAAAAATCCCATAATAATAAATAAATACAATAGCCGAACATTGACTTAAAGGACAAAATTAAATAAATACAATAGTCGAACATTGACTTAAAGGACAAAATTCTAGATCACTAGTTAACTAAGTTCTAATATTATATTAGTTCAACACTATAAAAAGCTTAAGCTATTAAAGAAGGGTTTATGTAATATGTCTTAGACAATGGTGTTATACAATGAACTTGGTTAAGTTTAAACTAGAAAGCATTTGGAAATCTGACTAACTCAAAACAGATGAATATGGATAAATTTAACATATTTTTAGAGTAAATAGTTTTTCTACATCTTTTCTATATCCAATCAAAGGCTATTGTAAACCACAAGACTATCACATCAAATTGCAAGAGTATAATCGTTGTTGGAGCTGTGTTGTTTCTTGAACCTAAAGAGAGCGTGAAATCAAGATTCTTGTATGTCTGTCAAGTTTAGATGTCTTGAGGGGGAACAATCATGTATGGTTGATGTTTACTTCTTAGTGAGTAGAGAGCAATGTGACAGCTAGTGATATGCTAATGGTTTGTAATTCCTGATGTTTTCCTAAAGATATACGCGACTTGCCTCCAGAGCACGAATCTAAGTTCGATGAAGGTGAATACTTGATGTTTTTGTCTGCTAAGCAAGTAGAAGAACTATTAGAAGATGAGGCTCATATTTTTGTGATGTTTGATGCTTTGGAAATCGACAGTAAAGCTAAGATGGTGAGTCTTCCAGTTATGTGTGATTTTCCGGAAGTATTGCGAGATGACATCAATGACTTGCCTATGGAGCGAGAGGTTGAGTTTGCTATAGACTTGCTTCCCGGTACTACTCCAATGTCAATGGCTTTTTATAGGATGTCAGCATCAGAATTTCTTGAGCTGAAGAAACAACTGGAAGAATTACTTGAGAAGAAGTTTGTTCGACCAAGTGTTTCTTCGTGGGATGCACCCGTGTTGTTGATTAAGAAGAAGGATGGAAGTATGAGGTTGCGTGTGGACTACAGGAAGTTGAATAAGGTGACTATCAATAATAGGTATCCACTTCCAAGGATTGATAATTTGATAGATCAATTAGTATGTGCTTGTGTGTTTAGTAAGATCGAATTGAGGTCTGGTTACCATTAGATTCATATTAATCCATATGTTATACTGAAGGAGACAATCATGATGAGATATAGTCACTATGAGTACACTGTGATGCATTTGGCGTATCTAATGCACTAGACATGTTCATGGAGTATATGAATCATATTTTCCATCTGTACCTGGATAAGTATGTGGTAGTCTTCATTGATAATACTTTGATATATTCTAAGTCTAATAAATAGCATGCATAACATCTCTAAGATTATGTTGCAGGCATTGAGGGTGAAGAAGCTTTATGCCAAGTTGTTGAAATTTGAATTCTGGTTATAGGAAGTGGACTTCCTTGGCCCTGTGATTTCAAGTGGTGGAATTTTTGTAGATCCTTCTAAAGTTGATATTGTGTTGCAATGAGAGACTCAGAAGTCTGCTACTGAGATACAAGGTTTTCTTGGTTTAGCAGGTTATTATTGAAGGCTTCACTAAGTTGGCATTACCTTTAACTCAGTTGACTCGAAAGGGTCAAGCTTATGTGTGGGATGCTGCATGTGAAGAGAGTTTTAGTGAACTCAAGAAGAAATTGACAAGTGCTCCAGTTTTGATTTTTCCTAATCTGAGTGAGTCCTTTGTGGTATATTGTGACGCGTCAAAGATGGGTCTTGGTGGTGTGCTGATTCAGAATGATTAAGTTGTTGCTTATGCTTCCAGACAACTGAAGGTTAATGAGACCAATTACCCTACACATGACTTAGAGTTGGCAGTTGTGGTATTTGTTTTGAAGATTTGGAAGCATTATCTGTTTGGCTCCAGATTCGAAGTGTTTAGTAATCATGAGAGTATGAAGTGTCTATTTGATCGGAAAGAGTTGAATATGAGGCAAAGGAGATGGCTTGAAATTATGAAATATTATGGATTTGATTTAAGCTACCATCCGGTAAGGCGAATGTTGTGGCCGATGCTTTGAGTAAGAAGTTTTTGCATATGTCAATACTTATGGTACAAGAGTTAGAATTGATCGAGCAATTCAAAGATATGAGTTTAGTGTGTGAAGAAACTCCTAAAAGTGTGAAGTTAAGGATGTTAAAACTGACCCGTGGTATTCTTGAAGAGATCAAGGAAGGTTAGAAATATGATCTGAGTTTGATTGACCAGTTGTTGCTAAATAACTAAGGTAATGGAGGTGAATTTTAAGTTGATGAGAATTTTGTAATGAGGTTTGGAGATAGAGTGTGTGTTCCATATGTGCCAGAGCTTAAGAAGAGTATTCTCGAGGAAGGACATTGAAATGGTCTAAATATTCATCCCGGTGCTACGAAGATGTATCAAGACATGAAGATATTGTTTTAGTGGTCCGATATGAAAAAGGAAATTGTTGAGTTTGTCTATGCTTGTTTGACTTGTCAGAAGTCAAAGATTGAACACCAAAAACCTTTGGGTCTGATGTAGCCATTGAATATTCCTGAGTGGAAATAGGACACATTTCCATGGATTTTGTGTTACATTTAACGAAGACTACTAAGAAAATGATTTGATTTGGGTGATAATGGATAGATTGACTAAATCGGATCATTTCTTACCGATGAAGATCAATCATACCATGCAGAAGCTAGATGAGATATATATCGAAGAGATTGCGAGATTACATGGTATACCTTTGAGTATTGTGTCGGATAGAGATCTGATGTTTACGTCAAAGTTCTGGGAGGGTTTACAGAAGGCTTTGGGTACTAAGTTGAGATTGAGTTCTGCATAAGGACGGTCAGAGAGAGAACTATCTTGTATGTGGAGGATTTGTTGAGGGCTTGTGTGTTAGAACTAGGGATGACAAAAAAACCCGTACCTATGGATATCCGTGAGTAAAACCCGTCACGGACACGGGTATGATGGCTTAATGCGTATCTAGGGGGTAAAATAAACATATATTTGATTACCAGTTTACTTACAAATACGAATATGGATTTGATGGTACTCATACCCGCGTGTATTCGTATCTGTTAATAATTAGTAAAAATATTTAAATATTAATTTGTTTGATCAAAAATTATTATTGTGATTACTATTATTATTATAATTGTTATTATTTTGTTAAAAATGATATTCTTATTATTATTATTTAGATAAAAGAAGAAATCAAATGAATGTGACTTATTTTTGTTATTATTTATTATGTGTTAAATTTGAAAATATTTTTTTTCTTTAAAAGAGATAAAACAAATTAGTTACTTAAATATATATTTATTTAAATAATAGTATCCATGGATACCCGTAAATAGCTACGGATATCTCAAAATTCACAAATATCCATCTAACGGATACCCGCACATATATGAGTATCATATTTACTAAATGAGGTGGGTGGCGGGAGACTAGTACCCGTGTCCATGGGTACCCATTGTCATCCCTAGTTAGAACAAGGAGGTTCTTGGCATAACCACTTGCCATTGATTGGGTTTACTTATTGTAGCGGTGAAAATTGAGATTAAGCTATTGATTAACTTAACTAACAAAGCAAGAGTCGTCACCGCACTTTATTGTTTCCAAAAGAATGAGAAAAGAGCGAATAAAACCCATAGAAATTTTAAAACAAAACTAATAAAACAAAGAGATCAAGGTCCAGGGGTTGATTTGTTAGACGATGAATACATAGCTAGGGGGGGGGGGGGGGGGCGTGAATAGATTACCAAGCCAAAATACCAATTAAATCATAGTTTAAAAGGTTATTTGAAAAGACTGCAAGCGAAAGGTTTTTATATAGATCTTTAAAAGTCGTCTATATGAACCTAGTTATTGGAACTCAGATATGCAACAAGCCTTATGGAATAAAGGAATCAATAAGCTGTATTTTTATACACTTGAAACAATCAATAATTATTATTCGTTTATAACAATTCACTAGCAATTTATTGCCAATGACAATAAGCAAAAATAAAAACAATGCAATTTGTCGAACACTTGGTGTACGAACAAATTTTTAGAAATTTTCCTTTAGTATTGTTAATATGAAAAAGCACTTATAATCAAAAGTGATTATAAGCTAATCAAAAACCAATTTAAAACAAAAATAGCCACAAAAATATTCTTATGAGTCGATCGATCAATGCTATTTAACAAATTGCTTAATGAAAAAGTAAATTAAGTAAAGAGATAAGAGATAGTGACACGAGGATTTGTTTAGGAATTTCACCAATCGTCCTCATTGTGGCTAAGTCTCCCTCCAATTCTGTTTTAGAATTAGGATAATTTGTTACTATATAAAAAGTTGATTACAAGAGAATTGTTCCAAGAGAAACCCTACAAACTCTACTGTTTGATGTTGATTCAACCCCTTCTCTTTCTTTTATCTTGAGACATACCAAGAAACAATATCTACCAATTGATTTATCGAGTCTTGCTACTCCTTTGGGTACTAAACTCCAAAGCTCTTTCGCACACAATCAATTTTAACTATTGAACACAAGCACTCTCAATTTGATTCGTCGTTCTATCGCTACTTCCTTGGGTACCAAACTTCGAAGGCTTTTAACTTGGCCGCAAACATATTTTGAAAGTCTTGAACAAAACCCCAAAATATACAAAAGATCTTGGAGGACAAACCCTAGGGTTTTCCAGATGAAACCCCCTCACATTTCTCAACCCAATATTCTCGATTACACAAAAACCTAATTGGACGTTATCAAACCTCGCCTAAATGGCACCCCGACAAAAGATGATTATGTGTGATTTATCAGTGTGTATGCATAGGTTGGAGGTTGAAGGCGGAGAGCAATGGTGGTAAGTGTTTATAATTTCATCAAGTTGAAATGATACATAAATGATGTATTTATAATTGTGGAAGTTTAGATGCAAAGAGGTAATTTTCAGAATTAAAGATTGAAAATTTGACCCATTCAAACAGTATATGCCGACTTGAAATACGGATGTGCTGGAACATGAGGCTAAAATTAATAGTATGTGCCAGCCAAAATGGCTTATGTGTCGGCCTATGAGAAACATATATTATAGCCTTTAATATTGAAGCAAATGTGCCGACCAGAAAATTGTATATCCGACATATAAAACTGAAAGTTATAGTATGTGTCAGCCTGAAAGTTGCATGTGTCGGCCTGTACCAAACAGGAGCTACAAGCTTCATTATTGAGTTACATGTGGCAGCCTGAAAGTCGTATGTGCCGGCACATGAAAATGTTTTTTGTGCAGAAAATGAATTTTAATGTTTTTGGCCAATTTCAATGTGGTTTTGAATGATTCCTAAGACCTCTAATGCAATGGTGCACCATATGACATAGAGATACCATCCAATATACATAAATGCTAAATTTTCCTAGTTTTGACATAATGCAAAATATCTAATGATGAAGTTGCACTCTGTCGGAACCGACAAAAAAATACGAGTCATCACCATCCCTTTTTGTCCTAAGGACGGGAAAGGAACGGATAAACCCTAAATTTCCAAAGATTCTAAATTCATGAGTTGGTTAGATAAAGGGAAGATGTTAGACACACTTTATCTCCCTTGTTCTCAAGGAGTTCCTAATATAGGTTTCGGGGTAAATCAGAAATTTCTACTTAACTGCATTGTTTCCATGTGTTTGAGAAAATGTTTAATTTTTTAGTTATGAACTAGCTTTGGTTTTAACTGCATGCCTACGTATCTCCTTGCAAAGAAATCAGAGTCCATTTCATAGTTCGTTATGTGTTTGGTTAATTTTTTATAGGATTACATAAAATTGCTTTCGAGTTATCCTTGAACCTTGTCCGGGTTTGAAAATTGAGTAAGCGTAGACGTAGTTCGCAGTTAATTTTGAAAGTAATCCCATTTAATCTTTTTTTAAATATATTATAATTTTGTTAAGTTAGTAGAAAAATAAAATTTGAGGTTGGTTAGTTATTTTAAATGCATGATGTAATTTTGAAAATGTTTGAATGATATTGAAGTTAGTAAAAAAAATGTTTAATGAATTAAATAAAAAGGTTAGTAATTTTATAAATAATAGTTAACAATTATTACAATTATAATATTTAGTATAAAAAATAAATTATATATTTATAATAACAAAAAAATGTTATTTTAATGCCAAAAAGGAAAAATGATACCAAAATAAATAAATAAAAATAAATAAATAAAAAAATAAAATAAATTTTATTCATAAAATATAGGGAGGTGTATTTTGTTTTATGTAGTAATTTAGGGGCGTGTGAATAGCATTGGCTAAGCCCATGATTTCGTTTGGAACCCAATAACAAGGGGTGTAGATTTATGGTGAGTAGTAAGTATGGGGGCGTGAATAGCGTTGGGCTTGGCCCAAATCAATTTGAGATTTGTTTGGTCATTGTGAGATGAGTTCCATGGGTTAGGATGTGCCAGCGTATCCAGGAACATTGAATTTTGATCACATGGCTTCTAGGAGTTGATCCTGGAGCGTTGATAAAAAGTATACCCAATAGAGAGACATGATTGAGAGTGGACTAGGGAGTACAGAATGGGAAGTGAGGAGATACCAGTCAAGGTATTCCTATCGTGTGGCTAGTAAAGGGCCACACGTCACCGATCTTGGAAGAGACAGAGGAGTATTTATCAAAAAATACAACACATTTGGCCATTTTTCTGTTTTGTCTCTCTTTACTCCAACTTCTCTCTCTACTCTCCCACAATGCTCTCCCTTCTCTATAGAAACAGCACCACTAGAAATCGCTCCGCCCTTCTACCCACCCTAAACCACCCAAAAAAACACCACCAAATCCAGATTTCGGTTGAGCTTCAACCAGAATGTTCATACCGTCAACCATACAAACCCAACTCTTCATCCCACCATGAACCTTAGGTTAATCTCCACCGTGGGTGGCTGTTAAGGCCACTATGCAGGACGTGAGTTCGCCGGGAACTCCATACAGAAACCCAGAACTTCAACCAAACACTTAGATCCCTAACAGGTTTTGATCTAACCCTAAGAATCTTAGTCCAGATCCGATGAACCCTAACAACATAAACCATAACCCTAAGAACCCTAGCCCAGAAACAATAATTTTGAAGAACCCTAACCCTATCGTATGAATCCTATCCCTAGTTTTCCAGAAAACAATAATTAAACCCCAATGAATCAGAATTTTAACAATCACAACATCAAACAAGAACCATAAGCTAAGTGTTTAGGCTTACTTGAACCGCAGTGAAACTAGTTGTAATTTGAATCCCTTTTCCTCTTCTCTTCTGATCTCTTCCTGTATTTCTTCTGTTTGCAGGTACGTTGAAGGTGGTCAATCTCGAAGGCTTAGGGTTTCAATGTAAAACCCTAAGTATTCAAAGGATTGAGCTTTGGTGAGGCTGGGGATTCACAACAGTAGTAGTTGAATGCAAGGGTATCTTCTCCCAAATTTTTTTCTTCTCTATTTAGACTTAAGATTTAAATAGGCTTAGAAATTAGGTGAATTAGGAAACTAACATTAATTTTTATTTACAATTATAGGTTATATAATTATTCAATTAGGCTTAGATTGTTTTAATTTAGAGATTTGATTTAGGATTATGTCTGATTTGTTTGTAAAATAGATTTTAGGTTTCTAATTTTGTAATGTATTTGGACGAATTCTCATGTATATACAGATTGAATCAAATAAAACCTATTTTCAATCTTTGATTCATTTCAATGATCTAATTCAAAAACTAGAAGTTGGGCTTTGGTTGCTAACTTAGGGTTGAAGACACTCAGGGCATAACTTGTTCACAGGATAAACCCTAACTTTGACTTTTAGTCAATAAAAAATAATAATAAAATGAAATACTAACATTAGAAATGCAATAATAATAAATAATAACAATATTAATGTTAAATGAAATCAATGAGTAATAAATAATATTGATATACATGCATTCAAGGACGTTGACTCTTAGTTAACAAAAACAAATAAATATATATTAAAACCAAATCAACTATCAATCCATTAAACTTGAATATGTATAAGCTCCCTATAATGTCCTTTTGCATATTTCAAAACATACACTACAAAAGGATAAAAAAGTAACCAAAAAATCATGAATTCTAATTCAACGTAGCATTGATTTTTGAGAAATTCTTGATTTGATAAAATTCCATTTATGTGACTATTTATTTTAAATCTTGATTTTGAAATATACTGATTTTTGAAAGATTCTTGATTTGATAAAAACTCATTTATGTGGTTGTTCTTTTTAAATGTTGATTTTGAAATATTTCTTCATTAAGTGAAATTTAAAATATTAAAATGTCTATTCAAAATATTATGGATTGATATTCATGATTATATCAATTCATTTGATAAATTTAGTATAATTATCTATAACGTTATACTATATTTTTATATAATATAGAATTATTATATAGTAAATGATAAATAAAAATGTAGTTTGTCTTTAATTGATAATTGATTTGATGTAATATAAATTATAAAATAAATTTAAATAAAAATTTGATTAATTTATTATAATTATTTATGATATAATTCTATATTTATAATATATAATTACTATATAGTATATGATAAATAAAAATATTGTTTGTCTCTCATTGATAGTTGATTTGATGTAATATAAATTAAAAAATAAATTAAATATAATTTAAATTTAAATAAAAATTTGATGAATTTAGTATAATTATTTATAATATAATATATATTTTTATATAATATAGAATTATTATACAGTATATGTTAAATAAAAAAATAGTTTGTCTTTCATTGATAATTGATTTGATGCAATATAATATAATTTCGCCGGAAATATTTATTATATTATAAATATAATTTAATTTAATTTTAAATAATTTTTTTATTAATTTAGTATAATTATTTATAATATAATTCTATATTTTACTTAATATAGAATTATAATATAGTATATGATAAATAAAAAACTTAGTGTGTCTCTCATTGATAATTGATTTGATGTAAAATAATATAATTTCACCAAATATATTTATTATAAAATAAATATAATTTAATTTAATTAAGTAAAAATTATTATAAATAATTATTAAATATACAATATATATTTTTCTAGAGTTGAGAATTTTTACAAAATTATATTTTAGTATTGATTAAAGTATATTATATAAATTCAAATGGATATAAACATATATAAAGTATACTATATAAAAAAATATATTATATAAGTTAACATACAATATAGATATATTTGTTGTAAATACATATAAACATTTAAAAAAAAAAATATTTATAGTTGATTTTGAATCACTTACCTTATATACAATTTTGCATAAATTTATAGGTTGACATATGGGTGGTCTATAGCTAATAAATTAGTATAAAAAAATTAGTTCCAATTTCAATAAACTACCTTATATATAAAATTTTGAATAAATGTTGTGTAATTTTTTTAAAAAAATAACCCACGGCTATATATATATATATATATATATATATATATATATATATATATATATATATATATATATATATATATATATATATATATATATATATATATATATATATATATATATATATATATATATATATATATATATATATATATATATATATATATATATATATATATATATATATATATATATATATATATATATATATATATATATATATATATATAAATTTTTTTTTGCATAAATTAGTAGGTTAACATATAGATGGTCTATAGCTAATTAATTAGTTTCAATTTGAATAAACTACCTTATTCATATAATTTTGAATCAATGTAGTGTAATTTTTGAGAAAATAACCGACAACTATCAATTATCAATCTATTACAAATGAATGTATATAAACACCCTATAATATTTTTTTTGCAAATTTAAAAACACAAACTACAAAAGGTTAAAATAGTAATTAACTAAACATAAATTTTAAATCCACGTTATATTGAATTTTGAAAGATTCTTAATTTGGTAAACATTCATTTATGTGGCCATTCATTTTAAATCTTAATTTTGAAAGATTTCTTGATTTGGTGAACTTTAAAAATTCTTATGACAATTCAAAATATTAATGAAATATGAGTGCTGATTAAACTGGTAATATATATTAAAATTAATATAATATAATTTTATTTAAATAAAAAATAATAAAATTTGCTTAGAATTCAAAAAACTATTATATTTTAAAAAGAAGTTTGTTATATTATATAATTGAGAAAATTTAAAACTATTATATTTTAAAATAAAGTTTGTTATATTATATAATAATACAAAATAGATATAATTAAATATAAATAAATATAATTTCATTTACATAAAAGTATATTATATTACTGAGGAAATTTTACTATTTCTTATTTAAATAAAATAAAATAATATTCATTTAAAATATTTAATTATTTATTAATAAATATTAAAAATAATATATTTTAAAGAAATTTTTATATTTATTAGTATATTTATATCCATATATATATATATATATATATATATATATATATATATATATATATATATATATATATATATATATATATATATATATATATATATATATATATATATATATATATATATATATATATATATATATATATATATATATATATATATATATATATATATATATATATATATATATATAATTATCTATTTATAGTAAAGTTTTAATAAATTATGTTATAAATATAATTTTGAATAAAAATGATATAATTTTTGTGCGTATTACAAACAGCTAAATCAATGTTCATAGTATTTTTCTTTTCCAACACAAAACCGTTTCATTATATCTAATTTTCCATCTTCTTCCATAGAAAGGTTTGTGTTGACTTCATCCAAACTTTTTTTTTTATGTTGTAATTGTTTATATTCAATCCATTTATGTTATGTAATTTTTCTAACTATATTTTATATCTATTTTAACTGAGTCGTTTCAAATATTTGTTTCATGATCGGTGATTTTTCTACAATTTTTCGTGTTCTACAAATTTTATCGATTTTTCTAATATAGCCACTTATCCATTTCATGATCTGCGATACTATTATAACACGAGTTTCAAGTTTTGATTTTATTTTAGTGCCTTTATTGCTCACTTACTTTGTCTTACCTATTTCTCATTTTAATGTATGCAAACATGTTCAGTGTTAAGACATTCTATCTTTATTGGTGACTTCAAACAAGGGATCAAGATATGAAAGATGTCCATTAGTATTGTTGATCTTTGGACTGTTAGAGAGCGTACTGAGGTACAGTAACCATGTAGCGTGAAGGGAAGCATTTTGTTCCAATCTTTATATGTCTTCACCATTTTATGGATGATCTTCTTGATGTTTTTATTGGCAGCTTCAATGGCCCTGTTCATCTTGGGCCGATAAGGTGACGAATTATGATGATCTATTTTAAAGTCATCACACAACTCCTTCATCATTTTGTTGTTCAAGTTAGATCCGTTGTCTATGATGGTTCTACTAAGGACCCCATTTCGACATATGATATTTTCTTGATCAATCGAGTAACTACTTGCTTTGTCACATTTGCATAAGACACAACTTCTACCCACTTGGTGAAATAATCAATGGCGAATAGCATGAATCAGTGTCCATTAGAAGCCTTCAATTTTATCATTCCTATCATATCAATTCCCCAATGGCCATGGTGAACTTAGGACATTCAGAGGAGTTGGTGGTACGTGCACCTTGTCAGCGTAGATTTGGAACTTGTGGCATGTCTTTGTATAATGGTAACAGTCATCTTCCATCATCAACCAATAATACCCTGATCTAGCCATGGCATGTCCATTTGTATGAGTCCTGAAGGTTCCTTCGTGGATCTGTTTCTCCACGCACCTGAGTAGAACCATATGCTAGTTTCTTTTGTACAATACACCCCATTCAAGAAGAACTTCACAACTAGCTTTCATAGAGTTTGCTTGTCTATTATTGAGGCATTTTCTAGATATTCTTGTTTCTCCAAATACATCTTGATGTCGTAGAACCAAGGCTTGTTATCTGGCCCTTCTTCAATTTCAAGATAGTGTGTAGGTTCTTCGAAGTGTATGATTGTGATGCGTAGTTCATGATTTGGCCAAGTTACTTTGAACATGGATGACAAAGTTTCTAAGGCGCCCGCCATCAGATTTTCTTCTCGAGGAATGTGAGTGAAGGTAATCTCCGTAAATTTTGTAGCTAGATCCAAAACATAATCCCGATATGGAATTAATTTGGGATGCCAGGTGTAGCATTCATCGTTGACTTGGTATATGACTAACGTTGAGTCTCCATTTACTTCAAGGTATTTAATCCCTAGATCAATAGCATCTTATAGACCCAGGATGCATGCTTCGTATTCAGTAATATTGTTGGTGCAATCAAAACATAACCTTGTAGTATAAGGTTTATGAGAATCCTTTGAAGAAGTCAATACTGCCCCAATTCCATGCCCTAGTGCATTTGAAGCACCGTCAAACCTGAGCGTCCATCCTTCCTCTGGTTCAGGTCCTTTGTCAGGCCCTGATATTTCGTAATCACCTATAACCATGATTTCTTCGTCTGGAAAGTCAAACTTCATTGGTTGATATTCTGTCATTGGTTGGTGAGATAGATGATCAACTAGTACACTGCCTTTGATGACCTTTTGTATGACATATTGGATGTCATATTCAGATTATAATATTTGTCATCGAGCAGTTCTTCCTGTGAGAGTCGGCTTTTCAAACACGTACTTCAAAGGATCCATTCTTTCTATTAACCATGTGGTGTGAGTTAACATACATTATCTTATTCGTTTAGCGGCCCATGGAAAAGCACAATAATTCTTCCCAAGGAATGAGTACCGAGTTTCGCAGTCAGTAAATTTCTTGCTTAGGTAGTATATTATATGCTCCTTTCTACTTGTTTTGTCGTGTTGACCCAATACACATCCCATGGAACCTTTAAGAACTATCAAGTACATGATAAGTGGTATTTCGGGAACTGGTGGCATTAAAATTGGTGGTTCTTGTAAATATTTCTCTATTGCTTCAAAGGCTATCTGACAGTCTTCATTCCACTTTATTGACTGATCTTTTTTGATTAATTTGAATATAGGCTCGCAAGTGGCAGTTAGGTGCGATATGAACCGTGAGATGTAGTTAAAATGTCCTAAGAAACCACTAACCTCTTTTTCTGTTCTTGGAGCTGGAATTTCTTGAATGGTCCTTACTTTGTCGGGATCAACCTCAATACCATGTTGACTTATAATGAAACCCAATAGTTTACCTGACCTGACACCAAATGTACACTTGTTCGAATTCAACCTCAGTTTGAACCTTCGTAGGCGCTCGAATAATTTCTATAAGTGAATGATATGGTCCTCTTCTGTCTGAGACTTGGTAATCATATCATCTACGTATACTTCAACTTCTTTGTGGATCATGTTCTTTAGACCAGAGGGCATTACTTTGTAACAAAAGGTGCCCCAAGGAGTCATGAAAGTAGTCTTTTACATATCCTCGAGAGCCATTTTGATATGATTATAACATGAGAAACCATCTGTTGTACCCCCAAATTTACCCTCTGTTTACCTTGGGTTTTGGTAAACAACCGCTGATCCTCCAAATGGTTACTTATTTGGTTACTCGCAGGATCGATCAGATTGATCCTAGGACATAGGTTGATTTTGAAGTTTGATTGAATTGGATAAGGCTTTAAATAAATTGGCTTTAAATGAATTGCATAAAGGAAAGACTTGGTAAAATAAACAAGGCTTTAAAGTAAAAGGTTCGACAAGAATGTAAAGAGGAAAGCAAGTAAATTTCTGGAAAAGTAAATGACTTTAATTGATAAAATTGGTGTTTCACACATACATTTCTCAACAATTCTTTCTCACACGCTGGGTACTCGAATCTATATGAGTGACTTTGTATATAATTGTGAACACACGCGAGAAACTACATGTCTACTCCTATTTATACTAAAACATCCCAAGTAACCGTCGGGCAGTTACACTGCTTCGAGATCAATCCACTTGGCACGTTCTCCATGCTCGACGCCCCAGATCCTTGCACGTTTGCACGTGGTAACTGCTGGAAACCGTTTTCCCTCCAAACGCTTGAATTTCAAACTGCTCCACTCTGGACCATCGAACACTTTCGTCAAGAGACATCTTCGACGAGAAACTCCTTCGACGTCGAAGGCAACCAGCCTTCTTCTTTGGAAGAAATCTTCTAAGTACTTTGCCATCTTTCGACGGGCATTTCGACAGACTTAACCAGTCGAAGACATCCTTCAGCTTTAACGGCTGACATCAATCAAAACAAAGGTGTCGAATTTAGGAGCCAACAAATTGCCCCCCAAGAATGCCTTATTTCGACTCTGAAAGAAAAAGGCATTCTTTGAAACGCCATTCGACACCTGTCTTTCCACGCTTAGTCACAAATTAACTTGTGCACTTTTTGTTGCTTTTTACCAACTATTGGCAATCCCAAGAAAACCATCATTGATTTGATCCTAGGACGTCACTTTCGGTACGGCGTGCAGTACCAAACGTCATTTTAGAATTTGTCATTATGACAATTCCCAAAAACGAGGACGCACGCTGCGTCCCTCTATTTCTGCAGAAACGGCCAAAACAACATGAGGCTGCCACGCGTCCCACTAACTCCTGCAGCATTAAATGGCATTTAATGTCCTCGTTATTGGGGATTTTTCCCACTACTATAAATAGCAGTGAATATCCCATTGTGGGACTTTTTACGCCATCTAGCCTTTCAAACTTCTCTGTTTTCATACAAGCTTGTTATCTTTGCAGAAACTCTTCCTCTTTCACTTCGTCCTCAACCTCATTTCAAACTTAACACTAATCCATGGCATCTGGTTCTACTGCTCCCAGTGCTAACGCACCAACTGAACATGCTAAACCCAAGGTTTTCGTCACTGCTCCGGTAGTGAACTCTACAGGTAAACGAAGGGTTCCTGAACCTTCTGACATCGCCGTTCGCGATGCTTACTCGCGCCACTTGATGATCCCGGTTGGATACTCCAACCAGATCTTTGCAATGTCTGGCCCCATGAATCCAAGTATCTCTGAGGCTCTGAAGATCAAGAGCTATTTCCCGATAGTCGAGAAACTCAAACCAGTCGCATGCGCCAAGAAAGACGCAGAAGACAATGAAGACCCTGCACGTGAAAAAATCGACCTCCGCTTCTTCAACAGAGGTGTTAGGGTCTTCAGGTCTTGCCCTAACCTTACCTCCGATTATGTTGCTTGGCTAACAAAGTTGGAGAAGCACCAAACTTCGATCTGGAAGGATATGGGAATCTTCGACCTAGTGATGCTGTCGAAGACGGGTTTGAACTACTCCCCGGAGATGCTGATAGCTTCACTGTTGTTCTGGGACTACTCCCACTTCACTTTTCATCTTCCCTGTGGGATGCTAACCCCCACACTCTTCGATGTGGCCGCTATTACTGGCCTTCGACCCACCGGGGATTACTTCGATCCGGAGGAGATGTCGGAGGACCAAATTGGCTTCTCTGAGACCAAACCAACATACACCACTTTCATCAACCATTATCATGACAGGTCGACAGATGCTGTGTCGGATGTCGAACACATAGCGTTTCTAGCCTTATGGCTGACTCGCTTTGTGTTTTGCTCGAAGTCTCTGCAGGTGACCAAAAAGATGGTCACTCTTGCTACTCAACTGCATCATCGCCAAAACATCTGTTTGGCAGAACTGATTCTGGCTAGCCTCTATGATTCGATCAGCAATGGGGCAACTCTTCTGAAACATATCGAGGACAGGGCCAGTTTGCTACTTGCTGGGCCCTTTTGGCTGCTCCAACTGTGGCTCAACGCCACTTTCGAATCTTTCTTGCCCAAGAAGGTTCAGATAAATGAACAGGCTCCAGCGATAGCGAATAGACGCGTCGAAGGAACCAGGCTGGCTCTGCTGACCCCTACGGAAGATGGACTGGAGTTTCAGCAAACCTTCACCAACTTCGTCTTAATGTTTGCTCGAAGGAAGGAGTTTGTTTCAACTATGGCCCCATTTGCTCGACGGCAGGTAGGCCCAGCATGGTTCACAAGGCCACATCCAAGGGCGTCGAGTGGTCCCAATGTCGATGAGCATACAATACTTTGGGAGGCGTTCCTTACACCAAGGATCATGCCTCTTCGATTCAAGAGTTCTAAGACTCATCTGAGTCTGATTGCATACCAACCAAACCTGGTATCTCGCCAGTTTGGTATTATCCAAACCCTACCTTCTCCGATTTTTCAAAGAGAGAAGTCAATGTTGTACTTCTGCAATGATTATACAGAAGAAGCTGCCATCAAGCATATCGGAAGATATGCTGGTCGAACAGTCCTCTCGCTGTTTGACTACCAGCTCAATTTCCTTTGCTCACCATCCTTCGAGGAGTGGTGGAAAAGCTATTATGCTGAGTACTTCTTCGATGAGAAGGACTTCATGGATGAGCTGCAGAAGTCTTTTGTCCTTGTGTTGGACAAAATAAAGAAATGTAAGTTCATGTTCTCACATTACTTTTTGTCTTTTTCGACTGCTAGCCTGTTGATTTTTTCATTTGCTTTCAGTTGTTCGAAAGCCTGTAGCCAAGAAGGCTACAGAAGGCCAACAAGGAGGAGGCCCTTCAACAAAACCTCCACCGCCGGCGAAGACTACAGCGCCGACGAAGACCACAAGCAACCAACAGGGGGAAGGCTCTTCGAAGAAGCCTTCTATATCGGTAACCAGACTTTCTTTATTTTCCTTCTGGATTTCGATTTTTGATTTTCGATGCAATTATTCAATCGAATTCCTATTGGTTTTCTAGGCACCTTCGCCCAAGAAACGGCCAGGACTGGTGGTCGAATCTGGGAGTGATGAAGAAAGTGATTCCCCTCCTGCCCCTCTAAAGAGGCGTAAGTTGACGAAGGATGCTTCTGTTCCTGCTCCTGCTCCTGAAGGTCGAACTGTCAGAATAAAGGTTGCTGTGAGAAAGCCTAGGCCACCTCCAGTGATCATCGAGGAGCCAACTGAGGAGGAACTAAACATTCTTCTTAACAAGCCTGTCGAAAGCGACAATTCCAGCCCTGGGTCTGAAACTAATCCACAGGTAATCTTTTAGACCCTTTTATAACTTAGGTATAGATACCCATATTCGATTGTGTCTCTTTCGATCTCTGAAGATTTGTCTTCTTTCCCTTTTCAGGACACTACTGAAAGTTCTCCGCCAAGGACCTCAGAAACGTTGGAATCTGCTGACCTTAGCAGGCCTCAGGAAAAAGGCTTGGGCAATGACGAAGCCCATACTGAGAATGAGGCCAATGCTGAAACGGTAGAGAAACCAACAGAGGAACCTCTGGTGGAGGAACAACAGCCAGAAACGGTTCAGGTGGTGGACCTGTTAGAAGAGAATCATGAAGAAAGGGACCAAGGCAATGATGGCGAAGAAAATCAAAATGCTGCCGACGAAGAGAACCAAGGTGGCACTGGCGAAGGACACCAGGGTGACGCTAGCGAAGAACACCAAGATGACGCTGGCGAAGGGCCCCAGGGTGATGCTAGCGAAGAACCACAAGTCGACGCTGGTACTGCCCCAGTCCGAGTCGAAGAGCAACCAGTCGAGGCACCTAACACTCAAGAACCTCAAACCCAAGACAATGCTGTTGCAAGGGTTACCTCAACGAAGCACAGGTCGAAAGAGGACTTGGAACTCTTGAAACAAACTGACCCTGTTAGCTACCTCAACGCAATCATCGAGAGCAAGAGTTCGTCTGACGCTAGTCAGGAAGTTCCTACCCTGTCGGGGAAGTCTACTGAAACTTCTCCCCTTGATGATGCTTTGGCGAAGGTTAAGGCCCAGTTCTTCAAGAGGGACTTGATGAAGGCTTTAGAGGGGGACCCCACTGCTCCATCATGCTTGAAAGAGGTCTTGAATGTTGTCGATTTTGAAGCTGTAGCCCTAGAAGTCTCAGGCTTGATCATGGAGTTACACTCTATGATTGATCAAGTCTCAGCAGATTACAGGCGCCAAAGAGGGTTTAACAGTCAGCTTGAGGTGTTGTATGGCAAAAGCTCCTCTGCGTGGACTGCTGTCTCAGATTCGACTTCTCGGATTGCGGAGTTGTCGAAACAAAAAGCGTCTGCGCAGGAAGAAGTCGACGCCATTGATCGAGAGAATGTTTCCTTCCGGGCACAAATCGCAGAAATAGAGGCGAAGATAAACGCCAACACTGTACGCAAGGAGGAACTTCTTTCGACCATCTCAGACACCGAGAGCCAAACTGAGATCAAACAAGGCCTGGAATTCGCTGAGAGGGCCCAAAGCCTCGACGCTCAGATTGCCAAACTAGTGCAGGAGAACTCCTGGTGCAAGAAGAGGTTGGAGCTGCAGCAAGCCAAGTATCTTCGACTCAAGAACTCACTTACCTTTTGATTGATTCTCTTTTGTAACCATATTCTGTAATCGTTATTCGACAACAATTGCCATCTTGGCTGAAATTTATAAAATTTCTATTTTGGCATTTTTATGGTTAATTTAGTCTTGTTCTTTTATTATTTTATTTTTATCTCTTGAAGTATAGGTTTGTATTTTTTCAAATATTTACCATTTACTCTCAAGAGCCTTTTATCTCCACTTAACTCTTCGACTTCATAGGCTCCACCAGAAAAAGTTTGGATAACTCTGAAGGGTCCTTCCCATTTGGGTGACCATTTCCCCATGCTTCGATCCCTTCGATCCATGGGAAGAATTACCTTCCAAACTAGTTCTTCAGGCAAAAATACCTTAGGTTTTACCTTTCTATTATAAGAGTCTTCTACTCTTTTCTTCTGAAGCCTGAGTAGGTCGAGAGCGTGTAATCTCTCTTCGTCTAAATCCACCAATTCATCTAACATCATGTTCCAATAAACTTCAGAAGGAATATCATAATGCCTCTGAACCCTTGCAGATTGAAGACAAATTTCTGCTGGCAACACTGCATCATGGCCAAAAGTTAGCCTATACGGTGTTGTACCAGTGGCTTCTTTTGGGGACGTTCGACAAGCCCATAAAATCTGGTCTAACGTCTTATGCCAATTCTTTGGTTTCTTCCCAACATGTTTCTTTATCAAGCCAATCACCACTTTGTTAGCTGCTTCGACTTGACCATTCGCCTGTGCATAATAAGGCGTTGATGTTAGGAGTTTGAAACCTGTTTCCTGAGCAAATTCCTACATCTTTTGACCAGTGAAAACTGACCCTTGATCAGTTGTTATTGTCTCAGGAATTCCATATCTAAAGATAATGTTCTTTTGAATAAATTCAATGACATTTTCTTGGTCCACATTGACTAAAGGGACATCTTCGATCCACTTAGTAAAATAATCAATGCCTACCAATATGTATTTCTGACTCTTTGATGATGCTGGTCGAATCTCTCCAATGAGGTCCAACGCCCATCCTCTAAAAGGCCAAGGCTTCACTATCGAGTGAAGTTCGCTTGCTGGTACATGTTGGATGCCTGTATGAACTTGACACTCTTGACAACCTTTGGCGAACTCAACACAATCTTTCAGCATAGTGGGCCAATATAGTCCTTGTCGAAACAACAACCATTTCATCTTATGGCCTGCTTGGTGAGCCCCACATGCCCCAGCATGCGTCGTCGAAAGGGCTATGTATGCTTCAGTTTCGCTTAAACATTTCAGCAACACCCCTTCAGGCGTCTTCTTGAATAACTCATTACCCATGAGCACAAAACTCAACGCCCTGTATTTTGTTTTTCGTTCTGTCGAAGCTCCTGGATTTTGAAGATAGTCCACAATAGGTTTCCTCCAATCTTGCTCTGACAAATTATCAATGAACGAAATCTCGAAGTTACTGTGATCAGCATATCCTAGTCTCGTCGATTCCAAGTCTGATGGTGATAGACAAGTTGCTTTTATCTTTTCTCGAACTTCGATTGCTCTTTGTAGTTTCGTTTTTGAAATCTTATACCCAGATGCAATTTGTGCCAGGTCATTAGCTATTTGATTCTCGACTCTGGGTATGTGTCGAATATTGATCGTTTCAAATTGTTTCAATAAACGATTTGCTATCACAAAGTACATAATGAGATTCTCTCTTATGCATTTATATTCCTTTGTGACTTGCTTAATGACTAACTCTGAGTCTCCCATTATTTCGATTCGAGTTGCCCCCAATTCCAACAATATCTCAAGGCCAGTAATTAGAGCTTCATACTCAGCCTCATTGTTCGAACAAGAACCTGATATTTTGTACTTGAATGTTGTTGGAATTTTATCTGGAGAAATAATCAAGACCCCTACCCCTGTTCCATCTTTATGGCTGGAACCATCGAAGTAGAATTTCCAAGGCTCTATCTCCACATAATTAATATCCTCAACTTGAATTGAGTGGTCGACTATGAAATCTGCAACCACTTGTCCTTTTACTGCCTTAAGAGGCATAAAGGTCAAGGAGTATTCAGTTAATGCTAATGCCCATTTGCCAATTCGACTATGCAAGATAGGTTTCGACAACATATATTTGAAAACATCAAAATGAGACGAAACATAAACATCAACTGGTTTTATATATTGCTTGAGTTTTGTACAAGAAAAATACAGACATAGACACAATTTTTCAACTTCGCTATATCTAGTTTCTGCATCATTCAAAACTCGACTGAGATAGTAAATGGGTCTTTCGACTCCATTCTCATCCTCTTGGGCTAACATACTTCCCAGAGTTTTGTCATATGCAGCTATGTACAATCTCATACTCCTATTGCTACAAGGAGGCACCAAAATAGGTGGCTTAGTGAGGTACCCTTTGATTTTGTCGAAGGCTTCTTGTTGCTCCTGCCCCCATTCGAACCCCTCTTTATTCAGTCGAAGTAAGGGTGAAAAGGCCTGAGCTTTCCCACTTAGATTAGATATAAACCTCCTTAAGAAATTTATCTTGCCTAAGAGAGATTGCAATTCCTTCTTATTCGATGGCGCTTTCGCTTCCAGAATTGCCTTCGTCTTGTTCTGGTTGATTTCGATTCCTTTCTTGTGGACAACGAAGCCCAAGAAATCTCCAGCTCTCACACAGAACGCACACTTCAAAGGGTTCATCTTCAGACCATGTTCTCTCATTCTTTCGAATGATTGTCGAAGGTGGTCAATATGGTTCTTCCTGGAAACAGATTTTATAACAATATCATCAATATATACTTGCATAAAAGTGTTAATAAAATCATGGAAGATAGTATTCATTGCTCGCTGGTATGTTGCCCCAGCGTTATTTAGGCCAAAAGGCATCACTACCCATTCGTAAGTGCCTAAGGGCCCAGGGCATCGAAAAGCTGTTTTCGACACATCCTCTTCAGCAATGAATATTTGATTATATCCTGAATAACCATCGAGCATACTCAGGTATTCATAACCAGCGGCAGAATCGACTAGCATTTCCGCCACAGGCATCGGATATTCATCTTTGGGGGTGGCAGCATTCAAATCCCTGAAATCTATGCACACCCTTAATGTGCCATTTTTCTTAATTACTGGCACAATATTTGCAATCCATTCGACATACCTTGTAACGCGGATGAATTTGCATTTCAGAAGTCTTTCGACCTCCGTTTTGATCTTCGACAGTATTTCTGGAGCGAAGCGCCTTGGATTTTTCTTAATTGGCTTCTTCCCAGGTTTGATTGGCAACTGAAGTTCTACCAATCCTCTGTCGAGACCAGGCATTTCGTCATAATCCCATGCAAAACAGTCTTTAAACTCTTTCAGCAACTGGATTACTTCCAACCTAAGTTCTGGATCGATTTTGGCGCTGATGTAAGTTGGCCTTTTCTCTGGTCCTTCGCCTAAGTTGATTTCTTCTAAAGGGTCTTGTGCTAACATTTTAATGTTGTTCGCCAAGGGATCCTTTTCGAAGCCCAAAGGCTCATCGTCATAGATGGCGTCGAGCCTCTGTTCCTGCATTTCTTCTGGCATGATATCAGGAGGTTTTGGATCGAAATCCTTTCCTGGGCCTACAGCAGATAATTGTTGATCCTTGGCCTGTGTGGCCATGTACTTTACTTCGGCTTCGAGAGCCGTTATCATCTTGGTTTCGGCCACATAAGCCGAAATTCGCTTCAAAGATTGTGACTCAGTCATTATCACTGAATTCACTTCCCCAACCAGTTGGTTGGATATCAGTTAACCCACTGAAGTCTATGTGGGACAAGTCTTCTCTGTCCCATTGGAAACCATGCTCAGGATGCAGGTATAGGGAACAAAAAGTGTTTGGCGCTGGCGCCATGTCGAAGTCAGGTGTTGGACATGGCCCTATGTGAGCCAAGTTCTTGTCGAAATCTGCCAAACCCAGGTGATTCACTTCGCCAAGGTAGTAGCTTTGATCTGCCTCTATGTTTTCGACCATCCCATCTGGACGCCATAGCAGCAGCCTTTGGTGCATCGATGAAGGCACAGCGCCAACACCATGAATCCATTCACGGCCCAACAAAAGGTTGTAGTTAGGTTTGGCCGATATGACCATGAACATCGTTGGTCGAAGGATCGACCCCACTTTGATATCTAGCTGGATCACTCCCATGGTGGTCCCTATGCCGCCCTCATAGTTCGACAGGACCATGTTGTGAGGTTTAATGTCCTCATCTCTTTTGCCAATCTTCCTTAGCATAGAGTGAGGGATAATATTGATGGTTGCCCCATAATCGACCAATATTTTATTCACAGTAGTTTCTTCGAGTTTAGCCCTTACGAATAAAGGCTTGAGGTGATTTTTCATCGCCTCAGTAGGTGGCTCGAAGAAGCCATTTTGTTCCTCAGTAGTGCCATTGTCCATGACAAAATAGCACACTGGCCTATGTTTGGCCATTTCTTGCTCCACTTCCCAGTCACTTGCTTCGACTTCTACCTGTCGATTGAATTCTCTGGGCAGCACTGAAACTATATTCACCATTATATCCAAAGTATCATCAGACTCAGCATCGTCTTCGTCTTCGACTTCACTTTGGTTAGGCCAAACTAGCCTGTTGGTAACTGGCTCTCTCTCTAGAGGCTTCCTTTGTTTCCTTTGAGGGACATTCGAACTAGTTTCTTCCTTAGGTTCGTTGGCAGCCTCCCTTTCAGCTTTTCGTCTCCTTTGATATCTCCTCCATTGAGATCGAGACATGGGATTTTTACCCTTGTAGTTGCTGGACACTTGTGCAACCTTAGGTGCAGCAACTTGAGGCTCTTTCTTTTGAGTCAAAGAGGAACCTCTTGGCACATCGAAAGAATGCCATTTCTCCTCGCTTGGCCTTTTCCGGCCAGAGGTTTTGTACCAAGTGTCTACTGGCACATTTGTCGGAGGCCTAAAAGTCAATGGCCTCTTGTCTTGGTTAGAACCCATTCTGGGATCATGTCGAAGGTCAGCATTCTCCCTTCTCTTATTCGCTGCTCTTACGCCCTGAATGTGCTCAGCAGCTTTTTTATCAAAGATCGAACTGCATCTTGGACACAGCATCACCTCTGATTTCTTTTTCTGGCATCTTTGTAAAAAATATGCCAAGTTTTCATTTTCCCGAGGGAAAGCAGTCTTATTAGCCTGTTCTTGCCTCATGGCCTCTTCTGATGCTTTTGGGTCAGAGAGTTCGACCATGTTGATATTCATTGTATCTTTGTTAGCAAGAGTTAACTGCTTCATTTGTATCTCCAGATTCTCCGTCTGGCCTTGAACGGTGGCCAAGTGGGAACTGGGCTTTGATCCAGTTTTTTGTGCTTCAGCAGTCTCCGACTTCGGGTTTTCGACCGCTTTCTGGACAGCTTCAATTGTCTTCCTGGACAAATTTCCAGAAAAACTGCCAAAGATTGGCATGTTGATGTGGTCCTTTGAGACTTCGACCATGGTAATTCCTGGCTTCTTCGACTGGATCCTGGTTGCCTCTATCATGTTCACCTCAGAGGGTTCAGCATAGTGGGCTTCAGCCTTCAGTGGATTGGAGTCGATAGCCATGGGGGATTTGTCTGCAAACTTTAATCTCCCTTCCTCAATAGCGTCTTGCACAAGATTCCTGAAAAGAAAACATTGAGAAGTTTTATGGCCCAAAAAATTATGATATTTGCAAAAACCTCTCTTCTTTCTTTGATCAAGAGGAGGCACTTTTACCCCTGGGGGTACTATCATTTGGCCATCTTTAACTAGCAAGTCGAATATTTCATCACACTTTGTGATGTCAAAACTATAAGTCTTTTTTGGGAACCTATCGTTGGTCCTTTCTGGACCAATGGGATTTTTCCCATTTGAGGGGACTAACAGTTTACAAGAGTATGGTGGCCCTTGTTTTAGTTCTGCTAAATCGACTTCTCCTTCTTCGACAGTTAAAGTATCGTCGAAGGATTCTAGATCTTCGTCATCCATCTCAACGTACGCTATTCTCTCTCTCTTGTGAGTTTTCGTTGCCTTAGCTTTTTCAGCTTTGAGGCGTTCTACCTGTCGAACTCTATCGGCCAGTTGGGCCATGTCTCTTAGGTATTGGGTGTCTAGCTTCTTCCTAATGGAATAATCTAAACCGCCTGCGGCTATTTCGACCAACTCATGTTCTGGCACTTGTGTAAAACATCTCGCCTTGAGCAACCTAAACCTATTTAGATATTCGTCTATAGGTTCGGTGAAACGTCTCTTCACACTGGCCAGTTCTTTCAGGCTTATCTTGGTTTGCCCCATGTAGAATTGTTCATGGAACAATCTTTCCAACTGGGTCCAATGATGGATCGAATTGGGGGGAAGAGTTGTAAACTAAGTAAAAGCGTTCTTGGTTAAAGAACTTGGGAAGTATTTGATCCTTAGGTTTTCGTTATTCGAAATGTCTCCTGCTTCGATCAAATATCTCGCCACATGCTCGACAGTAGATTCTGTCGTGTCCCCAGAGAACTTAGTAAATTTGGGGACTTTGCATCTAGGAGGTAAGTCCGTTTGTAACACGTATTCTGACAATGGAGATGTAAAGTTGGGCCTTCGAAAGCCCATGTTCATCCCATTCTGAGTCATGATCCGTTCGATCATGGTTGCCAGATTGTTTTCCAAACCCATGTTTTGGTATTGGATATGCTGAACCACTTCGTCAGCATTTTGGTTTCTGTTAACTAACCTTACCTCTGGGGCTATGACCCTAGGTTCTTCGACAGTTTGTTCTAATCGTGCCCTAAGGTTTTCTTCGACAGGCTGTTGAGCCTGGTTAATGGTGGTTTCTTCCTCTAAGAATATCCCCTGATTTCCCCTTATTTGCGCCCTTTGGGGCTGTCGAATAGGTTGGGGTACTCCAAAGAAGTCAGCCAAACGCGTCATTTGCGCTGTCACTTGCTGATTCGATTGAGTAGTGTTTTGTATTAGAGGGTTTAGCACTGTACTCAAAGTTTGTGCCAACATTTGCACCATATCATGGTTGCTTTCGTCCATCTGTTGCCTCAAGACTGCTGTCGAGGCATTTGTAAGGCCATGGGCTACTTGGGACGTTCCTCCTAAGAGTTGGGTCCTATTTCTATTCGCCATGCCTACCCCAGAGCCTTGGAGTGGCGAAGAGGCACTCACGAAAGGGTCTGAAAAAGTGGACGCAGCATTCGTCAGGCTCGCCAATTCAGAAGTTGGCATACCATAGAATGGAATAAATCCTGGGGGAACCAAAGGCCTTGTGCCTAAATTTCCCCTTGGTGGGGGAGTTCCCAAAGGTATCCTGGGGCCTGTTGACGAAGGTATTGGCCCCGTGGTTGTGACCGACACTGCTGGTGTCGAACCAACGTTTGTCGCTTCACTTACGGTCATACTAACCGTTGCTCCCACACTCGTTTGTGGGATTTCGTTATTGTTTGGCGGATTCGCCATCTCTTCCCTTCTTCTGGCAGTATTGTTATCATTAGTGTATATTCTACCACTCCTCAATAACATACAACTCGAAAAGATGAGATTATTTTCAACAATCAACACACGGTCCCACTGGGCGTGCCAATTTGTTTACCTTGGGTTTTGGTAAACAACCGCTGATCCTCCAAATGGTTACTTATTTGGTTACTCGCAGGATCGATCAGATTGATCCTAGGACATAGGTTGATTTTGAAGTTTGATTGAATTGGATAAGGCTTTAAATAAATTGGCTTTAAATGAATTGCATAAAGGAAAGACTTGGTAAAATAAACAAGGCTTTAAAGTAAAAGGTTCGACAAGAATGTAAAGAGGAAAGCAAGTAAATTTCTGGAAAAGTAAATGACTTTAATTGATAAAATTGGTGTTTCACACATACATTTCTCAACAATTCTTTCTCACACGCTGGGTACTCGAATCTATATGAGTGACTTTGTATATAATTGTGAACACACGCGAGAAACTACATGTCTACTCCTATTTATACTAAAACATCCCAAGTAACCGTCGGGCAGTTACACTGCTTCGAGATCAATCCACTTGGCACGTTCTCCATGCTCGACGCCCCAGATCCTTGCACGTTTGCACGTGGTAACTGCTGGAAACCGTTTTCCCTCCAAACGCTTGAATTTCAAACTGCTCCACTCTGGACCATCGAACACTTTCGTCAAGAGACATCTTCGACGAGAAACTCCTTCGACGTCGAAGGCAACCAGCCTTCTTCTTTGGAAGAAATCTTCTAAGTACTTTTCCATCTTTCGACGGGCATTTCGACAGACTTAACCAGTCGAAGACATCCTTCAGCTTTAACGGCTGACATCAATCAAAACAAAGGTGTCGAATTTAGGAGCCAACACCCTCCCTTTTTACTCAACACATGTCCATTGAGGTCTTCAACTTGCCCAAGGATGACTAAGAATTGACCAGACAAATTCTCCTCCTAAGGCAATAAACCTCTAACTAGGGTTTCAATTTTCATCAAGATGTGTGAGATCCAATGGTATAAAATGTTTTCCATGGTCCTAACATGTCTTCAAGATTGTCCATGACAAATTTCATGCCTTGCACTACAAGTTTGCTCAGTCAACTGCTCAAATGCTTGAAAATCAACTATACTAGGTCAAAAGTCAATTGTGGCCCATATACAGTCAAACTTCAAGATTTTTTGTCAACATCAAAATTTTGAAGTGATATCCATCATTTGATCAAGTGTTGATCATGATTCTTCAAGAAATGATCCTAATTCATCAAAAGCCAAAAATTGCCAATTAGGGTTTCTATAGGAAAAGTCAACCAAACTTTGACCAGCCATAACTTTCTCATACTTTATCAGAAAGTTTTCCACCAAATCTCATTTTTAATAGAATCCAATTCCCTACAATTTATCTTCATCCCTCAAGTTCAAGAAATGCATAAATTGAAATATACAAGCTCAGACATTATGGGTCCTTTCAAAAAGTCAACAAAAACACCTTTTGGGTCAAAGCTTGGTACATGAACATGGAAGTTCCAATTGAGATGAAACCAAAACGGCTGTTTAGAGGACATCCTAATCTCTCTAAAAAGTCAAATAACAACCTCATAGGGTTAAAATTAAGAGAGAGATGTATTGCTAAAGTTTACCAATTTTTGGAAAGGTGCATGAAGGCAATATTGACCAAACTTGGATTTTTTTCCAAATGATCCTATCTTTTTATGTTTGAAACTTATTTTCAACATGGTCCACGACCTCTAAGCCCACCCATGCATTATTCTATTATTTATTCTATTTATTTTGATATTTTATTCATTAAAATTCAAAATTAAATAAATAAATAATGGAAATAATATAAGATTGATTTGAAATCATGTTTCTATTAAATGTTGGACAATTTACTCTGATTGTAGCTAGGAGAAACGTGTAAGGCCATGAAAGGGAGGAAATATTCAAAATAGGAAAGTTTGGAAGAAAAGTAAAAGATATTGATTCCATTTGATTTAGGCCACATTTGTTGACCTAATATGATTCATTATATATACATGACGACATGCCAAGCCAAACACACACGCAGCTACATCAAAACAACACCCTAAAAGTTTCAAAAAATTTCTAAAGAAGTGCAATATGTTTCACACGATTCAGCCAATCCTCCTCAGATCTAAGCACTCTATCAGCCTACTGGAGATCTTAGGAGTAAATTCCTATCATCCTCAAAGCTCACAACATCCCAAATCATCACGATCAAGTACCACCGGTTAACAAGGTTTGACAAAATTAAAACTGGAAGTTTATGCATTGTTGATGGTTTTAATGATTTGATTTGTGTTCAGGGCATCCGTTAGGGCAGGCTGGATGTTTCACATGAGAGCTTCGAGGCTTAAATCATGTGATGCGATTGTTAGAGAACCACGAACTAAAGCTTGCGAAACTCCTGATTTAGGGTCCTTTGTGCATTTTAATCCTCACGTTATTGCAGGTTTGAAGATTTGTCTGGTCGGAGAAGATGACCGAAGTGCAGCTCCAACGTCGTTGACTCCTCTGACTCAGGCGAAGACCTTGCGTGTCAATACCATACAATTTGATTGGTCCATTTGATTTGCTGATGCGCGTGTTTTTTTGATGACCTGGATTTGATCTTTGTTTCATATATATTATTATTAAGTTGTTATAATAATGAATGAATTGGCAGTTCAAATGGTAAAGGCGCAAGCATGTGAGAGGAAGGATCTGGGTTCGATCCCAGAATCCTATATTTTGTGTTTTCTAAAAAATCTGTTTCAGATCCAACACATTGCCACCCAACGCGTACACCTTGCACCCTTAGATCTAGCCATCAGATCTTCATTGATCCAGATCCAACGCTCCTAGAGTGCTTCCCCAGGGTGGACCCCTAGAGAATCAACAACATGTGGTCAGGCAGGCGTTGGGCCAACACATCTGGGCCTAGACCAAATTCAGCTTCACACCTTCCAGTTGCTTCATAAACCTCAGACCCTTACCTTTTTTATTTAATTTACTTTATTTTATTTTAATTATTATTTTTAATTCATTTTTATTTTATTCTTATAATCAATAAAAAAATCACAAAAAAATAGACTTAGGGCTTTTCTTAATTAAAATTAACTTTTTCAAATTAGTTTAATTTAATTATTTTGATTGATTTCATAAATTAAAATTAATTAGAAATTAGGTTAAAATTTTTAAATCTTTTCTCAATAAAATACCAAAAATATTTTTCTAAATCCATTAGATTTTTTAGGTTTTTTTTTCAACTTGTTCTCGTTTTAATATTCGTGCGTTTATTATTTTTCATTTTATTATTCTTTTCAATTATTGTATCTGTACACAGTTTGTAATAGCTTTTAACTTAGGGTTTATTTACTGTTTTTTTATCCCCAAAGTTTTGGTTATGTATCCCCCCCCAAATCCCTGTAATAGCGTAGGATATTTCTGTTTGCTTTATCATTTTTACTACTGTTAATTGCTTTGATTAATAGGATTGCATGAAAAAGGATGAAAATTAAAACGATTAGATAACCCTAGATGCGCAAGATAAATGAACTGAATCAATACACTTGCACATGCTCACCCCTAGGGTATTTCCCACTCCGGTTGCCTTCGAAAACGGTCACAATTCTCGAAACATGAGAATTTTTAGTGGTTGTCCTTTAGTTCAAGAGATCACAAGTCCCTCGATGACCCTTTCGATGTTTCCTTGGTAATAAAGTGATCTTAGAACTTTAGGACAATCACTAAAAGTTCTTGTCCAGTTGCCTTAGTGACCGTAAACGTCCCTTCGATAGTCCCTCAACATCCAACGATAAGGCTACCTACTCACTAATAGTAGGATAACACTGTCTAAAGGAAAAGAGGAAAAGAACAAATTTTTTTGAGTAGGTAGATAACTGTTAGGTACTTGCTTAAAAACTACTTTTTCACACTACACATTCAAAACATTTATTAACACTCTTGAGGACTGATACAAGAGTTATCATAAAGCAAACAAGCTTTTCAAAACACACAAACACGAAAGCAATTTTCAAAAGATGAGCAAGTACCTAAGAGTCCGTGGAAAACCACAGATGGAAAGAGTGCTAACACCTTCCCTTTCTATAATCTACCCCCTTACTCATAAACTCCAAAAAAAGGTATTTTTCTGTTTTTTTCACCCTTTCCTTTGTTGGATAAAAAAAAGTCGGTGGCGAATCTTGCTTACCACGACATTTGCAAATAAAAAATGAAAAACCAGTATAAACAGTCGGTTCTTCCACCGTATCACACCATCCATGAAAGAAAATATTGAAGCTTGAGCCGTATTGTCCACCAAACCATCAATGTGAGGTAGCGGGAAATCGTCTTTAGGACTTGCTTTGTTTAGATCCCGATAGTCCACACACATGCGTACTTTACCATATTTCTTGGGAACCGGCATGATGTTAGCTATCCAAGGTGGATAATCTACCACAACCAGGAATCCTGTGTTAAATTGCTTGAGGACTTCTTCTCGGATTTCATTAGCCATTCTGGACGAATTCTTCCAAGCTTCTACCTAACAGGAGAACAATCTTCCTTGAGAGGTAGTTTATGTACGACAATGTATGTATCAAACCCTAGAATATCTTAGTAAGACCAGGAAAATGTATCCATGTACTAATGCAAGAGCTTGATCAGTCTTTCTTTCACGCTTTCTTCCAGGGTTGCCCCTATCTTGATATCTTTCTTGTCTTTCACCATCTCAAGATTGATTATCTATATAGGTGCTTGGTAAAATTGTATGTCATTACACCTCTTCTCTATTAACCTTCCCAACTCCTCAGAGAGTTCACAATCTTCCTCATCTTCCTCTTCAGCTTAGTTAATTGGTGCATCAAAGTCATACCGTATAGTAGTAGTATCGTTATCGGTGAGCTTAGATGTGGATTTGCACATTTTATCAGGTTTTGGTTCATTTTACAATGCGAAATTGTAAAGTGCGTATGAATAAAAAGTATTTCTATTTTGAAAATAAAAGATAAATGCAAGAGAAAGACAAGGATCTTAATTGAATGCAAAACATAACTTTTATTAATTGAAAACGTTGTTTGAAAATAAATAGGCGCCCTTACAGGCTACCCCTATGTCTCGGGCAGGACTTATGTTCTTTTTAAAACAGAAAAACTACTTTGGAAAGAAAAGATCTATGGAATATCCACGGATGTCCAATTCTTGAGCTCTTTGCCTGAAGCATATTCACAAATGAAATTAGATGCCCTTTGGTTGTTGTTCTTGAAGGGATTTAAGAGGGGATTTTCAAACTTTTTTATCCTCTTAGAGGAATAATCCCAATAAATAAGATCTTGATTAAATCCTTAATCACATCAAACTCATCAAAATAAAGTTTCAAGAATTACCTCTTGAAGCATGTTTTATCTTTGATCACGAATGGCAGAAGATATTGGCGTCTTTACATAGTCCACGCGAGTGCAAAGTGAAAGGCGGTGCTAGTCGTTTCTTGTTCTCTTGAGAATTGACCATTAGTATTAGTAGGTGAAAAAGATCCTCTATTTATAGATAGCTTCTAAAACCCTAATGCTCTTACTTTGGACTTTTCCAAAATAAGCCCAATCTTATTTAATTAAACTATTTAATTAAATATTATTTATATTTAATCAAACTCTTTTAATTAAATAAAATAAATATTAATTAAATTAGATCATATTTAATTTAATCAACTTTCAATTCTCATTTATTTAATTAAATCATATTTAATCAAATAAATTAAATGTGTTAATACATCAAAAAAATTTAAATATTATTAACACATAATTAAATAAAATCATATTTAATTTAATAATCCATTCCACTATAAGTATTTTACGCGTGTGACCCTATAGGTTCTCATAACGTTGGCAATAATATTAAATCACATATTTAATATTATAAACAGTGAGTAGTATCTAGCAACACATCACTGCTACCCAAGTGACGAGAATGTCATGTGATCTGACATAACCTTTCTGTGATAATGATCATGTGTATAATTACCCTTGTTACCTCATGTCTATATTGAACAAAAGGAATATAATGTGTCACCCTTGTATAGTTCAATATTTTATTCCTTGATCCCCGAGTATACTGATAACAACAAATAAGCCAAATATCTTATATCGACTTATTTGAGCATGGCCATGCATTTTACAGTCATACTCTATCAAGGGGCCCACATATATTACTCATGTATATGTAGGAGGGGAAAATCCCATCTAGGTCACTCATGTCCCTCGGCATGATTTGTAAAGTACCCATGAATCATCTTTATGGTCATCCTGTTACAGACAATGTTTGATTAGCAATAAAGTACGATACTTCACATCTAAGGTCTATAGTGGTTTCAGGTCGAAGGGTGGTATACACCACTATCACTATGAGAATAACTTATGACACTTATATAACAAACTATGTATTATTTTCATGATGGGTTAATCTAGTATAAATATTACTCCTAATATTTATACTTATGTGAACACTTGATATCTCATATCCATGACTTATGAGATGTAGTCATTGGTCCACTCACATAATAGTCTCTATTCATTACTGTTAACCTATTTAACAGTAAAGATTGACTATGGATACTTTAAGAAAAACGTCCTTATGTTTAATAAACTCTCACGATTAAGTCATAATTAATAGATTATTAATAGATTAATTATTCTAAGGACTTTATTAAGTCATATACAAATGACACATAAATATAATGCCTGATAAGTATATACATTAACAAGTACATATATCACGGTCATGATAAAAAATAATATTAAGCCAATATTGATTGGCTATTAGGTCTTAATCCAACAATTCTTGTCTGATATCACTGACACTTGTCCACCATGCTCTACTCCTTTGCTGACGAAGGTCTCATGGATGGGAGGAAATTGCCCTTCACCTTTATTAATAGCCTTTGACGGTTGATAAACCAAACCAAAGTGGTCTTTCTTCTCAGGTATCTCCACAAGTTTTCCTTAACCTTTAGATGTTCTATCTTCCACCACTGTCTGTAAGTCTCTCCATGAAGTCATGGTAGTTCCCGATTTCTTGATTATCTCCACTGGTAGAGTTACCGTTGTAGCTACTTCCATGAATTGGAATGGTGTTTCCACACAGTCTTCTTCCATAGTGATGTATCTGTAAGACTCCAAGTAACTTACAAAGATATCTTCTTCTATATCGATCACAACCAATTTTTGTTCAACCAGGAACTTCAACTTCTGATGCAGGGTTGAGGCGACAACCCCCGCTGCATGGATCCAAGGTCGCCCGAGCAGGCAAGTATATGATGGTTCTATATTTATTACCTGAAAGGTAATATAGAAAGTATGCAGGTCGATATTTACTGGAAGATCCACTTCTCTAATTATGTGCTTTGTGAACCATCGAAGGCTTTAACCACTATAGAACTTGGTCTTATAACTATGCCATCCATTATGAGCATCATCAGGCTAGTCTTCGGTAGTACATTCAGGGAAGAACCAGTATCAGTAAGTACCCTGGATAGGCTAGTAGTTTCACATTGGATTGAAATATGTAAAGCTTTATTATGAGCTCTACCTTGTGGAGCTAACTCACTGTCATTAAAACATAAGTGTGATCCTGATGTTAGGTTAGCCACAACTCCATCAAATTGATTCACTGTTATCTCTTTTGTTACATGAGCGGAACTTAGAATCTTCATCAAATAATCTCGGCGTGCCTCTGAATTGATCAGTAATAAGAGTATTAAAATCTTGGTCGGGGTTTGGTGAAGTTGATCCACCACCTATAGTCACTTTTCTTAATTATTTTCAAGAATTATTTAGCCTCTTGGCCGGTAAAATTTTTACTCGGAGGTTATTTCCCTTTATTAGTTTCATCCACAACCTTTCCTTAATTCTTAGGCACAATATTATCCTTGTTTTGTGGTTCTGGACCATATATCCGACAATTACGGGTCATGCTCCATGTTCCGGCTATATTTGTACTTGCAGGCCCTTGGCTTGTTGATGGCTCACACTCCTGTTTGAAACCATTGACATAGACAGTAGTATCATAACTCCACGGCACCATTTTGTCACTTTCATAAGGACTGGGGGATAGTCCCCTAATCACCATCGTGCTCTTAGGAGGCACTAGTATCTTCACACTTTGACCTTGACAAGGTGTCATTACTGGTATTTTGTTCGTGCTTGACTTTTCATAAGGGATTACAAGAGTTTTCTTTACAAAACTCGGTCCTTAGCAAGGAATTACCAATGGCCTCCTTGTATTTCCATTAGTTGCAGGTACATATTCTTCTTCAGGATATCGCCTGAATTGGATTATTCCCTGATCCACCAAATTTTGCAAAGTTTTATCGAAACCATTATTATGTTCCAAAAGGAATCCATGTTCCAACATATTTTCCTTCAATATATCTATTAGGGCTTTTACTCGTTTAGTTTCTCCATGATCCGTGACTATCTTGATTGCGTTCTTAGTTGGACCACTATGCTGAGGCATAAGGTTTGTCTTGATATTAAGTTTGTCAAAAGTGATATTCTGGGAGTCCAATTAATCTTACACCTTGTGTTTGAAGGCCCAACATTTCTCTATAGTATGTCCGGGAGAGTTAGCATGATATTCACACCTTGCATTTGCATCACACTTTTGTAGGAGTGACCCAATTGGAGGAGCTAATGGTTTTATCTCTACCAGGGATGCCTTGAGTAAGTATTGTAGTAGTTGACTGTGTGGCATGGGGAAAGGACCAAATCTTCTCGGAGGCGTTTAAAACCTATTTGGCTGTTCTTCTCATGGGATCACTGTTGTACCCCAAAATTTTCCCTCTCACATATCAAGAATTTGCTCACAAGGTCTCCCTTGACCCAAGACTGCACTAGGGTTTGATCAGCTCAAGACATCTCCTTAAACACTGATGACCAAAACTAGGGTTTGAGTTTTCACAAGTATTTTTGAAATTCCAATGCCCCATATGACTTTCATGAATCATTATGGGCCCCCAATATTACTCATGTCAAGTTTCAAGCCTTGGATCACACTTTTGCTCAATCAATTGAGCAGTTAACCTAAAAATCAACTATATTGGGAAAAACGTCAACTATGGGCAATTCACAGTCAAACTTCATAATTTTTGATCCAAATCAACATTTTAAACTCATATGTACCATTTGATCAAGTTTGGACCACAATTCCTCAAGAAATTTGATCAAATCTCCAAAAAGGTCAAAATGGTCAAAATTAGGGTTTTGACTGGGAAAGGGCAATTTCTGATTTTTGACCTAGCAAAAGGTCAATTGGTTTAAGTTATGATCTCAAGATTCCAATTGCATCATTTTTACCTAATGGCATGGTACAAAATATTGCAAGTCCATTGGATTGACATATGAATTTTGCAGTCAAGTGATCAAAAGTCAACTGTATAATGAAAAGTCAAACTTTAACTTTTTGGTCAAATTCAAGTGCCAAAGATCATAATCCATCAAAACATGTCAAAATATGAAAATTATTCATCAAGAAATCAAAAAGTCAAGATTTCATTTTGAAAAGTCAAAATTTCTAAACTTAGAAATTTTTCTAAGTGTTGGAAATTTCATATTTTTTTATAACTTTGAGCCAAATTTTCACCATGATGCAAGATGATTCAAGAGAAACTTCCAACATGAAAGTTATATATCTCCATGAAATATACAACTTTTCTTTACACAAATCCTTCTAAGAATTCTTGGATCTCAATTTATAATTTTATGAACATGGGGTCATGAAACTAAACACTTAGTGAAATTTTGCCCTAATTTGGTCAGGATTTTGACCTAACATCATGGCACTTTTTCATATAGTTTCAAGGGGAATCTTCGAAAGCAATTCAAATATGGGTTGTAGAGCACATTGCAAGCTTTCCAAAATGTCAAAGAACTCCTTGGGATCATTTTTGAGTAGGGAGAAACGAAGATATGAAGTTAGGGTTTTCACACTTGAATTACAAGTCATTTTGTGATGAACAAGAATTCAATTTCAAACCTATGCTGCACAATCTTGTTTTGCAGGCCTCTAAACCTCAATATCTCCCCATAATCAGAAGATTACACTTGCTTTTGAGATATTATCCACTTGATTCAAGCTTTTTCCAAGTGAATTTTCCATTAATGGAACAAAGTTCACACTTCCATTTTGGAAAAGTGGCTTTAATCACAAAGTCAACTTGTATGGAGCTTTGCACTTGTTCTTTATGCACAAGCATGCTATTTAACTCAGAAAAAACATGTTAAAAGTGGCAAGCCACCCTACAAGACATGTACCTTGCATTGAAACCATGTTTTTCAAGATAACTTCAAAAACAAGTCAAAAACTCATAACATGTGATCTTTGTCTTCTGATCACCCAAGCTCTCAAAACCTTTTCCTATACATTGAGACACTATTATGAACCTCAGGACACACTTTTTGCAAGCCTGAAACACTCTCAAATTCCCTCTAGCCAAAAATTGCACACAAACTCCATTTTTGTGCAGGTTCTGACCTTGAACTTGTATCTTCTATTTACCTCGTGCGTTCTTTGGCCTTTTAGTTCCTAAAGCTCCTATACATAAAATATAACTTGTCCCTGTCCCTGTTACATGACTGTAACACCATTTGCATCAAACTCCATAACCAAAAACAGAGCATTGCACATTGACTTCTCCAAGTCATTTCAGCCACTCTTAACTCAAGAAAACCATTGTATTAGCTTCCTAGGACCTCAAGGAAGCTAACTTGATCATCACCATCACTTGAAACAAGCTCAAATTCCAAACACGATTTCGATTTTTGAGGTAAGTTTTCTCAACTTGGAACTCTTCATACAGGCATCATCAATAGTTTATTTGTGAATAAAACATGTAGATATCATTGCCCTGAAGCTAACCATGTCCTTAGTTTCCATTAATTTTGCTTGAGCTTAGAGAATTTTGAAACTGAAATTTCTGAAATTTTTAGGGTTCAGATTTGGGCCATTAAAATTCTTGCTTATCTTTGATCTATAGTTTTAATACTTTACATTTCTGGAATCATGAGAAAATTTGCTACAAGTTTCATGTTTCAGTTTTCATTTTTGATGAGAAATAAGCCAGTTACAGTTGGTCTGGCTGGAGGCTGAAGATGAAGTCTTCAGAACACGTTTTACCTTACATATTTATTGTTTCATTTGTATTAACGGATGTATAGCCACCCCATTGGTAGAACCGCGCGCCTGTAACCTATGGGACCTGAATTCGAGCCCCAGTGGTACCCTTTTTATTTTTCATATTTTTATAATTCTGACTTTTTTTATTTGCAGGGCGCTGGGCCTCCTTGGGCCTGGCTTATTTTTTATTTATTTTTTGCTGTCTGACCTCCCTACTTTCTTTTGACACCCCTGGCCCAAGTTTTATTATTTATTTATTTATTTCATTTTTCTTTTCTTTAATATATTTTCTAAATACTAAAAAATCATAAAAATACAAAGAAATGATATATTTATATTTTGACTTAGTTTATTTTATTTTTCTCACAAAAATATTTTTATTAATTATACTTTATTTATTTTTTTACTTATTATCTTGTAAATATAAATAAATTTAGGTTATTAGTTATTTTCTTTCATACTAATTTAAATGCATTATTTTTGATATAAAAAAGGGACTAAAAATGATTTATAATGCTATAAATATTTTCAAGATAAAAAATACCAAAAATACTTTTCTTAAAATTATTTTCTTTTGATTAATTAATAGAACTAGATTTTCATTTAAAATCTTTTCTTAATAAATTCAAACTTAATTAATCATTTTCTTTATTTAATTAGGTTAAGACAAAATCTTTTTCATGAAAACCAAACAAAATTCATTTTCTTTACATTTTTGCATCCTTGTACATTTATTCATTTTTATACTTTGTATTTATTTAATTTCTTGTATATTCATACCAATTAAATATGGTTGTAATAGACTAATTATGTTTAAATTCTTGCAATCCCCATTTATAAAATGTACACCCCTCCCCATAAATGTTGTAATAGCGTAGTAACTTTAAATTTCGCAATTTATCGCTTTTACATAATATGCTAGTAATTAGAGTATCGAAAGACTAAAACCAATACTTAGAAAACCTTAATTCAAGACAAAAAAAAGCATGAAAATAATACACTTGCACACAAACACCCCTAGGGTTATTCCATTTGGTTTCCTTATACAAAATGGCCATATTACGCATGTAAGGTATCTTAGAAAAAAATAAGCAAATACAAGATCACAGTCCCTCGATGATGCTATCTAAGTTGCCTTACAAATGATCTTAGTCCCTAAAAAAGAATGCTAAGGTACCTTGCAACATTGCTAATCATGGTTATACGATGACCCACACCCATCCTGTTTACATCCAAAGATAGGGTTGCTTACCAAATCAATGGTAAGACAACAATGTCAAAGGAAAATGAAATGAACAAGAAAGACTTTTGAGTAGGTAGAATTATCCTAATTACTTGCTCCATTTTAAAACAAACATCCTTTCTATTTTCAAAAACAAACACGTACACTTTCAAACATCTTGCAAAATTAAAAACATTTTCAAAAGATCAACATCTTTGTATATATTCTTACAAACAAGAATCATTACAAAGATTGCTTAAACAATGGCCTCTTTACAAAATACTTTCAAAAACCACAAAAGCACAATTTCAAACAAAAGCAAGTGATCTAGCAAGTAACTAAAAGCCCATGGAAACCCATGGATAAAAAGGGTGCTAATATCTTTCCTTTTCATAATCTGCCCCCCGAACTCAAGAAATAATCTCAAAGGTCTTTCCTGTGCTTTTTCACCTTTCCTTTTGGATAAAAGAAAAGTCGGTGGCGACTCTTGCTAACCGCAACATTTGCGATCAAACACAAAACCTTCAAGTCAGTTCTCCCACCGTATCACATAACTGGCGACTCTGCTGGGGATAATTATATAAGTGGGGATACCTTAGGGATAAATTACATTTACTTGCTTACATTGTTTGAATTGTATGCTTTAAATTATGGTTCTTTGTTTAGGTTTGAATCCTCTACCCAGATTTGGGATACATTATAGGTAAGTAGCAATACGTTGTGGAAACTGTGTGGGGTATACCGACATGGTCTAAGAAATAGCTACGTTAGTGCGACATATTTATGGGTACCGGTAGCCTTTGAGTTAATCAAAGAGAATACGGGGCCGCTGAGTGATGTCATGAAGCACTAATGAACTTTTAGAACCTTTACTTGACCAACTTGGCCTTTAGGATGTAGTGAGATGACCGACTTTGGTGCAGTCCAAAGTTTGTAGATACTCGATACTACACTCATTGAGGTTTGTTTTCTTGGGATATTTCGGTCGCTATTAAAGAGGCTTGTGCTGAAACAATGACCAAGGAAACAATCCAGTGATATTGAGCTCCTTAGAACCCAATTACTATTACTAGGACAGGTTGAGCCAACTAAACTTCAAGAGGGTACTTACCTATAAAACTCCATGCAAGCCTAAACCTAGGAACTTGTTTGTTTTGTTTGTATATACATACTTGTACATAACATCATGAACATCATAACATCATACGCATTCACTAACCATTTCAAGGATTTTGGGATTCATCTTTGTTCTTGTTTTGTAGGATATGGATCCTCTTCGCAGAAAAACTATTCAAGTTAACCTTGTGAGGATCCATCCACAACTTAAGGAGCTAGCTTCAAGGATTCCTGAAAACTCCCCATTCACTGAGAAACATGGTCGCCTACTCAACTTGGTCACCTCTAACACAGATGAGGACATGATAAAGGTGCTCTTTCAGTTCTTTGATCCATTGCACCATTGCTTCACATTTCCCGACTATCAACTTGTGCCTACTTTGGAAGAATTCTCCCGACTCTTGAGAATTCCCATTTTCAATCAACTACCTTTCAACGGTACAGAAAGAGACCCAAAGCCAGAAGAGATTGCTCAAGCTCTACACTTGCACTCATCTGATGTCATAACTCATTGGGAAATAAGGAGTGGTGTCAAGGGTTTCCTAGCAAAGTTCTTGTTTGAGAAAGCCCAAAACTGTTGGAATTCCTTGGATTTGAAAGCCTTTGAGGAAATTGTGGCTCTCCTCATCTATGGTATGGTTTTGTTTCCAAATCCTGACCAACTCACAGATGTGAACACCGTCAAAATCTTCATATCTCGCAACCCGGTGCCTACATTTCTATGGGATATCCTACACTCTTTTCACACCCGCACAATGAGGAAAAGAGGTGTCCTTATGTGTTGCACTCCTCTCTTGGCAATATGGTTTATTTTGCATCTTCCCCAATCTGTGTTAAAGAACGAGTAAGGTTCAAGGTGATCACAAAGGTTGATGACGCTCAAACATTCATACATTCATTAGTGCTCCTGATCTATGGAGAATGTTACTATTGTCGACCATTGTGGAGAATTCCCTAATGTCCCTTTACTTGGCATTAGGGGAGGTATCACCTAAAAACCCTGCTTAGCCTTAAGACAGTTTGGTTACGCCCGAAGGGATGGCCCACACAAGATGCTGATTCAAGGATTGGTATTTGACTATGACAACGACGATCAATGTCTTCGCCAGATATTTATCCGAGCTTGGAGGATGTTAAACAAGGTAGATAGAAAGACTTTGGGGCACAAGAATTCCATCCCTCTTGAGCCTTACCTCAAATGGGTACGAACTCGTGCTTAAAGTTTGATGATGCCTTATCCTTCCATTCTACCGGTAATTATTGAGCCTGTCATGGAAGGAGATGTTCCATACACTATCCTACATCCTGACATGCCCATCTCTCTTGAAGACTTACAAAGAGATTGGATAAAACTCAAGGGGGAGCGAGATACTTTTTAAGCCCAATTCTACGTAAGAGAGAAGAAGGTTTTGGAACTCAGTAGGCTACTTCATGAGGAGCAGACTCTGAATGCTTACATTGCACCAAAGAGGATGCGTACTACCTTTATATCTTAGAGTTTCTTGTATTTGTTTTGCCCAAGAAGGAATTGATGTACTCGATCTTTAATCTAATAATATAACATGTGTTTACTTTTTGTCTAAAACAAATTTGAATCTTAAGATACTTGAAATCATTGCATAGACATTTATCATTCATCATAACATAAGCAGGTTTCTTGCAACAAGTCTCCTCATCTCTCTACTGTTTATTTCAGTAAGATGGATCTCGAGCAAACGGTGAAAGACCTCCAAGCTCAGAATGCACAGTTTCAATAGTTGTTATTAACTCTGGCCAAAGGACAAGAAGAGTTGAAGACCTTTCTGGTGGAAGAAAAGAAAAAGAAGACGAAGAAAATAACCGGAATTCTGAACATGGGAAGAAGATTCCAAGGGCAGACAAGAAGGGCTTTAGACTTTGCTACAACATCTGGTGAGAAAGAAAGTCAAGATGGGAAGGGCAAGGAAACAATTATTCAGTCTAATTCAGAAGAGGAACAAGAAGAAGAACACTATTCTGAAGAACAATATCCTCAAGCCGACGACAAGTATAAGCATCTAGAAGAACGGTTGAATGCAATGGAAATCCAAAAAGTGTGTAGTTTGGACTTTGAGGAGTTGGGCATAGTGTCAGGAATTGTCATTCCTCCAAAATTCAAAACACTTGTGTTCGCTAAATATGACGGAGTTTCATGCCCTAAAATGCATCTCCGGTCCTATGTGAGGAAAATCCAGCCCCATACCACCGAAAAAGATTTATGGGTACACTTCTTCCAAGACAGTCTGTCTGGAACTCAACTTGATTGGTTTTATCAGTTAGACAGAGACAATGTTTATAACTGGGAATATCTTGCTGCAACCTTTTACAAACAATACCAATACAATGTTGATCTCGCGCTTACCCGTACTCAACTCCAGAGTATGGCCATGGTTTCAAATGAAGGCTTCAAGGACTATGCGCAAAAATGGAGAGACTTGGCTGGAAGAGTTCAACCTCCCCCATCTGAAAGAGAATTAGTAGACATGTTTTTGGGCATCTTGTCTGGTCCCTTCTTCAATCACCTAATTGGGAGTTCATCGGCAGGTTTTACTGAACTGATATTTACCGAAGTAAGGGTAGAAGCCAGGATAAAAAGTGGAAAGATTCAAAAATATGCATCCTCTGCTGCTGTAAGGAAGCCATTTATCGGAAAGAAAGAACTTGTTGCTGTGTATCCTGAGAGAAATGAAGATAGGGCTGAACTCCATCCAATGGCGGGGGCCATTATGATTCCTAAACCTGCGCCTGATCAGCAAAGAAACAATCAGCCAAGAATGGAAAGACCAGTCAGACAATTCACCAGAATTAACATGACCCTATCTCAAGTATTTCCATATCTGTTAAGATCCAACCTAGTGACTTTGAAAGAAGCTCCAAAGAACCCTAACACAACATCTCCTCACTATCATCCTAATGCCCGCTGTGCATATCACTCTGAGAGTCCCAGCCATGACACTAACAACTGTTGGGTTCTAAATAACAAAATACAAGACCTCCTTGGAGCCAAAGAGATTGAATTCGATGCGCCAGAAAAGCCCAATGTCATTTCTGCCCCTATGCCCAAACATGGCCATAATGCCAACGCCATTGAAGAAGATATGTTTGTTACTTCAGTTGATGAACTTATGACCCCACTCCTGACCATCAAAAAGAAATTATTGAATACCAGTGTTTTCCCGGGCTGTGATGAAAGATTTCATTTCTGTTTATCCTCACCAAACAATTGTCCTTTGTGGAAAACAGGCGTTCAGTGCCTAATAAATAACAAGGAGATTTTATTCGAAAAGACTTTTGTTCCACCTGTTTCTTATAATGATGTTTCCATTGTGACCATTTCCGACAATTCTTCCAGGGTCTCCACCAAAAGAGCCGTTAGAATTACATCAGTTCCAAAAGTAGCTCCTTTGATAATTACAATGCCTGGACCAGTCCCGTATTTATCAGACAAAACCGTACCATGGAATTATGGAGGGGATGTCTACTACCACGATATCAAGTAAGATTGGCCAGCTGCCGAAGATTCAAGTTCTGAGAAGATTGACTCTGATGTCAGTAATATTGCATGGACTAGCAAGATTACCCGAAGCGAAAGGATATTCTCTCCAGAAATTTCTCCCCTAAAAGCAGTTTCTGGACCCGTAATCATTCCTGCTGTTGTTGCTCCTCCAAAAGCTTCTCCCAGTCCTACAATCATCTCCACCAATACTCCAACTGACAAAGCTGTTACGACTCCTATTATCACTCCTACTAACACTCCTGCTGCTAAGTTAACCGAGACTCGAGGAAAAGGTGTTCTGGTTGAGTTTGTCAAGATGAAGACACAATCATCGGCTATCCCTGAGACCTCCCGGAAAGAGATAGAGGAAATCCTAAAGATCATAAAAAGAAGCGACTACGATGTAGTCGAGTAACTGGGGAAAACTCCATCTAAAATTTCCATGCTGGCTTTACTACTATGCTCCGAGGCGCATGCAAAGGCCTTGGTAAAATTATCGAAAACTGCCCATGTACCCCAAGAAACATCTGCCGATCAATTCCAAGACTGCGTAGCCAGCTTGACTATGGATAATGGTCTAGGTTTTTCAGATGCTAATTTAACGCCAAGAGGAAGGAAGCATAATGAGGCATTGCATGTCTCAGTGGAATGCAGAGGCACAACCTTGGCTCATGTTTTGGTGGACACCGGGTTATCTCTGAATATATTGCCTAAAAAGGCTCTTGATAGGCTTGACTGTGAGGGATTGACATTGAAGCCAAGTAACATAGTAGTAAGTGCCTTTGATGGCTCAAAAAGGATGGTGCATGGGGAAGTTGATATTCTCATAAAGGTTGGAACCCAAACGTTTGATTCAACTATTTATATAATTGATATTCGCCCTTCATATTCCTGCTTGCTATGCCAACCATGGATTCACAATGCTAGCGGTGTTACTTCTATGTTACACCAAATGCTGAAGTATCCAATTCAAGAGAAGATTATCACTATTCATGGAGAAGAAGATTATATGATCAGCCATCTCAACTCCTTCAGATATGTGGTAGTAACCAGGGTTGTTCCCAAAATCACAAGGCCTCCACTCAAGATGTCATCTTTGAAAGATGCAAAAGTAGTAATTGAAGAAGGTGGATGCACTATTTGGGGACAACTCCCAGATATCCCATACAAGTCTAATAAGTTTGGCCTAGGTTTCACTTCAGGTGCTCAGAAGGCTGTACGCTGCACTCGTGATGGAGGACCACCCCTGAAGATCAGCAACCGTGAAGTCAACACGGTAGAGGATGATGAAGATGGCTGCAACCTGGAGGATTGGATCTTCCTAATTGTCAGTGGAGGGCTCAGCAAGTGGGAGGCTAGAGATTTTGTCCCAATCACTTTTATCCCACAATAATTTATCTTTACATTTTGTTGGATCTGCAATATTAAAACAATTCAAACTCTTAAAACCTTGTGTTTTACCCGAGGCACAATGGTCCATTTGTAAGGGTTATTATCTCATTTCCATATGACATCAATGAATCATGGACATTTTGCATACAAACTTTGTGCTCATTGTTTTCATATTTTACATTTTCATTTCTTTTAAAGATAGTTATACCCTTACACACACTCACACTCACAATGCAGGTCTACATCCATTCGGGATCCCATGGGTAACGATTCTGCTATGGCTTTCTGTGACTCTGAAAATCTAATCTACCAAGCCGAAGACGAAGGTGTGGAAGATTTTGAAGTACTAGGGGAACTCGCTAGGTTACTGCAACAAGAATAGAGAACCATTCAGCCCCACGAGGAACCCGTGGATACAATCAATCTAGGTATCGAGGAAGACAAAAGAGAGGTCGAGGTGGGTGCCAATCTGGAACCCAGTGTCAAGGAACGGCTGATTCAGTTGTTACACGAGTATGTTGAGGTCTTTTCCTGGTCGTATGAAGACATGCCAGGACTTGATGCAGATATTATGGTACATCGTCTACCAACGAAAGAAGACTGTCCGTCGGTAAAACAAAAGGTCCGTCGCATGCGACCAGACATGTCCGAGAAGATTAAAGCAGAAGTCATGAAATAATTCAATGCTGGATTCTTGGTCGTCACCTCCTATCCGAAATGGGTTGCCAATGTTGTCCCCGTGCCCAAAAAGGACGGCAAGGTACGAATGTGCATGGACTACAGAGATTTGAATAGGGCAAGCCCTAAGGATGATTTCCCACTTCCCTACATTGACATCCTAGTTGAAAATACTGCACAACACAAAGTGTTTTCCTTCATGGACAGTTTCTCAGGTTACAACCAAATCAAAATGGCGCTAGAGGACATGAGAAAGACAACCTTTTTCACACAATGGGGCACATTCTGCTACAAGGTTATGCAGTTTGGACTGAAAAATGATGGGGCAACCTATCAGCACGCCATGGTCACTCTATTTCACGACATGATACATCACGAAATATAGGTCTATGTGGACGACATGATAGCTAGATCTAAAACAGAAGAAGATCATCTTGATCATTTACAGAAACTATTTGAGAGGCTAAAGAAATACAAGCTGAGGTTGAACCCAAATAAATGCATGTTTGGAGTAAGGTCCGGTAAGCTCCTAGGCTTTGTCGTCAGCAATAAAGGTATTGAAGTAGATCCTGCCAAAGTAAAAGCGATACAAGAGATGCCTGCTCCTCGTACTGAGAAGGAAGTAAGAGGATTCTTGGGACGTTTGAACTACATTGCCAGATTCATTTCTCACCTGACAGCTACTTGTGAGCCAATCTTCAAGTTACTGAAGAAAGATCAAGTAGTCAAATGGAATGATGAATGCCAAACTACTTTTGACAAGATCAAAGAGTATTTACAAGAGCCTCCTGTTTTAATGCCACCAGTCGAGGGAATACCATTGATCATGTATCTGACCATTTTAGAAAACTTTATGGGGTGTGTGCTGGGGCAGCATGACGAGCCTGGCCGAAAAGAGCACGCTATTTATTACCTGAGCAAAAAGTTTACCGATTGTGAAACGAGATATTCACTGCTCGAGAAAACTTGTTACACTCTGGCATGGGATGCTCGCCGGCTAAGACAGTATATGCTGACCCATACTACCTTGTTGATATCTAAAATGGATCCAATAAAATACATCTTCGAGAAGCCTGCACTCTCTGGGAGAATAGCGAGATGGCAGATGACCCTGATAGAATATGCATACAATATACTACCCAGAAAGCAATAAAGGGTAGTGTACTAGCTGATAACCTTGCTCACCAAGCTGTGGAAGACTACCAGTCCATGAAGTTCGAATTCCCGGATGAAGACATCATGATGGTAAACAACTGTGAAGAATTCAAACCATATGACGGACCTGAACAAGGATCCCGATGGACCCTGGTTTTTGATGGGGCATGTAACGCACTCGACAATGGTATTGGTGCTGTACTCATATCTCCTGAGGGATGTCATACTCCCTTTGCGACAAGACTATGCTTCAATTGTACAAATAACATGGTGGAATACGAAGCGTGCATCTTCGGTCTCAAAGCTGCCATAGTCTTGGGGATCAAATCTTTGAATGTATTCGGAGATTCAGCTTTGGTTATCATCCAGATCATAGGGTAATGGGACACCAAACACCCTAACCTTATCCCTTACAAAGAACATGTTTTGACATTGCTCCCACATTTTGAAAAGATTACCTTTGAGCATTTCCCGTGAGAAGAAAATAAGCTAGCAGACGCACTAGCCACAATGTCATCTATGTTTAAACTTAAAGGGGATAACGAGTCTCCCCATATCACCATTGAACGAATGGATGAACCAACACACTGTCACGAGATTAATAGTGAAGAAGTAGTGGACCAACCTTGGTTTCACGAAGTCAAGAGGTATCTCGAGGCTCAAGAATATCCAGAAGGAGCTTCAGTAAATGATAAGAAGTTCTTAAGGAGATTCTCTGCTAAATTCTTCCTAAGTAATGGCATTCTTTACAAACGCAACCATGACTCTGTGTTACTTCGATGCGTAGGCAAGGTTGAAGCTGAAAGGATCATGGCTGAGTTGCATGAAGGCGCTTTTGGCACCCGTTCCAGTGGCATACTGTTGTACCCCAAAATTTTCCCTCTCACTTGTCAAGAATTTTCCCACAAGATCTCCTTGGGCTCAAGACTGGATTAGGGTTTAATCAGCTCAAGACACCTCCTAATGCCCTGATGACCAAAATTAGGGTTTGAGATTTCACAAGGATTTATAGACTTCCAATGCCCCATATGATTTTCATGGATCATTATGGACCCCCAATATTACTTATGTCAAGTTTCAAGCCTTAGATCACACTTTTGATCAGTCAATTGAGCAGTTGACCTAAAAATCAACTGTATTGGGGAAAAAGCCAACTATGGCCAATTCACAGTCAAACTTCATAATTTTTGGTCCACATGAACATTTTAAAATCATGTGTATCATTTGATCAAGTTTGGACCACAAATCCTCAATAAATTTGATCAAATCTCCAAAAGGGCAAAATGGTCAAAATTAGGGTTTTTGACTGAGAAAGGGCAATTTCTGATTTTTGACCTAGCAAATGGTCAATTGGTTAAAGTTATGATCTCAAGAGTCCAATTGCATCATTTTGACCTAATCACATGGTTCAAAACATTGCAAGTCCATTGGATTGACAAATGAATTTTATAGTCAACTGATCAAAAGTCAACCGTATACTGAAAAGTCAAACTTTGACTTTTTGGTCAATTTCAAGTGCCAAAGATCATAATTCATCAAAACATGTAAAAATATGAAACTTATTCATCAAGAAATCAAAAAGTCAAGATTTCATTTTGAAAAGTCAAAATTTATAAACTTAGAAAATTTTCTAAGTGTTGGAAATTTCATATTTTTTCATAACTTTGAGCCAAATTTTCACCATGATGCAAGATGATTCAAGAAAAACTTCGAAAATGAAAGTTGTAGATATCCATGAAATCTACAAATTTGATTTACACAACTCCTTCTGAAAATGCTTGGATCTCAAGTTATGATTTTATGAACATAGGGTCATGAAACTAAACACTTAGTGAAATTTTGCCCTAATTTAGCCAGTATTTTGACCTAACTTCATGACACTTTTTCACATAGTTCCAAGGGGAATCTTCAAAATAAATTAAAAAATGGGTTGTATAGCACATTTCAAGCTTTCTAAAATGTCAAAGAACTCCTTAAGATCATTCTTGATTAGGGAGAATCGAAGAGATGAAGTTATGGTTTTGTCACTTGAATTATAAGCTATTTTTGATGAATACATGAACCAACTCCAAAATTGTTGCTTATAAATGGAGTCACTATTTATGAGCTATAACACAAGCTAAAGCACCTTGAAATACACTAAAACTCTCTCAAATCAGAAATTGCACAAAAACACCAATGTTGCGCAGTTTCTGACCTTGAACATCAAACTCCCATTTCCCTCGTGCGTTTCTTGGCCTTTTAGTTTATAAAGCTTCCTTACATCAAGTGTAACTTATCGCTATACCTGTTTCATTTCTGTAACATCATTTACCCTATCTTCCATAACCAAAAACAAAGCATTGCACATTGACTTCTCCAAGTCATTTCAGCCACTCTCAGCTCAAGCAAACCATTGCATTAGCTTCCTAGGACCTCAAGGAAGCTAACCTGATCATTGCAACACCTTGAAACAAGCTCAAACTCCAAACACGATTTCCAGTTTTGAGGTAAGTTTTCTCAACTTGGAACTCTTCATACAGGCATCATCAATAGTTTATTTGTGAATAAAACATGTAGATATCATTTCCCTGAAGCTAACCATGTCCATAGTTTCCATTAATTTTGCTTGAGCTTTGAGAATTTTGAAACTGGAATTTCTGAAATTTTTAGGGTTCAGATTAGGGCCATTAAAATTCTTGCTTATCTTTGATCTATAGTTTTAATACTTTACATTTCTGGGATCGTGAGAAAATTTGCTACAAGTTTCATGTTTACAGTTTTCATTTTTAATGAGAAATGAGCAAGTTACAGTAGGTCTGGATGGAGGTTGAAGATGAAGTCTTCAGGGGACGTTTTTCCTTATATATTTATTGTTTCATTTGTATTAACAGATGTATAGCCACCCCAGTGGTAGAAGCGCACACCTGTAACCTATGGAACCTGGGTTCCAACCCATGTGGTACCCTTTTGCATTTTTTTCATGTTTTTGCAATTCTGACCTTTTTTTTTTGTTTGGCAAGCGCTGGGCCCTTTGGGCCTGGTTCGTTTTTGTTTTTGCTATCTGACTTCCATACTGACTTTTGGCACCCCCTGGCCCAAATTATTTTATTTATTCATTTATTTCATTTTTTTTTATTTATCTTTTCTTAAAAATATTTCCTAAATACTAAAAATCATAAAAATGCAAGAAAATGATATATGTTTATATTTTGACTTATTTTATTTTATTTTTTCCATAAATACAAATATTTTTATTTATTTTATTAATTAAATCTTATAAACTTAATTAATATTACTTTATTTATTTATTTTTATTCACACCATTTAAAATACATAATTTTAATATAAAAAAGACTAAAAATATTTTATAATACTACAAATATTTTCAAGATAAAAAAATACCAAAAAATACTTTTCTTAAACTTATTTTATTTTAATTAATTAATAGAATTAGGGTTTACTTTTAAAATCATTTTTTTCTTAATAAATTCAGACTTAATTAACTATTTTCTTTATTTTAATTAGGTTAAGACAAAATCCTTTTTTCATGAAAACCAAACAAAATTCATTTTCTTTACATTTTATATCCTTGTATATTCATTCATTGTTATACTTTATATTTATTTAATTCCTTGTATATTTATACCAATTCAATATGGCTGTAATAGATTAATTAGGATTTAAATTCTTGAAATCCCCATTCAACTTGTACACCCCCCCCCCCCCCCCCAACAAATGTTGTAATAGTGTAGTAACTTTAAATTTTGCAATTTATCGCTTTTATATTACATGATAGTAATTATGGTTTGTATGGAAAGACTAAAACCAATGATTAGAAAACCCTAATTCAAGACAAAAACAAGCATGCAAATGATACACTTGCACACAAGCACCTCTAGGGTTATTCCACTTGGTTGCCTTATACAAAATGGCCATATTACACATCTGAGGTATCTTAGCAAAAACAAGAAAATACAAGATCATGGTCCCTCGATGACGCTATCCAAGTTGCCTTACAAATTATCTTAGTCCCTCAAAAATAATGCTAAGATGCCTTGCAACATTGCTAATCATGGTTATACGATGACCCACGCCCGTTCCGTTTACATCCAAAGATAGGGTTGCTTACCAAATTAATGGTACGACAACAATGTCAAAGGAAAAGAAAATGAACAAGAAAGACATTTGAGTAGGTAAATTGCTCCTAATTAATTTCTCCATTTCAAAACAAACATCCTTGCTATTTTCAAAACAAACACATACACTTTCAAACATCTTACAAAATTGAAAACATTTTCAAAAGATCAAACATCTTTGTATACATTCTTACAAACAAGAATCATTACAAAGATTGCCTAAACAATGGCCTCTTTACAAAATACTTTCAAAAACCACATTAAGCACAATTTCAAACAAAAAAGAAAGTGATCTAGCAAGTAACTAAGAGCCCACGGAAAACATGGATGAAGAGGGTGCTAATACCTTCCCTTTTCATAATCTACCCTCCGAACTCAAGAAACAATCTCAAAGGTCTTTCCTGTGCTTTTTCACCTTTCCTTTTGGATAAAAGAAAAGTCGGTGGCGACTCTTGCTAACCGCAACATTTGCGATCAAACGCAAAATCCTCAAGTCAGTTATCCCACCGTATCACACATACGATGGCAAAGAAAATCCTACGGGAAGGCTAGTATTGGTCTACCATGGAAGAAGATTTCTATCAACACTCTTGAACCTGCCACAAGTGTCAGATTTGTGCTGACGAAGTGCACGTACCTCTAGTTCCTCTGAATGTCTTGACGGCTCCTTAGCCCTTTTCTATGTAGGGGATTGATATGATTGGGGAAATCAAGCCAACAGCCTCCAATGGACACCGCTTCATCCTAGTGGCCATTGACTATTTTACCAAGTGGGTTGAGGCAGCCTCCTTCGCTTCCGTCACCAAGAATATTGTCGCCCGATTCATCAAGCAGAATCTCATCTGTCGTTACGGTATCCTGTAGAGGATCATTACAGACAATGGTACAAACTTGAACAATACTATGATCACCGCCTTGTACGAGTAATTTAAGATCCAGCATCACAATTCTTCCCCTTACCGGCCAAAGATGAATGGTGATGTCGAAGCCGCGAATAAGAACTTTAAAAGGATCATACAGAAAATGATAGTCACATACAAAGACTGGCATAAGATGCTACCGTTCGCTCTCCACGGGTATCGTACCACAACTCGCACATCAACCGGGGAAACACCCTATTCTCTGGTTTACGACATGGAAGTTGTCTTGCCTATTGAGGTCCAGATCCCCTCTCTGAGAATTATGAAGGATGCAGGGTTGAATGAAGACGATTGGATCCAGACTCGACTTGATCAACTAAACTTGATTGATGAGAAAAGGCTTACTACTGTCTGTCATGGTCAAATGTATCAAAAACGGATGATCAAGGCTTTCAACAATAGGTCAGACGCCAAGTGTATCAAGTTGGGGATCTGGTGATCAAACGTATCATACTACCGCAAGGTGATCCCATGGGAAAATAGACTCCTACATACAAGGGACTGTTTGTAATCAAAAACATATTCTCTAGTGGAGCAATGATCTTGACCACCATGGATGGAGACGACCTGCCGCACCCTGCAAATGCAAACATAGTCAATAGATACTACACATAAGAGACCCGCTAGGTTGACACACCTAGGAAAAACAAGGGCATCCCGACGAACCAAAAGGGTTCAGGAAAAAATTAGGGATAAAACCAAAAAAAATTTGTACACCTGGCAAGTTGAAAACCCGAAAGGGCGACTTGGGCTAAAAAGGGTTTCCCGGTGGACTGAAAACCCGAAAGGGCGGTCCAGGCAAAAGTTAGGGAATTAAAGCGTATGACTATGTCCCGTTGGATCACCTTATGGACAACCTTTAGCTTGAACTGACAAACTCAGAGATTTTGATCAATTCAATCATCTTCGGACGAGGCCATAAATAGACAAGATGCTCGGAGATACGAAGGCTATAGCAGAATGGGACCCCCATGGGATTATTGCACATAGCTATATTTTCTTTGTATCAAAATTTTCATTTTTTACGATAGTATTCTCTTACTAGAATATTTGTCTCATTGTACAAAAATTCTTACTCAAAGTCAATACAAAGATATCCCTTTGAAAGTGCAAAAACTATCTGTTTTTCTTTACGCTTGCGTTTTGTTTACAAAAACGTCCAATGATTCATTGTTGAACATATGAATTTGAACATAATTACTGTTTACAAATAAACCACATAAAAGACAATCATTGACGGATTTAAGATATAGGGAAATCTCTCTAAGTTTATCTCCGTAAAATTCTCCATAGTGTGCAGTTTAATCCCCAACGGAATAGAGCGTCCAGTTATCAATCCCTAGTAGAAGTCATCAAATTTCTCAGGATTCCCCAACCAGGATTTTTCAAATAGTACATGACATTCCCCTTACAAAAGAGTTTATTCCTCTAAAGCATAAATTCATCAACACTTAGACTTCAAAACATGAAGACTTATACTCCATATCGTCATCAGCAGTCAGGGATTTATTTTCCCCAATCCAATAGGAGTGCAGCAAACTAGCTCACATACACATACATTGCATCCATATATCATAAACATTGATAATAAGAATGCATTATACTATGCATTTCACACAACATAAACATTGCATGTTAGCTAACATTTTATCTTTTTCAGGATAAGATTAATCAAACAGCTACCATTAACAATGTTCAAAGTCTTCAGATACAGTTCAGATACGCCCCAGACACGACCATTCTGATACTCATTCAAGATTCATCTTTCGGATACATTTCAGATACGCTCCAAACACGGATTCCATTATGATACTCATACAATTTCAACTTCTCATATACAGTTTAGATACGCTCCAGATAGGAATTCCATTTTGATACTCATTCAGATTCAACTTCTCAGATACAGTTCAGATACGCTCTAGACACAGATGCCATTCTGATACTCATTCAAATTCAACTTCTCAGATACAGTTCAGATACGCTCCAGCCACGGATGCCATTCTGATACTCATTCAAAATCAGCTTCCAGATACAGTTCAGATACGGAGGCCATTCTGATACTCATTATGATTCTCTTTCAGATGCAGCAATCACTTTTGGATGGCATCTACAAGACCATCTACAACAAATTTATATCACTCCTCCAAATGGCATATTTAAGCCCATTCCCTCTACCATCACATCGCCGAGTGCAAATTTCTGGGCACTCTAGTGTCCAATCATCTTCCACCTTCGAGTCACGAATGGCAAAACATGCCAATCTAACTCTTCAGGCTTAAGAAGATTGAATAGGGGCAGCTGTTATACCCCAAAATTTTCCCTCTCACTTATCAAGAATTTCCTCACAAGATCTCCCTTGACCCAAGACTGCACTAGGGTTTGATCAGCTTAAGACATCTCCTTAAGCATTGATGACCAAAATTAGGGTTTGAGTTTGCACAAGGATTTTTGAAATTCTAATGCCCCATATGACTTTAATGGATCATTATGGACCCCAATATTACTCATGTCAAGTTTTAAACTTTGGATCACACTTTTGCTCAGTCAATTGAGGAGTTGACCTAAAAATCAACTATATTGGGGAAAAAGTCAACTATGGCCAATTCACAGTCAAACTTCATAATTTTTTATCCACATCAACATTTTAAACTCATATGTACCGTTTGATCAAGTTTGGACCATAATTTCTCAAGAAATTTGATCAAATCTCCAAAAAGGGAAAAATGGTCAAAATTAGGGTTATGATTGGGAAAGGGCAATTTCTGATTTTTGACCTAGCAAATGGTTAATTGGTTTAAGGTATGATCTCAAGAGTCCAATTGTATAATTTTGACCTAATGAAATGGTTCAAAACATTTCAAGTCCATTGGATTGACAAATGAATTTTGCAGTCAACTAATCAAAAGTCAATTGTATACTGAAAAGTCAAACTTTGACTTTTTGGTTAAATTCAAGTGCCAAAGATCATAATCTATAAAAACATGTCAAAATATGAAACTTATTCATCAAGAAATCAAAAAGTCAAGATTTCATTTTGAAAAGTCAAAATTTCTAAACTTAGAAATTTTTCAAAGTGTTGGAAATTTCATGTTTTTTCATTACTTTGAGCCAAATTTTCACCATGATGCAAGATGATTCAAGAAAAACTTCCAACATGAAAGTTGCAGATCTCCATGAAATATACAAATTTTCTTTACACAACTCCTTCCAAAAATTCTTGGATCTCAAGTTATAATTTTATGAACATGGGGTCATGAAACTAAACACCTAGTAAAATTTTACCCTAATTTGGTCAGGATTTTGACCTAACTTCATGGAAATTTTTCATATAGTTCTATTGGGAATCTTAAAAAGAAATTCAAAGATGGGTTGTAGAGCACATTGCAAGCTTTCCAAAATTTCCAAGAACTCCTTGATATTATTCTTGAGTAGGGAGAATCGAAGAGATGAAGTTAGGGTTTTCACACTTGAATTACAAGTCATTTTGTGATGAACTAGAATTCAATTTCAAACCCATGCTGCACAATCTTGTTTTGTAGGCCTATAAACCTTAAGATCTATCCATAATCATAAGATTACACTTTCTTTTGAGCTATTATCCACTTGATTCAAGCTTTGTCCAAGTGAATTTTCCATTAATGGAACAAAGTTCACACCACCATTTTGGAAAAGTGACTTTAATCACAAAGTCAACTTGTATGGAGCTTTGCACCTGTTCTTTCTGCACAAGCATGCTCTATAAACTCAGAACAAATATGTTTAAAGTGGCAAGCCACCCTACAAGACATGTACCTTGCATTGAAACCATGTTTTTCAAGATAAGTTCAAAAACAAGTCAAAAACTCATAACATGTGATCTTTGTCTTTTGATCACCCAAGCTCTCAAAACCTTTTCCTATACATTGAGACACTATTATGCAACTTAGGACACGATTTTTGCAAGCTTGAAACTCTATCAAATTCCCTCTAGCCAGAAATTGCACACAAACTCCATTTTTGTGCAGGTTCTGACCTTGAACTTGTATCTTCTATTTCCCTCGTGCGTTCTTTGGCCTTTCAGTTCCTAAAGCTCCTATACATCAAATATAACTTGTCCATGTCCCTGTTACACGACTGTAACACCATTTTTATCAAACTCTATAACAAAAAATAGAGCATTGCACATTGACTTCTCCAAGTCATTTCAGCCACTCTCAACTCAAGCAAACCATTGCATTAGCTTCCTAGGACCTCAAGGAAGCTAACCTGATCATCACCATCACTTGAAACAAGCTCAAACTCCAAACACAATTTCCAGTTTTGAGGTAAGTTTTCTCAACTTAGAACTCCTTATACAGGCATCATCAATAATTTATTTGTGAATAAAACATGTAGATATAATTGCCCTGAAGCTAACCATGTCCTTAGTTTCCATTAATTTTGCTTAAGCTTAGAGAATTTTGAAACTGAAATTTCTAAATTTTTTAGGGTTCGGATTAGGGCCATTAAAATTATTGCTTATCTTTGATCTATAGTTTTAATACTTTACATTTCTGGAATCGTGAGAAAATTTGCTACAAGTTTCATGATTACAGTTTTCATTTTTGATGAGAAATAAGCAACTTACAGTTGGTCTGGATGGAGGTTGAAAATGAAGTCTTCAGAACACGTTTTACCTTACATATTTATTGTTTCATTTGTATTAACGGATGTATAGCCACCCCAATGGTAGAAGCGCGCGCCTGTAACCTATGGGACCTGGGATCGAGCCTCAGTGGTACCCTTTTCATTTTTCATATTTTTACAATTCTGACTTTTTTTGTTTGTAGGGTGCTGGGCCTCTTTGGGCCTGGCTTATTTATTTTTATTTTTTGCTGACTGACGTCCCTACTACCTCTTGGCACCCCCTGGCCCAAGTTTTATTATTTATTTATTTATTTCATTTTTCTTTTCTTAAATATATTTTCTAAATACTAAAAAATCATAAAAATACAAAAAATGATATGTTTATATTTTGACTTAGTTTATTTTATTTTTCTCACAAAAATATTTTTATTAATTATACTTTATTTATTTATTTTACTTGTTATCTTGTAAATATAAATAAATTTAGGTTATTAGTTATTTTCTTTCATACTAATTTAAATGCATTATTTTTTATATAAAAAAGGGACTAAAAATAATTTATAATGCTATAAATATTTTCAAGATAAAAAATACCAAAAATACTTTTCTTAACATTATTTTCTTTTGATTAATTAATAGAACTAGGTTTTCATTTAAAATATTTTCTTAATAAATTCAAACTTAATTAATTATTTTCTTTATTTAATTAGGTTAAGACAAAATCTTTTTCATGAAAACCAACCAAAATTCATTTTCTTTACATTTTTGCATCCTTGTACATTTATTCATTTTTATACTTTGTATTTATTTAATTCCTTGTATATTCATACCAATTACATGTGGTTGTAATAGACTAATTAGGTTTAAATTCTTGCAATCTCCATTTACAAATTGTACACCCCCTCCCCACAAATGTTTTAATAGCGTAGTAACTTTAAATTTCACAATTTATCGCTTTTACATAACATGCTAGTAATTAGGGTTTGTATGGAAAGACTAAAACCAATACTTAGAAAACCTTAATTCAAGAAAAAAAGAAGCATGAAAAGAATACACTTGCACACAAACACCCCTAGGGTTATTCCACTTGGTTGCCTTATACAAAATGGCCATATTACGCATGTAAGGTATCTTAGCAAAAAACAAGAAAATACAAGATCATAGTCCCTCGATGACGCTATCTAAGTTGCCTTACAAATGATCTTGGTCCCTCAAAAATAATTCTAAGGTATCTTGCAACATTGCTAATCATGGTTATACGATGACCCACGCCCGTCCCGTTTACATCCAAAGATAGGTTTCCTTACCAAATCAATGGTAAGACAACAATGTCAAAGGAAAAGGAAATGAACAAGAAAGACTTTTGAGTAGGTAGAATGCTCCTAATTAATTGATCCATTTCAAAACAAACATCCTTTCTATTTTCAAAAACAAACACTTACACTTTCAAATATCTTACAAAATTGAAAACATTTTCAAAAGATCAACATCTTTGTATACATTCTTAAAAACAAGAATTATTACAAAGATTGCCTAAACAATGACCTCTTTACAAAATACTTTCAAAAACCACACAAAGCACTATTTCAAACAAAAGCAAGTGATCTAACAAGTAACTAAGATACCATGGAAAACCATGGATGAAAAGGGTGCTAATACCTTCCCTTTTCATAATCTACCCCCCGAACTCAAGAAATAATCTCAAAGGTCTTTCATGTGCTTTTTCACCTTTCCTTTTGGATAAAAGAAAAGTCGGTGGAGACTCTTGTTAACTGCAACATTTGCGATCAAACGCAAAACCTTCAAGTCAATTCTCCCACCGTATTACAATCACCAATGGTTATTGTGCCTTCTAATGAGCTGCAACAACATTTTTTTCTCCCTCCTTCTTTTTTGAGAAGTTAGGAACATGCTTCTTCAGGTTGTAAGGAGTACTAGATGCCCCTTGTATCTTTCCGCTCTTCAAATCAACTTCAATTAGTTTACTAATTATCACTAAATCGGAGAAATTTGAGGAGACGCTGCCTACCATCTTCTCATAATATAACCCTTGTAGGGTACTCATGAACATGTTTACCAATTATTTTTTTGAGGAGTGGTGGTTGTACATGAGCTTCCATTTCTCTCCATTGTTAAGCATAATCTTTAAAGGACTCATCCTTCTTTTGAGACATGTTTTGAAGCTGCACGTGGTTAGGAGCCATATCTAAGTTGTATTTGTATTGCCTTAAGAAGGCGTTAGCAAGGTCTGACCATGTTCATATATGTGCTTGTTCCAACTGCGTATACTAAACCAAGATGTCCCCACTACTACGAAAAAACTATTTAATAACAGTTGGTAAATACATATAATCACGCAGGATCGGGCGTTGTTGTATAGAGCGTTGTTGTAAATTCTGTACTAACAATCATGGTCCTGGGACCATTGTAGTATACTGGTTATCTCGCGTTATATCACAGTTATGTTTATTAACCGTTGTGATATAAGGTACTGGGTTCGAAGCTCAACAACAAATAAATTACATTAGATCACGGTTAATATAAAAAAACCATTGTGGAACATACCCATTGTTTATTAAATACAAATGTATATTTCTTGTTTTACCATACACCTCATTAAAGAAATACAACCATTAAAATTGGTAAAGAATTATATAATATGAAAATTAAACTATTCTTGAAAACCAACTTAAACACACCATTGTATTCAGAATTGCATGCGTCTCATTCATCATATTTAATATTCTTTAAAAAATATATAGTTCAATGGTCAGATTCATTCAATGAATCAATATCTTTTATTATTGTTTACTTCATCGTCGTCGCTTATCGTCGTGATTGTTATGAGGACTTATCATTATAACATTCATGATCTTAACAATCATGATGATAAGTGACAACGACGAGGTAAAGTAGAATAAAAGATATCAATGTATTGTAGGAAACCGACCATTGAACCATATATTATAGGTTAAAGAACATAAAATGTGCTGAATGAGACGCATGAAATTCAAAATACAATTATTTATATAGTTTGGTTTTCAAATACATTTTAATATTCAGATTATAGTTTCTATGTCAATTTAAATGGTTATAGTTCCATTAAAGGTTAGTGAAACAAACAATATACATAGTACATAATAACCTATACTACATATTGACATGTCAATTTGTATCAGAATTTAAAGAACAAAATATTGTTAAGTCACAAGAAGCCTTTTTCTTATGAGTTAGAAATGTTTTGTTCTTGTTTTGAGAATATTTGTCAACGAAAACATCATACAAAAATACAACAAATACACGTAACACAATAAAAACAACATATCAATTTTAGCAACAAAACACTAACAACCTAAAATATCCCAAAATATATTAAGTTGTTTATAGAAAACACCTTTTATTGAAAATAATTATGGACCTATGAAGTTTATCTACTTTGTGTAGAAATAAAAAATAAATACAAGGTAAATGAAGTTTCCACAATGACTTCGTACTTATTTTATTTTTTTCCATTGCTACGCAAACCATATTTACCATTATCAACTCATGTTATACACTTTCTACCACCATCATCATCATCATATGAGGTTCATCTAGATTGTGAAGCCATGAAAAAGAAGTATAAGGTGTATGAAGTTTACACAATAGCTTCATACTTCTTATATTTCTTCTCATAGCTTCTCAAACTAGATAAAGTTTGTTGTTGTTGTTTCTTGAGTCCTACAAACACTATGTATATTATCAACATGTGAAACCGCATGCTTATTTGTCAACAACACAACATGAAACAACAACATAGAACAACATACAACCAGAAAAGAACAATATATTATCTAACAAGAAGAAAATTATAGGAAAATCATGTGAAACATAACAACAACATACACAAAAAAGAGATAATAAGGAAAAATATGAGTACCTTTATGCAAGAAGAACAAGATTGACAACTACAGTGTAGAATAGGAATGCTAATGATGAAGAAGAAGAGAAAAATGGGTTCTAGGGTTTTTTTTTGGTGAAAGACATGACACTAATGTCAAAAAGCAAGTGTAAATTCTCTTGTATATAAATATACTCACAATGGTTTACAACACCAACCGTGGTGATATATACAAATGTGTCACAATGGTGGAGTACAAGAACCTTAGTCATAACCCTTTAATTTTTTTATTTAAAAATACATAAAGAAGAAGATGTACGCCTTAACATTAAAGGAATGATATATATGAGAGCGTTGAGGTTTGAACCCATGAAAGCTTTATGGTATCACCATGGTTGGCTTCTCAACGGTTGTTATATACAAATAATTTTTAATTAAAAAACAAAAATAATATGGTAGCACCGTAGTTTAGAGATGTCACCATGGTGTAGGGAAGAACCGTGGTGACCATGGCGTTGTTGTTTATGCATTTTTTAGTAGTTCCCACTCAGGTTGTCTTGGAAAAAGTGCAACATTAGCTTCTGGTCATGAGCATTGGCATGCATTTTCCTACAAAACATGCGTAGATGGTTCCTTGGGCATGTGAGTCCCTTATATTTTCCAAAGTTAGGTACTTTGGATTTGGGAGGAATCACTACATCTAGAACTAGACCCATTTCTAGAGCATCAACTTCAAAAGCATCATAACCTTCTACAACCTTTAGTCTTTCTTCAATGGCTTTAAATTGATTGACTTCCATAGGATATTCAACAACATTGGTATGCGTGTATTTTGTTGAGGAATTTGAGTTATACCCTAAAGCAACCAGCTGAAATCATCGAAACAATGAAGTAACCATTGAATATTTATTTATCCCATAGAAGGGAAAGGAAAACATCGAAGAAAACCTAAGAAGGGAGAAATCACGGTCATGCGACCGAGAGATCAGGTAAGGGAGTCGATTACGCAAGGGGAAGGTATTAGCACCCTTCATGTCTGTGGTACTCCACGGGATCCACTCGTGTTTTTCTAATCTAAGGGTGTATAAAAATCTAAGTCTAAAGTCTAATGCTAAGAGGGAATGTATGCAAATTATATACAAACAAAAGGTTTTTATTAGTTGTGACTGCTGCGGTTGCGAACTTTGTGCCTATGTACCACCGACCATGCAATAGGGATCAAGGAAATCATAGTTCTTCTAGAAAATGTTTTTGCTTTTTGTGTGTTTTTTATGAGAATGATGTGTTATACATTCCAAACATCGAAACATTGACTTGTTGGGTGCTCGTTTGAAGAGGCTTAAGTCGTTGAGTTTGATTCGTGTTAGAATGGCTAAAACACATTCGTTTATGAAAAGAGTTTTCAAAAGAAAAGCCAAGTGGAAAAAAAGTTTGAATTGGTTTATTTTTTTTACATTGAAAAAGGATTTTGTAATGTTAGAGTGCTTTATGAGAAGTTGATAAATAAAAAGAAGTTTTATTTTTAAAGATGAAAAAGGGGAATGAAAAAGTCTAAGGGAGATTAACCTAGTTTCTAGTCCTAATGTTATAATACAATGATGACCCTAAGGTTAAGGTTTGAAAGGGGAAACCTCTACCTAAGTTATCATACATGGATGAGAGCCTAAAGTATAATTAGTTCACATGTCAAAGAAGATGAAACTAACATCCTAAGGGAACATGTCATTTACAGAAGAAAGAAGGAGAGAGACGTGATAAACAAATAAGAACTAAATAAAGAAGGGGGTGTTCATACATAGATTTATTACCCGGGCTAGAAGAGATGAAAGGAAAGGAATGATTGAAAGACCTAGAAAGGCAAGTAGATAATTAGCCGGTTACCACCCCGGGTCGAGATCATAAGGCCTAACCCGGGTTGTGTGATCAGAGGGTCATGTAATCAGCCATGGAAGAAGATGAAGAGGCTGAACCGGGCTCATACCCTGGATCCAGAGGTTGCCCTAAGGCTGACCTTAATGGAGCAGTTACACAATGGCTGGTCCATTGAGGGCGTAACCTCTCATCATTATACAATAATGCATGTTATGATAATTGGCATAATTGGAGACAACGAATGTTACTTGCCTTTAAGGCAACTCGGTTACGTAACATGGAAAGTCATAGTACTTTCATGAAGTAATCAATGAGGCTCTTACACCTCTTTATATAGGGATCCCGACTGAGGGTAAGCAAGACACATCATTTGGAGCTTACGTATACTCGTGTAAGCCTCTGAATCCCTCAATATCATAAATAACATTCTCTCACTCATTTAAGGTTCTCCCTGTCATCCTCCGAGCAGCAGGGAAATCTCATATTTGGTGTTTAGAAAGAACATTTGGCGTCCACCGTGGGGCCTGGTAAAATTATCCCAGGCCACATTAACCAACATTTGAACAATGTCTTCTGAGGGGGACCCTACTTCAGATATGGAGAAACTATTGGCCATGATAGATGATCTTCTCCAACAAAACAATACACTACAAGACAACATCCATGTCTTGTAAATGAAGAGCCAGGACGATGCTGACCCAGGGCTTGAGCTTTTGGAGCCTCAACCATTGTCCCAAGCCATTTGGGATGATCAGATTCCAGAGAACTTTAAACCCCTAACAATTGCAACTTACGATGACAAGTCCGATCCCTATGAGCATATGAATTCCGTCAATAATATAATGGCAATAATTGGGACTAACGATTACCTAAAATGTAAGCTTATGGACAACACCTTCAAGGAATCGACCCTAAGGTGGTATATGAATCTCCCCAGATACTCTATTGTCATTTACAAAGACCTCACCAAAAAAATGGTTCAACAGTTCTCGGTGAACCGACATCGGAAGGTGTCGACTATAACATTGTTTAATGTCTAACAGTTCCTATCAGAATCCTTGAGGGATTACATGGCCCGATTCAACGAGGAAACCATAATGGTATATCATCCCTATCAGGAGATCTTTGTGGCATCTTCCCAGCATGGTCTTTAGGCCGGCCAATTCGACGAGTCACTAGCCCAGAAACCAGCTACCTGCATGGACGAGATAATCACTCGGGCCGAATGCTATTAAAGGGAGAAGCAAGAAATATGGAAAAAAGAACTAGAGATGCTAGAGAAAAAGGAAGAACCTGTGAAGAAAGTTCCAGGTAGAAGAAGGAGTAGAGCAGGTCATATGATCGATCACCACCTCGAGAACGACCTCCCCAGCAATCATCCTGACGACCTTTGGTTTCAGACAAGACCTCACTCCTCTAAATGCCAGAAGAGAGAACATATGGAAGGATGTGAATCACCTCAACTTACTGCCCAGACCGTGGCGTCCCAAGGAAGTAAATACAATATTGGGTGATGACGTCGAGGCATGGTATGCGTATCAGCGAATCTGAGGACACCACACCGAGGAATGCCAACAGCTGAAAAAGGAAATTGAAAAGCTAATCCAAAGAGGAAACTTCCTATCTTATGTCAAAGGTAATATCGAGCAAGCCGGGAAACAAAGCCCTCCCAAGAGGAATGACACCTCAGAATACCCTTCAAAGAAGTAAGGGAAGGTAACAGAGGAAGTCCGAGAAACAAGACTTACCCGACACACCCTCAATATAATATCTGGAGGATTTTTCGATGGAGGCTCCACCAGCTCGACACGAAAGAGGTATGCCGGGAATATAATACATGTGGCACAAGTGGAATGGACAGACAAAGGCGGAGACCTTGGGGCTGTTACTTTCTCCCGGGAAGACGCAGAAGGAATCTTACCACATGAGAACGACCCCATGGTCATTAAAATTCAGATCTTGGATTGGAGTATCAAACGGGTACTAATCGATCCCGAAATCTCAGCCGACGTTATGTACTGGGAAGCCTTCAAAGGCATGGACTTCGACCCGAAAGAGTTGTTTCCCTTCAATGGAACCTTAGTCAGATTCTCTAATGAGCAGGTGCATGTGCTCAGACACCTTCCAGTTTTAACCATATTCGGAAAAAAAGGAGAATGCCAAAGAATTTAGTATAAGGTACTTGATCATTAATGCAACGTCTCCCTATGACATCATAATCGGTAGGCCATCATTCAACGCACTAGAGGCGGAACTATCGATGTTCTACCTCACTATGAAGTACCCTCTCGGCAAGGGCCATGTAAGAATGATACGAGGAGACCAAGGCCTGGAAAAAAGTGCTACAAAGATAGTCTGAAATTGAAAAAGAAGTCTACAGTTATGGAAGAAGCAAACAACAACAAAGTCAATATGGTCGATACTTACCCACGGGAAGATCCTAGATGAGATAGTTCGACTCCTTAAGAAGAAACTAAAGAAATTCATATCGGCCTCCAATCTTCAGAAATCACCCACTTGGGACTAATGTATCACCATAGGAGGAGGCCAAGATTGTTGACATTCTGAAGATAAATATCGACCTGTTCGCTTGGAAATTGTCTGACATGCCCGTAATCGACCCTAACATCATGTGTCATCACTTGGCACTTGATCCCGAGGTGAAACCAGTGTCCCAATGAAGAGAAAAGGTGGAAAAGAAAAGAGAAAAGCAATAGTAAAAGAGGTGGATAAGCGGATGAAGGCTAGATTCATCAGAGAAATCCAATACCCCACATGGCTATCCAATGTGGTTATGGTTAAGAAGAAAATCGAGAAGTGGAGAATGTGCATGGACTTCACCGACCTCAATAAGGCGTGCCCAAAAGATCGATATCCACTGCCTCACATTAACCATTTGATCGATGAAGCTTCTAGGTCCAGGCTACTAAGCTTCATGGATGCTTATACTGGGTATAATCTAATCCGTATGAACCTGGCAGATGCATAAAAAACAACATTCATGATAGATCGGAGCAACTATTACTACGAGGTTATGTGGTTTAGCCTGAAGAACGTTGGGCATACTAACCATAGATTAATGGACACGGTCTTCGCTCTATAAATTAGATGGAACATGGAGATTTATGTAGACGACCTGGTTGTCAAGACCGCCGAAGAGCGGAAACACATTTAGGACCTAGAAAAAACTTTTGCAAAAGTTCGAAGTTATAACGTGCGCTTGAATCCATATAAATGCACATTTGGAGTTTAAGCCAGAAAGTTCATTGGGTTCATGCTGACAAGCCGCAGAATAGAATCCAACCCAGACAAATTCCAAGCGATCATTGACATGAGAAGCCCGACATCCATCCGTGAAGTCCAATAACTAACCGGCCGTTTGGCCACCTTATCTCGTTTTTTGTCTTTTGCATGTGACAAATCAATTCATTTCTTTGCAGCAACTAAAAAGAAGGTTTATTTTGAGTGGACCGACGACTGTGAAAGAGCTTTCCAAGAAGTCAAGTAGTTCCCGTCAGCTTCCCCAATACTAGTCTGACCTAAAGAAAACGCACCATTGGTACTGTACTTAGCAGTGTCAGACAGAGCCATAAGCTCAGTTGTATTCCAAGACAGGGAGTCAAGCGAGAAGCTGGTTTACTTTGTCACAAAAGTACTGCGAGGAGCGAAACTGAGATACCGGAAGATCGAATAGTTAGCTTTGGCATTAATCAAAACAGCAAGGAAGCTGAGGCATTACTTCCAGGCCCACCCCATCCTGGTGAGAACAAATTTGTCCATAAAACAAATATTCAAGAAACTAGACTTAGCTGGAAGAATGGTAGCATGGGCTGTAGAGCTCTCAGAATATGACATAGAGTTCACCCTGCACACCAGTATAAAGTCTCAAGTGTTGGTTGATTTTGTGGTAGAATTGAGAGCCCCGATGAACAAAGAAACATCCTCAAAATGGGTTTTGATCGTGGATGAATCATCGAATTTGAGAGGCAGTGGGGCTGGTATTGTATTAAAAGCACCCGATGATTTGGTCCTGGAATACTCATTGCGCTTCAACTTCTAAACTAGCAACAACCAAGATGAGTATGAAGCTTTGATCTCCGAAATGAATTTAGATAAAGAAAGCGGGATAACCCACCTGCTCGTCTGGATCAATTCACAATTAGTGGCCAGACAAGTCAATGGAGAGTTCCAAACAAAGGATCTCATTCTGCTGAAGTATTTACACCGGGCTATGCAGCTCACAGAGGAATTCCAAGAGTTCACAATATTTCACATACTGAGAGAAGAAAATACCTGAGCTGACCTATTGGCCTGGATGGCTAGCACAAAGGGCTCGAGTCTAAACAAAACTGAGATTCAAGAAACATTAGAATTACCAAGCATAGAGAAGGGAGAAGTGCTCGCTATAGAAGAAAAAGTGGGGTGGATGACTCCTATAATCAAATACTTGCTACAAAATAAACTGCCACCTGACAAAGAGAAGGCTAAACGCATGAAAAGGATCTCATAAAGATACCCTATGGTGATAGATAAGCTATATCAAATGGGAAGATCAACACCCATGTTATGATGCATCTCAAAAGACGACACGAGCCTACTAATCAAAGAGGTGCATGAAGGCGTATGTGGGAATCACATCGGAGGCTGGGCCTAGTCCAACAAAATACCGAGGGCCGAGTACTATTGGCCTACCATGCTTAAAGATTTAGTCCGATTTGTAAGCCGGTGTGACAAATATCAGATATTCTCACCATTCATCCACACCTCGTCTGAATTGCTCTATTTTGTAGTATCCCTATGTCTTTTGCAACAATGGGGAACATACATACTTGGACCCTTCCAGGTGGCACCATGACAACTAAAATAAATAATCGTTACTGTTTATTATTTCACCAAATGGGTGGAGGAAGAAGTCGTGGCCCGGATTACAGCTGAAAGGGTGAGACATTTTTACTAGAGGAATATCATTTACAGGTTTGGGTTACCCCAGATTGTTGTTTCAGATAATGGAACCTAGTTTGCAAGCTCATCTCTAACAGAATTCTGCAGAGCTTATAATCATCAACGGCTTCATTTCAGTATAACAACCTCATGCAAATGGACATGCAGACATCTAACAAGGTTATCCTAACTGGGATGAAAAATAAGTTATATGAAGCAAAAGGATTATGGGCCGAGCATCTCCATGAGATATTATGGTCTTATCACAGCACAGTTCACTCCACGACCAAAGAAACTCCATTCAGAATGGTATATGGGGTTGAAGCCATGATCCCCTTAGAAGTCAACACTCCGTCCTGGAGAAGAGTAAGCTTTGAAGATAGTATAAATAACGAGAATCTAGCAAGCGAAGTCGACCTACTTGATGAAATCAGAAACACGACACATGTCTGTGGGATTGCAGCCAAACAAAGGATAGCCCAGAGATTCAACATGAAGGCAAGACAAAGAGGCTTCTTCAAATGGGATCTGGTTCTAAAGAGAATCACAGGTCCAACAAATAAGTGGAATCTCTCACCAAACTGGGAGGGACCTTTCCGAGTTGTTAAGAAACTCAACAATGGAGCTTACAATCTAGAGACATTAGACGACATAGAAATTCCTAGGACATGGCATGTATCTAGTCTTAGGATTTATTTCAGCTAACATCATGTAAGCTCATGTAATTATAAATAAAAAACAGGTGCACTCTTTTCCCTGGTAAGGGCTAGAGTTTTTAACGAGGCAACCTATAAGAGAATCATTTTTTGTCAAAATGCTCACTTTGAAAGGCTTTATACCTTGGTTCAAACTTAAACCTCCTCGGGTATAACCTTTTTGGGTTCCACACCTCGGTTCATATCTTGAGCCGCCTCAGGTGTAACCTTCTCAGCTATGAACCTTAAATCAGATTTCCCCCTTTAGAGGTTCTACACCTTAGTTCATAATTTGAGCCACCTCAGGTATAACCTTATCACTGATGAACCTTAAATCGGATTCCGCCCCTTCAAAGACTCTACACCTCAGTTCATATCTTGAGCTGCCTCAGGTGTAACCTTCTCGGTGATGATCCTTAAATCGAATTCCTCCCCTTCAAAGGTTCTACACCTCAGTTCATATCTTGAGCCGCCTCAGGATTAACCTTCTCAGTGATGAACCTTAAATCGGATTCCGCCCCTTCAAAGTTTCTACACCTAGGTTCTTATCTTGAGCCACCTCAGGTGTAACCTTATCGAGGATGAACCTTAAATCAGATTCCACCCCTTCAAAGGTTTTACACCTCGGTTCATATCTTGAGCCGCCTCCGGTGTAACCTTCTCGGCGATGAATCTTAAATCAAATTCCGCCCCTTCAAAGGTTCTACACCTCATCTCATATCATGAGTCGTCTCAGGTATAACATTCTCGGCGATGAACCTTAAATAAAATTCCTCCCCTTCAAAGGTTATACACCCCGGTTCATATCTTGAGTCGCCTCAGGTGTAACCTTCTCGGTGATGAACCTAAAATCGGATTCCTCCCCTTCAAAGGTTCTACACCTAGATTCATATCTTGAGCTGCCTCAAGTGTAATCTTCTCGGGGATGAACCTTAAATTAGATTCTGCCCCTTCAAAGGTTCTACACCTCGATTCATATCTTGAGCCACCCTAGGTGTAACCTTGTCGGCGATGAACCTTAAATCAGATTCCTACCCTTCAAAGAGTCTACACCTTGGTTCATATCCTGAGCCACCTCATGTGTAACCTTCTCAGGGATGAACCTTAAATCAGATTCCTACCCTTCAAAGGTTCTACATCTCAGTTCATATCTTGAGCCACCTCAGGTGTAACCTTCTCGGCGACGAACTTTAAATCGGATTCCGCCCCTTTAATGGTTCTACACCTCGACTCGCATCTTGAGCCACCTCATGTGTAACCTCCCCGGACATCACACCTTGGACCAAACTGGAACCACCTAAAGTGTGACCCTACTGAGCTAACTAGGCATAACGTTATAGCCCATACATCTCGGCTTTCATTAGTACAGGGTTCATCACCCAAAAGTGTTTAAGCACATAAAGATGCCTCCCAGCCTCCACAAGCCTATACGGTTATTCTAAACAAACAAATTTCGGGCGACAACTTAAAAATACAAGCAGTACAAATGCTTAAATAATTACTCATATCTCTCAAATAAAGTTACAAACCCTATGAATATTAAGGCCAGGATGAAAGAATTCCCATGAGAATAACCAATCTGTTACAAAGTAGCATCAGGCATATCAGAGAGGATTATGGAATTTCCTTCAAAACTAATCACTATGGTTTTTGCCAAAACCGCGTGACCAAGGGGATATCATACATCCATAATCCTCTCACGTATAGGCATACAAAATACATACAAGTGAAAACCAACATAAACAAAAATTGCAAAACAGAAGTAAAAGTACTATTAATGATAAAAGGCCCATAGAGAAATTTTAAGAACAAGCATTCAAAATCCATTACAAAAGTGCATCCACCAAAAAGGGTGACTAATAATCAAGTATTCAAGAAAAATAAGGAATCACTTGGTGACATCGGTCGGGGAAGCGTCATCGGTACCTGACTTATCCGTGGTTGGGGATTAATTACCGTCTTCATCAACTTCCATGTCCACCAGCTTACCATCCATGATGTTCTTGAAAAAGTCCATTGGGGAGATGTCCAACTCTGGATAGAGGCACAACACCTGATCCTTAGCCTGGTCGAAATCCATATCCCTGACATCAAGGACATTCATCTGAGACTTCTCCAAAGACTTTTGCAGGTCAGTGTAGGACCTCTCTGCAACATTCAAACCATCGGTATGTTTGGATTTTGAGGCCTTAAGATCCTTATTTTCATTCGTCAAAGACTTGTTATTTGAACTTTCTTCAAGAAAATTCTTCTCCAAAGATGAACATTTGTCACCATAAAACTTCTCGCTCTCTGTCAGCTGCTATACGCCTTTCTTAAGGTTTGTACACCTCTCATCCAAGTCATCCGCATACTCAAACGAACCTCGGTCCAACACAACACACCTTATAAGGTAAGAACTCAGGTTCTGGATAAGCTTCTAAGAACCAAGGCTCTCGACCTTGTTGACATCCTTGGTGGCATTGAGTTGGTCATAAAGGAATTTCATCCTATCAAAGCTGTTTGACCAGAACTTATTCTTATTAGAGGATGGAGTCGAGGCTTCACCAGTCTCCTACATCATAGCCGATACTTCTCAATCAACCCAACATACCTCATCTGTCATTACGGTCTTCTTCCTCTTTGGAGTTCTCTGAGAGGGATCCTCAATCGCCAGGGCATGCTTGGTTGATGATTGAGGCACATTGATGATAACGCTGACATTCTGGATGGACCCTTTCTTTTTCTTCGCTACTCGGATTTCAAAACCAGTCAAGCCGGATTAGGACTCATAAGGCCCTCAAGCCCCTATCCGAGTAGCATGGGCATCAACCATCAAATTATTTTGCTCTTTTACAAAGAGATAACTCATCTTATCTACAAAAAAACATCAAAAAAGAGTATGTAAGAAAGGAGTAAAAAAAACCTTAGGCGGCGGAGAATTAAAATGACCTTGAATGGGTAAAAAACCTTAGGCAGCGGTAGAACCTCTTTATTAGGCAAGGGTAACAAGTATTTGACCTTGAACGGATGAAAGGAGTCCAACACTTGCAAAGATTGAGTCTTAACAACACTCAACTTATCATAATCAAACCCAGATATGGGTAAAGGACTTCTCGTCCAGTACAAAGGGAACTGGGAATGACCATTGGTTGTATAAACAACCTGAGGACACCTCGGTCCGCACCTAACCCGAATGAACCGGTCCTTAAAGCCCTTGTAATTAGTGGTAAAGGCTTGAAGGAAGCTCCTGCGAGGTAAACCGCTAATGGTAACCCAACTCCCGTATTCTACATTATGGACTTCAAAATAAGAAAAAAACAAACCAATAGTGAGAGTCACATCCAGCGCTTCACAGATAATCTCAAAAGCTTTAATAAAACCCCAACTGTTAGGGCGGAGTTAAGAGGGGGCTACATTCACCGTCTTCAATATATTCACTTCAAAATCAGTGAAAGATATGCAGATAAACATATCTTCCAACACCCCAACATAGAAATAAAACCACTCGATTTATACTCCCTTTGGTTGGGACATACATACCTGTTCGCCAGGGATACAAACCTCGACGACCACATCGTCCTCATTCTTGGTCTAGGACACCTTTCGCAGAGAGAAAAGCTTCGTTATCTCCACCTCATCCATGGAGCTTTGATTGTAACCCATTACCTCCTCACTAAAAGATTCAGAAGTTTCCATCAGGACCTCCATAGAACCTGAAGAATCAGGGTCAGAATCACTTTCAGAAGTAAAAACTTCACTATAAACTCTATTCATGATTTGTGCATACTCATCTACACCTAAAGCAGATATCATCTCTTGCATGCACTCCTCCCATATGACTCTCCACTCCACATTATTGTTACGTCTTTTATTTCCAAAATCATCACACTCTCTGATGATAACCATCCCTAAAAAATAAAAATGTACAAAAAATTAGGTAGATGAAGAGAATAAATACCTGGTAACAATGGTCGATTGAGAGATTTTTTGGAAGAAACAGATGGGAGCGCTTGCAAAGGGAAGTAGGAGAGTGTTTCAGAAACAAAAAAGGAAAGGTTTTTATAAAATAAAAGTTATGGGAAATAAAATGCATAAAGAAGAGGAAGCGTGTATAAACATTCAAATTTTGCCTTAACAATTGTAATACGGTGGAAGAACTAACTTGGCTTTGCATTTTAATGCAAATGTTGCTGATAGCAATAGTCGCCACCGACTTTTCTTTTATCCAATAAGAAAAGGGTGAAATGAACATGAAAGACCTTTGATATTTATTGAGTTCGGGGGGTAGGTTATGAAAAGGGAAGGGGTTAGCACCCTTTTTATCCGTAGTTATCTACGAGCTCTTAATCGTTAGCTCACTTTGTTTTGAAAATGCTTTGTGTTCGTGTGTTTGAAAAATATTTAGAAATGCCAATAGTAAGGCAACTTTGTAATGATTCTCGAGAATGCGTACAAAGTGTTTATTTGAAAATATTTTTGAAAGTGTTTGTGTGAAAAATTGTTTATTTTGTTTGTGAGTAAGAAATTAACAATTGTCTACCTACTCAAATTCTTTCATGTTATTTCCTCCTCCTTTAGATAATGTTATCTTAACATTAGTTAGTAGGAAGCCCTATCGTTGGATGTAAAGGGATAAGCACGGGTCATCGTACAGTCATCAGAGGCAACTCGTAGGGGCGCTTTAGACATTCGTAAGGGACTAGATCATTTACCGAAGGTAGCATCGAAAGGGTCATCGAGGGACTACGATATTTTTAACCGAGAGTCTTTGCTAAAGCGTCCCCACGTTTGAGGGACATGACTGTTTTCTTTCCTAGGCGACAAGGGAGGTTACCCTAGAGGTGCGTGTGTGCGAGTGATTCGTGCTTCAGTTATTTTTAGTCTTGCATCAGGGTTAGCTACCGTTTGATTTTAATCGTTGCCATGCAATCCTATTAAGCTAACAACAATATATACAAAGCATAAATGCGGAAAGTAAAGGCAGAAAGTAAAGAGTCCTACGCTATTACAAGGCTTTGGGAATGGGGGTACAAGTAATAAAATACGGGGCAAGAATAAAACCCTAATTATCTATTACAAACCGTAAGCAGTTACATAATGATAAAAATTCACAAAAGTGACATCAAATGAAAAATTGGAATCGACGGGAAAGGAAATTTTCTTTTGTTGTTTTTTTATGAAAAAAGAAATGTTTGTGATTAATCTAAAAAAAAATTAATGTTGATTAAAAAAAGGAATTGATTAATTAAAACCTAGAAAAACATAAATTAATTTTTAATTAAGAAAAAAAAGGTTTAATAAAAAACCTAAAAGAACTAAATTAATGTTGATTAAAAAATGAAACTAATTTGATTATTATTAAAAAATGTAGTTAAGTTAATTAAAAAACCTAAAGTCTAAATTAATTTTAATTTTAAAAAAAAGAAACTAATCTAATTATGTTAAAAAAAGGAATAATAGTTAAAATAAAAAAGATAGATATTGGGCCTGTATTGAAGCAAACAAGGGGGTGGTGGCAAGGTAATTCGCTAGGCCCAAAGAGAAAAGGCCCATGATGCCTGCATTGGATCCAATGAGGATGGCTCCAGGAGGTTCATCGTGTGTGTGTGTGTGGGGGGGGGGGGGGGACATCTGGGGTGCTGGATCTAGATCTATTAAGATCCAAGGGTGATGACGAGAGGGTGCATCGTTGAGGCACATGGGCTACTACACTGGATCTACAAAACAAAAAAAATGTGAAAAAAATATTGCGAACTCCATAATCAAACCCACGCCCTGGGACATATATGCCTTAACGCGCGCTCGCTTTCCACTGGGGTGGTTGTACATCCGTTGATTAACACACAAACAAAATGTTAAATAATAAAACTGCGTTGATTTTTGAATTAAAAAAAAACATCAGCGCCAATGGGACCTTGCACCAAGTGTCAACCAAACCAGCTTCTTCAAATTGCCACACCATGAGTCAAATGGGGTCAACCACCGTGGAGGGTGAAAAACACCATCACCTCCAATGGGTGTTTTTTTTAAAACCCTAAAAAAACAATAAAAAAGAACCAAGAAAGAGCATGGATCAATTATGTTGGACCCTACAAATTCAATGGTGGGGTCAGTTTCATCCAACACGGCATGTATCACTAAGTATGAAGGTTCACGAGTTTTTTCCCTAGCCATGGTGAAACTCAGATCCTGCATCAGAGCTTGCAACTAATGGTCCTAAACAGTCAGAATCACCATCATGAACATGTACACATGCATCAAATTAATCAACAATGCATAAATTAAAGTTTTGAGTACATAAATTCTACCAATACCGACGTGACTTGGGTAACCTATTATGGACACGATTTGGCTTGACAAAAGGTTTGGATGAACACCTGGAAGTATCAGGAGAATGATTTGATTGTTGGCTTTAAGTAAGAACGGCTGCAGAAGGGGTTTTGAGCTTGCCCTAATTCTTGAAATTTTCGTGAGCTTTAGCGTTGTTCAAAGAGGCTGCATGCGTGGTCCCTTAGAATTGATTTTGTTGAATAAATATAGGAGAGTGTATTAGGTCAACAAATATAGAAAAATATTAGTACATCATGGTAAAAAGATTTTCTTTGAATTTTTGCATGAAAAGTTTCTATTTTGAGCCAATCATATCTTCCATGACCTCACACGAATTACTAGCTATATATGAGCTTTTTGGGCTTCAAATTTGGCCCAAGACCAAAGACATGCGCCTAAGTCCAATCATTTGACATTTATTTAATTTATTTTGAATTAATAATGGATAAAAATCAAAATAAATGAAATAAAAGGTCAAAGGGTGAAATATTAAGATATGAGGTCTATTATAAGTTTCAAAACAAGTTTGTACTCTGAAATAATGGCTCATTAGCCTAAAATGTCAAGTTTGCTCAATTTGAACTTCATGTTTTTTCTCAAACTTTCCCAACTTGCACTGGTCTTAACTCTCTCAATTTTTATATTTTGAAGGCGATCTATGACTTTTTGGAAATCTCAAGATGTCCTCTACAATCCCTCTTTTTATTTTTTTTATTTGGAGATTTATCTTGATTTAAGTTGCCTTGACAAAAAGTGTCTTTTTGTTGACTTTTTGAAATGACCTGTAATGTATTGGCTTATATCTCTCAAATGAAGCATTTATTGGACTTGAGCTTGGATATTCAAAGTTGTAGACAATTGAATTTACTTCAGAACAAGCTCTGGGTGGGACAAAACTGATGAAGCATGTGAAAGTTATGCTTGGTCAAAGTTCAATTGACTTTTCCTAAGGAAACCCTAATTTGGCAACTTTTGACTTTTTATGATTTGGGGGTTTTTCTTGAGAAATCATGATCAACCCTTGAGCAAATAATTAATATGACTTAAAAATATTTATGTTGACCAAATAAATTGAAGTTTGACTATATGTTGACCACAATTGACTTTTTACCCAATATAGTTGATTTTCAATCATTTGAGCCATTGACTGAGCAAACTTGTGATGCAAGGCTTGAAACATGGGATATGCATTCTTGGAGACATATAAGAGACAATGAATTCCATTTAAGACCTTAGAAACCCAAATTACCTTGTGAAAGATGAATCTGTAGCTGTGGATTCATTACTTAGGAGGATAATTTATCTGATCAATTCTTGGGAAACCTTAAGCATTTGAGAACCCTAGGGGAGTGTCTTGAAGAAGAGGGAAGGAAAATTTTGGGGTACAAAAACTGCCCTTGTTCAATATTCTTAAATCTGAAGAGTTAGATTGTCTTGTCCGCCATTCGTAACTTGAAGGTAGAAGATGATTGAACACTTAAGTGCCCAGAAATTTGCACTCGCCTGTGCAAAAAGTAACGATGTTGATTGTTGTATTGATTGAATGGGATTAAAGATGCCATTCGGAGAGGTAATGGAATATTGTTTGAGATGGGCTTATAGATGCCATCCAAATTAACTGTTGATAAAAGTGTCAAAATGAGTCTACGTTCGACTGTATCTGAGGAATGCTTTCCATAATGAACCTCTGGGGCCAGTGTTTAAGTAGTTTCTTGTCAAATTTAGTCTCTGAGGGAGATGTTTGTCATGTAGATAGTCACTCTGTCCTATTTCAAGAATTGATCTACAATTTACTTTTTCGTTGGTAAACCCGTCCTGTTTCGGGAATACATACCACCTAGCCACATTGATAGTTTCCCCGTCCTATTTAGGGAGTTAATATTTTCCTAGGTATAAATATAGTTTCCCCGTTCTGTTTCGGGAGTTAATCTTTGCTTGGTCATGTAGATAGTTGCCCCGTCCTGTTTCGGGAGTTAATTGATCGAGACTTTATAAGTCTATTGGGATACTAACTGCAAGTATACAGTTTAGTCGTTCTAGTTTTAAATGATTATCGAACCCACAGAGACTGAGGATCAATCGCATACGATCTAATGCTACAATTTGTTTAACTAAGCGATGAATATTTGGTTTTAGGGGGAATAGTTTAATTAAAAATAATAGTAATAGTTATACCGGTATGTGATAGTCGGACTTCGGGAATTCGGTGAATCGCTTGGCCTATAAAGTATTTCGGTAAAAACTAATTGTTTAAAAACCAGAGACATACACTCTCGTGTTCATGAAATAAGTCATGCTACTAAACCTAGTGGATGCACTTTAAATTTAATAACACTTTTTTAAAACAATTTGAGTTTAATTAATTTATTAAAACACTCTCGTGTATTTAAAAATTAATGTTTCGTTACCACTATCTGGGTTAAACCCCAGCTCTCGCATGCAGGTTCTTGCCTTAATTAATTTCCCACTCTCGTGGCAAAATTGTGTTAATTATCCTCTCACTCTCGTGACAAGGGTAGTTAAATTAAACATGGAAATTGGAAACCAAAAATTGTTTTATAAAAGTTTTTGGCCAAGGTATCACTGAATTCTTTCGGTACTTAAGAGTCACATACCAGTACAAATAATTTAGCCAGACATAATATATTTAATAACTATGCAATTCAAAATATAATCCATAAAAATAATTGGCATAATACAAGAATAAATAAATATTAATTGCAATAAAAACCTAGAAATAAGGTTGCTATGGTAAACTTGGACGTTACAATATTCCTTGCAGCTCAATCGAAATAAATAAATTGTGTTAATTCTTAAATGAAGAATTAACACTCTAAAACTAATGCTGGAAATAGTGATGGAAGTAGAAATTACAATACGTAGAAAAATGCTCAAAAACAAGGAAATATAAATAATTGCAGAAAGTAGAAATTTGGTTCTGGGAAAATTTCTTCGACCCTCTTCCCTTTGCACTACCACACATATATAGGAGAAAATATAGCAGTTGAAAGAATCCTGGGAAAAGGCTTGAGTGGAGGAAATATAGGATGCATGGTTACTGAGTGGAGGGAATATAGGAGAACACTTCTGCCCTCACGTTGCCCACGTCTCCACCAATTCACAACATTCATCTTTACGCGCGTGAAGGTCGTCACAGGTGGGTGATGGTCGTAAAGCGCTTAAATAGCGCATTACGCTCGTCAATGATGTGTGACGAGCGTTGTTTCAAGTTGGGGCGTCGTTACGGTCGTCACAGGGTGTGACGGTCGTCACTGCTTCAAAATCTCCAAACTTTGCAGATTTGGTTCTTTTCTCTTCTGTTTATTGTCTAGCCTCCTTCATGTAGTCCTTTTTCATTGGTTTGAGTTGACAAATGTTGTGCCTGTGAAAAGACATATAAACTCGGAATAATTGGGAGTTAGACGACTCAATGTATTAAAAAATCAGTAAAAAGCGTAGTAATTATATGATACGATTTCTCGTTATCAAATTCCCCCATACTTAAACCTTCGCTTGTCCTCAAGCAAATAGTCATTCGAAAAGTTGGACAAGTTTTGTCAAGCTCATATGCATGACATACCTTGGATTTTTAAAGCAATTTCGGGAAATCCTCGTCGGTTCGGCCAATACTCGAATGAAACACTAAAGATACGCTAATGACACAAGAAATAAGCTTAGTCGTAGGCTTCCATTTCAAACGAGCTATCCAACAGTTCCGTTATAATTCTGCCCAGAGTTCCTCGTATCTATTTCACCCGGTTTCGTTCTAGCGCAATCACATTAAGCCCTTTGTCTTAGCACACACGTAGTGGACTAACCGGTTAGTGACTTTGAACCTTTTAGCACGGGGTCTGGTACACAAATGTGGCAACCCTACATATGTTATCCAAGTTGGAGGTTGTGGGGGATCCGGCCGTAACACGCCCTACCGAGTTCAAAACCAGATACCTCTGAACCAACCAACACTGGATTCCTTCGTTATTTTCTCAACTCTTATATGTGACTGTATATTTTGGTGCACAAAATTTCTTTTCTTTTAGCAGCGAGATAGGAAGGGTATTTTAATGGTCAGGCATCCAACACTTATATTCATTGATTCTCCACGTGGTTTGTGTCAAGACGTTGCTGACTGCTAGTATAAACTACTAGGGGTTACTGTAGAACTAAAAACTCTAGATGTCGGTATAATGGTTATTGAAACGGATCGCGTAAGTAGGAAGTCTACGGTGTCATAACCGTATCAATCTTGTTATGTCGTTTTCGGCTTCCCTAACTGGGATTTCGTTAAAATAGGTATGTCGGGCTAATGCGAAGATAAAATTTTTTGGTATGGCTAAATAAAGTGAAGAATTTAAATCGAGACATATCATAAAAATTACTAGTTTATAAAGGATGGAAAGGTACCTCTCCCACCCTGAATCCGACATTGTCCTCAATGTTGCGGTATATAGGCGGGGAAGTACAATTACAAAAACAAACAGAAAGGAAATGAAACAGAAAAAAATAATAAACTACATAAAAAAATAAAGAAAAACTACTTGTGACCGCGTCCTCTACTCCTGGTGCGAGAGCGTCTGGTAGGAGTGGCTTCTGTGTCAGTATCTTGGAACCCAAGGGTGCTGACGTCCAGCCTTAAGGCGTTAAACTCTGACAGGGCCTCATCTAACCTGTCATTCATGTTCCGCTGCCCAGTCAAGATCTGAGCGTTTTGAGCGCATAGATACTCATATTGCTCATGTTGTCTTCTTTCAAGCGCTGCGCTCATTTGATTTTGCATATGAATGGCGCGAAGGACCTCTTCTAGAGTAATAAGAGGTGGTGCAGATAGAGGTCCTAGAATGTCGTGGACGGGAGGAGCACTATCCAACTCTTCTTGCATTTCGTCTGCGGGGGCTGTAGGTTGGTCTTCATGAGTAGGTGCACGCCCCGCGGGGGCTGCAGGATCGAACAACCAGTTTGCTCGGTTTCGTGGATTGATTCGGTCCCTACAATGCAAAATGATGTTCTGATAAATAGTGTTCCTGATCACAGGGTGGAATCTGCTATCCTCCCACTCATAAATGAGATGTGCGGCCTTGCAGTGATCCAAAGTTAGCAAAGCCGGTGCCATAGAAGGCATAGTCGCGAGAGCAACACAATAGTTCAGACCTATGGCAAGTGAAGTGACCAGCCCTCCGAAATAAAAGGGTTTTCCGCCTCTAGCACAAATAGAGTGGATGGGAGCTAGTAAGAATGGGGCGGCGTTGATCTTTTACCCTGTGAACGCACAATGCATAAAGAAAAGCTCCTTGGAGTTGAGCTTATGGTTGCTGTCACGGGCGAAGATTGTGTTGCTGAGGATGCGGTGGAAATAACGGATGGCCGGATTACGAATGTGGGTGGCATTTAGGTGGTCGTAGGATCTGGCACGGATATTCGTCAAACTATGCCATAAGTTGAAGGCTTCCTCACCAAAATTATCCGGCACCCGGAGATGGACACCTTCGTCCGAACAGAAGCCTAAAAGCCGCACAATGTCGGATTGGGGAACCTCGTGCTCAATGCCAAACATGCGAAATTTGGCCAGGCCTGACAGTTGGTTCGTGGCACCTGGCGGAGTGATGTAAACAAACGAACTCAAAAACTCAAGAGTAAGAGTTTCATAAATTGGTCTTGGTTCGCGGAACAGGTTCCATAAATCCACACTCTGCAGCAATTGGCGGACACTGTCAAGTAGTCCCAAACTCCTCAAACACTCAAGATTAACATACCGTGTAGGTTGGAGACCTCGGCGTTGAAACTTCTGAAATTTGACCCGTTGGTTTTCTCCTTGTTCGCCGGATCTGAAAGTGAGAGCAGGAGCTTGTTGATTGTTGGCCATGGTGTTTGTAGAACGGATTGAAAAAGGTTTGGAATGAAAATAGGGTAGTGGGTGGATAGTATATTAGTGTTGGAAGTTTGGAAGTTTGAAGAAAAATGGAGTGGAGTGGGTGTGTAACGTGATTTTGCAGCAATGGAGGTTTGGTGGATTTTGAAGGCAATGGTTGGAACGGTTCTGTAATAGCCGTTCTGATATATTGTGCGCGTGACGGTCGTCACGAGGGTTTGACGGGCGTCATACGGAAAAAATGCGTGTTACGCTCGTCACGAGGGTGTGACGGTCGTAACACGTTCAATGTCATTAATGAGAAGACCGTTACAAGACCGTTAGAAATGTTTATATAATTTTTTATTATTTTCTTAATATTCTAAGTTTGAAATATTCTAATAATTAAAGGTTTGAAATATTCTAATAATTAAAGTTTTGAAATATTATTTACTAACGCATAATGAAATAATATTTGCGTGAAATATAAACAGTAAATTAAAAGAAATAAAAAATATACTGAAAATGAAAATGAATGAAAATAAAATAATAGAATCTTGGTACTTGATAAATAATTGAATTAATCCATAAAAATTATTTTGAAATAACTAAAATAAAAAATGATAAAATGCTAGAATAACTAGAATCCTCCCCACACTAAAACCAAACAGTGGCCTCACTGTATGTACAAATGCGAGAGAAGAATAAATCAAGATAACAACGGCAACTCTAGCCACGGGGAATAGGGAACATATGCTGGTGCATGAAATCCAGCTGGTCGGTCACCAAATCCATGAAAGTGATGAAGTCCACTCGGAGAGATGTAAGCTCGCCCCTCATTTCAGTAATTTCTTCATGCAAAGAGTGCAGGGTAACAGTAGGTGGAGGCGGTGGTGGGATCTCTAGAGCCTGGGTGGCGGTCTCAGTAGAAACTACCTGCTGCTCCCATGGATCGGGGAACTGATGGTATCCCGGTGGTGTGGCATGGTCTTCCGCATCGTGAGAGGTGTTGGGTACTTCGTAAATGTCAACAGTAGAAGGAGACGAAGGTGGTGTAGCAGGATGGTGGAGGTCAAAAAGCCAGTTTTCTCTATTATGCACACTAGTGATAGGGTTCGGGAGCATAAACTGGTGGATGGTCTCATGATTAATTAACAACTCAAATTGATCTGGCCCAAGATTACCGATAAAGCTAGTGTTGAAGCAGAATTCAATGTTCATCGGCTTTATTCCATAATGTGGGGTTGATCCTAGCATAGGCCTTCGGAGTCCAATTGCATTTGAGATCATAGTGACTAAACCACCCAACAGGATTGGTGCATTCGAAGTCTGGATAATACGTTCCATGTGAGCTAGCATATAAGCGGCACCGTTTACCGGACGGCTCTGAGAGGCACAATACATAATGAAGAGCTCATCACGGGACACGGATGTAACATTCTACTGTTTACCAAAAAGGGTATGGGCGATGATCCTATGAAAGTACCTGATAGCCGGGTTATGGATGCACTCAGAATAAAGGTCAGACGGCTCTGGATGGTTATTGCCAGCAATGCTTCCCCAGAAAAAATCAAGGTCAGAGTCAAGCAATAGGTCCTCCTGGGTCATAGTAATAACATCAGGGCCAAAAGGGAATCCCAACAGGTTGGCAAATTCTCGAAGGTTATAGCGGTAGTCCATGTCAAACATCCTGAAGGTTATCAACCCACGGTTGAATCCTAACCCGTGATTTGGAATGTAGCTCAGGGTGCTCAGGAACTCAAGGGTCAGCTTCCTGTAGGTACAATACCGTCTCCGAATAGGAGCAGTGTCCCAGCCAATCTGGTGTAGCAAACACATGACACTCTCACGAATGCCAAGAGCAGTCATAGCATGGCCATTAGCGTAGATTGTAGGGCACATTTCCCGCTCAGCCAGATCCTCAATGTGTCTTCTCTGGTGTCTGCTTCTCAAGGTGATATTCATGTAGTTAACGCGTGCCATGGAGCTAAATATGAAAGCAAAAGAATTACCCCCCTGAAAATATTTAATAAATGTTTGAAAAACTAAGTTAGTATTTTCAGGTTAAAAATGCCGAAGTTAAATCAAGAAGAAAAAGAAAGTTTAAAGGAAAAATAAAAATAGAGGAAAAATAAAAAGGAGTAAGAGATGCAACATGAAAGTTTTAAAGGTTAAGAAAAAGAAAAGAAAAAGAAAAACATGTTAAAACAATAAAAATAATTAAAAGAAAACATGGGTTGCCTCCCACGAAGCGCTTTTTTTTATGTCGATGGCTCGACAAATAATACCTATTCAGTTAGGTATCGGGGTAGGTGTCTCACTTAACTGAAGATAAGCCGAATAGTTGGTATTTCCGACGTTAAAGTAGTGCTTTAAGCGCTGGCCATTGACTATGAATGGTTCGATAGAATTTCCTTTAATTTCTATCGCACCACTTGGGAAAACTTTGTTAATTTCGAATGGTCCTGACCATCTGGAACGTAATTTTCCCGGGAAAAGTTTCAGTCTAGAGTTGAATAGGAGTACGATGTCTCCTTCCTTAAATTCTTTCCGCGAGATACGCTTATCGTGCCATTTTTTTGTTCTTTCCTTATAGATTCTAGCATTTTCATAAGCGTCTAAACGCAATTCTTCTAATTCATGGATATCTAATATTCGTTTTTCACCAGCAATCTTGTAATTTAAGTTAAGGGTTTTAATGGCCCAATAAGCTTTATGTTCTAATTCTACTGGAAAATGACAAGATTTTCCATAAACTAATTTAAATGGCGTTGTTCCGATAGGGGTTTTAAAAGCTGTCCAATATGCCCAAAGAGCATCATTTAGCTTGGAGGACCAATCTTTCCTGGATGTGGCTACAGTTTTCTCAAGGATTTGTTTTATCTCCCTATTTGACACTTCCACTTGTCCACTCGTTTGAGGATGGTATGGTGTGGCTATGCGATGTTTAACGCCATATTTTGAAAGTAAGTTTTCGAAAATTCTAGAGATAAAATGGGAACCTCCATCACTGATTACTAGTCTTGGTACACCGAATCGTGGGAAGATAACATGCTTGAATAGTTTAAGTACCACTCGTGTATCGTTTGTGGGTGCAGTGATGGCTTCAATCCATTTTGATACGTAGTCAACAACTACCAAAATATACTTATTTCCAAAAGATGAGGGGAATGGTCCCATGAAATCAATTCCCCATACATCGAAAATTTCTACTTCGAGGATTCCTTTTTGCGGCATTTCGTCGCGTCTAGATATATTTCCTGTGTGTTGACATCTATCACAGTTCATAATTGCTACGTGGACGTCTTTCCATAAAGTAGGCCAAAAGAAGCCAACTTGAAGTATTTTTGCACAAGTTTTCGATGTACTAGCGTGTCCACCATAAGGGGCGGAATGGCAATGGGAAATGACGTCGTCTATTTCATTGTTAGGAATGCAGCAACGGTAGATACCATTAGCGCCTCTTTTAAAGAGTAATGGTTCATCCCAAAAGTAGTGTTTAAGATCATGGAAGAATTGCATCCGCTGTTGGTACGTTAAATCAGGTGGTAGGACACCGACAACTAAGTAGTTGATGAAATCAGCGTACCATGGTAATGTGGTGTTTGTACAGATGGCTTTCACTACCGCAGTTGTTAAAGGTTCATTGTGTTGATCTAAACTGTCGTTAGGATCTATCTCTAGTTTAGGAATAAGGCGTTCATAAGGGAAATCTTCGTTTATGGGAACACTCTCGGTTTGGATTCCATCTAATCTTGATAAATGGTCTGCTACCACATTTTCAGTTCCTCTTTTGTCTTTTATTTCCAAATCAAACTCTTGTAGGAGTAAGATCCATATTAGTAGTCGCGGTTTGGCATCTTTCTTACTTAGTAAGTATCGGATAGCAACATGATCCGTGTAAATAATGATTTTGGCGCCCACTAAGTAGGAACGAAATTTATCCAATGCGAATACAACAGCCAAGAGTTCCTTCTCCGTAGTGGCGTAATTCATTTGTGCGGGATCGAGTGTTCTGCTTGCGTAGTAGATAGCGTGAAGCTTTTTATCTTTGTGTTGTCCTAGGACTGCGCCTACAGCATAGTCGCTCGCATCACACATTATTTCAAATGGTAGGTTCCAATCAGGAGGTTGCATAATAGGTGTTGAAATTAAGGCTTCTTTAAGCGTCTCAAATGCGTTTAAGCATTTATCGTCGAAAATAAACTCAGCTTCTTTCATTAATAATTCAGTTAGTGGCTTAGTGATTTTAGAGAAATCTTTTATAAAACGTCGGTAAAAACCAGTGTTTCCTAGAAAACTTCTTATTTCTCTAACTGTTTTGGGTGGTTGAAGGTTTTTGATAATTTCGATTTTTGCTTTGTCGACTTCAATCCCTCTGCTTGATACAATGTGACCCAACACAATTCCTTGTCTCACCATGAAGTGACATTTTTCCCAATTGAGCACTAGGTTGACATTGACACGGCGTTTCAGTACTAATTCAAGATTTGATAAACATCCGTCAAAACTTTCTCCACAGACAGAGAAATCGTCCATGAATACTTCCATAATTCCGTCTAAAAAGTCTGCGAAAATCGCCATCATGCATCGTTGGAAAGTTGCAGGTGCGTTACATAGTCCAAATGGCATTCTACGGTATGCAAAGGTACCATAGGGACATGTGAACAGGGTTTTCTCTTGATCATCAGGATGAATGGGAATTTGGAAGAATCCCGAGTATCCGTCAAGATAGCAGAAATGGGAATGTTTGTCTAAGCGCTCGAGCATTTGATTAATGAATGGTAATGGGAAATGGTCCTTGCGCGTAGCTTTGTTTAGTTTTATGTAATCGATACACATTCTCCATCCTGTTTGGGAATGTTGTGCCACCAATTCGCCTTTTGTGTTTGTTATAACCGTAACACCTCCTTTCTTAGGCACCACGTGAACTGGACTGACCCAGTTACTATCTGATATTGGGTATATGATGCCTACCTCTAGTAGTTTCTGCACTTCTTTCTTAGCGACTTCACTTAGGATAGGATTTATTCGTCTTTGATGTTCTCTAGAAGTCTTACAGTCCTCCTCCAACATAATGCGGTGCATACAGAGAGAAGGGCTTATTCCCTTTAGATCTGATATATCATAGCCTAATGTGGTTGGATACTTCCTTAACACATTAAGAAGTTTTTCGGTTTCGATCTTCCCTAAATTGGCATTGACTATAACTGGTCGTTCGAGTTCTTTATCGAAAAATTCATACCTAAGATCTTCAGGTAATGTTTTAAGTTCTATACCAGTTTTCTTATCAATTGGGGTAGGATCGGTTGTTAAGGCGAAACATTCGCTTAGGTTGGTATCTAGATGTTTTTGTTTCCAGTCATCGTCCTTGAGGATAGTTGGTGTCGGAATTTTCAGCATCTCAGAATAGGTGTCTTCTTGGCTTTCTAATTCTTTGACACATTCATCAATAATATCTAGGAGACAGCATGAGTCATCTATAGCAGGGGCTTTGAAGAATTGGGAAAGAATAAATTCTACTTTTTCTTCTCCTACCTCGAAGGTAAGCTTTCCTTTCTTAATGTCAATGATGGCTCCTGCAGTAGCTAAAAATGGTCTTCCTAATATGATGGGAATGTTTGAATCTTCCTTGATGTCCATTATTATAAAGATAGTCGGTATGTAAAATTGTACTATTCGGACAAGGATGTTTTCTAGCATACCAACAGGGAATTTGACTGATTTGTCGGCTAGTTGTAGGGACATCTTGGTAGGTCTCATGTCGCCTAGTTTGAGCTTCTCGCAAATAGATAAGGGCATTAGACTAACACTTGCTCCTAAATCGCATAGAGCTTTGTCTATGACAGATTTTCCAATTACACATGGTATGGAGAAACTACCAGGATCTTTTAGCTTTGGAGGCATGTTATTTTTTATTATGGCGCTACACTCGACAGTTAGCATAACGGTTTCGTTTTCAACGATTTTTTTTCTTATTAGACAATATTTCTTTTAAGAATTTAGCATATAACGACATTTGGGTTATAGCTTCTGTAAACGGAATAGTAACGTTTAATTGTTTCAGAAGTTCTACAAACTTCTTGAATTTCCCCTCGTTCTTGGATTTTGCAAGTCTTTGAGGGTATGGAATTGGTGGTTTATATGGCGGTGGAGGCACGTAAGGTTTTTCTGAATCCTCTCTATTCTCATTCGCGTCTTCCTCTACATTCTCAGATTGATCTTTCGACTTCTCTACTTCCTTTTCAGGTTCCTGATACATGGTCGGATTTTGGAGTCTAGGATCTACCGGTCCATCGAGTGCTGTCCCACTTTGTAATGTGATAGCATTAGCGTGTCCTTTAGGATTGGGTTGTGGCTGTCCAGGAAATGTACCAGCAGGTGCGGTAGAACTAGCTTGGTGTTGTGCTACTTGGGAGATTTGGGTTTCTAACATTTTATTGTGAGTTGCTAGGGCATCTACCTTATTTGCTAATAGCTTCAATTGTTCACCGGTGTGAACGTTTTGATTGAGGAATTCTTTGTTTTGTTGAGCTTGATTAGCGATAAAATTTTCCATTAGGATTTCAAGGTTAGATTTCTTAGGAATGTTAGGAACATTGACAGCGGGTTTTTGATAACCTGGAGGTACAACAGGTGCTTGGCCAGGTGCATATAAAGCGTTATTGCTCTTGTATGAGAAGTTAGGATGGTTCTTCCAACCAAGATTATAGGTATTAGCATAAGGATTACCTTGAGCGTAATTTATCTGATCAACTGATATTCCTGCTAAGATTTGATATTCGGTTCCAACATGACCAGGAACTCCACAAACTTCGCAGTTTGGGGTAAGTGCAGCCATGGTGGCTGCATGAGGTAAGGTCAAGCTTTCTATATTTTGGGTAAGAGCTTCTACCTTAGCATTAAATTTATCTAGGCTACTAATCTCGTACATCCCACCTTTGGTTTTAGTTTTCTCCACAAATGTTCTTTCTCCTCCCCACTGATAGTGGTTTTGAGCCATATTTTCAATGAGTTGGTTAGCTTTGTCATAAGGCTTATCCATCAGTGTACCACCTGCGGCGGCATCCACAGAGAGTCTTGTGTTGTACAAGAGTCCATTATAAAACGTGTGGATGATCAACAATTTTTATAGTCCGTGATGTGGGCACATTCGCATCATATCTTTATAGCATTCCCATGCATCGAATAGCGATTCAGTATCCTTCTGCCTAAATCCGTTGATTTGGGCTCTTAGTGCAGAAGTCTTGCTTGGAGGAAAGTATCGTGCTAAAAATACAATCTTAAGTCCTTCCCACGTAGTGACAGAATTTGATGGCAAGGATTGCAACCAAGCCCAAGCTCTATCTCTTAGCGAGAAAGGGAAAAGACGTATTCTTATTGCATCTTTACTAACACCAATTGTTATAACTGTGTCGGAAAATTGAACGAATTTTGTCAGATGTTCATTTGGGTCCTCGAAAGGATCTCCAGAGAATTGGCGTTGTTGGATAGCTGATATCAATGACGGTTTCAACTCAAAATCGTTTCGGTTTATTGCTGGAGCAGCAATGCTATTGTGGGGTTCTTATTGTGATGGAGCTGCATACTCCTTCAGTGGACGGGTCCTTTGTTCTTCGGCCATGTCTAATTCTGGATCAGTTTCGGTTTCAGAGGAAGAATTAGAATCTGTTTCAGAATCAATCTTGATTTTGGGTTTGGGTAAAGGAATAGCGTGATTTAAACAGTAATCCCTGACTGCACGTCTTACGGAAAGGATGCGTTCAGGTTCGTCCATCGATTTGTCAAGTGGTTCGCCTTGTGAGCGAGTCCTTGGCATACAAATCGAAAAAGGGTTTATGTTGCCTAGTCTAAATGCGCAACAGAAGAATCGTACTTAATTGACTAATCAGTCCCCGACAACGGCGCTAAAAACATGATCGGGACTTTATAAGTCTATTGGGATACTAACTGCAAGTATACAGTTTAGTCGTTCTAGTTTTAAATGATTATCGAACCCACAGAGACTGAGGATCAATCGCATATGATCTAATGCTACAATTTGTTTAACTAAGCGATGAATATTTGGTTTTAGGGGGAGTAGTTTAATTAAAAATAATAGTAATAGTTATACTGGTATGTGATAGTGGGACTTCGGGAATTCGGTGAATCGCTTGGCCTATAAAGTATTTCGGTAAAAACTAATTGTTTAAAAACCCGAGACATACACTCTCGTGTTCATGAAATAAGTCATGCTACTAAACCTAGTGGATGCACTTTAAATTTAATAACACTTTTTGAAAACAATTTGAATTTAATTAATTTATTAAAACACTGTTGTGTATTTAAAAATTAATGTTTCGTTACCACTATCTAGGTTGAACCCCAGCTCTCGCATGCAGGTTCTTGCCTTAATTAATTTCCCACTCTCGTGGCAAAATCGTGTTAATTATCCTCTCACTCTCGTGACAAGGGTAATTAAATTGAAAATGGAAATTGGAAACCAGAAATTGTTTTATAACTGTTTTTGGCCAAGGTATCACTGAATTCTTTCGGTACTTAAGAGTCACATACCGGTACAAATAATTTAGCCAGACATAATATATTTAATAACTATGCAATTCAAAATATAATCCATAAAAATAATTGGCATAATACAAGAATAAATAAATATTAATTACAATAAAAACTTGGAAATAAGGTTGCTATGGTAATCTTGGACGTTACAATATACCTTGCAGCTCAATCGAAATAAATAAATTGTGTTAATTCTTAAATGAAGAATTAACACTCTAAAACTAATGCTGGAAATAGTGCTGGAAGTAGAAATTACAGTACGTAGAAAAATGCTCAAAAACAAGGAAATCGAAATAATTGCAGAAAGTAGAAATTTGGTTCTGGGAAAATTTCTTCGACCCTCTTCCCTTTGCACTACCACACATATATATAGGAGAAAATATAGCAGTAGAAAGAATCCTGGGAAAAGGCTTGAGTGGAGGAAATATAGGATGCATGGTTACTGAGTGGAGGGAATATAGGAGAACACTTATGCCCTCATGTTGCCCACGTCTCCACCAATTCACAACGTTCATCTTTACGCGCGTGACGGTCGTCACAGGTGGGTGACGATCGTCACAGGTGGGTGACGGTCGTAATACGCTTAAATAGCGTATTACGCTTGTCAATGATGTGTGACGAGCGTTGTTTCAAGTTGGGGAGTCGTTATGATCGTCACAGGGTGTGACGGTCGTCAATGCTTCAAAATCTCCAAACTTTGCAGATTTGGTTCTTTTCTCTTCTGTTTATTGTCTAGACTCCTTCATGTAGTCATTTTCATTGGTTTGAGTTGACAAATGTTGTACCTGTGAAAAGACATAAAAACTCGGACTAATCGGGAGTTAGACGATTCAATGTATTAAAAAATTAGTAAAAAGCGTAGTAATTATATGATATGATTTCTCGTTATCATTAATCTTGGACCTGCTTTTGTTGGTAAACACATCCTGTTTCGGGAATTCATACCATCTGGTCGTATAGATAGTTGCCCCGTCTTAATTAGGGAATTAATCTTGGACCTGGTCATACAAATAGTTACCCCGTCTTATTTCAGGAATTAATGTGTGACTTTTTAAAGAATTGTTGATGATATTCGTTTGTATGTAGACTTTACCTGAAAAGCTAAAAAGTTAGTTGTATTCAATGTCATGATATATGTAATGTATTGTGTAATGATATTCTCAAAGTAAATGAGAGTGTGCTACATGTGTGTCGAATGCATATGCTATGATACTTGTAAATGATGTATGGATGTGAGATATTATTGATGCGTATTGGTAGCTTTGTATAACATCTCTGATTGCGAAAATAAATCTCTGATTGCTGCTGGGGATGAAGAATATGTGTAATCTTAAATCTTGTCTAGAATGTTTCCATTGGAAGTTCCTACTTTCTGTTTGAGAATAATTCGCTAGGGAATGTTGACTACTTTTTGGGGAGAAGAGTTCAAGAATATTGGTTGTTCATCGCTATACTAGGGAATTTATTTCTTATATATCCTGATTGGGGATAAGAGAGATGGATAACCTTCCGAGGTGCTGTCTGACCGATTTTCCACTATGGATGCCGGCTCGTTAGGGGGGGATTAGGTTAAACGAGATTGGTATGGTTTCACATTTCGTAGCAACTCTCTGGGGATAACAGCCTGGACTATCCTTTGCTAAAGAGAGGAATTTTACCGATGACTTGTAGTAGTCATAGAAATAGACTCAAGCTGGAGAGACTAAATTCTATTGGGGAAATAAACCCTTCTAGAGAAATTAACCCTGCTGGAGAAGTATACTCTACTGAGGAAATGAGCCCTGTTGGAGAAGAGAATTTTGTAGGGGGTTTTATAGTTTTGAAGAAATAAACTTAGTTGGGGAAGAGGGTTTCTATGAACGGCGCTGATGACATAATCTATGATGATGATTGGTATTCCGTAGTTTGGCGACATTTCCTGGGAAAAGATCATACTCCTTTATGTGCTAGGGGGATCTGTTTGGGAGTATGATTAGGTTAATTGCTAGAAGATGCCCTAATTCCTGTCTTGAAAGCATATTGGATTTACGGGGAATGTATCTTTGTCGGGAATGAGCTTGTGAAGATAGCTCTGTGGGGATTTCTCTGTGGAGATTTGGGGACGACTTGGGCGCTATCCCAACTTCTAGAGTCTTGAGTAAATGCTTATTCCTGTTTTTATGCATATATTTGTTAACAATAATCATATTCATATGCATATGTTCATTCAATTTAGTCATTGGACGTTTTTGCGAACAAAACAGAAAAACTAAAACAAAAATTTGGATTTTGAAGTGGTATTTGTATTGATAATTTTCCTATAAACAGGCGGTTATGTACAAAGAGACATAAATCCTAGTAAGAGGACATTGTCGTAATATGAAAAGAGTACAAAGTAAAAATAAAACATATATCTATGTGAAAATAATCTCATCGAGTTTCAACTCTGCTATTGCCCATATGTCTTCGAGCATCTCATCCCTTGTTGTCGAAAGAAGAAGACTGAATTGGTATGTACCATTTGAACTTGATGTTGGTAATAAATTTTTCTATAAGTGATCCCACGGGACATAGTCGAACGCTTTAATCCCTAATTTGTTCCTAGACCGCCCTTTCGGGTTTTCAATCCACCGGGATACCCTTTTTTGCCCAAGCCGCCTTTTCAAGTTTTCAACTTATCGGGTGTACAATCTTTATATATATATATATATATATATATATATATATATATATATATATATTTATATATATCCCTAATTTATGCCCGAACCCTTTTGGTTCGCCGGGATGCCCTTATTTTTCCTAGGTCAGTCAACCTAGCGGGTCACTTTTATGCGTAGTGTCTTTTGACTATGTCTGCATTCACAGTGTACAAAAAATTTTCATCTTCCATGGTGGTCAGTATCATAGCACCGCCAGAAAATATCTTCTTGATTACAAATGGCCCTTCGTACGTGGGAGTCCATTTTCCCCTGGGATTACCTTGTGGCAGGATAATATGCTTTATTACCAAGTCACCAACCTGATATACCCGATGCTTGATTTTCTTATTGAACGCTTTGATCATATGCTTCTGATACATCTGACCGTGACAAACAACCACAAGCCTATTCTTTTCAATCAAATTTAACTGGTCAAACCTATTATGAATCCATTCATCTTCATCTAAATCTGCATCTTTTATAATTCTCAGGGATGGAATCAGAACTTCGACAGGTAAGAAAACTTCCATACCGTAGACTAGAGAGAATGGGGTTGCCCTAATTGATGTTCGTGCTGAAGTGCGATAGCTATGAAGAGAAAATTATAACATCTCGTGCCAGTCTTTATATGTCACCGTCATCTTCTGTATAATCTTATTAATATTCTCATTGGTGGCTTCCTCTATGTCATTCATCTTCGGTCGATATGGATAAGAATTGTGGTGCTTGATCCATAATTGCATGCAGAGTTTCATGGTCATAATGTTATTAAGATTGGTACCATTTTCTGTGATAATTCTCTCGGTGATGCCATACCGACAGATAAGGTTATGTTTGATGAACTGGGTCATAACATTCTTGGTAATAGAGGAAAATGAGGCTGCTTCAACCCATTTGGTGAAATAATCAATGGCGATGAGAATGAAGTGATGTCTGTTGGAAGTCGTTGGCTTGATTTCTCCAATCATATCAATGACTCACATTATGAACGACCAAGGAGAAGTCAAGACGTTTAAAGGAACCAGAGGAACATATACTTTGTCAGCATAGATCTGGCATTTATGACAAGTTCCTGAGTGGTGGTGACAGTCGGTTTCCATAGTCGACCAACAGTAACCTGCTCCCAAAATCTTCTAGGCCATAATATGGCCACTGGAATGAGTGCCAAAGATACTTTCATGCATATCTTCCATAATCTTCCCCGCTTCCTTCTTATCCATACAACGAAGTAGAGTTGAATTGTGATTGCGCTTGTACAGAATTTTGTTGCTCAGGAAGAACATAGCAGAGAACCTCCATAGAAATTTCTTGTCATTGACAGATTCTCCTTCAGGGTACTCTTGAGCCTCAAGGTATCTTTTCACTTCATGAGACCAAGGTTTTTCTTCTACTTTCTTAGTGTGAACTTCGTAGCAGTGTGCCGATTCGTCCAGTATTTCAATAGTAATTCGAGGAGCCTTATTGTCCCATATGACTTTGAACATATATGAAATTGTATCCAATGCATCTGCCAATTGATTCTCTTCTCGTGGGATATGCTAAAAAGTGATCTCCTCAAAGTACGGGATTAAGGTAAGCACGTGTTCTCTTTAAGGAATGGGATCCAGGTGCTTTGTATCCCATTCTCCCTTAATCTGGATGATTACTAGAGTTGAGTCCCCGTATAGGATCAAGAACTTGATTCTCAGGTCAATAGCAGCTTTAATACCCATGATGCACGCTTCTTATTCAGCCATGTTGTTAGTACAGTCAAAGCATAATCTGGCGGTGAAGGGCGTATGGCAACCCTGGGGAGAGATAATTACATCACTGATTCTGTTGCCAAGTGCGTTAGAAGCTCCGTCGAAAACCATAGTCCATCGGGATCCTAGCTCAGGTCCTTCATACGGTCCAAGTTCTTCACAATCTATAACTAGCATAATGTTCTCGCCCGGGAATTTGAAATTCATAGATTGGTAGTCATCTACAGCTTGATGAGCCAAATGATCTGCTAGTACACTTCCTTTGATTTCCTTTTGAGTGGTGTACTGAATATTGTATTCTATTAAGACCATTTTCCATTAGGCTATTCTTCTGGAGAGATCTGGCTTCTCGAATATGTATTTGATGGGATCCATTTTAGAGATCAATAAATTAGTATGAGTCAACGTATACCATCTTAGTCGGCGAGCAGCCCTTGCCAAAGCGCAACAAGTTTTCTCGAGAAGTGAGTATCTTATTTCACAGTCGGTAAACTTTTTTCTAAGGTAGTATATTACATGCTCTTTTTGACCAGACTCGTCATGCTAGGCCAATACACACCCCATTAAGTTCTCTAACACTATCAGATACATGATTAGAGGTCTTCCTTCAACTGGTGGTATTAGAATCAGAGGTTCTTGTAGGTTTTGTTTGAATTTGTCAAAGGCTATCTGGAAGTCGTTGTTCCATTTTATTACTTGATTTTTCTTCAACAATTTAAAGATCGGTTTGCAAGTAGCGGTCATATGAGAAATGAATCGGGCAATATAATTCAACCATCCCAAGAGACCTATGACTTCCTTATCAGTATGGGGAGTAGGAATTTCTTGAATAACTTTGACCTTTGCGGGACCGACTTCAATACCTTTACCGCTGACATTGAAACCCAATAGTTTACCGGACCTCACCCCAAAGATGCACTTGTTCATATTCAACTTCAACTTGTACTTCTTCAACCTCTCAAATAACTTGTGTAGATGATCAAGATGCTCTTCTTCAGTCTGAGATCTGGCTATCACATCGTCAATGTAGACCTCTATCTCGTGATGAATCATGTCATGGAATAGAGCTACCATGGCATGCTGATATATTGCGTCGACGTTCTTCAACCCAAAAGGCATAAGCAGAAAGTGCCCATTGTGTGACGAAGGTAGTTTTCTCCATATCTTCAGGCACCATCTTAATCTGATTATAACCTAAGAAACCATCCATGAAGGAGAATACCTTGTGTTGAGCAGTGTTGTCAACCAGAACATCAATATATGGAAGTGGGAAGTCATCTTTAGGGCTCTCCCTATTCAGATCCCTGTAGTCTACACACAAACGTACCTTACCGTCTTTCTTAGATACCGGTACCACATTTGCAACCCATTGAGGATAGGATTTCACTGCTAATAAACTTGCGTTGAATTGTTTCATAACCTCCACCTTAATCTTCTCTGACATCCCGGGACGCGTGCGATGAACCTTCTGCTTTGTTGGAGCCCAACCCTATTCCATTGGTAGATGGTGAACCATAATACCAGTGTCGCGCCATCTCATGTTTTCGTATGACCAAGAAAAGATCTCAACATATTCATGCAACATCTAGATTAACCTGTTCTTGACACTTCCTTTTAGGTTGGCGCCTATCTTGACTTCTTTCATGTTTGTTTCAAAACCCAAGTTTACAACCTCGACCGACTCTTCATTCCATTGAATAGCCTTTCCTCTTGTACTAACAGTTAGGTAAGTTCTCTAGGTATTTCACAATCTTCCTCACCTTCTTCCTCGGCTTGGTAGATCAGATTTTCAAAGTTATAAGTGGCAATAGCAAAATCATTATCAACGGGATCTAGAGTGGATGTGCATCTGCAATTTATTATGTGGGTGTGTGTAAGAACACATAGCTATTTGGAAGTGCAATAAATGAAAGACAAAGAGCACAAAATTTGAATGAAAGACGTCAAATGTTTATTAAATGAAGATATGTTTATGAAATGATAACCCTTAGAAAATGGACCATTGTGCCCCGGTATGACACAAGGTTTAAAGTCATTGTTTAAAAAAATTACATAACCAAACATGGAAAGCAATAAAAATAGCAATGTGGCTATTAATCCTAACTAAAGGATATAGAGATAATGTCTTGAGTCTTCAATTTGTTGGGTTTGTTGCCGATGGTAGGAAAGATCCAGCGGTTAAGGTCATAATAACTGTCAGCATCTTTTACTGCGTTGACTCCATTGTTACTAATGCAGAATGGTGGTCTTCCAGCATGAGCGAGACGAACAACCCTCTGAGCTTCTGCAGTGAAGCCCAAACCAAATTTGTCAGATTTATATGGAATGTCAGGAAGTTGACCCCAAGTAATAAAACCACCTTCTTCTACAGTAGCTCCAACATCTTTAAATGAAGCCATCCTGGGCAGAACCCTGGTAACCTTTGGAATAACGGAGATGTCTTTAGTGGCGGCCGAAGAGATAACTTCAAAAGTCTGATAGGGAGTCTCGATGAATTCTCCGTCCATTTCTACATACCAGAATGAGTTCAAGTGACGAACCATATACTCATATTCACCACAAACAATAACAACCTTTCGGTTGACAGGATATTTTAGTTTTTGGTGTGGGTTGAGGTAACAGCTCATGCCCCATGGATCCATGCATGTGAACCTACCTTGATCGGAAGACCATATCTCTATGTACCATCCTATTTGATTCGTCAAAGGCTCAGACTACAATATCACTGGGTTTCAGTATAACCCCTTGTTAGCTCCTAAATTCGACACCCACATAAATTGGCCTTATTGGCTAAAAATAGATTGAAGAAATCTAAAGTTGAAGACACTTCGACCATAAGAGCCTATGAAAGGGGTTGTGTCGAAGTATTCCTTGCTAAAAATGAGAAGACACTCAGAGAAATCTCTAGGTTAAAGGTGGTTTTCAACCAAGAGGTTCTTGGGGTCTTCGACCAAGAGTTTCTTGTGGTCTTCGACCGAGAGGTTCTTGTATCAGCAAGCAAGTGGATTTGAATTTGAAGAAAGGAGGGAAAGATAGTCCACTTAGCAGTTAGGAAAAGCAACGTGGCATGAAGATATGGATCGAAGAACATGCAAGGACACTTCTCCTCCTCCTGGATCAAAGCAACCGTTCGACAGTTATTTACTACTAGTATAAATATAGTAAATTTGTGTAAAATTCTGGGTGTTCAACTTATTAGTACAACTCACTCAAATTTATTCAAGTACCCGTTGTGTGAGAAGTAATTTTGAGAATGTACGTTTGAATCGCCATATTTTAATTACAGTCAAACCTTTACATTTATTTATAATCCGTGCCATTTAACAGTTTGAAAACTTTTCCATTACAAGCTTTTTAAATTACTACAACTTTACTTTATCTTGAACTTTACTTGTAACTTTAGTTGCAATTTTATCAAGTTTTTTACCTTTATCCTGCCCTTACTGCGTTTTTACCAAGTTCTATCTTCATCCTGCCTTCACTCTTAGTATTCTATCAAACCTTTTCATTTAAAACCTATCCAAACTCACGAAACACTTAGCTTATGTCCTAGGATCAAACTGATCGATCCTACAAGTAACCAAAATAACCCTTTTTGAAAGATCAGCGATTGTTTACCAATTTTCACGATAAACCAATTGGCACGCCTAGTGGGACATTGCTAAGTTTTCTTGTTTTTTTTACAAAGGTTGATAAAAATAGTTTTTATCATAAACGCTTTAATTAATTTCCTTTCTCACAAAGAGTGTTGTATGTTATTGAGAAGTGGCAAAACAACCACCAACGAATACGTGCCTAAGATAAGAAATAGGAGAATGGATAATAAGTCTAGTGGAGAAATGACTCCACCAATTCCTGGCAATGGAACTACAATTATGCCAACAATTAGTGAAACAATACCATCAACAGTTGGTTCAACACTAGCAATGACGGTTACACAAACAAGACCAATACTTTCTTATATACGTCCTAGGGGTCCACCAGGAACACCCCCACCAAGGGGAAATTTGGGTGTTCGACCTTATGTCCCTCCAGGATTTTCGACAGCCTAGATGGGTTGAGACCAACCTTATGGAATGCCAACTGCTAAAATGGAAAGCCTTATGAATGCTTCATCCATATTTTTAGAACCTATGGTGAGTGCATCTTCACCATTACAAGGATCTGGAACTGGTATGGCAAATCTGGGTAGAAACCAAATCTTAGGAGGAACGTCCCATACAATGCCAAGCCTCACAAATGTTTCTGCATAAATTTTGAGGCAACAAATGGATGAGAGTAACCATCACATGGTGCATATATTGGCACAAACCTTGAGTACAATGCTTAACCCTCTGATACAAAATACCACCCAGTCAAATCAGCAAATGGCAGCGCAAATGACGCGCGTGGATGAATTTTTTGGGGTTCCTCAACCTAATCGACACCCCTAAAGAGAGTTGATAAGAGGAAATCAGGGTGTGGTTTTAGAGGATGACATGACCATTAACCAGAATCCATAGCCAAATGGATGAAGCATGTGATATAGTGGCAGAACCGACTGTTTAATATTGGTTTTTCCATTTTGTATTCGCAAATGTTGCGGTAAGCAAGAGTCTCCACCGACTTTTCTTTTATCCAAATTAAGGAAAGGGTGAAAAGAACAGAAAAATACCTTTTCGAGAGTTTTCTGAGTAAGGGGGATAGATTATGGAAAGGGAAGGTGTTAGAACCTTTCCATTCGTAGTTATCTACGGGCTCTTAGAGGTTTGCTCGTTTTAAAATACCTTTGTGCTCTGTGTGTTTGAAAATGTTTTAGAAATGCCTTACTGCGGTGATTTTCTTTGTGTTTAACTCTTGTATCAGTCCTCAGGAGTGTTAACAAAGCAAATATTTTTGAAAGTTGTTTTTGAAAAGTATTATTTGTGTAAGTGCAAAAAACATTTTTGAGCAAACTTCTAACAGCTATCTACTTTTATACTCGAAAAGGTTTTTTCTTTTCCCCTATCCTTTAGACAGTGCTATCCTACTATTACTGAGTAGGTAGCCCCATCGTTGGATGTTTGAGGGACAATCTAATAGACGTTTACAATCATAAAGGAAACATGTAGGGACACTTTAGCAATTTTGTTTAGGGACTAGATCATTTCCCGAAAGGCAATTGTCGAGTCATTGAGGGACTATGATCTTTTTTATTTACGGGTCTTTGCTAAAGTGTCCCCGTTTCGAGGGACATGACTGTTTTTTTTCCGAACAACCGAAGTAGGGTACCCTAGAGGTGTATATGTGCAAGTGTGTTATGTTTAGTTATTTTTGTCTTTTTGTTAAGTTTGCTAATGTTTGATTATTAGTCTTTCCATACACGCCTAGTTACTAACAGTTAATATGTACATAAAATATAGTGCGGAAAGCATAAATCTAGACTATTACATGGCTTTTGGGGAGGGGGTACTTACAATGTACAAACAATTGAGAAAAAAATAAAATAAGGAAAGAAATGAAAACTCTTATTTAAAACTATTACATTCCAAATAACAGTTACATGAATATAAAAAAAATATGAAAAATGAATAATGCCCGAAAGAGTGAAAATACGTTCTAAAACCTAGTGAGAAAAAAATATTTTTTTGTGTTGTTTTTAATTTAAGAAAATAATTAAATTAATTATTCTAAAGTTTATTTAAAAAATTAACTTAAGAAAAATAAATTAAATTATTTTTGTGGTTTTTTATATTTATGAAAAGAAATATTAAATATAAATCTAATCCAAAATTCTAGCTTATTTTAAATTACGAAAATAGTTAAAATTCAATTAATTAATTCATTAAGAAATTAATTATTTAGTAAAAAATGTATAAATCTATTTTCTTGTGAGTTTTATATTATTTAGTTAATTAAATAATAATGGGAAACAAAATAAATAAAAAATACAAACAAAACAAAAATGCCCAAATGGGCTAGAATGATAAAAGAAAATAGGGGGGTGTTGTTGCTGAAACTGTCAGGCCCAAGATGAATATTGAGTCCAAACTACACTGGATCAGGTAAGATGCAGCCCTGAGGGCGCATGGTGGATATTCAGTCAAGGCTCTTGGATTTCAAATTGATTGTGACCTGATGGTCAGATCTGATGATGCATGATACTCTTCTGGCCACGTGGAATATTGGATCATGTATGAAGTATTATGAAAATGGAAAATGTTGGACCTGGGACTCGAACCCAGGTCCTCTCCCTTCACACAAGCGCGCTTTGCCAAATGAGCCAACTGTCCATTCATTAACCCATATAACATAACAATATTATATATAAAAAACAGATCAAAAGTATTAAAATAAAATAAAATGCATGCTGGATATGAATAAGCCAATGGAGGGATGCCAACACATCGTCTTCTTCCTTCCTCAGTCGTCTTACACATAAGACCTATAGTGATAGTTTTGGCATGTCACTATAGCACCTGCAACCTATAAAATTCACAATACGCCATGAAAATGAATTTTGAGGCCATGGTTCGATTTCCCTCAAACTCCTGAACACAATGATACCAATGGTTGTGTCCAATTTGGCTAATCTGGAAAACCCTATTTCGAAGGTTCAAACCCTAAGAATGGTGAAATGTCATACTTGCGTCAAAACTGCAAATCAACTATGCAAAAAGCTTGCAAACATTCAGATAATCAGTAATGCGTGGTTAAAACGTAATTATGTTACATAAATCAAGCAAAGTAAAATTGCAAAGAAGTGCAAATCGTGAGAGTTGGTTGATGCATTTTGTTGTGTTTCAAGGCCTGGTAATGGTTGGAAAAGCTTTAGGGATTTTCCAGGGGTGGATTAGGGTTCTTGGTTTGGAGTAAGGGAGGCTAGAATTTGAAATTCGAGTTTGACAACTTTGAATTTTTTTGCAAAATGTGCAGGGGTTCTCTAGGCTCTATTTGTTCCTCCTAATGCTTGCTAGGTGCTTGTTTATATAGAGAGGAATGAGGAGACACGAAAACAAGGATTAAACAGCCATAAACAAGATGTTTGAATGCCATGAATATCCATTTGTAACCTTGGCAAAAGTTATGGGATCTTGTCCATTTTTCAAACTTGCATGAATGTGGACATGCTGGCCTTACTGTACACAAAAAATGGGCCCCCTCCATGCATTAAAATAAGCCTTAACCATATTGATCCATATAATCTGCAATAATTTTGATTTATTTGATTTTTAATAAAATAAAATTAATATAAAATTCTAATAAAATAAATAATACGCATAAAATGGTTTTACAAGTCCTCTATACTCTTAGGAAGAAGTTTGAAGTCAAAGAAAATGAGTCATTGCCTTAAAAGCTCAAATTTGCTCAATGCATATTTCTTGAAATCTCCCAAATTTTCACAACTTGGGAAAGCCATAACCTGCTCAATTTTTATCTCATGATGATTATCTTTGACTTTTTGGAAATCCAAAGACGTCTACTTCAATCTCTCTCTTGATCAATTTTGCATTTGAGGATGTTATCTTGATGTAAAAGGTCTTGGAAAAAAGTGGCTTTTATTGACTTTCTAAAAATGACCTGTAACGTATGAACTTGTATCTTTCAAATGGTGGATTTCTTGGACATGAAGGCTGAAGAGAAGTTGTGGGGAATTAAATTCTTTTCAAAATGAGCCTTGGTGTAAAAATTTCTGATAAAGTATGAGAAAGTTATGCGTGGTCAAAGTTTGGTTGACTTTTCCTATAGAAACCCTAATTTAACAATTCTTGTTCTTTGGTGAATTAGGGGAATTTATTGAGGAATCATGATCAACCCTTAATCAAATGATGGATATAACTTCAAAATATTGATGGTGACCAAAAATCTTGAAGTTTCACTGTACATGGGCCACAATTGACTTTTGACCTTGCACATTTGATTTTCTAACACTTGAGCAATTGACTGAGCAAACTTGTTGTGCAAGGCATGAAATTTGGCATGGATAATCTTGAAGACATATTAGGACCATGGCAAACATTTGAGACCATTGGAGCTCTCATATCTTGATGAAAGTTGAAACGCTAGTCAAATGTTCATTGCCTTAGGAGGAGAATTTGTCTGGTCAATTCTTGGTCATCCTTGGGCAAGTTGGGGACCTCAATGGGCATGTGTTGAGTAAAAATGGGAGGGAAAATTTTGGGGTACAACATCTTCCCCTGTTCAATCTTCTTAGAACTAAGAATGTAGACTGGCTTGTCTGTATTTCTTGATCTGAAGGTGGAAGATGATTGAACACTAGAGTGCCCAGAAATTTGCACTCGTCTGAAGTGATATTATTGGTGAATAATATCAGGAATGGACTTACAAATGCCATTTGGAAAAGATGACATAAGACTATCAGAGATGGGCTTAAAGATGCCATCCAAGGAATAAGACGAAGAGTCGTCGGAGATGGGCTTAAAGATGCCATCCAAAGTAGATGTTGACTTCATAAGAAGTCTCTTTGCGGGGATTCCTGTTCCTGCTGTCTGAGGAGGAGTCCACTGGGGAATGTTTTAGGGGAATAGAGTCTAGGAGCTTCGGTTGTCAATTACCCTAATGGGGAGTTATCTCTTGACTGGAGATACGAAAGTGAGCTGTTATCTGGTCAGGATCCAGGCTTCGCAGTGAGTTGCTGAGGATAATAAGGCCGATTGTTATCCGATCGTATTCCAGGCTTCACAATGACTTATCGGGGAATATGAAATTAACTGCTATATGATCGGCTCCAGGCCTTGCATTAATTGTAGATATTAAACTGTTATCTAGTCGTATCCAGACTTCGGTGTTCTTAATTAGATAAGAATCATACAATCTTAGTGTCGGTTGAACTAAATCAAAGAAAGGTCTTGAATTATCTTTAACTAGAATAGAATCAGAGAAATCTTAGTGTCGATTTAACTGAACCAGTAGAGGTCTTGAGTTATCTTTAACTGGAATAGACTCAAAGAAATCTTAGGGTCGATTGAACTAAACCAGAGAAAGGTCTTGAATCATCTTTAACTCGATAAGAATCAAAACAATATTAGGGTCGATTTGACTGAAACAGAGAAAGTATCCACAGGAAATGAATCAAAATTAATCAATTGTCGATTTAAACTAAACCAGTAGAGGTATTGAATTATCTTCAACTGGGTAAGAATCAGAAAAATCTTAGGGTCAATTTGACTGAACAAGAGAAAGAATCTACCAGAAAAGAATCCGAATAAATCATTGGTCGATTTAAACTAAACCAGTAGAGGTCTTGAATTATTTTCAACTGAATAAGAATCAGAAAAATCTTATGGTCGATTTGACTGAACCAGAGAAATTATCTACCAGAAAAGAATCAGAATAAATCATTGGTTGATTTAAACTGAACCAGTAGAGGTCTTGAGTTATCTTCAACTGGAATAGAATCATATAAATCTTAGGGTCGATTTGACTGAACCAGAGAAAGTATCTACCAGAAAAGAATCAGAATAAATCATTGGTCGATTTGAACTGAACCAGTAGAGGTCTTGAGTTATCTTCAACTGGAATAGAATCAGAGAAATCTTAGGGTCAATTTGACTGAACTAGAGAAAGTATCTACCGGAAAAGAATCAGAATAAATCATTGGTTGATTTAAACTGAACCAGTAGAGGCCTTGAGTTATCTTCTGAAGAAAATGCAGGAATAGCCTTTCGTCAGAGTTAGCCTTTGAAAAGACTGTCAGGCTATAAAAGTAGTTTGTGATGTTTTTCGATTGATCTTTCCTGAAAAGGTAGAGGGTTAGTCGTATGCAATGTCATGATGTATGAAATGCATTGTGTAATGATGTTCTCAATACAAATGAGATTATACGGTATGCAGTATGTATGCATGCCATAATGTATGAACATGGAACGCTGTTGCGACATTTCCTAGTCTGGGAAAATAAATCCTTGACTGCTTGTTGGAGAGCACTGGGAATTTGAATCCCAGACTGCTGTTTGGTAGATGAGAAAAGTGATTCTTTCATTTCCACTGGGGGTGATGAATGGAGATGATTTTCCGGGGTTTTCCTCTATCCATTTGAGGGTACTCTGTTGGGGATCTTTGACTTCTACTTGAGAATGCTCCGCTGGGTAGGAGATGCTCTGTTGGAAGATTTTACCCAATGTAGAGAAATAAACTCCGTTGGGGGATGAATTTCTGCAACTAGAGAAATAAACTCTACCTGGGATGAGGCTTTATAAACTGTTCGAGATTATAAAACTTAGCTGGGGAACATGGATTTCAGCTCTTTGTGGGAACTTTGCTGGAGGAGGTAATTCCTACTTGGGGTAGAAGAGGTCAAAAATTTGGTTGTTTTTACTCTGCAGGGACATAGACATAATTAGGACGTATGCTGAAGATGTAGTGGTGACTTTGTAGTAGGACGACTCTGCCTTTGTACCTGCTAGAGAACATAGCTGCCGGGACTACACATGGATTTTTAGACTTGGTCCCATTTCTTAAATTCATTAGCAACTGTCTTTCTGTTTTTCATGCAAATATTTGTAAACAGTAATCATATTCAAATGCATATGTCAAAAATAATCACTGGACGTTTTTTGCAAAACAAAACAGAAAAATGAAAACTAAACGTTTTGTACTTTCAAAGAAGTGTTTTCTATTGATTTTAAATTTTCCTATAATAGGCATTTTTTGTACAAAAAGACTGACATTCTAGTAGGAGAATGTCGTCGTGAAAATGAAAACTATACAAAATAGCATACGAAGAGAAAACTGCTATGTGTAATAATCCTATTGAGTTTCAATTCTGCTATTCCCCTTATGTCCTTGAGTGTCTCATCACTTTGCAACTTGTCCGAAGTTGACTGGATTGATTGGTACCGTTTAAGCTTGATAGTTGATACTAAAGTCTGATGGCAAGGTGATCCAATGGGACATAGTTATATGCTTTCCTGGACCGCCCTTTCTGGTTGTAAGTTCACCGGGATACCTTTTTTTACCTAAGCCACCTTTTCGCGTTTTCGACTTGTCGGGTGTACAAATTCTTTTGTTTGTATTTATCCCTAATTTTTGCTAGAACCCTTTTGGTTCGCCGGGATGCCCTTTTTTTTTCCTAGGCCAGTCAACCTAGCGGATCTTTATTAATGCGTAGTATCTTTTAACTATGTCCACGTTCACAGGGTGAGAAAGGTCGTCATCGTCCATAGTGGTTAAGATTATGGCTCCACCAGAAAATACGTTCTTGATCACAAATGGCCCTTCGTATGTGGGAGTCCATTTTACCCTGGGATCACCTTGTGGAATAATGATGCGCTTGATTACCAGATCACAAACTTGATATGCCCGACGTCTGACCTTCTTGTTAAAAGCCTTGATCATACGCTTCTGGTACATCTGACCATGACAAATATCCGCTATCCTTTTTTCATCGATCAGGTTCAGTTGGTCAAGTCAGGTCTGGATCCATTCATCTTTGTTCAAGCCCGCATCCTTCATGATTCTCAAAGAAGGGATCTGGACTTCAATAGGTAGGACAACCTCCATACCATACACCAGAGAGAAAGGTGTTTCTCCTGTCGACGTACGTGCTGAGGTGTGGTAACCATGAAGAGAAAATCGTAACATCTCATGCCAGTCTTTATATGTTACCATCATCTTCTGTATGATCTTTTTAATGTTCTTATTAACAGCCTCTACAACGCCATTCATCTTCGGCCTATAAGGAGAAGAGTTATGATGTTGGATCTTGAATTTCTTACAGAGTTCGGTGATCATAGTGTTATTGATATTTGTACCATTATCTGTAATGATTATTTTGGGGATGCCATACTGACAGATACGTTTATGCTTGATGAATCGTGCCACAACATTCTTGGTAACAGAAGCAAATGAGGCAACCTCAACCAATTTCGTGAAATAATCAATGGAGACTAGGATGAAGCGATGCCCGTTTGAAGCGGTAGGTCTAATCTCTTCGATCATATCAATGCCCCACATTGCAAAGGGATAGGGAGCAGTCAAGACAATCAAGGGAACCAGAGGAACATGTACTTTGTCAGCATAGATCTGGCATTTGTGACAAGTTCGAGAATGCTAATAACAGTCTGCTTCCATAGTGGACCAATAATATCCTACTCGTAGGATATTTTTAGCCATGGTGTGTCCACTAGAATGGGTGCCAAAGGTACCTTCATGTAAATAATCCATAATCTTTTCCGCTTCATTCTTGTCTACACATCGAAGTAAAGTGGAATCATAGTTGCGCTTGTAAAGGGTTCCATTACTGAGGAAGAACTTTACAGAGAACCTTCTCAAAAACTTCTTATCACTGGAAAATGCCCCATCAAGGTACTCTTGAGCTTCAAGATACCTTTTCACTTCATGGAACCAAGGTTTGTCCATTACCCCTTCAGTATCGATCTCATAGCAGTAAACTGGTTCACCCAATCTCTCAATAATGATATTAGGAGCCTCATTATCTCACATGACCTTCAACATGGATGACATAGTAGCTAGCGCGCCCGCTAATTGATTCTCTTCTCGTGGAAAATGTTGAAAAGTTACTTCTTCAAAGTGTGGAAGCAATGTCAATACATGCTCTTGGTAAGGGATGAGATTAGGGTGCTTCGTGTCCCACTCTCCTTTGATTTGACTTATTACCAAGGCCGAATCTCTGAAAACACTTAAGAAATTGATTCTTAGGTCAATAGCAGCTTTGAGACCCATGATGCATGCTTCATACTCAGCCATATTGTTGGTACAGTTGAAACATAGTCTGGCGGTGAAAGGAGTATGACAGCCCTCAAGAGATATGATTACAGCATCGGTACCATTTCCAAGTGCGTTGGAAGCTCCATCAAAAACCATAGTCCATCGGGATCCTTTCTCAGGTCCTTCATCCGATCCAGGTTCTTCACAATCAGTTACTAACATGATGTTCTCGTTCGGGAACTCAAAATTCATGGACTCGTAGTCGTCCACGACCTGGTGGGGCAAATGATAAGCTATTACACTTCCCTTGATTGCTTTTTAGGTTGTGTATTGAATATCATATTCATTCAGGACCATTTGCCATCTTGATATCCTTCCGGAGAGAGCGGGCTTCCCGAAGATGTACTTGATAAGATCCATCTTAGATATCAAAAAGGTAGTGTGAGTCAACATATACTGTCTCATTCGGCGAGCAGCCCATGCCAAAGCGCAACAAGTTTTCTCAAGCTGTGAGTATCTTGTTTCACATTCAGTAAACTTTTTGTTAAGGTAGTATATTACATGCTCTTTTCGACCGGACTCATAATGCTTCCCCAACACACACCCCATTGAATTATCTAACAATGTTAAGTACATTATCAAAGGTCTTCCTTCAATCGGAGGCATCAAAATTAGAGGCTCTTGTAGGTATTCCTTGATTCTGTTAAATGCAGTCTGACATTCATCAGTCTACTTTACCACGTGATCTTTCTTCAGGAGTTTGAAGATTGGCTCACAAGTAGCAATTAGATGGGAAATGAACCTGGCAATGTAATTTAGGCGTCCCAAGAAACCTCTAACTTCCTTCTTAGTGCGAGGAGCCGACATCTCTTGTATAGCTTTGACCTTTGCAGGTTCTACCTGAATACCCTTGTCACTAACAATGAAACCTAGGAGTTTACCAGACCTTACCCCAAAGGTGCACTTGTTTAGATTTAGCCTCAACTTGTATGTTTTCAGTCTATCAAACAGCTTCTGCAAGTGATCAAGGTGTTCTTCCTCTGTTTAAGATTTGGCCATCATGTCGTCAACATAGACCTCTATCTCATGGTGACTCATATCGTGGAAAAAAGATACCATGGCGCACTGATAGGTTTCCCCAGCATTCTTCAACCCAAATGGAATCACTTTGTAACAGAAAGTTCCCCATTGTGTGACGTAGGTTGTTTTCTCCATGTCTTCGGGTGCCATCTTGATCTGGTTGTAACCAGAGAATCCTTCCACAAAGGAGAAGATCTTATGTTGTGCGGTGTTGTCAACCAGAACATCAATGTGGGGAAGAGGAAAGTCATCCTTGGGGCTTGCCCTATTCAAGTCTCTGTAGTCCACACACATACGTACCTTGCCGTCCTTCTTAGGTACCGGAACTACGTTAGCAACCCATTATGGATATAAGGTAACAACTAAGAACCCAACATTGAAATGTTTCATAACTTCTACCTTGATCTTCTCTGACGTTTTAGGACGCATACAACGTACCTTCTGCTTTACTGGAGGATAGTCCTCTTTTATTGGCATGTGATGAACCACAATATCAATGTCTAGTCCTGACATGTCTTCATATAACCAAGAAAATATCTCAACATAATCATGCAACATCTGAATCAATCGTTGTTTGACACTAAACTCCAAATTTGCACCTATCTTGACTTCTTTTATGTCCTCTTCTGTACCCAGATTCACTATCTCAAATGGCTCTTCATGAGGCTGTATAGCCCTTTCTTTCTGTTGTAGCAGTCTAGCAAGCTCTCCCGGTACCTCACAATCTTCCTCGCCTTCGTCCTTGGCTTGGTTGATCGGATTTTCAAGGTCATAACCGGCAATAGCAGAACCGTTACCAATGGGATCCATAGTGGATAAGGATATACAGTTTGATGTGTGCGTGTGTGTAAGAGCATAGCTGTATTGATAAAATAAAAGCAGAAAAGAAAAACAAAGAGCGCAAAATTTGTATGCAAAATGTCCAATGCTTTATTAATGACATACGACATTAAAAAATGATAACCCTCACAAATAAACCATTGTCCGTGGGTGAGACACAAGGCCATAGAGTTTATATTGTTCATTTATTACATATCCGAAAAAACAAAAGACAATTACTCCAGAATAAAAGTAATCGGCACGAAGTCTTTTGCTATCCAGTTACTGGGTCCACCGTTGGTAATAGGAAAGATCCAGCTATCCATGTCAAAGTCACCATCATTGTCTTATAAAGCGTTGATCCCATGATTGCTGATGCATAGGGGAGGTCCTCCAGCGCGAGCACGACGAACAACCCTTTGAGCCCATGAAGTGATACCCAAACCAAACTTATCATAATTGTATGGAATGTCATGGAGCTGGCCCCAAATGGTACACTCACCTTCTTGAATGAATGCCTTGGCATCCTTGAGTGAAGCCATTTTCAAGGGAGGTCTAGTGATCTTTGGCATACTGGAAACAATCTCGATTGCAGCCATGGTCTGACGTACCTCTTCAAAATTATGACAAGGAGTCTCGATGAATTCGCCATCCATTTCCACATACCTGAAAGAGTTTAGGTGGCTTACCATCTACTCCTCCTCCCCACGTACTGTGATAATTTTCCTTTCACCGGGTACTTCAACATCTGATGTAGAGTGGAAGTAGCAACTCCATCCCCATGGATCCAAGGGCGTCCCAACAAACAGGAGTAAGATGGTCGGATGTCCATCACGTAGAAGATGGAGTCAAATGTATGAGAACTAACTTTGATAGGGATGTCCACCTCCCCGTGCACCATTCTATTTGAACCGTCGAAAGCCCTCACCACAATGTTGCTGGGCTTCAGAATCAAACCTTTGTAGTTTAATCTGTCAAGAGCCTTCTTGGGCAGAATATTCAGCAATGATCTGATATCCACTAAAACATGGGCCAAAGTGGTGCCCATGCATTCGATGGAGACATGCAGCGCATCATTGTGTTTTCTTCCCCTGGGTGTCAAATCAGTATCAGAAAAACCCAGTTCATTATGAGCGGTCAAACTAGCCACACAATCTTCAAATTTATCAATGGAGGTTTCCTGCGGCACATGAGCAGTCTTAAGGAATTTTACGAAAGTCTTTGCATGAGCTTCAGAGTACAACAATAGGACCAGCATTGAAATCTTTGAAGGGGTCTTCCCCAGCTGTTCGACCACATTGTAGTCACTCTTTTTAATTATTTTCAATATTTCTTCCATTTCTTTCTTAGAGACCTCCGGAATGGATTCTGAATGCGCCTTCGTCTGGACAGGCTCAACCAATATCTCTTTTCCCCGAGTCTCGGCCGACTTGGTGACAGGGGTGGCAACAGGGCTAACCATAGGAGTAGTAGTGGTAGTATTAGCAGGAGTAGCAGCAGGGATGATCACATGAATAGTAACGACTTTAGGAAGGGAAATCTCAAGAGAGAACACTCTTCCGCTTCTTGATATTTTACTAGTCCCAACGATATTGCCGGTGTCAGGATCAGTATTTCTAGTAACTTTGTCTTCAACAGCCAACAGGTCTTGCTTGATGCCATGGTAATAGACGTCATCCCCATAATTCCTGGGAACAACTTTGTCCGAGGAATATGGTATTGGCTCTGGCATAGTGATGATCAGGGGAGCCAACTTTGGAGCAGATGTAATCCAGATGGGTCTTTTGGTGGAGACCCTGGGAGGATTGGCGAAAGTGGTTATAATAGAAACATCTTTACATGAAACTGTTGTGACGGGAGTCTTCTCAAATAGAATCTGTTTATCACCCATCAGGCGCTGAACACCTGCTTTCAACAAATAGCAACCAGTTGGTAGAGATAAACACAAGTGGCAACCTTCACCACAACCCGAAAATAAACCGGCTTGCAATAAATTCCTCTTAACAGTCATGAGAGGAGTAACATGTTCCTCAACGGAAGCAACAAACATATCATTGTCAACAGCATTAACACCATGGTCGTGCTTGGGCATGGGAGCAGTTATAACATTAGGAGTTTCCGGAGCATCGAATTCAATCTCCTTTGCCTCGATCAGATCCTGCAGCTTGTTCTTTAAAGCCCAGCATTCGTTTGTATCATGGCCTAGACTTTCAGAATGGTAGGTGCACCGTGCCTATGGATTATAGTGAGAAGAGGAAGTATTAGGATTCTTTGGATCTTCCCTCAAAGTTACACGATTGGACTTCAATAAGTGTGGCAAAACTTGAGACAAAGTCATATTAATCTGGGTAAACTGTTTCGTAGGCCTTTCTGCTCTAGGCTGATTATTCCGCTGTTGAGTACCTAAAGGCTTGGATATCATTACAGCCCCTACCGTTGCATGGGGTTTGGTTCTGCCCTGATTTCTTTGACTGTAAGCAACATTTACCTTTTTCTTTCCCATAAAAGGTCTCTATCCTGTACTTGAAGAGGCCTCCTTTTGAATCTTTCCACTTCTAATACCCGTGTCCACTCTTTCTCCAATTAAGATCAGCTCAGTAAAACCAGTTGAGGAGCTTCCAATCAGATGGTTGAAAAACGGACCAGATAGAGTACCTAAAAACATATCCACCGACTCCCTATCAGACAGAGGGGGGTTGGACTCTTCCTGCTAGGTCTCTCCAATTCTGGGCGTAGTCTTTAAAGCCCACACTAGAACCCATAGACATACTTTGGAGTTGTGTACGAGTCGGGGTAAGGTCTGCATTATATTGGTACTATTTATAGAAAGCAGTAGCCAGGTCTTCCCAGTTACGAATATTGGTTCCCTCCAGTTGATAGAACCATTCAAGTTGAGTCCCGAATACACTGTCTTGGAAGAAGTGGACCGACAAATCTATTTTAGCGGTGTGAGGTTGAATCTTCCTCACATAAGATCGGAGATACATCTTGGGACACGAGACCCCATCATACTTAGAAAACACCGGAACCTTAAACTTTTGCGGGATGACAACCCCATAAACCAAGCCCAGCTCTTAAAAATCCAGCCCAGGCACCTTCTGGATTTCCATTGCATTCAAACGATCCTCCACCTGTTTGTATTTATCATCAGCAGGAGGATACTGCTCCTCATTATAGTCAGATTCATCATCAGATTCCTCCAGGATATGGTCTTCTTCTCTCGTCTCCTATTCCTGATTGTCTCCTTCTTTTGATGAAGTTACCAGTTCTGAATCTCTCCGCACTGGTCCTCTGATCCTTCTTCCCAAGTTCACAACACCAGCTGGTTTCTTTGACTTCTTCTTTTTGTCCTTCAATATGAGAACTTTCAGATCTTCTTTCCCTTTAGCTAGAGCGACGATCATTTGCTGGAACTGGGCATTTTGTTCCTGGAGATCCTTGATGTTTTGTTCAAGAGCCATTTCTTTACTTTCTGAAATAAACAGCGAAGAAGATAAGAACCCTTCTTTGAAACCTGTTTATGCAGTGAGATGTATGATATGCTTATGTAATGTTTTCAAGGACCTTAATGGATTTAAGCTCTTTTAAACAAAACAGGAAACAAAACCCTTTATTAGTAAGTTTTTAAAGAAACAAAAGATTACACAAGGATAAACATTGAAAGGAAATTCTAAACTCCTAAGTCTCCCATGGGTGCTTCCTCTTGGTGTTGAGGTAGGTATTGAGATTCTTCTCCTCGTGAAGCTGATTTGTTAATTCCAACACCTTCTTCTCACTTGCATAGAACTGAGCCTCATAAGTATCCCATTCTTCCTTGAGCTGGATCCAAGACTTCTGCAACTCTTCAAAGTTTGTTGGCATGTCAGGATGGAGAATAATGCGGGACTCGCCCCCTCAAACAACAAGATCCAAGATCACCGGTAATATGGCATCGTATGGCATCATAAGACTTTGGGCTCGAGCTCGCACCCATTTGAGGTAAGGTTCCAAAGGGATGGAGTTCTTGTGCTCCAAAGTCTTACTATCAGTCTACTTAATAATTCCCCAAGCACGGATGAACTTCTGACGATAATTTTGCAAATCATCCGAGTAGTTGAACACAATACCCTGGATAAGCATATCCGGTGGACCATCTCTTCGTGCATAACCAAATTGACGTAGTGCTAAATAAGGATTGTAGGTGATGCCTCTTCTACTGCCCAGGAGTGGCACATTAGGAAATTCTCCGCAACGATCAATAAAAGAGATGTCTCCTTGAGAGCGAGGACACCAATGGATGTCAGAGTGAGAGAGAGAGACATTATTCTTTGACTCCACCTTAAGCCTAAATAATTCTGCATTACTGACCGAGGAAGGTGAGAAATAAACCACCTATATAGCATAGGGGTGCAACACATGAGAGTTCCTCACTTCTTCAGAGTACGAGTATGGAGAGAATGTAGGATATCCCCGAGCAATGTAGGAACCGGATTGTGAGCAAGGATGACATTGATGGCACTCACATCTATAAACTGATATGAATTAGGAAACAGGACCAACCCATGGATCAAGAGAGCTAAGAAATCTTTGTAGGCATGATAACTCATAGCATCCAGGAAAATCTGAGCTTTCTTCATTAGAAAATTTGCAAGAAGACCCTTAACTCCACTTCTTTCTTCCCAATTGGACTCAATGTCAGATGGCTTCAAGTGCAAAGCTACGACAACATCTTCCGAAGCTGGGTCTTGTTCTAAACCAGTGCAAGGTACTCGCTTCAATATAGGTAAATCAAGTAACTTAGAGAATTCTTCCAGTGTAGGCACCAATTGATAATCGGGGAATTTGAAGCAATGGTGCTTAGGATCGAAGAACTGGAATAAGACACTCATCAAACCTTCATCAAATCTGGTAGTAACCAAACTGAGTAAGTGACCATGTATTTTGTGGAATGATGAGACCTCGGGAAATTTTAAGACTAATTCCTTGAGCTTGGGAGGAAGTTATGTGAAGTGAATCCGGATGGTTTTTCTGCAACCTGAATTCATATCCTATAAAACACCGAGAGGTAAATCCAATAGGTCCTTAAAATTATTAGTATATATGAATGTCATGATATTTATGATGTCATGATTATGCTTAAAATCACAAATAAACATAAGCAAATCACACAATAGACCTTAGGTTCAAAGGCTTGCATGAGGTTTTAAAGTAAGTACCCTCTTGAAGTTTAGTTGGCTCAACCTGTCCTATTAATAGTAACTGGGTCCTAAGGAGTCTCAATATCATTGACCTTCCCTTCAGAAATTGTTTCAGCTCAGCACCAAAGTATTGCAGCCAAAAAATCCCGAAAGTCCAGTCTCAATGAGTATAGTATCGAGTATCAACCAATCTTTGGTCGGAACCAAATCCGGTTATCTCACTACTTCCTAATGGCTAGGATGAGTTAATTAAAGGTTCTAAAGGTCAGTTAGTGCTTAGTGACACTATGAGGAATCCTAATGTTATCCTTGACTTACTCAAGGAACATTAGTACAATCCAGAGTATCGCGCTAACGTAGCCACCACTTTGTCCGTATTGGTCTACGCCGTAAAACCTCCATGATTTATTGCTACTTACCTAATAAGGTGCCCCAGATCCGAGTGTAAGATGTTTACAAGAATACCCCAGCAAACCCTCAAAGATAAAGCAAGCAAACACACAATAAAGCTTTTAAAATGGTGAACTAAAACTCTAAGGTAACCCCACTTTTTTCCCCAGCAGAGTCGCCAGTTCTGTGATACGGTGGCTGATCTGACTGTTTATTATTGGTTTTTACATTTTGTATTCGCAAATGTTGCGGTAAGTAAGAGTCTCCACCGACTTTTCTTTTATCCAAATTAAGGAAAGGGTGAAAAGAACAGAAAATGACCTTTTCGAGAGTTTTCTGAGTAAGGGGGGTAGATTATGGAAAGGGAAGGTGTTAGCACCCTTTCCATCCGTAGTTATCTACAGGCTCTTAGAAGTTTGCTGGTTTTAAAATACCTTTGTGCTTTATGTGTTTGAAAATGTTTTGAAAATTCCTTAGTGCGATGATTTGCTTTGTGTTTAACTCTTGTATCAGTCCTCAAGAGTGTTAACAAAGCAAATATTTTTGAAAGTTGTTTTTGAAAAGTATTATTTGTGTAAGTGAAAAAAATGTTTTTGAGAAAACTTCTAACAGCTATCTACTTTTATACTCGAAAAGGGTTTATTCTTTTCCCCTATCCTTTATACAATTCTATCCTACTATTAATGAGTAGGTAGCCCCATCGTTGGATGTTTGACGGACAATCAAATGGACATTTACAGTCATAAAGGAAACATGTAGGGACACTTTAGCAATTTTGTTTAGGGACTACATCATTTACCGAAAGGCAACTGTAGGGTCATCGAGGTACTATGATCTTTTTTATTTACGGGTCTTTGCTAAAGTGTCCCCGTTTTGAGGGACACGACTATTTTTTCCGAAGGCAACGAAAGTGGGGTACCCTAGAGGTGTATATTTGCAATTGTGCTATGTTTAGTTATTTTTGTCTTTTTGTTAAGTTTGCTAACGTTTGATTATTAGTCTTTCCATACACGCCTAGTTACTAATAGTTAATATGTACATAAAGTAAAGTGCGGAAAGCATAAATCTAGACTATTACATGGCTTTCGAGGAGGGGGTATTTACAATGTACAAACAATTGGGGAAAAAAAAATAAAGAAAGCAATGAACAGTCCTATTTAAAACTATGACATCCCAAATAACAGTTACATGAATATTTAAAAAATGCGAAAAATGAATAATGTCCGAAAGAATGAAAATACGTTCTAAAACTTAGTGCGAAAAAAAATCTTTTTTTGTGTTGTTTTTAATTTAAGAAAATAACTAAATTAATTATTCTAAAGTCTATTTAGAAAATTAACTTAATAAAAATAAACTAAACACTTTTTGTGGTTTTTTATATTTATGAAAAGAAATACTAAATCTAAATTTAGTCCAAAATTCTAGCTTATTTTAAATTACGAAAATAGGTAAAATTCAATTAATTAATTAATTAAGAAATTAATTATTTAGTAAAAAATGTTTAAATTTAATTTTTTTGTGAGTTTTATATTATTTAGTTAATTAAATAATAAAGGGAAACAAAGTAAATAAATCAATAAATAAACAAAAATGCCCAAATGGGCTGGAATGCTAAAAGAAAATAGGGGGTGTTGTTGCTGAAACTGTCAGGCCCAAGATGAATATTGAGCTCAAACTACGCTGGATCAGGTAAGATGCAACCATGAGGGTGCATGGTAGATCTCCAGTCAAGGCTCTTGGATTCCAACTTGATTGTAACCTGATGGTCAGATCTGATGGTGCAAGATACTCTTCTGGCCATGTGGAATACTGGATCCTGTATGAAATATTATGACAATGGAAAATGTTGGTCCTGGGATTCGAACTCAGGTCCATTCCCTTCACACAAGTGTGATTTTCCAACTTAGCCAACTGTCCATTTATTAACCCATATAACATAAAAACATTATATATCTAAAAAATAGATCAAAAGTATTAAAAAAAATGCGCGTTGGATTTGTATAAGCCAATGGAGGGTTGCCAACATATCGTCTTCTTCCTCCCTCAGTCGTCTTAGACATAAGACCTATAGTGGTCGTTTTGTTCTGTCACTATAGCACCTGTGACCTATAAAATTCACAATACGCAACGAAAATGAATTTTGAGGCCATGGCTCGATTGCCCTCAACCTCCTGAACACAATGACACCAATGATTGATTCCAATTTTGGCTAATATGGAAAAACCTATTTCGAAGGTTCAAACCCTAAGAATGGTGAAATGTCATACTTGCATCAAAACTGTAAATCAACTATGCAAAAAGCTTGCAAACATTCAGATAATCAGTAATGCGTGGTTAAAACGTAATTATGTTACATAAATCAAGAAAGGTAAAATTGAAAAGAAATGCAAACCATGAGAGTTGGTTGATGCGTTTTGTTGTGTTTCAAGGCCTGGTAACGGTTGGAAAAGCTTCAGGAAATCTCCAGGGGTGGATTAGGGTCCTTGGTTTGGAGTAAGGGAGGCTAGAATTTGAAATTTAAGTTTGACAACTTTGAATTTTTTTGTAAAATGTGCAGGGGTTCTCCAGGCTCTATCAGTTCTTCCTGATGCTTTATAGGTTCTTGTTTATATAGAGAGGAATGAGGAGACACGAAAACAAGGATTAAACAGCCATAAACAAGATGTTTGAATGCCATGAATATCCATTTGTAACATTGGCCAATGTTATGGGATCTTGTACATTTTTCTAACTTGCATGAATGTGGACATGCTGGCCTTGCTGTACACGAAAAATGGGGCCTCTCCATGCATTAAAATAAGCCTTAACCATATTGATCCATATAATTTGCAATAATTTTGATTTATTTGAATTTTAATTAAATAAAATTAATATAAAATGCAAATAAAATCAAGACTATGAAAAAAATGGTTCTAGGAGTCCTCTGTACTCTTAGGAAGATGTTTGAACTATAAGAAAATGAGCCATTGCCTTAAACGCTCCAATTTGCTCAATGCACATTTCTTAAAATTTCCCAAATTTTCCCAACTTGGGCGAGCCACAACCTGCTCAATTTGTATCTCATGATGATAATATTTGACTTTTTGGAAAGCCCAAGATGTCTACTTCAATCCCTCTTTTTATCAATTTTTCATTTGCAGATGTTATCTTGATGTAAAAGGTCTTGGCAAAAATTGGCTTTTATTGACTTTCTAAAAATGACATGTAATGTATGAACTTGTATCTTTAAAATAGTGAATTTCTTCGACTTGAGGGCTGAAGAGAAGTTGTGGGGAATTAAATTCTCTTAAAAATGAGCCTTGTTGGAAAAATTTCTGATAAAGTATGAGAAAGTTTTGCCTTGTCAAAGTTTGGTTGACTTTTCCTATAGAAACCATAATTTAGCAATTCTTGATCTTTGGTGAATTAAGAGAATTTCTTGAGGAATAATGATCAACCCTTGATCAAATGATGGATATCACTTCAAAATGTTGATGTGGACCAAAAATATTGAAGTTTGACTGTACATGGGCTACAATTGACTTTTGACCTTGCATAGTTGATTTTCCAACATTTGAGGAATTGACTGAGCAAACTTGTTGTGCAAGGCATGAAATTTGACATGGATAATCTTGAAGACATATTAGGACCATTGAAAAAATTTGAGACCATTGGAGCTCTCATATCTTGATTAAAGTTGAAACCCTAGTCAAAGGTTCATTGCCTTAGGAGGAGAATTTGTCTGGTCAATTATTGGTCATCCTTGGGCAAGTTAGGGACCTCAATGGGCATGTGTTGAATAAAAATGGGAGGGAAATTTTTTGGGTACAACAAACCATAGAGTAGAGGTATAACAACCTAGGGTCGAAGTACCCAGAGTTGCTCCACAAATCCCTAGAGCTGCCGAACAAGGTATAGTTATGGTAAATAGAAACCAAAATGTTGATGAAGTAGTACAACAAGTTCGACACCACAACTATGCAACATATAATAACTTGACAACCATGGTCGAAATAATCATGGAACATAATGGAGTAAACATTGGCTTTCATAGGCCAAACTTTACATCTTCATTGTCAAATTATATCTTGCAATCAGATTTACCCCCTAAGTGGAAAGTTCGAAAGTTCACCAAGTTTTCCATGGATACGATAGAGTCCACTGTCAAACATGTGGCAATGTATTTGATAGAGGCAGGGGGAATCTGAAATAATGAGAATCTTAGGATTAAGTATTTCCCAAGTTCCGTAACCAAAAATTCCTTCACTTGGTTTACCACACTCCCATCCAATTTGATCAACAATTGGAATCAGTTGGAAAGATTGTTCCATGAACAGTTCTATATGGGACAAACAAAAATAAATTTAAAAGAACTGGCTAGTGTGAAAAGGAGATTCACTGAGCCAATTGATGAGTATCTGGACAGATTTCGACTACTCAAAGCCAGATGCTTTACACAAGTGCCTGAATATGAGTTGGTCAAAATTGCTGCAGGAGGCCTAGATTATTCCATTAGGAAGAAATTAGATACCTAATACCTGAGAGATATGGCCCAATTGGCCAATAGAGTTCGACATGTGGAACGCCTTAAGGCTGAGAAAGCTAAGGCGAATAAAAATCATCGAAAAGAAAGGGTAGCATATATAGAAATGTATGATGATGATCCAGAGACATCTAGTGACCCTATAATTCTTGAAGAGAGTGAGGTAAATTTAGAAGAATTAAAGCAAGGAACACTATACTCTTGCAAACTGTTAACACCCTCAAATGGGAAGAATCCTACTGAATATGAGAAGAGTAGTGATAGACTCCCAAAGAAAACATATAGCTTCGATGTCACAAAATGTGATAAAATATTTGACTTGTTAGTTAAAGATGGCCAGTTGATAGTGCCCCAGGGGCAAAAAGGCCTCCTTTAGATCAATGGAAAAAGAGAGGTTTTTGTAAATATCATAATGTTTTGGGCCATAAAACCTCACAATGTTTTCTTTTCAGGGATCTCGTTCAAGGAACAATAAAAGAAGGCAAACTCAAGTTTGCTGACAAACCACCCATGAAGATTGACGCAAACCCATTGCAGGAAGATACCCATTATGCTAAACCATCATGCATCAACATGGTCAAAGTCTCGGAAGACTTCATCAACAAACTTGTCTTTGGCAGTTTCATTGAAGACGTTAGCAGCAAAGCTGTCAAAGAGTTACATAATAAGGACACTGAAGGCCTAAACAAGGGAGCCACTGATGGTTCGAATAAAGGAACTACTAAAGGTTCCTACTTGGCTGTTGTCACAGGTTCGACAGAAGACCTAGAAGCCAGGATGCAGAAACTAAGTGTAGCTGGTAAGAACAACATAGGGATAAATTTGGTTGAGGTGTCTGAACCCAAAGCTGCAAATTCAGAAGACATCATCAGACAAGAGGAAATCAACAAGCTTTCTTTTACTAAGGAGAATGAAAATCTGGCAGATTTTCTACACAGATGCCAGAAAAAGAAGTTAGAGGTTATGTTGTGTCCAAGATGCAGTTATATCTTCGACAAGAAAGCTGTTGAGCACATACAAGGGGTGCGTGCAACACAGAAAAAGTGGGGCAACAATGCCCAGCTTAACATGGATCCTGAAGCAGGGTATGATCCTAGAAGGGGATACCAAAAGCGTCCAGTGAACCAAGTAAATAGGCCATCAACTTTCAAGCCTCCAACAAATGTCCCTGTGGATACTTGGTTGAAGACAGCAAATAGGAAAAGGCCCAACGAGGGAAAATGGCAGACATTCGATATGCCAAGAGGATCCTCTTTGGCCTAGAAAAAGTAATTCCAGTAAACAACAAAAAACAAGGTTGCTCATGTGTCAAACAAGTACAAAGGAAAGAACCCTATGACCCGCTCCCAAAGGAGAAGGTATCAGAGGTGGCGAAAGGCTGAAAGAGAGGCTGCAGAAGGGCCCCAACAAGAAACAAGCACTAACATGCCACAAACAAAAAATAAGGCTAAACATAGAATTCCTTTTGAGAGGAAGCCAATTGTTAGAAGGTTGGTATGGCCTGAACAAGGTGAATCGAAAGAAGGATCTGATTCTGGGTCTGATGCTCCATTAGTCATCATGGTAAATGTAGCGTTTGTGCTTCCCAGAGAATACGACAAAATAGTCGAAGTTGAAGAGATAGAGTGGGAGGTCGAACAAGAAATGGCCAAACATAGGCAAGTGTGCTACTATGTTATGAACAATGGATGTGTAGAAGAGAAAAATTCCTACTTCGAGCGTCCTACTGAGGCAATGAGGAAACACCTCAAACCCTTGTTCATAAGGGAAAAAATAGGGGAGGCAACCATCAACAATGTTTTGGTTGATTGTGGGGCCACAATTAACATAATCCCTCAAATTATGCTGAGAAAGATGGGCAAAGAAGATGAAGACATCAAGCCCCATAACACGGTTTTATCAAACTATGAAGGTGGAATTGGGACTACCATGGGAGTCATATAATTGGACCTCAAAGTGGAAACTGTAGTTCGACCAACAATGTTTATAGTCATCTCAGCAAAACCCAACTACAATTTGCTCCTAGGCAGGGAGTGGATCCATGGAATAGGAGCAGTGCCATCATTAATGCATCATCGTGTTACCATTTGGGGTCCAAAAAACATAGTAGAAAATATTGAAGCTGATCAAAGCTACTATATGGTAGAAGTCAACAATGTCAATAGAACAAGCTTCAACAAAAATTTGGCTCACATAGGGCCATGTAATCCTCCAGACTTCAACTTGGCGCCAACACCCAATACTTTCTGCTCCCTATACCTACACTTAAATTATGGATTCTAATAGGATAGGGAGGATTTGTCAAACATTGATTATGAAGGGATTGATGATATACAGCCAACAGGCTGGGGAAGTGATTTCAGTGATAATGACTGAGTCACAAGATTTACAGAGGATTTCAGCATATGTTGCCGAAAACATAATGATAGCGGCCTTAGAGGCCGAAGTGAAGTATATGGCTGTCAAAGCCAATGAAGAAGTGCAACTTCCAGAAGGCCATGGAAAATATTTCAACCCAGAACCACTTGACTCAAAAGGGGAGGAAATGAAAGGCCAGAGGCTAGATGATATCTATGATGATGAGCCTTTGGGTTTCGATAAGGATTTGCTGGAAAACAATATACGAATGCTAGCACAAGATCCTCTTGAGGAAATAAACTTGGGAAAAGGAATGATGAAAAGACCAATATACATCAGCGCAAAGATAGATCCATAGCTCAGGGTCGAAATAATCCAATTGTTGAAGGAGCTTAAAGACTGCTTTGCATGGGATTATGATGAAATACATGGTCTCGACAGAGGGTTGGTGGAGCTTCAACTACCAATAAAGCCAAGAAAAAATCCTATCAAGCAAACCCCAAGGCGTTTTGCACCAAAAACCTTGTCGAAGATCAAAATGAAAGTCGAAAGGATGCTGAAATGCAAGTTCATATGAACAACCAGGTATGTCGAATGGATTGCAAATATAGTACCTATTATAAAGAAAAGTGGTACCTTAAGGGTGTGCATTGATTTTAGAGATCTAAATGTTGCAACACCTAAGGATGAATATCCAATGCCTGGGGCAGAAATGCTTGTTGATTCAGCCGCTGGCTTTGACTACATGAGTATGCTTGATGGATACTCTGGGTATAATCAGATTTACATTGGTGAAGAAGTTGTATCGAAAACAACATTTCGATGCCCTGGGGCTTTAGGCACTTACGAATGCGTAGTGATGCCTTTTGGCCTAAAAAACACAGGGGAAACATATCAAAGAGCAATGAAATCTATCTTCCATGATTTTATTGAAACTTTCATGCAGATTAATGTTGAAGATATTTTTGTTAAATCATTTTTAGGGAAGCATCAAATAGACCATATTCGAAAATCCTTCAAAAGGATGTGAAGCTATAGTCTAAAGATGAATCCTCTAAAGTGCACTTTCTACGTAAAAGCAGGGGACTTCTTAGGATTTGTGGTCCATAAAAGGGAATCGAAATAAACTAGAACAAGACCAAAGCCATTTTGGAAGCGAAAGCACCAACAAACAAGAAGGAGTTGCAATCATTACTTGGCAAGATAAATTTCTTAAGGAGATTTATATCCAACTTAAGTGGAAAGATGTAAGACTTCTCACCTTTACTTCAAATCAAAAAAAGAGGATTCGAATGGGACAAGAACAACATAGGCCTTCGACAAAATCAAAGGATACCTCACCAAGCCACCTATTCTAGTATCTCCTTGTAGAAATAGGAGTATGAGATTGTACATAGCTGAATCTGATAAAACTTTAGGAAGCATGTTAGCTTAAGAGGATAAAAATGGTATCAAAAGGACCATCTACTACCTCAGTAGAGTTTTAAATGATGCAGAAACTAGATATAACGAAGTTGAAAAACTAGGTTTATGTCTTTACTTCTCATGTACAAAACTCAAGCAATATATTAAACCAGCTGATGTTTATGTTACATCTCATTTTGATGTTTTCAAATATATGTTGTCGAAACCCATCTTGCACAGTCGAAATGGAAATTAGGCACTTGCATTGACTGAGTATTTGCTAACCTTTATGACTCTCAAAGCTGTAAAAGGACAAGTGGTAGCAGAATTTATAGTTGACCACTTAAGAATCATTAAATTACTTGGAGATTGAACCCTGGAAGTTATACTTCGATGGTTCCAGTAATAAAGATGGAACTGGAGTAGGGGTTCTAATTATTTCTCCAAATAAAATTCCAAGAACATTCAAGTACAAGATCGAAGAATCTTGTTTGAACAATGAGGTTGAGTATAAAGCGTTAATTGTAGGCCTTGAAATCTTGTTGGAATTGGGGGCAACTCGAGTCGAAATAATGGCAGACTCAGAGTTAGTCATAAGGAAAGTTACAAAAGAATACAAATGTATAAGGGAAAATATGATCATGTACTTTGTAACAGCAAATCGCTTGCTGAAAAAATTTGAAATGATCAATATTCGACATATACCAAGATTAGAAAATCAAGTGGGTGATTACTTAGCACATATCACATCTGGGTATAAAATTTCAAAGGAAAATTGCAAAAAGCAATCGAAGTTAGAGGAAGGGTAGTATCAACCAAGTTGTCTCCAATAGATTTGGAAACAACAAAGTTGGGGTATGCTGACCAAGAAAACTTCGAGATTTCTTTCATAGACAATCTAACAGAGCAAGATTAGAGAAAGCCCATAGTGGATTATTTGCAAAATCCAGCGGCTTCAACAGAACGAAAGAAAAAGTATAGGGCATTGAGTTATATTCAAATGGGAAATGAGTTATTCAAGAAGACGCCTGAAGGAGTAATACTAGAATGCCTAAGCGAAACAGAGACGTATATAGCCCTTTCGACTACACATGCTGGAGCATGTGTGGCACATCAAGTAGACCATAAAATGAAATGGTTGTTGTTTATATAAGAATTATATTGGCCTACTATGTTAAAAGATTGTGTTGAATTTTCAAAAGGGTGCCAAGAGTGTCAAATACATACAGGCATCCAACACGTACCTGCAAGCGAACTTCACTCAATTGTGAAACCTTGGTATTTTAGGGGTTGGGCTTTGGATCTTATTAGAAATATTCGACCAACATCATCTAAAAGCCAAAAATATATATTGGTGGGCATTAAATACTTCACTAAATGGATTGAAGTAATTCCTTTAGTCAATGTAGACCAAGAAAACGTTATTGAATTTATTCAAAAGAACATTATTTATAGGTTTGGAATACCTGAGACAATAACAACTGACCAAGGATCAGTATTTACTGGTCGAGAAATGCAAGAATTTGCTACAGAAATGGGATTCAAGTTGTTAACGTCTACACCTTATTATGCGCAATCCAATGGCCAAGTCGAAGCAGAAAATAAGGTAGTAATTGGCTTGATAAAAAATAATGTAGGAAAAAAGACAAAGAATTGGCATAAGACGTTGGACCAAATCTTATGGGCATGCCGAAATTCTCCTAAAGAAGCTACCAATACGACACCATTTAGATTAACCTATGGTCATGACACAATGTTGCCAGTAGAAATCTGTCTGCAGTCAACAAGAATTCAAAGACATCAGGATATTCCTTCTGAATCTTATTGGAATATGATGTTAGATGAACTGGTTAATTTGGATGAAGAAATACTAAGGGCTTTCGACCTCTTAAGGATACAGAAGAAAAGAGTGGAAAGATATTATAATAAGAGAGTAAAACCTAAGATATTGCTGCCTGGAGATTTGGTGTGGAAAGTAATTCTCCCAATGGATCGATAGGATATGAACATGGGAAAATGGTCTCCTAAATGGGAAGGACCTTTCAAGATTATCCAAGTATTTTCTAGTGGTGCCTATGAGATCGAAGAGTTAAGTGAAGATAACAGACTCTTGAAAGTAAATGGTAAATATTTTAAAAAATATAGACCAGCACTTCAAGAAGTTAAAATCATCAGCAATTAACCTTAGTCGAAGTAGATAGCCAAAATGGATAATTCATTAAGTTAGCCAAAATGGCTCCAAAATATTACATATACCCATTTTGAGGGTTCAAATATTCGTTACAAAAGAATAGTTGAACAAAAGAAGAGAAGCCTAATCAAAATGGAAGGGCATCCTTAATCTAGAGATATTTGATCTTCTGAAGTTCCAAGCGCCTTTCACATAAAGCCCTCGATTGATGGAGAGCTTCGATCTTTGCATCCAAAGCTTGGGCTTGTTTAGCATACTTCAGTCCACTGTCAAGTTCCTCCTGGCTCTCAGAGTCATTGCTGGCAAGAAACTCTTTTATGCGTTTGTCATTCGCAGCAATCTTAGCCTCCTATTCTTTGATTTGAGCTTTCATGCTAACAGTGTCTTGGTCAATCTCTTCGACATCCTTTTTCTTGGCTTCTTATTCTTTCGATAGTTCAATTAGCCTCAAAGCTGATTCAACAGCAGAAACGCGACCATTTGCCTTTTCAATTTTGAGATTGAGAGTCATGCGGCGAGTGTAGTCAGCTGAAGCTTGATCTATGATCGAAGTTAGGTCCAAGATGATGCTAGCTATTTCTGGAGAAACAACAAGGAGACCAACAGCTTTGAGAGTGCTTTTCATAAAGGTAGGGGCAGTGGGTTCTCCTTCTAAGGTCAACATCAGATCCCTCTTGAAAATGTGAGCCTTCACCTTTTGAAGTGCTTCCTCAATGGGAGAAGCTGGAGTAGATTTACCAGATGCAGACGAAGTATCACGAATTTGTTCGGAGGAAGTTTCTCTACTTTCAAGAATGGTGTTCAAATAGCCAAAAGAGTTGTTCCTTTTGAGCAATGCAAAATCTTCTTTGGTGTGAGACCCAGTCGAAGGAACATTTTTATTAGTGGCATGAGCCACATTATCAACATTGGCACTTTCGACATTGGTGGGGTTCCCTTTATTTTCGTAAGATTCTCTCTCAACAGTTGCAGGATTGTCATCTTCTTCGTTTTTTGTGCCTTCCATTTTTGTTTCGACTTCATCATCAACAACATCTTCTTCTCACTGATCATCATCATCAACAGTCGGCAAAGTCCTTAGGTTAGCATGTTAAAAATAAAAATCATCCTCACTAAGAATCTCATTGTTTTTCTCCTCAGTGACTTCAACCCGTGAGTCTGAAATTTGGTTCACTTCACTGTTTAAGCTTCAGAAAGATCCCTTTGCTGGAGAAGGCTTGTGAGTTGGACTGCCTTCGCTGTTTATTGGGGTGGTCGAATCTTCTGCAGGTTTGGAAGCCTGTTTAGAAGTACCAGAAGTATGCTGAAAATTAAGAGATTGTTATTAGAATTATGGGAAAATTATTCAAAAAAGGGTCTTCGATGGTCGAAAATATTACCTTCAGAGAAAATTTAATACTAGGGCTCGAATTGTCACTCTCACTAGGATCATTCATTCTGGGAGCTATTTCCTGCTCAGTTGGTTCTTGAATAATGATGGGAGCAGGTCTAAATCTGCTGCCTGTAACCTTAATTTTGGTTTTTGGACAAGATTCAGAGAGGGGAGCTGGTTTCTTTAACTTTTGTCTCTTAGGGTAGATAAGAGGTGTGTCCTCATCATCACTAGAAAGTTTAATTTCCTGAACTTTCCTATTTGTTGGTGTGGATTTCTTAGTAGCCTAAAAGGAAGAAGTCGAAAACGTCAGCATTAGTGTTGATAGTTTAAAAGGAAATTGATGGTGAAAAGTATTTACCTGTGGTGGAGGTTTCATAGAAGGGTCTCCTCCCTTTGAACTTTCAGTAACCTTCTTGGAAACTGGTTTGGGAATGGTCCTCTTGAAAGCTAAAAAACAAATAATTGTAAGCCAGATATTGTAAGATTAGACTAAAACAAAATAAGGCATTTGCTTTGATAAGAAAGAGTACCTTTCTTAATCTTATCGGAAACTAATAGGAAAGCATCTTGAAGATGTTTGGAGAAATCTTTAGCATTGAAGAACTCTTCGTCGTAGTATTGCCTCCACCAATCTACGAAGACGATTGAGCACATGAAGTTGGGTTTGAAATTGAACAAAGTCAAACCAATTAGACCAATGTATCTACTAATCTTCTTAGTGGCAGCCTTTTCAGAATAGTCTGCATTATAATATATCAAAGACTTTTCTCGGGCATATATGGGATTTAGAAGCGACTGAATAATTCCAAATTGGCGAGAAACAAGGTTTGGCTGGTAAGAAATCAAGCTGAGTTGATTCTTGGAACTCTTGAATCTCAGTGGCATAATCCTTGGGTGCAGAAAGGAATCCCAAATAGCCATATATTCCTCGACAACGCCGTCCTCGACATGTTTGTGAATCGAAGGATATGGTCGAGTAAACCATGCTGGACCCATCTTTCGATTAGCAAATGGAGCCATTGTCAAAATAAACTCATTTCCTTTTGCAAACATCATTACAAAGCTGGTAAAAGCTTTTTGAAATTGTTGGCCTTCATCTGTCAGAGTCAATAAGACCAATCTGGTTCCTTTAATCTTCATATTACGAGTTTCTGGAGCCCTCTCATTAATTGTCTTCTTCTGAGGGAGAAATGATTCAAAGGTGGCATTAAGACAAAGTTGGATAAGCCCAAAACAGCCAGAAAGAAGCAAGCTTTCTATATCACCTATGACTTTGAGTTGAGTCACACCATTACTGATTGACTCATAAAGATTGGCTAGAATTAATTCATCCAAACAAAGGTTGTAGCCATGGTGCAGTTGAGTGGCTAGAGTGAGAATTTTCATTGTCACTTTGAGTGACTTGGTGGAGAAAACAAAGCGAGATAACCACATAGCTAAGAAAGCTATGTGTTCCACCTCAGAGACAACATAAGTTGATTTGTCATGAAAGTGATTGTTGAAGGTGGTATAAGTGGGTTTCGTGGCTGAAAACCCAATGGTGTCTTTAGACATATCATCAGAGTCAAAGTAATCACCAGTTAGTCGAAGGCCAATGATAGCCGCGATATCAAAAAGAGTGGGTGTCACCGTTCCACAAGGTAAATGGAAGGTGTAATGTGTGTTGTCCCAGAAATACAAAGAAGACACCAGCATAAGAGGGTAATAAGCTAACCTAGTCTTCGACAGCATGACTAGGTCATACATTCCCATTTTTTCCCAAATATGGGATTGAGCTGCTTCCATATTCGACAGCCATTCTGAGTATTCTAAGGTCAAGCTAGGGAAAGACCTAAATATTCTATTCCATTTATTCATAAACTGAAGGTTTATATCCTCCTTCATCTGGGAATGTTATTGGTTAGCAAGTGTTACATCTTCAAGTTTGTTCCTAGGTTTCATTGCGCATCCTATGGGTTTTAGTCTAGGGTGAGTTAGGAAAAAAGCGATGTTTTGTTGAGGGTTTTCAAGACACATAGACAACGGACCAAACATGGCATACATTTATCTAGAATATCTAACAGGAATGAGTACCTGTGAGTTGTATGCATCACGTTCTTCTTTGGTCATAGGTTCAGGAACGAACCTTCGTTCCCCAGACCAAGCAGGAACATAGTTAGTTGGGAAAGCTTCTATTTGTTGTTATGAATCAGAGGCATCTTTCGTCTTTGGGTTTTTTGGAGCATTTGAGAGAAAAGCCATGGCTTTTTTGTTGTTAGAAATTTTATGAAAGAGATGAAGTTTTTAAGGATGGCTTTTGAATGCAAAGAGACGAGAAATATCAGATGGTTGGGAAAAATTCCAAAGTGGATGTTTGTGGCTATTTATAGAGGACAAGGAAGAGTGTTTTCCCTCAAAATCATTTAATGTTGTAGAGTGAGTGGGACACATGGTGATCTTTGGAGCAATCGTTCTTGCGAATGATGGGAACATTTACCATGCTTTCCTAGGTTATAGGGATAATGGTCATCACAACAGCATGTACGGCTGACTGATAGTGACATTTTGGAAAAACTGTAATGGTGACTATGATGTCAGCAATAGCTAGTAGAAGACGAAAAGTTCAGTATGAACTTGTGTAACCAAAAGATAGACAGATGTCAAATAAAAATCTCAAAGAATGATTATTTCTCCTTGTGTCGAAATTGACATTCTTGGGGGGCAATTTGTTAGCTCCTAAATTCGACAGCCACATAAATTATCCTTATTGGTTAAAAATAGATTGAAGAAATCTAAAGTTGAAGACACTTCGACCAGAAGAGCCTATGAAAGGGGTTGTGTCGAAGTCTTCCTTGCTAAAAAGGAGAAGACACTTAGAGAATTCTCTAAGTTAAAGGTGGTCTTTGACCAAGAGGTTCTTGTGGTCTTCGACCAAGATTTTCTTATGTTCTTATACCGAGAGGTTCTTGTATCAGCATACAAGTGAATTTGAATTCGAAGAAAGGACGGAAAGGCAGTTCACTTAGCAGTTAGGAAAAGCAATGTGGCATGAAGATAGAGATCGAAGAACATGCAGAGGACATTTGTCCTCATCCTGGATCGAAGCAATCGTTTGACGGTTATTTACTACTAGTATAAATATAGGAAATTTGTGTAAAATTTCGGGTGTTCAACTTATTAGTACAAGTCACTTAAATTTATTCAAGTACCCGTTGTGCGAGAATGAATTTTGAGAATGTACGTTTGAATCACCATATTTTAATTATAGTCAACCCTTTACATTTCTTTATAATCCGTGCCATTTAACATTCTGCAAACTTTACCATTACACCCTTTTTAAATTACTGCAACTTTACTTTATCTTTCACTTTACTTGTAACTTTACATGCAATTTTATCAAGCTTTTTACCTTCATCCTGCCTTTACTGCATTTTTACCAAGTTCTATCTTCATCCCGCCTTCACTCTTAGTATTCTGTCGAACCTTTTCATTTAAAACCTATCCAAACTCACGAAACACTTAGCATATGTCCTAGGATCAAACTGATCGATCCTACAAGTAACCAAAATAACCCTTTTTGGAAGATCAGCGGTTGTTTACCAATTTTCATGGTAAACACCCCTTCACAGTCAAGCCTGTCAAGAGCGCCCTTCGGTAGAACGCCAATGAGGAACCCGTATCAACCAACACATGAGCTAAAGTAGTGCCCCTACATTAAATGGAGACATACAAGGCTTTGTTATGGTTTCTTCCTTCCGGAGTCAGGTCGGCATCAGAAAAACCTAATCCATTATCAGTCGTTAAGCTAGCAACATAGTTCTCAAATTTATCGGCAGAAATCTCTTGTGGCACATGAGAAGACTTCAAGAATTTAACCAAAGTTTGTGCATGAGCCTCAGAACACAGTAATAGGGATAACATGGAGATTTTAAATGGGGTCTTCTCCAGCTGTTCGACAATCTTGTAATCTCTCTTACATATAATCTTTAACACCTCCTCCATTTCTTTCCTAGAGGTGTCTTCAACTGTAACTTCTTTAAGCGCCTCAGTCTGGGAAGGCTCTGTTATTTCCTCTTTGCCCTGAGCCTCAACAGTTGACTCAGTAGCAGAAACTCGAACATGTGTAGCAACAGTCTTCGGAGAGATTTCTGGAGAGAAAACCCTTCTGCTTCTAGTACCTTACTGGTCCCAGCAATATTGTCAATGTTGGAATCAATAGCTTCAATACTTTCCTCTTCAGTAGTCGGTAGTTCTTGCTTTATACCATGGTAGTAAACCAATGTGATACGGTGGCAGAACCGACTGTTAATACTGGTTTGCATTTTTGTTCGCAAATGTCGCGGTAAGCAAGAGTCGCCGCCGACTTTTATTTCATCCAACAAAGGAAAGGAAAAAGAACAGAAAAAATCTTTTTTCGAGAGTTTCTAAGTACGAGGGGTAGATTATAGAAAGGGAACGTGCTAGCACCCTTTCTATCTATGGTTTTCCACGGGCTCTTAGGTACTTGATCATTTTGAAATTGCTTGTGTGTGTTTCGAAAAGTTTTTGTTTAACTTCGTGGTAACCCTTGTATTTGTCCTCAAGAGTGTGACGAAGTTGTTTTAGAAAACTGTTTTGAAAGTGTTTGAGTGAAAGAGTTTTTATTGTTTTGAGCAAGTACTTAAGATTTTCTACCTACTCGAAAAAAATTGTTCGTTCTCGTTTCCTTTAGACAGCGCTATCCCACTATTAAGGAGTAGGTAGCCCTACCGTTGGAGTTTTAAGGGACATTCGAAGGGACAAGTACGGTCACAAAAGCAATGGTTAGGAAACTTTAGTAATTATCCTAAAGTCCTAAAGATCTTTCCTAGGCAACATCTGAATGGGTCATTTTTTATCTTTTGGGACTAGAGGACGACCACTAAAATTCCCTATGCTTCATGACCGTTTACCGAAGGAAACCGAAGTGGGGTAAATCCTAGGAGTGAGCATGTGCATGTGTTATTTTTTCAGTTTATTTATCTTTGTACAATTAGGGTTATCTACCTTTTAATCGTTGATTTATCTTTCGCATACAATCCTATTATCCATAAATCTAGGCAGTTTTATAGTTGCGGAAATTAAAGAGTGCGACAAAATTAAAGTCCTAACTATTACAAGGCTTTTGGGCAGATACACAAATTTTTGACTGAAAATAAAGATGCGGAAATCAAAACCCTAATTAATCTATTAAAAACCTCGAAACAATTACAATAATTATAAATAATTAAATGCGCGCGAGACGAATTAAATACGAGAATAAATTAGAAGCATAAAAAATCTAATTAATTAAAAAATATTTTTGTATATTTTTTTATTGAAAAAATAATTAAATTTCAAATTAAACCTAATTTCTAGTTAATTATATTTAATAATCAATGTTGAAATAATTAAAATAATTAATTTTCAAAAATTAATTTTAATTATAAAAACCTAAATCTATCTTTTGTAATTTTTTGATTTAATAAAAAAATGATTTTTGTTGTTTTTTGTAAAAAATGATTAAACAAATAAAACAAAAGAAAATAGAAAAAGAAATAAACTGGGCCTGTTGTGAAAGAAACTCTGGGGGGTGCATTACTGATTTCCCAGGCCCAAGATTCATAAGCCCAGCCAATTGTTTGGATCCAGTGAGGGCCATGCTTGAGGGTGCACCATGTGTCTGCTTGCTTGAGGTGTCAGATCTGGCAGGAGATTGATCCAATGGATGGATTTGAGGTGCATGATAGGCGCTTGGAACGTGAGGCGTATAGGATCCTGAAGAGCATGTTAGGAAAATAATAAAATGCCTAGACCTGGGATCGAACCCAGGTCCTTTCACTCACACGCTCGCTTGCTTTACCGTCTGGGCTGGAGTGGTTTATTTGTTAACATAATCAAACAAATAAAATATAAAGTAAATAAAGTGGTCTTTTCCAAACGCACACGCAAAATTTAAATCAGCCAACTGGGCTTTGACACACAATCGTCTTCTTCCTGCAACCGTCATTTTAGCCAGTGACCTTTACCAACGGACACAAGTTGTAACTATAACCCTGCGAATCTCAAAAATCAATACCAGGCAAGATAAATCAAATCCAAACATACAGATCAACTCCTTTTGATCTCGTGAGTATGATGGCATACTTCAATAGGTCTAATTTTCCCTGCATCTCAAAGCCCTAAAATGGAGGTTAAAAACCTAACAATGGCAATTTGGCATTTATGCATCAAAAATGGAAATTAAGTGTACATAAAGCTTCTAGGCATCCATATGAACACAAATATGCAATCAAAATAGACTAACAACGCAAGAATACACAGATACAAATTCGAAAAAGTGTCAAATTGTGATGATGTTATGCGATGATTCTTGGAGCTTTAATGCGTGCAAATGATGTTGTTAGCTCCAAGAGGTTCCCAGGAGTGGATTGATGGCTTTGAAATTGTTTGAATCTCCCTCTAAATCAAAATTCGAACCACATTTTTTTGTCTAAAATTAAGTTTTGTTCTTGTGATTTTCACGACCCAGTCCTTCTTTTTTTGCTTTGGCTGCGTTGTGGACGTATATGGGACTGATTTAGGTTAACATCTATGGAAAAATCCAAAGAATAAAGGCATGGATTTAAGAGGAAATCAATCTTGAAAAATTTCCAAATGTGTATATTTCCTCCCTTTCCAAGCTTGCACGAATCTTTTGGTATTATACAACATATTTGGATTGTGATTCTCTTCAAAATCAAATTAAAACAAGTCTTCATTAGTTTCATATCATTTATTTGATTTAATTTGATTTTTAAATGATTAAAATAAAAATAAAATAAATAAATAAATCCAAAAATGAATGGAAAGCTATTTGGGTCATGGACCAGGCTAGGAGTGTGTTTCAAACATAAAAAGTTGGGCCCATTTTAAGAAAAATGCATTTTGGGCATGGTTGACTTTGTACAAATTTCCAAAAAATGGACAACTTTGACAATGCACATCTCTCTCAATTTTGATCCTAAGAGGGTGTTTTCGGACTCTTTAGAAAGCTTAGGATGTCCTCTAAACAACCCTTTTTGTTTCACCTCGATTGGATCTTCCATGTTCATGTAAGAAGCTTTGACCCAAAAGGTGTTTTTGTTGAATTTTTGAAATGACCTATAATGTCTGAATTCATATCTTTCCATGGGTGCATTTTTTGAACTTGATGGCCGAAGATGAGTTGTATGGAATTGCATCCTCTTCAAAATGAGCCTTGGATGGGAAATTTCTGATAAAGTATGAGAACGTTATGCCTGGTCAAAGTTTGGTTGACTTTTCATATAGAAACCCTAATTTAGCAACTTTTGAGTTTTGATGAATTAGGAGCATTCCTTGAGGAATCATGATCAAACTTTGATCAAATGATGGATAAAAATTCAAAATATTTATGTTGACCGAAAATCTTGAAGTTTGACTGTATGTGGGTCACTGTGGACTTTTGACCTAGTAAAGTTGACTTTTAGGCATTTGAGCAATTGATTGAGCAAACTTCTGGTGCAAGGCATGGAACTTGACATGGATGATCTTGAAGACATATTAGGACAATGGAAACCACTTAGGAGCCTTGGAACTCAAACATCTTGATGAGGAGTGAAACCCTAATTTGGGGCTCATTGTCTTAGGAGGAGGATTTGTCTGGTCAATCCTTAGGCATCCTTGGGCAAGTTGAGGACCTCTAGGAGTATGATTTGAGTAAAATGAGAGGGAAAATTTTGGGGTACAACAGCTTCCCCTGTTCAATCTTCTTAAACCTGAGGATGTAGATTGGCTGGTCTGCCTTTCATAATCTGAAGGTGGAAGATGATTGAACACTAGAGTGCCCAGAAATTTGCACTCGCTTGAAGTAATACTGATTGGTGATATCGGGAATGGGCTTACAGATTCCATTTGGAAGTTGACAGAGAATCTTCAGAGATGGGCTTAAAAGATGCCATCCAGAAAAGATATCAGCTGCATAAGAGATTCCTTTGCGAGATTCATGCACCTGCCGTTAAGGAGGACTTTACTGGGGAATGTTGATTTATGTCCTGGGAAATAGAGTATAGGAGATTCGATTGTCCATTACTCTACTGGGGAATTAACTCCTAATTTAGGAGGTGGAAGTAAACTGCATATCTGGTCAGGGTCCAGGCTACACAGCGACTTATTGGAGAAAAGTGAAATCGACCGTATCTGGTCGGGTCCAGGTCTTATAGTGTTGTAAACTGTTGTCTGGATATAAGAGAGAAGAAACCTGGATAGTAAGGTTACTTCGAAATGAAAGCCTGGATAGTAGGGCTTATGGGAAGGAATTTGGGTCGTAGGGTTACTTCGAGATGAAAGCCTGGATAGTAGGGCTATGGGAAGGAACCTGGGTAAGGTTGCTTCGAGATGAAAGTCTGGATAGTAGGGATATGGGAAGGAACCTGGGTGAGGTTGCTTCAAGATGAAAGTCTGGAAAATAGGGCTATGGGAAGGAACCTGGGTAAGGTTGCTTCGAGATGAAAGCCTAGATAGTAGGGATATGGGAAGGAGCTTGGGTAAGGTTTCTTCGAGATGAAAGCCTAGATAGTAGAGCTATGGGAAGGAGCCTGGGTAAGGTTTCTTCATGATGAGCTTGGGTAAAACTGTATCTGAATCGGGAAGGCACCTGAGTAAGGTTCTAAGTGAGGAGTTTGGGTAAAACTGCATCTGAACCGAGAAGGAACCCAGGTAAGGTTGCTGTGGGCTAAGTCTGTGTTAAACTTCAGAAGGAACCTGGGTGAGGTTATTTCGAGAAAAGTCTGTGTAAAACTTCAGAAGGAACCTGGGTAAGGTTTCTTTGTGATAAGTTTTTGTAAAACTTCAGAAGGAACCTGGGTAAGGTTACTCCGGGATAAGTCTGTGAAACTTTATTTGGAAATGTATGAGAAGGGACCCGTATAAGATTTTCCAGGATAAACCTGTGTGAAGTTGTATTTAGGAGAAACCTGTGTAAGATTGCTTTGTGACGAACCCGTGTAAAGCTGCATTTGGTCACGCTGATAATTACTCTATTTAGTTTCAAGAGCTAATCTTGGACCTGCTAGAAATTGTTGATGATAACCCTCTTTCCTTAAAGGTACAAGATTAATTATATGCGATGCATGAAATGCATTGTGTGATGATGTTCTCAAAATAAATGAGATTATGTTGTATGCAATATGCGTGCGCATGTCATGATGTATGAACACAAGATGCTATTGTGACGTATCTGAGTCTGGGAAAATAAATCCCTGACTGCTGCTGGAGAGTATCGGAAGTTGAATTTCTGACTGTCGTAGAAAATTGTGGTTCTTCTATTTCTGCTAGGGATGGTGAACGGAGATGACTATGCTGGAGACTTGCTCCTTGTTTACGAATATTCTGCTGGGGAGAGACTTTGCTTAAGAATAACTCTGCGGGGGAATAACTCTGTTGGAAGGTGAACTTTCGCAGCTGAAGTAATAAGCTCTGTTGGGGAAAGTAGTTCCTGCCTGGGGAAGCCAATGTCAAGGCTTTAGTTACCTCTGCTCTGTGGGGAGTGTAGATGTCACAGGGTCGTATGCTGAGGATATGGCAATGACTTCGCATCAGAAGGCTTTGTGGATTGAGTGTTATCCCAGCTCATGAAGTGCCTGGTAATTGCCAATCAGAATGATAAGTCTTTTACTGCTAGGCAAGTGACAAGATTACGCGACATAGTCGTATACTTTGATCCCTAACTTTTTCCTGGACCACCCTTTCGGGTTTTCAGTCCACCAGGATACCCTTTTTTGCTCAAGCCGCCTATTCAGGTTTTCGACTTGCCGGGTGTACAGATTTTTGTTTTTGTTTTTATCCCTAATTTGTGCCTAGGCCAATCAACCTAGCGCGTCTTTAATCATGCGTAGTATCTTCCGACTATTTCCACATTCACTGGGTACGAAGAATTGTCATTGTCCATAGTAATGTTGTGGTACTGTCAAGAATGTTTTCTTGATGGCACATGATTCGTTGTCGGAATTCATGCCGAATTCCCCAAGTGATTCTGATGGAGATCTTCCCATGGCTATTTCACACTTTTGGAGAGACTGCCCCAGGTGTGTTAGACATCATGTCATGCCCCTTGCTTATGGAAGACCTGTTATTGGAAGTGTCTTTACCGCTGAAGTGACTCTTTCCATTGAGAGGATGTATGTTCATTGAATATCCATTGTGCTTTCTCTGCAGTCAAACAACTAGTCATATGTAAACAATGTCATTTAAAGAATGCAAAACTCATGTCTATCTTGAAATTTTTTTGAAAAAGTGTTTTGTGTAGTAAAACAAAATTTGCAAGAATGTGATATCAACTCAAGATTCGTAACAAGTCCTACAGGAGTCAGGATACCTTTGTATCAGTGTGCTCTCAAACTAACCCATGCTTCAGCTAGGACTTTTGAGGGTTATAACGTGGCCTGGATCACGGTTTTAAGAAACAAAGGATGAAGGCTCAAAATTTATTTGTACCCACGCGTTCTTCATGATGTCCTTCAGTCTTATGCTCAGTTAATTGTGCGTTCAACTTCCAATTGAGTCTGGCATCTGTCCTTGATGTTCCGGTGATGGTTTGGATACTGAAAATTTATTTTGAATAGGCAGTCATTTTTTTGTCGAGGATTTGTAGGACCTATTTTGTTTTTTTAATATTTTTTTATCCCTGTCTTTTGCCTGAACTGTTTCTTTTATGATTACAGTCATCGGGATGCCCCCATTTTTTATTAAGTCTCCTTCATAGGTTTTGACTTAATGACTTTTCTTTTGCAAAATAATGAATGCCTTCTTTGATGATTATGCGGAACCATCAACATCTTTTGACTTGGAAGGACGTCTTCGAGGCCATGCATTGTGTGCGACATGGAAGATTGCAGCTTGAATGCGCCTTTGAATTAATTGAGAAAACTACCCTGTCCCAGGTTATGATTAAGGGTTTTTATTTGTGTGAAAGAAAAAACTCCTACTTCTTTGGCTCAAAGGGGTTTACTAGGGATTATCTTCCTTATAACTCCATTGTTTGGGATTTGAAACAATGCCTGTACATTGTTAGTGGGGTCTGTTCAAAAGCATACTGTAGAGATTGTGGTATCATTTTTGTCATCCTCCCTCTAAGGCTTAGAGCTTTTAATCGAGAGTTGAATATCACGAAAAGGAAGTATAAAGCAGTTTAAGCATAGTGAAAATAGATTAATTCAAGACAAACATGTGTAATGCATTAATGAAATAATAAAGTTTTGACATGACAACAATTGTTCGAATAAGCAAAGAAAATACAACTTGAGAATTAAATGAACAAAAATTCTTTCAATCCTATCCATGTTTTGGCATGGGAGCGGTGATCACGTTGGGAGTCTCAGGAGGGTCTAATTCAATCTCTTTGGCATCAATCATGTTCTGAATCTTGTATTTTAGTACGCAATAATCGTTAGTATCGTGCCCCGGGCTATCAGAATGATAAACACACCTTGCATCTGGATTGTAGTTAGGAGAGGAAGTCTTAGGGTTTGAATGAGGGTTTATCACCGTAATCAGATTCATCTTTAACATGTGTTGCAAAGCTTGTGACAATGGCATGTCGATTTGGGTGAACTGACTTTGAGGTCTTTCCACCATTGGCTGATTGTTTCGTTGTTGTGGTCATTGTGCTCGTGCTGAATTAGAGATCAACACTGCCCCCACAGATTGGTGGTAGTCTGCCTTGCTACGCCCCTTCTGGCCATGCACAACATTGGCTTCCCTCTTGCCACCAAATGACTTCTTCTCTGTACTCGAAGAGGTATTTTTCTGGATCTTGCCACTCCAGATCCTGACTTCTACTCTTTCTCCAGTCAATATCAGCTCGGTGAAACCAGCTGAGGAGCTACCAATCAAGTGATTGAAGAACGAACCAGACAGTGTACCAAGGAACATATCCACCAACTCCCTGTCAGAAAAAGGGGGTTGGACTCTCCCTGCCAAATCTCTTTATTTCTTTGCATAGTCTTTGTAACCTTCACTTGTGCCCCTGGACATACTCTGGAGTTGAGTATGGGTAGGGGCAAGGTCATCGTTATATTGATACTGCTTGTAAAAAGCAGCAGCCATATCTTCCCAGTTACGCACATTGGTTCCCTCCAGTTGATAAAACCATTCAAGCTGATTCCCAGACATATTGTCCTAAAAGAAATGGATCCACAAATTCCTATCAGCGGTGTGAGGTTGAATCTTCCTCACATAGGAACGAAGATGAAGCTTGGGACAAGACACCCCATCATACTTCGCAAACATTGGAGCCTTGAACTTTTGTGGGATGACTACCCCAGATACCAAACCCAGCTCTTCGAAATCCATCCATGGTATTCTTTGGATCTCCATTATGCTCAGACGATCCTCTAACTGTTTGTACCTATCCTCATTCTGGGGATACTGTTCATCGTTGTAGTCAGATTCATCCTCAGAAACTCTCGGACTAGGGTCTTCCTCCCTTGTTTCTCCCTCTTGGTTCTCCCCTTCTTTGGATGAAGAGGTCAGATCAACCATTTGCTTCAACGGCCCCCTAAATCTTCTTCCCAGATTCAGGACACCAACAGTCTTCTTCTTCTTCTTCTTCTTTTTCTCTTTCAGAATAAGGGCCTTCAGATCTTCCCGCCCTATAGCTAAGGCTACGAACATTTGTTGAAATCGGGCATTTTGTGCCCGTAGATCCTTGATGCTTTGTTCAGAAGAAATTATTGCTGAAATAAACAGCGAAGAAAATGACAAACCTGTTATGGTACCTGTTTATGCAATGTCATGGATGATATGCGTATGCAATAATTTCAAGGACTCTTAAAGGCTCAAATTTGTTTAACCAAAAGAAACACACGTTAATTGTATTAATAAGTTCGAATTGTTACAAAGAGTTCCCTTTAGGCTTACAATTAAATAAAATAAAACTTAAAGTAAAAAGAAAATTAGGTCTCCCATGAGCGCATCCTCTTTGGTGCAATGTAGGCTTTTATATTCCTTTTTTCATGAAGTAGCCTAGTGAGTTCCATGACCTTCTTCTTGCTGGCATATAATTGAGTTTCAATCGTATCCCGCTCCTCTTTAAGTTGAACCCAGGATTTTTGTAACTCCTCGTGATCAATTAGCATGTCAGGATGAAGAACAAGATAATGAGTGTCTCTTTCAACAACCGGTTCCATAATCATAGGTAGGATGGCGGGGTAAGGCATCCTAAGACTTTGGGCATGGGCTCGTACCCATTTGAGATAAGGCTCAAGAGGGATGGAATTCTTATTCCCCAGTTTCTTGCTATCAACTCTATGTACCATGCCCCAAGCTCGCACGAACCTTTTATGGTAACCCTGAGCATCATTCTCATAGTTTAAGGTGATTCCTTGGATAAGTGTATCATGAGTACCATCCCTTCTTGCATAACCAAACTGTCGCAGTTCCTAACAAGGATTATAAGTGATACCTCCCTTAATGCATAAGAGAGGGACATTAGGGAATTCACCACAACGATCATTGATGGTAACATCTTCCAAAGATCGTGAACACCAATGAATGTCTGAATGTGTAAGGTACATCAACCTATGAGACCATTTCATACCCTGCTCGTTCTTCAAAATAGACCTGGGTAGGTGCGAAATAAACCACCTAGCAAGTAGAGGGGTGCAACACGGGAGGGTCCCTCTTCTCTTTAGAGTGCTAGCATGCAGAGAGTGTAGAATATACCCAAGTAATGTAGGCACCGGATTATGAGACAGAAAAACCTTAATGGTATTCACATCTACGATTTGGTCCGTGTTAGGGAATAATACCATCTCGTAGATCAGGAGTGCCAATACCTATTCAAAAGCTTTTAAATCCAGGGTATCCCAAACACAATGAGCTTTCTCGAATAGAAATTTAACCGGGATTCCTTGGACACTTCCCCTAGTTTCCTAATTTGTCACTACATCAGACCGTTGTAAGGACAGAGCTCGAGCAATCTCTTCAAGATTTGGATGTCTTTCCGTACCGTTGAAAGGTAACTGATCAAGAATAGGTACCCCCAATAGAAGATAAAATTCCTCCATAGTAGGAACTAGCTGGTAATCCGGAAAGGTGAAGCAGTGGGGCAAAGGATCAAAGAACTGAAATAAAACATTTAACAATACTTCATCAGGTTTTGAAGTGACTAAGTTGAGCAGCTGACCATGTTTTTTAGTGAAGGGAGAGCTTTCAGGAATCCTTAATGCTAAATCCTTTAGTTGAGGAGGTACTTTCACAAGGTTAATATGGATAGTGTTCCTGCGTGCGGATGCCATGTCCTACAAAACAAAGCAAAGATGAGCCCTAGAAAATCCTTGAAATGGTTAGTATGATATGCCATGTTTATGATGTCATGATTATGCTTAGAAATCACATGTATAGAAAGCAACAAATAAGTCACACTAAGTCCTTAGGTTTAAAGCCTGCATGAGTTTTAAGGTCATACCCTCTTGAAACTGGATTAGTTCAACCAGTCCTATAAATAGTAATCGGGTTCTAAGGGGTCTCAATATCACTGATATTTCCCCCAAGCTTCGTTCAATAGGAGATTGACTCGCAACCAAACAAAACTCAGGAGTCAAACCTCAATGAGTGTAGCATCGAGTATCTCTCGACCTTGGGAATACACCAAAGCCGACCATCTCGCTACGTCCTACTGGCCAAGTTGTACAATTAAAGGTTCTAAGGTCAGTTGATTCTTTATGACACCACGCAGCGGCCCCGTATTCTTCTTTATTGACTCATGGGCTACCAGTACTGTGATATGGTAGGAGAACTGACTTGAAAGTTTTTCATTTGATCGTAAATGTTACGATTAGCAAGAGTCGCCACCGACTTTTCTTTTATCCAAAAGAAAAGGTGAAAAAGCACAGGAAAGACCTTTGAGATTATTTCTTGAGTTCAGGGGGTAGATTATGAAAAGGGAAGGTATTAGCACCCTTTTCATCCATGGTTATCCATGGGCTCTTAGTTACTTGATAGATCAATTGCTTTGTTTGAAAATGTGCTTTGTGGTGGTATTTGAAAGTATTTTGTAAAGAGGCCATTGTTTAGGCAATCTTTGTAATGATACTCGTTCGTAAGAATGTATACAAAGATGTTGATCTTTTGAAAATGTTTTCAAATTTTGTAAGATGTTTTGAAAGTGTCGGTGATTGTTTTGAAAATAGCAAGGATGTTTGTTTTGAAATTGAGCAAGTAATTAGGAGCATTCTACCTACTCAAATGTCTTTCTTGTTCATTCTCTTTTCCTTTGACATTGTTGTCTTACCATTGATTTGGTAAGCAACCCTATCTTTTGATGTAAACGGGACGAGCGTGGGTCATCGTATAACCATGATTATCAATATTGCAAGGTCTCTTATCATTCTTTTTGAGGGACTAAGATCATCTGTAAGGCAACTTAGATAGCGTCATCGAGGGACTATGATCTTGTATTTGCTTGTTTTTGCTAAGATACCTTACATGCGTAATATGGCCAATTTGTATAAGGCAACCAAGTGGAATAACCCTAGGGGTGCTTGTGTGCAAGTGTATTGTTTTCATGTTTGTTTTTGTCTTTAATTAGGGTTCTCTAAGTATTGATTTTCGTCTTTTCATACAAACCCCTAATTACTAGCATGTTATATAAAAAGCAATAAATTGTGAAATTTAAAGTTACTACGCTATTACAACATTTGTGGGGAGGGGATTGCAAGAATTTAAAGCGTAATTAGTCTATTACAACCATATTGAATTGATATCAATGTACAAGGAAATAAATAAATACAAAGTACAAAATGAATGAATTGTACAAAAAAAATGCAAAATGTAAAGAAAATGTATCTTTGTTTGATTTTCATGAAAAAGAGATTTTGTCTTAACCTAATTAAATAAAGAAAATAATTAATTAAAATTGAAATTTATTAAGAAAAGATTTTAAATAAAAAAAAACTAGTTCTATTAATTAATCAATAGAAAAAAAGTTTAAGAAAAATTTTTTTTTGGTATTTTTATCTTGAAAATATTTATAGCATTATAAAATATTTTTAGTCTTTTTTATATCAAAAACAATGTATTTAAATTAGTATGAAAGAAAATAACTAATAACCTAATTTTATTTATATTTACAAGATAATAAGTAAAAAATAAATAAAGTATAATTAATATAAAAAAATTGTTAGAAAAATAAAATAAACTAAGTCAAAATATAAATATATCATATTTTTTGTATTTTATGATTTTTTAGTATTTAGAAAATATATTTAAGAAAATAAAAATGAAATAAAAAAAAACTTGGGCCAGGGGTGCCAAAAGCCTGCAAGGGGGTTAGTCAGTAAAAAAAGAAGAAAATAAAGCAAGCCTAATAAAGGCCCAGACGCTCCAAAAAAGGTCATAAATGCCAAAAATGTGTGAAAAATGCAAAAGTGTACCACTGGGGCTCGAACCCAGGTCCCATAGGTTACAAGCACGCTCTTCTACCACTGGGGTGGCTATACATCCATTAATATAAGAAAGACAATAAATACGTAAGGTAAAACATGCACTGAAGACTTCATCTTCAACCTCTAGCCAGACCAACTGTAACTTGCTCATTTCTCATGAAAAATGAAAACTGTAAACATGAAACTTGTAGTAAATTTTCTCACGATTCCAGAAATGTAAAGTATTAAAACTATAAATCAAAAATAAGCATGAATTTTAATGGCCCTAATTTGAACCCTAAAAATTCCAGTTTCAAAATTCTCTAACTCAAGCAAAATTAATGGAAACTATGGACATGGTTAGCTTCAGGGCAATGATATCTATATGTTTTGTTCACAGATAAACTAGTGAGGATACCTGTATGAAGAGTTCCAAGTTGAGAAAACTTACCTCAAAACTGGAAATCGTGTTTTATGTTTGAGCTTGTTTCAAGTGATGGTGATGATCAGGTTAGCTTCCTTGAGGTCCTAAGAAGCTAATGCAATGGTTTGCTTGAGTTGAGAGTGGCTGAAATGACCTGGAGAAGTCAATGTGCAATGCTCTGTTTTTGGCTATGGAGGAAATGGTAAATGATGTTATAGTAATGAAACAGGGATAGGGATAGGTTACACTTGATGTAAGCAAGCTTTATAAACTAAAAGGCCAAGAAACGCACGAGGGAAATGTGAGTTTGAAGTTCAAGGTCAGAAACTGTGCAACAATGGAGTTTTTGGGCAATTTCTGATTTGAGAGAGTTTTGGTGTATTTAAGGGTGCTTAAGCTCATCCTCTAGCTCACAAATAGTGACTCTATTTATAAGCAACAAGTTTGGTGACCTCTTGTTGATCAGAATTCAAAATCACAAGTTTATGCATAACATGTGATTTTTGAGAAATTCAAGTTTCAAAGCTTTGTGTACTTGCTAAGATAGAGTGTTTATGCTTTAAACAAGCTTGCTTCAGACTTTTTGGATGGAGTGTGGTCAGAGGGAACAAGTTAGAGGCTCAAGAATGTGCTTTATGCAAAAAGCTTGCTTTACAAGAATGGCATTGTCAACTTTGTGCCATTAATGGAAATGCAACTTCGATAATTGTTAAATTGCTTGGATCAAAGCCTTAACAGCTGTGTAAACATTTAATTATGGAGTGACAAACAAGTTTGAGGCCTGAAAATTAAGGATTATGCAGCCTAGCATGGATTTGGTTCATGTGTTCATAAAAAATGACTTGTAAATCAAGTGACAAAACCCTGATTTCATCTCTTCGATTCTCCCTACTCAAGAATGATCTCAAGGAGTTCTTGGATATTTTGGAAAGCTTGCAATGTGATATACAACCCATCTTTGAATTGATTTTGAAGATTTCCCTTTTAACTATATGAAAAAGTTCCATGAAGTTAGGTCAAAATCCTGACCAAATTAGGGAAAAATTTCACTAAGTGTTTAGTTTCATGACCACATGTTCATAAACTTATAACTTGAGATCTTATCATTTTTGGAAGGAGTTGTGTAAAGCAAAGTTGTAGATTTCATGGAGATCTACAACTTTCATGTTGGAAGTTTCTCTTGAATCATCTTGCATCATGGTGAAAATTTGTTTAAAGTTATGAAAAAACATGAAATTTCCAACACTTCGAAAAATTTCTAAGTTTAGAAATTTTGACTTTTCAAAATGAAATCTTGACTTTTTGATTTCTTGATGAATAAGTTTCATATTTTGACATGTTTTGATGAATTGTGATCTTTGTCACTTGAATTTGACCAAAAAGTCAAAGTTTGACTTTTCAGTATACAGTTGACTTTTGATCAGTTGACTTGCAATGTTTTAAACCATGTCTTTAGGTCAAAATAATGCAATTGGACTCTTGAGATCATGCCTTAAACCAATTGACCATTTGCTAGGTCAAAAATCAGAAATTGCCCTTTCCCAGTAAAAACCCTAATTTTGACCATTTTGCCCTTTTGGAGATTTGATCAAATTTCTTGAGGAGTTGTGGTCCAAACTTGATCAAATGATACATATGAGTTTAAAATGTTTATGTGGATCAAAAATTATGAAGTTTGACTGTAAATTGTCCATGGTTGACTTTTCCCCAATACAATTGATTTTAAGTCAACTGCTCAATTGACTGATCAAAAATGTAATCCAAGGCTTGAAAATTAACATTTGTAATCTTGGGGGTCCATAATGATCCATGAAAGTCATATAGGGCATATAAAGTTCAAAAATCCTTGTGCAAACTCAAACCCTAATTTTGGTCATCAGTGCTTGAGAAAGTGTTTTGAGCTGATCAAACCCCAGTGCAGTCTTGAGCCCAAGGAGATCTTGTGAGCAAATTCTTGATAATTGAGAAGGCAAATTTTGGGGTACAACATGTACCAACCAAAGCGTAGCATCAACATAGCTACCGGTTCAACCGTGTCGGTATACCCCACATAGTTCCCTCACAGTTTATTGCTACTTACCTAAAAGGTGTTCCCAGATCCGGGTGTAGGATCTTCAATAATACCCGAACACAACCCTCGAAGATAAAACAGGCAAAGAAAACAAGAAAGCAATTTTAAAATGACCTAGATTCTAAGGTATACCTAACTTATGTTTAATCCCCAGCAGAGTCGCCAGTTCTGTGATACGGTGCCAGAACCTGTAAAATCAAGCTTCTCAAATAAGTTTTTGTTTTGATGAAGGCAAACCATGGATAATAAAGAAGGTAAAGATTTTGGTCAAGAATCTAAGCATCTAAGGATAATATCTTCACTCAAAGCTCTCAACAACTTTAAAGGTATAATAATATTATCTACTTTGATCTTAAGATATAGAAGCTCAAAAATGAAAAATAAATGTTTAAGAATCATTACTCAAGCTTTTCAAAGATAAAATTTCACTTTTCTTCTGCATGCAATCGATTTACATCTTAGTGCAATCGATTGAACACTTCAAAATTCCAAATCTTTTGCTTCTGTTTCTGCATGCAATCGATTACATTGTTAGTGCAGTCGATTGCACTCAGTTCAATTTTTCTACTGACTTTGCATGCAATCGATTACATTGTTTGTGCAATCGATTGTAATCTTAAATTTTTTGAAATTATAGCTGTTAAAAACCTTGTGCAATCGATTACACTAAAGGTGCAATCGATTACACTCTGCAAGAATTTGAAAAATAACAGCTTTGTTCATGCCTTTTGATCATGCCTTTTCATTACATCTTTTCACCCAAACTTGGCATTTGTTCATGATACATTTCCAGATCTTCATGATGTTTCAAAAGGGTGTTATGAACATATAAATACTCAATTTCAAATCTAGATCTAACACCTTCTTTCATAAATATTTTTCTGAACTTTCAAAATACAAACTCAAGCATTCTTCATTTTCATGCATAAGTTTTATGCAGATTTTCATACTTTAAACAAAAAACTTTGAGAAAATATATCTTGAGTCTTTGTACAATATTATTATAGAAAGAAGAGGATTATACATTGTCAAATCACTCTTAGTGATCAATATACTCTACTCACTCAAACTCACAAATAGATATTTACTTACTTATTTTCCAGGATTGTTGGAATTAAGTTTAAGTGTTTTTGTTGAAATCTTGTCTTTCCAAGTTGCTGGATACAAGTGTAGTTACATTGAGAGGATTGTTCTCATAGGTAACTTAGTTAAAATCCTAGAGGATTGTTCTTGGTCCAAGAGGATTGTTCTTTGTTTTGGTTGGTAGTTCTTGTGTAAGTTTGCCACAATAAGGAAATCTCTTTCATGTTGAAAGGGAACTGGAGTACTCTCGGACTGTGAGGGGAACCAGGATATATCGCCCGTGGTTATTTATTTTTCTGCACTTTTAAGGTTTCCTAAATTCACTTATAACCAAAAAAATAAAAACCATCATCACTAAAAACCAGAATTTTTAAAAGTACCTAATTCACCCCCCCCCCCCTCTTAGGCGCACTGAGTACTTACAATTGGTATCAGAGCAGGTTATAGGTGACCTGCTCCTAAAAGATCCAGAATGTCTTCCGTAAATCATAATCCCGTTTTCAGAGATGGTGGTAGTAACAACAAGCCTCCTCTATTTTGTGGTGAATATTTTGACTTCTGGAAAATACGCATGAAGGCGCATCTAGAAGCACAAGGAGAAGAAATATGGAATGCCGTTGAAAATGGTCCATTTATCCCGGTAACGGTAATCAATGGTGTTGGCTCATCAAAGCCTAAAACTGCATGGGACGATGATGATAAGAAGAAAGTTCTCTATGACAAAAAGGCAATACACCTTCTTCAAGGTGCACTTAGCATGGACGAATTCTTTTGTGTCTCGACATGCAAAACAGCAAAGGAAATATGGGATACCTTGGTTCAAACTCATGAAGGAACGGTTGAAGTAAAAAGGTCAAGACTAAATACCCTAAGTCAAGAATACGAACTATTTCAAATGCAGCCCGGAGAAACCATTCTTGACTTACAAAAGAGATTTGTGCACTTGACAAATCATCTAAGTGCTCTTGGTAAAACTTTGACAAATGATGAATTGAATCTGAAAGTACTTAGGTCCTTAACTAGGGAATGGCAACCAAAGGTAACGACAATTTCAAAAAAGAAAAGTCTCTCCAACATGACATCCACAACATTGTTTGGAAAACTTCAAGAATACGAAACGGAACTTGGAATACTAGAAAAGCATGAAAATCAAGAGAAGAAATCCAAGAATATTGCTTTGAAGATAGACTCTAAGGAAGTTGAAAAGGAAAACAATCCAGAAGAAGATGAAAACTTCATGCTTCTTGTTAAAAGGCTTGGTAAGTTCTTCGGTAGAAATGACAAACCTTTTTCTCATTCAAAAGGAAAGAAACATTTTCAGAAAAAAGGAAGGCTCCACATCAACACAAGAAATCACATGTTATGAATGTGGCAAGCAAGGTCATATCAAGCCGGATTGTTCAAAACTCTCCAAGAAAGGTGGTTTCAAAAGCAAGAAGGGATTCAAGAACAAAAAGGCTTATGTCACATGGGAGGACAATGAAATAAGTTCCTCATCCGATTCCGATAATGATGAAAGTGCAAATCTAGCATTGATGGCCTCACACCATTCCGATGATGAAGACAATGAGGTTAGTAATGAATTTTATCTTTTTGATAGTGATGCACAAGGTGCTATAGATGAACTATTTAATGAATGCAAAATTCTATATAAAACCATTTCATCACAAAAGAAACAAATTTCATCCTTAGAAGAAAAATATGTTTCAATGGAAAAAGATTTCAAAGAGGAAAAACAAAAATCAAGTGATGAACAAAAACATAATTTTGTATGCAAAAATTGTGATTCACTCTCTTTCCAAATTGTCCAATTAAAAAGAGTCATTGAAAGATATGAAAAAGGGCAAATTGGATTGGAAGGTGTTCTTAGCCAACAAAGATACTCCAATGACAAAAGTGGGCTTGGAAATTCAAAATTTTCAAAACCAAGTTCTAACAAAACTATCTTTGTTAAGGCAAGTGATCAATCTTCCAAAGAGAAAGTGAACAAACCTAAAATAGTTCGTCACTATCCGAAAAAGAAAACATTTTCTAAGAAGAAATCTTATCCTTCTAGATATAGAAGTAAATTTGAACCTACTTGTTTTTATTGTGGTATTAAAGGCCATACACCTAATGCTTGCTATGTTAGAAACTTCAGTGTGGCAAGTGCCCATTATGTATGGGTAAAAAAAGGCACTAATTATGAAGGACCCAAAGCAACTTGGGTACCTAACAAAACCTAATTTGTTTTGCAGGTATGCTTGAAAACCACATGCAATCTTTGGTATCTTGATAGTGGTTGTTCAAAGCATATGACAAGAGACATAAACCAATTTTCACATCTAGCGCTAAAGGCCAAGGGTTTTGTCACTTATGGAGACAATAATAAGGGAAGAATCCTAGGCAAAGGCAAAGTTGGTGCTCCACCTTTCACATCCATTGAATATGTTCTTTATGTTGAAGGACTAAAGCACAATCTTCTAAGTATTAGCCAACTTTGTGACAAAGGCTTCAAAATCAAGTTCACCAAGGATGAATGTTTGATAGAAGACGAAGTCACTCATGAGGTTATACTTAAAGGTAAAAGAATCAATAATATATTCATGATTTCCCTTGATGATCCATCTTTGAAGGTTAAATGTCTCATGGAAAACAATGATGATTCATGGCTTTGGCACAAAAGAATTGCTCATATTCATATGGAACACTTGAATAAATTAATCAAGCATGATCTTGTCATTGGATTGTCTAAGAGAAATTTTGTCAAAGATAGACTATGCAATGCTTGTCAGAAGGGGAAACAAACTAGATCAACTTTCAAATCTAAGAATGTGGTGTCCACTACAAGGCCACTACAATTGTTACATATGGATCTATTTGGTCCATCGAGAACAAGGAGTTTCGGAGGTAATGTATATGCTTTGGTTATTGTTAACGATTTCTCTAGATATACTTGGACATTCTTTTTAGTGCAGAAAAGTGATGCATTCAAGGTGTTCAAGAAGTATGTTAAACAAATTCAGAATGAGAAGTCTCTAACAATTGCCTGAATAAGAAGTGACCATGGCGGAGAATTCCAAAATGCTTTATTTGAAGAATTTTTTGGAGAACATGGGATATCTCACAACTTCTCGGCACCAAGGACTCCATAACAAAATGGAGTGGTTGAAAGAAAGAATAGGTCTCTTGTGGAACTTGCTAGAACAATGCTTAGCGACTCAAACCTTCCAAAATACTTTTGGGCGGATGCGATGAGCACGACATGTTTTATTATCAATAGAGTTAACATTAGACCAATCTTAAAGAAAACTCCATATGAACTTTTTAAAGGGAGAAAACCAAACATTGCTTTCTTTCATACCTTTGGGTGCAAATGCTTTGTCCTAAACAATGACAAATATAATTTGAGTAAGTTTGATGAGAAATCCGATGAAGAATGTCCTCAAGAAGATCCTTCCAAGGATCAACACATTCAAGAATCACCTCAACAAGAATCGAATCTCAATGATCTACCAAAAGAATGGAGAACTCATAGAGATCATCCTATTGATAAAGTAATTGTTGATATAAGTCAAGGCGTGTCTACAAGATTAAATCTCAAGGATGCTTGCCTAAACATGGTGTTTGTCTGTCAAATAGAACCTTCCAAAGTTGATGAAGCTTTAGGGGATGACCAATGGATCATAGCTATGCAAGAAGAATTGAATCAATTTAAAAAGAATCAAGTTTGGGAACTCGTTCCTAGGCCAAGCAATAAACACATTATTGGAACAAGATGGGTGTTCAAAAACAAGCTTGACGAGAATGGAATAATTGTTCGCAACAAAGAAAGATTGGTAGAACAAGGCTATAATCAAGAAGAAGGAATAGACTTTGAAGAAACTTTTGCTCTAGTTTCAAGGTTAGAAGCTATTCGTCTCTTACTTGCTTATGCTTGTTCATTAAATTTTCAGCTTTTCCAAATGGACGTCAAAAGCGCATTCTTGAATGGATATATCACTGAAGAAGTATATGTTAATCAACCCCCCCCCCCCCCCCCCCCCCGGTTTCGAAGACTTCAAGAATCCATCTCATGTATATAAATTAAGAAAAAATCTCTATGGATTGAAACAAGCACCAAGGGCATGGTATGATCGCCTAAGCAACTTCTTATGCGAAAAAGGTTTCGAAAAAGGCAAATTTGACAAGACTCTATTTATCAAGAAAATCAAAAATGACACTTTGCTAGCACAAGTCTATGTTGATGACATCATCTTAGGTTCTTCAAATCAAGAAATGTGTAAAGAATTCTCATCAATGATGCAAGGAAATTTTGAAATGTCCATGATGGGTAAAATGAACTATTTTCTTGGACTTCAAATCAAAAAACTTAAAGATGGCATCTTCATCAACCAATCCAAATATTTCAAGGAACTCTTGAAAATGTTTGACATGGATAACTGCAAGGAAATATCTACACCTATGGGTTCTGGTTCTTATGTTGATCAAGATGAATCAGGAGTCTCCATCGACATCACTAAATATCGATGTATGATTGGCTCTTTATTATATTTGACGGAAAGTCGTCCTGACATTATGTTCAGTGTTTGTCTCTGTGCCTTCTTTCAAGCTAACCCAAAGGAATCTCATCTCACAACGGTAAAGAGGATCATGAAGTATCTCAAAGGGACAACAAATGTCAGATTGTGGTACCCTAAAGGTAGTGTTTGCAACTTAATTGGTTATTCTGACGCGGATTATGCAGGATGTAAAACAGATAGAAAGAGCACAAGTGGTACCTGTCACATTCTTGGTAATGTATTAGTATCATGGGCCTGTAAGAAACAAGCATGTGTTGCTCTAAACACGGCTGAAGCTGAATATATTGCAGCCGGTAGTAGTTGCGCTCAAATTTTGTGGCTAAAACAACAACTTCATGACTACGGACTCGATCTAGGGTGCATTCCTCTAAGATGTGACAACACCAATGCAATCAACATCACAAAGAATCCCGTCATGCATTCAAGGAATAAACATATAGACATTCGACATCATTTTCTTCGTGAGCATGTTTTGCAAGGAGATGTCAAAGTAACCTTTGTAGATACTCATAATCAGCTTGCCGATATCTTCACCAAACCTTTGGCGAAAGAACCCTTCTATAAAATTCATCGAGAGCTCGGCATACTTGACGAACGCGACTTATAAGGTGAATTCTACCCTTGATATATCTTTTATATATGTTTTATACATGCCACATATGAATTTATGCTATGTGATACTTATTTTTCAAGAAAAATTTGGTTTTTGGACAATTTTTGTTGGTGCAAATCAATTGCACAAAGAGTGTAATCGATTGCACAAAGGATTTTTTTCAATTCTGTCCATTCTGTTTCATGTGAAAATTGATTGCACCTTTAATGCAATCGATTGCACTATGTGCATTTTGCTTTATTTTTTATTCTGTTTGTGTGCAAATCGATTGCACATGGTATGTCAATCGATTGCACGCCCTGAAAGTAGCTTTTATGACAGAAAATTAATGTTGGTCATAATTCCTCTCTCATATTCCCAAGCCAAACACACTTCAATACTAATAACTCATTCCATACCTACCCAAATCACTTCCAATTCTCTCTCACAAAACCTTTCTCTCTCACAAAAACTAAAACCCCAAAAAACCCTAAAACTCCATATCCATGGCTTCAAGAATAAAGAGAAAGGCTTTAGTTTCAGATAAAGGGAAAAAGAAGATTGATTCAACATCCAATCCACTGCTCTCAACTCTCACCGAAGCACAAGAAATCAGATTTGTCAAAAACTTTCAAAAGAAAATTGTATCCAACCCCAAGTATGGTGTACTCTCCTCCTCCCCTCAAGAATGTTTTTCATTTCAGAACGATCTAGCTGCCTATGGTCTGGAACCCTTGATTTCTTCATAAGGTCCATACTACCCATATTTGGTAAGAATGTTCTTCAGTAATCTAACCCCCTATAAAGAAAAAATAGTCACATATGTGTTGGGCACTCGTATCTCTCTAACTCCTCAGGTTGTTGGTGAGATCTTGCATATTCCTTTCACCGGAAGCTTCCTATATGATCCTGAAGATGATATATGGGATGGCTATTCGAAAAATGGATTCTATTACAGCATTGGGAGGTTAAGTGAAGCTGAATTTCGCGCCAAACGGATACGTGGTCTTGGCGGAGTAATTCCTTCCAGAGATTCTTGGAGTGCAGGTAACCTCCATATACACGATCACTTATTTCATTATTTATTGGTCTATATACTTTTTCTAAGAGCTGGAAACCATTGCACGGTTATCGACTTCGAGATGCAGCTTATTTATGCAAGGAAGAAAGAAATAAATGTAAACTGGGCAAGAATGATGATGATGCATATGCTAAGAGTGGATGAAAAGTCTAAATTCCTTCCATATGCTTATTATGACACTTTGATTATGGAAGAATTTGGTGTGGATTTTCGTGGTTTTGAAAAGGTGGATATGGATCCTATTTTAAACAGAATTTCAATTAAGAATGTTGATTCAAGGATGGGCGTACACTTTAATCCAGAGACAAAGACCATCACCTACATTGGTGAAGATGTTGTTCACAATGAAGATAATGACCAAGAAGCTGAAGGCGGTGAAGATGTGCCTCCTCCTCCTACTGCTCCCTCTGGTCCAAGCAATCAAGAACTCATGGACTACATGGCTCAACAGTTTTCTTCTATGAATACAAACTTCAACAATCAATGGAGTGCAATCAATGACTCCACTACAACCCGGATAAATTATTTTCGCTCGGATGTGAACCAAAAATTCTCATACCTTTATTCTCACCTTCATATCCCACCATACGACCCAAACAACCCAGTTGCACCTCCTCCTCATTACATAGAACCTCCACTTCAACAACAATTCCCAAACCAAGGCTCATGGTCTTACAACCATCCAAACATTCATCACCCTTAATGTTCTGGATGACTATTTTTTTCTGTTATGTTATTGTCTTGATATTTCAATGTTTCGTTTGTTCAATTTTCTGTGTAACTCTGAAACAATGTGTGTTAATGTTTTAATTCTATAATTTTTGTCATTATATTGCTCTATTATTTGCTTTAAGCATCTTTACCTTCTTTTTGATAATGTCAAAGGGGGAGAAAGATGTATGGTACTTTATGCTTGTATTTCATGTGTCTTAATTTTCAAGGTACTCTCCAATCAAGATGAAGAATTGCAAAGGATTCCAACCCTCTCCTACATAGGGGGAGTTTTGCATCTTGGGGGGAGAAGCTCTTCCGGAAAGTACATAGCATAAAGAAAGATTGTTTGTCATCATCAAAAAGGGGGAGAATGTAAAATCAAGCTTCTCAAATAAGCTTTTGTTTTGATGAAAACAAACCATGGCTAACAAAGAAGGAAAAGATTTTGGTCAAGCATCTAAGCATCTAAGGATATTATCTTCACTCAAAGCTCTTAACAACTTTAAAGGTATAATAATATTATCTACTTTGATCTTAAGGTATAGATGCTCAAAAATGAAAAAGAAATGTTTAAGAATAATTATTCAAGCTTTTCAAAGATAAAATTTCACTTTTCTTTTGCATGCAATCAATTTACATCTTAGTGCAATCGATTGCACACTTCAAAATTCCAAATCTTTTGCTTCTATTTCTGCATGCAATCTATTACATTGTTAGTGCAATCGATTGCACTTAGTTAAATTTTGCTACTGACTTTGCATGCAATCGATTACATTGTTTGTGCAATTGATTGCACTCTTAAAATTTTTTAAATTATAGCTGTTAAAAACCTTGTGCAATCGATTACACTAAAGGTGCAATGGATTACACTCTGCATGAATTTGAAAAATAATAGTTTTGTTCATGCCTTTTGATAATGCCTTTTCATTGCATCTTTTCACTCAAACTTGGTATTTGTTCATGATACATTTCAAGATCTTCATGATGTTTCAAAATGGTGTTATGAATATATAAATACTCAATTTCAAATCCAGATCTAACACCTTCTTTCATAAATATGTTTATGAACTTTCAAAATACAAACTCAAGCATTCTTCATTTTCATGCATAAGTTTTATGCAGATTTTCATACTTTAAACAAAAAACTTTGAGAAAATATATCTTGAGTCTTTGTACAATATTATTATAGAAAGAATAAGATTATACATTATCAAGTCACTCTTAGTGATCAATATACTCTACTCACTCAAACTCACAAATTGATATTTACTTACTTCTTTTCCAGGATTGTTGGAATTAAGTTTAAGTGTTTTTGTTGAAATCTTGTCTTTCCAAGTTGCTGGATACAAGTTTAGTTACATTGAGAGGATTGATCTCATAGGTAACTTAGTGAAAATCCAAGAGGATTGTTCTTGGTCCAAGAGGATTGTTCTTGGTTTTGGTTGGTAGTTCTTGTGTAAGTTTGTCACAATAAGGAAATCTCTTTCATGTTAAAAGGGGACTGGAGTACTCTAGGACTGTGAGGGGAACCAGGATATATCGCATGTGTCTCTTTATTTTTCTACACTTTTAAGCTTTCCTAAATTCACTTATAACCAGAAAAATAAGAACCATCATCACTAAAAACCAGAATTTTTAAAAGTACCTAATTCACCCCCCTCTTAGGCGCACTTCGTACTTACAGAACTGACTGTTAATAATGGTTTGCGTTTTTGTTTGCAAATGTCGCGGTAAGCAAGAGTTGCAACCGGATTTTATTTCATCCAACAAAGGAAAGGAAAAAGAACAGAAAAAACCTTTTTTCAAGAATTTCTGAGTACGGGGGTAATTTATCGAAAGGGAAGGTGCTAGCACCCTTTCTATTCGTGGTTTTCCACGGGCTCTTAGGTACTTTCTCATTTTGAAATTGCTTGTGTGTGTTTCAAAAAGTTTTTGTTTAACTTCGTGGTAACCCTTGTATCTGTCCTCAAGAGTGTGACGAAGTTGTTTTTGAAAACTATTTTGAAAGTGTTTGTCTAAAAGAGTTTTTATTGTTTTGAGCAAGTACTTAAGATTTTCTACCTACTCTAAAAAGGTTGTTCGTTCTCATTTCCTTTAGACAGTGCTATCCCACTATTAAGGAGTAGGTAGCCCCATCGTTGGAGTTTTAAGGGACATTCGAAGGGACAAGTACGGTCACAAAAGCAATGGTTAGGAAACATTAGTAATTATCCTAAAGTCTTAAAGATCTTTTCGAGGCAACATCCAAATGGGTCATTTTTTATATTTTGGGACTAGAGGACGACCACTAAAATTCCCTATGCTTCATGACTGTTTACCAAGGCAATCGACGTGGGGTAAACCCTAGGAGTGAGCATGTGCATGTATTATTTTTTCAGTTTATTTATCTTTGCACAATTAGGGTTATCTACCTTTTAATCGTTGATTTATTTTTCTCATACAATCCTATTATCCATACATCTAGGAAGTTTTATAGTTGCGGAAATTAAAGATTGCGAGAAATTAAATTCCTAACTATTACAAGGCTTTTGGGCAGATACATAAATATTTGACTGAAAATAAAGATGCGGAAATCAAAACCCTAATTAATCTATTATAAACCTCAAAACAGTTACAATAATTATAAATAAGTAAATGCGCACGAGACAAATTACATACGGGAATAAATTAGAAGCCTAAAAAATCTAATTAGTTAAAAAATATTTTTGTATTTTTTTTATTGAAAAAATAATTAAATTGCAAATTAAGCCTAATTTCTAGTTAATTTTATTTAACAAAATAATCAATGTTGAAATAATTAAAACAATTAATTTTCAAAAATTAATTTTAATTATAAAAACCTAAATCTATCTTTTGTGATTTTTTGATTTAATAAAAAATGATTTTTGTTGTTTTTTGTAAAAAATTATTAAACAAATAAAACAAAAGAAAATAGAAAAAGAAATAAACTGGGCATGTTGTGAAAGCAACTCTGGGGGGTACATTACTGATTTTCCAGGCCCAAGATTCATAAGCCCAGCCAATTGTTTGGATCTAGTGAGGGCAATGCTTGAGGGTGAACCATGTGTCTGCTTGCTTGAGGTGTCAGATATGGCAGGAGATTGATCCAATGGATGGATCTGAAGTGCATGATAGGAGCTTGGAACGTGAGGCGTTTAGGATCCGGCAAAGCATGTTAGGAAAATAATAAAATACCTGGACCTGGGATCGAACCCAGGTGCTTCCACTCACACGCTCGCTTGCTTTACCGTCTGGGCTAGATGGTTTATTTGTTAACATAATCAAACAAATAAAATATAAAGGAAATAAAGTGGTCTTTCCCAAATGCACGCGTAGAATTCAAATCAGCCAACTGGGCTTTGACATACAATCGTCTTCTTTCTGCAACCGTCGTTTTAGCCAGTGACCTTTACCAACGGATACAAGTTGTAACTATAACCCTGCAAATCTCAAAAATCAATACTAGGCAAGATAAATCAAATCCAAACATACAGATCAACTCATTTTGATCTTGTGAGTATGATGGCATACGTCAATAGGTCTAATTTTCCATGCATCTCAAAACCCTAAAACGGAGGTTAAAAACCTAACAATGGAAATTTCGCATTTATGCATCAATACTGGAAATTAAGTGTACAGAAAGCTTCTAGGCATCCATATGAACACAAATATGCAATCAAAATAGACTAACAACGCAAGAATACACAAATACGAATTTGAAAAAAGTGTCAAACCGTGATGATGTTATGCGATGATTCCTGGAGCTTTAATGCGTGCAAAGGATGCTGTTAGCTTCAGGAGGTTCCCATGAGTGGATTGATGGTTTTGAAATTGTTTGAATCGCCCTCTAAATCATAATTCGAACCAAAATTTTTTTGCCAAAAATTGAGTTTTGTTCTTGTGATTTTCACTACCTAATCCTTCTCTTTTTTCTTTGGCTTCGTTGTGGACATATATGGGACTGATTTATGTTAAAATATATGGAAAAAATCCAAAGAATAAAGGCATGGCTTTAAGAGGAAATCAAATCTTGGAAAATTTCCAAATGTGTATATTTCCTCCCTTTCCAAGCTTGGACAAATCTTTTTGTATTATACAACATATTTAGATTTTGATTCTCTTCAAAATCAAATCAAAACAAGTCTTCATTATTTTCATATTATTTATTTGATTTAATTTGATTTTTAAATGATTAAAATCAAAATAAATTAAATAAATAAATCCAAAAATGCATGGAAAGGTATTTGGGTCGTGGACCAGGCTAGGAGTGTGTTTCAAACATAAAAAGTTGGGCCCATTTGAAGAAAAATGCATTTTGGGCATGGTTGACTGTGCAAATTTCCAAAAATTTGCCAAATTTACAATGCACATATCTCTCAATTTTGAGCCTAAGAGGGTGTTCTTGGACTTTTTAGAAAGCTTAGGATGTCCTATAAACAACCCTTTTTTTTCACCTCAATTGGATCTTCCATGTTCATGTAAGAAGATTTGACCCAAAAGGTGTTTTTGTTGACTTTTTGAAATGACCTATAATGTCTGAATTCATATCTTTCCATGGGTGAATTTTTTAAACTTGAGTGATGAAGATGAGTTGTAGGTAATTAAATCCTCTTATAAATGAGCCTTGTATGGGAAATTTCTGATAAATATGAGAAAGTTATGCCTGGTCAAAGATTGGTTGACTTTTCCTATAGAAACCCTAATTTAGCAACTTTTGAGTTTTGATGAATTAGGAGAATTCCTTGAGGAATCATGATCAACCTTTGATCAAATGATTGATAACACTTCAAAATATTGACGTTGACCAAAAATATTGAAGTTTGACTGTATGTGGGCCACAGTTGACTTTTGACCTAATATAGTTAACTTTTGGGCATTTGAGCAATTGACTGAGTAAACTTCTTGTGCAAGGCATGAAACTTGACATGGATGATCTTTAGGACATATTAGGACAATGGAAACCATTTAGGACCCTTGTAAATCAAACATCTTAATGAGGAGTGAAACCCTAATTTGGGGCTCATTATCTTAGGAGGAGGATTTGTCTGGTCAATCCTTAGGCATCCTTGGTCAAGTTGAGGACCTCTAGGAGTATGTTTTGAGTAAAATGAGAGGGAAAATTTTGGGTTACAACAAATTAGAATCCATAGTTCCAAGGAATAGCTTTATTCGAGGAATATGGAATAGTTCCAGGTGTAGTGATGATTAGAGGAGCAGCTTTGGGGTTTACAGTAATTCTTACAGGACCTTTGGAAGTGATCCTGATACCAGTGCCAAAAATCATATATAAGTCTTGAAACAGATTCTCAGTAGACAAAATCTTCTCAATAAGAATTGTATGATTGTCCATTAGGCGTTGAATTTCTTCTTTCCTTAACTTGCAGCCATTGGGTTGGGTTGCCCAGCAGTAACATCTTTCGAAACAACCCTGAAATAAACCAGCCTGCAGTAGATTCTTCTTGATAATTGGGATATTAGTAATCAATTAACTTACAGTAGTAACATAAAGAACATCATCAATAGCACTTTTGCCTTTGTCGTGCTACAACATTGGTGCAGTAATTACATTCGGAGTTTCTGGAGGATCAAACTCAATATCTATGTTGTCAATCATATCCTGAATTTTGTTTTTTAGGGCCTAGCAGTTGTTGGTGTCGTGCCCAATACAGTTGGAATGATAGGTGTTGCACCCTAAAATTTTCCCTCCCATTTTCACACAAAACATACTCATTGAAGTCCTCAACTTGCTCAAGGATACCTAAGGGTTGACCATACAAATCCTCCTCCTAAGACAATGAGCCTCAAACTAGGGTTTCCATTTGTTATCAAGATGTTTGAGTTCCAAGGGTCCAAATTAGTCTTGATTGCCCTAATATGTCCTCAAGATCATTCATGTCAAGTTTCATGCCTTGCACAAGAAGTTTGCTCAGTCAACTGCTCAAATGCATGAAAATCAACTGTACTAGGTCAAAAGTCAATTGTGGCCCATATACAGTCAAACTTCAATACTTTTGGTCAACATAATCATTTTTAAGTAATATCCATCATTTTATCAAGGTTTTATCATGATTCTTCAAGGAATGCCCCAAATTCATCAAAACTCAAAAGTTGCTAAATTAGGGTTTCTATAGGAAAAGTCAACCAAACTTTGACCAGGCATAACTTTCTCATGCTTTTTAAAAAATTTCCCATCCAAGTCTCATTTTGAATAGAATCCAACTCCATAAAACTCATCTTCATCCCTCAAGTTCAAGAAATTCACTCATGAAAAGATACGAATTCAGACATTATAGGTCATTTCAAAAAGTCAACAAAAACACCTTTTGGGTCAAAGCTTCTTACATGAACATGGAAGATCCTATTGATATGAAACTAAAAATTTTGTTTATAGGACATCCTAAGCTTTCTAAAAAGTCGAAGAACACCTACTTAGGGTTAAAAATGAGAGATATGTGTATTATCAAAGTTGACCAATTTTTGGAAATGTGCATGAAGTCAACATTGATCAAATTGACTTTTTTTTCCAAATGGGCCCATGTTTTCTTGTTTGAAACTTGTTCATAAGAGGACCCACGACCCCTGAGCTTATAAACTTATTATTTTATTATTTTTATTATATATTTTGATTTTTTATCCATTTAAATTAAAATAAATCAATTTAAATAGTAGAATAATCAAATAAAATCAAAGATTTGATTTTATGAGCATTTTATGAGTCAAGGAACAACTAGCAAATCATCCAAATCGTGCAAGAGCTAATTGATTGGTGTTGTACCCCAATTTTTCCCCCTAAGATTCCTCTATCATATCATATCAACTCGATCATAACAAGATCACATTAGGGTTGGTTCTTCCTCTTTTTCTATCTCCTATCTTTAAGTTTCCTCTTGAGGAATCTCGAAGCACCTTGGTTGTGTATTTTGTATATGTGTTGTTGACCAACTTCTAATCAAAATACAAAAAATATTTGTCTTTGTCTTTGTATATTTTTTTTTGTAAGTGCCAAGTCGAAGCATCTGACAAATAAGGATTTCTGGTATTATTTTCCTAAAATTTCAATTTGCAAAGAAAAAGAATTAAAATTTTTCATTTATTTCACTGATGCAATCGATTGCTTTTAGAGTGCAACCGATTGCACATAGTGCATTTTGCGCCATTTTTGAAAAAATACACTGTGCAAATCGATTTGCACTATAGTTCAATTGATTGCACAACGTGAAAATTTGAAAAAAAATCAGCAATTTTAAACTTTTCAAATTTTGGCTCCAATTTTTCTTTATTTTTGAAAGATGTATCATTAATTCAAATTTTAGTGCCAATCTTTCATTTTTAAGAAGAATTATCATTAATTCAAATTTTGGCTCTAATATTTGAAAGAATTATCATTAATTCAAATTTTGGCTCCAAGAATCAATTACCAAATTACCACCAATCCCAATCCTAAACTCTATAAATAGAGCCCTCATTTAATTCAAATTTCAAGCTTTTGATAGCCAAATCTACCTTGCTAAAAAATCTCTCAATTCTCTCCATCTACCAAATTCACTCAAAGCTCCATTTTCAAAAAGTTAGTAAGCTTTGCATTGAAGCTTACTAATCTTTGAGCTAAACCTTCATCCGAACACTTTTTCTTTATCAGTTATCTACATCTAAGTTTGATCAATTGATTCTTGTGGTTGAATTGAATTCAATTCTTGAAGTTGTTTTGATAATTCTCTAGATCTACCTTTGGTAAGTTGGATAATTCATCTTTCACAATGTGATCTCTTGTTGATCTTTGGGTTTGATTCTTTGAGCATTATTTTGTGATTCTAATGGTGTTATTTTCTCATAATTTGATGGAATTTTCATGCTCAATTGGATCCATGATCATAAGGTATTTGATGGAAAGTTTGAACAAGAATTTGGCCTTTTAAAATGTTGTTTTGCTGTCTGTAACAGCGTGCAATCGATTGCAGTAATAGTGCAATCGATTGCACAGAAGCAATTTCGCGCAGATTTTTGAAAACTGTACTGTGTAAATCGATTTACACAGTAGTGCAATCGATTTACACAGTAGTGCAATCGATTTACACAAGGACATACTGCATTTTTTTGCCTTGTTTTGGGGCAGCTTTGATCCAAAATGCTTTTTCTACTCACTCCTTTTGATTGTTGGTTTGGATTGAAATTTTAAATGTCCAATTTCTATTTAAACTCAATGGACCTTGTGATGTAGATGAAGTTGGATAAATGTTTATCAATTCAAATCTACATAAGAATGAATTATTTAATTCTTTTTTGGTGCTTTGGATTAATGATATGTTTAGTGCTTTAATCCATCTAGAGGGATGGTGATCTCTATATCATTTATCCAAACATGAAGTACATAGATTGCTATTGACTGGCCTCAAAATAGGTGCGACTTCTACATAAGTCCACTTACGATTGCTTAACATAGCGCTAAATTTTTTCCCGATTCGAATAAATGATCATTCGTGGCCCAAACTTATGATTGCAAGCCCAAGTATGTTAATTTGATCTCTTTGATCCAATAACCTTGAGATTCATTGTATGGAGGCTTTGGTTATACCAATCCTCTAATGGATCTACAACACCTTTGGTCAATGCGGATCACTTAAACATCATTGATCATTAAATGTTACTTTTGAGGATTCCAAAATGGATGATATACTTGACAAAAAGCAAATGCAACTTGTTGTGTGGAGGCTTTGGTTCTACCAAACCTCTAATGAGTTCCAAATGCAAGTTTCAAGATGGTCATCCAACTAATCACTAATTTCTAACAATTGACTGTACTTTATGCTTTTATTTTTTATGCTTTATGTACCATTTACTTTTAGCATTTTACATTTCATGTTATTTTCATATTGGCTCACTTGAGCATTTACTTTTATGTCATTTTTATTTTGCTCACTTGAGCTTTTCTTTTCCTTTTGAAGACACCTAATAATCAACATGAACCATAAAAACTTTAATGATGCTTGTACTATTTGGTTACTATCCTTGGCATTATGGAGCATTGGACTTCTTTGACTTAGGATTAGAGACCTTGGCCTATGTTGGAGACTTTGTGACTTTATCTGATTATTTTGTCTGGAGTTCTTGAGGTTTACCTCAAGACATTGGGTTGTTTGTTTGTATTGTGTGCAGGTTATTATGATTACACCCTTTGTTTGTAATCTGGAATTCACCCGTATACAACTGTTACTCTTCCCAATTTTTGTGAAGACTTAAAACACTTGAAGTTTGGTTCTCTCAAGAGGTCTAGTATCTTTGCTTGCTTGGTTTCAATCCGAAGAATGGGAATTCTATATTGACTCATAATGTCAAGTATTGGCTTCTTGTTGGTTAGATAGTTCTTCTTCTTATCTTTTACCTTATGCTTTAGGATAGTCTTTTCATCTCCTCCCATCTTCTTTAATTTAAAAAATCTTTTCCCTCCTTTTAAAGAACTCTTCTTGTTTTGAAACTTGAAACATTTTCATAATAAACTTGGACTTATGTCCATGCATTTTCAAAACATTTTCATAAATAAACTTCAATCAATTTAATAATACCTTGAAATTTTTTATGAGAAGACTAATAGTCAGTCAATCTCATTTCAAACCATTTTTCCACTTTGGCTTTTATCTTTAAACTTTTTCTCAAAAGATTAGATTCTTGTCAATCCTTGTAGTGATGCAAACAACTATACTTATACAATATGTAGTGAAGTGAGATATTTTCCACTTGGGTGTTGAGTGAGGCATTGTTAATTTTAAAATCCAAGCCATATCCTCTACTTTGAGATGATGCAAATTCTCCTTTCTCATGATTGTGGGTAGTAAGTATGTTTTCCACACGGACAATGACGATGATGTCTTATCTCATAAAATTAACCAACACACTTGTGTTTTAAATTTTTAAAAGAGGAACTAGGTGTGCCCTGATCCCCTATTGCACGAAAGGTGGTAGGTAGGCACTAAAGGTTCTAACCGCGGCGGGTGAAAAAATCATAAAAAATATATTTCTCTTCTCACCTCCACCATCCATTTTATATACAACACATCTTTATAGCCAAAATATATAGATTTTACAAAGAGGTTCTTGCGGAGTACCGTAGATGTTTAGGGTGCTAATACCTTCCTTTTTCATAACCAACCCCCTTACCTTGAATCTTTCCCCCTCTTTTTGGGTTATTCGCTCTTTTCACATTCCTTTGGAAACAATAAAGCACGGTGGCGATTTTTATTTTGATTTGTATAAAGTCTAGTCAATCCAATGGCTTAGTATTGAACATTTCTACCGCTACAGAAAAAATGGTGACTTCACTGGGGGAAAGATTGACATCTTGCTGGTCCATCCCTAAGTGGGTTGAGCCTATCTTTGTTTATATTTGTATATGTGCTATTTTTGTTTATGTCTTATATTTTGTATATATGTTTGTTTTTATTTTCCTGGTTTTCAGGGTGCTTGGTGATTACTTATAAGTCCTATACCCAGACTTGGGCAAACTTTAAGATAGGACGGGCGGTATAGTCATGTTAACTTTGAGGGAGTAATCCCAAAAAAGGAGGCATGAGATCCCCCACTCAGTGGATGCCCCTATGACTGTAGTGTCGTTTACCGAGTAATCGGGAAGACGTACTGCTTTCGACCTGGGAGCCTGCTGAAGCTGAGGACCGTAGATTACCTAACCCATCTTGTCCTTTTAGGTGTAGTGCAAAAGCTATGACGGAGTAATCCGGAAATAGTTGTCACGCGATACTACGCTCGAACGAGTCTTTCTTGAGAATATTACTAATTACCGAGTTAATTAGGAAGTTGGTAATATCCGAAGGAAGGATGTAGACTCTGGGAACCTCTAGAACCTTGTTCGGCAGGTGATACATTTTTAGACCAACACCTTATGGGTAGTAGCTTCGACTTCATGCTCGTGACGTTGAACCTATGAACCCTATATGTGTGATCTTGTGTGTGATTGTTGCATCATGCATCCATGCACTCATAAGCATCTTTTGAAGAAAATAATATTTCAAGGGATTTAAAGGTTGACTATTTGTGAATATCTCAGGTACTTTCTAACCATGGATTCTAGAAAAAGAAAGACCGAAAAATACAGTTTCAAGGATCCCAAGATAGATGAGTTGGTCAGTCTAATTCCAGAGATCGAGTGTTCAACAAATTTTCGGAAGAAGTATGGATCCATTATTCCTCTCATGAAGCTGAAGATGAAGGAGGGTATTCTCTCAACTTTGGTCCAGTTCTATGATCCGATGTATCGCTGCTTTACTTTCCCCTATTATCAGTTGATGCCTACACTGGAGGAGTATTCCTATCTATTGGATTTACCCGTTACCGATCGTGTTCCTTTTACTGGTTTGGAGGGCGAGCCAAAACCACATGAGATTAATGCTTTGGTTCACCTGAGGAAGTCTAAGGTGGAAGCCCATATGACTACCAAAGGAGGGATTAGAGGATTACCAGCTCAGTTCTTATTGGAGAAATCTCGTTACTTTGCCTGAATGAAGAGTACAGTTGCTTTTGAGGCCATCTTCGCTTTACTTGCTTATGGATTATTCTTATTCCCTAATGTGGACAAGTTTGTCGACATTAACGCTATCAGGTATTTCATGTTTGGAAACCCAATTCCTACACTGTTGGGTGATGCTTATTACTCTGTTCATCTTCGGAGTTCCTATCATGGGGGGGGGGGGGGGGTGATTATCTGTTTCACGCCTCTGTTCTACCGGTGGTTTATCTCTCATATGCCTCAGTCTGATGCTTTTTGGGATGTCAAGAAGGAACCTCGTTGGGCTCCTAAGATCATGGAACTTACTCACTTGGTTATTGATTGGTATCATCGAGCTTATCAGGATATATAGATTATTGACAGTTGTGGTAGTTTCCCCAATGTGCCTCTTCTTGGTACAAAGGGAGGAATTAACTATAACCTTGTTCTTGCACGGCGACAACTCGGTTATCCGATGAGGGATAAACCAAACAGTATTCATTTGAGTAGTTTCTTTCTGAAGGAAGGAGAAGACCATAGGGAAGCTAGGGAGAATATTGCGAAGGCCTGGCGTCACATTCATAAGAAAAGTAGGAAGGATTTGGGACCTAGGGGTGCTGTTTCTTTGGAGCCATATCTTCAGTTGGTCCGATCGAGAGCCATTCAGTTGAAGATGTCGTATACTCGGGAGACACCCATGCCTGATTTGTTTGTGAAGAACACTCCTTCCTTATTAGATGATCTATAATTGTTTCAGCTTGCTTTGGTTAGAATGCAACAGGAAAGGGGTGCTTGGAAGAACAAGTTCCAGACTTTAGAGAGTTCCTACAAAGCAGACTTGAAGGAGAAAGATGATTTGATTGAGATCCTTGAGAGTCAAGCGGTGGAGTCTATGGAGAGGCAAGGGGATTTATTTTCTCCTAAGCCTCAAACAGGTGCTGATTACTCACTTTCTGATCCAGTTGATTGGAAGGAAGTTGCCATCAGGCATGTGGAAGAAAACCAGAGATTGAGGGCTCAGATTGTCAGGCTCACAGGGAAGCGCCAGCGTATAGATTGATCTCCATCAATTCTTTTTCTCGGGATTTTAGATTGTATTTTCATCTTGTACTTGGGATCATTGAAACTTGTAATCCATTTTGAAGTTATTATAATAAAAAAATTTAGTATTTCAAAGGCTTTATTACTTTGATGTTTGCAATATGTCTATAAATCTTAAATCCCTTGAAATATTAAATAATGAAGTAAAAATAATCATGTGCATTGCATATCATGCATCATATTGCACATATTTCTTGCATTTGTTATGCATACCCAGGTGTCTTACCCAGCTTCTTTACTTCACTCAGCAAGCTGACTCATCACTACAACACTCAGGCTAACTTCTAAAAGAAGATGGACAACTTAGAACAGGAGAATCGCGAGCTACGCGAAGAAGTTTCCGCTTTGAAGGCTGGCTTGGCCAACTTGACTACTCTGATGGAAGCTCTAGTGGTTGCTCAGAATCAGCCACCGAGTGTTCAACCTCAACCAACAAGGGCAAGTAATAAAGTTCTGATTGTTCCTGTATCCGCTACTCCGGCTGTTGTTCAAAACCGTATGCCTCAGGGTTATTTGTGGGGAATTCCACAAAATTTTGCACCTGAAGGTTTCAATCTTGGCCCTCAATATGCTCCAGTGGTTCAGAATGTTGTTACTCCGGCACCTCCTTTGGTGCATATTGTTCCTGCTGCACCTCCTTCGGTGAATTTGGTTCCGTTTGTTAATGAAGATGTGTGTCGTCCTTTCCCTCCGCCGAGTGAAGACTTGGGTCTTTATGTTAGAATGGATGATTTCCAAGAACAGTTTGATAGAATGCAAAGAGAGATGAAGGCTCTTATGGGAAAAGAGTTATTTGGGCAGAATGTGAATGAGTTGTGTTTGGTCCCGAGTGTTAAAGTGCCTGCTAAGTTCAAGGTCCCGGAGTTTGAGAAGTATAAGGGCAGCACTTACCCTCGTGCTCATTTGGTGATGTACGTGAGGAGAATTTCTACCCACACTGATGATCAACGTTTTTTGATTCACCTTTTTCAGGATAGTTTGGTCGGCGCAGCGTTGAAATGGTATATGAGTTTGGACAATGCCAACATCCACACTTTTAATGATTTGGGAGAAGCATTCATTAAACAATACAAGTACAATGTGGACATGGCGCCCGACCGTGACCAGCTTAGGGCCATGGTTTAGAAAGACAGAGAATCGTTCAAAGAGTATGCGCAGAGATGGCACGAGGTAGCCGCCCAAGTGATTCCTCCTATGAAAGAGAAAGAAATGACTAAAAATTTTCATGAAAACGCTAGGCGCTTTCTACTACGAAAGAATGGTAGCAAGTGCCCCAAGTGATTTTACAGAGATGGTAGGGATAGGTGTCCGCCTAGAAGAGGCTGTAAGAGAAGGCCGTTTGACAAAGGGTGAAGGATCTGGAGGTGTGAAAAAGCCATCTTATGGGTTTACAAAGAAGAAAGAGGGGGATACAAATGTTGTTATGCAAGAGAGAAGGGTAAACGCTCCTAGAAGGAATTATCAGCATCATCGGCAAGTCGCCTCAGTTACTCCTATTATGAATGCCGCTCCGACTACCATTGCTTATCAAAGACCGTCCCATCAGGGGAATCAAGGGTATAATCAGAGAAGGGAGAACTATGACCCTATTCCCATGAGCTATGCAGAGCTACTACTAGCATTGATTCAGAAGAAGTTGGTCCAGACACGACCACCTCCAGCCGTACAATCACCATTGCCTTGGTATTACAAAGCGGACCAGACGTGTGCCTTTCATCAGGGAGCACCAGGGCATAGTGTTGAAAATTGTTATCCTTTGAGGACTGAAGTGCAAAGGTTGGTGAAGTCTGGAATTTTATCTTTCAAAGACATGGAACCTAATGTGAAAGACAATCCTCTACCCAAGCATGGTGGGGTGAATGTTATAAATATGGTGGCCGGTTGTCCAGGCGACTTCCAGATTTTTAACATTAATCTAGTTAGAGGGGATTTGGTGAAGATGCACGCAGACCTCTGTGAATTTATTTATTATACGCACGACCATGCTGGTTGTGCTATTTGCAGTACAAACATACAGGGTTGCGAGAAGATAAAGGTTGATTTACAGGAGATGATGGATGAAGGTTTAATCCATATAATCAGGCCTAGGGTAGAATATGAAGAGGAAGTGAATATGGTTTCTGGATGTCCGGGTGAATTCAAAATTTTTGATGTGGATCATTTGTATGAGGATCTCGTACATTTGCATGCTACCTTCTACCGTACTGCTGGTCAGGTGGAACACCAATATGGACCTTGCATAGTTTGTTGTCAAGACCCCCGAGGATGTTCTATTATGAGGGAAGGTGTTCAGTTGTTGTTAGACAATGGAACTATAAAGATCATAGGTCTAAGAGATGATTATCATAAAATTGATATGGTTGAAGTTTGTTTGATGGAAGAAGAGTCATAGGAAGAGTATGCCTCCGCGGATGAGTATTTCTCTTCAGACGAAGATTTGTTAGCCGTAAATGACCTTTTGATGGCTGATGGTGTTGAGGAAGGGGTAAACGTCATTGTACCTTGTTTTGGTGCACCCGCTCATCTTAAAGTGGAGTACCATAGCAAACCAGTTGTTTCCCCATTGGTAATTAGTCTGCCAGGTCCTGTTCCCTATAAATCAGATAAGGCTGTGCCTCACAAATACAACGCTACAATCTTAGAAGATGGGGTGGAAATTCCCATCCAGCCAATGCCAGATGTTGGAAATATAGCTGATAATAGCAGGGTGACCCGTAGTGGCCGTGTGTTTGCGCTGGTTATTCGAATAGATGTTGTTGCTGGAAAGAAAATTGCTGAGAATGATGAGCCTAAGAAGGTTGCAGGAGAGACTAGTGGAGTTACATTAGAGAAAGAAGTGGATGATATTTTGAAGATAATTAAGATGAGCGACTACAAAATTGTAGATCAGCTACTGTAGACTCCTTCAAAGATATCCATCCTAGCTTTATTAATTAATTCCTCTGCACATAAAGAATCGTTGATGAGAGTACTAGACCAAGCTTTTGTGGAGAATGACATGTCATTAGATCAATTCAGCAGCGTAATTGGAAATATTACGTCATGTAACAACTTGAGTTTCTGCGATGATGAGTTACCAGATGAAGGGAGGAATCACAACCTAGCCCTCCACATATCTATGAAGTGCATGAATGACTCTCTATCCAATGTGCTAATTGATAATGGATCCGCGTTGAATGTTATACCGAGGAGTACCCTTATGAAGTTAAAGTATCAAGGAGCACCTATACGCCTGAGTGGCATCATTGTGAAGGCTTTTGATGGGTCGAGGAAATCTGTCATTGGTGAAGTGAACCTGCCCATCCATATAGGACCACATTTGTTCTTGATAACCTTCCAGGTCATGGACATTATTCCCGCATATAGATGTTTTCTAGGACGACCATGGATACACGAAGCAGGGGCTGTCACTTCAACTCTGCATCAGAAGCTAAAATTTTTGCATGAAGGGAAGGTAGTGATCATAAATGGGGAGCAGGCGTTGTTGATATCCCATCTATCCTCTTTCAGTATTGTAGAAGCGGATGAGGCTGCTGTTGGAACCCAGTTCCAAGCCCTATCAATTGACAACATAAGAAGGAATGAGAATTTTATGGTTTCGCTGAAGGACGCACAGCAGGTTGTGCGCAATGGTCATAATGCAGTTTAGGGATGACTTGTGGATCCACCCGTGAACAAAAAATAGTTGGTTTGGGTTTCTCTTCGAGAAATGGAAAAGGCGAAAGTTTGAAATCAAAGTCTTCTGTGAACAATTATCATGATGTTTTCCGCAAAAGAGGCTACCTTCATCCAATTGGTTCTGGAATTAATGTTGTTGAAGATGATGAAGCAGAGCAGGAAGTACCGGATTATGTGACGCATGGAGTACGAGTTCAGAACTGGGTCACCATTGATGTTCCTTATTGCATACATATTTCAAAGTAATTTGTTTTGTTAAATATGTTTCTTTCTTTTGAAAAGCTTTCACTCTACCCAAGGTGGAAGTATTAATGTTGCAGGGCTTATCTGTTTGCTTTGACTTTTAAGATCATTAATAAAAGTTGTCTTTGCTTCCAAATATATGTCTTTAGCTTTTTCTTGGGAAATGGTAATCAAATAAAAAACCCTTTCAAAATAAATCATAATTGAAAATTAATCTGCATGATCACTTGTTATATGTGTCAGTTTCTAAAAGCAATCATAAATCACATGTGCAGATTAATTAAAAAACCCGTTAAATACAATGACCCCGCACCCTCTCCCAACTTTGATTGTCCTGTATTTGGGGCTGAAGAAGAATATTATGGTGAGATTCCAGAAGAGGTCTCACGGTTGCTTGAGCACAAGGAAACTACCATTCAGCCATATAAGGAGCCTTTAGAAGTGATTAATTTGGGTTCAGAAGAGGATCTGAAGGAAGTCAAGATTGGAGCATCGTTACATCCTGATGTGAAGAGCGGGTTGATTGAGTTGTTGAAAGAGTATATGGATATTTTTGCTTGGTCTTATCAAGATATGCCTGGTCTGGATGCAGACATTGTCGAGCATCATTTACCGTTGAAGCCAGAGTGTCCGCCAGTTAAACAAAAGTTGAGAAGAACCCACCCAGATATGGCAGTAAAAATCAAAGAGGAGGTCCTAAAGCATATTAATGCTGGTTTTCTTGTGACGCCAGTGTATCCTCAATGGATTGGCAATATTGTCCCAGTACCGAAAAAAGACGGAAAAGTCCGCATGTGCGTAGATTACAGAGATCTAAATAAAGCTAGTCCAAAAGATGATTTTCCATTGCCTCACATTGACATGTTAGTGGACAGCACAACAAAATTCAAATTATTCTCGTTCATGGACGGATTTTCTGGGTATAATTAAATAAAAATGGCTCTAGAGGACATGGAAAAAACAACGTTTATTACACCCTAGGGAACATTCTGTTATAGAGTGATGCCCTTCGGGTTGAAGAACGCAGGTCTAACGTACCATAGGGCTATGATAACCCTATTTCATGATCTGATGCACAAAGAAATCGAAGTATATGTTGATGATATGATTGCCAAATCCCAAACTGAAGAAGGGCATATAGAAAATTTGTTGAAGTTGTTTCAGTGTTTGAGAAAATATCGTCTCCGCTTGAATCCAAATAAATGCACCTTCGGAGTTAGATCGGGGAAGTTGTTGGGTTTTATCGTTATCCAGAAAGGAATTGAAGTTGACCCTGATAATGTCAAGGCAATTCAAGAGATTCCAGCACCAAGAACTGAAAAGCAAGTCAGGGGTTTCCTCGGGCGTTTGAATTATACTTCCATATTTATTTCCCACATGACTGCAACGTGTGAACCGATCTTCAAGTTGTTAAAGAAAGATCAAGGTTGTGTGTGGACGGATGACTGCCAAAGGGAATTTGAGAGTATTAAAGAGTATCTTCTTGAACCTCCTATCTTGCTCCCTCCCGTAGAAGGAAGACCGTTGATTATGTATCTAACAGTGTTAGATAAATCCATGGGTTGTATTCTGGGACAATAAGATGAAACAGGGAAGAAGGAGTTCGCATTTATTATCTCAGCAAAAAGTTCACTGATTGTGAGTCACGATATTCCATGCTGGAAAAGACATGTTGTGCTTTGGCCTGGGCGATAAAGCGTTTGCAGCAGTATATGTTGAATCATACCACTTGGTTGATCTCCAAAATGGATCCAATCAAGTATATTTTTGAGAAGCCTGCTCTTACTAGGAGAATTTCCCGCTGGCAGATGTTGTTATCTGAATATGATATTGAGTACCGCACTCAAAAGGCTATTAAAAGTAGTGTGTTGTTAGATTACCTTACTCATCAGCCGGTGGAAGATCATCAGTCTACAGATAATGAATTCCCCGATGATGATGTGATGTTTCGGAAAGTGAAAGATTGTGATGAACCATTGCCCGAGGAAGGCCCTGACCCTGAATCTCGTTGAAGTTTGATATTTGATGGAGCGGTGAATGCTTATGGAAAAGTAATTAGTGCTGTGATTTTCACTCCTCATGGATCGCACATTCCTTTTACTGCAAGGTTAACATTTGATTGCACTAATAATATGGCAGAATATGAGGCTTGCATCATGGGTCTTGAGGAAGCTGTTGATCTCAGAATCAAAATTCTCGATGTGTATGGTGATTCAGCTTTGGTAATAAATCAGATTAAAGGAGAATGGGATACTCGTCACCCTGGCTTGATCCCTTACAAATAATATGCAAGAAGATTATTACCCTTCTTCAATAAAGTTGAATTCCATCACATTCCTAGAGATGAAAATAAAATGGAGAATGCTTTGGCAACTCTGGCTTCCATGTACCAAGTGAATACTTGGAATGATATACCCTAAATTACAATTTGACGACTAGATAGGCCCGCTCATGTGTTTGTAACAGAGGAGGTAGCAGATGAGAAACCTTGGTATTATGATATCAATCATTTCCTTCATACTAAGGAATACCCGATTGGTGCGTCGGGGAAAGATAGAAAGACATTGAGAAGATTGGCAGGCAGTTTCTTCCTCAGTGAAAATGTGTTATACAAGAGAAATTATGACATGGTCTTGCTCTGATGCGTGGATAGACATGAAGCAGACATGTTGATGCATGAGATTCATGAAGGTTCATTTGGAACTCATGCTAATGGACATTCGATGGCTAAAAAACATGCTAAGGGAAGGTTACTATTGGTTGACAATAGAATCTGACTGTTACAAAATTACAAAGAAGTGCCATAAATGCCAGATTTATGCGGATAAGATCCATGTGCCTCCGGAACTTCTCAATGTGATTTCCTCCCCATGGCCTTTCTCTATGTAGGGTATTGACATGATCGGGATGATAGAACCCAAAGCTTCGAATGGACACCGTTTTATCTTGGTAGCAATTGACTACTTTACCAAATGGGTAGAGGCTGCTTCATATGCCAATGTTACCAAACAGGTGGTTGTGCGTTTCATCAAAAACAATCTTATATGCCGGTATGGTGTTCCGAGTAGAATCATCACTGACAATGGCTCGAATTTGAACAACAAGATGATGACAAAACTGTGTGAAGAATTCAAGATTGTCCATCACAATCTGTCTCCATACAGGCCAAAGATGAATGGGGCTGTTGAAGCTACTAATAAGAATATCAAGAGAATTATCCAGAAAATGGTTGTTACTTATAAGGATTGGAATGAAATGCTTCCTTTTGCTCTGCATGGATATCGAACATCTGTTTGCACTTCAACAGGAGCAACCCTGTTCTCCCTAGTATATGGAATGGAAGTTGTAATCCCTGTTGAGGTTGAGATTCCCTCTTTGCGTGCGATAATGGAAACCAAGTTGACAGAGGCTGAATGGGTCCAGAACAGGTTTGACCAATTGAACTTGATTGAAGAGAAGAGAATGACAACTTTATGTCATGGGCAGTTATATCAGAGAAGAATGAAAACATCATTTGATAAAAAGGTCAAACCTCGTGAATTCAGAGAAGGCGACCTCGTGCTCAGGAAGATCATGTCTTTCAACACTGATTCTAGGGGCAAGTGGACTCCCAATTTTGAAGGCCCGTATGTTGTCAAGAAAGCCTTCTCTGGTGGTGCATTAATTCTTGAAACTATGGATGGCGAGGAGTTCCCACGGCCCATGAATGCTGACGCGGTCAAGAAATACTTCGCCTAAAGAAATAAAAGAACAGCTTGCTAAGTTGAAAACTCGAAAGGGCGGTTTAGGCAAAAAGGAGCGTCTCGGTAGGCCGAAAACCCAAAAGGGAGGTCTAGGAAAAAATTAGAGACATAAACAGAATAAATTTCCCGCTAAGTTGAAAACCCGCAAGGGCAGCTTAGGCAAAAGTTAGGGATTTTTCTTGGCAAGTAACTACGTCAGACAAGACTTGATCGTTGAAGCAAAAATCTTCTCGGATCCTCACCATACTTCAACAAAAGCTGCTGCTCAGGACTTCAAAAGTTGTTAGATGTAATGGTGGTCATTGTATCTCAATGTATCTTTTCCATTACGTATTACCATTTCCCAAACTTTGTAATCATCCATGGAGTCTCACCATTTGCAGACTACCATTCTATTAATGAAATTCGAGCTTTTACCCAATTCTTTGTGTTCTTATTTTATTTAGCTTACAAAGCCTTCATTTATTACTGATAATAACTTTCAAAGCAAAAGGATTAAAAAGAAAAATTGACTTTTCAAATAAAAGGAGATCTTCACAATTCAATTTACTTTGGGATTTATGATGAAACAATGACAACAAGAATGGTGATCTCAGGAATGAACAAACTCTGGTTGTTTTAAGAAGATTTACTCCCTTCATGAAGGTTTTCTCAGGTTATTTTACTGGTATGTGCGCATTCTTTGTGTGTTTATCAGATAGTTAAAGACGATACCAATCGGTGTAAGGTGCAGTATTGGGTTTGTGAATCCATTATCCCAAGCCAAGTCTTGGTTCGCTTTTGATTTTGGGTTTGCATGGTTAGAATCCTCCGTCGCAGATTCCCCAGCAAAGTTTTCCCTCATATAATGAAAGGTTTTATTCCCTTGGTGTGCTAAGATATCGCTCTTTTTGCAGTATTGGCATTAGAGTTGACTTCTTGATTTCCCAGGAAGGCTATCCCAGGGCATCTCTTGTTGGAATGAGTATTCGTGATGAAAATTTTTCAATCCGCAGTTTTTTCTCCAGGGAGGTAGACTTGAATTCCCCAGTGAGGTTTGGTTGTTTCGGCGTCAGCCTGCTTTATTTGAGGCTGGTCTTGTAACCTTCAGTAGGAATGTTGCTTTTTAAAAACTGCTTCTCCGATGAAACCGGAAGAAGGATGTTCTATCCCGGTATATGTTTAATTTGGCTACATCTGGATTATGTTTCTTCTCAGTGAAGTTAAGGAAAGCAATAGGTTTGGTTTCTGCAATTTCTTTTACCTTTCTTGGATTGATCTTTCTGGTTGAAGTTTAGCCCAATGTTGTTAGTACCTGGGGCAGTTTTGTTTATTTGTACTGATTATGTATCCTTTTACCAGCATATGCACGATATCACTCATACATTCATACATACATCATGCATTGCTAAAAACCATCGTTCATTGATATTGTGTTCTGATCTTCCTGCAGCGCTCTTTGCTTAGTTGAATTTGGTTTTCCCTCTTGAGTTTATTTCTCAAAGCATGCATCTGCATTAGCGGTCCTGCTCCGGTTTATTTCTGAATTGGATTTGTGGTTGCATGACAATATTATTTACTTTGGATTTCTGAGAACTTTGAGTTTTGGTTTGTGCATTTATTTTGCACGAGAAGACTTTATCTCCTCAGCAGGAATATCGTGGCATTTCCCCAGGAAGTCATATCTCTTTCCCCAGGAAGTCATATCTCTTTCCCCAGGAAGTCATATCTCTTTCCCCAGGAATCCATATCTCTTTCCCCAGGATGTCATATCTCTTTCCCCAGGAAGTCATATTTCTATCCCCAGAAAGTCGTTTCTTTTTACAATCCTCCATGAAAACAAGCCACAAGTCTCTTTATTTGAGCAACTCATGCTTCCCTGTACAAGTCGACGTAAATTTTTTTGCTATTTCCTCTATGAGTGGTTAGTTTGCAGTCCGTCGTCAGTTTATGTCAGTGGATGGCAAGACTTTCAAATTCACAGAAACTGCTCGTTGTGAAGCCTTTGCAAGTGTAAGTCTCTTTATTTGAGACAGCTTACATATTACCTTTTCCAGGCAGAATTCCTTGGTTAAAGAAGAAGTTGAGACCTGTTCTAGGTAAAACGCTAGAATTTTGGGATAACTTGATATTTTCTCTTTCTACCTTCAGTGAACGTTGGTAGTACATTGGCAGTGAACGTCGGTGTTTTTTATCTTTTTGCTATCATCAGTGAACATTGATAGTTCATCGTCAGTGAACGGTGGTGGTATGATATATTTTCTCCATACCTTCAGTGAACGTTGGTAGTACATCGGCAGTGAACATTGGTGTTTGTTATCTTTTTGCTATCTTTAGTGAACATCAATAGTTCATCGTCAGTGAACGACGGTGATATGATATTTTCTCTCTACCTTCAGTGAACGTTGGTAGTACATCGGCAGTGAACGTCGGTGTTTGTTATCTTTTTGCTATCTTCAGTGAACGTTGATAGTTCGTCGTCAGTGAACGGTGGTGATATGATATTTTATCTCTACATTCAGTGAATGTTGGTAGTACATCGGCAGTGAACGTCGGTGTTTGTTATCTTTTTGCTATCTTCGGTGAATGTTGATAGTTCATCGTTAGTGAACGAAGGTGATATGATATATTTTCTTTCTACCTTCAGTGAACGTTGGTAGTACATCGGCAGTGAACGTCGGTGTTTGTTATCTTTTTGCTATCTTCAGCGAATGTTGATAGTCCATTGTGATACGGTGGGAGAACTGACTTGTGATTTTGCGTTTGTTTTCGCAAAATGTTTCGGTTTAGCAAGAGTCGCCACCGACTTTTTATTTTATCCTAAGGAAAGGTCAAAAAGCACAGGAAAGACCTTTGAGATGTTTTCTTGGGTTCGGGGAGTAGATTATAGAAAGGGAAGGTATTAGCACCCTTTCTATCCATGGTTATCCATGGGCTCTTAGTTACTTGCTTAGATCACTTGCTTTGCATTTTCAATTGTTTGAAATGCTGCTTTGTGTGTGGTTTTGAAAGATGTTTTGAAAAGAGGCCATCGTTGTGGCAACCTTTGTAATGATTCTTGTTTGAATGTATACAGAGGTGTATCGTCTTTTGAAAAGTTTTTCAATGTTTTTGAAAGTTGTTTTGAAATTGTGTTGTGATATGTGTTTTTGAAAAGTAGCAAGGATGTTTTCTTTGCAAGTTTGATCAAGTAACTAAGAGTTGTCTACCCTATTTTACTCAAAGATCTTTCCTTATGTTTTTAACCCTTTTAACATTGTTGTTTCACCATTGTATTTGGTGAACAACCTTGTGTTAGGATGTAAACGGGACGGGCGCGGGTCATCGTATGGACCATGAAAGCAATAGTGTCAAGTATTTTTTGGCAATTTTCTTGAGGGACTATGATCATTTTTGTTTAGGCAACAAGATAGCGTCATCGAGGGACTATGATCATTTTGTTTGTTTTTGTTTTGTTTTCCCAAAGTACTTGACATGCAAACATGGCCTGTTTTTGAAGGCAACAAGTGGATGTAACCCTAGGGGTGTAAGTGTGCAAGTGCGTTTTGTTGCATACAAGAGTTTATCTTTGAATTAGGATTTTGTATTTCATTGATTTTATCTTTCCATACACATCCTAATTACTAGCATTTATATTTGAAAGCAATAAAAAGCAGAAATATAAAATCCTACACTATTACATCAATTAGGGGGTGGGGATACGTATTTGTACATGGGGTCGTTCAACGAGAAAAATAGATAAGAAAAAAAAATAACAAAAGCAAGATAGAGAGAAAGAGAGAGAGAGCCAACGCGCTGCTGAGAGGTCATCAGAAGTTCTGACTCAGGCCTGCTGCCAGATTATCAACCTTTTGGTTAAACTGTATGAGTCAGAACTTCTGACTCTGGCACCTTCAAAATAGAAACCTGTTAGTGGGAAGATCAGAAGTTCTGACCCCCATGCGCTGCAAGACAAAAGTTTGTTAGTGGGGATATCAGAAGTTATGATCCTGCTGGAAATACAATAATTTTCAGAAGTGCTGATATTATTGACAGCAGAACAAGCTTCAGATGTGCTAACGTCAAAGTCAGCACTTGGCTTCTCCCTGTGCTAATCAGAACATCTGCAATTTTGTTATTTTTCCACAAAACAGAAAACATGTTTGGGACAACTTCCGCAAATGTCAAAGTGTTTCAGGAGACAGAACCAACAAGGTCACATGCAGGTTCTACGCTGATTCACTTCCTATTAAAACATTTTGAGGCGTGAAAATCCTCAGAACGCAAACAGCAGCAACATGATATTTACATTATGTTTATTTGAGCATGCAAAGCTGATGATGCTTAGCAGCATGGTGAAGGTCAGCAGGTGCTTATCTGGCTGTTGGAAAATGTTGTGAGTGAGGGCTAGCTTTTAGCTCTGATGGTTTTCTGGACAAGTTCTTTTTTGAAGGGGTAGATGAAGGTGTATGTGTATGTATGGTCAGACGCTGAAAGGGTGTTTTTTGGTCACAAAGAAAACTGGGTATTGATGAAGTTTGGAGGTAGGAAGTTCAAAGTTATGAAACACTGGCAATTTTGGCAGAGTTCCACAAGGTTTTCTTCACCAGAGTTTTCTGTTTCTTCTAAATTTTTCTGGATGTTTTTTCACGTCCCCTTTGTGATGGACAATGGTGCTCTATTTATAGGCAAAGCTCTTGTGGGTTCTTGAACGTTAAAGGCGCCAACAGAGGTTAAATTATTATTTTTTTGAAAGAAGTTCCTGGAAAATTGTGATAAAGGATAGCCTTTCAGCCTAGGCTGGAACAATAGGCAAGGATTGGGGATAAGTGACCTCTATAGGTGGAAGGTGGCGCGTAGACCCATGCCTAAACCTGCATAAAGGCGTTTACCAAGCCACACGTGAAGAGACCTCTTGGATGAATGTTTAGGAGTGGTTGGGAGCATTAATGAGCATTAAATGGTGATGAGATTTATCAACACCAAAATTCTAGTAATAGGAGAAAAACTTGAACCAGCAGTTCTGCTTTACTAAAAACAACGTAAACCATGCTCTGGTCTTGGCCTCTTGCTGTCTCAGCAAATTTTGGGGATTCTCCTGACTTTCTAACACATTCCTTAGACTTGCTTCTGGAAATCCTGGACTAAGAGATTCTGTGTCAGTGTAACACCCACTCTTCTGACCCTTTCATCTTCTGATTTCAGCATGTTCTGAAGGAGCCTTCGGACCTCTTTGCTTCCTTTACATTCCTCTAGCAAACTCTGGCTGAACTTGCGTAACTGCTGAAAGAGCCATGTTCTGTTTGAGGCTTAAGTGTTGAACCATGTTTGCAACCTCTGACTGAGCTGATGTAGCTGCTGAAGAGCCAACTTCTGACTGCGTTGATCCAAGCTTGCAACTTCTGACCATTTCTGTCTAGAGTTTGGTCCAGAAGTTCTGAAGTGCTATTTTCTTCTTAAACACCCATTTTTAGAGAAAAAATCCAAATGTTTAGAATTTAATTTTTTCAAGGTAAGAGCGTTGCTTTTAGAGCTTGTGTGATCATTTTGCTCTTGTAAATGGTTTGCTTGGGAAGAAATGATAATTCAGGACTTGGATTTGTTTCAGAGAGACTCTGAGAATCCATGATGGTTTCCTGAAGAAAGAGAGGGCAAATTTTGGGGTGCAACAGCTGCCCCTGTTCAATCTTCTTGAACCTGAAGAGTTAGATTGACAATTTTGCCTTTCGCGACTCAAAGGTAAAAGAGGATTGGACACTAGAGTGCCCGAAAAATTTGCACTCGTCAAAGCGTAGTTGAGGGAATGGGCTTAAAAGACGCCATTTGGAGATGGGCTTAGAGATGCCATCTGGAAATTGTTGGTAGGAGGATGGGCTTATAGATGCCATCTGAAGGTGATTGTATCTTGTTGGAGATGGGCTTGAAGATGCCATCCAAAAATCTTTGTTAACTTGCAATGTTGTAAGTCAAAAGAATGAGTATCAAATGGTATCCGTGTCTGGAATGCATTCGAACTGTATCTGGAGACTGAATTTGTATGAGCAAAATAATGGCCTCCGTGTCTGGGGCATATCTGAGCCGTAACTGTGTTTGAATGTAGAATGAATATCAGAATGACTGCCGTGTCTGGAGTGTATCTGTATTGTATCTAGGTAACAGAGAAATATCTGTGTATGAAGCAATTGTGTGCTGGGGCTAAACTCTGAATGAGTGACAGAATGGCAACCATGTTTGGAGCGTATCTGGACTGTATCTAAGGTTGAGATCTGTATGAGTAGCAGAACGACTTCCGTGTTTGGAGTGTATCTGAAACTGTAACTGGGATCTGAATAAGTGACATAATGACTTCCTTGGCGACTGCACTGGGGAGAATCAAACTGTAAGGGTCAGAATGGTATCCGTGTTTGGAATGCACTGGACCTTGAAGTTGATAAATGAATCTGAATGAGAGATAGAATGGCTGCCGTTTCTGGAGCGTATCTAGTCTGTATCTGATTGCTGTAGTCTGAATGAGTAATAGAATGACCGTCGTGTCTGGGGTGTATCCATAATGTATCTGACTTGAAATTATGAATGAGTAATAGAATGACTGTCGTGTCTGGGGTGTATCCATACTGCATCTAATTGTTAGCGATAGCCTTTTAATCTTACCCTGAAAAGGATAAAATGTTAGCTAAAACACAAAGTTATGTTGCGTGAGATGTATGATGCAATGAATTGTGTTTCATCAATGTTTGTGATATGAATGTAATGAATGCGCATGTAAGCTGGGCAGCTGTCTTGCTGAGGATAGATGAATCCTGGATAGCCGGAAATAAAAGAATCTTGACTGCTGTTGGGGAAAGTAAATCCTTGACTGCTGCAGGGGAAAGCAAGAATCTTTTGATCGCTGAAAATGAGAAATCCTGGGACCACTGTTGGAGACTCAGGAGCTTGGGTTGTATGCCAATCTACTGGGGATTCCAGGACGAGAGTCTTCATTCTGTTAAGGGTCAGAAATTGGGAGCATACCAATCTTCTGCGGTTTCAAGGATGAGAATCTTCATTCTGTAAACAATTAACTGTTATCTGGTCGATCTCCAGGCTTCACAATAACTTGTTGGGCTGTTATCATGTCGAATCCGGGCTTCACGGCTTGTGTTAAAGATATACCACTATCTGGTCGACTCCAGGCTTCGTAGTATTCTTGGCTGCTGTCTGGTCGTAATCCAGGCTTCACAGAAACTTGTATTGCTCTTTGGTCATAATCCAGGCTTCACAATAACTTGTTGAGCTGCTATCCGGTCGAATCCGGGCTTCACGGCTTGTGTTAAGAATATACCACTATCTGGTCGACTCCAGGCTTCGTAGTATTCTTGGCTGCTGTCTGGTCGTAATCCAGGCTTCACAGAAACTTGTATTGCTATCTGGTCATAATCCAGGCTTCACAATAACTTGTTGGGGATTAAACTATTATCCGGTCGAATTTGGGCTTCATAGCTTGCTCTTAGGAGATACCACTATCTGGTCGTAATCCAGGCTTCGCAGTAGTCTGATACTGTTATCCGGTCGTAATCCGGGCTTCACAATATGGTGTAGAGATCAAGATACTATCTGGTTGAATCCGGGCTTCATATCTTGGATTTTGTGATAATTTGATCATTGACGACCGTAACTTCCAACAGGTGATGAAGGAACTCTTGAACGACCGATCAATTTGAAATGTAATTTGTTTTGGAAAATAAATCCTTGACAAATGTTGGGGAAATAAACCCATAACCGAAGCTGGGGATAGAAAATCCTTTGATTATTGAGGGTGAGAAATCCTTGCTGACTGCTGATTGCTTGGGGAGCAAGATCTTCAATTATTGAGGGATTTTAGGGCCACTGCTGGGGATTGAGGATCCTTGGTGACTGAGGGGAATGAGAATTCTGATGATCTCTACTGGGAGTTCAGAACCTGGGAGACTCATGCTGGAGAAGTAAGACTGAGAATCTTCAATCTGAGGGAAAGTATCCCTGTGGGGAGAATGTTCACTAGTCTGGTTCCGCTGGGGATTGATAGTTGGAAGTTTTAGCTCCGCTGGGGATTAACAGTTTTGACTTTAACTGGGGATAGGATTTTCAGATTTTTAAGGCTCCACTGGGGATACTGAAACTTAACTCTGAGGGGAATTAAGTTCCGGGAGGCTCTCTGGCTGGGGAAATCAGCTTTGAGAAAGCTTTTGTTCTGCTGAAGATCCTGAAGTTTAATTCTGTTTGGGGAATTAAGTTCTGGATTTTAACTTTGTTGAGGAGTTTGGAATTCAATTCCGCTGGGGATTCTTTCTGAAAGGGCATCAGGATATCTATCTGTACCTTCAACCTATCAGCAATCATCTTTCTTGATTTGTAAGAAAATGATTATGTTCAAATGCATATGCCTATTTAACAAAACATTGGACGTTTCTCAAATAAAACATAAGTGTAAAAAAGCAAAAGGAAGACAAAGCAAATTTCTGTATTTGGAAAAGTGTTTGTATTAACCTTTTATGAGTATCTTTGTACAAAGGAGACAGACATCCTAGTAAGAGGATGTTGTCGTAAATATTTGAAAAATTTATACAAAAGAAAGATGGCTATGCGCAACAATTCCATGGGATTCCCATTCTGCTACAGCTTTCATAACTCTAAATATCTTGTCCATTCACTGCTTTGTCCACCGATGATTGGATTGATCAGAAGCTCGGAACTTGTTGATGAAGAGATTGTTCTTTAAAGTGATCCGACGAGACATAGTCATACGCTTCAATTCCCTAACTTTTACCTGGATCGCCCTTTCGGGTTTTCAATCCACCGGGAAACCCTTTTTTGCCCAAGTCACCCTTTCGGGTTTTCAACTTGTCAGGTGTACAGATTTTTTTGTTTTATCCCTAATTTTTGCCTGAATCGCCCTTTCGGGTTTTCGGTTCACCGGGATGCCCTTTTTTGCCCAAGTCGCCCTTTCGGGTTTTCGACTTGTCGGGTTGTTTCATGCATAGTATTTTTTGACTATGTCTGCGTTCGCAGGGTGCGGCAAATCGTCGTCGTCCATGGTGGTCAGAATCATTGCACCACCAGAAAAGATGCTCTTGATCACAAATGGTCCTTCGTAAGTAGGAGTCCATTTGCCCCTGGGATCACTTTGCGGCAAGATGATCCGCTTGATTACAAGATCTCCGACTTGATATACTTGACATCTGACCTTCTTGTTGAAAGCCTTGATCATCCGTTTTTGGTACGTCTGACCATGGCAAATAGCAGTGAGTCGCTTCTCATCGATCAAATTGAGTTGATCAAGTCGGGTCTGAACCCAATCGTCTTCACTCAAACCAGCGTCTTTCATAATCCTTAGGGAAGGAATCTGAACCTCCAAGGGAAGAACAGCTTCCATGCCATATTCCAAAGAGAATGGGGTTGCCCCTGTCGAAGTACGTGCCGTGGTACGATATCCATGCAGAGCAAACAGTAACATCTCATGCCAGTCTTTGTAGGTGACTGTCATTTTCTGAATGATCTTCTTGATGTTTTTGTTCGCAGCCTCAACATCACCGTTCATCTTCGGTCGATAGGGAGATAAATTGTGATGATAAATCTTGAACTGCTCGCATAGAGCGGTGATCGTAGTATTTTTCAGATTTGTACCGTTGTCTGTGATGATCCTGTTGGGGACACCATACCGGCATATGAGGTTCTGCTTGATGAAGCGGGTAACCACATTCTTTGTAACAGAGGCAAAGGAAGCTGCTTCGACCCATTTGGTAAAATAGTCAATAGCGACCAAGATGAAGCGATGTCCATTGGACGCTGTAGGCTTGATCTCTCCAATCATGTCAATGCCCCACATTGTGAATGGCCAAGGAGCTGTCAGAACGTTGAGAGGAACAGGAGGAATATGAACCTTGTCGGCGTAGACTTGACATTTGTGGCAAGTACGGGAATGTTGATGGAAATCAGCTTCCATGGTAGACCAGTAATAGCCTGCCCTTAGAATCTTTTTAGCCATCTGTTGTACCCCAAAATTTGCCCTCCCATATTCTTCAAGAATTGCAAAGAGCATGCTTCAAAATCTCCCCAAGGGTTGCACAGTTCAAGGGCCTCCTAACAGTCAAAAACTAGGGTTTTGATTCTGGCAAAGAAGTTGAAGTTTCCAAGGGCCCAATCAAGTCCCACATGCCTACAAACATGGTCAAGCATCCACATGTCAAGTTTCAAGACTTACAGCACAAAATTGCACAGTCAAAAACCCTAATTGCCCTACAGTCAACTGCAGGGGCAAAATGGTCATTTGACAGTCAAAAGTTCAAATTTTTGGTCAACATCTTACTTTGAAGCCACAAACATCATTTGATCAATTCTTGATCATGATTTTCAAGGCATGGCTCAAAAAGTCTCAAGATGCAAAAGTTTCCATATTTGGACAGTTGAAAAAGTCAAATGTAACTTGACCAAGGCATAACTTCTTCATGGTTCATCAGAAAAATTCCATCCAAAGCTCATTTTGAAGAGAATGACATTTCCTACAACTTCTCTTCACACTTCAAGTCCAAGAAATGCTCTCACAAAAAGTTATCAATTTCAACATTATAGGTCATTTTCAAAAGTCAACAAAAAGCACTTTAAGTCAAAGACCATAACTTGCGATTGGCAAATCAAAATGCCATGGGACCAAAGGCATTGGTTAGAGGACTTCAAGACCTTTCCAAAATGTCCAAGAACATGATCAAAGCTTAAAAATTGAGCAAGATATGCTTTGTGGAAGTTGGGAAATTTTTGGGAATTTTGAAAAGTCAACTTTACTTCAAATGCCTCAAAATTGCTAATGGGCCACATTTTCTTCCAAGAATCATTATCCAAAGGCTATGCACGACCATTTGATCCAAAGGGGATTTATTTCATCATTTTTTTTTATTTATTTGAATTTTTAATCACTATTAATTCATTTAATGAAATAAAATATGACAAAAATAGAAAACCATGTTTTTTAATCCTTTTTTTGCAGCATATTCTCTCCATAAAACCTCAAGATTCGTGCACACCCAATTTGGAAAGGTTTGGCCATGATTGGTATCAAAAACACATGGAAAAGATTTGAAAATATTTCATTAAAGATCAAATATTTGATTCATCAAAACATTGATCTCTTGGCTCAAATTTCTACCCTAATCCATTGGCATACATAAGCAGATGATAACCCTAATGCTCACAACCTAAAAGCTGCGCCCAAACCTAAGAACAAACTTTGCAATTTTTGTCAAAAGTTCCAAAACTGATTTCACACATAGAGCGTGATTCAAAGCTTCTAACCAATTCCAAAAGCTTTCTGAGGCATCACTGAACCTAACTGAATCCTTTTCCACGCTTCTAACGCAAAGAATTGGTAACATGATGCCATCCTGTTCTTAACATTTGTCAAATTCGTGTTTCAATTTATACGCATCCTCATTGCATTTTTTCTGTTGATTTATACTAATTGAATCATTCTGAAGCTAACTATGCCATTCAATTGAGTTTTCGTGCCCTATATATGAATCCACCATTGAAGTTTGCTAGGGTTTCAGAGCTGTAAAATTAGGGCTTTGCGCTTGGGGAAAAATTGGCCAACAAGACCTGGACCACTGAACTCACGACCTTCATACAAATCCATTACACATGTCGCGCTCAATTTATGAGCAACCAGGGCCTATTCGCTATTTTCACGTTTACCACTTAGTGGGGGTTTAAAACCCCCGCTATCTCTTTTTATTTTGCAGGCAGCATGAAGAAGATGGAGGACGTGTCCATTGCTCACAAGCGCGTTTGAATTTCGTGCAAAAAACACCACTAGTCATTGTTTTGCATTATGTTGTTTATTTGTCATATTATATTATAAACGCGCTAATGGCTCAGTTGGCAGGCATATGGTTTGGTAAGCAATGGGACCTGGGTTCGATTCCCAGGTCCCCTCCCTTTCTCATATTATTTTGTTTTCCATGTTCCTACGCAGCGTGCATTCCAGGGGTTCACCATACACCCAATGCCAAAGCTTGCCAAGTGTCCTGGAAGATGCATCTGAAGGTCATAATGGGAGGTCCAGGGAACACCCCAGTCAACGCATATGCACGTGGCCAGAAAAGTCAAAAGAGGCCTCCAATAAATGGGCCAAAAATGCTGGAAAATACCTCCAAATTGGGGTCAAGACCCCCCATTGGTTTGCTTTTTTTCATTCTCTTTATTTTTTCTATTTTATTTATTTTATTTGGTTTTAGTTTAATTCTTTAAATTAATTTTTTCTTTAACATAAAAAAATAATAAAAAATCAGAAAGACAAAAAATAAAAAATATATTTTATTTAAATGTTCTTGTAAATAAACTTTATTAATTAATTTAGTTTTTAATTCTAGGTTTAATTCTAATGTTTTTCTTAATAAACTAAAAAATGTAGAATTAGGGTTTTAAATACTTTTATTCTTTTTCTCTTCTTTTACCATTATTAAATACTAATTATTTTTATAAATAAATTGCCATGTAAATAATTAATTAAAATTAGGTCAAAATTAAACTTTTTTGTAATAATTAAAATGTTTAGAATTAGGGTTCCAATTTCATTTAATTTTCTCATTAAATTCCATAAATACAAAAAACTCAAAAATAATTTCCTTTTCTCATTTAACTTAATTAATTTATTAATTGTAATTTAATTTCCTTAAAAGGGTCCAACGCCCTCGCATTCGATCATAATTCTATTTCGCGCGCTTATTTTATTTCCTTTTTTATAAATTTCATGTAATTATCCCAAAGCCATGTAATAGATTAATTAGGATATTTATTTTTTCGCACTTTATTTTATTTCAAATCGGGTCTTGGACTAATTTGGCGATGTAGACCCGTGCCTTTGTAATAGCGTAGGACTTTTTAATTCCGCATCCTTTAACTGTTAATAATTTGCATGAAAGAATGAATGTCAAAAATAAAAGCAACGCGTAGATCACCAATGCATGACAAGACAAAGATATCTGAAAACGACACACAAATCACACACCACCCCCTAGGGTACGTCTCACTGTTGCCTTGCCCCTCGAAAGGTGGTCGTCGATTAGAGGATGTTTTAGTGATTCCTCATGTCCATGAACATGGCATGAGGGTAGCTCCTAAGGTGTCTTCCTATTGCTCTGGTGATCACCATGTCCCGAACCCTTGAATTGACCCGAACACCTCCAACGGTGGTGCTACCTACCTCTCAATGGTGGGATGGCACTACTTTAAGGACATTTACACAGACGAATTTCTTAGGGTAGGTAGACAACTCGTAGATACTTGCTCTAATTTCAAAACAAATCAAAAAACTTCTTTTCACACCGACACTTTTCAAGAAGCTTTCGAAAGAAACTTTTCAAACACTCTTGAGGACTGATACAAGAGTCGAACTGAAATTTTCAAAGAAACTTTTTAAACCCACAGTTGAAAAGCAAACAAACAATTTTGAAAACACAAATAAGCAAGTATCTAAGAGCCCATGGATAACCATGGATAGAAAGGGTGCTAACACCTTCCCTTTATATAAATCTACCTCCCGAACCGAGAGCAATCTCTATAAGGAATTTTTCTGTGCTTTTGTCCTTTCCATTTGGAGAAAATAAAAGACGGTGGCGACTCTTGCTTCCGCGACATTTCGCGAACCAGCGTTAAACAGTCAGTTCCAGATCCACCGATCACACCATCGTATGTCCGCTCAAGTGGGTGCCAAATGTGCCACTATGTATCTCGGTCATGATTAACTCTGCTTCAGCTTTGTCTACACATCGGAGTAAAACACAATCATGGCTGCGTTTATAGAGGATGCCGTTGCTTAGGAAGAACTTGGCAGCAAATCTCCTTAAGAACTTCTTGTCATTTACGGAAGCTCCTTCGGGATATTCTCTAGTCTGGAGATACCTTTTGATTTCATGGAACCAGGGTTGTTCCACTACTTCTTCGGTATTAACCTCATGACAATGCGCAGGTTCGTCCATTCGCTCGATGGTGATTTGGGGAGCCTCATTATCCCAGTTGAGTTTAAACATGGAAGACATTGTAGCCAGAGCATTGCTAGCTGATTCTCTATTCGCGGGAAATGCTCGAAGGTGATTTGCTCGAAATGAGGCAACAATGTCAGGACATGTTCTTTGTATGGGATAAGATTAGGATGTTTGCTGTCCCACTCTCCTTTGATTTGACTGATAACCAAAGCCGAGTCCCTAAATACAACCAAAGATTTGATTCCCAAGTCTATAGCAGCCTTGAGACCAAAGATGCAAGCTTCATATTCGGCCATGTTGTTGGTACAGCTGAAACAAAGTCGGGCCGTGAAAGGCGTATGGCAACCTTCTGGGGAAATGAGCACTGCACCAATACCGTTTCCAAGTGCATTCGAAGCACCATCAAAGTATAGGGTCCATCGGGATCCATTTTCAGGTCCGTCATACGGTCCGTTACTTTCAATGTTGTCCAATGTCATGATGTCCTCGTCCGGGAAGTCAAATCTCATGGATTGATAATCTTCGATAGCTTGATGAGCTAGATGGTCAGCTAGCACACTCCCTTTTATAGCTTTTTGGGTAGTATACTGGATGTCATACTCAGTCACGATCATTTGCCATCTAGCAATTCTTCCAGATAAAGCAGGCTTCTCGAAGATATATTTGATCGGATCCATTTTGGAAATCAGCAAGGTGGTATGAGTCAACATATACTGCCTTAGTCGGCGAGCAACCCATACCAAAGCGCAACAAGTTTTCTCGAGCAGTGAGTAGCGAGTCTCACAGTCGGTAAACTTTTTGCTAAGGTAATAAATGGCATGCTCTTTTCGACCAGACTCGTCATGTTGGCCCAGTCCGCACCCCATTGAGTTGTCCAAAACAGTCAGATACATGATCAGCAACCTTCCTTCGACGGGTGACATCAGAATAGGAGGTTCTAGCAAATACTCCTTGATCTTATCAAAAGCAGCTTGACAATCATCGTTCCATTCGACTACCTGATCTTTCTTTAATAGTTTGAAAATTTGCTCACAGGTAGACGTCAGGTGAGAGATGAACCTGGCAATATAGTTCAGGCGTCCCAAGAATCCTCTAACCTCCTTTTCAGTACGGGGGGCAGGCATTTCTTGTATAGCTTTCACCTTTGCTGGATCGACCACAATGCCTTTGTTGCTGACAATAAATCCCAGAAGTTTACCAGACCTAACTCCAAAAGTGAACTTATTTGGATTCAGCCTGATTTTGTATTCTTTCAACCTGGCAAACAGCTTCTGCAAATGTTCAAGGTGTTCTTCTTCTGTTTGTGATCGAGCTATCATGTTGTCTACATAACCCTCGATCTCATGATGGATCATATCATGAAACAAAGCTACCATGGCGCATTGATAAGTTTCCCTTGCGTTCTTCAGTCCAAACGGAATCACCTTGTAGCAGAAGGTACCCCATTGTGTAACAAAGGTTGTTTTCTCCATGTCCTCGGGGGCCATTTTGATCTGGTTGTAGCCCGAGAATCCATCCATGAAAGAAAATACCTTGTGCTGAGCTGTGTTATCAATCAAGATGTCGATATGTGGTAGCGTAAAATCATCTTTAGGGTTGGCCCTGTTCAAATCCCGGTAGTCCACACACATTCTGACCTTACCGTCTTTTTTGGGAACGAGCACAATGTTAGCAACCCATTGTGGATAGGATGTAACAGCCAGAAAGCCAACGTTGAATTGCTTCATTACATCAGCTTTAATCTTCTCAGACATGTCAGGCCTCATTCAGTGGACTTTTTGCTTGATCGGTGGACAGTTCTCTCTTGTAGGGAGACGGTGAACCACAATATTTGTGTCTAACCCTGGCATGTCTTCATAAGACCAGGCGAAGATTTCAACGTATTCATTTAACATCTGTATTAAGCGCTCCTTGACACTCGGTTCCAGGCTGGCACCCACTTGTATTTCTTTCCTGTCTTCCTTTGTTCCTATGTTGACGGTTTCCAACAACTCTTCATGAGGCAAGATGGCCCTCTCTTCTTGTTGTAGAAGTCTGGCTAACTCTCCCGGTATTTCACAATCTTCGTCATCTTCGTACTCAGCCTAATTGACCAAATCTTCAGATTTATTGAAGGATACAGCAGAATAGTCACCCATGGAATCCGGAGTGGATGGGTACCTGCATTTGTGAGTGTGAGTGTGTGTAAGGGATAGCCATCCTTAAACAAACAAAAATGCAAAAGGAAAGAAAATGAACACAGTAGTTTGAAAAACGTCCAATAATTCATTAAACATGGCATATGCATTATGAAGGGAATCAAGCCCTTACAAATGGACCTAGATGCCCCGGGAAAGGCATGAGGTGAAAAAGCGTGCGAAATGTTTTAGAGTAATTATTACAGACCAACAGGAAATGTCCGAAAGATAAATTACTGATTGATGAAAGTAATGGGAACGAAGTCTTTCGCCTCCCAGTTGTGAAGTCCCCCTTCAATGGTTGGGAAGATCCAATCTTCAAAGTTGCTCTCTTCATCACTGTATTCTAAAGAATTGATTCCATGAGGCGAAATCTTGATGGGTGCCTTTTCAATTTTGGAGCGACGCATAGCTTTTTGCCCCGCAGCGGTAAATCCTAACCCAAACTTGTCTGTTTTGTGGGGGAAGTCAGGCAATTGTCCCCAAACTGAGCTCTTTCCCTCCTTTATTGCAGCCTTTGCGTCTTTCAGAGATGCCATCCTGGCCACCTGCTTGGGTACCTCACCTACTGCCTTTGCTACTGCCATCTCGGGAGAAACTTCCTCAAAGTGTTGAAAGGGTGTCTCGATGAATTCGCTGTCCACTTCCACATACCGAAAGGAGTTCAGATGACTGATCATGTACTCCTTCTCACCGTGTACAGTTACGATTTTTCCCTTAACAGGGTATTTCAGCATCTGATGTAGAGAGGAAGTAACTGCCCCAGCATTATGTATCCACGGTCTTCCTAGCAAGCAAGAGTAAGATAGGCGGATATCTATCACATAGAAGGTTGAGTGGAACACTTCAGTACCTACCTTGATGGGAATGTCGACCTCCCCGTGCACCATTCTTTTAGACCCGTCAAAGGCCCTGACAATGATATTACTTGGTTTCAGCTCCAAGCCTTCACAATCCAACCGGTCCAGAGCTTTCTTAGGCAGCACATTTAGGGAAGAACCAGTGTCGACCAAGACATGGGCGAGAGTGGTTCCTCGACATTCAACGGACACATGCAGTGCGTCATTGTGCTTTCTTCCTTTCGGAGTCAGGTCAGCATCAGAGAAACCCAGGCCGTTGTCGGCGGTAAGGCTGGCTACACAATCCTCGAATTGATCGGCTGAGGTTTCTTGGGGCACATGGGCTGTCTTCAAAAACCTTATCAAGGCTTTGGCATGAGCCTCCGAACAAAGCAGCAAAGCTAACATGGAGATCTTCGAGGGGGTTTTCCCTAGTTGCTCCACCACATCGTAATCACTCTTCTTAATTATTTTCAGAATCTCCTCCATTTTTTTTAGAGGTTTCAGGAATGACCAACGGCTGAGCCCTCGTCCTGACGAGCTCTTCTTGGATCCCTTTTCCTTTATCAGCAGCAGCAGGAGGGACAACCACAGGAGTAACAGCTTCTTCAATCAATGAAGTTCTTGCAGATAGCTTTACCGTTGCAGGGGTAACCTTGGGAGCAGCTGAGGGTCCAAAGATTTCCTTTGAAGGGGAAATCTCTGGAGAGAAAATTCTTCCACTTCGGGTAATCTTGCTCGTACCGGCAATGTTTCCAATGTCGGCAGTTTCTTCGTCAGAGCTCTCTTCAGTTATCTCAATTTGTTTAACACCATGGTAGTAGATTTCTCCACCATAATTCCACGGTATTGATTTGTCAGATTTGTATGGGACGGGCCCAGGCATGGTTATCTTCAAGGGAACAATCTTCGTAGCGGATGTAATCTTAACAGGCATTTTGGGGACCTTGGAAAGATTTGTGGAAATGGTGATTATTGAAACTTCATTGATAGGAGTTGGAGTAATGGGAGTCTTTTCGAAAAGAATTTGTTGGTTGTCCATTAGGCGTTGGATGCCTATCTTAAGCAATGGACAGTCGATTGGTAGGGAGGAACAAAAGTAGCAATCTTCTTTACATCCTGGGAAAATCCCAGCCTTCAACAGATTTAACTTGATTGTCAGTAGTGGAGTTACCAGGTCATAAACAGCAGCAACAAACAGATCTTCTTCAACAGCATGGACATTGCGACCATGCTTTGGCATCGGAGCGGATATTACATTCGGCTTCTCTGGGGCGTCGAACTCAACCTCTTTAGCATCTATCAAATCCTGAATTTTATTCTTAAGCGCCCAACAATCATTGGTGTCATGCCCGACGCTGTCAGAATGATAGGCACACTTTGCATTGGGATGATAATGTGGAGAAGTTGTATTCACAATCTTTGGCGCCTCTCTAATACTGGTGAGATTCAACTTCAACAAATGGGGAAGAACTTGTGCAGGCGTCATGTTGATGCGGGTGAACTGCCGTTGTGGCCGTTCTCCCCATTGCTGTTTAGGTCTGGACTGATTGTTACGAGGCTGATCATTTGATGAATTTTGAATCATCACGGCCCCTACAGTCGGCCGGCGCTAAGTTCTTCCCAATCCTTTTTGAGAGTATACAACAGCTGCTTCCCTCTTGGTTGGGAATGGTTTTTTAACAGTTGTGGAGGCAGAGGCATCCCTTTGAATCTTCCCACTCTTAATACCAGCTTCCACCCTTTCGCCAGTCAGAATCACTTCGGTAAACCCTGCAGAAGAGCTCCCGACCAAATGGTTGAAGAAAGGGCCAGATAGGGTCCCCAAGAACATATCAACTAGCTCCCTATCTGAAAGCGGCGGTTGTACTCTTCCGGCCAAGTCGCGCCATTTCTGGGCGTATTCTTTGAATCCCTCATTTGAGGCCATCCCCATACCTTGTAGCTGAGTACGGGTTGGCGCCAACTCGGCGTTGTATTGATACTAGCGGTAAAAGGAAGCTGCCAAGTCTTCCCAGTTATGCACTTCTGACCTCTCAAGTTGGTAAAACCAATCTAGCTGTGTACCAGACAGGCTATCCTGGAAGAAGTGTACCCAAAGATTTCTATCGGATGAATGAGGTTGAATTTTCCTGACATACGACCTCAGGTGCATCTTCGGGAAAGACAGACCGTCGTATTTTGCAAAAGTTGGCACCTTAAACTTTGGAGGGATCACAATCCCAGCAATCAATCCCATTTCTTCAAAATCTAGCCCGGGAACCCGTTGCAACTCCATGGCTGCCAATCTATTCTCCAGGTTTTTATATCTGTCGTCCGCTGGCGGGTATTGCTGCTCTGAATAATCTTCATCTTCCTCAACCTCTTCCTCTTCATCCTCGGACTCAGAAGGTAATGCATCTCCTTTTCCCTTACAGGTCCCCTCATCAGATGTGGAGGGGAATTCAAGAACTCTCATAGCTTCATTCTCAAATCTTCTTCCCAGTGTAGCTACCCCAACTCTTTTCTTCTTCTTTTTCCCTTTTTCTTGTTCTTTATTCCCTAACAGTGCTTTAAGATCCTCCTGACTGCGTTGAGCCAAGCTTGCAACTTCTAACCATTTCTGTCTGGAGTTTGGTCCAGAAGTTCTGAAGTGCTATTTTCTTCTTAAACACCCATTTTTAGAGAAAAATTCCAAATGTTTAGAATTTAATTTTTTCAAGGTAAGAGCGTTGCTTTTAGAGCTTGTGTGATCATTTTTCTCTTGTAAATGGTTTGCTTGGGAAGAAATGATAATTCAGGACTTGGATTTGTTTCAGAGAGACTCTGAGAATCCAGGATGATTTCCTGAAGAAAGAGAGGGCAAATTTTGGGGTGCAACAACTTCACTGTTACCAACATTGAAGAAAATAAGGATCTAAAGACCATGACTATTGAGCAACTCATGGATTCCTTACAAGCATACAAATAAAAACAAAAGAGAAAAATTAAACAAAAGGAGACTATGGAGCAATTACTACAACTCAACATAAAGGAAGCAAACTATGAGAATTACAAGAGCCAAAGAGGACGAGGTCGTGGCCAATATCGTGGACGTGGACGAGGACATGGAGGAGAAGGAAGAGGCGGTTGCAATAACTACTCCAACAACATCAACAATGGAGAAAGAAGTTGGAATCCACAAGCAACAAGAGGTCGTGGACGGGGAACCTCATGGTCGAGGAGCAATAAATCACAAGTCAAATGTTTCAACTGCAACAAGATTGGTCATTACGCAACTGAGTGTAGATTCTCGAAGAAGGTGGAAGAGAAAGCTAATTTTGTAGAAGAAAAAGGTGGAGAAGAAGAAACTTTACTACTCACATGTCAAAACGAAGTTGAAGAGAAAAGAAATAAGTGGTACTTGGAAACTGGCGCAAGCAACCACATGTTTGGCAATCGAAGCATGTTCGTAGAGATCAGTGAAGCGACAACTGGTGATGTATCATTTGGAGATGACTCAAAGATAGAAGTCAAAAGAAAAGGTAAAATTCTCATACGCTTGAAGAATGAGAGTCATCAATTCATATCCAATGTCTATTATGTGCCTAACATGAAGAATAATATTTTGAGTTTGGGACAATTATTAGAGAAAGGCTATGACATCCACTTAAAAGAACATAGTCATTTCTTAGGAGATTGTAGTCATAACTTGATTGCTAAGGTGCCTATGTCAAAAAATAGAATGTTCCTCTTGAACATTCAAAATGACATAGCAAAGTGTCTTAAGGCTTGCTATACCGATTCTTCATGGCTATGGCATCTACAATTCGGGCACCTCAACTTCGATGGTTTAGAACGTTTGTCGAAGAAAGAGATGGTGAGAGGCTTGCCTAGGCTCAACCACCCAGACCAAATCTGTGAAGGATGTCTAATTGGGAAGCAATTCTGAAATTTTTTTCCAAAGGAATCAACATCAAGAGCGACAAAGCCACTAGAGCTCATACACACAGATGTATGTGGACCAATCAAACCCAACTCGTCTGGTAAGAATAAATACTTTCTCCTCTTTATTGATGATTATTCCAGAAAAATATGGGTTTATTTCTTGAAGGAGAAGTCGGAAGTATTTGACAACTTTAAGAAATTCAAAGACCTTGTGGAAAAAGAAAGTGGTCTTTCCATCAAGGCTATGAGATTTGACCGAGGAGGAGAGTTCACTTCAAATGATTTCAACAAATATTGTGAAGACAATGGAATCTGTCACCCACTGACTTTGCCAAGATCGCCTCAACATATTGGAATAGCAGAGAGAAAGAATCAGACTATACTTAACATGGTATGAAGCATGCTCAAGAGCAAGAAGGTGCCGAAGGAGTTTTGGGCCGAAGCAGTGGCATGTGCATTTTACTTGACAAAGTGTTTCCCAACAAGAAGCGTGCATGAAAAGACACCCCAAGAAGCATGGAGTGGAAGGAAACCTGGGATCTCTCACCTCAAAGTATTTGGAAGCATTGCATATAACCATGTTCCAAATGAAAGAAGAACATAGCTCGATGATAAAAGTGAGAAGTATGTGTTTGTGGGTTATGACTCAAGCTCTAAAGGGTACAAGCTTTATAACCCAAATAGTGGAAAGATGATCATAAGTCATGATGTGGAGTTTGACGTAAAAGATTATTGGGATTGGAGTGCTCAAGAAGACAAGTATGATTTTCTTCCTTACTTTGAAGAAGAAGAAGAAGAAGAAATGGAACAAACAATGATAGAGGAACATATTACACCACCTTCCTCACCGACACCAAGGTTGGATGAAACAAGTTCAAGTGAGAAGACACCACGAGTAAGGAGCATTGAAGAGCTTTATGAGGTAACCGCAAACCAAAACGACATTAACCTCTTTTGTATTTTTTGTGATTGGGAGCCTCTAAGCTATCAAGAAGCGGTAGAAAATATAAATTGGAGAGATGCCATGGACAAAGAAATCAAGTCTATCATGAAGAATGATACATGGGAAGTTACTACACTTCTACAAGGACATAAAGCAATTGGAGTAAGAGGTTGTACAAGGCAAAGAAGAATGCAAAAGGATATGTCGAAAGAAACAAAACAAGATTGGTGGCGAAAGGCTGTAGTCAAAGACAAGGAATTGACTATGATGAGGTATTTGCTCCTGTTGCTCGTCTTGAAACTATTAGACTGATCATTTCCTTGGCATCCCAAAATGAATGGAAGATCTATCAAATGGATGTGAAATCAGCCTTCTTGAATGGTTTTCTTGAAGAAGAAGTTTATATCGAGGAACCACTAGGCTATGAAGTAAAAGGGCAAGAAGAAAAAGTCTTGAAGTTGAATAAGTAATTGTACGGTCTCAAGCAAGCACCGAGAGCTTGGAATGTTTGAATCGACAAGTACTTTCAAGACAAGAACTTCATAAAGTGCCCATATGAGCATGCACTCTATATCAAAGCGCAAAGTGGAGATATTTTAATTGTGTGTTTGTATGTAGATGACTTGATTTTCACAGGGAACAATCCAAGCATGTTCGAAGAGTTCAAGAAAGACATGTTAAATGAATTTGAGATGACAGATATGGGGTTCATGACATATTTTCTTGGCATCAAAGTAAAGCAAGAAGACAAAGGAATTTTCATCACCCAAGAAGTCTATGCCAAAGAAGTCATTAAGAAGTTTAAGATGAATGATGCAAATCCATTTGGCACCCCGATGGAATGTGGTAGCAAGTTAAGCAAGCATGAAAACATGGAGAATATGGATCCATCTCTTTACAAAAGTTTGGTTAGAAGTCTACGTTACTTAACAAGTACAAGGCCAGATATTCTCTATGTTGTAGGAGTTGTAAGCCGATACATGGAAGCTCCAACAACCACTCACTTCAAGGCGGAAAAGAGAACCCTTAGATATATTAAAGGTACAACTAACTTTGGCTTGCACTATTTCTCTTCTAATAATTATGAGATGATTGGCTATAGTGATAGTGATTGGAGTGAAGACTTAGATGATAGGAAGAGCACTATTGGTTATGTGTTCTTTATGGGAGATACTACTTTCACTTGGATGTTAAAGAAGCAACCAATAGTCACACTACCAACTTGTGAAGCCGAGTATGTCACCACCATATAATGTGTTTGTCATGCAATTTGGCTAAGAAACTTGTTGAAAAAGTTAAAAATGCCACAAGAAGATCCAATGGAAATATGTGTTGATAATAAATCAACAATTACTTTGGCAAAGAATCCAGTCTTTCATGAAGTAAGTAAGCACATCGACACCCGTTACCACTTCATAAGAGAATGCATTGAGAAAAAAGAGGTGAAGCTAAGGAGTATGCTTGGAGTCACAAATCAAGTTTAAGGAGGGATGTTGAAAATATTAAACTTGATTTGGGCCTAAATTTATTAATTGGTTTTTGGGCTTAGTTATTTTGGGCTTAAGTAGTTTTCTAGAGAATTCTTGTAATATTTGGAATCTCTAGATATTTCTTATAATTGTAATATTTTCTAGAATAGTCTTTGGATCTCTAGAGTTGAGAACTCTCTAGAATTAGCGTGTCTAGAGTTCTCCTTAGAGTACTATAAATAGAGATGTAATCCCACACATTTGTATTAAGCAAAAATACAAAGTTCTTCTCCTCCATAAAGAATTATCCTACTTATCAAATTTATATTCAAACCTTCAATATTCCCACATACTTCTCCTTAACATAAAAGGTCTTATTTCCAACAATAAAATCATTTAGCTAAATAGAAAAATCATTTTTTTGAGAACAAAATAAAGTATGATACCTGCACACATCTATATTCAATAAACTTTTGATCCCCACCACCATGTAGAACAATAGTGTCATCAATTGTGATAGTAGAGTGTTGCACATTGAATTCAATGTTTATGTAAATTTGTAATGTAATAGAGGAAACAAAGAACAATAATGTTGGTTCAAGCCAAATGCCTTTTTTGTAGTGCCAATCATTTCAGGTCGAACTTTGTTGAGAGCTAAGCCACGCTCTTCTGTGATAACATTTTTTCAAATTCATTGTGATTTTTAACATAATAAGCAGTGATCCCAAATACAACCAATATGACCATAAAAGGAGGCCAAGACCCAAACACAACAACTGATTAATAAAATGTAGGTAGAGAATCACCTCTCCTCCAGTAAGAAGTGAAATATCATTGAGTGCTACTCTTCTATTATCACTGAAACTAAAGTGGTGGTAACAGAAGCGGAAAAAGAAAAGAAATTTGGTAGAGACAATTTATCAAATATTTAGTGTGTAAGTTGATAAACGGTGGTAACTACAACAATTCAATACGATTCATAAACCACACCTTGCAACAACAATAATAATCATCAACAACAACAATAATCCAGCTTCCCAAGAGCTAATCAACCTAAATGTAAGTTAAAATGACGGTACAATCATGCCATGACTAATGTATGGACAAAAATAATCAATTACAGTATAATCAACCAATTCATCAAACACTTGGCGAAAAAAATACAATCAACAAAACTAAGCAATATGTAATGCTTACTGTGAGAATAACTTTTGAAGAAGAAGATATGGGGCTAATTGTAGAGAAATAGTATATATGATAAAATGAAGTATATCAGATAAGAATGAAAGAAACCTCCTTCAAGTTCATTGGAGCTAGTGAAGAGTGAAAAAGAGTTTTCGTCATGTTCATCGTGCTAAGAGAGAGAAGAGTTCCATGGAAGTTATTCGAGGAGGTCGAGCCTTGGCAGCTACCCAACCTGGTCGGGTGCTGGCTCTGCTAATGCAGACACAATGCGAAAGAAATATTTAATAGAACTTTTTTTGCACTTTTTTTTGCTTTTAATATCTCTTTAAAACGCTATTAAAGTTCCCACTATTATAGGTTGACTACCTATAATAGCGCTATTAAAGTCTACTTTTTAGCACTTTCTCTAAAAGCGCTATTATTGATTCAGTCCTTAATAACCTTTCCTGATCCCACCAAATGATAGCTCTTAATAAAAAAATGCTACTATAAGTATATATTTTTTAAAAAAAAATTATACTCTAAAGAAGAATTTGATTGATTATAAAAATTGCACAACTGAAGATAAAGATTTCTACCTATCAAGAGAAATTATATATACAAATATCAATCACATACATAGAAAGTGAAGTTTTATATGATGGGGATTATAAGTTAGATAGGCTTTGGTCTGGTCGATTTGGAAATCCAGGAATGACATCATTTTTTCAGATTCTTCGGTGACATCAAAGGACGTGGAAAACAAGAACATCTTTTTGGTTTGGAAATGATATATTGGTAAGTATCTGGGTCAATCTTGTACCTTCTCAGCCTGACTTGAGAACCCTATCTTATTTTTGACTTGATAGCGGGGTGAGTTTCTTTGCCTCCCTTTGGTTGTGTTCTTGTTGCTTCTGTGGGTTTCTTGTTGTATAGATGTTCTGGTTTGGTGATTTCTAGTTTTGTCTGGTTTTTGGTTTCTGTGATTTTTCTTCCTTTTAGTTTGTTCCTTCTGCCTAGGAGTTGTATTGTTCTGTTGTCTTGCTGTTTTGCTTAAGTTTTTCAGGATTGTCACTCCTTGTGCCATCTTAGATTCATTTTGTTCTTTGGACGATAATGCCTCTTTTTTATCTATAATATATCTTATTTATCTTTAAATAGAAAGATAGGCCTTGTATGATGCACATCATTTTTATTTTATTTTAAAAGCAACATCATTTTATTTTTGTAGCATACAACTTGAAAGAGTTAATCAATGATAAGAAACAAAATAAATCACGTGCATTACATATCATACATCATTTCCCACATATTTTTTGCATTCATATCTTTCACATGTGTCTTACTTGTTTCTCTACTTCAATAGTTAACAAGTTGTCTAATCACTATAATACTCGGGCTAATTCCAGAAAGAAGATGGAAAACCTTGAACAAGAGCATCGTGAGTTGCAAGAAGAATTTACTACTTTGAGATGTGGTATGGCCAACCTGACTGCTTTGGTAGAATCGTTGGTAGCTGCCACTCAACCACAATAGACAACCATTATTTCAGAGGTTCCGTCAATTCCCATCTCTGCTACTCCAGTTACTGCTACTCAATACCATATGCCCTGCGGTTACTCGTGGGGAATGCCTGAGAATTTTATGTTAGAAGGTTACAATCCTGCAGCTCAAGTTGCACCCTTTGTTCAAATTGATGTTGTTTCTGCACCTCCTATGGTGCATGCTGCTCCTGTTGCTAATAATGAGATTCATCATGTTGCACCTCCTACAGTGAACGTTATGCCTATTCTTAATGATGAATTTTATCATCATGCTCCTCCACCAAGTGAAAGTTTGGGCTTCTATGATCGAATGTATGACTTTCAGGATCAATTTAAGGAAATGTAGAAAGAAATGAAGGCTCTCAGAGGGAAAGAGTTATTTTGACAAAATGTCAGTGACCTCTGCTTAGTTCCTAATGTGAAAGTGCCAGAAAAGTTTAAGGTTCCAAAATTTGAGAAGTACAAGGGAAACTCTTGTCCATGTGACCACGTTGATGATGTATATCACAAGGATGTCCACTCATACTGATGACCAACACTTACTTATTCATTTCTTCCAGGATAGTTTAACTAGTGTTGCCTTGAAATGGTATATGGGATTAGACAATAGCAACATACACATATTTAATGACTTGGGTGAAGCTTTCGTGAATTAGTATAAGTACAACATGTTTATGGCGCATGACCGTGACCAATTAAGAGTGATGGCTCGGAAAGATAAGGGGTCATTTAAGGAGTATGTGCAGCGTTGGCCCGAGGTTGCAGCCCAAGTGGTACCCCCAATGGGAGTGCAATAAATGACTAAGGTCTTCCTAAAAACCCTTGGTTCATTTTACTATGAAAGGATGATGGCGACTGCACCGAGTGATTTCACTGAGATGGTAAGTATGGGTGTCCATCTAGAAGAAGCTGTCAGGGAAGGACGACTGTGAAAATATGAAGGTTATAGTGGAACAAAGAAATCATTATATGGGTTTTCTAAGAAGAAATAAAGTGAAACCAATGTTGTTGTTCAAGAAACAAGGGTTAGACCTACAAGAAGACGTCATTAAATCAACAATAGGTAGCTTCTGTGACTCCATTTGTTAATGTTTCTCCGACTGATGTTTCCTACTAGAGAGAACCGCAACAAAGTAATCAAGATCAAGGTCAAAAGAGAGAAGCTTTTGATCTTATTCCGATAAGTTATGCAAAATTGTTTTCGGCTTTGATTCAAAAGAAATTGGTGTAGACTAGGTCTCCCCCTGTTATACCTTCAACTTTGCCATGGTATTATGAAGCTGATCAGACTTGTGCTTTTACTCAAGCAGCCCCCAGGAACAACATTGAAAACTATTATCCATTGAAGTCTAATGTGCAGAAGATGGTAAGATCTGGTCTCCTGTCTTTCAAAGATGTTGGTCCCAATATGAAGCGTAATCCACTACCTAAACATGGAGGTGGAAGTGTTATAAATATGGTTGCTGGTTGTCCTAGGGACTTCAGGATTTTTTATATCAATCTGGTCAGAGGTGATTTAATGAAGATGCATGTTAATCTTTGTGAATTCAGCTATTATACACACGATCATGTGAGTTGTAGTATTTGCAATTTAGATATCCATGTATATGATAAAGTGAGAGTTGATCTTGAAGAAATGATGAATGAAGGTCTTATCTACATAATCAGACCAAGGGCTAAATATGAAGAAGAGGTGAATATGGTTTATGGATGTCTCGGGGAATTCCAGATTTCTTATGTGAATTACATGAATGATTATCTGGTACAGCTGTAAACCATATTTTGTCACATGGATGGTCAGGAGGTACATCATTATGGATCCTGTCAGATCCACTGTAATAATTCTCGTGGTTGTTCTGTTGTAAGAAGAGGTGTTTATTTGTTGTTAGCTAAAGGTACTATCAGAGTCATAGGAAACATAAATGATTATAACGGAGATAATATGATTGAATGCTACTCTATTAAAGACATGTCTGGTGATGAGTATATTTCCGCTGATGAGTTCTTTTCTTCTAATGAGTCAGAGTCTATTAATGAAGGTGTTTTGTCAGACAATGATTCCACGATTTCTGAGTATTCTGAAAAGGCAGGAGTGAACATCATTGTGCCACACTTTGGTGTTCCTGATCCTGTAGAAATTGTGTACCACACCAAGCCTGCTGTTTCTCCCATAGTAATTTCTCTACCCGGTCCTATCCCATATGAATCAGAAAAAGTTGTGCCTTATAAATAAAATGCAACTATCCTGGAAGATGGTGTGGAAATTTTTATCCAACCTTTGTCCCATGTTGAGAATATTGCCGAAGGCAGTCGGGTAACTCGTAGTGGTCGTGTCTTCGCACTTACCTTTAAGGGGATGTTAACTCTGGTAAGATGGTTGTTGATATTTCTGAACCTAAGAAAGTGTTAGGAGAATCTAGTGGCGCCGCCTTGGAAAAGGATGTTGATGATTTGTTAAAAATCATCAAGATGAGTGATTACAAAATTGTGGATCAATTGTTGTAGACTCCATCTAAGACTTCCATTTTGGCATTGTTGATGAACTCCTATGCTAATCAGGTATCTTTGATGAGGGTGTTGGATCAGGCTTTTGTTGAAAGTGATATGTCTATGGATCAGTTCAGTTGTGTAGTATGGAATATTATGCCTTGTAACAATCTGAGTTTTTGTGATGAGGAATTTCCCGGTGAAGGGAGAAACCACAACCTAGCTCTACATATATCTATGAATTGTAAGAATGACTCTTTGTCCAATGTGCTGATAGAAAATGGATCTGCTTTGAATGTTATACTGAGAAGGACTCTCATGAAGCTTAAGCACCAGGGAACTTCTATGCACCCTAGTGGCATTATAGTAAAAGCTTTTGATGGTTCAAGAAAATCTGGCATTGAAGAGGTTGATTTACCTATTCACATAGGTCTTCACTTATTCCAAATCACCTTTTAGGTTATGAATATTGTCCCAACCTATAACTGTTTATTGGGATGACCATGGATCCGTGAAGTAGGAGTTTTTACTTCAAACTTGTTTCAAAAGCTGAAATTTATCCATGAAGGAAAGGTAGTTATTATGAACGGTGAGCAAACTATGTAGATATCTCATTTGTCTTCCTTTAGCATTGTAGAAGCTGATGAAGCCTCTTTTGAAACTCATTTCCAAGCTTTGTCTATTGATAATATAAGGAAGAATGAAGATTGTATCACCTCATTTAAGGATGTGCAATAGGTAGTGCAGAAAAGGCCCTAACAAGGTGTGGCGGCAAGTCATTAATCCATATGTGAACATGAATGGGACTGGTTTGTGTCTCTCTATGAAGAAGGAAACCGTGAAGCAAAAGTCCGCTTTGATTAAATATCAATACATATTTCATAATGCATGATATCTCCATTCGACTACTCCAAAGATCAACACTATTCTCGAAGATGAGCCAAATCAAGAGAAGCCAAACTTTGGGACACATGGAGTCAAAATCCAGAATTAGATCACTTTTGATGTTCTTTCTTTCATTCAGATTTCAAAGTAATTTGTTTTTTGTTGGTCTTTTCAAAAGTATTTAACTCTGCCCAAGATGAAAGTAATGTTGTATGGGCGTGTCTTTTGTTTTGAATTTTAAGATCATTAATAAAGTTATTTTTGATTTCTAAAATTGTGTCTTTATTTTCTGATTTTTCTTGGAAAATTGTATTCAGAAAAAAAACTTTCAAAATAAATAATAACTATAAATAAATCTGCATAATCACTTGTTACATGTGTTAGTTTCTAAAATCAATCATAAATCATATGTGCAGATTAATTAAAAAACTCGTTGAGTGCAATGACCCTGCACCCTCTCCCAACTTTGAATATCCTGTGTATGTGGCTGAAGAAGAAGAATATGATGAAATCCTAGAAGAGGTTTCACGGTTGCTTGAGTGCGAGGAAAATACCATTCAACCGTATAAAGAGTCGTTGGAGACCATTAACTTGGGTTCAAAGGAACATCCAAAAGAAGTCAAGATAGGGGCATTGCTTCATCCTGATGTGAAGAATATGTTGATTGAGTTGCTAAAAGAGTATGTGGATATCTTTGCTTGGTCCTACCAAGACATGCCTGGTTTAGACACCGATATTATGGAACATTATTTTTCGTTAAAGTGAAAATGTCCACCAATCAAACAGAAGCTGCGAAGAACTCATCCTTACATGGCAGTGAAGATTAAAGAAGAGGTTTTGAAGCAAAATGGTGTTGGTTTTCTTGTGACATTAGTGTATCCTCAATGGATTGTCAATATTGTTCCAGTACCAAAGAAAGATGGAAAAGTCTGCATGTGCATTGATTATAGAAATTTAAATAAAGCAAGTCTGAAAGATGATTTCCCTATGCCGCATATTGATATGTTGGTTGATAGCACATCAAAATTGAAAGTGTTCTCGTTCATGGATGGATTTTCTGGATATAATAAAATTAGGATGGCTCTTGAGGAGATAGAAAAAGCAATGTTTATCACACCCTGGGGAACATTTTGGTACAGAGTGATGCCCCTCGGGTTGAAGAACGATGGTGCAACATACCTGAGGGTTGTGACAACCCTATTCCATGATTTGATGCATAAGGAAATCTAAGTATATTTTGGTGATATGGTCACCAAATCTCAGACTGAGGAAGGTCACATAGAAGACTTGTTAAAATTATTTCACCGTTTGAGGAAATATCGTCTTCGCTTGAATCCAAATAAGTGTAATTTTTGGTGTTCATTCAGGAAAATTGCTAAGTTTCATTGTCATCCAAAAGGGAATCAAAGTTGATCCTGATAAAGTTTAGGCAATTCAAGAAAAGCCTGCACCAAGAAATGAAAAGCAAGTTAGAGGTTTCCTTGGACGTTTGAATTACATTTCCAGATTTATTTCTCATATGACTGCAACATGTGAACCAATCTTCAAGCTACTGAAGAAAAATCACGGGTGTCTATGGAAGGACAATTGCCAAAGGGAATTTGAAAGCATTAAAGAGTATCTTCTCTAGCCTCCTATCTTGCTTCCTCCTGTTGAAGGAAGACCATTGATTATGTATCTGACTGTATTGTATAACTCCATGGGCGGTATTTTGGGACAACAAGATGAAACATGAAGAAAAGAATATTCCATTTATCATCTCAGCAAGAAGTTCACTGAATGTGAGTCACAATATTCTATGCTAGAAAAATTGTGTTGTGCTTTGGCCTTGGCAGCAAAGCGATTTCGGTAATATATGTTGAATCACACTACTTGGTTTTTTTCTAAAATGGATGCAATTAAGTATATCTTTGAAAAGCCTGTTCTTACTGGAAGAATTGTCTGTTGGAAGCTGTTGTTGTCTGAATATGATATTGAATACCATACTCATAAGGTTATTAAAGGAAGTGTGTTGGCAGAGTACCTTGCTCACCAACCAGTTGATGATTATAAGTCTATTAAATATGATTTCCCTGATGAGGATGTGATATATTTGAAGGTAAAAGATTGTGATGAACCTTTTCCTGAAGAAGATCATGATCCTGAATCCCGATGGGGTATGGTGTGTGATGGAGCTGTAAATGCTTATGGAAAAAGAATTGGTGCCGCGATTATCGCTCCCCATGGGTCACATATCCATTTTACTGCAAGGTTGACATTTGATTGTACCAATAACATGGAGGAGGATGAAGCTTGTATCATGGGTCTTGAAGAGGATATAGATCTCTGAATCAAAATTCTTATTGTATATGGTGATTCAGCTTTGGTAATAAATCAGATCAAAGGAGAATATGAGACTTGTTAAGTTGTCTTGATTCCCTACAAAGATTATGCAAGAATATTATTACCTTTCTTCAATAAAGTTGAATTCCATCATATTCCCAGAGATGAGAATAAGATGGCAGATGCTTTAGCCACTTTGACTTCCATGTACCAAGTGAATACTTGGAATGATGTACCTCAGATTATAGTTCGACGTCTTGATAAACCAGCTCATGTGTTTGCTACAGAGGGGATGTCAAATGAAAAACATTGGTATTATGATATCAATCATTTCCATTAGACTCAAGAATACCCGCTTGGTGTGTCCAACAAAGATAGAAAGACGTTGATGTAGCGGTAAAATTAATGAAGTCACCATCGAGTATTTATTTATCCCATACAAAGGGAAAGGAAAATAATCAAAGAAAAACCTAAAATGGAAATCAAGTTCTTGCGACCGAGAGATTGGGTAAGGGAGTCGATTACGCGAAGGGAAGGTATTAGCACCCCACACGTTCGTAGTACTCTATGGGATCCACTCTTGTAGTTATAATTAAAGGGTGTGTTCAAATTAATGCCTTAGAGCTATAAAATGCTAAGAGGGAATGCATACAAAGAAAATGAAAAATAATGTAGGGAAAATAAAATTTATGCTCGTTCGGGCTCTACATCAATGCCTACGTATCCCTTTTCAGAAATCAGAGCGGCCGTAGTTCCGCTTCAAATGTTTTTGTTTATTTATGTTTTTTAATAAACAATATTAATTTCGCCTTCTGCCGCAACTCGACCTTTAGAGACATACGCGTCAACACAGAAGTGACTTACGATTCCCTTTTGGAAAGAATTTTGAAAGAAAAGCCCAAAGGCAAAAGAGTTTGTATTGGTTGGTGTTTTTGCTGTAAGATAATAGCTACTTAATCTCAAGAGAGAGATGTTATCCATTTCTCTACTTATTCATGAAATAAGTCTTTGAGGCTTGAACCACACCAAGGCTTAGAATGGAAGAATAATAAGATCGAGAAGAAACCTGCTTATCATTTCCCATGCTCAACAAAGGTATGACTTCCATCATTAATCTTTAAGTGTCTTGAAGTTTGCAAGAAAAAGAAGTTTTTGTTTTAATGCAAATGCAAAAGGGGAAAGAAAAGTCTAAAGGGAGACTAACCTAAATTTATCTCTAATGTTATCAAACAATGATTAAAGTTGAGCTTTGAAGGGAAATCTCTACCCTAAGTTGACATACTTGGATAACAGTCCTAATGTCTATCTCAACTCATCATCTATAGATGAAACAAGAAGTCCTAAAGGAGCATAGAAAGGGTTTATCATCTCAAAACATGCACACAAAGACGAAATCAAGCAGGCTAATAAGCTCAAGAGAGCACACCTAGAGAGATCCTATCTAGGTTAACATACCAAAGAAAGTCTAACAATCTATCATATGGGGAGCATACAATGAGAGCAAAGTCGTGATCTCAATTTCTAAATTGAGTGACTCATCGATCAACAAGAAATAAAGGAGAATGATAAAATCTTATAGGGAGCATGCAGTGAGAGCGACGTCGTGATCTGAATTTCTAAATTGAGTGACTCATCGAACAATAATAAAGGAAACAAACACAACACATATAGCAAATGAAGTACGGAATGCCTGCTACAAGTCTTTAAACAGCGACTTCGAGCGCACACTATTTATTTCCTACTCCTCATGATATCTAAAAAGTAATAAAATACGGAAAAATAATTTGAAAGCAGTATAGTACCAAACGAACAATAATGTCCGCAAAAAGCGCAACCAAAGAAAAGAAACTCAGAACACTTCACACGAGCTGGCATCAACAAACAAACAGTCAGAGATCGAATATTTGGAATAGGTTTCGAAGCTTCATTGATGTGAAAATAAATCACAATCAGAAATCCAAGTATGTCCGCATATCAAATAATGAACCTACATAAGACTCAACTAAACAAGCAAAGGTGAATCACAAGTCTCAAGTAATTGCAAGATTATGAATTAATTTATTAAAAAAGCCTAAATTTTTTATTGATTTTTGTAGTTTATTATATAAAAAAAATTAAGAGGAATTCCTAAATTCTACATATTTTATAGTTTTTATCATATGTATTTTATTACTATTTTTACTACTAAAAAGAAATTTAAACTAAAAAACAAAATTTTAAAAATAGAAGAAATAGAAAGAATCAGAGGGTATAGAATCAGATCAGAGGTGTGGTTCAAATGGATCAATTTCCAGGTGCTAGACCCATGTGAAGAGTCCATAGAGTGGTCGTGTTGTTCAAACATACAACACAAAAAAAAGAGAATAGGCTCAAGGAATGCAGATCCGGTCCATATGCACAACACAAGTCCACCGACCATTTTTGTACAAATTTATTATTATTCAGATTTTTGCATTTATCAGTTTTTTATATTATTAACATCAAAAAATTAAATGCAAAGAACAAATAAAAATTAAAAAGGGGAAATTAGGGTCCAGCACAGTGACTGTTGGAATTCACGATATCCTGTTCTTCTTCGAGAGAGAATGAGGACGACACAACTCCTTCCGCTTGTGATTCAGCCTCTGTCTTCCTTAAAGCTTCATCGTGTTTTACCGGCGATCGAACCTCAAATCTATCATCCTCCTCTCATAAACTCTTTGTCACGGTGCAATTACTGCGGTACATCTCTGTCTCAACTCTTCCAACTTCCTCCTTCCATTCCCGATTATATGCTTAGGTCCTCGATCAGAAATTAAGTGATGATGATGATGATGCAAAGTTCAAAACGATAATGTTGAGGTCCAGCAATTACCAACACATACAATGGCGACAAGATTGATGCAAAAGATGAAACAAAAAGTTACCTACCGGAGACACGTCCGGTGCTTCTTCAATACTGTTCCGAAGATAAGAAATCTGGAGGTAAATTCTTCATTCTACTATGCTTCTTCTCTTTTTCGCATTAATTCCCGTTATTCTTTGATTTCATGATGTTTACGAAACACATCAAAGATCTGAGTTGATGATGATAAAATTGCTATTGATTGCTGTAGAATCAGCGAGAAAAATCACTGAGGAGTAAACTTAGTGTTGATGGCAGATGATTTTGGAACATGTCGATGCGTTGATGTTATTACAATGATGATGTGCGATGAAGATACAAGAAATTGCAAAGATGAAGATGATGCTGTTATTACTTTTTTTAGTTGGAGAATATTGAGAGGATGGCGATCGAGAAGGTTGAAGATGAATATGGTGTTGAAGCGTGAAGGTTATGGAAGATTTGAAGGTTGTAGATGGAGAATTGCAGAGAAAAGATCGAGAGTGAGGTGAAGGTTGAATATGAACAAATGAGGGTTGAACCAAGATACTGACAGGTAGAGCCTCTTTCTGTCTTATGTATCTTTTTTATGTTATGAATTCTGAATTCCCCCCTTGAAATCATGGTGATTCCTCTGCTGTATAGTACAATTAGCTTGCCAAAGTTGGTTAGAGATATTAGGAAGTTAGGAAATCTGTTATGGTATTGGCTGGGAGTTGTTTTTCTACTCGACAGTTATAGAATTGGTTAAGGATAGTTGCAGTTGGTTAGGGGCTTAGAATTCTATTTGAATTTTCTAGTAGATGAGACTCTGTTATAGGAGTTAGTTGGGGTGGAGGTTAGTTACTGTTAATAGTCAGTTAGTTACTGATTTTTGATTTCTGTTAGGCTTCCGTTAGGAAGTTAGTTGGAAGACAGTTAGGGGTAGTTGTTAGAATTATGTTATTTGAGTTAGTTAGGAAGGTCGAAATCCTGCTTAGTTATTTATGGATTTGTTATTCAGTTACCATTTCCTGAGTTAACAATTTCTTCTTTCTGTCTTAATTTTTTTCTTGTTATTTTGTTAGTTTGTTGTTAGAGCATCAGCAGGAACCAAATTCTTCAATAGCTTGGAAGGAACGTCAGTAGGAAGCGGATTATTCAATGCTTTTCAAACTTAGGAAGCAGAGTTTGCATTGAGTTGACTCGGGGTCTTGGTTTTTGTTAAAATAGCTTTACAAAATTCAAATGGTTTTCTGGCTTTAATATGGTTGCAGGGCTGCATAGGGTATAAAAATTTGCACCATGGCTGATTCTTTTGCAAGGCATGTTTATTTATCTTGTCTGCGCTAAAAGCTAAGAGCATGGCATTGGTTGGAAGATTGGCTCGAAGAAAGGTGCAGATCCAATTACATGAAAAAGATGAAGAATGACATAGGTTTTAGATTCTTAGGGTTTTGGTCTTTGTGATGTAAAAGCCTTGTAATTTTATCATGTATTTTGGTAATGAATAATATTGTAATGGGAACTCATATGTAATGAATTGAATACTTTATATACACTTTAGATTGTAAACTTGAAATTTAACTTGCGTGATTCTTGATGAACATGATACAGATATTACAAGCTCTTAATCAAATATTGACTTGTGCATATGAATTTGAAACTGTGAATATGAACTCTTGACAAACTTGAATTTCCTTTTGAAGTACAAATAAATCTTGAACAATATGGGTAGAAGTTTAACTTTGGATAAGGCCTTAAACTCCAAGAAACACGAACGCCTGAATCATTTAGACCTTGAGATTCTTGTACTGGATTGACGAGTCTTGAGTTCCAAACAACTCCCATGAGTGAGCCTAAACTCTTTTAAATCAATTATTGAAAAAATCGAAATGCGTTTGAATTAACGACCTCGAATTCAACATAAGCCATTGTAACACGGTGGGAGAAATGAATTGGGTGTTTTTGCATTTTATCGCAAATGTTGCGGTTAGCAAGAGTTGCCACCGACTTTTCTTTTATCCAAAAGGAAAGGTTGAAAAGAACAGGAAAGATCTTTAGAGATGTTTTCTTGAGTTCGAGGGGTAGATTATGAAAAGGGAAGGTATTAGCACCCTTTTCATCCGTAATTATCTACGGGCTCTTAGTTGCTTGCTAGATCACTTGTTTTTGTTTGAAAATGTGCTTTGTGTCGTTTTTGAAAGTATTTTGAAAATGCGCCATCGTTTAGGCAAACTTTGTAATAATTCTCGTTCGTAATAATGTATACAAAGTGTTGATCTTTTGAAAATGTTTCAAGTTTGAAAGATGTTTTGAAAGTGTTGGTGTTTGTTTTGAGAATAGCAAGGATGTTTTGGTTTGAAAATGAGCAAGCAACTAGAAACATTCTACCTACTCAAAAGTCTTTCTTGTTTGTTTCCTCTTTCCTTTGACATTGTTATATTACCATTGATTTGGTAAGAAACCCTATCTTTGGATGTAAAAGGGACCGGCAAGGGTCATCGTATAGCCATGATTAGCCACGTTGTAAGATATCTTAGCATTTTCTTTAAGGGACTAAGATCATTTTTTAAAGGCAACTTTGATAGCCTCATCGAGGGACTATGATCTTGTACTTTTTATTGCTTTTGCTAAGATGCCCCACATGCATAATATGGCCATTTATTTCTCAAGGCAACAAGTTGATTTACCCTAAGGGTGTAAGTGTGAAAATGTGACTTTTTCATGCATTGTTTTGTCTTTGAAATAGGGTTTGCTAATTTGTTGATTTTAATCTTTCCATAAAAAACCTAATTACTAGCATTATATGAAAGCAATAAATTGTGGAAAATAAATGTCCTACGTTATTACATCATTTTTGGGGATGGGGTATACATTTTTACAAATGGAGATTGCAAGAATTTTAAATCTAATTAATTATTACAACCATATTGAATGGATAAGAATGTACAGGAAATAAATAAGTGTACAAGAAAGTAAATGGAAGAGAAAATGAATTTCTTTTTGTTGAGAAAATGGTTTTAAACCTAATCATCTAAAGGGGAATAAATTGACTATAACAAAGAAAATAGTTTAATTTGAAGAAAACAACTTTTTTTAGTTTTTTTTGTGAAGAGTTATGAAAAATAAATTTAAAGAAAACCCTAAATTCTAAATAAATTAAACCTAAGTTTACTTAAATCATTTAAGAAAAGAAATTAAGTTTGTGAAAAAAATGTTTTGGTGTTTTTGTAATGAAAGAAAAATAAAATAAGTATATTAAAGTATAAATATTAAATAAATTTTTTTTTGGGATTTTATTAATGAAAATAATAATAATAATAATATTAAAAATAATATAAAATAAAATTAAAATAAAAAAGAAATAAGTCAGAGGGTGTAAAATGATATGGGGTGGTTTTAGGAGTAAAACAATTTTTGATTGGTTTAAGCCCAACAAGGATTTTTTTGTAAACAGAAAAAGACAATGAATGGGCCTGCATGGTGGTTAGTAAACAGGGGTGTGTGTATGTGTGAATGGGGCACTGGGCCTGGGAACTAAGCCCAATAGTGTTGAAGTCAGAACAACAAACAAAAAAACAAAGAAATTGAAAACAGAAAAAGGCCCCAGGGGGTCTCGAACCCGGGCCTTTGTGTTTACCAAACAATACCTTTATCAACGCGCCAAGTTATTTCATCTATAAATAATATGAATCCAATAATATATAACAGGAAAATTTAGTTTTTGAAAATAAAAAATATATGGTGGGCTTGGGCCGAACCGGGTCGACCCAAGACCAACCTCTAATAACTTAAACAAATGAAAGGGTTTGTAAACCCTAAACAAACAGAGGCAAGCGGCGCCTCCTCATCTCTCTCGCTGGCCTAATCGTGCTCTCTACTTCATCTTCCTCGCTGCTTCATCTTTCTCACCGTGTTTCGTTTTCTCTTTCAGTTTCGCTCCTTAAATTTCTTTTATTTTGAGTTTCTAACTGTTTCTTGCGTGATTTTCAGTGAAGCATCAATGGAAAAAATAGAAAGGAGAAAGAAGGATTTTGGATCTTTACCAACTTAATTTTCCGGATTTATCTCAGTGAGATCTTTCTGGTTTTTTTTTCTTCTTCTCCTTTACCAATTTCTGAAGAGTGTATGTTGTTGGAAAATGATGATAAGATTGTTTAGGGTTTTGTGTTGTTGTCTGTGATTTTGGGTTCTCTGTATATTTTGGATCATCCTCTCTCTTACTGTTAACCTCCTTCTGCTTTTATATTGTGACTTTTAACTTGCTGACTTTGCTTGCTTTCTTGTAACGATTTTGAATTGACACGGACTTGAGGGAAAATTGCTTTTTGTTGTACTTGTTGCTTGTTGTTGGCCGGTTACTTGTTGCTTTTAGACTTTGTATAGGTTTCTGTACTTTCTTTTTTTTCATGTTGGATGTTGGCTTGCTGATTTTGTATTGGTTATTTCTGTAGTATATCTTCTTTTACTGTAAACAAGACAACACATTGTTTCTTTGAGAATTTGCAGTAAAGTTCTCTAGGCCTGTGATTTTGACATTACATTTCTGAGTTTTCATTGAAACCACATAATTATGAGGCTTTTTATTTGCTTGCTGGATTGGTATTTTTTGTGATGCTAGTTCTGACTTTTCTTGATTTCCTCTTTATCTTTTGTGAACCAAATATTTGAGATTTGCAAAAGACTCCTTCCTAGCCAATGATGCAATTCTGACTTTTATTGAAAAAACATGTATGAGGCTTGACTTTTGGTCCTGAAATTATGTTGGGCTGAATTCTGTTAGATTTGAATTGTGCTGGACTTGAAATCCTATTTGCACCTTTTTGTCTATTGTGAACCAATTCCTTTGAGATTTGCAATAGAAACTTGGCCCATGATAAAACTGGAAATTTGAGGCCTTAGCACATAAACAAACTCTTTCCTTTTCTGATTCCAATAATCACCCTAATGATGAATTTTCAAACAATTGTAATTTTATCTAATTTGAGTTTATTTGATCACTAATCCTTTCTTGATTTTGTTTCATGTATGACAAGAGAGGCAAGGTGAAGGGAAAATCATGGCTAGCAATGATTGGATGGATTTCTTGAAGATGAAGCAAAACAAAACAAAACAAAACAAAATTTGTAATTTATTTCATTTGTAGTGTAATGAACATAAAACCTTGAGAAATATTGTAAATGATGAAATTCATTGTACGAATCTTGAACTTTGTTTGAATTTTGAAATTCTCAATTTGAATGATTTGAAAGATACACATTGGTTAACTTGACCTTCAAGCAATCACAAACGATCAAATAAACCATGCACCTTGTACTCCAATCAAATTCCTAAACAAAATAAATGTTTAAGAATCCAATTCCACTTGGTTAACTCGAACCCAAAACTATGGTCGTTTAAATGAAAGTCTTAATCTTCACATATTGTCCAAATAAGATTTGCATTCAAAATGAACTCGCACGCCATGCTCAATTAAAATGGAACTTCATTGCCAAAACAAACATTCCTTAAGAACATTCATCAATCTTGTAGAATTAACAAACTTCAACCTGAGAAACATAGTCCTGAGAAAAACAAATTGTGGTTAAGAACATTCGAAATTAAACAAATGACTTGCGACGATTTGATAACTTTCAAAGTCCTCCAAACATAATTTCCTTTCGGTCTTTGAGGATAAATTCGTGAGCGACATCACTCATGACCATATGTAGAAATAATCATCCCAAGATCTTGTAATTTTAGGGAAACACAATTCTTAGAAATCAAGCGACAGTTACTTAAGATTAGGTCAAAATCCATGATGCGACTTCTAACGTATTCGAATTTTTGTGATCTTCTACACGTAATAAGCTCTTGATCTATGAAGAGAAATTGGATATGACATCAAGGAGAATCATACGCAAAAAGAACCGCTCAAAAATATCGAATAATGAAGAAGTTACAATCGTTTGAACTCTCTCTCTCTCTCTCTCTCGTAAAAGGTCGATTTTGGGGTCAATGTAGTCGTTTTCAGTTATCTGAGCCATCGACTGAGCAAACTTGCAATGCAAAGTTTGAAAACTGGCATAAACATCCTTGAGGAGACAAGAAGACCTATGAAGACCATTAGAAACCTTGAAAACTCAATTTTCTCTGAGAAATACCAAACCCTAATTGTTGATTTTCCGCCTAGAAAGAGAATCTGTCTGATCAACTTTTGAGCCAAATTGGATATTCGAGTAACCCTAGCATAGTATCTTGCATGAAAAATGGGAGGGAAAATTTTGGGGTACAACAGCTGCCCCTGTTAAATTTTCTTAAACCTGAAAAGCGAGAATGGCATGTTGCCGTTCGTAGCTTGAAGGTGGAAGATGATTGAACACTAGAGTGCCCAGAAATTTGCACTTGATGACATGTTGGCTGATTGTGTAGGGAATGGGCTTAAAGATGACATTTGGAGAAATGATAGAGATTTGAAGGAGAGGGGATTGTAGATGACATCCAAAGGTGACTGTTGACAGAAAATGGACTAAGTCTGAACGTGATTTCAACTGGAAAAGAATCAGAATAAATCTTTGGAGTGATTCATCTGAAACTAGCAAAAGTCCTGAATATTGTTTGACTAGAAAGAATAAGAATAAATCTTGGGGTGATTTATCTGAAATAGAGAAAATGTCTTCGGGGAAGAATCAGAATAATCCGTTGAGAGGTTTAAAACTGAACTAGCAGGGATCTGGAAAAGAATCAGAATAAATCTTGGAGCGACTTATTTGAACCAGAGAAGATGTCTATGGGAAAGAATCAGGATAAACCGTTGAGAGATTTAAACTGAACCAGAAGGGGTCTGGAAAAGAATCAGAATAAATCTTGAAGCGACTTATCTGAACCAGAGAAGATGTCTGCGGGAGAGAATCAGAATAATCCGTTGAGAGGTTTAAAACTGAACCAACAGGGATCTGGAAAAGAATCAGAATAAATCTTAGTGTTGATTTAACTGAAAACAGTAAAGGTCTTGAATTATCTTCAACTAGAATAGAAATCAGAGAGATCTTAGTGTCAATATGACTGAACTAGAGAAAAATCTTGAATTAACTTTGACTGGAATGGAAATCAGAAGAATCTTAGGATTGATTCAACTGAACCAGACAAAAGAGAAAATGTCCACCCGAAAGAATCAGGATAAACCGTTGAGAGATTTAAATCGAACCAATAGAGGTCTTGGATAAGCATCAGAATAATATTCATAAATGAATTGTATCTGACTCGTATATGAGAGATGTACTGAATGAGAGTCAGAATGACATCCGTATCTGGACTGTATTGGAAAGGTATGTTGAAAGAAGTATCAGAATGATATTTGGATCGCATCTGAACTGTTTCTAGAAGGAATCTGGAATAAGTATCAGAATGTCAGCCATATCTGGATCGAATCTGAACTGTTTCTAGAAGGAATCTGGAATAAGTGTCGGAATGTCAGCCGTATTTGGATTGCATCTGAACTGTTTCTAGAGGAGTGTATGGGAAGGATGTCGTGTAGGATTGCTTCAGATGGTCGTGTAGATAATTGGCCTGGCTTTTTACAGGTATTAATTCCATACCTTTTGAATATTATTAACAATAATCGTCTATTGATTAACCTTTTCCTGAAAAAGGTAAAATGTTAGTTGTATGCAATGTCATGATGTATGAAATGCATGGTGCAATGATGTTCTCAAAATAAATGAGATTGTGTCGTGTGTGCTTGTCATGTATGATATATGAAATGTGAGATGTTTATTTGAATGTATCTTTTTCTGGGAAAATAAATCCTTGACAAATACTGGGGAGTCATTAAATCCCGGACTGTTGTTGAAGAGTAGGTGAGTCTTCAAACTTTGCTTAGAATATTTTCACCAAGGATTTCTGTTTTGTTTTTTGAGGAGAGCTCCTCTGAGGAATGTTGAAAACTCTGTGGAGAGTGTTGATCTTTTCTTGGGGAAAAAGAGTTCAGGGGTCTCAATTGTTTGTTGCTCTACTAGGGAGTCGAAGTTGAACTAATATCTGGTCGGGTCCAGGCTTCACAATAACTCGTTTGGGATTTTAGAGTAGTCTATTGGGGAAGAGGAGTTGTGGTCCTTTGATTTGTAGTAGTCGGAGAGGCAAACTTAAACCAGGGAATATGTAATTTATCGAGGAAGAGGATTTGTGGTCCTTTGATTTGTAGTAGTCGGAGAGGCAAACTCAAACTGGGGAAACTGTAGTTCATTGGGGAAATAAACCATGTTGTTGGTCTGTTGGAGAGGTGTCTTCTTCACGAGGGAAAATCCTTGAGGGTTCTTGAGGTAGACTCAGTTGGTGAGATGTTTTCAGAGATTGAAACTCTGGCTAGGAGTCATCCTATGAGAAGGATCTTAGGGAGATTTGTCACTGCCCCTAGTAGTAAGTGTTGTAGTAATGCCAAAAAATGTTTGCTTGGTCGCCCATGACCTTTCATGTAGGAGCCTGTTTTCCCCCAGAGTTAATCTAGTGCACCTTGACGCTTGAGATTTTGATCACATTTCTGGTAGCCCTGAATTTCCTAGAGATATTTTCTAAGACTGTTGTGGAAGAAAAAGAAGACCTGATACTGACACCATCTGATACTACTAGCACAGACGAACAAATTGGTGGTACCCAAGATCTTTGTTCAAGTCTGGGAATTTTCTAAGAACTGTCATGTGAGGATCCGAAGACAAGATACTAACACCATCTGATACTGACACCATCTAATATTGTTGGTACATACAAGCAATTGATGGTACCCAAGATCTTTGGTTAAGTCTCAGAATTTTCTAAGAACTGTCATGGGAGGATCCGAAGACATGATACTGACACCTTCTGATACTGACACCATCTGATATTGTTGGTACAAACAAGCAATTTGATGGTACCGGAAGTCTTCATAGTGGATATTGTTAAAACCCATGATCAACATGACATTGCCCCTTAAGTGATACATATGGAGATTTTCCCCTGGTTATTCAATGATTCTTTGAGAGATTCTTTGAATCTTGACTTGACTGCCCCATATGTGTTGGACAAAGGTCATGCCGTGCCCCTTTGATTATGAGAGATTTGTCATTGGAAGTGTATTTCCAATCTAAGTGATTTTGTTCATTGAGAGAGCTTTCGTTCACTGGATATTCGTTGTGTGAATTTCTCTGCTGCCAAACAAATAGCCATATGCAAACAACGATATTAAAATAATGCAAAGTTTATGCTTGTATTGAAATTTTGAAAATGCGTTTTAACAAGTAAAGATGTTTTGTAAGAAAATTCAAACTCGGGATTTAGGGTAAATCCTTACAGGAGTCAGGATACCTTTTGTAACAGTATGCTTTCGAACTAACCCATACTTCAATTAGTACTTTTGAAGGGTTGTAGCGTGGCTCAGTTCACGGTTTAAGAAACAAAGGATAAAGGCTCAAAGTGTGTTTGTACCCACCCGCTCTTCGTGATGTTCTTCATTCCTAAACTCAGTTAATTGTGCGTTTGAACTCCAATTGAGTCTGGAATAATGTTTTGGTGATGGTTCAGACAAGTTAAGTTTGTCGGAAGGCATTCATTTTTGCAACATTTTTCATGTTGTTGAGGATTTGTAGTGACCTCTTTCTTTTGATTTAATATCCCTGGTTTTTGTCTGACTGTTCTTGGTTTTTAGATTACAGTCAGCGGGACGCCCAAATTTTCTTTAAGTCTCCTTCGTAGGTTTTGACTTAATGGGCTTCTCTTTTAAGAGACAATGACTGCCAATTGATAGGGAACCAATCACCATCTTTTGGTTCAGAAGGAATGTTTTTGATGTCATTCTTTGTATACTGAACGCGTGCTTGAACTAATTGAGAGACTACCCTGCCCCAAGTTTTGATTAAAGGTTTCAATTTGTGTAAAAAAGAAAACTTCTACTTCTTTGGCTCGAAGGGGTTGACTAGGGATTATCTTCCTTATAACTCCAGTGTTTAGGATTTGAAAGAAATGCATGTACATCGTCAACAAGGTCTGTTCAAAAGCATACTTTATGAGATTATGGCATTTTTTTCATCATCCTTCCTCTAAAGGCTTGTAACTTTTCGAAACAAGAGTTGAATATCATAAAGGGAGTAAAAAGCATAGTTTAAATATAATGAAAACGAGTGGATTAAATCAAGACAAACATATGCAATGCATTAATGAAACAGAGTTTAACATTAATAGATAAGTGTTTTAACAATGAAATAGATTATAAATTGAAAATTCAAATGAATAAAAGCTTTCAATGATTCTTCATAGGATCAGTGATTGCGTTTGGAGTCTCTGGAGGGTCAAACTCGATCTCCTTGGCATCAATCATGTCTTGGACCTTGTTCTTTAGATCCCAACAGTTGTTTGTGTCGTGTCCCAGACTATCAGAGTGGTATGCACACCTTTCATTGGGATGATAGGTAGGAGCATAAGTGTTTGGGTTCCGGAGATGAGCCTTTAACGTAATCAGTTCTTCCTTCAACATATGTTGTAGCACTTGAGCCAACGACATGGGTATCTTAGTGAATTGTCTTTTAGGCGCGACCTCCTTATGTTGATGCCCCTGTCTTTGTTGAGCATGCGTAGGATTAGAGATCAAGATCACTCCTACATGTTGGTCATGATGACTCTTTTGACCATACACAACATTGGACTCTTTCTTCCCGTTGTATGGTTTTTCTGAGCATCAGAAGGTGTAGCTCCTTGTATCTTTCCACTTTCGATGCCAGCTTCGACTCTTTCGCCATTCAGTATTAGCTCGGTGAACCCGACCGAGGAGCTTCCGATTAGGTGTTTTAAGAAAGGTCCTGTCAAAGTTCCCATGAAGATGTCAATCAGCTCCCTATCAGTTAAAGAGGGTTGCACCCTACCGGCCATATCTCTCCACCCTTGGGTGTATCCTTTGAAGCTATCGTTGGAACCCATGGTCATGTTCTGCAATTGCACACGAGTTGGTGTAAGATCAGCGTTATACTGGTACTTCTTGTAGAAATCAACAGCTAAATCCTCCCAGGTGTGGATGCGAGAACTCTCCAATTGATATAACCATTCAAGTTGAGTCCCTACTAGGATCTCTTATAAGAAATGGATCCAAAGCTTCAGATTAGTTATGTATGGTTGAATCTTTCGAACATAAGACTTTAAGTGCGTCTTAGGGCAAAAGGCTCCATCGTACAAGGCAAAGGTAGGGATTTTGAACTTTGGCGGGATGACCACTCCAGACACCAATCCCATGTCTCCTAAATCCAAGCCAGGTATCTGTTGAATCTCCATAGCATTTAGGCGATCCTCCAATTGTTTGTACTTGTCATCAGTGGGAGGATATTGTTCCTCAGAGTAGTCCACTTCGACTTCATCAATTTCCAGACTGTTGTCTTCTTCATGACTATCCCCCATGTTGGATGGAGTTGGAAGATCTAGATCCCCCTTGACTGGTCCTTTAAGTCTTCTTCCCAAGTTCAGGACGCCTACTGACTTCTTGGACTTTTTCTTCTTGTCTTTGAGAAGAAGAGTCTTTAGGTCCTCTTTCCCCTTAGCGAAAGCCAAAAACATTTGTTGGAATTGGGCGTTTTGAGCCTGGAGGTCTTTGATTGTTTGTTCAAGACCCATTGCTGAAATAAATAGCAGAGAAGATGCGAAACCTGCTATGAAACCTGTTTATGCAATGATATGTATGATATATGTATGCAATTTTTTCAAGGATCTCGCGGGGTAAACAAGAAAATGTCAGAAATTGAAATTTGACCAATAGCTTTGATTGGAGAACTTTGTATCGGTGGATTTCCTTCCACGAGAATTAAGCTCACCATGTCGAGTGGGTCATAGCCTTTGACTCAGTTTGTTGTACTTGATCCTTGACGGTGTTTAGTTAGAGGAAAATAATTCCTCTTGCCCCTTGATAGATGTCTTGTTCAACGTGACCCTGCATAATAGGCCCTTGAGATCCTTGAAACAGTTATTGAAAATGCTATGGTATGATGTTATGTACAAGTATGCAAAGTAAGCAAGTAAAAATAATCATATTCAGACAAAGAAGACAAGTCCTTAGGTTTAGGCTTGCATGGAGTTCGTAGGTAAGTACCCTCTTGAAGTTTAGTTGGCTCAACCTATCCAAACAATAGTAACCGGGTTCTAAGGGAGCTCAATATCACTGGTTTGTCTTCTCGGGCATTATTTCAGTGCAAGCCTCTTTAATAGCGACCGAAATATCCCAAAAAAACCAAACCTCAATGAGTGTAGTATCGAGTATCTACCAACTTCAGACTGCACCAAATCCGGTCATCTCACTACGTCCTAATGGCCAAGTTGGTCAAGTAAAGGTTCTAAAAGTCAGTTAGTGCTTCATGACATCACTCAGCGGCCCCGTATTCTCCTTGACTACTCAAGGGCTACTGGTACCCACAAATATGTCACACTAACGTAGCTATTTCTTAGACCATGTTGGTATACCCCGTACAGTTTCCACAACGTATTGCTACTTACCTATAAGGTGTCCTAAATCCGGGTAGAGGATTTAAACCTAAATAAAGAACCAAAATGTAAAGCAAGCAAATCAAACAATGAAAGAATGTAAATGTGATCTAGCCCTAAGGTAACTCCACTTTTAAATATTTTCCCAGCAGATTCGTCAGTTCTGTAACATAGTGGGAGAATTGACTTGGTTGTTTTTGCGTTTTATTGTAAATGTTGCGGTTAGCAAGAGTCGCCACCGGATTTTCTTTTATCCAAAAGGAAAGGTTGAAAAGAACAGAAAAGACCTTTAGAGATGTTTTCTTGAGTTCGGGGTGTAGATTATGAAAAGGGAATGTATTAACACCCTTTTCATCTATAGTTATCTACGAGCTCTTAGTTGCTTGCTAGATCACTTGCTTTTGTTTGAAAATATGCTTTGTGTGGTTTTTGAAATTATTTTGAAAAGGCTCCATCGTTTAGGCAAACTTTGTAATAATTATGGTTCATAAGAACGTATACAAAGTGTTGATCTTTTGAAAATGTTTCAAGTTTGAAAGATGTTTTGAAAGTGTTAGTGTTTGTTTTGAGAATAGAAAGGATGTTTTGGTTTGAAAATGAGAAAGCAAATAGGAACATTCTAACTACTCAAAAGTCTTTCTTGATTATTTCCTCTTTCCTTTGACATTATTATCTTACCATTGATTTGGTAAGAAAACCTATCTTTAGATGTAAAAGGGACGGGCAAGGGCCATCATATAGCCATGATTAGCAACGTTGTAAGATATCTAAGCATTTCCTATAAGGGATTAAGATCATTTTTGAAAGGCAACTTTGATAACGTCATCGAGGTACTATGATCTTGTATTTTTTATTGCTTTTGCTAAGATATCTCACATGCATAATATGGCCATTTATTTCTCAAGGCAACAAGTGGATTTACCCTAAGGGTGTAAGTGTGCAAGTGTGTCTTTTTCATGCATTGTTTTGTCTTTGAATTAGGGTTTGCTAATTTGTTGATTTTAATCTTTCCATACAAACCCTAATTACTAGCATTATATGAAAGCAATAAATTGCGGAAAATAAATGTCCTACGCTATTACATCATTTTTGGGGATGGGGTATACATTTTTACAAATGGGGATTGCAAGAATTTTAAATCTAATTAATTATTACAACCATTTTGAATGGATAAAAATGTATAGGAAATGAAAAAGTGTACAAGAAAGTAAATGGAAGAGAAAATTAATTTTGTTTTTTATTATTTTTATTTTTGTTGAGAAAATGGTTTTAAACCTAATCATCTAAAGGGGAATAAGTTGACTATAACAAAGAAAATAGTTTAATTTGAAGAAAATAATTTTGTTTTGTTTTTTTTGTGAAGAGTTATGAAAAATAAATTTAAAGAAAACCCTAAACGCTAAATAAATTAAACCTAAGTTTACTTAAATTATTTAAGAAAAGAAATTAAGTTTGTGAAAAAAATGTTTTGGTCTTTTTGTATTGAAAGAAAAATAAAATAAGTATATTAAAGTATAAATATTAAATAATTTTTTTTTGGTATTTTATTAATGAAAATAATAATAATAATAATAATATTACTAATAAAAATAATATAAAATAAAATTAAAATAAAAAAGAAATAAGTCAGAGGGTGTAAAATGATATGGGGTGGTTTTAGGAGTAAAACAATTTTTTATTGGTTTAAGCCCAGCAAGGATTTTTTTTAAACATAAAAAGACAATGAATGGGCCTGCGTGGTGGTTAGTAAACAGGGGTGTTTGTATGTGTGAACATGGCGCTGGGCCTGGGAACTAAGCTCAATAATGTTGAAGTCAGAACAACAAACAAAAAAACAAAGAAATTGAAAACAGAAAAAGGGCCCAGGGGGTCTCGAACCCGAGCCTTTGTGTTTACCAAACAATACCTTTATCAATGCGCCAAGCTGTTTCATCTATAAATAATATGAATCCAATAATATATAACAGGAAAAGTTAGTTTTTGAAAATAAAAAATATATGGTGGGCTTGGGCCGAACCGGGTCGACCCAAGACCAACCTCTAATAACTTAAACAGATGAAAGGGTTTGTGAACCCCTAACAAACAGAGGCAAGCGACGCTTCCTCATCTCTCTCGCTGGCCTGATCGTGCTCTCTACTTCATCTTCATCGCTGCTTCATCTTTCTCACCGTGGTTTGTTTTCTCTTTCAGTTTCGCTCCTTAAATTTCTTTATTTTGAGTTTCTAACTGTTTCTTGCATGATTTTCAGTGAAGCATCAATGGAAAAAATAGAAAGGAGAAAGAAGGATTTTGGATCTTTACCAACTTGATTTTCCGGATTTATCTCGGTGAGATCTTTCTGATTTGTTTTTCTTCTTCTCCTTTACGAATTTCTGAAGGGTGTATGTTGTTGTAAAATGATAATAAGATTGTTTAGGGTTTTGTGTTGTTGTTTGCGATTTTGGGTTCTCTGTATATTTTGGATCATCCCCTCTCTTACTGTCAACCGCCTTCTGCTTTTATATTGGGACTTTTAGCTTGCTGACTTTGCTTGCTTTCTTGTAACGATTTTGAATTGATACAGACTTGAGGGAAACTTGCTTTTTGTTGTACTTGTTGCTTGTTGCTGGCCGGTTGCTTGTTGCTTTTAGACTTTGTATAGGTTTCTGTACTTTCTTTTTTTTCATGTTGGATGTTGGCTTGCTGATTTTGTACTGGTTATTTCTGCAGTATATCTTCTTTTACTGTAAACAAGACAACACATTGTTTCTTTGATATTTTGCAGTAAAGTTCTCTAGGCCTGTGATTTTGACATTACATTTTTGAGTTTTCATTGAAACCACATAATTATGAGGCTTTTTGTTTGCTTGCTGGATTGGTATTTTCTGTGATGCTAGTTCTGACTTTTCTTGATTTCCTCTTTATCTTTTGTGAACCAAATATTTGAGATTTGCAAAACACTCCTTCCTAGCCAATGATGCAAATCTGACTTTTATTGGAAAAACATGTATGAGGCTTGACTTTTGGTCTTGAAATTACGTTGGGCTGAATTCTGTTGGATTTGAATTGTGTTGGACTTTAAATTTTGTTTTCACCTTTTTGTCTATTGTGAACCAATTCCTTTGAGATTTGCAATAAAAACTTGGCCCATGATAAAACTGAAAATTTGAGGCCTTAGCACATAAACAAACTCTATCCTTTTCTAATTCCAAGAACCACCCTAATGATGAATTTCCAATTATTGTACCCCAAAATTTATCCTCTTTATTTCGACCTTTTTTGCTTACATTTCATTATTATATACACGCATATGATTGGTTCTATGGTTATGGGATCAAGGTATATTTAGCAAGCTTCGTCAGGTTACAAGTGATGTTTATTTCGCCAATGGATGTTCTCAGAGTATTTTTCGTGCTGAAGATCGGTTCGTCGTTTCGTAGCGATTCAGGGTTCAAAGATTCACAAATCCAACCCGGCGCGTCATATTCATGTGATCTTTCGCCAAGATATCCCTGATAACATATTCTCAAATTCAGTTTCGGCTCGAGAGCCAATTGTTTAAAGAAGGTCTCCGAATGTGTGAGTTTTCTTGAAGAAATATGGTGAAAAAGTGTGCTGAAAGTGCCGTTTTTACGCACCAAAAAATTCATAACTTGAAGATCGTGGCTCGTTTTGAACCCGTTCCGGTGGCCAAAATTCCATCTCGACATCATATACATTTTCATCTCTCCCGGCTGGCAGCCATTTTCAATCAGAAGGTCTTCAAAAATGCGGATTTATCAAGTATTTTTACACAGAAAATTTGTGACAGAAGTTTATTTGCGTCATGTTCAGAAAATCATAACTTGGTCGATTTTCATCGTATTGATCTGGTTTTGGCGCCAAAACTTCACAAATTAAGTTGATTGCGTTTTCACCACAGGTATCGAGTTCGAAATATGTTCAAAAGGCCTTCGTTTTATTCCCAGAGTGTGCGTGACGCACCGAAAATCCTGAATGTTGAATATTATTTCATCTGGGTCGAAACTTCGAAAATTTATAACTCGGTCAATTTTTATCGCATCGGGCCCATCATTTTATACAAGGTCACTGGCTCAGAGATATACAACTTTTCTTCCAAAGTCGAGACCGGGTTCTGCTTTGATCAATATCAGTTATTTATTGAAGAACATGCCAGAGTTGACACAGGAGCCCAAAATAAGTTTGTCTGAGCCAAAACTTCAAAAACTCATAACTAATTCATTTTTTATCCGATTGAGCCCATTTTCGGACATGAGTTAGTTCTCGAGGTCGGCTACATTTTATTTTCGCAATTCAACTTCAGAAATTGCACTTAAACCTCTGCGATTTAGCCTGAAACGTGACAGGCTCAAGTGAATAAAATTTGCACTATTGCTTGTGGTTATTAGAGGCCCAATTGCACATTCAAAGCCCATTTTTTTCTCTAATTTCCATTATATAATCTCATTGTTTTTACACAAGCAACACGGAAAAAAACCTTTGCCACAACCCTGTCAAAATATCAAATTCCTTCAAGAATCCTAAAAACCTTAAAATTCTTGTTACAAACCCCCATCTCACTACAAACAAGCCATCCTTGTTACAAACCCTAATCTCACAACTTCTCCAGTAAGGGTAAGGCTGGTTTGATCTCCATGATTAAAAGGGTGTAGAAGCATTTATACATGGCATATCGGTTTTAATATTATAAATTTTCATATATTTGCTTTATTTGTATTTCATGATATAGTAATTTATTTAATGTGTTCATGAGATTCAACACTGCAGATTTAGACAGGGTCTCATGCAGGATTATTACAAAACACTGTGGCCAAAACAGAACAACCACCAATGCATGGCGAGGCAGACATCCTGAGAAGGTTAAGGGTGTGGATTCAACACCTACCCCTATTGATTTTGGTTTTCTTCCTTTTTATTTATCCTTTTACCTATTTTCCTTCTTTTTGTTTAAAACCACATTTTTTATAAAACCTAACATTTTTCACAAACTTTTGATTTTTTTATAATAAACTCGAATAATTAATTTTAGGTTTTTTTTTAAAATTTAATTTTAGGTTTTAAATTAATTTTTGGTTCAACACCCACCCCTGACATTTGTATTATTTGTATTTTTTAACCATATTTTTCATTGATATTTCTTCCCCTATCTATTTTTTGGCAAACTTAATTCTTTTTTGTTAATCATTACACATAATCTTTTTTTTAAAACCTTTTTTTAATTAAAATTAATTAGGTTTTAGGTTTTAATTAAACTTTTTCTTTTCAAAATTAACCTTTTTTAAATTAAAATTAATTAGGTTTTAGGTTTTTTTTTCTTATTAACCTTTTTTTTAAATTAACCTTTTTTTTATTATTAATTAAAACTAATTAGGATTTAGGTATTTTAAATAACTTTTTTTCAAAATTAACATTTTTTTATTAATTAAAATTAATTAGGGTTTTTAGGTTTATTTAATTAATTATCATAAATCTTTTTTTCATAAAAAATCACCAAAATATTTTCTTTGCTATTTTCATCTTATTTCTATTTTTCTAGATAAAGTGTATATGGCGCATTCAACTGTAATAGCGTAGCTTTATTTTTCCCGCTTTTTTTCTATCATTATCATGTAATTGCTTCCGGGATATAATAGTTTTAGGATTTCTTTTCCGCACTCTTCACTATTATGTAACTGCCCCAAAGCTCTGTAATAGCCTAGGTTTACATTTCCGCCTTTACCTTTAGCTACTATATTTTATGCAATACTTAGATTAATAGGATTGTATGAAAAGATAAAAATGAATGATAGAAAATCCTAATTGTAATATAAATAACCGAACTGAATCATTTGCACACTCGCACCTCTAGGATAACCTCACTTGTTACCTTCGGAAAAACAATGGTCATGTCCCTAGAACGTAGGGATATCTTAGACAAATACCCTCAATCTAAAAGTCATCATAAAGATCATAGTCTCTTAATGTCCCTCGAGTTGCCTACGAGAAACGATCTTGTCCCTCGATGTTGCTTATATGATGACAGTCCCTTTGAACTGCTAAGGTATCCCTATATGACGTTCTTGTCCCTCACACATCCAACGATAGGACAACCTACTCACTAATATTAGGATAGTAATGTCTAATTATTAGGAGGAAAAGAACGACCTTTTCGAGTATAGGTAGATAAGTTCTTAAATGCTTGCTCAAAACAACTTATTGCACCTACACAAAGAAAACCATTTCAAAATACTTTCAAAAAACATTTGCATTGTCAACACTCTTGAGGATTGATACAAGAGTTATCACAAAGCGGATAGCCGCACTAAAGCATTTTCAAAACAATTTTCAAAACACACAAAGCACAAACAGTTTTCAAAAATGAGCAAGTACCTAAGAGCCCGTAGAAAACTACAGATGAAAAGGGTGCTAACACCTTCCCTTTCCATAATCTACCCCCTTACTCAAAACTCTCGAAAGGTATTTTTCTATTCTTTTCACCCTTTCCTTTGTTGGATAAAAGAAAACTCGGTGGCGACTCTTGCTTACCATAACATTTGCGAACAAAAAACACAAACCAATATTAAAAGTCGGTTCTGCCACCGCATCACCAGAACTGGCGACTCTGTTGGGGAATTGTAGAGTGGGGTATACCTTAGGATCTAGGTCATTTTAAAATATTTCTTTCTTGTTTGCTTTGTCTACTTTATCTTCGAGGGTTTTGTTTGGGTATTATTGAAGATCCTACAACCGGATCTGGGGAACACCTTTTAGGTAAGTAGCAATAAACTGCGAGGGAACTGTGTGGGGTATATTGACATGGTTGAAGCAGTAGCTACGTTGATGTGACACTTTGGTTGGTACCAGTAGCCCTTAAGTCAATCAAGGAGAATATGGGGCCGTTGAGTGGTGTCATAAAGCATCAACTGAAATTAGAATCTTTAATTGCATAACTTGTCCAGTAGGACGTAGCGAGATGGCCGACTTTGGTGTATTCCCAAGGTCGACAGATACTCGATGCTATACTCATTGAGGATTGACTCCTGAGTTTTGTTTGGTTGCGAGTCAATCGCCTATTGAACGAAGCTTGGGGGAAAGATCGGTGATATTGAGATCCCTTAGAACCCGGTTACTATTTATAGGACAGGTTGAACCAATCCAGCTTCAAGAGGGTATGACCTTAAAACTCATGCAGGCTTTAAACCTAAGGACTTGGTGTGACTTATTTGTTTCTTGCTATACATGTGATTTCTTAGCATAATCATAACATCATAAGCATGGCATATCATACTAACCATTTCAAGGATTTTCTAGGGCTAATCTTTGCTTTGTTTTGTAGTACATGGCATCCGCCCGCAGGAACACTATCCAGATTAACCTTATGAAAGTACCTCCTCAACTAAAGGACTTGGCATTAAGGATTCCTAAAAGCTCTCCTTTCACTGAAAAACATGGTCGGCTGCTCAACTTGGTCACTTCAAAACCCGATGAAGAATTGTTAAAAGTGCTATTTCAGTTCTTTTATCCTTTGCACCACTGCTTCACCTTCCTGGATTACCAGCTAGTGCCTACTATGGAGGAATTTTCTCGGTTATTAGGGGTACCTTTTCTTGATCATTTACCTTTCAACGGTACGGAAAGACATCTAAATCCGAAAGAGATTGCTCGAGCTCTGTCCTTACAACGGTCTGATGTAGTGACAAATTGGGAAACTAGGGGAAGTGTTCAAGGAATCCCGGTTAAATTTCTATTCAAGAAAGCGCACTATTTCTGGGATACCCTGGATTTACAAGCTTTTAAAGAGGCATTGGCACTCCTCATCTACAGGATGGTACTATTCCCTAACGCAGACCAACTCATAGATGTGAATACGATTAAGGATTTTTGTCGTATAATCCGGTGCCTACATTACTTGGGGATATTCTACACTATCTGCATGCTCGCACTCTAAAGAGAAGAGGGACCCTCATGTGATGCGCCCCTCTATTGGCTAGGTGGTTTATTTCGCACATACCCAGGTCTATTTTGAAGAATGAGCAGGGTATGAAATGGTCTCATAGGCTGATGTCCCTTACACATTCAAACATTCATTGGTGTTCACAGTCTTCAGAAGATGTTACCATCATCGATCGCCGTGGTGAATTCCCTAATGTCCCTCTCTTAGGCATTAGGGGAGGAATCACTTATAATCCTTGTTTGGCACTGTGACAGTTTGGTTATGCAAGAAGGGATGGTCCTCATGATACACTTTGAAGGGGTAAGAAAACACTTAGAAGGGGGGGTTGAATAAGTGACTCTTTTTCTTTTCAAAACAAAGCTCAACAATAATGGAATGACAATGTTATTTTTATCCTGGTTCGTTTGAACTCAAACTACTCCAGTCCACCCGTCAAGGTGATTTCGCCTTTCTCAACAAGGACTTAATCCACTATAATCAACTGATTACAAACACACAACAACTGTTGTGACTAACAATGCACAAGTAATCTTACAAGTGACTAACACCACTAAGACTTAAATCTAGTCCTAGTCTGCTTGAGAAATCTGACCAAACTTGGTCTCTCAAGGAACAATTACAAGAGTTTAATCTTTACAGATAGTTAAATAAAATTTGCTTCTAATCAAGCTATATCAGAACTGTAATTTTTCACTTAGAATAAATTTCACAAAGTGTATGAACAAAGAGTTTGTGAGCCCAGAATTTTTAAGTAGTTTCTTGCTTCTTTTTTTGAAATATATTTTGTTAGATGGCTTGCAATAAATGTCCTTCTATTTATAGTATGAACAAAATGACCGTTGCTGCCTTCAGAAAAGTGGAGAGCATTAAATGCTTGCATGTTTCCTTGCACTATTCCATTTTCCAAGAAACTAGCTTTAGACACTTGAGTGCTTGCAGCCGTCTTTGCATTAATGAGAAAACGACAACTTGTAAGAACATGTTTCCTACACTTGACAAGACAGGTTGGCTTTAACGTTTGTTTCGGAACATGCTTCAACGTCTTGATTTTAGAACATGCTTTACTTCATCTTCTAGGCAGTGCTTTGCTTGCTAAGAACTTGATCAGCGCTTGCTTTCAAGTAATCTTCTGATCAAGGAAACCTGCTAAATGTTAGAAGATATATTTAAATAAATTGTCTTACCAGAGTCAGCAGATGCACTTAAAACAAAAAGGTTCTTTCATTAAAGAACTTCTTCATAATTTTTAGCTTAGCACTTCAGAATGCTTCTTGTCAGAACATTATCTGAAACATTCAAATACGTTCATCAGAGTATTAATCATCTAAAATATAATTTATTGTTATCATCAAAACTCTGAGATAGATCAAAACTAATCTTGTTCTAACAATCTCCCCCTTTTTGATGATGACAAAAAAAATTATTCAGATATAGAGATAAAATATGATAAGAGATAAGAATCTCCCCCTGAAATGAATATTTCTATATATAAAATTTCCTGAGATTATTTATCAGAGCAATAAAAAAATCTTCTTGGATTTCTTCAGAACTTCTTTATGAAGATAATGTTCAGCTGGAATACTCTTTCAGAGTTAAAGTGATACCTGCACAAAAAATTCTTTTGCACAAGAAGAAATTTTTATATTTTGTTAGAACGTCTGAGACTTAGTCCCATAACTGTTAAACAGTGATTAGTTCAAAAATACTCATTTTCTCCCCCTTTTTGGCATAATCAAAAAGTGTAAAAAAATTGTTGGCGAGCTGAAAACTTTTCATAAAATAGAAAAAATATCCAGAAGTACAAAACAACAAACAAAAGACAAGAAACAGAAAGACACTAGGATTTCTTAGTAACAAGAGCCATCAGAAGATTCTTGATCTCAGAGGCAGATTCTTCTTGTTTCACCATCCAGTTCTTGATTTCTTGATTTGTTTGGTCTTTCTTATCCAAGCGTTCATGTATGACTTCATTCTCCCTCTTGAGCTCATTCAGAGTGTCCATGATAAGTGAGGTAGGAGCAGAGGATGACGAAGCTTCAGCAAAAACAGGCTTAGAAGCAGCAACCGTTGAGTCAGAATGCACGAAGGTTGAAAGCAGAGTGCCCTGATCCATTGCAAGAGTTGGCACAGGTTCAGGTTCAGCCTTAACAGAAGGTTGATTCAACAGAACAATAGCCAGAGGGTTTGAATCATCAAAGGCATCTTCAGATTCATCTTCTGATATGTCCATTGTATCAACTGGTGTATCAGTAATCGTTAATGAAGACTTCTTATTCCAAATGTCAGTAGCTTTCTGTCTTGAAAGCATGCAGATGTTTGGAAAAGTTGTCCAGCACCTGAAAATGGCATAATTCCTATAGCTTCAGTGACTCAGCATCAAAAGTTCTTCTGAAGGTTTCCCATAGAAGATCTGTTGCCGCTGTGTTCACGCTTTTGGAGCAATCTTCTTTCAGCAAATTCAACCATGCTTGAACATCTGTTAAAAAATTCTGAAACAATGTATTCACATTTGTCTGAACAGGTTTTGGGACAGCCTTCTTAAAAGTTTTTTTTCAAGAATTGTAGAGATTCATAATCCACTACAGTTCTTAAAAAGCTAGCAGGTTCAGGATTTTTGGTTGGTTCAGAAGTGGCTGAATGATCAGGTTGGTCAACAAAGTTAGGTGGTGCTGATTGTTCATGAGGTTCGGATGATTCAACAGTTGCAGGTGGTTCAAAAGATTGTTGTTCTGGAATATGAGGGGATGAGAGTATAAGTGAGTTTGGTGTTTGGTGTTGTGGTGAAGTAGGTGGAGTGACATCAGGTGAAATTATTATTGTATTATCAGGAGTGGGAATGGGGTTCTGAGGCTGTGGTCGATTCATAGCAAAAATGTTTTCAGATGGTAAGTTGAAAGGAGGCTTTATAGTGGCCAGAGATTCATTTATCTCTGGAATTCTCCAAGAGCCAGCATCATACCATCCAGTCTGGGTGATAAAGGTCTGAAAGGAGGTCTTGAAAAACGTTCAGCAGGAATGAGTTGAAAAATAGATGGTTCAGGGGGTTCTGAGTGTGAGGGTTCTGACTGAGAAGGTTCTGATTGGGTGTCAGAGTGTTCATCAGAGTCAAAGTCACTCAAATCTGATAAAACTTGATTTTTATGAGGGTTGTCAGCAAGAGAGTCATATGGTAAGGTCAGGTAAATATCAACATCTATATCTCCTAAGGTTTGGGAGGGTTCAGCAGATGTAGATACATTGACAGAATCATAAACAGTGATGGTTTCAGCAGGTTTACCTGTCTTCTTTTTCTTCTTCTGAGGAGTGGCAGAAGATCCTTCAACAACTTTCCTCTTTAAAGATTCCTGGAGAACAACATCTGGAGTAGCTTGATTTCTTCCTTAGAGCTAAGCTGGATCAATAGGTGTTCCAGTCTCTTTGCAGATTTCAATGTAGTGCAGGATGATACGTGGATGATCTCCTGAGTTGAACAGAGGGAAATCAGCAATAGGTATCCTTCTCCTCTTCACAACATCTGACACATATGAAGTTGGTTCCACCAGCATCTTGTCAATTATTTTCCTTTTCAGTAAATTCTTCCCAGTCATAGTCTTACCACAAGTAGGTTCTAGCTCCCCTAGAAGATTGGCTTCATCTAGGTGAGCAATCAGACCATTCTCAGTCAGAATGTCTGATATTAATCTACCCATAGGAATCCAATTCCTTTTGGATTTTGGGTTTTTCATCCTTTCAGCTTCCCTAGTCTCTTTTACATGATTCCAAAGATGTTCAAACAGAAAATAAGGCAAATCAATTTTTACATTTGTTCCAAGGCAGAACAATAAGTATTGTTGATCAAGGTTAATGTAATCAGGAGAGCTGGTGTCCTTCCTATGGTGAATACATCCATGAATAATCCTTGCCCAGATCTTGTATTTATATTCCAAATCCCTGACTTTTGAAGATCCTTGGCCATTTGTGAAAATCTCTGAGTAGACCCTTGACATTTATATTCTTCCACTTGGCATACTTGTAACTCCAAGTCCTTTAAACCCTAGCAACTTTCTGATTTGGTTTTCTGTAATGGATATTTCCTTGCCTATTGTGAAAGAGAGAATAACCTTAGGGGTTGCAATAGCATGTCTCCGGAATTCCTTCACCAGATTTGGAAACACTGGACCAATGAGACTATCAAAAAAGTTCTCCCAACCTTGAAACTTGACAGCAGGGAACAAGTCAAAACCATTTTCTCTTAGATTCTAAAAATCTACCATTAACTCACTTAAAACTTCCAAACTGTCTACAGGAATGAGAGTTGTTCTTTCAGGCACTATGTATTGCTCAAAGTGGGTAGAAGAAGAAGAAGCCATTGAAGTTCTTAGAGATGAGAGATTGAAGAAAAGGGTTTTAGAGAAAAAGTACAAAAACGATTGAGTTTGAAAGAGATGGTAAAGAATGAAAAAGGGTTTTTCAAAAAGTATTTATATGCAAAAGTTTCAGAAATAGGTTTAGGAATAAAATTAAAAAAGAATTTAAAAAGAATTTAAAACTAATTTAAAAACGAATTTAAAATGAATATCATCATTACGTGCATTTAATGATTTTGCTAAAAATTAGGGAAAACGTGAGATTATGGCTAATCATTAACAGTTACCTAGAACGTAATCAGTAGCTTTTGCACGCGTGACCTTTCAGAAACACACCACGTGTTCATCTCCTGAAGGATGCATGTAACAACTGTTTGTTCTAATGAATTTCTTAACTATACTTAGAAATGAAGCATTAGAACATTTCAGAACTTTTCATATAGCTTCTGAAGCAACTTATCTTCTAACTTCTGAAGAGTTGTTTATCAGAGCATTCATTTCAGAATATTCTGAAGTCAAACACAGAAGATAAATATTATTTTATTCAGGACATAATTCCATACAAATATTTTTCAAAATGAAATTAAATCTATCTTTTAAAAAGGGTTTGGTAAAAATGTCAGCCCATTGATGGTCTGTTTTTACAAAAATTAAGTTTAAAATTCCCTTATAAATATAGTCCCTTATAAAATGATATTTAATTTCAATATGTTTGGCTTTAGAATGTAAAATTGGATTCTTAGAAAGACAAATAGCAGAAGTATTGTCACAGAAGATAGGAATCTTACTTTCATAAAGATTGAAATCTTCTAGTTGACTTTTCATCCAAATATTCTGAGAACTACATCCAACAACAGATATATACTCAACTTCTATGGTTAAAAGTGTAATTGTTTCTTGCTTCTTGCTGTACCACGAGATAAGATTGTCACCTAGAAACAGACAACTTCCAGAAGTTCTCTTTCTTTCAATTCCATCTCCAGTAAAGTCAGCATCACAATAACCTACTAGTCTGTAATCTTGTGATCTTCTGTAACACAATCCCAGATTAGTAGTACCTTTCAGATACCTAATAATTCTCTTAACAACTGTTAAGTGAGATTCTCTAGGATCTGATTGGAATCTAGCACATAAACACACGCTGAATAATATATCAGGTCTAGATGCAGTTAGATAGAGAAGAGATCCAATCATACCTTTATAGAGCTTCTGATCCACCTTCATACTTACCTCATCTTTTCCCAGAATGCAGGTTGGATGCATAGGTGCCTTGGCATATTTACTCTCTGACATCTGAAATTTCTTCAGAAGTTCTTTAACATACTTCGTCTGATGTATGAAAGTACCTTCTGGAGTCTTGTTGATTTGAATTCCCATAAAGAACTTCAATTCTCCCATCATGCTCATTTCAAATTCTTCCTGCATGGTCTTAGCAAATTCTTTTCCAAGGGAGATATTAGAGGTTCCAAAAATTATATCATCAACATAAATTTGACAAATTAAAATATCATTTTTAAATGTATTTCTGAAAAGAGTTGTGTCCACTTTCCCTCTGGTAAAATCTTTTAAAGAAAATTACTCAGACGATCATACCAAGTTATGAGAGCTTGTTTTAAACTGTACAAAGACTTTTTTAATTTAAAAACATGTTCTGGATGTTTTGAATAATTAAATCCAGGAGGTTGATGGACATAAACTTCTTCTTCAATATAGCCATTTAAAAATACACTTTTAACATCCATTTGATATAATGAAATGTTATTTTGTACAGCAAAAGAAATTAATAATCTTATAGTCTCTAACCTGGCGTCTGGGGCAAAGGTTTCATTATAATCAATTCCTTCTTGTTGACTATAACCCTGTGCAACCAGTCATGCTTTGTTTCTGATCACCTCTCCTTGCTCGTTCAGTTTGTTTCTGAAAACACATTTAGTTCCTATAACATTGAATCTTTTGGGTCTTGGAACTAGATTCCATATATCATTTTTGGATAATTGATTGAGTTCTTCTTGCATTGCTAAGATCCAATCATTATCTTCCAGAGCTTCATCAATGGAAGTTGGCTCAATCAGAGAAACCAAACCAAACAAAGATTCTTCATTGATTTTGAGAGAGGATCTTGTTCTGATGGGATCTTCTTTTCTTCCAATGATTACGTATTTTTTGTGAGCTGAAGATATTCTAGGAAACCTTTTCTGAGTGGGTTGATTAGAGATTCTGAAGTTGTCCAGAGTATTGTCAAGAGGATGATTTGCTGAGTCTTCCTTTGCTTATGAGTTTTCTTTTGCTTCTGAGTTTTCTTTTGTTTCTGAAGTTTCAGAGTTTGACGGATGATCTTCTGCACCTACAGAAAAATCAATTTGCTTTGGCTGTTGCTGGCCAAGCTTATCATCAAACCTGACTTTGATTGATTCTTCAACAATCAGAGTTTCTGTGTTGTATACTCTATAGCCTTTTGAGCGTTCAGAATATCCAAGCAGAAAACACTTTTGTGCTTTAGAATCAAACTTGTTCAGAGTTTCTTTGGTGTTCAGAATAAAACAAGTACATCCAAAAGGATGGAAATAAGAAATGTTGGGCTTTCTGTTTTTCCACAGTTCATAGGGAGTCTTTTCAAGAATAGGTCTTAAAGAGATTCTATTCTGAATGTAACACGTTGTGTTCACAGCTTCTTCCCAAAAGTGCTTTTCCATATTAGTTTCATTGATCATGGTTTTGGCCATTTCTTGTAATGTTCTATTCTTTCTTTCTACAACTCCATTTTGCTGGGGAGTTCTAGGACAAGAAAAACTATGAACAATACCATTTTCTTTAAAATAATTTTCAAAATAATGATTTTCAAATACACCATCATGATCACTTCTGACTTTTATGATTTTAAAATCTTTTTCATTTTGCACTTGAGTACAGAAGTCAATGAACACAGAATGTGACTCATCCTTGTGTTTTAAAAACTTTACCCATGTCCATCTGCTGAAGTCATCAACAATGACCAATCCATACTTCTTGCCTCTGATGGATGCAGTTTTAACTGGCCCAAACAAATCAATATCAAGTAACTCTAATGGCTTAGAGGAAGAGACAACATTTTTGGATTTAAAGGAAGGTTTTGAAAATTTTCCTTTTTGACATGCTTCGCACAGAGGTACTGAGTTGTACTTTAGATTGGGAAGTCCTCTGACTAAATTTAATTTATTTAGTTGAGAGATTTTTCTAAGACTGACATGTCCCAATCTTCTGTGCCATGCCTATTGCTCATTTCTAACAGACAAAAGGCATTTAACGTTCTGAGATTTAAGATCTGATAAATCAATTTTGTAAATGTTGTTCTTTCTCTTGCCAGAAAAGAGGATTGATCCATCTTTTTGACTTACAGTTTTACAGGAGTTTTGATTGAAGATAATGTCATAACCATTGTCACTTAATTGACTTATGGAGAATAGATTAAGAGATATTCCTTCTACTAATAAAACATTAGAGATAGAAGGAAGGTTATTGTTTCCAATGGTTCCAGAACCAATAATCTTCCCTTTCTGATTACCTCCAAACTTCACGTCTCCTCCAGCTTTAAGTTCCAGGCTTTGGAACATAGATCTTTTTCCCTTCATGTGTCGTGAGCACCCAGAGTCCAGGTACCATGATTGGTGTCTCAATTGAGCTATTAATTACATCTGTAACAAATACTATTTTATCCTTAGGTACCCATATCTTTTTGGGTCCTTTTGGGTTAGAGTGTTTAATGTTCTGTTTGAACTTTGGGTTAGCATAAGTGTTTCCAGAATTTGATGTATATTTTATATCATGTGAGTGTCCAAACTTGAATTGTTTATTCAGAGGTTTGTAAGTGAAAGTCATTTTAGAAACAGGTTTTGGTATGTATGTCTCCTTCCCTTTGGGAGGTAAATATCCAATTCCTCTTCTGTTTTTCCCACTAACTCCATAGATTATTGAAGCCATTTTGCTTCTATCTATGCTTTTAGCTAGGAAAGTTTGAAAACTATAGTCATATTATTTCAGAATATCTTTTGAACTAGACACGGATTCTGAACTAGAAGTTTTTTGAACATTTTGAATTTCTTCTTTAAGTTTAAAATTATTTTCTAAGAGTTCAAATTTTTCTGCTTCATGTTTCTCAATATCAGATGCAAGACTCTTCTTGAGTTTCTTGTATTTTATTTTGAGTTTACTATAGTTTTCCAGAAGTTCTGATAAACTAACAGCAAGTTCATTTCTAGTGAATTAAGAAAATACCTCTCTTGGTTCTGACTCACAGTCTGAGTCATCTGCTGTGGTAGCCATCAGAGCTAGGTTGGCATTTTCATCTTCAGAACCAGATTCATCTTCAGAAGAGTCTGAGTCATCCCAGGTTGCCATCATCCCTTTCTTCTTACCAAACCTTTTCTTTGGTTTTTCTTTTTGAAGCTTTGGACAATCACTTTTGTAGTGACCAGGTTCTTTGCATTCATAACATATGATCTCTCTTCTGTTTGACTTTTTGTGTCCAGAAGATTTAGGTTTATCTTCTGACTTCTTGAAGTTTCTGAACTTCTTTTGTCATTGCTTCCAAAGATGATTGATCCTTTTGGAGAGCAAGGATAGTTCGTCTTCTTCTGACGCTGATTCTTCAGAGTTTTCCTCTTCAACCTGAAAAGCATTAGTATCAAATTTCTTAATTGATTTAAGGGCTAGAGACTTACCTTTCTTCAGAGGCTCGTGCTCATCAAGTTCTGTCTCATGACTTCTGAGAGCGCTGATGAGTTCCTCTAGAGACACGTTGTTCAGATCCTTTGAAACTTTGAAAGCAGTGACCATGGGTGCCCATCTTCTGGGTAAACTTCTGATGATCTTTTTAACATGATCTGCTTTAGTATATCCCTTGTTCAAAACTCTTAGACCAGCGATCAGAGTTTGAAACCTAGAGAACATTACTTCTATAGACTCACTTTCTTCAACTTTGAAGGCTTCATACTTCTGAACTAAAGCCAGAGCTTTAGACTCCTTAACTTGAGTGTTTCCTTCATGATTCATTTTAAGAGACTCAAACATATCATGCGTTGTATCTCTATTAGTGATTTTTTCATATTCAACTTTAGAGATAGCATTCAGAAAAATATTTCTAGCTCTATGATGATTTTTAAATTCAGCTTTTTGTAGTCTATCCATATTTTTTCTGTCAACGTTGTTTCCTTTTGAGTCAATAGGATGTGTGTAACCATCCAAAACTATATCCCATAGAACACTATCATGACCTAGAAAGAAACTTTCTAGTCTGTCTTTCCAGTACTCAAAATCTTCTCCATCAAAAACATGAGGTTTGTTGTAACTATTGTTGTTTTGTTCAGCAGCCATTATGTTTTCTTCTGGATATTTTCCTGACACGGTTAAGTGTTGTGCTCAGAGTCAGGCTCTGATACCAATTGAAGGGGTAAGAAAACACTTAGAAGGGGGGTTGAATAAGTGACTCTTTTTCTTTTCAAAACAAAGCTCAACAATAATGGAATGACAAGGTTATTTTTATCCTGGTTCATTTGAACTCAAACTACTCCATTCCACCCGTCAAGGTGATTTCTCCTTTCTCAACAAGGACTTAATCCACTATAATCAAATGATTACAAACACACAACAACTGTTGTGACTAACAATGCACAAGTAATCTTCAAGTGACTAACACCACTAAGACTTAAATATAGTTCTAGTCTGCTTGAGAAATCTGACCAAACTTGGTCTCTCAAGGAACAATTACAAGAGTTTAAATTTTTCCGATAGTGAAATAAAATTTGCTTCTAATTAAGCTATATCACAACTGTGATTTTTCACTTAGAATAAATTGCACAAAGTGTATGAACAAAGAGTTTGTGAGCCCAGAAGTTTTTACGTAGTTTCTTGCTTCTTTTTTTGAAATATATTTTGTTAGATGGATTGCAATAAATGTCCTTCTATTTATAGTAAGAACAAAATGACCGTTGCTGCCTTCAGAAAAGTGGAGAGCATTAAATGCTTACGTGTTTCCTTGCACTATTCCATTTTCCAAGAAACTAGATTTAGACACTTGAGTGCTTGCAACCGTCTTTGCATTAATGAGCAAACGACAACTTATAAGAACATGTTTCCTACGCTTGACAAGACAAGTTGGCTTTAACGTTTGTTTCAGAACATACTTCAACGTCTTAATTTCAGAACATGCTTTACTTCATCTTCTAGGCAGTGCTTTGCTTGCTAAGAACTTGATCAACGCTTGCTTTCAAGTAATCTTCTGAGCAAGGAAACCTGCTAAATGTTAGAAGATATATTTAAAAAAAATTTCTTACCAGAGTCAGCAGATGCGCTTAAAACAAAAAGGTTCTTTCATTAAAGAACTTCTTCATAATTTTTAGCTTAGCACTTCAGAATTCTTCTTGTCAGAATATTATCTGAAACATTCAAATACGTTCATCAGAGTATAAATTATCTAAAATATAATTAATTGTTATCATCAAAACTCTGAGATAGATTAGAACTAATCTTGTTCTAACACACTTATCCAAGGAATCGCCTTCGACTATGAGAATGATGCTTAGGGTTACCGTAAAAGGTTCATGCGAGCTTGGGGTATGGTACATAGAGTTGATAGCAAGACACTGGGGCACAAGAATTCCATACCTCTTGAGCCTTATCTCAAATGGGTACGAGCCCATGCCCAAAGTCTTATGATGCCTTACCCTTCTGTCCTACCAACGACCGTGGAACCAGTTGCTGAAGGAGACACTTCTTATCTTGTTCTCCATCCTGACATGCCAATTGATCATGAGGAGTTACAAAAATCCTGGGTTCAACTTAAAGTGGAGCGGGATACATTGGAAACTCAATTCTGCGCCAGCGAGAAGAAGGTCCTGGAACTCACTAGGCTACTTCATGAAGAGAGGAATATAAACGCCTACATTGCACCAAAGAGGATGCACTCCTGGGAGACCTAACTTTCTTTTGCTTTAAGTTTTGTTTGATTGTAAGCCTAAAGGGAACTCTTTGTAACAATCCGAATTTATTAATACAATTAACGTGTGTTTATTTTGGTTAAAAAAATTTGAGCTTTTAAGAATCCTTGAAATCATTGCATACGCATATCATCCATGACGTTGCATAAACAGGTACCATAACAGGTTTCTCATCTTATTCGCTGTTTATTTCAGCAATAATGTCTTCTGAACAAAGCATCAAAGATCTCCAGGAACAAAATGCCTAGTTTCAGCAAATGTTCGTATCCTTAGCTAAGGGGCAGGAAGATCAGAAGACCCTTATTCTGAAAGAGAAAACGAAGAAGAAGAAGAAGAACGTCGGTGTCCTGAATCTGGGCAGAAGATTTAGGGGACCGTTGAAGCAAACGGTTGATCTGACCTCTTTATCCAAAGAAGGGGCGAACTAAGGGGGCAAAATACGGGAGGAAGACCCTAGTCTGAGAGTTTCTGAGGATGAATCTGACTATAATAATGAACAGTATCCTCCCACTGAGGATAGGTACAAACAGTTAGAGGATCGACTGAGCACAATGGTGATCCAGAGAATACCAGGGCTGGATTTTGAAGAGCTGGGTTTGGTATCTGGGGTAGTCATCCTACAAAAGTTTAAGGCTCCGGTTTTTGCGAAGTATGATGGGGTGTCTTGTCCCAAGCTTCATCTCCGTTCCTATGTGAGAAAGATTCAACCTCACACTGCTGATAGGAACTTGTGGGTCCATTTCTTTCAGGACAGTCTGTTCGGGACTCAACTTGAGTGGTTCTATCAGCTGGAGGGAACCAATGTCCCCAACTGAGAAGATCTGGCTGCTGGTTTTTATAAGAAGTATCAATATAGCGTTGACCTTGCCCCTACCCGTACTAAACTTTAGAGTATGTCCATGGGTGGAAGCGAAGGTTTCAAGGACTATGCACAGAAGTGGAGAGATCTGGCAGGGAGAGTCCAACCCCCTTTGTCTGATAGGCAGTTGGTGGATATGTTTCTTTGTACACTGTCTGGTCCATTCTTCAATCACTTGATTGGTAGCTCCTCAATTGATTTCACCGAGCTGATATTGACTGGAGAAAGGGTAGAAGCTGGGATCCGGAGTGGCAAGATCCAAAAAGACACCTCGTCAAGTGCAGTGAAAAAGCCATTCACGGGTAAGAAGGAGGTCAATGACATTTATAACTCAAGAGGTCAGAGCTGAGTTGAGCACCGTCCAACGGTAAGGGCTGTGATGATACCTAGGCCTACGGCTACTCAACAACGAAACAATCAGCCAAGGATGGAAAGACCTCAAAGTAAGTTCACCCAAATCAACATGCCATTGTCACAAGCATTGCAACACATGTTGAAGATGAATCTGATTACGGTGATAAACCCTCATCCGAACCCTAAGACTTCCTCTCCTAACTACAATCTGGATGTAAGGTGTGCTTATCATTCATGCAGCCTGGGGCACGATACTAACGATTGTTGGGCGTCGAAATACAAGATTCAGAATATGATTGACGCCAAGGAGATCGAATTCGACCCTTCGAACACTCCCAACATGATCACTGCTCCCTTGCCAAAACATGGCTAGGATTGGAAGCATTTTTGTTCATTTAATTCTCAAGTTGTATTTTCTTTGCTTATTCGAACATTTATTGTCATGTCAAAACTTTGTTATTTTATTAATGCATTTCACATGTTTGTCTTGAATTAATATGTTTTCACTATGCTTAAATTGCTTTATACTTCCTTTTCGTGATATTCAACTCTCGATTAAAAGCTCTAAGCCTCAGAGGGAGGATGACAAAAATGATACCACAATCTCCATAATATGCTTTTGAATAGACCCTACTGACGATATACAAGCGTTGTTTCAAATCCCAAATAGTGGAGTTATAAGGAAGATAATCCCTAGCCAACCCCTTCGAGCCAAAGAAGTAGGAGTTTTTCTTTTCACACAAATTAAAACCCTTAATCATAACCTGGGGCAGGGTAGTTTTCTCAGTTAATTCAGAGGCGTATTCAGTCGCAATCTTCCGCTTCTCACACAATGAATGACATTGAAGACGTCCTTCCAAAACAAGATACGGTGATGGTTCCGTATAATCGTCAAAACAGGCAGTCATTATCTCTCGAAATAAAAGCCCATTAAGTCAAAACCTATGAAGGAGACTTAATAAAAAATTGGGCCATCCCGCTGACTGTAATCTCAAAAGAAACAGTTCAGGTAAAAGACAAGGATAACGAAATAAAAAAAATAAAGAGGTCCTACAAATCCTCAATAGAAAAAAGATTACGAAAATGACTGCCTATTCAAAATAAACTTTCAGTATTCAAACCATTACCGAAACATCAATGACAGTACTCCAGGACTCAACTGGGATTCTAAACGCACAATTAACTGAGCATAGGACTGAAGGACATCATGAAGAACAGGTGGGTTCAAATAAATTTTGATCCATTTATCATTTGTTTCTTAAATCGTGAACCACGCCATGTTATAACCCTTAAAAGTCCTAGCTGGAGCATGGGTTAGTTTGAGAGCATACTGTTACAAAGGTATCCTGACTCTTGTAGGACTTGTTACGAATCTTGAGTTGATATCACATTCTTACAAATTTTGTTTAACTACACAAAACACATTTTCAAAAAAATATTTCAAGACAAACATGAGTTTTGCATCCTTTAAATGACATTGTTTGCGTATGACTAATTTTTTGACAACAGAGAAATCCGCACAATGAATATTCAATGAATAGACATCCTCTCAATGGACCGAATCACCTCAGCAGGAAAGAAACTTCCAATAATAGGTCTTCCATAAGCAAGGGGCGTGACATTATGTCTAACACACACATGGGGCAGGCTCTCCAAAAGTGCAAAAAAACAGGGGCATATCTCCATCTGAATCACTTGGGGAATTACGCACGCATTCCAGCAACGAATCATGTTCCATCAAGAAAACATTTTTCATGGTACTACAATACAACACTACAGATAGTGACAACTCCCTACATCCTGAGAATATGGATATAGTGAGAAAAGACCACGCATGAAAAAGACTCGCTAGGTCGACTGGCCTAGGCAAAAATAAGGGCATCCCGTTGAACCAAAAAAGATTCGGGCAAAAGTTAGGGATATATATGTGAAAAAACTGTACACCCTGCAAGTCAAAAACCTGAAAAGGCAGCTTGAGAAAAAAAGGATATCCCGGTGGATTGAAAATCCGAAAGGGGTGTCCAGGAAAAATTTAGGGATCAAAGCATACAACTATGTCCCTTCATCTTGTCGCTTGCCTATAAACAGAAGACTTATCGTTCTGATCGGCAGTTACCAGATACCTCATGAGTTGGGATGACACTCAAGCTATCCACAAAGCCTCCGCAGGTACTTATCCTAGCATGTACATGGGCAGAAAATTCCTGATGCAAAGTCATTTCCGTATCCTCAGCATACGACCCTGTGACATCTACACTCCCCACAGAGTAGAGGAAACTAAAGCTTTGACATCGGCTTCCCCAAACAGGAGTTACTATCCCCAGCCAAGTTCCTTCAGAGAACCGACATCTATGTTCCCCAGCTAAATTTTGTAATCGCAAGTGGATAATATAGTTTTCTCCCGAGCAACATTTATTTCTCTGAATACAGAAGCTCAATCCCCGACAAAGTTCATCCCCTCAGCTATGGAAGTTCATTCTCCAACAGAATTATTCCCCCGCAGAGTTATTCTCAAACAGAGTCTCTCCCGGACAGAATACCGTAAACAAGGATCAAATCCCCAGCATAGTCATCTTCGTTTACCATCCCCAGCGGAAGTAGAAGAACCACTTTTCCTACAACGGTCAGAATTGTTTAGAGGACATCCTAAGCTCTCTAAAAAGTCCAAAAACACCCTCTTAGGGTTAAAATTGAGAGAGATATGCATTGTTAAAGTTGATCAATTTTTGGAAAAATGCATGAAGCCAATTTGACCTAACTTGATTTTTTTCCAAATGGGTTCATGTTTTCATACTTGGAACTTGTTCTTAACATGGCCCACGACCCTTGAGCTTAGTCATGCATTATTCTATTATTTATACTATTTATTTTGACATTTTATCCATTAAAATGCAAAATTAAATAAAGTAAATAATAAAAATACTAAAGGATTTGATTGTGAATCTTTTTCTTATCAAATGATGGACAAAATACGCTGACATACCAAAAGAAAAATGTGCAAACCAATATGGGAAAGGATGTCCAAGATAGGAAAGATTTTCAAGTGGATATTTGGAACAAATCATGCACTCAATGCCATTGATCTTTTTCTTCATTTGTAACCCTAATATGATTTACTATATGTATATAACAAGTATAAACCTAATGGACATGGGCAGGCGGCCTCGACATAACCCTAAGAATTTTCAAATTTTCAAAGGATATTGCAAACACATATCTTATGTTCCAACCACTATCAGGATCTTTCAAGCATTCAAACACCTCCCTGAGGCTTCCAGGACCCCAACCCAGTCTTCAAGCAAGCAGTGCAACGTCCAGATCAAGCGTATCACCATTACTCCGTTTGGTATTTTTGACGATCTCAAACTTTTTCTTCACGTAATATAAATTATTTTCATATGCATATTTATGTTTATACTAATGATTATGTGTGTTTAGAGTCATTACATGAGAGATTTAACACAGGGATGAAGGTTTGCCATTGTTAGGGAAAAGCTTCAGCCAAGCTTCGTATCTAAAGATACAAGCCTCTTTAGAGAAAATCAACCATGCCATTGTGTTCGCAAGGGTCTAATTAGACTAGTAGCATTCTTTTCATGTTCGTTTTCATGAGATTTTGCAGGTTTTGATGTTTAGGCCAACCAGAGCCACCACCCCTAGTGGCTTGACCGGCATTAACGCTTGCGTGGGTAAAAAGGAATAAACAATTGGTTTATTCAAATTGTAGGGGACCCACTTGGCACGCGTGTTTTTCATAGTCAGCATTAGGACTGAATTTGTTTTATATATGTATTAATGTGCTTATATGAACAGAAGTGTAGGTGTTTAGGTATTGGCTTGCATTTTTGGTAAATCCCAAGTGTATGTGTGAATGTCATGACTGATGTCATAACATTCTAGTTCAGTTTGTACTGACTCATTAGGTACCTTTGCAGAAAAAATTGTAATTCAAGTACTGATGTTTGTAAGTGTGTATCTGAGCATTTTGCAAAATGATCACATTTTGCTAAATCAGTAGACAGGTTTTCTCAGATGTCATAACAGATGTTATGACATCCTGTTCTGAACTAACAGGTTTGCAGGTTGGATAAGTCTGAGTTTTTTTAGGAAAATAACTCAGTCTTTCCTGAACAGAATCCTGCGTTTTCTGAGGGGTAACCTAGCTCAACCCTAACCTGGTTAATAAAGTCCTGTGACCTGGTCTTTAGGTCAAACGGAATTAACCCTAGGTTTTTGGAAACCCTAACTGAAGTTGCAGCTGCTATATATTCAACAGAGCTGCTGTTTTTCAAGGCATCCCTTTTATTGATCAGAAGATCATTTGTAATCTGTATAGATTTGATTATTGTACTCCAAGCAATTATCATTGTGATAAGTGCCTTGGAATAGGTTTCTAATTATAAGGGCTGTGTAGCACTCAAAGCTTTGAAGTAAGAGTGTTTGAATGTTCCTTGACTAAAGCTGTGAAGCAGAGTCAAGTTAGGTGTGTGCATCACTCAAAGCTGTGAAGCACGAGTGATTGTGTTGCTTGATTAAAAAGCTGTGAAGCTTAATAAAGTGTTTGTTTTTGAAGAGTGTCTTCATCAATTCTTAAGTCAAATTGGTTTATGTATCACTACTGTGATTGAGGGGGAGTGAGTAGGAACTCAGGTTTAAGTTGTACTTAGATTGGAATTGCATTGGGTAGGTCTTAAGTGAAGGAGATAAACTGGTTGGTTTATTCCTGAATTAACATCTCTTATAGTGGATTTCCTCCCTGGCTTGGTAGCCCCCAGAGTAGGTGTTGTTGCACACTGAACTGGGTAAACAATTGACTGTGTTCTTTATTGCTTTTGTATTTACTGTCATATAGTAAGTCAGATACGGTGTCATAAAATTGAACGTGACATTGAGTATCTGTAGCCAGAATTTCAATTGGCATCAGAGCAGGCACCCTGCCTGTATTACTGGGTGAGATCTAGGGATATCACTTTCTGGCACTATGGACAAAGAAGGAGTTTTTGGAAATAGACCACCCATTCTGGATGGAACTAATTATGACTACTGGAAACCTCGTATGATTTCCTTCCTAAAATCTTTGGACAAAAAGGCTTGGAGAGCTGCTGACAAAGGATGGATTCATCCCACCATAACTGAGAAAGATGGGACAATCAGTCTGAAGCCTGAGGAAGATTGGAGTAAAGAAACATTTTCAGACTAGTACATCAATATGAACTGGCCAAGGAAGTTTGGGACACTCTCAAAACTACTCATGATGGCACTTCCAAAGTAAAAATGTCAAGGCTTCAGATGTTGACCACCAAGTTTGAGAATCTAAAAATGATGGAAGATGAAACCATTCATGAGTTTCACATGAACATCTTGGAGATTGCCAACACCTCAGGAGCACTGGGAGAAAAGATGTCAGAAGAAAAACTGGTAAGGAAGATTCTCAGATCCTTGCCTAAAAGATTTGCAATGAAGGTAACTGCCATAGAGGAAGCCCAGGACATCAGCAAGTTGAAAGTGGATGAACTTATTGGGTCTCTTCAGACTTTTGAGATGGGGATCACTGATAATGGTGACAAGAAGAACAAAAGCATAACACTTGTATCAAACACTGATGTTGAAAACAAGGAGGATGAAGAAGAAAATATATCAGAAGCTATTGCCATGCTTGGAAGACAGTTCAACAAGCTCATCAAAAGAATGGATCCAAAGTCAAGGTCTAATGTTCATAACATTCCCTCTGACATTGACAGTTCCAGCAGAAGACCAAGGTCAGAAGATAAGGGAAACCAAGGCAGAGGTATTCAATGCCATGGATGTGAAGGATATGGACATATTCGAGCTGAATGTCCTACCTTTCTTAAGAAACAAAAGAAAGGAATGACTGTTACTTGGTCTGACTATGATTCAGAAAGTAATTCTGAAGAAGAATCTGCCAAACTAGTTACTGCTCTAACTAGTGTTTGTACTTCTGAAAGTGACACTAGTGATGAAGAAGTGACATTTGAAGAACTGGCTGATACCTACAAGAAATTGTGTATCAGAAGTGCTGAAGTGTGTGTGCAGAATGAGAAACAATCAAAACTCATTATAAAGCTGGAGGCGGAAAAAAGGGCAGATCTTGAAACTATAAGTCAACTAGAAGGGGAAGTTCAATTACTGAACTCACAACTGAACCAAATGACAAAATCTGTCAAGATGTTGACCAATGGATCAGATAAATTGGAAGAGATCCTACAAGTGGGACAAAATGTGGGAAACAAATCTGGTCTAGGATTTGTGGAAGCTAAGAAACCTGGTGCAGACAAGAAGATCAGGCATGTTAAACAATTGTCAAAGCAGATGTCTCAACACAACTCTCAACATCAGAGATACATGAAGAAAAAATACGAAAGATGGAGATGTCATCATTGTGGGAGGTATGGACACATAAAGCCCTTCTGCTTCAAATTGCATGGATACCCTAATCAAAACTCTGGTGCTAAACCTAAGCCAAAAAGGGTACCACATACTCCTCATTGGAAGAAAAAGGCTACTGCCCTGATAGCCCATACTTCCCTGAGAGTGTCTGCAAAGGAAGGCTGGTACTTTGACAGTGGATGTTCCAGACACATGACTGGATTCAAAAATCTCCTCAATAATGTTATGCCTCACACCACCAGTTTTGTGACCTTTGGAGATGGTGCTAAAGGTAAAGTCAAAGGAGTTGGTAATTTGGACTGTCCTGGAGTTCCAAGTCTGAATAAAGTACTGCTGGTAAAAGGGTTGACTGCTAATCTCATTAGTATCAGTCAATTATGTGATCTAGGATTCAAGGTCAACTTCTCAAGATCTGAATGTCTAGTAAATAATGAAAAACTAGAAGTTGTAATGAGAGGAATCAGATCCAAAGATAACTGCTACTTATGGCAGCCTGAGAACACTGATATCTCCACTATGTGTCCAATCATCAAAGAAGAAAAAGAGATGAAACTGTGGCAGCATAAGCTTGGTCTCCTTCATCTAAGAAGAATGAAAAGAGCTATTTCTATGGAAGCTGTCAGAAGAACTCCAAAACTACAGGTTGATAATATCTGTGATGTGGCAAATAAACTTGAAGAAGGATGTGTTGTCAGAACCTTAAGTCATCTTGACAAGGATGTTGGAAATAACAAGTCTAATAAATTATGTTCTCAAAACATCTGGTCAAAATAGATACTCCCTGAGTACAATGTTACACAAGATGTTGTGACATTGTGTTGTGACAATCTGAAAACAATCAACATTTCCTTGAACCCTATTGACTTTGAAGAGAAGAAGTCATTTAAACTGGAACATAGTTTCTCTAAGCTTCAGCTGACTGATTCTTCTACGAAGGCTCTTGTTGGAAATAAACTTGAAAATTTGAGGGACAGGTTGGGTATTCACCAACATAAGAAATTATAGCAATTAATTTTGCTTAAAACAAAGGTTGAAGGAATTAACTTTATTAAGTCTATCGTTAGTGGGTTAATCATATACTTTCACAATTCCTTCAAAATCTTTAAGAAGTTGAAGAGACTCCCTTTTACCCCCTACCTCTCTCGTCCTTGCAACCTGTTTCCTCCTCTCAATCAAAGATTTTTCTCAAACTACTACCATTACTCAAAGTCAATCAAAATGTCTCAGACATCGTCTTCAACCATGGCGACTTCGTCATCCTCATCATCGTCATCATCTGATCAAGATTCTAGGGCAATCACCACATGCATAGAATCTGAAGTTCTCGAGGTCACTCCTCTCAGAGAGATGGCAACTGATCCAGCCAAAGTCAAAAAGCTCAGAACCAGACATGCAGGAAGAGCTCAAGCTACAGCCTCTGGTAACTCTTCTCATCCTTCTTCTTCTGTACCTAATAGAGAAGGATCAGTTCAAGTTCACCAAGCTATTGCTAGGCTGGTTACTAGTATACTGAGTGGCAACCAATCTGTACCAGGGATTTCTGTCCCTTTAAATCAATCAGAAAGTCCAAATGTGGAAGTTTCTGAAAATGTAGATGTCACTGAGAATGTTGTGACACAAAAAGACAACATTCAGAACCCTTCAGAAAAGGCTGCTGATCCACCTATCATTGATGTGGATGAGGATTACTCAGATAATGATCTGATTGCTAATGTGAACCCTAGCATAGCTAGGAGATTGATGAAAAGAATGAGTAGTCAGAATGATAAACCTAATGCTAAGAAATCCAAGGCTGAAGGCATGGCTGAGAAAAGTATTCAGACAAAAGGGAAGAAGGCCCAGGTGCATACTGCTAGACAACCAATCTCTAAGAAGAGTAAAGAACCTGAATCTTCTGACTCTGGTGAGGAATCAGAATTTGAGATTGATATTGAAGAAACTCCCATCAGAAGGAAGCTCCCCTCCAGCAAAATTGCTAGAGTGCCTGAAGTGCCAACAGACAACATCTCTTTTCATCATCCTGACAATGCAAACATATGGAAGTATGTCTGCTTAAAGAGAATAGCCTTAGAGAGAGAACTCAACAATGATGCCTTGGAGTGCAAAGACATCATGGACCTGATCAAGAATGCTGGACTAACGAAGACAGTGATAAAGTTTAACAAATGTTATGAAAATCTGGTCAAGGAGTTTTTAGTGAACTTGTCTAATGATTGTGCTGATGGAAGGTCAGCTGACTTTGAAAGTGTTTTTGTTAGAGGAAGAAAGGTCAAGTTCTCTCCATCATAAATCAACAAGTTTCTTGGAAGAACAAATGAGGACTGTCCTGATCTAGAGGCAACTGACAATGAAGTTTGTCTAACCATCACAGCCAGGCAAGTAAAGTGCTGGCCCTTGAAAGGCAAGCTGAATGCTAGTAAACTCAGCATGAAATTTGCCATCTTGCATAAAATAGGTGCAGCCAACTGGGTGCCTACAAATCATAAGTCAACTATCTCCACAGGATTGGGGAGATTTATCTATGCTGTGGGAACCAAGACTGCTTTTGACTATGGGAGGTACATCTTTGAACAAACTTTAAAGCATGCTGGCAGTTATGCTGTCAAAGGACCAATTGCCTTTCCCTCCCTCCTTTGTGGAATCATCCTTGCACAATACCCTGATATCCTTGTGGCAAGAGATACAGTCTGCAAAAGAGCTCCTGCCCTTGGCCTGCACTACAAACTGTTTCAGGGATCTCATGCTCCAGACATTGTCATAACATCAGCTGAGACATCGTCTATGAAGACCCAGGCCAAGACATCAGATGTCATAGCTGTTTTAAAAGAAACTTGCAAAGAGCTGGATGCTAGAAAAAGGACCCTAGAAATTCTAATTGCCAGGCTAGAAAAGGAGGAAGCTGAAGAAAACAGAAGGGAAGAAGGTGTAGAAGCTGAAGGTCATCTCAGAACTAGCTCCTCTGAGTCTGATGACAGTGCTTGAAGGTTGGTTGCTGTTTGGTTGGTGCTGATATCTGGTGGAGTTTGGAAGTGTACTCAGTTGTTTTCTGCTGCTGCTCTTATTATTTTTGTTTTGGATAACTGTATAATTTTATGAACATGTATCTTTGGCCCTTTTGTGGCTAAAGAGGGGGAGAATATTTTGGTACTTACTTAATTAGTACTTGACATTCTATTTTTCTGCTGTCACTTATTTCTGCTGCTATCTATCTCTGATTGCTTAGGGTCTTTAGCCAAAAATCTGCCAAAGGGGGAGTTTGTAGGTGTTTAGGTATTGGCTTGCATTTTTGGTAAATCCCAAGTGTATGTGTGAATGTCATGACTGATGTCATAACATTCTAGTTCAGTTTGTACTGACTCATTAGGTACCTTTGCAGAAAAAATTGTAATTCAAGTACTGATGTTTGTAAGTGTGTATCTGAGCATTTTGCAAAATGATCACATTTTGCTAAATCAGTAGACAGGTTTTCTCAGATGTCATAACAGATGTTATGACATCCTGTTCTGAACTAACAGGTTTGCAGGTTGGATAAGTCTGAGCTTTTTTAGGAAAATAACTCAGTCTTTCCTGAACAGAATCCTGCGTTTTCTGAGGGGTAACCTAGCTACACCCTAACCTGGTTAATAAAGTCCTGTGACCTGGTCTTTAGGTCAAACGGAATTAACCCTAGGTTTTTGGAAACCCTAACTGAAGTTGCAGCTGCTATATATTCAACAGAGCTGCTGTTTTTCAAGGCATCCCTTTTATTGATCAGAAGATCATTTGTAATCTGTATAGATTTGATTATTGTACTCCAAGCAATTATCATTGTGATAAGTGCCTTGGAATAGGTTTCTAATTGTAAGGGATGTGTAGCACTCAAAGCTTTGAAGCAAGAGTGTTTGAATGTTCCTTGACTAAAGCTGTGAAGCAGAGTCAAGTTAGGTGTGTGCATCACTCAAAGCTGTGAAGCACGAGTGATTGTGTTGCTTGATTAAAAAGCTGTGAAGTTTAATCAAGTGTTTGTTTTTGAAGAGTGTCTTCATCAATTCTTAAGTCAAATTGGTTTATGTATCACTGCTGTGATTGAGGGGGAGTGAGTAGGAACTCAGGTTTAAGTTGTACTTAGATTGGAATTGCATTGGGTAGGTCTTAAGTGAAGGAGATAAACTGGTTGGTTTATTCCTGAATTAACATCTCTTATAGTGGATTTCCTCCCTGGCTTGGTAGCCCCCAGAGTAGGTGTTGTTGCACACTGAACTGGGTAAACAATTGACTGTGTTCTTTATTGCTTTTGTATTTACTGTCATATAGTAAGTCAGATACGGTGTCATAACATTGAACGTGACATTGAGTATCTGTAGCCAGAATTTCAAGAAGTACATCCGTCCCAACGGTAGAGACAGCGCGCTTAAGGCTTTGTGTGTATGCAAGGGCAAGGGTTCGATCCCTGCCTCTTGCATAATATTTTTCTGAATTGTTCCTTGCATATTCAGTGGTTCCACACCAAGCGTGCATACCATGCACTCTATTATCATCACCATCAGATCTCAGCTGACCTGGATCTAACGGCCAACATGCAATCCCCGTGATGGACCTCCAAGCTTGCCTCCTACTGGATTCAACACAGCTGTGGGCCAACGGGATCTGGGCCTTGCTAGAATTCAATAGTACACCGCTCTAATTGGGTTTCTCACCCCCCTCAGGCCCATTTTTGTAACTTCTTTATTCTAATTTTTTTAATTAGTTTATATTTTGTTTATACATCTTTTTTTTTAAAAATCATTAAAAAAAAATCATAAAGTCACAAAAAAATAATAGGCTTAGCTTTTTTTTCTAATTAAATTTAATTTTTGATAAATAAATTAATTTGATTTAATTATTTTGACCTATTTCATTAATTAAAATTAATTAGAGAATTAGGTTAAATTCCAAATTTGTTTCATAAAATACCAAAAAATATATTTTATAGACAATTAGACTTTTAGGCTTTCAACCGTTCCGATCTTAATTTTTGCGTGCTATTATTTTTCATACAATTATTTTATTATGTAACTGTGCCCGGTTTGTAATAGTTTAATTAGGGTTTTCAATTTCCGCAATTATACTTTTTGTTCATTACTTATGTAACTACACCAAAGCCTTGTAATAGCTGTAGGAACTTTATTTCTGGCTTTTATATTTCCTATATGTATATGAATTGTTAGTAAATTAGGCGTGCATAACAAGAATTAATCAAATTAATTATTAAATCACTAACTTCAAGATAAATATCTGAAAAAAGCACATTGTTACACACTTGCACCCTTAGGGTATACCTCACTTGTTGCCTTCGGAAATGGTCATGCCCCTCGAACGTAGGGCTATCTTAGCAAAGACCCTAAACTTAAAAGTCATCATAAAGATCATGGTACCTTAATGTCCCTCGAGTTTCCTACGAGAAATGATCTTGTCCCTCGACATTGCCTATATGATGACAGTCCCTTCAAAATGCTAAGGTATCCTTACATGTTGCCTTCAATGACCATAAACGTCCCTTTTGATAACCCTTAACATCCAACGATAGGGATACCTACTCACTAATAGTAGGATAGCACTATCTAAAGGAAAGGAGAAAAATAACGCCTTTTTTTGAGTAGGTAGACAGTTCTTAAGTACTTACTCAAAAACAACTTTTTACACTTACACACTTTCAAAACTTCTTTTTAAAAATGTTTTATCACTGTCTTGAGGACTGATACAAGAGTTACCATAAAGCAAACAAAATATTTCAAAACACACAAACACGAAAACAATTTTAAAAAATGAGCAAGTACCTAAGATCCTGTGGAAAACCACTGAGGGAAAGGTGCTAATACCTTCCCTTTCAATAATCTACCCCCTTACTCAGAAAATTTCGAAAAAGGTATTTTTATGTTCTTTTCACCCTTTCCTTTGTTGGATAAAAGAAAAGTCGGTGGCAAATCTTGCTTACCGTGACATTTGCAAAGAAAAAATGCAAACCAATATAACATTCGGTTCTGCCACCATATCACATATATTTTTGGGAGCGAAAAACTTACGTGTCAATCATCTTCTTCAAATATGGATATGTGGACCAATCATTGTATAACTAATCCAGATGATACACAATATCTCTTACAGTATTAATCGCTACCAATAACCAGTGTCCACTGTAAGATTAAAAATGGCCAAAAATAGAAAATTATAATAGATCAAGTTATGATGAAAATATAACCCGTTGCCAGTATTATATGGTAAAAAGAACAATTTTTAGTATCTTTTCTGGCCATGAATAAATCAAGTACATATGCTATGACATCATCTGGTCTTGTTACGATTAACCCTGAATTGACAGTGTTGGGAGCTAAGAAGCCAAATCTTGCTTCTAATCCACACGGGCGCACAATATTGTTATACAGAAACCTTAAATTAAAACATCATTAACGTTATACTATACTCATTTAAATGAGGAAATAAATTGTTCATCTAATTAAACAAAGTTGATCAGAGTATACCTGATGTATGTACCAATAACAACGAGGCCTAATTCCAAATGTCTAAAAACTTGCTCCATATCCTCTCTACCAATTGCTTCCAAGTATTCAAAACCAAAGATGTCTGCACTCATAGGTATAAGGCGGGTACCACCATCCGGAATATATGTTATTCCTAAATATGTCCGAACGCACGACCTGAATTGAGCAGTAGGGTTTTTTCTAGCCACTGTCTTCTTAGCAACATTCTTTTTTTATGTAGAAATATTGCTAATTTCAGGCGCCTTACCCCTACTGACTTGTGCAATCTCTTTAGCATGAATCTAATTATCATATAATTGGTTAGGTGAAGTATAAAATCACAAATTATCATTTTTCATAGCATAAATTTCATATAATTGTGTTGTACCTCAATTGATGCAACTGACTCAGTTTCCCGCCTAATCCCCTTATCTTTTGGAATGGATTTTGTTGGAGTCTAACATTACCATGTAAACAAAACGTAAGTAAAATTTCCTTAAAATATTTGAATAGTAAACGGTTTTAAGCATACCTCATCATCTACCAAACGGGGGGGGGGGGGGGGGGGGGGGGGGGGGGGGGCTTGACGACCATGCAACAAATGATCATATTGCATTCGCCACATCGTCAGGTAGTGGTAACAACGCACCCCCCTCTAAAACAACATCAACCGATACTTTCAAAAATCCATTTGGAAGCGGTTTATGGTGAAGCATTTCTCCCGAAGTATTATGCACTTTTCCCTTGCCAACCATCCGATAAGTCGGTGACGATAAATAGAGTTGCCACTGGGAAATTCCCTATAACCATTAATAAATATGGTTATATAATTAATAAATATGGTATAGAATTACCTCGGGAATATTAGGTCAAAAGTTACCATTGATCATACCTTTGTCACTAGTATCTTTAAAACCTGTAGCTTGATCTATTTCTTTTTCCTTTCTCAGCTCATAAACTTCTTGTTGTAACTTTTCCAACTTTTCCTGAAGTTCTTTATTGCTAGGAGCTTTTGTCTTTGATTTTTTCTTCAAGGATTTTGGAGTGATCCCAAATCCCTTACCCCTCACCCGACCAGAATACTCACGAATATCTAATGCTCGACTAAGTATTCTCCTGCAATCATTATCTTTATCTGGAGGTATAGACTGAGAAAGAGTCTCCTGAAATTCATATGAATATTGTAATTAAAGAATGATATGTTAATAAAATAATGATGTAATTAAATAAATAAAAGAATGATGTAATTAAATAAATAATTTTATACTTACACATATCTCGAAAATTTGTTGAATATTTTCTTTAACAGCTCCATCCTTACACACACGGGCTTCCTTCCATAAAACATGTTCCAGAAGAGATGTTTCAGAACTATTCTCCTTTGTTAACTACACATTTATCCAAATAACATGATCAAATATAAGCGTGCATATATTATATATACTTTGCAATTTATACATACTTACAATAGATTATTGTAAGCGTGCATATATACGCCTTTTTCTGTATGGATATGCGGGACTTGATGCTCGTTGTCAATTTATGACACTTAAACTCTCAAATTTTTGGGTTTTTCTTTTGAATTTAAAAGTTTCTCATTCTTCAGATGTAATCAAATCTGCATATTTATTTGGAAGCTCTGCATCAACAAAATTTTTATCCGCATCCCTAAGAAACTTGTTTGATAAAAAAGCTCTAAACCCTCTATGTAATTTTCTGGCCAATTTGAGTATATAATCTCTCCTGGTATCATCAATGTTGAACGAACTCTACAAAAATCATACACAAAGTGCATTAGTATATGTAATTTAAAGACATAATCGTCATTAAAAACAAATAACATCACATACGATACCTATATCTCACTCCATGTTTTATCTTTAGCGTCGTTCAACACTTTTGCTATCCAATCTTCACAAGTAATTGGAATTTCTCTGCTTACCACCGAACCAAGATAACTCGTCAATGTTGAACCGTTAGGCTCAATTAGTTGGCCTTATTGACTCCAATGCACTTCATACTTTATGCCTCGATCTCTATCTCAAATTATTCTCTTCATAATTGTTATTCCTCGTCTAATTTCCATTTCCATTTTATTAACGGGCTCATCTCCATCATGCCTAGAATCATCATATGGGTGATCCTCGTTAGTAGCCATCTAACTTGTAATAAACATAAACATAAACCCAATATAAAATTCCATAATCATTTTAATATATATATAAAATGACAAACACAAACATTAACATAAACATAAGTGTTGTACCCCAAAATTTTCCCTCTAAATTTTCATACAAGATGCTATCCTAGGGTTTCTGGTGCATACAATTAGCTTGAGGGTCGATCAGACAGATTCTCTTCCTAGACGGAAAATCAATAATTAGGGTTTGGGATTTCTCAGGGATAATTGAGTCTTCAAAATTTCAAATGTTCTTAAACACAATTCGCTGAAGTTTGTTAATTCTACAAGACTGATGATTGTTCTTAAAACATGTTTGGTAGATGATGAAATCCCGTTTGAATCAAGAATGACATGCGAACTCATTTTGGTTACCAGTTTAGCTTTTGAACAAGAATTGAAGATTAATACTTTTTGATCATAGGCCTTTGAGGTTAAGTTAATAAAATGGAATTCTCAAAATTTCATTTTTGTTTTAAAGGTTTGATTGGAGTGGAAAGAGTTTTGTTTTATTTGATCATCTTTGGTGATTGCCTGAAATAAAAGTTACCTAGAATGAGGTTTCTTACTAAAAAAAAACATAATAATTACAAGATTCAAAGATTGAATTTGGTACAATATTTTCACAATATTATTCAAAAGTATTGTATTCATTACATTACAAATTTTGAATTTTACAAATGAAATATCTACCAATGCAATAAATTACAAAAATTGTTTAAAAGTGGAATCCTAAGTCTTCATCCTCAACAATCTCTCCAGCCTTTGCTTGCCATCCATGCTTCATGTTCATGAAAAGAGAAAAGGAAAAGTTTGTTAGTAGTTCAAATATTCAGAAAATGAACAAAACATAGAAAGGTAATCCTAAATTCATCATTGGGGTGGTTTCTGCTGAATCAGAAAAGAAGGGTTTGTATGCTAAGGCCTCATGCAATCTTTTCTTAATTATTGGCCTAAGGGTTCAGGGTTTGCAAATCACAAGGGTGAAACTTGGTTCACAAACAATGCAAGAAAACTGCAACAAACAACAGGGCAAGCATAACACGCAGTAAGATAACAATACAAGCAAACTGCAACAAACAGCAGGGCAAGCATAACAGGCAGCAAGATAACAACACAAGAAAACTGTAACCAACAACAGGGCACACTGCAAGATGCCAGAACAAAACCTATGCAGAATCTAAAGGCAGCAAAATACCAAAAGTTCAGAAAAAAAAAGGTATGGTGTTTAAAAGCCTCATACAGTTTCAGTTTTATCATAAGCCAAAATTATATTGCAAATATCAAAAGAATTGGTTCACAATAGTGCAAGTGGAGTTTCAAGCCCAACACAAGTACAAGCCCAATAGATTTCATTCCAACATGATTTAAAACAACTCAAAAAGCCTCATACAATTTCAGTTTCATCATAGGCTAAAGTTATATTGCAAATCTCAAAAGATTTGGTTCACAATAAACTAAAAGGTGCAAACCAGAATTCATCAAGCAACAGGTGCATGTTTAATTTAGAGGAAAACCAGTACAGCAAGCAACAAAAAATCAGGATCATACATCATTGGCTAGGGTTAATCTCTTGCAAATCCAAAATCTTGGTTCACAAAAGATAAAGAGGAAATCAAAAAATACCAAATCAACAAGCAAAAGTCTCAAGTTGCTTCAAATCAGAAATTATCAAATCAACAAGCAAAAGTCTCATGTTGTTTTAAATCAGAAAACCAGTACAATCAACAATCAAAGAGCCTCAAAATTTGTAAAGTCATGTCATATGCCTAGGGTACTTCACCACAAATCTCAAAGCAAAGTTTGGTTCACAGCAAAAGTCCACTAGTGATAAAAATACAAAAAAAAACTATCAGCAAATACAAGTTTGAAAGGAAGCAATGCATAAAATCACAAAGTAAAGGAGAAAACTCAAAAGAGGGGGGGCCTGGCTGTACAAAATCTCAAGCATTTAAGTCTTGGATCACAAGAGAAGCCAAAGTCAGAAAATATACAACAAGTACATTTAGGCATTGTACCAACTGCAAACAAGGAAAGTCATTGTACAGCAGGCATTGTACCAACTGCAAACAGTACAGCAGGCATTGTACAGCAGGCATTGTACCAACTGCAAACAAGCAAAGTCATTGTACAGCAGGCATTGTACCAACTGCAAACAAGCAAAGTCAACCAGCATAATTAGCATTATTTTATCATAGAAAATGGAAAAACCAACCAATATAAAAGGCAGCCATACTGTGCACATAAAAGGAGGTTTTTTTTTTGGGCAAGCAAGAAGAATATACAGAAAAGATAAAAAGGCAGGCCATTACTTTCATCACAGGACCCTCAAGGATCACTGTCAACAAGCCACAAGATACCAAATAAAGCAACCAAGTAAAGAGGTAATTTCTCAAACTACTTCCAAGTTCTTTTCATAGAAATATACAAACTTTGTGAAACTTTTTCTTAGCATTCTTTTACAAAACATATAATTTAGGTTCAATTAAAAACTAAAGGGACAGAAAAACTTGTAACAGAAATAAACACAAAGCCACCATTCATTTACCTCAAGAGAGAATCAGCAATACCATCATTTTCTTTTTTTTTTACAGAAAAAATATACAGAGATTCCAACACAAATTGTCAAAACCCTCACAAATCATCATACAGTTCAAACAAAAAACAACACAAACTGTCAAAACCCTCAAAATCATTTCAAGTTCTTTTTCTACAAAATATACAAAGTCAGAATCACAACAGACAGAGCCAAAACCCTAAGTCAGATCATCATCACCAAAACAGAAAATCCAAGAGCCATCATCACTCACATTTTGCTTTTCAATTTTACAAAGAAAAACATACAAAGCCCCCAATACAGAAATACATAAACAAAGCCTTCCAAACAAATAGAGCCAAAACCTTCAGAAAAATATTTTATAAAAAAAAACGAACTACTCAAAACAACAAATCCTCAAGTTTCAATTTTCCCAAGCCAACAATCATCATCATAATCATCATAAATATAGAAATACAATAATGCATGCAAGACATAAACCCTAATTTTTTTATCATCATTTTCAAAAAACCTAACCCCTCAGAACTAGCGAAGAAAGGAGAGATCTCACCAAATCATGTAGAAGATACAAATCGGAACCCCTAGGGTTCCGGTTGTCCCCTTTTAGGTCTAGGTCAAATATCATGTTTTCTGCAAAATCAAACGCTGAATTAGTAATGAGGAAGAAGAGAGGAAGAGATTAATGTAAAAAAGTTGAGGTTTTGAACCCAGCCGCCGCTCTCACCACCGCAAGGCGATTTTCGGCGCGACCTATTTTTCTTTTCCGATGGAGGAATTACAGAGAACAAGTGAGAGAATCAGAAGTGAGAGAGAGAAGTGAAACAACAAAATGAGCGTCCCCTTAAACCTGGTTGTTTAGTATAAAACAACCAGGCCTTTTCCTTAAGGCCCAAAGCAAAATTGCTAACCCAACCCTCTTAGTTTCGCTACACCCCCCATCCCTTTTCTAAAAAAATCAGATTTTTGACCATAATTGTTTTGGGCTGAAAGCCCAATAGTTTTTTTTTTAAATTTCTTTCTCCAAACACCCCTTTTAATTATTAACCTTCTTAACCTATTTTATATATTTTATTTTTATTTACCTTTTTTTAATTACTATTATTAATATTATAACAATATTTATTTTTTGTAAATAAAAAAAATCTCAAAAATATTATATATATATATATATATATATATATATATATATATATATATATATATATATATATATATATATATATATATATATATATATATATATATATATATATATATATATATATATATATATATATATATATATATATATATATATATATATATATATATATATATATATATATATATATATATATATATATATATATATATATATATATTCATGTTTGTTTAATAGATTAAATTATTTTCTTGTTAAAATTCTTTTTTTAAAATTAATTAAATAATTAGATTAGGTTTGTGATTATTATTTATTTAGAAATTTGTTTCTTTAAACTAGTTTCTTTTGCTAACTTAATTCTAATATTCTTTTTTAATTAATTATTTCTTTTTTCTCCTAAGTTAATTAAAGTCAAAACAACATCCATGGCCTTGTTCATTCATACTTGTACATTGTATTCATTTCACTTCTTATACATTGTATTTACATTCGTTTCTTTGCACATTTGATAAATTCGATATGGTTGTAATAGATAATTAGGTTTTTTACTTTCTTACAAATCCCCATTCATAAATTGTATACCCTCCTCCCACAAAGTGTTGTAATAGCATAGTAATCTTTAAATTTCGCAATTTATCGCTTTTACATAACGTGTTAGTAATTAGGGTTTGTATGGAAAGATAAAACCAATCAAATAGAAAACCCTAATCCAAGACAAAATCAAGCATGAAAATGACACAGTTTAACACAAGCACCCTTAGGGTTACTCCACTTGGTTGCCTTATACAAAAATGGCGTGTTTACACATGTAAGGTATCTTAGCAAAACAAACAAAAACAAGATCATAGTCCCTCGATGACGCTATTCAAAGTTTCCTTACAAAATGATCTTAGTCCCTCAAAAATGCTAAGATACCTTGCAACATTGCTAATCATGGTTATACGATGACCCACGCCCGTCCCGTTTACATCCAAAGATAGGGTTGCTTACCAAATCAATGGTAATACAACAATGTAAAAGGAAAAAAAATGAACAAGAAAGACATTTGAGTAGGTAGTTTACTTTTAGTTACTTGCTCCATTTCAAACAAATATCCTTGCTATTTTCAAAACAAACACACACATTTTCAGAACATCTTACAAACTTGAAAACATTTTCAAAAAGACAAACATCTTTGTATACATTCTTACAAACGAGAATCATTACAAAGATTGCCTAAACGATGGTCTCTTTTACAAAATACTTTCAAAACCACACAAAACACAGTTTTAAACAAAAGCAAGTGATCTAGCAAAGTAACTAAGAGCCCATGGAAAACCATGGATGAAAAGGGCACTAATACCTTCCCTTTTCATAATCTACCCCCCGAAATCAAGAAACAATCTCAAAGGTCTTTCCTGTGCTTTTTCACCTTTCCTTTAGGATAAAAGAAAAGTCGGTGGCGACTCTTGCTAACTACAACATTTGCGATAAAACGCAAAACAATCAAGTTAGTTCTCCCACCGTATCACGTAACTGGTGACTCTGCTGGGAAAAATTCTAAATGTGGGGTTACCTTAGGGATAGATCACATTTACTTGCTTACATTGTGTGACTTGTATGCTTTACATTATGGTCTTTGTTTGAGTTTGAATCCTCTACCTGGATTTGGGATACATTATAGGTAAGTAGCAATACGTTGTGGAAACTGTGCGGGGTATACCGACATGGTCTAAGCAATATATATGTTAGTGTTACATATTTGTGGGTACCGGTAGCCTTTGAGTTAATAAAAGAGAATACGGGGCCGCTGAGTGATGTCATGAAGCACTAATGAACTTCTAGAACCTTTACTTGACCAACTTGGCCTTTAGGATGTAGTGAGATGACCGACTTTGGTGCAGTCCGAAGTTGGTAGATACTAGATACTACACTCATTTAGGTTTGTTTTCTTGGGATATTTCGGCCGCCACTAAAGAGGCTTGAGCTGAAACAATGACCAAGGAAACAATTCAGTGATATTGAGCTCCTTAGAACCCGGTTACCATTACTAGGACAGGTTTAAGCCAACTAGCTTCAAGAGGGTACTTACCTATAAAACTCCATGAAAGCCTAAACTAAGAACTTGATTGCTTTTCTTGTATATGCATACTTGTACATGACATCATGGACATCATGGACATCATGAACATCATATACATCCACTAACCATTTCAAGGATTTTGGGATTCATCTTTGTTCTTGTTTTGTAAGATATGGATTCACTTTGCAGGAAAACTATTCAAGTCAACCTTGTAAGAATTCCTCCACGACTTAAGGAGCTAGCTTCAAGGAACCATGAGAACTCTACATTTACTGAGAGACATGGTCGTCTGCTCAACTTGGTCACCTCCAACACAGATGAGGATATGATGAAGGTGCTCTTTCAGTTCTTTGATCCTTTGCACCATTGCTTTACATTCCCCGACTATCAACTTGTGCCTACTTTGGAAGAATTCTCCAAATTCTTGATAATTCCCATTCTCAATCAACTACCTTTCAACGGTACGGAAAGAGACCCAAAGCCAGGAGAGATTGCTCAAGCTCTACACTTGCACTCATCTGATGTGACAACTCATTGGGAAACTAGGAGTGGTGTCAAAGGCTTCTTAGCAAAGTTCCTGTTTGAGAAAGCAAAAAACTGTTGGAATTCCCTAGACTTGCAAGCCTTTGAGGAAATTGTGGCTCTCCTCATCTATGGGATGGTTTTATTTCCAAACCCTGACCAACTCATAGATGTAAACACCGTCAAAATATTCATGTCACGTAACCCGGTGCCTACATTGCTAGGGGATATCCTACACTCTTTTCACACTCGCACAATGAGGAAAAGAGGTGTCCTTATATGTTGCACTCCTCTCTTGGCAAGATGGTTTACTTCTCATCTTCCCCAATCAGTCTTAAAGAATGAGCAAGGTTCAAGGTGGTCATAAAGGTTAATGACACTCAAACATTCAGATATTCATTGGTGCTCCCGATCCAAAGAGAATGTTATCATTGTTGACCATTGTGGAGAATTCCCTAATGTACCTCTACTTGGAATTAGGGGAGGCATCACCTAGAACCCTTGCTTAGCCTTAAGACAGTTTGGTTACGGCCAAAGGGATGGCCCGCACGAGATGCTGATTCAAGGTTTGGTATTCGACTACGACAACGACGATGAAGGTCTTCGCCAGAGATTTATCCGAGGTTGGAGGATGTTTAACAAGGTGGATAGCAAGATTTTGGGGCACAAGAATTCCATACCTCTTGAGCCCTAACTCAAATGGGTACGAAGCCGTGCTCAAAGTCTTATGATGCCTTACCCCTCCATTCTCCCAGTAATCATTGAGCCTGTTAAGGAAGGAGATGTTACATACACTATCCTACAATCTGACATGCCCACATCTCTTGAGACCTAAAAAGGGACTGGACACAACTCAAAGGAGAGCGAGATACTTTCGAAGCCCAATTCTACGGAAGCGAGAAGAAGGTTTTGGAACTCACTAGGCTACTTCATGAGGAGCGGACTCTAAATACCTACATTGCACCAAAGAGGATGCGCACTACATTTTTATCTTAGAGTTTTGTATTATTTTGTCCAAGGGGCATTGATGTACTCAAACTTTTTTTTATTAATATAACGTGTTTTTCCTTTTGTCTAAAACGAACTTGAATCTTTGAAATCCTTGAAAACATTGCATATGCACATATCATTCATCATAACTTAAACAGGTCTTTTGCAACAAGTCTTCTCATCTCTCTACTGTTTATTTCAGTAAGATGGATATTGAACAAACAGTGAAAGATCTCCAACCTCAGAACATGCAGTTTCAACAGTTTCTCATGACCCTAGACAAGGGGCAAGAAGAATTGAAGACTCTGCTAGCTGAGGAGAGGAAAAAGAAAACAAAGAAGGTAACTGGAGTCTTAAACATGGGGAGAAGATTTCAGGGGCGGACAAGAAGGACTCTGAACTTTGCAACAACTTCTGGTGAAGGAGAAGGGAAAGGAAAGGAAACAACCATCCTGTGAGAATCAGAAGACGAGGAGGAAGAAGAGGAAGACTACTCTGAGGAACATTATCCTCCAGCTGATGACAAGTACAGACATCTCGAAGAGCATTTGAGCGTGATGGAAACACAAAAGGCGCCAGGCTTAGACTTTGAAGAATTGGGACTAGTGTCGGGGACTATGATTCCTTTGAAATTCAAAGTGCCTAAATTTTCAAAATATGATGGAGTGTCATGCCCTAAAATGCATCTACGATCATATGTGAGAAAAATCCAACCCCACACCGCTAATAAAGACTTATGGGTGCATTTTTTCCAAGACAGTCTGTCTGGAACACAACTCGACTGGTTTTACCAACTAGAAAGAGTCAACATCCATAATTGGGAAGATCTTGCCGCAACTTTCTACAAGCAGTATCAATACAATATCGATTTGGCGCCTACCCGTACTCAACTCCAGAGTATGGCCATGGTTTCCAATGAAGGTTTCAAGGATTACCCACAAAAATCGAGAGATCTGGATGGAATAGTTCAACCCCCTCTGTCTGAAAGGGAATTGGTATACATGTTCCTAGGCACTTTGTCTGGTCCCTTTTTCAACCATCTCATTAGAAGTTCGTCTGCAGGCTTTACTGAACTGATACTGACCGGAGAGAGGGTGGAAGCTGGCATAAAAAGTGGAAAGATTCAGAAGGATTCATCTTCTTCTACAGCTGTGAGGAAGCCTTTTATTGGGAAGAAAGATGTAGCTGTTGTATATCCACAAAGAAACCAAGAGAGGGCCTAACACCGACCAATGGTGGGGGCTGTTATGATTCCAAAGCCTACGTCTGAGCAACAAATAAGTAATCAACCAAGGGTGGAAAGGCCAGTTAGGAAATTCACCAGAATTAATATGACTATGTCTCAAGTATTACCGCATCTTCTGAGATCCAACTTGGAAACCTTGAAAGAGGCTACGAAAAATCCCAATATAACATCCCCTCATTATCACCCCAATGCCCGTTGCGTATATCACTCTGAAAGTCCTGACCAAGATACCAATAACTGTTGGGCCTTGAAGAACAAAATACAAGACCTTATTGAAGCAAAGGAAATTGAGTTTTATGCGCCCGAGAAGCCAAATGTCATTTCTGCTCCCATGCCTAGACATGGTCACAATACCAATGCTATTGAAGAATATTTGTTTGTTACCACAGTTGATGAACTCATGACTCCACTTCCGACCATTAAGATAAACTTGTTGAAAGCCGGTGTGTTCCCAGGCTGTAATGAAGTTTGCCATCTCTTCTTGTCCTCACCAACTGATTGCCCTTTGTTGAAAGAAGGCATTCAGCGCCTGATAAATAACAAAGAGATTTTTTTGAAAGTACTCATATTTCACCTATTCCTGTTGAAGATGTTTCAATCATTACCATCTCCACCAATTCTTCCAGGGTCTCCACCAAAAGACCCGTTAGAATTACATCATTTCTGAAAGCAGTTCCTCTAATAAGCATAATGCATGGGCCAGTCCCATATGAATCAGACAAAACTGTGTCGTGGAATTATGGAGGGGACATTTACTACCATGGCATCAAATAAGACTGGCCGGCCGCCGAAGAGATAAACTCTGAAGAAGAAGATTATGACATCAACAATATTGCTGGAACTAGTAAAATTACCCGAAGCGGTGGGATCTTTTCTCCAGAAATTGCTCCCTCAAAAGCAGTTTCTGGACCCGTGATCATCCCAGTGACTGGTCCAAAGGTTACTTCCGTACCCATAATCATTTCTACAAGTGCTCCTATTGACGAAGCCGTTACAACCCCCATTGTCATTACTACCAACACTCCTATTGCTGAAACTCGAGGAAAGAGTATTCAAGTGGAGCCTGTCCAAACGAAGGCTCAATCACTGACTATCCCCGAGACATCCAAGAAAGAAATGGAGGAGATCCTAAAAATTATAAATAGGAGCGACTACGATGTAGTTGAACAGTTCGGGAAAATCCCTCCAAAATCTCCATGCTGGCATTACTACTGTGTTCAGAGGCACATGCGAAAGCCTTGGTGAAGTTCCTAAAAACAGCCCATGTTCCTCAAGAGACGTCTGCTGATCAATTTCAAGACTGCATGGCCAGCTTGACAGTGAATAACGGCCTAGGCTTCTCGGATGCTGATCTGAACCGAGGGGAAGAAAGCATAATGAGGCATTACATGTCTCAGTGGAATGTAGGGGCACAACTCTGGCCCATGTCTTGGTGGACACATGCTCATCCTTGAATGTATTACCGAAAAAATCTCTTGACAGACTTGACTGCGAAGGACTGACGTTAAAGCCAAGCAACATAGTAGTAAGGGCATTTGATGGCTCGAAGAGAATGGTGCACGGGGAAGTGGATATCCCCATAAAGGTTGGGACTCTAACTTTCAATTTAACCTTTTATGTAATGGACATTCGCCCTTCATATTCTTGCCTGCTAGGTCGGCCATGGATCCACAATGCTGGCGCTGTCACATTTACATTGCACCAGATGCTGAAGTATCCGGTTCAAGGAAAGATTATTACTGTCCATGGAGAGGAAGAATACATGATCAACCATCTCAATTCCTTCAGATATGTGGAATTGGACACCGAATTCATTGAAACTCCATTTCAACACTTCAAAGAGGTCCCCCAAAAGGCATTACCTTGTAACAGAAGGTGCCCCACTGTGTAACGAAGGTTGTCTTCTCCATGTCCTTGGGAGCCATTTTGATCTGGTTGTAGCCAGAAAAACCATCCATGAAGGAGAAGATCTTGTGATGTACGGTGTTGTCGACTAGAACATCAATATGAGGAAGTGGGAAGTCATACTTGGGACTTGCCATTTTCAGATCTCTGTAGTCCACACACATCTTTACCTTACTGTCCTTCTTAGGTACCGGAACGACGTTGGCAACCCACTGCAGATAAGAAGTGACAGCTAAGAATCCTGCGTCGAACTGTTTCATGACCTCTGCCTTGATTTTCTCTGACATTTCAGGGCGCATACGGTGGACCTTCTTCTTTATAGAGGGCAGTCTTCTTTGGTCGGCAGGCGATGTACTACAATATCAGTGTCCAAACCAGGCATGTCTTCATAGGACTAGGCGAATATCTCAACATAGTCGTGTAGCATCTATATTAACCGTTAATTGACACTAGGCTACAGATTCGCACCTATTTTAACCTCTTTCCTATCTTCCTCTGTACCCAAATTCACTGACTGAACTGGCTCTTCATGAGGCTGTATGGCCCTTTCTTCCTGCTGTAATAGTCTAGCAAATTCTCCAGGCACCTCATAATCATCCTCACCTTCGTCCTCGGCTTGGTTGATTGGATTTTTGAAGTCATAACTAGCAGTAGCAGAGTTGTTATCAATGGGATCCAGAGTGGATATGGATCTGCAGTATGATACGTGAGTGTGTGTAAGAGAATAGCTGTTTTGATTGATAGAAAAAGGAAAACAAGGAGCGCAAAATTTGTATGCAAGAAACTTCCAATGCTTTATTTAATGATATATGAAATGACAAATAATAGCCCTCACAAGCAAATACAAGGTGCCTCGGGCAAGGCACCGAGCCATAAAGTTTCAAACTGTTTATTACAAATCTTAAAACAAATGAGTCAATTACTGCTGAATAAAAGAAACAGGTATGAAGTCCTTCGTCGTCCAGTTATTCGGTCAACCCTTGGTCGTTGGGTAGATCCAACTGTCGATGTCTGAATCCTCTTCACTGTCTTCAATTGCATTAATTCCCCGATTGCTGGTGCGTAGAGGAGGTCTTCCAGCCCGAGCGCGCCTAACAACCCTTTGAGCCCCTTCTTCAACTACTGCCCTAGCGTCCTTGAGAGAAGCCATCTTCAATGGAGGTTTTCCGATAGGAACTTCAGTTGATGCCAAGGTCTGAGGGACCTCTTCGAAATTCTGACAAGGAGTTTCTATGAATTCCCTGTCCATTTCTATGTAAAGGAAGGAATTGAGGTGACTCACCATATATTCTTCTTCACCTCACACTGTTACAATCTTTCCATTCACCAGATACTTCAGCATTTGATGGAGTGTGGAAGTAACTACCCCAGTCTCATGGATCCAAGGACGACCCAGCAAGCAAGAATATGATGGCCTGATATCCATTACGTATAAGGTGGACCCAAAAATCTGAGAACCCACTTTGACAGGGATGTCCACCTCCCCGTGCACCATTCTCTTCGATCCGTCAAAAGCACTTACCACAATGTTACTAGGCTTTATAGTCAAACCCTCACAATCCAAATGGTCCAACACTTTCTTTGACAAAACATTCAGTGAATACCCGGTAACTACCAGCACATGAGCCATAGTGGTGTCCCTGCATTCAATCGAGACATGAAGAGCATCATTATGATTCCTTCCTTTCGGTGTCAGATCAACATCTGAAAAACCCAGCCCATTGTCAGCAGTCAGGCTGGCCACACAATCTTTGAACTAATCTGCTGAAGTTTCCTGCGGCACATGCACAGTCTTGAGAAATGTAATCAAAGCCTTCACATGGGCTTCAGAACACAACAGCAGTGACAACATGGATATCTTTGATGGGGTCTGCCCCAGCTGCTCGACCAAATTGTAGTCGCTCTTCTTTATAATTTTCAGTATTTCCTCTATTTCTTGTTTAGAGGCTTCCACAACAATTTTCCCAGGTGCCTCCGTCCGGGCAGGCTCACCTATAATTTCCTTGCCCCGAGTCCCAGATGACTCAGCAGCAGGGGTGATAACTGGAGTAAGAACAGGAATAATAGTTGATGTACTAGCGGGAACAATAGATGGAATGACAATAGGTTTCTTGACAGTCTTCGGGGTAATCTCGGGAGAGAAAATCCTTCCGCTTCGGGTGACCTTACTAGTCCCGACAATATTACTGACATCAGTATCAGCTTCTTCATTCTTCAGATCTTGCTTAATGCCATGATAGTACACATCAGCACCATAATGCCATTGGACAACCTTGTCTGAGGTGTACGGGATGGGACCAGGAGCAGTGATTATCAGCGGAGCAATTCTTTGAATAAGTGTAATCCTAACAGGTCTTCTCAAAGAAACCTTGGAAAGATTGGCGGAAATGGCTATAATAGAAACATCTTCATTTGGAACAACATGAATCATAGTCTTCTTGAACAAAATTTCTTTATTATCCATCAGGCGCTGAACACCTGACTTCATCAAACGGCAACCAGCAGGTAGAATCTAACACATGTGGCAACCTTCACCACAACCCATAAATAAACTGGACAACAGCAAATTCTTCTTAACAGTCATAAGGGGAGTAGAAATTTCTTCAACAAAGGTCACAAACAAATCAGTGTCAACCGCATTGACTCCCCGACCATGTTTGGGCATAGGAGCAGTTATAACATTCGGCTTTTCTGGAGCATCGAACTCTATCTCCTTAGCTTTAAGCAATTTTTGTACTTTATTTCTCAGAACCCAGCAATCATTTGTATCGTGGCTAGGACTCTCATAATGGTAGGTGCACCGCATGTTGGGATTGTATCTGGGAGAGGCAGTGTTTGGATTCTTGGGAGCCTCTCTCAGGGTCGCCAAGTTGGATCTCAGCAGGTGAGATAGAACTTCAGCCAACGTCATGCTAATTCGGGTAAACTTTCGTTGGGGTCTTTCCACCCTTTGTTGATTATTGCGTTGTGGAGAAACTGCGGATCTTGGTATGACTATGACATTTACCGTTTGACGGTGTTCAACCCTACTTTGGCCCCTCGGGCTATAGACTGCATTGGCTTCCTTCTTACCAGTGAAAGGCTTCTTTGCTGAACTCGAGGAGGCATCCTTCTATATTTTACCACTCCAAATTCCAGCTTCTACTCCTTCTCCAGCTAAAATCAGCTCGGTGAAACCAGATGACGAGCTGTCGATCAAGTGGTTGAAAAATGGACTAGATAGCGTCCCTAAAAACATGTCAACCAACTCCCTATCAGACAAAGGGGGTTAAACTCTCCCAGCCAAGTCTCTTCATTTTTGAGCATAATCTTTAAAACCTTCACCTGCACCCATGGACATACTCTGGAGTTGAGTATGAGTGGAAGCAAGGTCGGCATTATACTGATACTGCTTGTAGAAAGCAGAAGTAAGATCCTCCCAGCTTCGGACATTGGCTCCCTCCAGCTGATAGAACCATTCAAGCTGAGTCCTTGACAGACTATCTTGAAAGAAGTGCACCCACAAATTTCTATCAGCTGTGTGGGGATGGATCTTCCTGACATACGAGCAGAGATGGAGTTTTGGGCAGGACACTCCATCATACTAAGCAAAAACCGGAGCTTTGAACTTCTGAGGAATGACTACTCCCGATACCAGTCCCAATTCTCCGAAATCCAAACCAGGTATCTTCTGAACTTCCATAGCACTCAGACGGTCTTCTAGCTGTTTGTATCTTTCCTCAGCAGGAGGATATTGCTCATCATCATAATCAGTATCATTATCAGAGACTGCAGGACTAGGGTCCTTTTCCCCTTCTTGGTTCTCCCCTTCCTTGGATGAAGAGGTCAGATCAGTTTGATGCTTCAAACTTTCTCCAAACCTTCTGCCCATGTTCAGAATACCGGTCTTCTTCTTCTTCTTCTTCTCTTTCAGAATGAGGGCTTTTTAGATCCTCTTGCCCCTTCGCCAGACTGATGAACATCTATTGGAACTGGGCGTTCAATGCCTGAAGATCCTTGATGACTTGATCGGAAGACATTTCTGCATGGTTTAAACAACAAAGAAGATGAGAAACCTGTAGTGGTACCTGTAATGATGTGTATGATAATGGGATGCTCATGTAATGATTTCAAAGACTTTGGGAAATTTAAATTTGCAAACCAAAATAAACAAAACTTTATTAGCTTAACTTTGAAGGTTCAACATGCCTTTAAGGCATTACAAATAAGTAAATAAAACAAATCTAAAACTAGAAAAGAAAACTCAAAAGTCCCATGGACGCTTTCTCTTTGTGCTGATATAATCATTGAGTACTCTTTCTTCCTCGAGCTGCCTGGTGAGCTTTAAAACCTTCCTCTCTTGCTCATGGAACTGCTCCCAGTAAGTATCCCGCTCATTCCTTAGCTGAATCCAAGACCTCTGTAACTCCCCAAGATAAATGGGAATGTAAGGATAGAGAACTGTGTAAAGAATGCCTTCCTCAGTAGTGAGCTCCATAATAACTGGTAATACGGCCACATAAGGCATCATAAGCTTCTGGGCACGAGCTCGTACCCATTGGAGGTAAGGTTGCATAGGAAGGGAAGTCTTCGGTCCCAAATCTTTGGGGTCAGATCTGTTTACCATGCCCCAAGCTCATATAAACCTCCGGCGATATTCCTTAACATCATCCTCATAGTCGAATACAATGTCCTCAATAAGTAACTCATGGGGACCATCCCTTCGAGCACGCCCAAATTGTCTCAAATCTAGACAAGGATTGTAAGTTATACCCCCTCTGATACCAAGTAATTGGAAATTAGGGTACTCCCCACAATGGTCAATAACAACAATGTATTCCATAGCTCGAGAACACCAAAGAATATCCGTATGAGCGAGTGACATTATCCTGTGCGACCAACCCAAACCTTCTTCGTTCTTCAATAAAGACTTAGGGAGGTGAGAAATAAACCACCTTGACAGCAACGACATGCAGCACATAAGAGTCCCTCTCCTCTTCATGGTACGAGTATGGAGAGCATGTAAAATATCTCCAAGCAAGGTAGGCACATGGTTGCAAGAATGGAAAATCTTGATAGCATTCACATCTATGAAGGAGTCCGGATTAGGGAAGAGAACTAAACAATAAATAAGAAGAGCCAAGACCTCCTCAAAAGCCTGAAAATCCAAATCATCCCAAAATAGATGAGCCTTGTCTATCAGAAATTTGGCTAGAAAACCCTCGACTCCGCTTCGAGTTTCCCAATTGGATACCATATCGGCCCATTTTAAATGCAAAGTTGAGGCAATGACTTCTTGTGAAGGGTGCCTGTTCAAGAATGGATATGCCCAATAGCTGAGAGAATTCTTCCAAGGTGGGTACCAACTGATAATCTAGAAAGGTGAAGCAATGATGCTTGGGATTGAAGAAATGAAAAAGTACGCTCATCATCTGTTCATCAAGGTTTGAAGTAACCAGGCTGAGAAGTTGACCGTGTCTCTTAATGAAAGTGGAAGTTTCGGAAACTCTTGATGCTAGCTCTTTAAGTTGGGAGGGTATATGCACAAACTGATGTGGATGGTATTTCTATGCACGAAAGCCATGATCTACAAAATAGTACAAAGATAAATTCCCTTGGTCTTTGAAATGGTTAGTGTAATGAAGCATGAATGCCATGTTATGATGCATGATGTCATGATAAACCACATGTATAGAAAACATAAGTATTGCAAACACAGTCAAATCACACAAAGCCCTTAGGTTTAAGGCTTGCATGAGGTAAAAGGTAATACCCTGTTGAAGTTAAGTTGGTTTCAAACTATCCTAGAAAAGTAACCGGGTTCTAGAGGATCTCAATATCACTGACCATCCTTTATCGGTCATGGTTTCAGCTCACGCAATCTTTTCTTGCAGCCAAAATATTCCGAAAGTCTGGTCTCAATGAGTGTAGCATGGAGTATCAACCAGTTCTCAGCTCTACGCCGAGGCCAGCTATCTTTCTACTTTCTAATGGCCAAGTTGGGCGGTTAAAGGTTCTAAGGTCAGTTGATGCTTTACGACACCACACAGCGGCCTCGTATTCTCCTCATTTCACCATAAGGGATACCGGTACAAACCAAAGTGTCACACCAACGTAGCTACTGCTTCAATCGTATCGGTCTATGTTGTACAGTTCCCTCACAATCTATTTCTACTTACCAAAAAGGTATTCCCCAGATCCGGGTGTAGGATCTAGAGTAACCCAAAACAAAACCCTCAAAAATAAAGCAAACAAAACAATCAAGAGAAGCAATTTAAATGACCTAGATCCTAAGGTATACCTAACTTATAATCTCCCCAGCAGAGTCGCCAATTCTGTGATACGGTGGAAGAACCGACTGTTTAATACTGGTTTGCGTTTTGTATTTTGTGTTTGCAAAATGTCGCGGTTAGCAAGAGTCGCTACCGACTTTTATTTCATCCAACCGGAAAGGAAAAAAGTACAGAAAAAAATCCTTTTTCGAGATATTCTGAGTACGGGGGGGGGGGGGGGGGGGGGGGTAGATTATAGAAAGGGAAGGTGTTAGCACCCTTTCTATCCATGGTTTTCCATGGGCTCTTAGGTACTTTGCTCATTTTTAAATTTCTTATGTTTGTGTGCTTTGTTTTTGAAAGGTGTAAGTGTGAAAAGTTTTGATTTGAGCAAGTACCTACTAGTATCTACCTACTCGAAAAAAGATCATTTCTATTCTTGTTTCCTTTAGACAACACTATCCTACTGTTGAGAAATAGGTAGCACCGTCGTTGGAATTTGTAAGGGTCAATTCGCAAGGGACGTACGATCACTAAAGCAATATTAGGACACCTTAATAATAACCCTAGAGTCTTAAGATCTTTCGAGGCAACGTTCGAATGGGACATTTTGATCTTTTTAGACTGGAAGGCAACCACTAAGACACCCTATGCTTAATGATCGTTTACCAAAGGCAACCGAAGTGAGAGTATACCCTAAGAGTGATATGTGCGAGTGATTTGTTTTCAGTTATTTAATCTTTGCACATTAGGGTTTTCTAACTGTATTAATTTGTCATGCATTCATACCATACAATCATATTAGTATACATCTAGACAGTTAAATATTTGTAGAAATTAAAAATGCGAGAAAATAAACCTAGCTATTACAAGGCTACGGGGAGGGGGATTAATTACATAGCCAAAAACCGGGGATTTAAACAGCAAATAAAAACCCTAAATTAACTATTACAAACCATGAACAATTACAAAATATTGGCAAAATAAATAACAAGCGTGCGACGAATTAAATGTGAGACGATTAGGGTTTTGACCCTTTGACTAATCCTATTTGCGATTGATTAAAGAAAAAATGTTTTTTTGTCATTTTTGTTATTTAAGAAAATAATGAAGTAATTGAAAAAAGAAAATCCTAAGTTCTAATTAATATTAATTTTTGAAAATAAATTAATTAATTCTAAACAACCTATTTTTGTATTTTTGTTTGAAAAGAAAATAATTAAATCAAGAACTTAAACCTAATTTTCTAATTGATTTTAATTATAAAAAACAAGTTAAAATTTCCCTAAATTAAATTAAACTAAATTAAATTAAATTTCATAAAAAAACATAATTCTTATTTTTGTGAATTCTTGATTTTTATGATTTTATAAAAAAAATGATTAATGGTGTTAATTAAAATAATTAAAGAAAATATTAAAATAAATAAAAAAAGAAGAAATAAAAGAAGTGTAGAGATGGGCATGTGTTGAATAGCAATTCTGGGGGGTTTGAAATTGAATTTCTGGGCCCAAAACCTCCCAGGCCTGGTTGACCACGCTTGATTTGGTGTGGGGGTTGACTTGAGGACTATGGTGGTCTCTCCTTGGAGAGGCATGGGATCTGATGGCACGCTGCATCAAAGGATGGACGTTGACAGCATATGGTGGGTGCTTAAGATTATAATGTACCTGATCACCTGAAGAAAAATAATATGAAGCAAATGTTGGGACCTGGGGATCGAACCCAGGTCCTTATAATCAAATCCACTGCTTTCTTGCCAGCTGCGCTGCGTTGGTTAGTTGTTATTATAATAACAATACAATATAATATGAGAAAAGCAAAAGCGCTGATTCCAAAACGCGTGAAATTCAAACGGACGAGTGGCTGGCTGACACGCAAGCTTCTTCTTCCTGGCAACAGTCGTTTTAGAAAACAACGCTTTTACCTACAGACGCTTACTGTAGGTACAAACCTGTTCATCTCCAAAATTACATACGATCAAGATAAATGACAAGTGCTGGTACCAATCAACTCGTCTCATCCTCACGAGCATCATCGTACCAGAATCAAAGCCTACTTTTGCTTGCATTGAAAACCCCTAAACAAGAACATAAAACCCTAACAGTGGAATATTATGATTCCTGCACTGCAAATGCAATTAAGTGGTGCCAATACCTTGCAAATATAGTGATGAACAAGAATATATAATTAAAACATGCTTATGATGAGTAAATCAGTGAAATCAAAATCAAGTTTTTAGGAAAACCGTGGTGCTTGTAGGGTGTGATTCTGGGTGTTTCAAGACCTGGGAGTGATTGGAATAGCTTCCTGGGATGTCTAGCAAGCGATTGGGATAGCTAGCACACCTTGAATTGTCCTGTGGAAGAAGATTCGTCTCACACTTTTCTTGGAAATTTTCAAGTTTTGTTCTGGTTTTACACGACCTCTAACCCCTGTTTTGTGATCTGGAAAGCTTCATTATATAACCTAGAATGAATTAGGTTAACAAACTTGGCATGAATCTTTGCATTTATCCAAGATTTGATTTGATTTTCAAGTTGTATGATATGTTGATATATTGAGCCAAATCATGCCTTTCTTTTACCAATTGTGCTTGATTCGATTTGATCATGTAACCTCAGCATATCTTGATTGGTAATCTGTCAAAAAAACAACTCAAATCATATCTTTATTGATTTTCATCATTTATTTGATTTAATTCACTTTTTAATTAATGAAACATCAAAACAAATTGAAAAATGAAGCATATAATGGGTGAGTGAACATTTGAGTCGTGGACCACATTATAATTGAGGTTCAAGCATAAAAAGTTGGGCCCATTTAGCAAAAAAATGCATATTTGAGCACATTTGACTTTTGGCAATTTTGCAAAAATGGTCAACTTGGCCAATGCATAACTCTCTCAATTTTGACCCTAGAGAGGTGTTCTTGGACTTTTTAGAAATATTAAGATGTCCTATAAGCAATCCTTTTGGTATCATATCAATTGAGTCTTCCATGTTCATGTATGAAGCTTTGACCCAAAAGGTGTTTTTGTTGTCTTTTCAAAAGGACCTATAATGTCAAAATTCATATCTTTTTGTGAGTGCATATTCTGAACTTTGGAGATGAATGTGAATTGTAGGGAATTGCATACTATTCGAAATGAGCTTTGGATGGGTCATTTCTGATATAGTATGAGAAAGTTATGCTTGGTCAAAGTTGAGATGACTTTTCTTGCAAAACCCTAATTTAACAACTTTTGGGTTTTGATGAATTATGAGCAATCCTAGAGGAATCATGATAAACCCTTTATCAAATGATGAATAATACTTAAAAATGAGGATGTTGACCAAAAATCTTGAAGTTTGACTGTATGTGGGTCACAATTGACTTTTGACCTAGTACAGTTGATTTTCAGGCATTCGAGCAATTGACTGAGCAAACTTCTTCTACAAGGCTTGAATCTTGACATGGATGATCTTGAGAACATATTAGGACAATGGTGAGAATTTGAGTCCTTTTTGGTTCACACATCTTGATTAAAATGGAAACCATAATTTAAGGTAGGCTGCCTTAGGAGAGAGTTTGTCTGGTCAACTCTTGAACTTTCTTGAGCAATTTGGGGACCTCACTTGCCATGTGTTGAGAAATATGGGAGGGAAAATTTTGGGGTACAACACCAGTGAAGTTAATCCTTGAAGTAGGACTTTGTTTTTTCAGTTGGTGCTTACTGTCTTATGGAATCTTCATCCTGAATGTGATTTAGCTGAGTGTTTTGCTTACCCAAGTTGGTTTTATCTGGTACTCCCCAGTGCAATTTGTCTATTTTATCAGCATATACATGATGACATTCATACACTCATACATACATCATGCATAGCTGAATTAAAACTCATGGTTCATTTGCACTCATTTATGTTTTTGTTGTCATATTATTCTCTTTGCAAAGTTATGTTATCCTATCTCCAATAGAGTGTCAACCTTAAGAAGAAAGTGTATATCCTTTCATTTTTCCTTCTGAGTTATCCCTCATGGAAGTTTTTACTTTAGCCTTCCTACCCAACTCATTATCTGGATGAAATTTGATCCCCATTTGAGTTTATTCCTCATTGGATGATGTCTTGGTTGACTATTTCACTCCGGTTAGTTCCTGGTTTAAATTTGTGGTCCCCAACAACAATGTTATTTCAATCTCTCTAGGTTGTGAGCCCTAGATTGAGAATACACATTTATTTTCACGTGAGGACTTTATCCCATCAGCAAGGATGTATTGGTATTTCCTCACGAAATCAAAGTTCATTTCCTAGTGGTGTTATCACAATCCTTTTTGTAATAGTAAGTGGCGTTCTTTTTATTTGAGCAACATGTACTTCCCCAGTAAGTCTGTTAATGCTAGAGAAGATGTTTTAACTCCGATGAATGATAGTCTCTACATTATGGGAGATAGTTTGTTGTTGAGGTTGGCTTTACTTCAATGATAAATACAGTTTGTTGAAGAATATTTACAATAGTTCTTACCCTTTTCAAGTGATATCTTGATCAAAGAAGAAGTTGAGACCCATTCTAGGTGGAACGCCAGAATTTAGGGAAACTTGTTATTGTTCTATGTTTTCTTACACCTTCACCCCTGAGTTGGTAGTTCACCGTCATTTGTTAGTCAGCATTCATCTCTTTCTCCTCATTGGACTTTACCCCAATAGAGTTGAGTTGTTCCCAGCCATAAGTGTTGATATCAAACTTTATTCCCCGCCATAAGTGCCGATGTCAATCTTTGTTCCCAGCCATAAGTGCTGATGTCAACCTTTGATCCCAGCCATAACTCCTGATGTCAAACATTTGTTCCCAGCCATAAATGTTGATGTGAATCTGTGATACGGTGGAAGAACTGACTTGGGATATTTTGCGTTTTATCGTAAATTTTGCGGTTAGCAAGAGTTGCCACCGACTTTTCTTTTATCCAAAAGGAAAGGCTGAAAAGAACAGGAAAGGCAATTGAGATTATTTCTTGAGTTCGGGGGGGTAGATTATGAAAAGGGAAGGTGTTAGCACCCTTTTCATCCATAGTTATCTATGAGCTCTTAATTGCTTTCTAGATCACTTGCTTTTGTTTGAAAATGTGCTTTGTGATGGTTTTGAAAGTATTTAGAAAAGGCGCCTTCGTTTAGGCAAACTTTGTAATAGTTCTCGTTCGTAAGAACATATAAAAAGTGCTGGACTTTTGAAAATATTTTATGTTTGGAAAATGTTTTTGAAAGTGTTTGGTGTTTGTTTTGAAAATAAGTAAGGATGTTTGTTTTGAAAGTGAGCAAGCAACTAGAAACAATCTACCTACTCAAAAGTCTTTGTTCATTTCTTCATTCCTTTGATATTGCTATCTATTGATTTGGTAAGAAACCTTATCTTTGGATGTAAAGGGACGGGCATGGGTCATCATATAGTCATGATAGCAATGTTGTGAGATATCTTAGCATTTCTTTTTGAGGGACTAAGATCATTTTGAAAGGCAACATTTATAGCGTCATCGAGGGACTATGATCTTATACTTTTGATTGTTTTTGCTAAGATGCCCCACATGCATAACATGGCCATTTTTGTTAGGAAACAAGTGGAATTACCCTAAGGATGCAAGTGTGCAAGTGAGTTTGATTTGCATGCATTGTTTATCTTGGTTTATGGTTTACTAATTGATGATTTTATCTTTCCATACAAACCCTAATTACTAACATTTATATGAAAGTGATAAATTGTGAAAAATAAAATTACTACGCTATTACATCATTAGTGGAGGGGGGGGGGGGGGGGGGTATAAAAATTTACAAATGGGGATTGCAAGAAAATTAAACCTAATTATCTATTACAACCATATTGAATAATATACAAGAATTGGAAATATAATGTACAAGAAGATAAAATGAAAAGAAATGATTTTTGTTTGGTTTTAGTTTTGACCTGATTACTAAAAAAGGAAAAATAATTAATTAAAGATAAATAAAATTTAAACTTAAACTAATTAAGAAAGAAATTAAGTTTGAAACATTTTTTAGGGTTTTTTATGAAAAAAGTTTTAACTTAATGAAAATAATATGGTAATTAATTAATTAAATGAAACTTAAGTTCTAAGCTAATTTTAATTAAGAAAAAAAAGAAAAAAAATTAAACCTAAATCTAATTATTAATTTATTAAGAAAAAGAAATTAATTTATTTAAGAAAATATTTTTGTCTTTTGTCTTTTGTCTTTTTAATAATTTTTTCATCTTCAACCTCCAGCCTGAACATCTGTAACTTCATCATTTCTCATTCATTTCCAAAAATGTAAACATCAAACTTGTTCCTAATTTCAGAACGATTGCAGAAATGTAAATTACTAGAACTATAAATCAAAGATGAGCATGAATTTTGAATGGTACCAAAGTCCGACCTAACATTTTCAGAAAGTTCAAACTTAAAATTCTCACTACTCAAGCAATATAAATGGAATCTATGGGCATGTACAGTTTCAGGGCAATGATGTCTACATTTTATCTTCACAAATACAAGCCTAACAATGCCTAAATGAAAATATAGAAATTCAGAAATGATACCTCAAAACTGGAAATCGTGAAATGCAAATGAGCTTGATTCAAGGTGCTGAAATGATTAGGTTAGATTCCTCAAGTTCTTAGGAAGCTAATGCAATGATTATGTTGAGAAATGGATGGCTTGAAAGGCTTGGAGAAGTCAACTTGCAGTGCTCCATTTTTGAGTTTGGAAGATGATGAAGATGGAGTTACAGTTATCAAACAGGGTCAGGGATGGACTATATTTGATGTATAGGAGCTTTGTGAATGATTAGGAATGAAAACTCACGAGGGAAATGTGAGTTTAAGTTTCAAAGTCAGAATGTGCACAACAACGGATTTTTGATGCAAGTTCTGATTTTAGGGAGTTTGGGAGAGTTTCAGGGTGCTTCAGCTCGTGTGTTAGCTTGAAAATAGGGCCTCTATTTATAAGCAACAAGTTTGGATACTTTTCTTTGATCAAAATTCAAAATCACATGGGTTGTACCCCAAAATTTGCCCTCTCATTTTTCAAGACTTTTCTCACAAGATCTCTTTGACTCAAGACTGGATTATGGTTTGATCAGCTCAAGACATCTCATCTTACACTGTTGATACAAAATTAGGGTTTGAATTTGCACAAGGATTTTTGGACTATCAATGCTTCATATGACTTTCAAACATCATTATGGACCCCTAAGATTACTCATGACAAGTTTCAAGCTTTGAACCACATTTTTGATCAGTCAATTGGACAGTTGACCTAAAAATCAGTTGTATTGGGGAAAAAGTAAACCATGGACAATTTATAGTCAAACTTCATAATTTTTTATCAAAATTAACATTTTAGACTCATATGTATTATTTGATCAAGTTTTCATTACAATTCCTCAAGAAATTTGATCAAATCATCAAAAAGGCAAAATGGTCAAAATTAGGGTTTTGACTGAGGAAAGGCAATATCTGATTTTTGAGCTAGCAAATGACCAATTGATTTGAAGCATGATTTAAATGGTTCATTTGTATCATCTTGACCTAATTACATAGTTCAAAACATTGCAAATCCATTGGATAGACAGATAAAATTTGCAGTGAACTGATCAAAAGTCAACTTACACTGAAATGTCAAACTTTGACTTTTTGGTCAAAATCAAGTGTCAAGGATCACAATTCATCAAAAAAATGTCAAAATGTTAAACTTGTTCATCAAGAAATCAAATATTGAAGATTTTGTTTTGAAATTTGAAATTTTCTTAACTTGGAAATATTTCTAAGTATAGAAAATTTCTTATTTTTTCTCAACTTTAAGCCAAATTTCCATCATGATACAAGATGATTCAAAGAAAGTTCCCAACATGAAAGTTGTAGATATCCATGAAATCTACAACTTTTCTTCACACATTTTTCACTAAAGATACTTGGATCTCAAGATATAATTTTATGAATACATGCCCATGAACTAAAATAACTTAGTGAAATTTTGCCCTAATTTAGGCAGGTTTTTGACCTAACTTCATGGTAATTTTTCACCTAGTTCCAAGAGGTATCTTGAAATTCATTTCAATTATGAGTTAGAGAGCACATTTAAAGCTTTCCAAAATGTCCAAGAACTCCTTGAGATCATTTTTGAGTGAGGAGAATCGAAGAGATGAAGTTGGCAATTTCTCACTTTGTTTTCAAGCCATTTCATGAAGAACAAAGTTCAAATCAGAACCTATGCTGCCTAAGCCATGATTTTCAGGTCCCAAACTTGTTTCTTACTCCATAATTTAATGCTTACTCAGTTTACAAAGTCTTAATTCAAGCCCAAAGGTCTTTGTCCAAGCATTATTTCCATAAATGGCACAAAGTTGCCATTGCCATTTTGGAAAAGTATGACTTTCGCAACTTTACAAATTTGAGCATTGGACATGTCTTCCCTGCACACACAAGTACTACAGAACTAATGCAACTTGTATAGAGCGCATACCAACTCTAAACAGGCCAGTACAAGCACGTGGAGACTTGTCCCTTCACTTTGCTTCAAAAGGAAGAAAGTATGCAAAAAGTCTAGAATTGAAAAATCTATTGGAAAGCTGACTAGAAACCTTTTCCATACTAATATACAAACACATTACAACTAGATACACGATTGAAAGAGGCCTGAAACACTCTAAAACTCCATATCACCAAAAAAACTGTCAAAACTTGCAGTTTATGCATAAGCATAGAAATCCATCATTTGGCTCGTGCGTTTCAAGTTTTAACCATCAAAACACTTTAACTACTTCATATCTAAGAGATCCAGACCATCATCCCTGCACTGTAACTCCTCCTTCTTCATCTGCCATTTTTGTTTTCAAAGCTTGCAGGTTGACTTGGATAGAGAGTTCTAGGCACTTCCAAATCAAGGCAAGGATTGGAATACACTCAGGGAGGTTCAAGCAAGCTCAAAAAATCATCAGGCCTTCATAAATCTCACTCAAACTCCATTCACTATTTCAACTGAAAGAGGTAAAAATCTCAACTTCTATCTCTTCATACAGGCATCAATTGGCCACGATTTGTGAATAAACAATGTAGACCTCATTGCTATGAAGTTGTACATATCTATAACTTGCATTTATTTGGCCTGAGTTAAGAGAATTTTGAACTTGAAGTTCCTGGAAAAATTAGGTTTAAATTTAGGGCTTTTAAAATTCGTTTTGATCTTTGATTGTTAGCTTACATGACTTACATGGTTGAAACCGTGGGAATGAGTACTACCATTTTCATGTTGGAAGTTTTCATTTTCATGGAGAAATGAGAAAGTTACAGAGCTTTTGGCCAGCTTGAGGAAGAAGATGAAGTACATGGCAAGGGCATTGTTTGTGTTATGTTTTTGTTGTTTCATATAAATCAACGGATGTATAGCCACCCCAGTGGCAAGTTAGCGCGCTGGTGAGGCCCAGGTCATGGGTTCGAACCTTGGCGCTACCTTTTGTTTTTCATACTTTTCCATTTTTTCATTTTTTGTTGTTTTGTAGGTTTGGGCCTCAACATTGGCCCTTATGTTTTTTTCTAACATCCACCTCCTAATTACTCAGGATACCCTTGGCCCATTTATTTTCAATTATTTATTTTATTTTGTTTTACTTCATAAAATATTCTTTTCTTAGATACTATAAAATCATAAAAAATATAAAATTGATAAACATTATATTTTGTTTATTTTATTTTTATTTTCTCATAAAAAATATTTTCACTTAGTTATATATTAACTATCTTTATTAATAAACTTGTAAATATAATAGATTTATTTTAACTATTTTTATTCCTTTTTTTATATACTTGTAAATATTTATTTTGACATATAAAACTAAATATTTTCATAAGATATTATTTAATATTTTTAATACAAAAAATACCAAAAATACTTAAAGAACTTTATTTTTCCTTTAATAAATTAGAATTAGGGTTAATGAATTTCTAAGAAATAATTTCCTCTTTTTTAATTTATTAGGTTTAATTCAAAACTTTTTTTTCTTTACATAAAAACAAAACAAAAATCTTTTATTGCATGTACATAATATGGCATATTTAAATATTGCATTTGTTTATTCTAATATTCGTACGAATTAGATTTGGTTGTAATAAGCTTATTTAGATTTACATTCTTGCAAATCCCCATTCATAATTTATATTCCCCCTCCCATAAATTGTTGTAATAGCATAGTAAACTTTACATTACGCAATTTACCGCTTTTACATACCATGCTAGTAATTAGGGTTTGAATGGCAAGATATAAACAAATCAAAAAGAAAATCCTAAATCCAAGACAAAATCAAGGCATGAAAATAACACACTTGCACACAAGCATCTTTAGGGTTTCTCCACTTGGTTTGCCTTATACAAAAATGGTCATATTACGCATGCGAAGTATCTTGGCAAAACAAACAAATATAAGATCATAGTCCCTTAATGACGCTATTCAAAGTTGCCTTACAAAATGATCTTGGTCCCTAAAAAATGCTAAGATACTTTTCAATATTGCTAATCATGGTTATACAATGACCCACGTCTGTCCCGCTTACATCCAAAGATAGGGTCGCTTACCAAATCAATGGTAATACAACAATGCCAAAGGAATAGAAAATGCACAAGAAAGACATTTGAGTAGGTAGATTACTTCTAGTTACTTGCTCTATTTTCAAACAACTATCCTTGCTATTTTCCAAAACAAACACACTTTTCAAAAACATTTTGCAAACATTGAAAACATTTTCAAAAAGACAAACATCTTTGTATACATTCTTACGAACAAGAATCATTACAAAGATTGCCTAAACACATGGCCTCTTTTACAAAATACTTTCAAAACCACACCAAACACAATTTCAAACAACGAAAGCTAGTGATCTAGCAAGTAACTAAAATCCCATGAAAAACCATGGATGAAAAGGGTGCTAATACCTTCCCTTTTAATAATCTACCCCCCCCCCCCCCCGAACTCAAGAAACAATCTCAAAGGTCTTTCTTGTGCTTTTTCACCTTTCCTTTTGGATAAAAGAAAAGTCGATGGCGACTCTTGCTAACAGCAACATTTGCAATAAAATGCAAAACCCTCAAGTGAGTTCTCCCACCGTATCACAACATGTTTAAGCTCATCATGTGATTTTCTTGAGAAATCAAGTCTCAATATCTTGTGTACTTGCTATTGTAGAGTGGTTATGCTTTAAGAAAACTTGCTTATGACTTTGTAGATGGAGTATGATTAGAGGGAACAAGTGAGAGGCTCAAGAATTGACTTTGTGCATAAAGCTTGCTTTTCAAGAATGGCATTGTTAACTTTCTTCCCAAAATGGCAATTTAAATTGGACAATGCTTAAACCACTTGGATTATAGCTCAAATGTTTGTGTAATACATAAATGATGGATAGATACACAAGTTAAAAGGCCCGAAAAGCAAGATTATGCAGCCTAACATTGAGATTGGATTATGTGTTCATCAAGAAATGGCTTGTAATTCAAGAATGAAACCCTAACTTCTTGCCTTTGATTCTCCTAGCTCAAGTATGATCTCAATGAGTTCTTGGACATTTTGGAAAGCTTGTAACATACTATATAACATCTATGTTGGACATTTTTTAATATTCATCTTGGAACTATGTGAAAAATTGCCATGAAGTTAGGTCAAATCCTGCCTAAACTAGGGCAAAATTTCACTTAAGTCTTCAAGTTTCATGAACATGTCTTCACAAAATCATAACTTGAAATCCAAGAATTTATAGAAAAGGTTATGCTCTACAATGTTTTATATATCATTGAGATCTACAACTTTCATGTTGTAAGTTTCCTTTGAATCATCTTGCATCATGGTGTAAATTTGGCTCAAAGTTATGAAAAAAATGTGAACTTCCAACACTTAGAAAAAATTCTAAGTTTAGAAATTTTGACTTTTCAAAATGAAATCTTGACTTTTTGATTTCTTGATGAAAAAGTTTCATATTTGACATGTCTTGATGAATTTTAATCTTTGAAACTTGATTTTAATCAAAAAGATAAAGTTTGACTTTTCAGTGTACAATTGACGTTTCATCAGTTGACTGAAAATCAACTATCAATCAATTGATCTTGAGAAATGTTTTGAGCCATGCCATTAGGTAAAAATGATGCATTTGAATCCTTGAGAACATGTTTCAAACCAATAAGTCATTTTCTAGGTCAAAAATAAAAAATTGCACCTTCTTGGTCAGAACCTTAATTTTGACTATTTTGCCCTTTTGATGATCTGATCAAATTTCTGGAGGAATTGTGATCCAAACTTGATCAAATGACATATATGAGTTTATTATGTTGATATGGATAAAAAATTAGGAAGTTTTACTGTAAATTGACCACAATTGACTTTTTCCCCAATACAGTTGATTTTAGGTTAACTAATCAATTGATTGAGCAAAAATGTGATCCAAGACTTGAAACTTGACATGAGAAAACTTGAGGGTCCAAAATGATCCATGAAGTTCATATGGGGAATTAAGATTCAAATTGTCCTTGTGCAAACTCAAACCCTAATTTTCAGTTATCAATGCTTGAGGAGGTGTCTTGAGCTGATCAAACCTTGTGCAGTCTTGAATCAATGGAAATCTTGTGAGGGATTTCTAGATAAATGAGAGGGAAAATTTTATGGTACAACACAACCCCTTGTTCCCAGCCGTAAGTTTTGATGTCAAGCCTTTTCTCCCAACCATAAGTGTTGATGTTAACCTCTTTGTTCCCAGCCATAGGTGTTGATGTCAACCATTGTTCCCAGCTGTAATACAGTGGGAGAACTGACTTGGGTGTTTTGTGTTTGATCGTGATTGTTGCAGTTAGAAAGAGTCGCCATCGACTTTTATTTTATCCAATAAAGGAAATGGTGAAAAGAACATGAAAGACCTTTTGATATATTTTCTTGAGTTCGAGGGGTAGGTTATGAAAAGGGAAGGTGTTATCACCCTTTTCATCCGTAGTTGTCTCCGGGCTCTTAGTTGCTTGATACTTTGAAATGCTTTGTTTGAAATGTGTTTGTGATGTTTTTGAAAGTATTTTTGAAAAGCGCCTTCGTTTAGGAAAACTTTGTAATGATTCTCGTCTCTATAATAATGCTTACAAAGTGTTGGACTTTTTGAAAATATTTCATGTTTTGAAAGTGTTTGGTGTGTTTGAAAAGATGTTTGTTTTTGAAGATGGTCTTGAGCAAGAAACTACGAGTGTTCTACCTACTCAAAAAGTCTTAGTTATTTTCCTCTTCCTTTAGATATTCTTACCATTGATTGATAAGAAGCCCTATCATTGGATGTGAAGGGACGGGCGTGGGTCATCGTATAGTCATAGAATGCAATGTTGTGAGATACCTTATCATTTTTCTTAGGGGTATAAGATAATTTTGAAGGAAACATTCGATGCGTCATCGAGGGACTACGATCTTGTATTTTGATTGTTTTTGCTAAGGTGTCTCACATGCATAACATGACCATTTTCTCAAGGCAACAAGTGGATTTAACCCTAGAGGTGCAAGTGTGCAAAGTGTTTATTTTTCATGCATTATTGTTCTGGAATTAGGGTTGTATAAGTATTGATTTTTTATCTTTCCATACACACCCTAATTACTAATAATTATATTAAAGTGATAAATTGAGGAAATTAAATCCCTGCGCTATTACATCATTTGGGGATGGGGTATATAAATTTACCAATGAGGGGTGGAAAGCATTAAATGTCCTAATTATTACAACCATATTGAATAACAATGAAGGAAAATATATAGAAAATATAAAAATAGTGTAAAAAGAGGAAAAAAAATGTTTTTTAACCATTATGTGTCGACACATGCATCTTTGCATCGACACATAACCTTTCTTGTTGCTGTAAAACAAAAATCAACTCAGTATGAGTCGATACATAATGGTATGTGTCGACTCATTTCTTGCTTGTTTCGACACATTCATGTTTTATGTCGACTCATACACCTTTGGTCTTTTTGTTTTTGGGTCTGGATAGCAGTATGTATCGACTCATAATGTCTTATGACGACTCATACCATGTTCTATCACAAAAATGAGTCGACACATATGAGTATGCATCGACCCATGCTGTAGTTTTTTGTCTTGAACATTGTTCTATTGTGTGTATAGGTTAGTTCACAACACAGTATTGACAAGAATGAAAAGTAATGAAATGGTTAGCTTCAAAAGGAAATGGTTACTACATTTATCTTTAACAATGAATTACTAATGATGTTTGAAATGAAAAGTTCAAAGTCAAGAAAACTTACCTTGAAGCTGAAATTTGTATTTTTGAGTTTGAACTACTGTGTTAACTGTTTTTGAGCTTAGGAAATGGTAATAGTGATGTTACAGAAGTTGTTCTTGTGTTTGAACAACTCCTGTATGATGTATGTGGAGTGTTTGGACAGAACTTTGCAAGGTGTGAGAGGGTCAAAGTTTTTGACTTTAAAACTCAAAAGTGAAGGCTTTGTGGACAATTATGGCTTTTTGAGAGTATGAGATTTTGGGGGCTTGTCTACACAACAAAACTTCTGACCCTTTATCTTGCAAATGGCCTCTTTATTTATAGAGAAGGTTTGAGACTTGAAACAACTCATATTTTGAAATCACATGTTATGGCTATCTAACTTGTTTTTGAAGCAAGCATGAAGAACATGTTTCCAATGTTTGTACCAAGCTATCTAAAGTGGTTGATCACTTTAAACATGTTTGTTCTGACTTGTAGGGTTTGAGTATGATCAGAACAACAAGTTAGAGGCTCAAGAAATTGATTTTGTGATTAAAGTGAACTTTTCAAGAATGGATATGTTACTTTCTTCCAAAAATGGAATGATTAATTGGACAAAGGATCAAAATCTTGGATCATAGTTTAATCAGTTGTGTAAGCATTTAATTAAGGAGTGATATACAAGTTTGAGGCCTGTAAAGTGAATATTATACAACATAGCTAGGGTTTTGGTTCATTATTCATCACAAATCTGCCTTATAAATCAAGTTTGAAACCCTAACTTCTTTCCTTTGATTTTCTTAGCCCAAGTATGATATCAATGAGTTCTTGGAAATTTTGGAAAGCTTGTAACATCCTATACAAACTTTGTGTTTTCTATTTTTGAAGAATCCAATTGGAACTTGATGAAAATTGGCCAAGAAGTTCGGATAAAAACCTGACCAAACCTGCTGAAAATTTCTCTAAGTGTTTATATAAAAATGCCATAACTTCATGAATTTATAACTCAAGATCCAAGCACTTCTAGGACTTGATCAGTAAAGCAAAGTTGTAGATATAATCAAGATCTACAACTTTCATGTTGAAATTTTTTTTTAATCATCTTGCGTCTTGCTGAAAAAATTGGTATGAAGTTATGAAATAACATGTATAAAACACTTAAAAAAATTTCTAAGTCTTGAAAAGTTTGACTTTTCACATTGACTATTGACTTTCTTGACTTCTTGATGATCAATCTTGATATTCTTGAATGTATTGATGAATTTTTATCTTTGAAACTTAATGTTGACCAAAAAGTCAAAGTTTGACTTTGGTGTATTAGTTGACTTTTCATCAGTTGACCAAATTTCAACTATCAATTCACTGATCTTGAGAAATGATTTAAGCCATGTAATTTGGTCAACATGTTATGTTTGGGTCTTTGAGATTATACTTCAAGCCATTAGGCCCTGTATTAGGTCAAAAAGTCAATGATCAGTTGTTCTTAGTCAAAATCCTAATTTGTGGTCTCAGTGTTTTGGAGGTGATTTTATCTGATCAATTCTTGAGAATCCTTGAGCATTGGAGATCCTTTGTGAGGGATTTATTGAGAAAAGAGAGGGAAAATTTGGGGTATAACAGCTATCCCTGTTCGATCTTCTTAAACCTTAAGAGTTAGATTGACAAGTCTGCCGTTCGTGGCTTGAAGGTGGAAGATGATTGAACACTAGATTGCCCAGAAATTTGCACTCGACTATGTGTTAGTTGATCATGTCGAGAAAGGGCTTAAAGATGCCATTTGGAGAAGTGATGAAGAAATGTCAGAGATGGTCTTGTAGATGCCATCCAAAGTAACTATTGTATTATTAGTTTTTCTTAACCATTGTTTATGTGGAAGTAATAGGATAAGATGGCTGGAAGGAACAATGATGTGATTGCTGCTGCTCTGAAAGAAATGGCTCAAGCTATGCAGAATCAGCCAAATGCTGACGAGAATGCTAGATCTTATAGTTTGGAGACTTTCCAAAGGGAGAATCCGCCGATGTTCAAGGGTAAGCATGATCCTGATGGAGCACTAGATTGGTTGAATGATATTGAAAGGATCTTCTGTGTGATGGATTGCACTTCAGCGTAGAAGGTTCGATATGGTACTCATATGCTAGCAGTTGAAGCTGATGACTGGTGGCTAGAAATACATGCAAGGTTGGAAGTTGCAGATGAGGAAACCACTTAGATTGTGTTCTGTAGGGAGTTTCTGAGGAAGTATTATCCTGAAGATTTTCGGGGTAAGAAAGATATTGAGTTCCTTGAGTTGAAGCAAGAGAACAAATTCGTCACTGATAATGCTGCTAAGTTCATTGAGCTAGCTAAGTTCTATCCACATTTTGACGGTGAAGGTGCTGAATTTTCTAAGTGCATCAAGTTTAAGAACGGGTTGCGCTCGGAAATCAAGAAAGTTGTTGGATATCAGAAGATTCATGTCTTTTCTGATTTGGTTGATAGTTGTAGGATCTTTGAAGAGGATATCAATGCTCATCACAAGATTGTTAATGATAAGAGAGGCAAGAATCAACAGAACCGTGGCAAGCCTTATGATGCTGGTAGAGGTAAACAAAGAGTTTCTCATGGTCAGAGGACTAGTGGGGGAGATGCTCCTGCTAGAGTTGTATGTTTCAAATATGGGCAACCTGGTCATAAGAGTAATGTGTGCACTACTGCTGATGTGAAGAGGTGTTTTTTTTGTGGCAAGATTGGACACACAACTCTTGAGTGTAGGCATAAGGCGAATGTCTGTTTCAATTATGGTGAAGAGGGGCATATTAGTACTCAGTGTCAGAAACCAAAGAAGGCACAAACTGGTGGTGGGGTGTTTGCTTTGGCTGGGACTCCATCAGTTAGTGAGGACAGACTCATAAGAGGTACATGTTTCATTAATAGTACGCCTTTAATTACTATTATTGATACTGGTGCAACTCATTGTTTGATTGCTGCTGATTGTGTTGAAAGATTAGGTCTTGTGTTGTCTTCTATGAATGGAGAAATAGTCATCGAGATTCCGGCTAAGGGATCGGTGACTACTTCTCATGTGTGTTTGAATTGTCCTTTATCGATCTTCAACAAAGACTTTGTTGTTGATTTGATTTGTTTGTCGTTAAGCGGGTTAGATGTGATCTTGGGTATGAATTGGTTAGAGTATAACTATGTTCATATCAATTTCTATAACAAATCTTTGAGGTTTTCTACTCCTGATGAGGAAGAAGTTGGTTTGTTGACTGGTAAACAGTTGCGGCAATTGATGCAATACGAAGCACAAATGTTCTCGTTGATGGCGTTGCTATCTATTGAGAACCAAGTTAGGATTGATGAGTTGTAGGTGGTTCGAGAATTTCATGAAGTGTTTCATGATGAAATTCCTGACGTACCACCAAAAAGAGAAGTTGAGTGTGCGATTGATCTTGTACCTGATACCAGACCTGTTTCTATGGCACCGTACAGGATGTCTGCATCTGAATTGTCTGAATTGAAGAAGCAGTTAGAAGAGTTGCTTGAGAAAAAATTTGTAAGACCAATTGTATATGTTGTACCCCAAAATTTTCTCTCCCATATTTCTCAATACATGTCAAGTGAGGTCCTCAAATTGCTCAAGGAAGTCCAAGGGTTGACCAGACAAACCCTCTCCTAAGGCAGCCTAACCCAAATTAGGGTTTCATTTTGCATCAAGATGCTTGAGTCCAAAGGATCCCAAATGCTCACCATTGTACTAATATGTTCTCAAGATCATCCATGTCAAGTTTCAAGCCTTGCAGAGGAAGTTTGCTCAGTCAATTGCTCAAAGGACTGAAAATCGACTATGCTAGGGCAAAAGTCAACTGTGACCCACATGCAGTCAAACATCAATATTTTTGGTCAAGATTCTCATTTTGAAGTATTATTCATCATACAATCAAGGGTTGATCATGATTCCTCAAGGATTGCTCACAATTCATCAAAACCCAAAAGTTACTAAATTAGGGTTTTGTAGGAAAAGTCAACTCAACTTTGACCAAGCATAACTTTCTCATACTTTATCAAAAATGACCTAGGAAAAGCTCATTTTTAAGAGGATGTAATTCCCTACAATTCATATTCATCTCCCAAGTTCAAAATAAGTACTCACAAGAAGATATGAATTTGGACATTATAGGTCATTTTGGAAAGTCAACAAAAACACCTTTTGGGTCAAAGCTTCATACATGAACATGGAAGACTCAATTGAGATGAGACCAAAAGGGTTGCTTAGAGGACATCTTAAGCTTTCTAAAAATTCTAAGAACAACTCTCTAGGGTCAAAATTTAGAGAGTTATTCATTGGCCAAGTTGACCCTTTTTGCAATATTGCCAAAAGTAAAATGTGTCCAAAATTGCATTTGTTGTCAAATGGGCCAAATGTTTTATGCTTGCACTGAGTTTGTAATGTTACCCACGACCCATGAGACCTTCCACTTGTCATTCTTTTATTTTTGTATTTATTTTGATTTTATTTCATTTAAATAAAATAAAATCAATATAAAATAATGAAAATATCAAAAACTAATTAAATCTTGAGATTTTGTGCATGATTAGGTTCATTATACAGCTGCAGACAAGATCAAATCCGTCAAAGCTTTATATGGACACAAAAAGATTGAATTTTCTTGTTTTGTAAAGATTTGGTGCAATGATTGAATCATGAATCGATATTCATAATTGGAAGAGATTTGATACAAAGTTGCAACCCTAATACACTCTAGTATACATAAGGAACAAATGCAGACCAAAAGAAGGAGGCTAGAGGCGTGCAAAGGCAGAAAACATATTTCAAAAATTCAAGAAAAAGTTGCAAACCAATTTCCAAGTTTCAGGCCATCTCAAGCCATTCTAATCATACCAATCAATTGCTGGACTCCCCATGATCATGTTTCAATCGCTTGCAAGCTTCCCCACACCTTGAAACACCTTGTAAGAGTCACACGACTTGTCTCTTTTCTTGAATTCGAATGCATTGATTCTGGAATATTTAACATGATTGATTGGCATATTTGTAATCCTTGAGATGTTTGCAAGCTAATGATTATATCCAATTTCATTTTTACTGACTAAACATGAAATTGCCATGGCTAGGTTCGTGCTTCGTTTTTAGGGGTTTTGTGTACAGGGAAAATTGGACCTTAATAATGGTAGCATGATGCTCGTGAGGTTGAAATGAGTTGATTGGTACCATTGGTTTTCATTTATCATGCGTATATAGAATTTTGGAATGAACAGGGGCTGTAGTTACACTCAAATGTCCGTAGGTAAAATCTATGAAACTTACAGCGACGGTGGGAGGAAGAAGATGGTTATGTGGCGCTCCCTGACTTGCCAGTTTGAATTTCAAGCGTTTTGAAATCTGTTCTTTTACTTTTCCCATATTATAATATATTATTGTTATAACTACAACTAATCATCCTTGCTCAGCTGGAAGCGTGGCAAGGGGAGAATGCTCAAGGACCTGGGTTCGATCCCCAGGTCCCAACATTTGCTTCATATTATTTTTCCTTACATTATCAGGTGCGCTGGTACCCCATGTGTCCACTATGCATCATCAGCATCCAACCATCAGATCACCAACAAGCCAGATCTAAGGCCTTCCCCTTGAAGGTCCACCATGCGCCTGAGTCATGCATGCACACTGGATCCAACGAAGTCAACAAAGGCCTGAAGTTGTTGGGCCAAGAAATTAGATTCACACCTCCCTTTTTGCTAAGCAACCAGGCCCATTCTTTTTCTTTTCTATTTATTTCTTTTATTTAATTTAATTTGCTTAATTATTTCTTAACACAATTAATTTCTTTTTTTCACAAAAAAGTATAAAATCAAGATTCACAAAAAAAATTAGAATTAGGTTTTATTTTATCAAATTTAATTTAATGTTAGTTTAATTTAATTTAGGGTAATTCTAACTTTTTTTATAATAAAAATCAATTAGAAAAAATTAGGGTTAACTTTTGATTTAGTTTTTATTTCTTTCTTAAAATAAAAAATACAAAAATAGGTTAATTTAATTATTTTTCTTAACTAAAACTAATTAGTGATTAGGTTATTTTTATTCAATTGAACTTTATTTTCTCAAATAACAAAAAAAACGACAAAATAATGATTTTTCTTTTAAATTAGAATTAGGCTTAGTTGGGGTTAAAACCCTAATTATTTTGCATTCGATTCATCGCGCGTCTTTATTATTTTTTGCAATATTAATGTAACTGTCCACGGTATGTAATAGTTTAAATTAGGATTTTCTTTATTTTTCTTTTTTACGGGTTTTTTTGTCTATGTAATTAATCCCTACCCCGACGCCTTGTAATAGCGTAGGTTTATTTTCTCGCATTTTAATTTTCGCAAATATTAACTGTTTAGATATATGTTAATAGGATTGTATGACAAGATTGCATGATAATTTAAAACGGCTAGAAAACCCTAATGTGCAAAGATAATAACTGAAATGAATCACTCGCACATGTGCACTCCTAGGGTATACTCTCACTTCGATTGCCTTAGGTAAACGATCATTAAGTATAGGGTGTCTTAGTGGTTTCCCTCCTGTCCAAACAAAGATCAATTGTCCCATTCGAAAATATTGCCTCGGAAACGTCACCTCGGAAATGTTGCCTCGAATATGATCTTAAGACTCTAGGGTTATTACTAAGATGTCCTGACATTGCTTTAGTGATCGTATGTCCCTTACGAATTGACCCTTACAACTCCAACGACGGTGCTACCTATTTTTCAATAGTAGGATAGCGCTGTCTAAAGGAAACAATAAAAAAAACGATCTTTTTTCGAGTAGGTAGATAACTGTTAGGTACTTGTTCAAAATAAAATTTTTTTTACACCATACACTTTTAAACAAACATTTCAAACTAAAGTTTTCAAAACACTTCGTAACACTCTTGAGGACAGAAACAAGGGTTAAAACGAAGTAAAACAAAACTTTTCAAAACAAACACACACAAGCAATTTTTAAAAGATGAGCAAGTGCCTAAGAGCCCATGGAAAACCATGGATAGAAAGGGTGCTAAAACCTTCCCTTTCTATAATCTACCCCCTACTCAGAATATCTCAAAAAAGGATTTTTTTCTGTGATTTTTTCCTTTCCGGTTGGATGAAATAATAGTCGGTGGCGACTCTTGCTTACTGCAACATTTTGCGAACAAAAAACGCAAAATGCTAACCAGCATTTTCAAAAATAGTCGGTTCTGCCACTGTATCACAGAACTAGCTACTCTGTTGGGGATTTATAAGTGGGGTATACCTTAGGATCTAGTTCATCATAATTTCTTCTCTTGTTTGTTTTGGTTACTTTAGTTTTAAGGGTTTTGTTTGGGAGTTCCTATAGATCCTAACCCGAATCTGGGGACACCTTTTAGGTAAGTAGCAATAAACTGTGAGGGAATTGTACGGAGTAGACCGATACGGTTGAAGCAGTAACTACGTTGATGTGGCACATTGATTGGTACTGGTATCCCTTGTGGAGAAACGAGGAGAATACGGGGCCGCTGCGTGTATCGTTAAGCATCAAATGACCTTAGAACCTTTAATCGACTAACTTGGCCATTAGAAAGTAGTGAGATAGTCGGCCTCAGTGTAAAGATGAGAACTGTTTGATACTCGATGCTACACTCATTGAGACAATATTCTCGAGATAGTTCCGGTCGCAAGAAAAGATTGCGTAAGCTGAAATCATGACCGATGGAGGATGGTCAGTGATATTGAGAACCTCTAGAACCCAGTTACTTTTGCTAGGACAGGTTGAAACCAACTGAACTTCAAGAGGGTAATATCTTTAACCCCATGCAAGCCTTAAACTTAAGGGCTTTTGTGTGATTTTTTTGCCTTTGCCATGCCAGTTATTTGTTATACTTGTTGTTTGTTTTATCATGACATCATACATCATAACATGGCATTCATACTTCATTACACTAACCATTTCAAAAACCAAGGGAATTTATCTTTGCTCTGTTTTGCATATTATGGCTTCTGTGCGCAGAAACACCATCCGAGTTAACTTTGTGCAAATACCTGCTCAAGTTAAAGAGTTAGCCTCAAGAGTTTCTGAGACTTCTATGTTCATTAAGAGACATGGTCAGCTTCTTAACCTGGTCACCTCAAAGCTTGATGAGCAGATGATGAGTGTACTTTTCCAGTTCTTCGATCATGTGCATCATTGCTTCACCTTCCCAGATTACCAGCTTGTTCCCATATTGGAAGAGTTATCTCACTTATTGGGCATATCCATCCTTAAGCATATACCCTTCACCGATATGGAAGAGGTTCCTAGACCAGAAGACATTACCTCAGCTCTGCATCTGAAATGGGCTGATGTAGTATCCAATTAGGAAACACGAAGCGGGGTCGAAGGTTTCTTAGCCAAGTTTCTGATAGACCAGGCTCTACTATTCTGGAATAGTTTGGATTTTAGGGATTTCGAAGATATCTTGGCTCTCCTTATCTATTGTTTGGTTCTCTTCCCGAATCTGGATTCCTTTACAGATGTACACGCTGTCAAGATTTTCCTTTCCCGCAATCCTGTGCCTACTCTACTGGGTGATATCTTGCATGCCCTCTATACTCGTACTGTGCGAAGAAGAGGGACCCTTATGTATTGCATGCTGTTGCTGTCGAGGTGGTTTATTTCGCACCTCCCCAAGTCTGTGTTGAAGAATGAAGAAGGTTTGGGTTGGTCCTATAGGATAATGTCACTTGCCCATACAGACATTCTTTGGTGTTCCAGGGCTATGGAAGACACTACCGTTATTGATTGTTGTGGGGGATACCCTAATGTCCCGTTGCTTGGAATTAGAGGGGGAATAAGTTACAATCCTTGTCTAGCTTTGCGAAAATTTGGTCGTGCTCGGAGAGACGGTCCCCATGAGCTATTTCTTGAGAATATTGCATCTGACTACAAGGAGGACGTTGACGAGCACCGCCAGAGGTTTATACGAGCTTGGGGCATGGTGAACAGATCTGACCCCCATGAGCTGGGACCAAGGACTTCCCTTCCTATTCAGCCTTACCTCTAATGGGTCCGAGCTTGTGCCTAGAAGCTTGGGATGCCTTATGAAGCCGTATTTCCAGTGATTGTGGACCCCACTAATGAAGAAGGCATTCCTTACAAAGTTCTTTATCCTTACATGCCCACTGATCCTGGGGCATTGCAAAGGACTTGTATTCAGCTGAAAGAGGAAAGAGATACTTATCGGGAAAAGTACCTTTAGCAAGAAAGAAGGATTTTGAAGCTCACCAGGAAGCTCGAGGAAGAAAGAGTGATCAATGATTACGTCAGCACAAAGAGGAAGCGTCCATGGGACTTTTGATTTTGCTTTTTCTAGTTTAGATTTTGTTTTCCATTTATTTCTTTGTAACGCCTTAAAGGCATTGTTGAACCTTTTAAAAGATTAATCTAATAAAGTTTGTTTATTTTGTGGTTTGCAAATTTAAATTTCTCGGAGTCTTTGAAATTATTACATGCGCATCCCATTATCATGCACACCATTACAGGTACCATTACAGGTTTCTCATCTTCTTTGCTGTTTATTTGAGCAGAAATTTCTTCTGATCAAGCCATCAAATATCTTCAGGCACAGAACACCCAATTCCAACAAATGTTCCAAGTCTGGCTAAAGGGCAAGAGGACCTAAAGACCCTTATTCTGAAAGAGAAGAAGAAGAAGAAGAATATTGGTATTCTGAACATGGGTAAAAGATTCGGAGAAAGGATAAGACAATCAGCTGATCTGACCTCCTCATCCAAGGACGGGGAGAACCAAGAAAGGGTAAAGGACCCTAGTCCTACAGTTTCTGATAATGATATAGATTACGATGATAAGTAATATCCTCCTGCTGAGGATAGGTACAAGCAGCTAGAAGACCGTCTAAGTGCTATGGAGATTCAGAAGATCCCTAGTTTGGATTTCGGAGAACTGGGACTGGTGTCGGGAGTGGTGATCCCTCATAAGTTCAAAGCTCCGATTTTTTCTAAGTACGACGGAGTATCCTGTCCAAAACTCCATCTTTGCTCGTACGTCAGAAAAATCCAACCTCACACTGCTGATAGAAATTTGTGGGTACACTTCTTTCAAGATAGTATGTCAGGGACTCAACTTGAATGGTTCTATCAGTTGGAAGGAACCAATGTCCGAAACTGGGAAGACCTTCTTGCTGCTTTTTACAGGCAGTATCAGTATAACGCCGATCTTGTTCCCACTCGTACTCAGCTCCAGGGTATGTCTATGGGTGCAAGTGAAGGTTTTAAGGACTATGCTCAAAAGTGGAGAGACTTAGCTTGAAGATTCCAACCCCCTTTGTCTGATAGGGGGTTGGTTGACATGTTTCTAGGGACGTTATCTGGTCCATTTTTCAATCATCTGATCGGCAGTTCGTCATCTGGGTTTACTGAGTTGATCTTGACTGGAGAGAGAGTAGAGGCTGGTATCTGAAGTGGTAAGATATAGAAGGACACTTCATCAAGTGCATTAAAGAATCCTTTCATTGGTAAGAAAGAAGCTAGTGCAGTCTACGACCCAAGGGGCCAAAGCAGACCTGAACACTGTCAAGAAGTAAATGCGGTAGTGATATCAAGACCCACGGTTGCTCCACAACGCAACAATCAACAAAGGGTGGAAAGACCACAAAGGCAGTTCACTCGGCTCAATATGACCCTGACTCAAATTCTACCATAATTATTGAAGACCTGGTAACTCTTAGGGAAGCCCCGAAGAACCCCAACACCATATCTCCCCACTATAACCCGAATGCCCGCTGCGCCTATCACTCCGAAAGTCCAGGTCATGATACAAACAACTCTTGGTCCTTGAAAAAAAGTGCAACACTTGATCGAAGCCAAAGAGATTGAGTTTGACGCTCCGGAGAAGCCCAACGTCATAACTGCTCCCATGCCCAAGCATGGTCATGGAGTAAATGTTATAGACGATGATTTATTTGTGACCTATATGGAAGAAATTTCTACTAATTTGATGATGGTTAAGAAGAATTTGTTGTTGGCCAATTTATTTCTGGGCTGTGGTGAAGGTTGCCACATGTGTTCAATTCTGTCTGCTGGTTGCCACTTATTGAAATCAGGTGTTCAGCGCCTGATGGATAATAAAGAGATCCTGTTCGAAAAGACTATGATTTTGTTAGTTCCAATTGAAGATGTTTCCATCATAACCATTTTTGCCAATCCTCCCAAGGTTTCCTCGAGAAAACCTGTTAGGATTACACTCGTACCAAGAATTGCTCCGTTAATAATTATTGTCCCTGGTCTTATCCCATACACTTCAGATAAGGTTGTCCCTTGGCACTATGGTGCTGATGTGTATTACCATGGAGTTAAACAAGACTTAAAGAGTGAGGAAGCTAATGTTGATGTCAGCAATATTGTCGGGGCTAGCAAGGTCACCTGAAGTGGAAGACTCTTTTCTCCCGAGATCTCCCCTCTGACTATCCACAAACATGTTGTCATTCCATCTGCTATTACCTCAACTACTATCCCAGTTCCTATTCCAGTTATCACCCCTGTCGCCGAGACATCTGGGACTTGGGCCAAAGAAATCATAGGTGAGCCTGCCCAGACGGAGGCACCTAAGAAGATCATTGTAGAAACCTTGAAACAAGAGATAGAAGAAATTTTGAAGATTATCAAGAAGAGCGACTACAACATAGTCGAGCAGCTGCGGAATACCCCATCAAAAATCTCCATGTTGTCCTTATTATTGTGTTCTAAATCCCATGCAAAGGCTTTAATTTCATTCCTCAAAACTTCACATGTGCCGCAGGAAACATCAGCTGATCAATTCAAAGATTGCGTAGCTAGCCTGACTGCCGACAATGGGTTGGGTTTCTTAGATGCAGATCTGACTTCTAAAGGAAGAAATCATAATGATTCTATGCACGTCTCGATCGAGTGCAGGGGCACTACTATGTCCCATGTACTGGTGGATACCGGGTCCTCATTGAATGTTCTGCCAAAGAAAGCATTAGACCGTCTGGACTGTGAAAGTTTGATTCTAAAGCCCAACAATATTGTGGTCAGGGATTTCGACGGGTCAAAAAGGATAGTGCACGGGGAGGTGGACATCCCTGTTAAAGGTGGCTCTCAGACTTTTTCATCCACCTTTTATGTGATGGATATCATACCATCATATTATTGCTTGCTGGGTCACCCTTGGATTCATAAGGCTGGGGCAGTGACCTCCACGCTCCATCAAATGCTGAAATATCCGGTAAAGGGAAAGATTGTCACCGTACGGGGTGAAGAGGAGTATATGGTTAGTCATCTCAATTCCTTTCACTATGTGGAGATGGATGGGGAGTTCATCGAAACCCCTTGTCACAACTTTGAAGAGTTCCCTTAGACCTTGGCATCAACTGAAGTTGCTACCGAAAAACCTCCGATGAAGATGGCTTCTCTCAAGGATGCCAGGGCTGTAATCGAAGAAGGTGGGTGTACCAATTGGGGTCAGCTCCCGAATTTCGCGCACAAAACTTACAAATTTGGTTTGGGCTTTACTACAGGGGCTCAAAGGGATGTTGGGCACGCACGAATTGGAAGACCTCCTCTGCATATCAGCAATCAGGGAGTTAATGCAATTGAAGATGGTGAAGAAGATTCAGATATCGACAGCTGGATCTACCCAACAACCAATGGTGGATTGAACAACTGGACGGTGAAGGACTTCATACCTGTTTCTTTTATTCCGCAGTAATTGACTTTTGTTTTAAGAGTTGTAATGAACAGTTTGAAACTTTACGGCCCGATGCCTTGCCCGAGGCACCTTGGCTTTGCTTGTGAGGGCTTATTATTTGTCATTTCACATATCATTAATAAAACATTGGATGTTTCTTGCATTAAAAATTTTGCACTCCTTGTTTTTCTTTTTGTCTCTCGCTTTATCAAAAAAAAACTATTCTCTTACACACACTCACGTATCATAATGCAGATCCATATCCACTATGGATCCCATTGATAACGACTTTGCTACTTCCAGTTATGACTTCGAAAATCCGATTAACCAAGCCGATGACGAAGGTGAGGATGATTGTGAGGTGCCTAGAGAACTTTCTAGACTGTTACTACAAGAAGAAAGGGCCATATATCCTCATGAAGAGCCAGTTGAATAAGTGAATTTGGGTACAGAGGAAGATAGGAAAGAGGTTAAGATAGGTGCGAATCTGGAGCCCAGTGTCAAACAACGGTTGATACAGATGCTACGTGACTATGTTGAGATCTTCGCTTGGTCTTATGAAGATATGCCTGGTTTGGACACTGATATTGTGGTACACCGCCTGCCAACTAAAGAAGACCGTCCTCCGGTAAAGCAGAAGGTTCGCCGCATACACCCTGAGATGTCTAAGAAAATCAAAGCTGAGGTCCTGAAACAGTTCGACGCGGGATTTTTAGCTGTCACTTCTTATCCGCAGTGGGTTGCCAACATTGTTCCAGTGCCTAAGAAAGATGGTAAGGTACGAATGTGTGTGGACTATAGAGATCTGAACAGGGCAAGCCCCAAGGATGACTTCCCACTTCCTCATATCGATGTTCTGGTCGACAACACCGCGCATCATAAGATCTTCTCCTTCATGGATGGTTTTTCTGGTTACAATCAGATCAAGATAGCTCCCGAGGACATGGAGAAGACAACCTTCGTTACACAGTGGGACACCTTCTGTTACAAGGTAATGCCTTTTGGGTTGAAGAATGCTGGGGTAGCTTATCAGTGCGTCATGGTCGCTTTGTTCCATGATATGATTCACCATGAGATTGAGGTTTATGTTGATGATATGATCGCAAGGTCCCTGACTGAGGAAGAGCACCTTGACCATCTCCAGAAATTGTTTAACAGGTTAAAGACGTACAAGCTAAGGTTGAACCCGAACAAGTGCACCTTCGGGGTAAGGTCTGGTAAGCTGTTGGGTTTCATCGTCAGTGATAAGGGTATTCAGGTGGACCCTGCCAAGGTAAAGGCCATACAGGAAATGCCGGCTCCCCGCACAGAAAAGGAAGTTAGAGGCTTTTTGGGACGTCTGAATTACATCGCCAGGTTCATTTTACACCTGACTGCTACTTGTGAGCCAATCTTCAAGCTGCTGAAGAAAGATCAAGTGGTAGAATGGAATGATGAATGTCAGACCGCTTTCAAAAGAATCAAGGAATACCTCCAAGAGCCACCTATTTTGATGCCTCCAATTGAAGGAAGACCTTTGATCTTATACTTGACAGTACTGGATAGTTCAATGGGGTGTGTGATGGGGAAGCATGACGAGTCTGGCCGAAAAGAGCATGCTATTTACTACCTTAGCAAAAATTTTACCGACTGTGAGACCCAATACTCATTGCTCGATAAAACTTACTGCACTTTGGCATGGGCTGCTCGCCGGCTGAGACAGTATATGCTGACTCACACCACCTTATTGATATCAAAGATGGATCCAATTAAGTATATCTTTGAAAAGCCTGCTTTGTCCAGAAGAATAGCAAGATGGCAGATGATCCTAACTGAGTACGACATCTAATACACAACCCAAAAAGCAATCAAGGGTATTGTATTGGCAGATCATTTGGAGCATCAGGCAGTGGAGGACTACCAGTCCATGAATTTCGAGTTCCCGGATGAGAACGCCATGTTGGTGACCGACTGTGAAGAACTTGAACCGGATTAAAGACTTGAGGAAGGATCCTGATGGTCTATGTATTTTGATGGAGCATCAAACACATTGGGTAGTGGCATTGGCGATGTGATCATATCTCCTGAGGGCTGTCATACTCTGTTCACCGCCCGATTATATTTTAACTGAACCAACAATATGGAAGAGTATGAAGCATGTATCCTTGGTCTTCGAGCTACTATCGACCTGAGGATCAAGTTCTTGAGTGTATTCAGAGATTCTTCTCTGGTGATCAGTCATATTAAAGGCGAGTGGGATACGAAGCACCCAAATCTCATTCCTTACAAGGAATATGTATTGACATTGCTCTCGCACTTTGAGGAGATAACCTTTGAACATTTCCCCAGAGAAGAGAACCAGTTAGCGGACGCGCTAGCTACCATGTCTTATATGTTCAAAGTCAGGTGGGACAATGAAGCTCTCCAGATTACCATTGAGAGGTTGGACGAACCCACACATTGATGTGACATTGAGACTGAAGAGGTAGCAGATAAACCCTGGTTTCACGAAGTAAAGGGGTATCTTGAGGCTCAAGAGTACCCAGAGGGTGCATCTGTTAATGATAAGAAGTTCCTGAGAAGGTTCGCTGCGAAGTTCTTCATCAGTAATGGAATCCTTTATAAGCGTAACCATGATTCAACCTTACTGCGGTGTGTAGACAAAAGCGAGGAGGAAAGGATCATGGAAGAATTACATGAAGGTACCTTCGGAACTCATTCTCGTGGACATACCATGGCAAAGAAAATCCTACGAGCAGGATATTATTGGTCCACTATGGAAGCCGATTGTTATCAGCACTCTCGGACCTGTCATAAGTGCCAAGTCTATGCTGATAAGTTGCATGTACCTCCAGTTCCTCTGAATGTCTTGACAACTCCTTCGCCTTTCGTAATGTGGGGCATCTATATGATAGGTGAGATCAGACCTAATGCGTCCAATGAACATTGTTTCATCCTGGTAGCTATTGATTATTTCACGAAGTGAGTTGAGGAAGCTTCCTTTGCTACAGTAACCAAGAACGTCATGGCGCGGTTTTTCCGAAACAATCTGATCTATTGATACGGTGTACCAGAGAGGATCATCACAGACAATGGTACAAATCTCAATAACACGATGATCACCGAGCTCTGCAAAGAATTTAAGATACAACAACATAACTCTTCTCCCTACCGACCGAAGATGAATGGGGCTGTTGAAGCGGCTAATAAGAACATCAAGAAGATTGTGCATAAGATGACGGTGACATAGAAAGACTGGCACGAGATGCTACCATTCGCTCTTCATGGGTATCGCACCTTAGCACGGACGTCGACAGGGGCAACACCTTACTCCTTGGTGTATGGCATGGAGGCAGTCCTACCCATCGATGTCCAGATACCCTCTCTTCAGATTATGAAGGATGCAGATTTGAACAAAGACGACTGGATCCAAACCCGACTTGATTAGCTGAATTTAATCGATGAAAAAAGACTTACTGCTATTTGTCATGGTCAAACATATCAAAAGCTAATAATCAAGGCTTTTAACAAGAAAGTCAGACGTCAAGAATATCAAGTCTGGGATCTGGTGATCAAATGCATCATACTGCCGCAAGGTGATCCCAGGGGCAAATGGACCCCCACATACGAAGGGCCATTTGTGGTTAAGAACATTTTCTCGGAAAGAGCCATTATTTTAACCATCAATGGATGGTGACGACCTTCCTCACCCCGTCAATGTAGACATAGTGAAAAAATACTACGCCTAATCAAAGACCCGCTAGGTTGACTGGCCTAGGCAAAAATAAGGGCTTCCCAGCGAACCAAAAGGGTTCGGGCAAAATTAAGGGATGAAAATGAAAAAACTGTACACCCGTAAATTCGAAAACCTGAAAAGGTTGCTTGGGAAAAAAAGGGTATCCCGGTAGATTGAAAACCCGAAAGGGCGGTCCAGGCAAAAATTAGGGATCGAAGCGTAACACTATGTCTCATTGGATCATCTTGCAACCAGACTTCGGTATCGACTATCAAGCTCGGACGATGCCAATCAATCTGATCTACCTTCGACCAAGTAGCAAAGTGATAAGACGCTCGAAGATATAAGGAAAATAGAAGAGTTGGAACCCTGTGGGATTGCTTTATATAGTTGTTTTTCTTTCTTTTTCACAAATTGTATAATTTCTATTCCCTCGGCGGCGTTCTCTTACTAAGACGTCAGCCTCTTTGTACAAAACGCCTGTTACAGGCCAACTTCAAAAATCAATACAATTCATTTTCACAATAAATTTCAAAATTGTTTTTCTTTTTCTGTTTTGTTTTGCAAGAGCGTCCAATGATACATTTTTGATATATGCATTTGAAAATAATTGCTGCTCATAAATATCTACGTAAGACACAAAAGACAATTACTCGTAATTCACGAAACAGGGGAAAACAAGAAATGTCCAAACCTTACAGTTGTTCTACCCACTAGGTACAGGGATAGAGCCAGCATGAGAATATAACTAAAGATACATACAGAGTTTATCTATCACCAGTAATAGAAGTTCACCATCAGCTGAGTTTATTTCTCCAAATTAGCAGATCGTCCAACAGAGTATCTTTCTTCCCCATAAAGTCATTCTCCCACAGGGTTATTCTCAAACAGAGTCTCTCCCGGCGGAATGTTCTCAAGCAGAACAGACGTAAGTCTCCAGCTAATCATCTTCAGTCACTATCCCCAGCTAGAACGAAGAACTCAACTCCTTATACTCTCTAACAGCAGTCCAGGATTTATTCTCCCCTGCCGGAGAATATCACAAGAACATTGCACATCCATACATTGTGGCATACGCATATGCATCATACAACACAATCTCATTTATTTTGAGAACATCATTACTCAATACATTTCATACATCATGACATTACATATGAATAACTCTTTACCTTTCAGGGAAAGATGCAATCAAGTTCTGACAAGTTTTCTCTAGTTCAGTCAAACCGACACTAAGGTTTCTTTTCTAGTTGAAGACATTTTAAGACTTTCGTCTGGGTTAGCCGAATTGCCACTAAGATTCCCCTGATTTCTATGCCAGTCAAAGTTAATCCGAGATCTCTCCCGGGATCAGTCAAATCGACACTAAGATTTCTCTCCCAGTTGAAGTTCCCACAAGTTTTCCCTGGTTCAGTCAAATCGATACTAGGATTTCTATTCCAGTTCAAGCTTTGAAGCCCGGAAATCGACCGGAAAACAACTTAACCCTCAACAAGTTATTGTGAAGCCTGGGAATCGAACAGATAACAGTACAAGATACCATGAAGCCTGGAATCGACCAGACGGTCGTATAAGACACCGTGAAGCCTGGTGCACGACCAGATAACAGTATAAGACACTATGAAGACTGGATCACGACCAGATAGCGGCAAAGGACACTGAAACCTGGGACACGACCAGATAACAATATAAGGTAATGTGAAGCTTGGAATTCGACCAAATAGCAGTTTACTCGGCCAAATACTATGAAGCCCAGAAATCGACCGGATATCAGTATGCCTTAGATTCAAGTCAAAACCCAGATTCGACCGGATAACCACTTGATTCCTTCTGAAGCCTGGAGCACGACCAGATAAGAATTGAGAAATTGCAAAACCTGGAGCACGACCAGGTGTACGGGTTCTCGTGAAGGAATCTCTTATGCGATAACCACTTCTTCGGATGGCATCTTTAAGCCCATCTTCTGTCATTGACTTCCAAATGGCATCTATAAGCCCATTCCTGATATTGCAAGACAAGCACCACTTCATGCGAGTGCAAATTTCTGGGCACTCTAGTGTTCAATCATATTCCACCTTCAGATCACGAAAGGTAGACAAGCCAATCTACATCCTCAGGTGTAAGAAGATTGAACAGGGGCAGCTGTTGTACCCAAAAAATTTCTCTCCCATATTTCTCAATACATGTCAAGTGAGGTCCTCAAATTGCTCAAGGAAGTCCAAGGGTTGACCAGACAAACCCTCTCCTAAGGCAGTCTACCCCAAATTAGGGTTTCATTTTTCATCAAGATGCTTGAGTCCAAAGGATCCCAAATGCTCACCATTGTCCTAATATGTTCTCAAGATCATCCATGTCAAGTTTCAAGCCTTGCAGAGGAAGTTTGCTCAGTCAATTGCTAAAAGGCCTGAAAATCGACTATGCTAGGGCAAAAGTCAACTGTGGCCCACATGCAGTCAAACTTCAATATTTTTGGTCAACATTCTCATTTTGAAGTATTATTCATCATTTGATCAAGGGTTGATCATGATTCCTCAAGGATTGCTCACAATTCATCAAAACCCAAAAGTTGCTAAATTAGGGTTTTGTAGGAAAAGCCAACTCAACTTTGACCAAGCATAACTTTCTCATACTTTATCAAAAATGACCCATCCAAAGCTCATTTTATATAGGATGTAATTACCTACAATTCATATTCATCTCCCAAGTTCAAAATATGCACTCACAATAAGATATGAATTTGGACATTATTGGTCATTTTGGAAAGTAAATAAAAACACCTTTTGGGTCAAAGCTTCATACATGAACATGGAAGACTCAATTGAGATGCGACCAAAAGGGTTGCTTAGAGCACAACTTAAGATTTCTAAAAAGTCAAAGAACACCTCTTAATGGTCAAAATTGAAAGAGTTATGCATTGGCCAAGTTGACCCTTTTTGCAAAATTGCCAAAAGGCAAATCTGTCCAAAATTGCATTTGTTGTCAAATGGGCCCAATTTTTTATGCTTGCACTACATTTGTAATGTGACCCATGACCCATGAGCCCTTCCACTTGTCATTATTTTATTTTTGTTATTTATTTTGATTTTATTTCATTTAAATAAAATAAAATCAATATAAATAATGAAAATATCAAAAACTAATTAAATCTTGAGATTTTGTGCATGATTAGGTTCATTATACAGCTGAAAACAAGATCAAATCGTGAAAGGATTTATATGGACACAAAAATATTGAATTTGCTTGTTTTGGAAAGATTTGGTGCAAGGATTGAATCATGAATCGATATTCATAATTGGAAGAGATTTGATACAAAGTTGCAACCCTAATACACTCTAGTATACATAAGGAACAAATGCAGACCAAAAGAAGGAGGCTAGAGGCGTGCAAAGGAAGAAAACAAATTTCAAAAATTCAAGAAAAAGTTTCAAACCAATTTCCAAGTTTCAGGCCATCTCAAGCCATTCTAATCATACCAATCAATTGTTGTACTCCCCAGGATCGTGTTTCAATCGCTAGCAAGCTTCCCCACGTCTTGTAACGCCCTATAAGAGTCATACGGTTTGTCTCTTTTCTTGAATTAGAATGCATTGATTCTAGCATATTTAACATGTTTGATTGGCATATTTGTAATCCTTTAGATGTTTGCAAGCTAATGATTATATCCAATTGCATTTTTACTGACTAAACATGAAATTGCCATGGCTAGGGTTCGTGCTTCATTTTTAGGTGTTTTGTGTACAGGGAAAATCGGACCTTAATAATGGTAGCATGATGCTCGTGAGGTTCAAATGAGTTGATTGGTACCATTGGTTTTCATTTATCATGCGTATATAGGATTTTGGAATGAACAGGGGTTGTAGTTACACTCAAATGTCCGTAGGTAAAAGCTATGAAACTTACAGCGACGGTGGGAGGAAGAAGATGGTTATGTGGCGCTCCCTGACTTGCCAGTTTGAATTTCGCGCGTTTTGAAATCTGTTCTTTTACTTTTCCCATATTATATTATATTATTGTTATAACTACAACTAATCATCCTAGCTCAGCTGGCAGCGTGGCAAGGGGAGAATGCTCAAGGACCTGGGTTCGATCCCCAGGTCCCAACATTTGCTTCATATTATTTTTTCTTACATGATCAGGTGCGCTGGTACCCCATGTGTCCAACATGCATCATCAGCATCCAACCATCATATCACCAACAAGCCAAATCTAAGGCCTTCCCCCTGAAGGTCCACCATGTGCCTGAGTCATGCATGCACACTGGATCCAACAAAGTCAACAAAGGCCAGGAGTTGTTGGGCCAAGAAATCAGATTCACACCTCCTTTTTTGCTAAGCAACCAGGCCTATTCTTTTTCTTTTCTATTTATTTCTTTTATTTAGTTTAATTTGCTTAATTATTTCTTAATACAATTAATTTCTTTTTTTCACAAAAAAATTATAAAATTAAGATTCACAAAAAAATTAGAATTAGGTTTTATTTTATCAAATTTAATTTAATGTTAGTTTAATTTAATTTAGGGTAATTCTAACTTTTTTTATAATTAAAATCAATTAGAAAAAATTAGGGTTAACTTTTGATTTAATATTTATTTCTTTCTCAAAATAAAAAATACAAAAAATAGGTTAATTTAATTATTTTTCTTAACTAAAATTAATTAGTGATTAGGTTATTTTTATTCAATTGAACTTTATTTTCTCGAATAACACAAAAAACGACAAAAAAATGATTTTTCTTTTAAATTACAATTAGGCTTAGTTGGGGTCAAAACCCTAATTATTTTGCGTTCGATTCATCGCGCATCTTTATTATTTTTTTGCAATATTAATGTAACTGTCCACGGTATGTAATAGTTTAAATTAGGATTTTCTTTATTTTTCGTTTTTACGGGTTTTTTTGGCTATGTAATTAATCCCTACCCCGAAGCCTTGTAATAACGTAGGTTTATTTTATCGCATTTTAATTTTTGCAAATATTAACTGTTTAGATGTATGTTAATAGGATTGTATGACAAGATTGCATGATAATTTAAAACGGATAGAAAACCCTAATGTGCAAAGATAATAACTGAAAACAAATCACTCGCACATGTGCACTCCTAGGGTATACTCTCACTTCGGTTGCCTTCGGTAAACGATCATTAAGTATAGGGTGTCTTAGTGGTTTCCCTCCTGTCCAAACAAAGATCAAATGTCCCATTCAGAAATGTTGCTTCGGAAACGTCGCCTCGGAAATGTTGCCTCGAATATCATCTTAAGACTCTAGGGTTATTACTAAGATGTCCTGACATTGCTTTAGTGATCGTACGTCCCTTACAAATTGACCCTTACAACTCCAACGACGGTGCTACCTATTTTTCAATAGCAGGATAGCGTTGTCTATAGGAAACAAGAACAAAAACGATCTTTTTTCGAGTAGGTAGATAACTGTTAGGTACTTGCTCAAACCAAATTTTTTTTACACCATACACTTTCAAACAAACTTTTCAAACTAAAGTTTTCAAAACACTTCGTAACACTCTTGAGGACATAAACAAGGGTTAAAACGAAGTAAAACAAAACTTTTCAAAACAAACACACACAACCAATTTTTAAGAGATGAGAAAGTGCCTAAGAGCCCATGGAAAACCATGGATAGAAAGGGTGATAACACCTCCCTTTCTATAATCTACCCCCCGTACTCAGAATATCTCAAAAAAGGAATTTTTTTTTCTGTGTTTTTTTCCTTTCCGGTTGGATGAAAAAAAATTCGTTGGAGACTCTTGCTTACCGCGACATTTTGCGAACAGAAAATGCAAAATGCTAACCAGCATTTTCAAAAACAGTCAGTTCTGCCATCGTATCACAGTATCATTATAGGGAGAGCCTGTGTTGTTAGTAAAGAAGAAAGATGGAAGTATGAGACTTTGTTTCAATTATAGACAGTTGAATAAAGTGACGATTAAGAACAAGTATTTGCTTCAGAGAATTGATGACTTGATGGATCAATTGGTGGGTGCAAGTGTGTTTTCTAAGATTGATTTGAGGTCAGGATATCACCAAATTATAGTGAAAGAAGATGATATTCGGAAGACCGCATTCAAAACTCGGTATGGAAACTACGAGTATTTGGTGATGCCTTTCGGTGTTACTAATGCGCTGGGAGTATTCATGGAGTACATGAATCGTATATTTCATACTTATTTGGATCGGTTTGTGGTGGTAATTATTAATGACATTCTGATTTACTCTAAATTGGAAGAAGAACAAGAAGAGCACCTAAGAGTTTTATTGCAAGTTTTGAAAGAGAAGAAGTTGTATGAGAAGTTGTCCAAGTCTGAATTCTGGTTGCATGAGGTTAGTTTCCTTGGTCATGCCATTTCTGGTAGTGGCATTACCGTGGATCCTTCTAAAGTTGATGCTGTATTGCAATTAGAAACTCTGAAGTCAGTTACCGAGATTAGAAGTTTATTAGGATTAGCTGGTTACTATAGACGTTTTATCGAAGGTTTTTCTAAGTTGGCACTTCCGTTGACCAAGTTGACTTTTAAGGGTAAAGCCTTTGTGTGGGATAGTTGATGTGAAGAAAGTTTTACTGAGTTGAAGAAGAGGTTGACGTTGGCTATAATTTTGACTTTTCCTAATCCGGGAGAACCTTTTGTTGTGTATTATGATGCTTGTTTGATTGGGTTAGGTGGTGTAATGATGCATAATAGTAAGGTGGTTACTTATGCGTCAAGGAAATTGTGGACTCATGAAAAGAATTATCCTACGCATGATTTAGAATTGGCTGCAGTTGTCTTTGTGTTGAAAATCTGGAGGCATTATCTTTATGGTTCTAGATTCGAAGTGTTTAGTGACCATAAGAGTTTGAAGTATATTTTTGACCAGAAGGAGTTGAATATAAGGAAGTGAGGGTGGTTAGAATTGTTGAAGGATTATGATTTCGGTTTGAATTATCATCCAGGAAAAGATAATGTTGTGGCCAATGCTTTAAGCCGAAAGACTTTGCACATGTCGGCAAAGATGGTTAAAGAGTTGGAGTTGATTGAGAAATTCTGAGATTTGAGTTTGGTTTGTGAAGTGACACCGCAGAGTGTTATGTTGGGAATGTTAAAGATTAATAATGACTTTCTCAACAGTATCAGTAAGGCTCAAAAGCTAGATGTGAAGTTGGTGGATATGATGATGGAATCGATCGATCTGAGAGTGATGATTTCAAGATAGATGCACAAGGTGTGTTGAGATTCCGATATCGTATTTACATTCTTGATAATGAAGAGATTAAGAAAGTGATTCTTGAGGAAAGTCATAGAAGTAGTTTGAGTATTCATCCAGGAGCTACTAAAATGTATCACGATTTGAAAGGATTGTTTTGGTGGCCTGGTATGAAGCGTGATGTGACACAGTTTGTGTATGCTTGTTTAACTTGTCAGAAGTCGAAGATTGAGCATCAGAAGCCTGCAGGGTTGATGCAACCGTTAGAGATTCCAGAATGGAAATGGGATAGCATTTCGATGGACTTTGTAATGGGATTACCTAGTACCTTGAAAGGACATGATTTTATATGGGTGATTGTTGATAGGCTTACGAAGTCGGCACATTTTATACCTATTAACATCACATATCCGATTTCGAAGTTGGCATAGATTTACACCAGAGTAATTATGAAGTTGCACGGTTTTCCTTTGTGTATTGTGTCGGATAGAGATTCTAGGTTTACTTCTGATTTCTGGAAAAGTTTTCAAGAGGCGTTAGGATCTAAGTTGAAGTTGAGTACTGCGTATCATCCTCAGACGGATGGTCAGACCGAGAGGATGATTCAGTCATTGGAGGATTTGTTGAGAGCATGTGTTCTTGAGCAGGGAGGTTCATGGGATACTTATCTTCCGTTGGTTGAGTTCACTTACAATAAAAATTACCATTCTAGTATTGGGATGGCACCTTTTAAGGCGTTGTATGGTCGAAGGTGTAGGACTCCGTTGTGTTGGCATGAATTTGGTTAAAGTGTGGTACTTGGACCTGAGATTGTTCGAGAGACTACTGAGAGAGTGAAGCTTATCCGAGAGAAGATGAAAGCTTCTCAAAGTAGACAGAAAAGTTACCATGACAAGAGAAGGAAGGATTTGGAATTCCAAGTTGGTGATCATGTGTTTTTGAGAGTCACACATGTCACTGGTGTTGGACGAGCTCTAAATTCTAAGAAGCTCACTCCTCATTTTATTGGTTTGTATCAGATATCAGATAGAGTTGGGAAAGCTGCTTATCGAGTGGCGTTACCGCAAAATCCTGCCAATTTTCACAATGTGTTTCATGTATCGCAACTCCGGAAGTATATTCCAGATCCGTCTCATGTGATTCAGATGGACGATGTGCAAGTACAAGATAATATCACGGTGGAGACAATGCTTGTACGAGTCACGCATTACAAGATGAAGATTCTAAGAGGAAAGGAGATTGCATTGGTGAAAGTTATCTGGTAAGGAGCTGCTGGAGAATGCATGACCTGGGAGTTGGAGAGCAAGATGTGAGACTCATATCCCGAGTTATTTGAACCAGGTAAAATTTTATTTTCGAGGACGAAAATATTCTAAGTGGGGATGATTTGTAATGCCCCGATATTTAATTATTTATTTAATTAAATATTTTTGAATATTTTATATTAATTCAAATATTTATCGTTGAAGTCGGAAATATTTTATTTAGTGGCATGATAAATAATCGGATTTAATTTGGTGGAATTAAGTTGAAGTATTATTTTATTATTAAGCTTAAATATGAGATTGAGCTTAATTTGTGGTGTTGTGAAGTAATAGGGGGTATGTCAGTTAGGCCCATTTAGATTTATTAAGAGAAATAATATTATTGTATTAGAAATAGGAATAGAGGAGAAAGAGAGTTAGTGTTATCAGGAAAAGAAAGAAAAAGAAGAGAAAGAGGAATATGGTTTTGAGAGGAGAAGAAGAACAAGAGGAGGTTGCTACTAGTGTTAAATTCCCAGAAATTCCATTGAAGTTTCTTAGAACTGCACTCATTCTAAGGTAAGGATGGGGTTCTTGCTAAATAAATGGGAGTATGATGAATTTTAATTTGGATTTATGGTATTAGTTTCACTACTATGTTGTGCATGAAAAATTGGTTGTGTTGCTATTAAAATTAACGATTGATTATAGTTATGTTGTTATTTGTTGTATTTGAACTGTGTTGGGTTAATGCTAAGCTAGGTTGAATGGGTAAATTGAAACAAGGAATAAACAAGAACAAGGCACATGTGTGAAGGGAGAAAAAACTGGTTTTTAAGCCCATGCCTCCTGACACGGGAACTCGTGTCAGCCTCTGTGCTCCACGCCTTTCCCTTTTTTTCATGTGACACGGCCGTGTCAGGCAACACGACCACCCGTGTCAGCTGTTGTAGTAAATATTTCTGAACTTAGACTTATGCAATTTTTTCGTCCCGATTCGTCCTGTTTGATTGTTCTGCAAACCAAAACATAAAATATGGTGATAAGGAATAAAACATCAATTAGTTGAACGAAGCAATGATTAAGTGACTACTAAATTCCTGTGTAGAACCATTGATCAGTAACCGAATTAGGCGGTATAATTAGTTGTCTGGAATCTAACGAAATTTGACCAGGTAAATAAGTTTAATTAGTAGGTAATTGTGGATATGTATTTTGTTGAAATTATGTCAATTATGCCAAATATCCGGTACAATAGGTTAAGTCGTTCCGTCTGGTTTATGGACATTGTTGATTATAGGTCTTATGACCAATGTTGTGTTATTTTGTGTTGATCGATGAATGTGTTGGTATTGTGAGGTATCATTGAGTATATGTGGAATTCGATATTGATAATGTGATTATGAATTATTTCTATGGGTAGCCTTATGGTATGAATCCTAGTGAATATATAATGAATATGTTGTTGCCATGAATTGTTGTTGATTATGTTGATGATGTTGTAGGCCTATGGCCAGTGAAGTAGTGATATAGGCGCATGCCTCGTGAAGTGTTTAATGATGTTGTTATATGTGTTGTACATTCATACATTTACATTTGTGAAGGCCTATATTTGCGGATTTTGTGAAGGCCTGTATTGGCAAAATGATTTGTGAATAAGGCTTATGCCTTGTGCCTCGGAATTATTGGAAAATATTTATGTTGGGAGTTTTACTCTGATGGAACCACATGTATTCGAGTTGCATATTCGAGTCGTATATACTGAATTGTGGTGTTGATTATTTGTGAAGTGTTGAATTATTGTTGTATGAAGTGGTGATTCTTTTTATTATTTACCTAATATAATGTTTATCATAACCCTATTTATATAGTTTGATATCTCACCCCTTCTGTTTGAATGTTACCCTTTATTGGTAACGTGCAGGTAACCAAGATGAGTAGCCGATAGCTTTGTTAGTTCGAGTTCGATGTCATTTACTCTGATACGTAGCTCTCGGGAGGAAATGAATGCCTGTCTATTTTGTTGTTTAATTATTGAATCTTATGTTGTTATTTGAGGAGTTTATTGTATTAATGTTGTTTCATGATTCAAAAGATGCTATATCTTGTTTAGATAATTATTATGAATCCGCTGCGTAATAATAAAAGTTTAGTTTATGTTACGAAGACTATATTCATGAGTTGTGTTCATTCCGCTTCTTTAAGTGTTATGTATCTATTCTAAAAGCATGACAGTTTTATGTGTTTTTGTTGAATATGTGACATCCTGATTATATTGGAAATTTTTATACTCTTATTTTTCGATAATTTCTTGGGGTAGAATTAGGGTGTTACATATATGGTTAAAGCGATAGATGTGTTGGTGTGACACTTTGGTTGGTACCTGTATCCCTTGTGTTGAATCCAGGATAATATGGGGCCGCCGCGTGGTGTTGTGAAGCACTAACAGAACTTAGAACCTTAGTTGAACAAACTTGACCATTAGAAAGTAGTGATATATCTGACCTCGGTGTAAAGCTGGGGATCGGTTGATACTCGATGCTACACTCATTGAGATCAAACTTTTGAGATGTTTCGGCTGTAAGAAAACATTTCTAAGATGAAACAATGCTCGATAAAGAAAGATCAGTGATAATGAGACTCCTTAGAATGCGGTTACTATTTATAGGACAAGTTGAACCAACTAAACTTCAAGAGGGTACTTACCTATAAACTCCATGCAAGCTTAAACCCAAGGTCTTATGTGTTTTACTTGTGTGTGTTATTTCCTTAAACATGACATCATGCATCATAACATCCATTTTTCATTACACTGCCCATTTCAAGGACCAAGGGAAGTTATCTTTGTTCTGTTTTGCAGATCATGGCTTCCGCTTGTATAAATACTATCTGAATCAGCTTTTTAAGAATACCTCTCCAACTCAAAGAGCTAGTATCAAGGGTTTATGAGACTTCCTCGTTCACCAAGAAATATGGTCGACTTCTCAATCTAGTTACCTTGGGCTTTGATGAGAAGATGATGAGTGTAATCTTTCAATTCTTTGACCCTAAACACCATTGCTTCACTTTCCCAAACTATCAGTTGATACCCACCATGGAAGAATTCTCTTAAATATTGGGTGTACATATTCTTAATCAGATGCCTTTCACCGGTTCAGAAGAAGCTCCAAAGCCAGATGTCATTGAAACAACTTTGCATCTGAAACGGTCTGATATTGTATCCAACTGGGAAACAAGAAGTGGAGTTAAGGGTTTTCTAGTAAAATTCCTATTAGAGGAGACTCGGCTGTTTTGGGATGATTTGGATTTCCAAGCTTTTGAGGAGGTTATGGCCCTTCTAATCTATGGTTTAGTGTTGTTCCCAAATCCAGACTTACTTATAGATGTGAATGCTATCAAGGTTTTCCTCTCTCGTAACCCTGTTCCTACTATACTCGGAGACATCTTGTATACCCTCCACACTCGCACCATGAAGAGAAAAGGGATTCTTATATGTTGTGTGTCGTTGCTGTCATGGTGGTTTATTGCACACCTCCCTAAATCAGTATTGAAGAGTGAAGAAGGTTTGGGTTGGTCGTGAAGGATAATGTCGCTTTCTCACTCGGATATTCTATTGTATTCCCGATCTATGGGAGATATTTCTGTCATTGACCGCTGAGGGGAATTCCCTAGTATCCCACTACTTGGCATTAGGGGAGGCATAAATTATAATCCTTCTCTAGCTTTGCGACAATTTGGGTATGCTTAAAGGGATGGTCCCCACGATATGCTTATCCAGGGCATTGTTTTTAACTACGGGGATGATGTTCAAGGGTATTGTCAGAGGTTTATACTATCTTGGGGCATGGTAAACAAATTTGATACCAAGACCTTGGGGCCTAAGACTTCCATCCCTATGGAACCTTATCTCAAATGGGTATGAGCTCATGCTTAGAACCTCATAATGCCATATATAGCCATCTTACCAGTGGTTGTAGAGCCCATCACCAAAGGAGATATTCCTTATATAGTTCTCCATCCTGACATGCCCACTGATCTTGAAGAGCTGCAGAGATCCCGGATTCAGTTGAAGAAATAATATGATACCTTTAGAGATCATTTCTATGTCAATGAGAAGAAAGTGTTGGAGCTTAAGAAGCAACTTCACGAAGAATAAAGTCTTAATTTCTATCTCGGCACAAAGAGAAAGCACCCATGGGAAACCTGATTTCTTGGCACAAAGAGAAAGTCTTAATTCACTTTTTATTTTATGAAAAATAAAAATAAATTGAAAAATGAAGCACATAATGAGTGAGTGAACATTTGAGTCGTGGACCACATTATAATTGAGGTGCAAACATAAAAAGTTGGGCCCATTTAGCAAAAAATGCAAATTTGAGCACATTTGACTTTTGGCAATTTTGCAAAAATGGTCAACTTGGCCAATACATAACTCTCTCAATTTTGACCCTAGAGAGGTGTTCTTGGATTTTTTTGAAAGCTTACAATGTCCTCTAAACAACCCTTTTTGTCTCATCTCAATTGAGTCTCCCATATTCATGTATGAAGCTTTGACCCAAAAAGTGTTTTTGTTGACTTTTCAAAAGGACCTATAATGTTAAAATTCATATCTTTTTCTGAGTGCATATTTTGTACTTGGGAGATGAATGTGAATTGTAGATAATTTCATCCTCTTCGAAATGAGCTTTTGATGGGGTATTTCTGATGAAGTATGAGAAAGTTTTGCCTGGTCAAAGTTGAGTTGACTTTTCCTGTAAAACCCTAATTTAGCAACTTTTGGGTTTTGATGAATTGTGAGCAATCCTTGAGGAATCATGATTAACCCTTGATAAAATGATGGATAACACTTTAAAATGATGATGTTGACCAAAAATATTTAAGTTTGACTGTATGTGGGCCACCGTTCACTTTTGACCTAGTACAGTTGATTTTCAGGCATTTGAGCAATTTGACTGAGAAAACTTCTTCTGCAAGGCTTGAAACTTGACATGGATGATCTTGAGAACATATTAGGACAATGGTGAGCATTTGAGTCCTTTTTGGTTCATACATCTTGATGAAGATGGAAACCCTAATTTGAGGTATACTGCCATAGGAGAGAGTTTGTCTGGTCAATTCTTGAACTTCCTTGAGCAATTTGGGGACCTCACTTGCCATGTCTTAAGAAATATAAGAGGGCAAATTTTGGGGTACAACAAGTATGAAACATTTATTATGGGTCTCAAAGCTACTATCAACTTGAGTATTAAATTCTTGAGTGTATTTGGAGACTCGGCCTTAGTAATCAGCCAAATCAAAGGAGAATGGGACACGGAGCATCCTAATCTTATTCCTTACAAAGAGCATGTGTTGACACTGATTCCATACTTTGAAGAGATTACCTTTGAACATTTCCCATGAGAGGAAAATCAACTAGCGGACGCTCTAGCTACGATGTCCTTCATGTTCAAGGTCAGGTGGGATAATGAGGCTTCTGAGATCACTATTGAGAGGATGGACGAGCCAGCATACTGTCACGAGATTGGTACTGAAGAAGTAGTGGACAGGCCTTGGTTACATGAAGTCAAAAGATATCTTGAAGTCTAAGAGTATCCCGAGGGAGCTTCAGTCAATAATAAGAAGTTTCTAAGAAGGTTCTCTGCTAAGTTCTTTCTCAGTAACATGATCCTCTACAATCGCAACCACGACTCTACCTTTCTTTGGTGTATAGACAAGAGTGAGGTAGAAAATATTATGGTTGATTTACAGGAAAATATGTACCTTTGGCATCCATTCTAGTGGGCACTAAATGGTTAAAAAGATCCTACAGGAAGGATACTACTGGTCCACAATGGAGGCAGACTGTTATCAGCATTCACGGACTTGTCACAAATGCCAGATCTATGATGACAAGGTACATGTGCCTCTGGTTCCTTTGAACATCTTGACTGCTCCTTGGTCATTCTACTAGACACCGCTTCATCCTGGTTTCCATTGATTACTTCACAAAATGGGTCGAGGAAGCTTCATTTGCTTATGTTACCAAGAACGTTGTGGCCTGATTCATCAAACACAACCTTATCTGTCGGTACGGTATTCCAGAAAGAATCATTACAGATAATGGTACCAATCTCAATAACACTATGATCACCGAGTTCTGCATGCAATTCAAGATCGAACATCATAACTCTTCTCCTTATCGGATGAAGATGAATGGTTTCGTTGAAGCTGCTAAGAAAAATATCAAGAAAACCATATAGAAGATGACAGTGACATACAAAGATTGGCACAAGATGTTACCATTTTCTCTTCATGGTTACCACACCATAATGCCCACATCAACAGGGGTAACTCCTTTCTCTTTGGTATACAGTATGGAAGTTGTCATGACCATTTAGGTCTAGATCCCTTCCTTGAGGATCATGAAAGATGCAGGGCTGATTGAAGACGAATGGGTCCAGACTCGACTTGATCAATTAAACTTGATTGACAAAAAGAGGCTCGCAGTTGTTTGCCACGGTCAGATATACCAATAACGTATGATCAAAGCTTTTAACAAGAAGGTCAGACGTTAGGTATATCAGGATGGTGACCTGGTAATCAAACGCATCATACTGCCGCAAGGTGATCCCAAGGAAAAATGGACTCCCACGTACGAAGTACCATTTGTAATCAAGAACATATTTTTTGGTGGGGCCATAATCTTAACTACTATGGACGGTGACGACCTTCCGCACCCTGTAAACAAAGACATAGTTAAAAGATACTATGAGTAGACAAAGACCCGCTAGGTTGATTGGCCTAGGAAAAAATCAGGGCATCCTAGCGAACCAAAAGGTTTCGGGCAAAAATTAGGGATATACATAAAAAAAATATGTACACTCGGCAAGTCGAAAACCTGAAAAGGCAGCTTGGGCAAAAAAGGGTATCCCGGTGGACTGAAAACCCAAAAGGACGGTCCAGGAAAAAGTTAGGGATTTAAAGGGTATAATTATGTCTCGTTGGATCACCTTACAGCCAATCTTCAGTATCAACTATCAAGCTCAAGAGGTGCTAATCAATCCAATCAGCTTCGGACAGGCAGCAAAAGAGAAGAGACACTCAAAGACATAAAGGCAATAGCAGAATTGGAACCCAATGGGATTATTTTACATAGCTGTTTTTCTTTGCATACTATTTTTGTATAATTTCCATTCTTACGACGACATTCTCTTACTAGGATGTCTATCTCCTTGTACAAAAATGCTTATACAAGTTAATACAAAACGATTCCTTTGAAAGTGCAAAACTTTTGTTTTTTATTTTTCTGTTTTGTGTGCGAAAATGTCCAGTGATTATTCTTGAACATATGCATTTGAATGTGATTACTGCTTACAAATACACGCATAAAAACAGAAAGACAGTTGCTAATGACTTTAAGAAACAGGACAATATCTAAGGGCCATCCACAAAATCCCTGCAGATGTTTTCCCCGATAGATACCTTCTCCAGCAGGTACAGAGGCAGAGACATCCTACTACAAGGTCACTGCCATATTCTCAGTATGCAACCTAATGGTGTCAGTTGTTGTCACATCCCCGGCAGATCAAATATCTCCAATTACTGCTCCAAAATTCCCCAGTGAAGTCGCCAAGCTTCTCAGGATTCCCCAACGGGATTTCAACAAAATCCCCAAGCTTCACAGAGTTTACCTCCCCCAACATAATTTATTTCTCTAACAACAGAAGTTCATCTCCTAGCATTTCAACTTCAAACAAAATCTGAAGACCTACATTCTTCACCCCCAGCAATAATTAGGGATTTATTTTGCCTAGTTCAGCAATACAACAATGGAACAACTAACATGTTCATACATTGCATTCATACATCATTTCTACAAACATCATAGCATTTGCAGCACAAATACATATATCACAATCTCATTTATTTTGAGAGCATCATGCAATCCATACATCATGACATCACATGAAACTGACTTTACCTTTCCAGGTCAAGTTTGCAGAAAAACAAACACTATCAACTTATACAACAGCTCAAAGATTAATGCCCAAAACTAGACGGGAAAACTATCTACACGACCAAGTGATATGAACTCCCAAAGCAAGATGGGTTTACCAACAAATACAGCAGGCCACAGATTAATGCCCAAAACTGGACGGGGAAACTATCTATGTGACAAATAAATCAAGTCCCAGATTAATACATGTAACAAGCCAGGAAAACCATATGTGGACAGCTGATTATAGATTAACACCTAAAACAAGCCAGGAGAACTGTCTACATGAAGAGATTGAATATTAACACCTGTAACAAGCCAGGAAAACTATATTTCTTTCTCAGATCAGAGGTTAATACTTGTAACCAGCCAGGAGAACTATCTCAACGACCGACAAAAATAAGTTCCAGATTAATACCTGTAACAAGCCAGGAAAGCTATATACATGGGGAGATTGAAGATTAATACATGTAACGAACCAGGAAAACTATCTTTCTTTCTTAGGTCATAGATTAATACCTGTAACCAGTCAAGACAACTATCTCAAGGACCGACAATTTTCAGGTTCCAGATTAATACCAGAAACCGGACAAGACAACTATCTGCGAACAACTGATTATAGATCAACACCTAAAACCAGACAGGAAAACTATCTACATGACCAGAAGAAAAAAATCTTACACAGGCTCTTTCTCATCTCCAGATGCAGACTAACACAAACTCATTCTGAAACAGTCCTACACGGGCTCTTTTTTTACATCTTCAGGTAACGGTTAATTCCATTATCCCCAACAAGTTACTGTGAAGCCTGGATTTCAACCAAAAAATAGTAAAATTTCATCTCTCCGGTACAGAGATAACTCTTCAGCAGAGCCTTGGACAACTAAAGTTCCTAGACTCTATTCCCCACAGAGTTTTCCTCAAGCAGGAGAACAACAGAAACCCATATTCTGCAGCGGACTCCTCCTCAGACAGCAGGAACAGGAACCGCCAAATGGACCATGTGTGAAATCAGCATCCACTTTAGATGGCATCTTTAAGCCTATCTCCGACGACTCTCTGCCATCTTCTCTAAATGGCATCTGTAAGCCCATTCCCAACATCATCAACCAACAGTATTACTTCATGTGAGTGCAAATTTTTGGGCACTCTAGTGTTCAATCATCTTCCACCTTCAGATCACGAAAGGCAGACAAGCAATCTAAATCCTCAAGTTTAAGAAGATTGAACATGGGCAGCTGTTGTACCCCAAAGTTTTCCCTCTCATATTTCCCAAGGTTTTTTTCTCTTATATGGGTGGTTACAAACACTTGCCTAAAGAAAATGAAATTTTTGAATGTTAGGAAAGTGTCTTTCGATTGGAAGTTAAACAGTGCCCTTCGATTGGCATAACAGAAAGCTTCAACTGGGCTCCTAAAACCCTTCGACCAAGCATTGGCCCATCAGCTTCGATTGTGCATTGGTTCCCCTTTGAACAAGCCTTGGTCCAAGCTTCACAAGAAAGAATCCCCTACAAGTTTGCTTTGATTCACCAGCAATGAACTCCTGCATGCAAGCTTCGATTGGGTGCTGAATCTCCTTCGACCAAGCTTAATTCATAAAACTTCCTCATGCTTGCCTTGGTTTCACAAGGAAAAGACCCATCAGCTTGCCTTTGATCTAAAAGGCAAAAGGCCCCTTTTACTGGTCTTTGATTCACAAGACAATGGGCTGCTTCAGACATGCCTTCGATTCACAAGGCAGAGGCCCCTTTTCAGCTTGTTGATCGCGAGTTTGTGAGTCTTAAATAATCTAGACCGCAAGTGTACAGTCCTATCGCATGTAGCTTTAAAGATTATCAAATCCCAAGGGACTAAATGTTGAATTACCGTTATATTAGGTTACTATGTAAATCTAAGGCTAATAATGTAATTAATAAGGGGTTTAGGGAACCTAACTGATATAATCTAGTTTAGATTCAAGGGAGAATATCGGTATGTAATGGTCGGACTTTCGGGATTTAGAAACTCATTGACCTAACTCGGATTAACAAAACAGTTTTCAGTAGGAAGTATTTGTTTGAAAACCCTCTTCTCACACTCTCGTGTTTATTGATCCAGATTCTACGATCAAACCTAAGTTAGTGCTCTCGCTGTATCAATTAGAGTTTAAAAATAGTTTTTGGAAACAAACAAAACCTAATCAACTTAAAAGCACTCTCTCTGTATTTTAAGTTGATGCATAATTACCACTGTCCAATTATTATCTCAAACTCTCGTTTTATTGATCCTAACTTCTATATGTATTTTACTCTCGTAACAAAATAGTTAATATTTAGAACTTGTAATTGAAACTAGAAAATTATTCTTTTTAAAAAGGAACTGATCAATTGGCATTGCTAAACCTCATTGGCTATAAGACCTTACATACTGTGATACGTTGGCAGAACCAACTGTTATACTGGTTTGCGTTTTGTATCCGCAAATGTCGCGGTAAGCAAGAGTCGCCACCGACTTTTATTTCATCCAATAAAGGAAAAGGAAAAAGAACAGAAATTTTTTTTCCGACATGTTTCTGAGAACGAGGGGTAGATTATAGAAAAGGAATGTGTTATGTATGTGATATGTATGCGCATGTCATGATGTATGTACATGAAATTCTATCGGAGTATGTCCGGGTCTGGGAAAATAAATCCCTGACTGTTGTTGGAAATTTATGAATATTCTGTCAGGAAGAGATTCTGCTTAAGAATAAACTCTGCGGGGAACAAACTTAGAAAGTGTATTTTTGAAGTTGAAGCAATGAGCTCTGTCGGGGATTGAGCCTCTGCATCCAGAGAAATAAACTCTGCTTGGGGGATGAAATTTACTGACCCGCCTGCGATTATGAAATTCGGCTGGGGGATATAACTGTCTGGTTTCTGAATGACCCTGGTTGGGGAGGTTATGTCTTGTTTTTGGAAAGCCGACATCAATGCTTTTGAATAATTTTACTCTGTGGGGAGTGTATGTACTGATGATTGTGCTCCAAAGCTGTTTCTGTCCTGGTACCTGTTGGGCAGAGTAACTGTCGGGTTTTGACACTTCCTGTTTTTGCCCCTGTTTCTGGAATTACTAGTAATTGTCGTTTATTTCTTATGTAAATATTTATGAGCAACAATCATTTTCAAATGCATATGTCAAAAATAAATCATTGGACGTTCTTGCAAAACAAAACAGAAAAAGAAAAACAACTTGAAGTTTCTTGTGAAAATGATTTGTATTGATTTTTGAAGTTTGGCCTGTAATAGTCGTTTTTGTACAAGGAGGATGACGTTCTAGTAAGAGAACTCCGCCGTAAAAATAGAAGGTATACAAATTTGTGTAAAATAAAACAGCTATGTGAAACAGCCCCATTGGGTTTCAACTCTGCTATTTCCCCTATATCTTCGAGCGTCTCATCACTTTGTTGTTTGTCCGAAGTTGATTTGGTTGATTGGTGCCACCCGAGTTTGATAGCCGATACTGAAGTCTGGTCGCAAGATGATACAATGAGACATCGTGATACGCTTTATATCCCTAACTTTTTCCTGGACTGCCCTTTCGGGTTTTCAGTACACCGGGATACCCTCTTTTTCCCAAGCCTCCCTTTCAGGTTTTTGACTTGCCAGGTGTATAGATTTTTTTCATTTTCATCCCTTATTTTTGCCTAGGCCAGTCAACCTAACGGGTCTTTTGATTAGGCGTAGTATCTTTTCACTATGTCTGCATTGACAGGGTGAGGAAGGTCGTCACCGTCCATGGTGGTTAGAATCATAGCTCCACCAGGGAAAATGTTCTTAACCACAAATGAACCTTCGTACATGGGAGTCCATTTTCCCCTGGGTTCACCTTGTAGCACTATGATGCGTTTGATCACTAGATCCCCGACTTGATATTCTTGACGCATGACTTTCTTGTTAAAAGCCTTGATCATTCGCTTTTGATATGTCTGACCATGAAAGATAGCAGTAAGTCTCTTTTCATCGATTATATTTAACTGATCAAGTTGAGTTCGGATCCATTTATCTTCGTTCAAACCCGCATCCTTCATAATCTTGAGAGAAGGTATCTGGACTTCGATGGGTAGGACTGCCACCATTCCATATACCAGAGAGTAGGGTGTAGCCCCTGTCGACGTTCGTGCTGAGGTACGGTACCTGTGATACGGTGGCAGAATCGACTGTTAATACTGGTTTGTGTTTTGCGTTTTTTGTTTGCAAAATGTCACGGTAAGCAAGAGTCGCCACCAACTTTTATTTCATCCAATCATGGAAAAGGAAAAAAGAATAGAAAAAACCTTTTTTCGAGATATTCTGAGTACGGGGGGTAGATTATAGAAAGGGAAGGTTTTAACACCCTTTCTATCCATGGTTTTCCATGGGCTCTTAGGTACTTGCTCATTTTGAAATTGCTTGTGTGTGCTTTGTTTTGAAAAGTTTTGTTTTTACTTCGTTTTAACCCTTGTTTCTATCCTCAAGAGTGGTATGAAGTTGTTTTTGAAAACTTTGTTTGAGAAGTGTTTGTGGAAAATGGTTTTTTTGTTTGAGCAAGTACTTAAGAGTTTTCTACCTACTCGAAAAAGACTGTTCGTTTTCCTTTTAGACAATGTTATCCTATTATTGAGAAATAGGTAGCATCGTCGTTGGAGTTTAAAGGGTGGTTGGAGTTTAAAGGGACGTTCGAAAGGGACAAATACAATCACTAAAGCAATAGTTAGAAAACTTTAGTAGTAACCCTAGAGTCTTAAGATCTTTTCGAGGCAATGTTTATGAGGCAATGTTTCCGAGGCAACATTTAAATGGGACAATTTGATCTCTTTAGACTGGAGGGTAACCACTAAAATCTCCTTGGAGTGGATATGTGCACGTGATTTGTTTACCGAAGGCAGCCGAAGTTTACCGAAGGCAGCCGACGTGAGGTAACTCCTTGGAGTGGATATGTGCACGTGATTTGTTTCAGTTATTTAATCTTTGCACATTAGGTGATCTACCATTTTAATTTTTTCATACATTCTTTCCATACAATCCTATTAGCCATACATCTAGACAATTAAAGATTACGGAAATTTAAAGCAGAAAAGTAAATCTAATTATTACAAGGCTTTGGGGAATGCGGATTATATAACCAAAACATGGGGGGAAATTAAACAGTAAATAAAACCCTAGTTTAAAAGACCATTACAACCTCGGAGCAATTACAAAAACATAATGAAAAGTACGTACGCCAAACGAAAATGCGAGAAATTAGGGTTTTGACCCTTGAAAACCAAATTGAATTTAATTAAAGAAAAAAATCATTTTTCGTCATTTTTATTTAAGGAAATAAAGAATAAATTGCAAAATATCCTAATCACTAATTAAGTTTTAATTATGAAAAATCACTAAATTAATGGGAAAAAAAATTAACCTATTTTTGTGTTTTCATTTTGAGAAGGAATTAAAATTAAGAATTAAACCTAATTTCTATTTGATTTTAATTATGAAAAAAAGATTTAAGTTAACCTAATTAAACTAATTAATGCAATTAAATTTTTTATGAAAAAAATACTAAACCTAATATTGTTTGTGATTTCTGATTTTTATGTTTTGATTAAAAATGATTTTTCGAAAATAAATAAATTAAAATAATAAAAAGAATTGAAATAAAATAAAAAAGAAAAGATTGGGCATGTGTGATAGATTGCAGACTGGGGGTGCATTGCCAAATTGTTAGGCCCAAATTGGTTGGCCCATGTTACTCGCGTGTGATGCCATGTGGATTAGCTTCAGAGAGTGCACCACGGGCTTCTGTGGTTGGATGCTTGATCTGGACAAAGGGATGATCCAAAGGGTAGGATTTCTGAGCGTATGATGGATGCATGGAATGGTGATGTACTGAATTTGCATTAAATTGTTAGGAAAATAATAAAAGTGTGAATTAATAATTAAAAACCTAAATCTGATTAATTTAAAAGTTAATTATGAAATAAAATCAATATTGATCAAAACAACTTTTTTGTGATTTTATATGTTAATTAAATTAATGATAGAAAACAAATCAAGTGAAAAATAAATAAATGAAAAGGGTTAGAAAAGAAAATAGTCAAAAAAGTGAAAAACGCATGGGTTGGGTGATGAACCCATGCCCCTTGGGTCGCAGTTAGGCGCCTCATCCACCAAGCCAACCTATTGTTTGTGATTCAAACCTGTTCTACGTAACAACAAGAACTCATTTGGACAGTTAATAAACATTAGCAATGCATGAAATTAATTATATGAATGTTTGAAAGAAAAGAAAATTGGAGAAGATGAGTATGCTTGTTTCAAGCATCAATGGCCATGACTTTTAACCTATTCTTACCCTTAGATACCTCAGGAATGATTTCTAATTGATGGCTTGGACTGAAAGTGGCTGGATATTTGGTTTTGGCTTTGCACTAGTTTTGATAGAATTTGAGGTTTTTAGAGAGTGTTCTTGGGCAGCCAATTTCGTGTCCCCTAGTGTATGAGGGTGTTGTGTTTATATAGAGGAGGAATTTAGGTCAAAAATAATAGAAGATATCTCATGGTATCTTGAGGAATTATGAAGATTTGATTTGATTTTGGCCTTGTATATTTTCTTTCCAAAATAGCTCCAATCATGACTTTTTCAATCTAAATCATCCTTTCACGAATTACATGCCATGCTAGCTGTAGATGGACTCATAATGTGCATAAAAATCCCAAGATTTGATTTGCTTTTATTATTTTACCATTTAATTTGATTTATTTTGGTTTAAATGAATAAAAAATCAAAATAAATGATAAAAATAATAAAATAATATGTGGAAAAGCTCAGGGGTCGTGGGTCCTATTAGAAACATGTTTCAAACAAGAAAACATGGGCCCCTTTGGAAAAAAATGCAAATTTGATCAATGTTGACTTTTGACAATTTTCCAAAAATTGCCAACTTTGACAATGCACAACTCTCTCAATTTTAACCCTAGTGTTCTTTGAATTTTTATAAATCTTAGGATGTCCTATAAAAAAACCTTTTGGTTTCATCTCAATTGGATCTTCCATGTTCATGTATGAAGCTTTGACCCAAAAGGTGTTTTTGTTGACTTTTCAAAAGGACCTATAATGTCAAAATTCATATCTTTTTATGAGTGCATATTTTGAACTTAGGAGATGAAGATGAGTTGTAGAGAATTGCATCCTCTTCAAAATGAGATTTTGATTGAAAATTTATGATAAAGTATGAAGAAGTTATGCTTGGTCAAAGTTGGGTTGACTTTTACTAAGAAACCCTAATTTAGCAACTTTTGGGTATTGATGAATTTGGAGCATTCCTTGGGGAATCATGATCAACCCTTGATCAAATGATGGAAGTCACTTCAAAATGTTTATGTTGTCCAATAATCTTGAGGTTTAACTGTATGTGGGCCACCGTTGACTTTTGACCTACTACAGTCGATTCTCAAGCATTTGAGTAGTTGATTGAGCAAACTTCTTATGCAAGGCCTGAAACTTGGCATGGATGATCTTAGGAACATAATAAGACCTTGGAAACCATATGAGACCTTTGTGGTCCACCCATCTTGATGAAAATAGAAACCCTAATTTGGGGTATACTGCCTTAGGAGAGAGTTTGTCTGGTCAACTCTTGGGCAACATTGAGCAAATTGGGGACCTCACTTGACATTTGTTGAGTAAAATGAGAGAGAAAATTTTGGGGTACAACAGCTTCCCCTGTTCAATCTTCTTAAACCTGAGGATGTAGATTGGCTTCTCTGCCTTTCGTGATCTGAAGGTGAAACATGATTGAACACTAGAGTGCCCAGAAATTTGCACTCGCATGAAGTGGCACTTGATTTGTGATATCTGGAATAGGCTTACAGATGCCATTCGGAGGTCGATGATGGAAGATTGTCGTAGATGGGCTTAAAGATGCCATCCTAGATGCGACGGAGAATCGTCGGAGATGGGCTTAAAGATTTCATCTAGAGAATGTGGATTTCCTGAGATATTCCTTTGACAAGAGTCCCTGTTACTGTTGTTGAGGAAGAATCTGATGAGGAATGTTGGTATCTGTCTTGGGAGATATAGAATTTTAGGAGCTTCAGTAATCCATTACTCTACTGGGGAATTAACTCCGGAGGTGAACTGCATGTTTGGTCAGTGTACAGGATGCACCACAAATTACTGGGGAAATGCGAACCCAATCGGGTTTGATCAGGTCCAAGTCTTACAGTGTTGTCGACTGCTGTCTGGAGATAAGAGAAAAGAAACCTGGATGGTAAGGTTATGAGAAGGAACCTGGATAGTATGGTTACTTCTATATGAAAAGCCTGGATAGTAGGGCTGTGAGAAGGAACCTGGATAGTAGGGTTACTTCGATATGAAAAGCCTACATATTAGGGCCGTGAGAAGGAACCTGGGTAAGGTTGTTTCGACATCAAAGCCTGGATAGTAGGGCTGTGAGAAGGAACCTGGATAGTAGGGTTACTTCGATATGAAAAGACTGGATAGTAGGGCCGTGAGAAGGAAACTAGGTAAGGTTGTTTCGAAATCAAAGCCTGGATAGTAGGGCTGTGAGAAGGAACCTGGATAGTAGGTGTTGTACCCCAAAATTTGCCCTCCCATATTCCTCAAGATTTGACAAGAATAATTCTCAAATTGTTCAGAATTGCTCAAGAAGTAGACAGTCAAATCACCTCCTAAGACAGCTGAAATTAGGGTTTTGAGGTCACAATCATCATTTGATCAAGTCTTGATCATGATTCCTCAAGGATAGCTCAAAAATCATCAAGGTGTAAAAAGTTACTATTTTTGGACAGCAGAAAAGTCAACTGTATCTTGACCAAGGCATAAATTTTTCATGGTTCATCAGAAAAAATACCATCCAATGCTCATTTTGAAGGGGATGACATTTCCTACAACCCATCTTCACATTCCATGTCCAAGAAATGCTCTCACAAAAAGTTGTCAATTTTGACATTATAGGTCAAATTCAAAAGTCAACAAAAATGCACTTTAAATCAAAGGCCATAACTTGAGATTGGTAAATCCAAATGACATGGGACCAAAGTCATTGGTTAGAGGACTTAAAGACCTTTCCAAAATGTCCAAGAGCATGCTCATATGATCCAAATTGAGCAAGATATGCATTGGAGAAGTTGGGAAATATTTATGAATTTGCAAAAGTCAACTTTGCTCAAAACACCTTGTTTTTGCTAATGGGCCTCAAATTTCTTCTTGAAACTTTATTCATGGCCTATGCACGACCCATCAAGCCTAATTGAATTTATTTTCTTATTTTTATTAATTAGTTGGATTTTTAATCAATATTAATTCATTTAATTAATTTAAACTGTAGGGAAATACAAAGATTTGATTTTTCAATCTTTTTGTGAAGCAAATATGGTCAAGATATGCTGGCAATTTCGTGTACAAATCAAAGATGTAAAATCTCCAAAATTGGCAACTTTTTCCAATCATGAAGATTCAAAAATATGTGATTTTCAATCAAAGATTCAATCATCATTCCAATGGATTTTTGTGCAAGATTCTGACCTAATTCCATTCCTCTATAAATACACAAGCAAACCCTGATCATGCACACGTGAAAGAAGCTGCAGAAAAGCCATAACCATATTGAAAATTTTCCAAGATAACTCAAAATTGACTTTTGCATTCTAGCACGATTCAAAGGCTTTTGTGGATTCTAATCTATTGCAGGAGCTCTCAGGGACGTTTTGCAATCAAAACCAAGCATTAAAGCTCAAAGAATCATCAAGAACAGAGTCACGGTTTGCTTCTTATTTTCAGAATCGTATTGGCTATTTCATGCGCATTTAACATGATTTATTGTTTGTTTTGCATTGCTTGAATCCATATGAAGCTAATGGCATAAGTTAATTGAATTATAGTGTACAGAATCAGAAGTTACCATGGACGAATTCTAGGGTTCATAAGCTTTCAAATTGGGGCTTTGCAATACAAGAAAAATAAAGCCTTGTGAGACCCATGATTGAACTCGTTAGGACAAGACGAAAACAAAGGGACCATCACGAAATATTCATATACAACACAACCCTAATCGCTATTTTTCGTCACACTGTTTAGTGGGGGTTAAAAACCCTCGCTATCTAACATTGTTTTTGCAGGTTCAACGAGGAAGACGAGGACGTGTTGATACGTGGTTGGTTCGTTTGAAAAGGCGCACGTGTTTTTGTTTTTACAGCATATGAATTGATTTATATATATTATATTTACTTGTTATTATATTATCAGATGCGCGTTCAAGTTCAATTGGCAAAGGCGTGGGAGAATTAACCATTGGGACCTGGGTTCGAATCCCAGGTCCCCCAAAATAATTGTTTCTATTTTTTCTTCACATAATCACATGCAGCTTTCTAGGAAATGTCCTACTATGCGCTTCAAACATCCAAGCGCCATGTGTCTCTAAGCCCAAATCTGAAGGCCAAGAGTGAGTGACTACCATACTCCCAGTTAACCAGCGCCCTGGACAATCACCAAAGTCAAACAGGCTTATAACTTGATGGGCTTGAAATTTCCAATAACACCTCCTAATGGGCCAACACCCCCCCTGGTTTATTCTTCTTATTTTATTTTTTTCTTTTAACTATTTTACTAATTATAATTATTATTATTTAATTAACTTAATTAATATTTTTCATAATAAATTCAGAAAACTAAAAATGTAAATATTTTTATTATTATTATTATTTATTAGTTTCACTTTATTTTTGTAAATAAATACTAACAAATTAATTTAGTCTTTTTAATTAGGTTAATTTCAATAGTTTTTTTGCAATAAATAAAATAAATTAGAATTAGGGTTCTTGACAACTTTTAATCATCTTCTTTATTTTATTTTATTTATTTTCATTAAAAACATAAAAAATCAAAAAATATTTCTTTTCTTTTAATTAATTAATTAGTTTTAAGTTCAATTTAATTAAATGCAAAAAGGACAAAAACTTCTTTCTTTCTCAAAAAGGGGTTAAAATCCTAAGGACTTCTCTGATCCAATTCTTATTCGCGCATATTATTTTTTATCATATTTATGTATTTGCTCTGAGGATGTAATAGCTCTAATTAGGACCTTTTTATCGCTTTCTTTATTCTTTCGCATATACTTTTCAAGAGTTGTTTTTGGCGATGTAAATACCTGACGCCTTGTAATAGCTTAGATTTACTTTCCGCAATTTACTTTCCGCACAATTATTATTTGCTAGATGTATGTTAATTAGGCTATGCATGACAAGACATCTCTGAAATTAAAATCAATCGTAGCTCACCACGACATGTGCAAAGATAACTTAACTGAATCCTGACACACTCGCACATGCCACTCCTAGGGTACGCCTCACTTGGTTGCCTCGACGTGGTCATTGAGTATAGGGTGTTTTAGAGGTCTCCCTCCTGTTTAAAGATCCAGTTTCCTCGAAACAGTTGCCTCGGATAAAAAAGGATCTAGGACATTAGGGTTGCCGCTAAGGCGTCCTACTATTGCTTTGGTGACCACATATGTCCCTATACTCGAATTGACCCGAAAAACTCCAACGACGGTGCTACCTACTTCTCAATAGTGGGATAGTACTGTCTAAAGGACATTTACACAGCTTAATTTCTTTTGAGTAGGTAGAGGTTCTCAGGTACTTGGTCTTTCAAAACGAAAATACTTTTCGCACTTACACTTTTCTGACAAAAGTTTTCAAACAAACACTTCATACACTCTTGAGGACTGATACAAGAGTTAAAATCGAAGTTTTCAAACAAACTTTTTCAAAACCCACAAACACAAGAAAAGCAAAACATTTTTGAAAACATAGTGAGCAAGTACCTAAGAGCCCGTGGATAACCACAGATAGAAAGGGTGCTAACACCTTCCCTTTCTATAATCTACCTCCCGAACCCGAGAAACATCTCGAAAAGGAATTTTGTTGTGCTTTTGTCCTTTCCTTGTTGGAGAAAATAAAAGACGGTGGCGACTCTTGCTTACCGCGACATTTCACGAACCAGCATTAAAAACAGTCAGTTCTATTTCCACCGATCACAGAACTGGCGACTCTGCTGGGGACATATATTAATAAGTGAGGTGTACCTTAGGATTAGACCACTCTTGTTTTCAATTGTATGCCTTTTTTCTTTAATATTGTGGGCTTGTATCGGAGTTTTATGGATCCTAACCCGGATCTGGGGATACCCTTTAGAAGTAGCAACAAACTGTGAGGGAACTGTGCGGGGTATACCGACATGGTTGAAGCAGTTGCTACGTTGATGTGGCACTTTGGTGAGTACCGGTAACCCTTGAGTCAAGTCAAGGAGAGTACGGGGCCACCGCGCGGTGTCGTGAAGCATCAACTGACCTTAAGAACCTTACTTGACCATCCTGGCCTCTTTAGGGGTAGTGAGATGACCGACTTCGGTGCAGTCCGAAGTTGGTAGATACTCGATACTACACTCATTGAGGGTTGTTTTCTTGGAATATTTTGGTCGCTAGTTAAGTGGCTAAATCAAAACAATGAACATAGAAAACAATCTAATGATATTGAGCTTCTTAGAACCCGATTACTATTCATAGGACAGGTCTTAACCAACTGAAACTAAAAGAGGGTAGTACCTAAACTTCATGCTGGCCTAAACTCTAAGGGCTGTCTGGTGTGACTTGTGTGCCTTATCATGTTTGCCTTTTGTGAATACTTGTGGTGTGTCTTTATCATAACATCATAACATCATAAAGCATCATATGCATTTACTAACCACTTTAAGGGTTCGGATCTTCATCTTTGTTCTTGTTTTGTAGGACATGGAGTCTCTCCGCAGAAAAACAATTCAGGTCAACCTTGTAAGGATCTCTCCTCAGCTCAAGGAGCTCACATCCAGGATTCCCGAGAACTCTTCCTTCAGTGAAAGACATGGTAGACTCATCAGCTTGGTCAACACCAACATTGAAGAAGATATGATAAAAGTTCTCTTCCAGTTCTTTGACCCCTTACACGATTGTTTTACTTTCCCTGATTATTAATTGGTGCCTACTTTGGAAGAATTTTCTCAGCTTCTGAAAATTCCTATTCTTAGTCAACTACCTTACAACGGTACAGAAAGGGAACCAAAACTTGAAGAGGTTGCTCAAGAATTACGTCTGCAACCATCTGACATCAAGGGGCATTGGGAAATCAGAAGTGGTATCAAAGGATTCTTGGCAAAGTTCCTGTTCGAGAAGGCACAAGAATGTTGGAATTCTCTCGACCTACAAGCCTTTGAAGAAATTGTGGCACTCCTTGTCTATGGGTTGGTGTTGTTCCCAAATCCTGATCAACTTATAGATATCGATGCTGTCAAGATTTTTATGTCCAGGAATCCCATACCTACATTGCTTGGGGACATCCTCCACTCATTTTACACTCGAACAATGAGAAAAAGAGGTGTTCTCATGTGCTGCACTCCTCTCCTGTCAAGGTGGTTTATTTCGCTCCTTCCACAATCAGTTTTGAAGAACAAGCGGGGTTTAAGGTGGTCACAACGATTGATGACTCTTACACATTCTGATATACATTGGTGTTCTCGGTCCAGAGAAAATGTCACTATCATTGATCGTTGCGGAGAATTTCCTAATGTTCCTTTACTTGGAATTAGAGGAGGCATTACTTACAACCCCTGTCTGGCTTTGAGACAATTTGGATATGCTCGGAGGGATGGCCCTCATGACATGCTGATTCCTGACATAGTTTTTGACTTCGACAACGATACGCAAGGACTTCGACAGAGATTCATCAGAGCTTGGAGGATGCCTAACAAGGTATATAGTAAGACACTGGGGCACAAGAATTCCATCCCCCTTGAGCCTTACCTCAAGTGGGTACGAACCTGCTCCCAGAAGCTTATGATGTCATATCCTCACATTCTCCCCGTGATCAAAGATCCTGTTGTTGAAGGAGAGGTTCCGTACACCATTCTACATCCTGACATGCCAACATCTTGGGAAGAAATGCAGAAGAGCTGGATCCAACTCAAGGAAGAGCGGAATTCTCTTGAAGCCAGTTTACATGCCAGCGAGAAGAAGGTCTTGGAGCTCACCCACCTACTTCACGAGGAAAAGACCCTCAACACTTACATTGCTCAAAAGAGGATGCGCAGTGTCTTTTGGCATTAAGTATTTTGCAATATTTCGCCCATGGGGCACTGATGTACTAAACAGATTACTTCTTAATATAACATGTGTTCTTTTTTTTTCTACAACGAATTTGAATCTTCGAACCCTTGAATGCATTGCATAAATAGCATACCATGCATCATCTTCATAACAGGTACTCTTTTTACAGGTCACTTATCTTCTTCGCTGTTTATTTCAGCAATCATCATGTCTTCTGAACCTAATACTGAACAAGCTATCAAGGCCCTCCAGGCCCAGAACGCCAAATTCCAAGAGCTGGTTATGAGCCTAGCCCAAGGTCAACAAGAGTTGAAGACTCTGATTCTGAAGGAAAAGAAGAAGAAGAAGAAGAGGAACGTCCTGTTCAACACCGGACGCAGATTTGGGAATGCGCTGCAGAATGAGGTTGAGTTGACTACCTCATCTATAGGCAAAGTCAGTCCACAAGAGAGAAGAGTTCCTAGTCCCGTGGTCTCCGAAAACGAGACGGATTATGATGATGAACAGTATCCTCCTGCTGAGGATAGGTATAAACAGCTGGAGGACCGTTTAAGTGCTATGGAGATTCAAAATGTGCCCGGGTTGGACTTTGGAGACCTAGGCTTATCCTCTGGGGTGGTGATTCCCCATAAGTTTAAGGCACCTGCTTTTGCAAAGTACGACGGAGCTTCCTGCCCAAAGCTGAACCTCCAATCGTATGTAAGGAAGATCCAACCTTATACAACTGACAAGAACTTGTGGATCCATTTCTTCCAGGATAGTCTTTCAGGGACTCAACTCAAATGGTTCTATCAGCTGGATGGAGCCAGTATTCGTAACTGGGAGGACTTGGCTACTGCATTCTATAAGCAGTATCAGTATAATTCTGACCTCGCTCTTACGCGTACCCAACTCCAGGGTATGTCACTAGGGACGGGTGAAGGATTTAAGGAGTACGCTCAAAAGTGGAGAGATCAGGCTGGAAGGGTACAACCACCTTTAACTGACCGTGTGCTTGTGGATATGTTCTTGGGGACCCTGTCTGGTCCGTTCTTCAACCATTTGATTGGAAATTCTTCTGTCGGGTTTACAGACCTCATCTTGACTGGTGAGAGAATAGAAGCTGGTATCAAGTCCGGAAAGATACAGAAAGGTGCTTCCTCGAGCACTGAAAAGAAGCCCTTCAAGAAAGAATCTAGTGCTGTTTATAGTTCAAGGAGACAGAATAAACCGGAACGCCGCCAAGCTGTCAACACGGTGGTAATCTCAAAGCCTGCTGCTGCTCCTCAGCAATATAACTAACAAAGGGGTGAGAGACCCAGAAGGCAGTTTACTCGATGCAGTATGACGTTGTCCCAGATATTGCCGCAACTACTATCAACCAATCTGGTAACCATAAAAGAAGCTCCGAAGGTGGTAAACACAACATCTCCAAAGTACAATCCTAACGCCCGCTGCGCTTATCACTTCGACAGCCCGGGGCATACTACGGATGATTGTTCGACTCTGAAGAATAAGGTTCAGGACCTTATTGATTCTAAAGAGATAGAGTTCGAGGCGCCCGAAAGGCCCAATGTTGTGACTGCTCCCATGCCCAAGCATGGAGTGAATGATGTGGAGGAAGACTTGTATGTAGCCTCTGTGGATGATATTGTCACTCCGTTGTTGACTGTCAAGAGAAACCTGTTGCTAGCTGGTTTATTTCCGGGATGTAGTAAAGGTTGCCATCTATGTGTTGTTTCACCTGCTGGTTGTCCATCTTTGAAGTCAGGCATCCAAAGCCTGATGGATAATAAAGAGATCTTGTTCGAGAAGATTGCTGTTCCTGCTACCCCTACTGAAGAAGTTTCCATTGTTACTATTTTTAATAATTCTCCCAAGGCTCCCCCTAGGAAGCCTGTCAAAATCATGTCTGCTCAGAAGGTTGCACCCATAATCATCACTGTTCCGGGGCCCATACCCTATACATCCGACAAAGCTGTCCCATGACACTATGGGGCCGATGTTTATGTTCTTGGAGTAAAACAAGAGTTTGATACTAGTACCGGCGTCAGTAACATCACCGGGCCTGCCAAAGTCACCCGCAGTGGCAGGCTCTTCTCACCAGATATTGCACCACCAGCTATCCAGAGACCTATTGTCATCACACCTGCAAGTGTGCCCGCTTCCCTTCCTGATCAAGTTCCTATTTCTACCCCTGCTGCCGAGTCATCTGACGCTCGGGGAAAAGGGATCGCCATTGATATGCCTGCCCAGACGTAGGCGCCAAAGACCACCACTGTTGAAGCTTCCAAGCAGGAGATGGAAGAGATTCTTAAGATTATCAAGAAGAGTGATTTCAATGTAGTTGAGCAGCTGGGGCACACCCTATCTAAAATCTCTATGCTATCACTGTTGTTGTGTTCATAGGCCCATGCCAAGGCCCTGATTACCTTCCTGAAAACGTCCCACGTGCCACAAGAAACGTCAGCTGATCAATTTACCGATTGCGTGGCCAACTTAACTGCTGATAATGGTTTGGATTTCTCCGACGCTGATCTGACTGCTAAGGGGAAGAACCATAACGATGCCCTGCATGTCTCCATTGAATGCAAGAGCACTACTCTTACCCATGTGCTGGTTGACACTGATTCCTCGTTGAACGTATTACCCAAGAAAGCTCTAGACAGGTTGGATTGCGAAGGGCTGGAGCTAAAGCCAAGTAACATTGTTGTCCGAGCCTTTGACGGGTCTAAAAGGATGGAACATGGCAAAGTCGACATTCCAATCAGGGTTGGTTCTCAGGTCTTTGATTTTACATTCTATGTGATGGACATCCGACCATCCTACTCTTGTCTGCTGGGTTATCCATGTATCCACAAGGCTGGAGCTGTGACCTCCACACTACATCAGAAGCTGAAATACCCGGTCAGAGGGAAGATCGTAACAGTTCAGGGGGAAGAAGAGTATATGGTCAGTCATCTCAACTCGTTCTGGTACATAGAGATGGATGGGGAATTTATTGAAACTCCATTTCAACACTTCGAAGAGGTTTCTCAGACACTGGCGACAGCGGAGACTGTGATTGATGACTTTCCTTTGAAGATGGCTTCCTTAAAGGATGCCCGGGCTGTGGTTGAGAAGGGTCAGTGTACAAACTGGGGCCGACTTCCTGATTTTACTCCGAAGACTGACAAGTTTGGTTTGGGTTTCACTGCAGAAGCTTAAAGGGTCGTTCGTAGTGCGAGAATTGGAAGACCTCCTGTGTTCATCAGCAACTCGGGAGTAAATGCCATCGAAGATGACGTAGAGGAATCTGAATTCGACAGCTGGATCTACCCTACGACCAACGGTGGACCAAACAACTGGACAGCGAAAGACTTCATCCCTATTACTTTTATTCCTCAGTAATGAACTCCTTTGTTTTGAATTTGTAACAGATAATATTGTGAAACTTTATGGCCCGGTGTCTTACCCGGGGCATCGTGGCTTCATTTGTGAGGGAATTTGTGTGTCATTTTCATATATCATTAATAAAAGCATTAGACGTTTTTTGCATTTCAAATCTTGCGCTCCTTGTCTTTCTTTATTATATATTGCAAAACAGATATTTACACACACTCACATATACAAGTCCCAATCCACCCTGGATCTCACTGGTAACGACTCTGCTACTGCCAGTTATGACTTTGAAAATCCGATCAACTTAGCCGAAGACGAAGGTGAAGATGATTGCGAAGTGCCGGGTGAGCTTGCAAGACTGTTACTCCAGGAAGAGAGGGCCATTCAGCCACATGAAGAGCCAGTGGAAACGGTAAATCTAGGTACTGAGACAGATAGGAAGGAAGTCAAGATTGGTGCCAATCTGAAGTCTAGTGTGAAACAACGGTTGATTCAGATGCTGCATGACTACGTGGAAATCTTTTCCTGGTCTTACGAGGATATGCCTGGGTTGGATACCGAAATTGTGGTTCATCATTTGCCTACCAAGGAAGAATGCCCTCCGGTAAAACAGAAGGTTCGCCGTATGCGTCCAGAGATGTCCGAGAAAATCAAAGCAGAGGTTATGAAACAATTTGACGCCGACTTTCTAGCAGTAACTTCTTACCCTCGGTGGGTTGCCAATGTGGTTCTGTTACCAAAGAAAGATGGTAAGGTCAGAATGTGTGTTGATTACAGGGATTTGAACAGGGCGAGCCCTAAGGATGACTTCCCTCTGCCTCACATCGATGTCCTGGTTGACAACACTGCTCAGTATAAGGTATTCTCCTTCATGGACGGTTTCTCCGGTTACAATCAGATAAAGATGGCTCCTGAAGACATGGAGAAGACCACTTTTGTTACTCAGTGGGGCACCTTTTGCTACAAAGTCATGCCTTTTGGGTTGAAAAATGATGGGGCAACCTACCAACGCGCCATGGTTGCTTTGTTTCATGATATGATCCATCATGAGATCGAAGTATACGTCGACGATATGATTGAAAGGTCCCAAACTGAGGAGGAACACCTTGACCATCTACATAAGCTATTTGACCGGCTGAAGTTCTACAAGCTGAGATTGAACCCGAACAAGTGCACCTTCGGGGTGAGATCTGGAAAACTACTAGGTTTCGTCGTGAGCGACAAAGGTATTCAAGTGGACCCTGCCAAAGTGAAAGCCAATAAAGAGATGCCAGTTCCCAAGATAGAGAAAGAAGTCAGAGGCTTTCTAGGATGGTTGAACTACATCGGTCGCTTCATCTCGCACCTAACTGCTACTTGTGAACCAATCTTCAAGCTACTGAAGAAAGATCAGGTGGTACGTTGGAATGATGAATGTCAGGCCGCTTTCGAAAGAATCAAAGAGTATCTCCAAGAGCCACCCATTCTGATGCCACCGGTTGAAGGGAGACCTCTAATCTTATACTTGACAGTACTTGACAACTCAATGGGGTGTGTGCTGGGGCAGCATGACGAGTCTGGCCGAAAAGAGCATGCCATTTATTACCTTAGCAAAAATTTACTGACTGTGAGACCCGATACTCACTGCTCGAGAAAACTTGCTGCACTTTGGTATGGGTTGCTCGCCGGCTGAGACAGTATATGTTGACTCACACTACTCTATTGATTTCAAAAATGGACCCAATCAAGTACATCTTCAAAAAGCCTGCCTTGTTCGGAAGAATAGCAAGATGGCAGATGATCTTGACTGAATATGACATCCAGTACACGACTCAAAAAGCAATCAAGGGAAGTGTATTGGCAGACCATTTGGCACATCAGTCAGTGGATGATTACCAGTCGATGAAATTTGAGTTTCCAGACGAGAATATCATGGTAGTAACTGATTGTGAAGTACCTGGACCGGATGAAGGACCTGAGGAAGGATCCCGATGGTCTATGCACTTTGACGGAGCCTCAAACACATTGGGTAATGGCATTGGCGCTGTGATCATATCTCCTAAGGGCTCTCATACTCCACTTACCGCCCGACTATGTTTCAACTGCACCAACAACATGGCGGAGTATGAAGCTTGCATCATGGGTCTTCGAGCTGCAATTGACCTAAGGATCAAGTTTTTGAGTGTCTTCGGAGATTCCACTCTCGTGATCAGCCAGATCAAAGGCGAGTGGGATACGAAACACCCAAATCTTATCCCTTACAAGGAATATGTGTTGACGTTGATTCCCCACTTCGAGGAGATAACCTTTGAACACTTCCCAAGAGAGGAAAATCAGCTGGCGGACGTGTTAGCTACGATGTCTTCTATGTTCAAAGTCAAATGGGACAACGAGGCTCCCCAGATCATTATTTGGAAATTGGATGAACCTGCACATTGCTGCGATCTTGAGACTGAAGAAGTAATAGAAAAACCTTGGTATCATGAAGTAAAAAGGTACCTTGAAGCTCAAGAATACCCCGAGGGTGCATCCGTTAACAACAAGAAGTTTCTGAGAAGGTTCGCGGCAAAGTTCTTCCTCAGCAATGACATTCTCTACAAACGTAACCATGATTCAACCTTACTGCGTTATGTGGATAAGACTGAAGCAAAAAAGATCATGGCAGAGCTGCATGAAGGTACCTTCGGAACACATTCTAGTGGACATACCATGGCAAAGAAAATCCTTCGGGCAGGATGTTATTGGTCCACAATGGAGGCTGACTGTTACCAACATTCTCGGACGTGTCACAAATGCCAGATCTATGCTGATAAGGTTCACATTCCTCCAGTTCCTCTGAACGTCTTGACAGCACCTTGGCCTTTTACGATGTGGGGCATTGACATGATCGGCGAGATCAGACCTACGGCATCCAACGGGCATCGCTTCATCCTGGTAGTGATTGATTACTTTACGAAGTGGGTTGAAGCAGCTTCCTTCGCTACGGTAACCAAGAATGTCGTGGCACGGTTCATTCGGCATAACCTGATCTGTCGATACGGTGTACCTGAGAGGATCATTACGGATAATGGTACCAATCTTAACAACAAGATGATCATTGAGCTCTGCGAGCAATTCAAGATACAGCACCACAACTCTTCTCCTTATCGACCGAAGATGAATGGGGCTGTCGAAGCAGCGAACAAGAACATTAAGAAAATCGTGCAGAAGATGACAGTGACCTACAAAGATTGGCACGAGATGTTACCGTTTGCTCTTCATGGGTACCGTACCTCAGCACGAACGTCAATAGGGGCAACACCCTATTCCTTGGTCTATGGCATGGAGGCAGTCCTACCCATTGAAGTTCAGATGCCCTCTCTCCGGATAATGAAAGATGCAGGTTTAAGCGAAGATGACTGGATTCAGACCCGGCTTGATCAGTTAAACCTAATCGACGAAAAGAGACTCACTGCTATTTTTCATGGTCAGACGTACCAAAAACGGATGATCAAGGCATTTAACAAGAAAGTCAGACGACAAGAGTATCAAGTTGGGGACCTGGTAGTCAAGCGCATCATCCTACCTCAAAGTGATCCCAGGGGTAAATGGACCCCTACGTACGAAGGGCCATTTGTGGTTAAGAACCTCTTCTCAGGAGGAGCGATGAATCTAACTACCATGGATGGTGACGACCTTCCTCACCCCGCCAATGCAGACATAGTAAAAAGATACTACGCATGATTAAAGACCCGCTAGGTCGACTGGCCCAGGCAAAAATAAGGGCTTCCCGGCGAACTAAAAGGGTTCGGGCAAAAATAAGGGATGAAAATAAAAAAAATCTGTACACCCGGCAAGTCGAAAACCTGAAAAGGCGGCTTGGGCAAAAATGGGTATCCCGGTGGACTAAAAACCCGAAAGGGCGGTCCAGGAAAAAGATAGGGATTAAAGCGTAATACTATGTCTCATTGGATCACCCTGCATCCAGACTTTGGTATCAACTATCAAGCTCGGACGAAACCGATCAATCAGCTTCATCTCCAACTAAGCAGCAAAGTGATGAGACGCTTGAAGACATAAAGGCGATAGCAGAGTTGGAAGCCAGTGGGATTTTTCACATAGCTGTTTTGTTTTCTTTTCACAAATTGTATAAACTCTATTTTGTTCGGCGGCGTTCTCTTACTAGGACGTCAGCCTCTTGTATACAAAACGCCTATTTACAAGCAAATTCCAAAATCAATACAAGCTCATTTTTTCAGACAAATTGCAATTTGTTTTTCCTTTATCTGTTTTGTTTTGCAAAGAACGTCCAATGTTCATTTTTGATATATGCATTTAACATTAATTGTTGATCATAAATATTTTCATACGAAACAGAGGACTAATTACGGGTGACATCAGAAACAGGGGCAATAAGAATTGTCTAAGTGATCTAGTTGCTCTGTCCACCGAGGTACCAAGGAAAGTTCAGCTGAAGAATGTGACCAAGATACCTTCACTCCCCGCAGAGTAAGATAAGAATCAGCAATACTCTCCCCAAACAGAGTTGGTCTCCCATCAGCCTTAAAAAGGCACAGTATCCCCAGCAAGTCAGCAACACTCTCCCCAAGTAGAGTTAGTTTACTATCAGTCCTGAAAAAGTTGGGTATCCCTAGAAGATCTTAATATTCCCCAGCGGAGTATATAGATATTCCTCAGCAAGCATCCCCGACAGTCTTAATATTCCTCGACAGAAATATAAGATTGTTCCCCGGCGGAATACAGACACCCCAGTGGAGCCATTTCCCCAGTGCAGTCCAAAAAGTTTCCCCAGGAGAGTTGAACCATCTCCCCAGTAGATTCTGGAAGCTGGTCCCCTGCAGAGTATAAAGGTTATTCCCCACCAGAGTCTAACTGGGTTATCCTCAGCAAATTGCAACGGAAATATTATCCCCGACGAAGTTCTTTCTGTCCCCCAGCGGAGTTCATCAAAATCCCCAACAGAGCTTATCAACGGAATCCCCAGCGGAGTTATCGTTAAAATCTCAACGAAGCATCTCTTCCCACAGAGTAATTCCCCACAGAGAAATATCTTCACCAATTTATTCCCCAACAGAGTCATCTTATCCTACCGATTTATTCTTGCAAACATCTTCGTTCATCATCCCCAGCGGAAACAAAGAACTCTACTCTTCAACATCAGCCCAGGATTTAACTTCCCGACATCTGTCAAGGATTTATTTTCCCAGACGAAAATACATTCATAAACATCGCACATTTCATACTTCCTGCTTACATACATGATAAAGTGCACACAACACAATCTCATTTATTGTGAGAACATCATGACATCATGCATCTCATACATCATGACATTGCATACAACTAATGTTTTGCCTTTTCAGGAAAAAGTCAATCAAAAGATGATTACCATCAACTTTTGCAGTTCCAGATCAACACCTGTATCTAGCCAGGAAATATCTGTGGACGATTGATTGTATATATATACCTGTAACTAGCCAGGAAAGTTATCTACATGAAGAGATTGAAGATCAATACCTGCAACAGGCCAGGAAATTATCTTTCATTCTCAGGTCAGAGAGTAATACCTTAAAGCAGCCACGAAAGCTATCTCGACCACCCCTTTTTAAGTTCCAGATCAACCCCTGTATCTAGCCAGGAAATATCCGTGAGCGACTAATTATAGATTCGATACCTGTAACTAGCTAGGAAAGTTATATACATGAAGAGATTGAAGATCAACACCTGTAACAGGCCAGGAAATTATCTTTCATTCTCAGGTCAGAGATCTACACCTGTATCCAGCCAGGAAAGCTATCTCGATCAACGTTTTTAAGTTCCAGATCAACACCTGTAACAGGCCAGGAAATATATGTGGACGACTGATTGTGGATCTACACCTGTAACTAGCCAGGAAAGTATCTACATGAAGAGATTGAAGATCAATACCTGTAGCAAGCCAGGAAGACAATCTTTCTTTCTCAAGTCAGAGATTAATACCTGTATCCAGCCAGGAAAGCTATCTTTACCACCCTCTTAAGTTCCAGATCAACACCTGTAACTAGCCATGAAATATCTGTGGACGACGGATTATAGATTAATACTTGAAACCAGACAGGATAACTATCTACTCGACCATCATGAAGCAACCCTACACCGGTTCCTTCTCTTCCAAGATGCGGTTTTACACGGACTCATCATCAGGCAACCCTACACAGGTTCCTTCTTTCAACTTACCAAGTTACAACTCAACAGACAATCTCCAGATGGCATCATAAGCCCATCCTCGACAAGATTCTGTCTCATTTCCAGATGGCATCTATAAGCCCATCCTCTTATCCATCATCTCTCCAAATGGCATCTGTAAGTCCATTCCCGACATCACATTGCTGATACTACACCATGCGAGTGCAAATTTCTGGGCACTTTAGTGTTCAATCATCTTCCACCTTCGGATCACGAAAGGCATGCAAGCCAATCTACATCCTCAGGTTTAAGAAGATTGAACAGGGGCAACTGTTGTACCCCAAAATTTGCCCTCCCATATTCCTCAAGATTTGACAAGAATAATTCTCAAATTGTTCAAAATTGCTCAAGAGGTAGACAGTCAAATCACCTCCTAAGACAGCTGAAATTAGGGTTTTGGTTCTTCCAAGTAATTTGGGGTTTTCAATGGTTCAATAAAGTCTCATAGGCCCATATACATTCTCAAGCACCTACATGCCAAGTTTCAAGACTCACAATGCCAATTTGCACAGTCAAAAGCCTCATTTGACCTACAGTCAACTGCAAGGGCAAAATGGTCATTTTGCAGTCAAAAGTCAAACTTTTTGGTCAACATCTTATATTGAGGTCACAATCATCATTTAATCAAGTCTTGATCATGATTCCTCAAGGATAGCTCAAAAATCATCAAGGTGTAAAAAGTTACTATTTTTGGATCGTAGAAAAGTCAACTGTATCTTGACCAAGGCATAACTTTTTCATGGTTCATCAGAAAAAATCCCATCCAATGCTAATTTTGAAGGGGATGACATTTCCTACAACCCATAATCACATTCCAAGTCCAAGAAATGTTCTCACAAAAAGTTATCAATTTTGACATTATAGGTCAAATTCAAAAGTCAACAAAAATGCACTTTAAGTCAAAGGCCATAACTTGAGATTGGTAAATCCAAATGACATGGGACCAAAGGCATTGGTTAGAGGACTTCAATACCTTTCCAAAATGTCCAAGAGCATGCTCATATGATCAAAATTGAGCAAGATATGCATTGGAGAAGTTGGGAAATTTTTATGAATTTGCAAAAGTCAACTTTGCTCAAAACACCTTGTTTTTGCTAATGGGCTTCAAATTTCTTCTTGAAACTTTATTCATGGCCTATGAACGACCCATCAAGCCTAATTGAATTTATTTTTGTCATTTTTATTAATTAATTGGATTTTTAATCAATATTAATTCATTTAATTCATTTAAATTGTAGGGAAATACAAAGATTTGATTTTTCAATCTTTTTGTGAAGCAAATATGGTCAAGATATGCTGGCAATTTCTTGTACAAATCAGAGATGTAAAATCTCCAAAATTGGCAACTTTTTCCAATCATGAAGATTCAAAAATATGTGATTTCCAATCAAAGATTCAATCATCATTCCAATGGATTTTTGTGCAAGATTCTGACCTAATTCCATTCCTCTATAAATACACAAGCAAACCCTGATCATGCACACGTGAAAGAAGCTGCAGAATAGCCATAACCATATTGAAAATTTTCCAAGAAAACTCAAAACTGACTTTTTCATTCTAGCACGATTCAAAGGCTTTTGTGGATTCTAATCTATTGCAGGAGCTCTCAGGGACATTTTGCAATCAAAACCAAGCATTAAAGCTCAAATAATCATCAAGAAATGGGACCTGGGTTCGAATCCCAGGTCCCCCAAAATAATTGTTTCTATTTTTTCTTCACATAATCACATGCAGCTTTCCAGGATATGTCCTACTATGCGCTTCAAACATCCAAGCGCCATGTGTCTCTAAGCCCAAATCTGAAGGCCAAGAGTGAGTGACTACCATACTCCCAGTCAACCAGCGCCCTGGACAATCACCAAAGTCAAACAGGCTTATAACTTGATGGGCTTGAAATTTCCAATAACACCTCCTAATGGGCCAACACCCCCCCTGGTTTATTCTTCTTATTTTATTTTTTTTCTTTTAACTATTTTACTAATTATTATTATTATTATTTAATTAACTTAATTAATATTTTTCATAATAAATTCAGAAAACTAAAAATGTAAATATTTTTATTATTATTATTATTTATTAATTTCACTTTATTTTTGTAAATAAATACTAACAAATTAATTTAGTCTTTTTAATTAGGTTAATTTCAATACTTTTTTTGCAATAAATAAAATAAATTAGAATTAGGGTTCTTGACAACTTTTAATCATCTTCTTTAATTTATTTTCATTAAAAACATAAAAAATTAAAAAATATTTCTTTTCTTTTAATTAATTAATTAGTTTTAAGTTCAATTTAATTAAATGCAAAAAGGACAAAAACTTCTTTCTTTCTCAAAAAGGGGTCAAAACCCTAAGGACTTCTCCGATCCAATTCTTATTCGCGCATATTATTTTTTATCATATTTATGTATTTGCTCTGAGGATGTAATAGCTCTAATTAGGACCTTTTTATCGCTTTCTTTATTTTTTCGCATTTACTTTTCAAGGGTTGTTTTTGGCGATGTAAATACCCGACGCCTTGTAATAGCGTAGATTTACTTTCCGCAATTTACTTTCCGCATAATTATTAATTGCTAGATGTATGTTAATTAGGCTATGCATGACAAGACATCTCTGAAATTAAAATCAATCGTAGCTCACCACGACATATGCAAAGATAACTTAACTGAATCCTGACACACTCGCAAATGCCACTCCTAGGGTACGCCTCACTTGGTTGCCTCGACGTGGTCATTGAGTATAGGGTGTTTTAGAGGTCGCCCTCCTGTCTAAAGATCCAGTTGCCTCGAAACGGTTGCCTCGGATAAAAAAGGATCTAGGACATTAGGGTTGCCGCTAAGGCGTCCTACTATTGCTTTGGTGACCACACATGTCCCTATAATCGAATTGACCCGAAAAACTCCAACGAAGGTGCTACCTACTTCTCAATAGTGGGATAGTACTGTCTAAAGGACATTTACACAGCTTAATTTCTTTTGAGTAGGTAGAGGTTCTCAGGTACTTGCTCTTTCAAAACGAAAATACTTTTCGCACTTACACTTTTCTGACAAAAGTTTTCAAACAAACACTTCATACACTCTTGAGGATTGATACAAGAGTTAAAATCGAAGTTTTTAAACAAACTTTTTCAAAACCCACAAACACAAGAAAAGCAAAACATTTTTGAAAACATAGTGAGCAAGTACCTAAGAGCCCGTGGATAACCACAGATAGAAAGGGTGCTAACACCTTCCCTTTCTATAATCTACCTCCCGAACCCGAGAAACATCTCGAAAAGGAATTTTGCTGTGCTTTTGTCCTTTCCTTGTTGGAGAAAATAAAAGATGGTGGCGACTCTTGCTTACCGCGACATTTCACGAACTAGCATTAAAAACAGTCAGTTCTATTTCCACCGATCACAGTAGGGTTACTTCGATATGAAATTCCTAGATAGTAGGGCCGTGGGAAAGAACCTGAGTAAGGTTGTTTCGTGAAGAGTTTGGGTAAAAATGCATCTGAACTGAGAAGGAACCTGGGTAAGGTTACTTTGTGAGGAGTTTGGGTAAAACTACATCTGAACTAAGAAGGAACCTGGGTAAGGTTGCTTTGTGTGGAGTTTGGGTAAAATTGCATCTGAACTAAGAAGGAACCTGGGTAAGGTTGCTTTGTGAGGAGTTTGGGTAAAACTGCATCTGAACTGAGAAGGAACCTGGGTAAGGCTACTTTGTGAGGAGTTTGGGTAAAACTGCGGCAGGAACCTGGGTAAGGTTACTTCGGGATAAGTCCGTGTACAACTTCGGCAGGAACCTGGGTAAGTTTACTTTGGGCTAAGTCTGTGTAAAACTTCAAGAGGAACCTAGGTAAGGTTACTTTGTGATAAGTTCGTGTAAAACTTCAGAAGGAACCTGGGTAAGGATACTTTGGGATAAATTCGTGTAAAACATCAGAAGGAACCTGGGTAAGGTTACTTTGGGATAAGTTCGTGTAAAACTTCAGAAGGAACCTGGGTAAGGTTGCTCGTGATGAGTCTGTGTAGGGATTTAGGAGGAACCTTTGTAGGGTTACCTCGGGATAAGTCCGTGTAAAACTTTGGCAGGAACCTAGGTAAGGTTACTTTCGGCTAGGTCTGTGTAAAACATCAAGAGGAACCTGGGTAAGGTTACTTTGTGATAAGTTCATGTAAAACTTCAGAAGCAACCTAGGTAAGGTTACTTTGGGATAAGTTCATGTAAAACGTCAGGGGGAACCTGGGTAAGGTTACTTTGTGATAAGTTCGTGTAAAACTTTAGAAGAAACATGGGTAGGGTTACTTTGTGATGAGTTCGTGTAAAACTTCAGGAGGAACATGGGTAAGCTTACTTTGTGATAAGTTCGTGTAAAAGTTCAGGAGGAACCGGGGTAAGGTTACTTTGTGATAAGTTCATGTAAAACTTCAAGAGAAACCTGGGTAAGGTTACTTTGGGATAAGTTCGTGTAAAACTTCATTCGGAAATGTATGAGAAAGGACTCGTGTAAGATTTTTTAGGATAAACCCGTGTGAAGCTGCATTTAGGAGAAACCCGTGTAAGATTGCTTCGTGACGAACCCGTGTAAAGCTGCATTTGATCGTGTAGATAATTACTCTGTTTAGTTTCAGGAGCTAATCTTGAACTTGCTGGAAGTTGTTGGTGATAACCATCTTTCCTGAAAAGGTACATGATTAATCGTATATGATGCATGAAAAGCATTGTATGATGACGTTCTCAAAATAAATGAGACTATGTTGTATGCAATATGTATATGCACGTCATGATATATGAACATGAAATGCTATTGTGACATATCCGAGTGGGAACATAAATCCCTGACTGCTACTGGAGAGTAACCGAATTTGAGTTCCTGACCGTCATAGAAAAAGTGGTTCTTCTACTTCCGTTGGGGATGGTGAACTGGAGATGACTATGTTGGGGATTTTCCCCTTGTTTACGGATATTCTGCCAAGGAGAGACTCTGCTTGAGAACAACTCTGTGGGGGAATAACTCTGTTTGAGAGAGGAGATGCTTTGCTGGAAGATCTTGCCGATTCAGAGAGATAAATTCCGCCGGGGGATGAACTTCCGTAGCCGGAGGAATAAACTCTGTTAGGGATTGAGCTTCTGTATTCAGATAAATAAACTCTACTTGGGAGACAACTTTACAAACCGCTTGCGATTATGAAATTCAGTCGGGGAATATAGATGTTGATTCTCTAAAGGAACTTTGCTGGGGGAACGTAGCTCCTCTTTGGGGAAGCCAATGTCAAAGCTTTAGTTTCCTCTACTCTGTGAGGAGTGTAGATGTTACTGGGACGCATGCTGAGGATATGACAATGACTTTGTATCAAGACTTTTCTTCCCCTGTACCTGCTGGAGAAAGTGCCTGCGGATGCCTTGTGGATTAAGTGTTATCCCAACTTATGAGGTGCTTGGTAACTTCCGATTGAAATGATAAGTCTTCTACTAATAGGCAAGTGATGAGATGATGGGACATAGTTGTACGCTTTAATCCCTAACTTTTTCCTGGACTGTCTTTTCAGATTTTCAGTCCACCGGGATACCCTTTTTTTCCCAAGCCGTCTTTTCAGGTTTTCGGCTTGCCGGGTGTACATATCTTTTTTGTTTTTATCCCTAATTTTTGCCCGAATCCTTTTGGTTCACCGGGATGCCCTTATTTTTGCCTAGGTATGTCAACCTAACGGGTCTTTGTTCATGCGTAGTATTTTCCGACTATGTCCATGTTCACCGGGTACGGAGAATTGTCACTGTCCATAGTAGTAAGTGTTGCCACACTACCAGAAGATGTTTGTTTGATTGTACAGGATTCGTTGCTGGAATTCATACTCAATGTCCCAAGTGATACAAATGGAGATCTGCCCCTTGCTATTTGGCATCTTTGAGATATTCCTTGAATCTTGACTTGACTGCCCTAGATGATGGACAATGGTCATGTCGTGCCCCTTGGTTGGAAGTGTTTGTCCACTTGAGGTGATCCTTTTCATTGAGAAGGTTTTTTTTGTTCACTAGATATTCGTCATGCGAATCTCTATGTTGTTGAACAAATAGTCATATGCAAACAATAATATTTTAAGAATGCAAAGCTTATGTCTGTCTTGAAATTTTTGAAAATACGTTTTTCAGTAAAAACAAGCAAATTTTGTAAAATGTGATGTCAACTCAGGATTTACAGCAAGTCCTACAGGAGTCAGGATACCTTTTGTAACAGTATACTTTCGAACTAACCCATGCTTCAGCTAGGACTTTTAAGGGTTATAACGTGGCCTGGTTCACGATTCAAGAAACAAAGGATAAAGGCTCAAAATTTATTTGTACCCACCCGCTCTTCGTGATGTTCTTCATTCCTATGCTCAGTTAATTGCGCATTTAGAATCCCAGTTGAGTTCTGGAATATTGTCCTTGATGTTTCGATGATGGTTTGGATACTAAAAGTTTACTTGAAAAAGGCATTCATTTTGTAATCTTTTTTTTTGCCAAGGATTTGTAGTAACCCCTTTTTTTGGTTTTACTATCCCTGTCTTTTTCCTGAACTGTTTCTTTTGTGATTACAGTCAGCGGGATGCCCTAGTTTTTTTTCTTAAGTCTCCTTCATAGGTTTTGACTTAGCGGGCTTTTATTTTGAGAGGTAATAACTGCATGTCTTGACGATTATGCGGAACCATCACCGTCTTTTGATTTGGAAGGACGTCTTCGATGCCATTCATTGTGTACGAAGCGGAAGATTACGACTGAATGCGCCTCTGAATTAACTGAGAAAACTACCCTGCCCCAGGTTATGATTAAGGGTTTTAATTAGTGTGAAAAGAAAAACTCCTACTTCTTTGGCTCAAAGGGGTTGACTAGGGATTATCTTTCTTATAACTCTACTGTTTGGGATTTGAAACAACGCCCGTACATCGTCAGCGGGGTCTGTTCAAAAGCAAAATGTAAAGGTTGTGGTATCATTTTCGTCATCCTCCCTCTAAAGGCTTACAGCTTTTTAGTCGAGAGTTGAATATCACAAAAAGGAACGGAGTTTAAATATAGTGAATACGAATGAATTGATTCAAAACTGACATATGCAATGCATTGATAAAGTAACAAAGTTTGACATGAATAAATATTCGAACAATCAAAAGAAAATTACAAATTGAAAATTCTAATGAACGAAAAGCCCTCTTGTTAGAACTTGTCACTTAAAATGGTGTGCCTTGGAGGATTGACAGAAACATTCCAGTTGACCATCTTGTGTGAATTCCAATGCTCCTTCATCAATCAGGTCGTGAATTTTGTATTTCAAGCTCCAACAGTCGTCAGTATCATGCCCCGAACTGTTGGAGTGATAGGCAAACCATGCATCAGGATTGTAGTTAGGCGAAGAAGTCTTGCGATTCGGATGAGGACCTATCAATGTAACCAGATTCATCCTCAACATGTGTTGTAAAGCTTGAGACAACGGCATATTGAGTTTGGTAAACTTTCGCTTGGGTGTATCTGGCTTACTCTCATTAACCCGTTGTTTTTGGCGAGGTTGTTGTTGGACCCGTTAGGTAGTAGAAATTTGGAAAGGTCCACTCTTCACCAAACCAAACTCTTGTCTTCTTGGAGGTTGATCAATGACTTGGTCCCCGACCTCGACTGTTTGCTTCATACTGTTGTATCCGTCTTGATGAAGTTGGTTGATGATGGCTTTCAGCTCTTCTTGCCTTCGGGCTAGGCCTTGTATAAGAGCCATCTGCCCTAGCATCTGGGTTCTCATTGCACCTACCTCAGCTTGCAGTTGTTCCATTCATTCGTCCTTATTGTCTTCAGGACTTTTCTTGAACAAGTTCCCAACGAGGAGTGTTTTCAACTCTTCCTGCCCCTTGGATAGGTTTAGGAATATGTCCCTGAACTGAGCTTCTTGAGTTTGAAGATCTCTGTTGTCTTGTTTGAGACCCATTGCTTAAATAAACAGCGAGAACATGAGAGGCCTGTACCACAAGACCTGTTATGCAATGATATGTATGATATATGTATGCAATGTTTTCAAGGATCTCGCGGGGTAAACAAGAAACTGTTAGAATTTGGTTGCAGCTTGATTGAAGAAACTTCGTGTCGTTAAGAGTCCTTCTTTAAGAGTCAAGCTCAGCATATCGAGTGGGTCATAACCACTGACTCAAGTTATCGTTTTTTGATCTCTAAACGACATTGGCTAGAGGAAAATAAATCCCTTTGCCCCTTGATAGATGTCTGATTTACCATAACCTGCATCACAAACCCTTGAGATCCTTGAATTGGTTAAGTAAATGTTAAGGCATGATGTTATGATGTGTATGCTATGCGTTTAAGCAAAAGTGCGAGGTGATGTAAGCAAGTAAACCCGACAAGAAATCCAAGTTATTGGATAAGGACTGTAAACAAAACCTGCAAGGAACTCATGTTTTAATATAATAAAATTGTGCAAGTAGTTCAAGTTGAAAGCACACAAGTCACACAAACAGCCTTAGGTTTAGGCTTGCATGGGTTTTAAGGTAGTACCCTATTGAAGTTTAGTTGGTTTAACCTATCTTAAAAAGTAACCGGGTTCTAGAGGATCTCAATATCACTGACCATTCTTTATCGGCATTGTCTCAGCTCACACAATCTTTTCTTGCAGCCGAAATATCCCGAAAGTCTAATCTCAATGAGTGTAGCATCGAGTATCAACCAGTTCTCAACTCTACACAGAGGCTGGCTATCTCACTACTTTCTAATGGCCAAGTTGGGAAATTAAAGGTTCTAAGGTCAGTTGATGCTTCACGATACCACGCGGCCGCCCCGTACTCTCCCTGATTGACTTAAGGGTTACCGGTACCAACCAAAGTGCCACATCAATGTAGCTACTGCTTCAACCGTGCTGGTATACCCCAACATAGTTTCCTCACAGTTTATTGATACTTACCTAAAAGGTTTTCCCCAGATCCGGGTGTAGGATCAAATAACCCAAATTGTTCCCATAAATATAAAGCAAGCAAGACAATTAAGAGAAAGCAATAAAATATGACCTAGATCCTAAGGTTTACCCCACTTTATATTTCCCCAGCAGAGTTGCCAGTTATGTGATACGGTGGCAGAATCGACTGTTAATACTGGTGTGCGTTTTGCGTTTTTTGTTTGCAAAATGTCGCGGTAAGCAAGAGTCGCCACTGACTTTTATTTCATCCAATCATGGAAAAGGAAAAAGAATAGAAAAAACCTTTTTTCGAGATATTTTGAGTATGGGGGTAGATTATAGAAAGGGAAGGTGTTAGCACCCTTTCTATCCATGGTTTTCCATGGGCTCTTAGGTACTTGCTCATTTTAAAATTGCTTGTGTGTGCTTTGTTTTGAAAAGTTTTGTTTTACTTCGTTTTAACCATTGTTTCTATCCTCAAGAGTGTTACGAAGTTGTTTTTGAAAACTTTGTTTGAGAATTGTTTGTGTAAAAGAGTTTTCTACCTACTCGAAAAATACTATTCGTTTTCCTTTTAGACAATGTTATCCTATTACTGAGAAATAGGTAGCATCTTCGTTGGAGTTTAAAGGGACGTTCTAAAGGGACAAATACAATCATTAAAGCAATAGTTAGAAAACTTTAGTAGTAACTCTAGAGTCTTAAGATCTTTTCGAGGCAACATTTCCGAGGCAACATTCGAATGGGACAATTTGATCTCTTTAGACTGGAGGGCAACCACTAAAATCTCCTATGCTTAATGATTGTTTACCGAAGGCAACCGAAGTGAGGTAAATCCTAGGAGTGGATATGTGCACGTAATTTGTTTCAGTTATTTAATCTTTGCACATTAGGTGATCTACCGTTTTAATTTTTTCAGACATTCTTGCCATACAATCCTATTAGCCATACATCTAGACAGTTAAAGATTGCGGAAATTAAAAGCGGAAAAGTAAATCTAATTATTACAAGGCTTCGGGGAATGGGGATTACATAACCAAAACATGGGGGGAAATTAAATAGTAAATAAAACCCTAGTTTAAAAGACTATTACAACCTCAGAGCAATTACAAAAATATAATGAAAAGTACGTACGCCAAACGAAAATGCGAGAAATTAGGGTTTTGACCTTTGAAAACCAAATTGAATTTTATTAAAGAAAAAATCATTTCTTATCATTTTTATTTAAGGAAATAAAGAACAAATTGCAAAATATCCTAATCACTAATTAAGTTTTAATTATGAAAAATCATTAAATTAATGGAAAAAAAACAATTAACCTATTTTTCTGTTTTTATTTTGAGAAGGAATTAAAATTAAGAATTAAACCTAATTTCTATTTTATTTTAATTATGAAAAAAAGATTTAAGTTAACCTAATTAAACTAATTAATGCAATTAAATATTTTATGAAAAAAAAGAGTAAACCTAATATTGTTTGTGATTTTCTGATTTTTATGTTTTGATTAAAAATGATTTTTGGAAAATAAATAAAATAAATAAATTAAAACAATAAAAAGAATTGAAATAAAATTAAAAAAAAAGATTGGGCATGTGTGGTAGAATGCAGACTGGGGGGTGCATTGCCAAATTGTTAGGCCCAAATTGGTTGGCCCATGTTCCTTGCATGTGATCCCATGTGGATTAGCTTCAGAGAGTGCACCATGGGCTGCTGTGATTGGACGCTGGATCTGGACCAAGGGATGATCCAAAAGGTAGGATTTGTGAGCATATGATGGACGCATGGAATGGTGATGTACTGAATCTGCAGTAAATTGTTAGGAAAATGATAAAAGTGTGAATTAATAATTAAAAACATAACTCTGATTAATTTACAAGTTAATTATGAAATAAAATCAATATTGATCAAAACAACTTTTATGTCAAAAATTATTTTAATTAATTGAAAGCCTAAAACTAATATTTAATGTTTTTTTGTGACTTTATATGTTAATTAAATTAATGGTAGAAAATAAATCATGTGAAAAATAAATAAATGCAAAGGGTTAGAAAAGAAAATAGTCAAAAAAGTGAAAAATGCATGGGGTGGGCGATGAACCCATGCCCCTTGGGTTACAGTTAGGCGCCTCATCCACCAAGCCAAGCTATTTTTTGTGATTCAGACATATTTTACGTAACAACAAGAACTCATTTGGACAGTTAATAAACATTAGCAATGCTTGAAATTAATTATATGAATGTTTGAAAGAAAAGCAAATCGGAGAAGATGAGTATGCTTGTTTCAAGCATCAATGGCCATGACGTTTGACCTATTCTTACCCTTAGATACCTCAGGAATGATTTGTAATTGATGGCTTGGACTGAAAGTGGTTGGATCTTCGGTTTTGGCTTTGCACTAGTTTTGACAGAATTTGAGGTTTTTAGAGAGCGTTCTTGGGCAGCCAATTTCATTTCCCCTAGTGTATGAGGGTGATGTGTTTATATAGAGGATGAATTTAGGTAAAAATTAATGGAAGAAATCTCATGGTATCTTGAGGAATTATGAAGATTTGATTTGATTTTGGCCTTGTATGTTTTCTTTCCAAAATATCTCCAATCATGACTTTTTCAATCTAAATCATCCTTGCATGAATTACATGCCATGCTAGCTGTAGATGGACTCATAATGTGCACAAAAATCCCAAGATTTGATTTGCTTTTATTATTTTACCATTTAATTTGATTTATTTTGGTTTAAATGAATAAAAAATCAAAATAAATGATAAAAATAATAAAATAATAGGTCAAAAAGCTCAGGGGTCGTGGGTCCTATTAGAAACATGTTTCAAACAAGAAAACATGGGCCCCTTTGGAAAAAATGCAAATTTGATCAATGTTGACTTTTGACAATTTTTCAAAAATTGCCAACTTTGACAATGCACAACTCTCTCAATTTTGACCCTAGGAGGGCGTTCTTGGACTTTTTAGAAATATTAGGATGTCCTCTAAACAAACCTTTTGGTTTCATATCAATTGGATCTTCCATGTTCATGTATGAGTCTTTGACCCAAAAGGTGTTTTTATTGACTTTTCAAAAGGACCTATAATGTCAAAATTCATATCTTTTTATGAGTGCATATTTTGAACTTGTGAGTTGAAGATGAGTTATAGGGAATTTCATCCTCTTCAAAATGAGATTTGGATGGAAAATTTATGATAAAGTATGAAGAAGTTATGCTTGGTCAAAGTTGGGTTGACTTTTACTAAGAAACCCTAATTTAGCAACTTTTGGGTTTTGATAAATTTGGAGCATTCCTTGGGGAATCATGATCAACCATTGATCAAATAATGGAACTCACTTCAAAATGTTGATGTTGGCCTAAAATCTTGAGGTTTGACTGTATGTGGGCCACAGTTGACTTTTGACTTACTACAGTCGATTCTCAAGCATTTGAGCAGTTGATTGAGCAAACTTATTATGCAAGGCCTGAAACTTGGCATGGATGATCTTGGGAACATAATAAGACCTTGGAAAGCATATGATACCTTTGTGGTCCACCCGTATTGATGAAAATAGAAAACCTAATTTGGGGTATACTGCCTTAGGAGAGAGATTGTGGTCCACCAGTCTTTGTATGTCACTGTCATCTTTTGTATAATCTTCTTGATGTTCTTGTTAGTCGCTTCAACAACCCCATTCATCTTCGGCCGGTAGGGAGAAAAGTTATGATGATGTATCTTGAACTGTTTATCGAGCTTGGTGATCATTGTGTTGTTGAGATTCGCACCATTGTCAAAAATAATTCTCTCTGGCTCACCAAATCGATAGATCATATTATGTCGGATAAACCGCGCCACAACGTTCTTGGTTACTGTAGCAAAATAGGTTGCCTCAACCCACTTCATGAAGTAATGAATGGCTACTAGGATGAAGCGATGTCCATTAGAAGTCGTGGGCCTGATTTCTCTGATAATGTCAATGCCCCACATTGCAAAGGGCCACGGAGCTGTCAAGGCGTTTAAGGGGACCGGAGGCACATGCACCTTATCAGCGTAGATTTGGCACTTATGACAAGTTCGAGAGTGCTGATAACGATCGGCTTCCATAGTGGACCAGTAATATCCTGCTCGTAGGATCTTCTTAGCCATGGTATGTCCACTAGAATTGGTTCCGAAGGTACCTTCATGTAAATCTGTCATGATCCTCTCCACTTCGCTCTTGTCTACACACTGTAGTAATGTAGAGTCATGATTGCGCTTGTAGAGGATTCCATTACTGAGGAAGAATTTCGCAGCGAACCTCCTCAGAAACTTATTATCATTGACAGATGCCCCTTCGGGATACTCTTGAGCCTCGAGATACCTTTTGACTTTTTGAAACCAGGGTTTGTCTTCCACCTCATCAGTATCAATCTCACAATAGTGTACGGGTTCATCCAACCTCTCAATGGTGATTTGGTGAGCCTCGTTGCCGCACCCGACTTTGAACATAAAAGACATGGTAGCTAGCGCGTCCGCTAACTGGTTCTCTTCTCACAGGAAATGTTCAAAAGTTACCTCCTCAAAGTGTGGGAGCAATGTCAACACGAGCTCTTTGTATGGGATGAGATTCTGATGCTTCGTATCCCATTCGCCTTTTATCTGACTTATTACAAAGGTTGAATCCCCGAAAACGTCCAAGAACTTGATCCTGAGGTCAATAGTAGTCTTGAGACCCATGATACAGGCTTCATACTCCTCCATGTTGTTGGTGCAATTGAAACATAGTCGGGCGGTGAAATAAATATGACAACCCTCAGGAGATATGATTACAACGCCGATGCCATTACCAAGTGCGTTTGAAGCTCTGTCAAAAACCATAGTCCATCAGGATCCCTCCTCGGGTCCTTCATCCGGTCCAGGTTCTTCGTAGTCAATCACCAGCATAATATTCCCATTCGGGAACTCAAAATTCATGGACTGGTAATCATCCATGGCCTGATGATCTAAATGACCAGCCAATACACTCCCCTTAATTGCTTTCTGGGTTGTATATTTTATATTGTACTCAGTTAAGATTATCTGCCATCTTGCTATTCTTTCGGAGAGAGCGGATTTCTCGAAGATGTATTTGATTGGATCCATCTTAGATATCAACAAAGTAGTGTGGGTCAGCATATACTGTCTTATTCATCGAGTAGCCCATGCCAAAGCGCATCAAGGTTTCTCGATTAGTGAGTATCGTTTCTCATAGTCGGTAAACTTTTTGCTAAGGTAGTATATTGCATGCTCTTTTCGACCAGACTCGTCATGCTGCCCCAACACACACCCCATTGAATTGTCTAACACTGTCAAGTACAATATCAAAGGTCTTCCTTCAACTGGAGGCATCAGAATTGGCGGTTATTGAAGGTATTCTTTGATTCTTTCAAAAGAGGTCTGGAATTCATCATTCCACTTTACCAATTGATCTTTCTTCAAAAGCTTGAGATGGGCTCACAAGTAGCAGTCAGATGTGAAATGAACCTGGCGATATAATTCAAGCGTCCCAAGAAACCTATAACTTCCTTCTCTGTACAGGGAGCTGGAATTTCTTGTATGGCCTTTACCTTTGCAGGATCTACTTGAATACCTTCGTCGCTGACAATGAAACCCAGAAGTTCACCAGACCTTACCCCGAAGGTGCACTTGTTCGGATTCAACCTCAGCTTGTATATCTTTAACCTGTCGAACAACTTTTGTAGATGATCAAGGTTCTCCTCCTCAGTTTGAGACCTGGCTATCATGTCATCAACATAAACTTCGATCTCGTGGTTAATCAAATCATGGAACAAAGCGACCATGGTTCGCTGATAGGTTGCCCCAACATTCTTCAACCCGAAATGCATCACCTTGTAACAGAATATGCCTCACTGTGTGACGAAGGATGTCTTCTCCATGTCTCAGTAGCCATCTTGATCTGGTTGTAGCCAGAGAAACTGTCCATGAAGGAGAAGATTTTGTGTTGCACGGTGTTGTCAACTAGAACATCAATGTGAGGAAGCGAGAAGTCATCCTTGGGGCTTGCCCTGTTTAGATCTCTATAGTCCATACACATCTGTACCTTACCGTCTTTCTTAGGTACCGGAAAAACGTTTGCAACCCATTATGGATAAGAAGTGACATCTAAGAATCATGCGTCGAACTGCTTCATGACATCTGCCTTGATCTTCTCTGACATTTTAGGGAGCATACGGTGGACCTTCTGTTTAACTGGAGGACGGTCTTCTTTGGTCGGTAGACGATGAACCACAACATCAATGTCTAAACCTGGAATGTCTTTGTATGACCAGGAAAACATCTCAACATAGTCGTGCAACATTTGTATCAACTGCTGTTTGATCTTAACTTCCAGATTTACGCCGATTTTGACTTCTTTTCTGTCTATCTTCATGCCCAGGTTTATCGTATCAATTGGCTCTTTACGAGGCTGTATAGCCCTTTCTTCCTACTATAATAGTCTAGCAAGTTCTCCAGGCACCTCACAATCATCCTCACCTTTGACACCAGCTTGGGTGATCGAATTTTTGAAGTCATAACGGACAGTAGCAGAGCATTTATCAATGGGATCCATAGTGGATATGGATCTGCAGTATGATATGTGAGTGTGTGTAAGAGCATAGCTGTTTTGATAAAGTGAAAATAGAAAAGAAAAACAAAGAGCGCAAAATTTGTATGCAAGGAACGTCCAATGTTTTATTGATGATATATGAAATGACAAATAATAGCCCTCACAAACAAAGCCCATGTGCCTCGGGCAAGGCATAAGGCTGTAGAGTTTTGAATTGTTTATTACAAATCTCAAAACAAGTAAGACAATTACTGCAGAATAAAAGAAACTGGTATAAAGTTCCTAGCCGTCCAGTTACTTGGTCCACCGTTGGTAGTTGGGTAGATCCAGCTGTCAATGTCCGAGTCTTCCTCGTTGTCTTCAATGGAATTAATTCCCCGATTACTGATGCGTAGGGGAGGTCTTCCAGCCCGAGCGCGTCGAACATCCATTTGAGCTCCTTCTTCAACCACTGCTCTGCCGTCTTTGAGGGAAGCCATCGTTAGAGAAAGTTTGTTGGTAGTATCTTCATCCGATGTCATGATCTGAGGAACCTCTTCAAAATTATGAGAAGGAGTCTCTATGAATTCCCCATCCATCTCTACGTACCTGAAGGAATTGAGGTGGCTCACCATATACTCCTCCTCACCATGCACAGTGACAATCTTTCCTCTTACTGGATACTTTAGAATCTGGTGCAGTGTAGAAGTGACTGCCCCAGCTTCATGGATCCAAGGACGACCCAATAAACAGGAGTATGACGGCCGGATGTCCATTATATAGATGGTGGACTCAAAAGTTTGAGATCCTACCTTGATAGGGATGCCCACCTCCCCATGCACCGTTCTCTTTGACCCATCAAAGGCCCTTACCACAATGTTACTAGGCTTTAAGGCCAAACCCTCACAGTCCAACCTATCTAGTGCCTTCTTAGGCAGAACATTAAGCGAAGGCCCAGTATCTAGCAGCACATGAGCCATAGTGGTGCCCCTGCATTCGATCGAGACATGCAGAGCATCATTATGCTTCCTTCCTTTCGGCGTCAGGTCTGCATCTAAAAAACCCAGCCCATTGTCAGCAGTTAGGCTGGCCACACAATCCTTGAATTGATCAACTGAGGTCTCCTGCGGCACATGCGCAGTCTTGAGAAATGTAATCAAAGCCTTCGCATGGGCTTCAGAACACAATAGTAGAGACAACATGGATATCTTTGAGGGGGTTTTCCCCAGCTTCTTGACCTTGTTGTAGTCGCTCTTTTTGATTATTTTCAGTATTTCCTCTATCTGTTTCTTATAGGCTTCCACAACATTTTTTCTAGGTGCCTCCATCCGGGCAGGCTCACCTATAACTTCTTTGCTGCGGGTACCAGATGACTCGCCGGCAGGGGTAATAATTGGAGTAAGAACAAGAGTAGTAGTTGATGTACCAGTAAGAACAACAAACATAATGACAATAGACCTGTTGACAGTCTTCAGGGAAATCTCGGGAGAGAAAACCCTTCCACTTTGGGTAACCTTGTTGGTCCCGACAATGTTACCAATATCAGGATTGGCCTCTTCATTTTTCAGATCTTGTTTGTTGCCATGATAGTACACATCGGCACCATAATGCCATGAGATAGCTTTGTCTCAGGCACACGGGACAAGACTAGGAACAGTGATTATTAGCAGAGCGACTCTTGGAACAGATGTAATCCTAACAGGTCTTCTCGGGGAGACCTTGGAAGGATTGGTGGAAATGGTTATAATAGCAACGTCTTCAGATGGAACAACAGGAATGAAGGTTTTCTCGAACAAAATTTCTTTACTGACCATCAGGCGCCGAACACCTGACTTCCGCAAATGGCAACCAGAAGGCAGAAATGAACACATGTGGCAACCTTCACCATAACCAAGAAATAAACCGGCTGACAACAAATTCTTTTTAACCGTCATAAGAGGAGTGGAAACATCATCCACCAAGGTCACAAACAAGTCAGTATCAACAACATTAACTCTACGACCGTGCTTAGGCATGGGAGCAATTATGACATTTGGCTTTTCCGGAGCATCGAACTCAATTTCCTTGGCTTCGATTAGATCCTATACCTTATTTCTTAGAGACCATAATTCGTTGGTATCGTGGCCAGGGCACTCAGAATGATAGGCATAACGAGCATTTACATTATATCGGGGAGATGTGGTGTTCGGATTCTTGGGAGCCACTTTCAAGGTCGCCAAGTTGGATATCAGCAGATGAGGTAGAACTTCAGCAAACGTCATATTGATTCGGGTAAACTTCCGTGGTGGTATTTCCTCCCTTTGTTGATTGTTGCATTGTGGAGTAGCCGTAGGCCTAGGTATCATTACGGCACTTACTGTCTGACGATGTTCAACTCTATTTTTGACCTCTCGGTCTATAGATGTCACTGGCTTCTTTCTTACCAGCAAAAGGCTTCTTTACCGCACTCAAAGAGGAATCCTTCTGTATCTTGCCACTCTGAATTCCAGCTTCTACTCTCTCTCCAATTAAGATCAGCTCGGTGAAACCAGCTGACGAGATTCCAATCAAATGATTAAAGAATGGACCAGATAGCATCCCCAGAAACATATCAACCAACTCCCTATCAGACAACGGGGGTTGAACTCTTCCATCCAAGTCTCTCCACTTCTGTGCATAATCCTTAAAGCCTTCACTTGCACCCATGGACATACTCTGGAGTTGAGTACGAGTAGGAGTAAGGTCGACGTTGTATTGATACTGCTTATAAAAAGCAGCATCCAGATCTTCCCAATTTCGTACATTGGTTCTCTCCAGTTGGTAGAACCATTCAAGCTGAGTCCCTGACAGACTGTCTTGAAAGAAATGAACCCACAAGTTTCTATCAGCGGTGTGGGGCTAGATATTTCTGACGTAAGATCAGAGATGGAGTTTTGGGCAAGACACCCCATCATACTTTTCGAAAATTGGAGCCTTGAACTTCTGCGGGATGACCACTCCTGACACCAATCCCAATTATTCAAAATCCAACCCAAGTATCCTCTAGATTTCCATAGAACTCAGACGATCTTCCAACTGCTTGTATCTACCCTCAGTAGGAGGATACTTCTCATCATTGTAATTTGTTTCATTGTCAGAAATTTTAGGACTCTGGTCCTTTTCCCTTGTCTCTTCTTCTTGATTCTCCCCTTCTTTGGATGAAGAGGTAAGATCGACTTGCTGCTTCAACGGCCCCCTGAACCTTCTGCCCATATTCAGAATACCGGCGGCCTTCTTCTTTTTCTTTTTCTCTTTCAGGATGAGGGCCTTCATATCCTCCTGCCCTTTCGCCAGATTTGTGAACATCTGTTGGAAATGTTCATTTTGGGCCTGAAGATCCCTGATGCTTTGTTCGGAAGACATTTCTACTGAAATAAACAACGAAGAAGATGAGAAACCTGTAATGGTACCTGTTTATGCGACATTTTGAATGGGATGCGTATGCAATGATTTCAAGGATTCTTAAAGGCTCATATTTGTTTAACCCAAATAAAACACACATTAATTGCATTAATAAGTTCAAATTGTTATAAAGAATTCCCTTTAGGCTTACAATTAAACAAAACAAAACTTAAAGCAAAAAAGACACTAGGTCTCCCAAGAGCGCATCCTTTTTGGTGCAATGTAGGCGTTTATGTTCCTTTCTTCATGAAGTAGCCTAGTGAGCTCCAGGACCTTCTTCTTGCTAGCATAGAACTAAGCTTCAAACATATCCCGCTCCTCTTTGGGTTGAACCCAATATTTCTGTAACTCTTCATGATCGGTTGGCATGTCAGGATGATGACCAAGTGAAGTAGTATCTCCTTTAATAGTTGGCTCCAGAGTTACTGGCAGGACAATAGGGTAAGGCATCATGATACTTTGGGAGAGAGCTCGTACACACCGGATATAAGGATCAAGAGGAATGGAATTATTGTGCCCTAGCGTCTTGCTATCAATTTTATGCACCATGCCCCAAGCTCTTATGAACCTCCTGCGGTACCCCTGAGCATCATTCTCATAGTTGAAGGTGATTCCTTAGATAAGCATGTCGTGAGGACCATCTCTTCTCGTATAACCAACTTGACACAGTGCCAAACAAGGGTTGTAAGTGATTCCTCCCCTACTGCCTAAGAGAGGGACATTAGGGAATTCATCATATCGATCGATGATGGTAATATCTTTTGAGAACCGTGAACATCAACGAATGTCTGAGTGCTTAAGGGACATCAGCCTACGAGACCATTTCAAACCCTGCTCGTTCTTAAAAACAGACCTGGGTAGGTGCAAAATAAACCACCTAGCCAATAGAGGAGTGCAACATAGGAGGTTCCCCCTTCTCTTTAGAGTGCGAGCATGCAGAGAGTGCAGAATATCCCCGAGTAATGTAGGCACTGGATTATGAGACAGAAAAACCTTAACAGTGCTCACATCTACGAGTTGATCTGCATTAGGGAAAAGTACCGACCCGTAAACGAGAAGTGCCAGCACCTCTTGCAAAGCTTATAAATATAAGGTATCCCAAAAATGGTAAGCCTTCTCGAACAGAACCTTATCCGGAATTCCTTGGACACTCCCTCTAGTCTACCAATTTGTCACTTCGTTAGACCTTTGTAAAGACAGAGCTCTAGCAATCTCTTCAAGATTTGGATGTTCTTCTGTACCGTTGAAAGGTAACTGATCATGAATAGGTACCCCCAACAACTGAGAAAATTCCTCCATAGTAGGTACTAGTTGGTAATCCGGGAAGGTGAAACAATGGTGCACAGGATCGAAGAACTGAAACAACACTTTTAATAATTCTTCATCAGGTTTTATAGTGACCAAATTGAGCAACTGGCCATGCTTTTTAGTGAAATGAGAGCTTTCAAGAACCCTTAATTCTAGGTTCTTTAGTTGGAGAGACACTTTCACAAGGTTGATCTGTATAGTGTTCCTACGGGCGGATGCCATGTCCTACAAAATAGAGCAAAAATGACACCACACAGTTGATGCTTCACGACACCACACCACGGCCCCGTACTCTCCCTAATTGACTCAAGGGTTACTGGTACCAACCAAAGTGCCACATCAACATAGCTACTACTTCAACCATGTCTGTATACCCCGCACAGTTCCCTCACAGTTTATTGCTACTTACCTAAAAGGTGCTCCTCAGATCCGGGTGTAGGATCTATAATAACCCAAACAATCCCTTAAAAATAAAGTAATCAAGACAAGCAAAAGAAGCAATTTAAATGACCTAGATCCTAAGGTATACCCCACTTATTATTTCCCCAGCAGAGTCACCAGTTCTGTGATACGGTAGCAGAACCGACTGTTATACTGGTTTGTATTTTGTATTCACAAATGTCACGGTAAGCAAGAGTCACCACCAACTTTTATTTCATCCAACAAAGGAAAAGGAAAAAGAACAAAAAAACCTTTTTCGAGATGTTTCTGAGTACGGGGGGTAGATTATAGAAAGGGGAGGTGTTAGCACCCTTTCTATCAGTGGTTTTCCACGGGCTCATAGGTACTTGCTCATTTTTAAATCGCTTGTGTGTGCTTGTTTTGAAAAGGTTTTACTTCGTGATGACTCTTGTATCAGTCCTCAAGAGTGTGACGAAGTTTGTTTTGAAAATTGTTTTGAAAAGTGTTTGTGTGAAAAGTTTTGTTTGAGTAAGTACCTAGGAACTAATCTACCTACTCAAAAAAAAGTTTGTTAGTTTTCCTTTAGACAGCGCTATCCTATTATTAAGGAATGGGTAGCACCTTCATTAGAGTTTTAAAGGGACGTTCGAAGGGACAAAATGGTCTCTGAAGGCAACAAGTAAGGATACCTTAGCATTTAGAAGGGACTATCGTCATAAGATCAATTCATAGGCAACCCGAGGGACAAGTAGGGACTATGATCTTTATGACGACTTTAAATCGTAGGTCATTGCTAAGGTATCCCTACATTAGAGGGACACGACCATTATTTCTGAGGCAACCGAGTGGAGTAAACCCTAGGAGTGAATATGTGCAAGTGTATTTTTTCGGTTAATTATCTTTGCATAATTTAGGGTTTTCTACTGTTTTAATTTCAGTTTGTCTTTCTATACAATCCTATACATACATCTAGGCAGTTTATAATTTGCGGGAATTAAAATGTGAGAAATAGAGTCCTAACTATTACAGGGCTTTGGGCAGATACATAATTATTTTGACTGAAAATAAAATGCGGAATTTAAATCCTATTTACATCTATTACAAACTCAGAGCAGTTACAAATAATATTAAAAAGGGGAAATTAAAACGTGCGGTAAATCAAATGTGAGAAATAATTAGACGACCTAAAAATCTAAATTGAGAAAATATTTATGTTATTTTTAAGGAAAAATTAGGTTAAATATAAAATTAAACCTTAAATCTAATTATTTTGAATTATAGTAAAACGACATTAAATTACCCTAATTTAGTTAAACTAATCAATTAATAAAATATTTTTTATGAAAAAGATTTTGGATGTTTTTGGTGATTTTTAATTAAATGAAAAAATAACTTTTGGTGTTATTTAAGAAAAAATATAATTAATAAATAAAAGAAAAAGAATTAAAAATTAAAAAAAAAGAGTAAGAAGTTGGGCTTGTCTAAGCACCCAGGGGGTGTGTTTTGGAATTTTTGTCCAGGCCCATTATGCTAAGCCTAAACATGCGCCAGATCAAGTGTGCTTGTCTTCTGATGGTGTATCGTGGATGTTCAAAGCTGGGGCGTGGGATCTGCATGGTAATGAATCCAAGGGGCGAGATCCAAGGGTGTGTGGTGGTCTTTAGCACATGGCATGCACTGGATCTGGGATTTTAGTTTCAGAAAATGCAAAAGTTCTGGACCTGGGATCCAACCCAAGTCCTCCCTCTCACATTCCTTCTTCCCTTTCCATCTGTGCTAGTTGGTTAGTCATATACTTAATCAAATAAAATAAATATAATGCAAACATAGTGCTTGGCCTAAGAAAACACACGTATTTCAAATGGACCAGTGGGACGCTGCCACGCCTTCATCTTCTACCCAGAAGTGTCGTTTTTTATTTTGGCAAGGATTTGGAGCTTTTTTGTTAACCTAATACAAAGAGATACATATATATATAACACATCCCAAGCATAAAGAGGCAGAAAAATTGTGGGAAACGGCCAGAGGATTGAACACTAAAGTGCCCAGAAATTTGCACTCGCATGAAGTAATACTTGATTGGTGATATCGGGAATGGGCTTACAGATGTCATTTGGTGGTTGATAGAGAATCGTCGGAGATGGGCTTAAGATGCCATCCAGAAAATATATCGGTTGCATGAAAGATTCCTTTACGAGAATTCCTGTACCTGCCGTTGAGGAGGACTTTGTTGGAGAATATTGATTCACGTCTTGGGAAATAGAGGCTAGGAGATTCGGTTGTCCATTACTCTACTGGGGAATTAACTCCTGATTGAGGAAGCGGAAGTGAACTGCATATCTGGTCCCGGTCCAGGCTGCACAGTGAATTACTAGGGAAAGATGAAATCGACCGTAACTGGTCGGGTCCAGGTCTTACCGTGTTGTAAACTGTCATCTGGAGATGAAAGAGAGGGAACCTGGATGGTAGGGTTACTTCGGGATGAGAGCCTGGATAGTAAGGCTGTGAGAAGGAACCCGGATAGCAGGGTTACTTCAGGATGAGAGCCTGGATAGTAGAGCTGTGAGAAGGAACCTAGATGGTAGGGTTACTTCGGGATGAGAGCTTGGATAGTAGGGCTGTGAGAAGGAACCTGGATGGTAGGGTTACTTCGGGATGAGAGTCTGGATAGTAGGGTTGTGAGAAGGAACCTGGATGGTAGGGTTACATCAGGATGAGAGCCTGGATAGTAGGGTTGTGAGAAGGAACCTGGATGGTAGGGTTACTTCGGGATGGGAGCCTGGATAGTAGGGCTATGAGAAGGAACCTGGATAATAGGGGTACTTTGAAATGAAAGCCTGAATAGTAGGGCTTATGGGAAGAAACCTGGATAGTAGGGTTACTTCAAGGTGAAAGCCTGGATGGTTGGGCTTATGGGAAGAAACCTGGATAGTAGGGTTACTTCAAGGTGAAAGTCTGGATGGTAGGGGTTATGGGAAGAAACCTGGATAGTAGGGTTACTTCAAGGTGAAAGTCTGGATGGTAGGGCTTATGAGAAGAAACCTGGATAGTAGGTTTACTTCGAAATGAGAGCTTGGATAGTAGGGCTTACCTCATCTGATCACGTAGATTAGTTGACCCGTTTGGTTTCGGGAACTGATTTCCTATTAGTTGTTTGCAGATATGATATGTATAGCTTCATGGATTTGTTGAAGCTAATCGTCTTTCCTGAAAAGATAACAGGGTTAATTATGTGCTATGCATGAAATGCATGGTGAGACGATGTTCTCAAATAAATGAGATTATGCTGTATGTGATATGTATGCGCATGTCATGATGTATGTACATGAAATGCTATCGGAGTATGTTCGGGTCTGGGAAAATAAATCCCTGACTGTTGTTGGAGATTTATGAATATTCTGTCAGGAAGAGATTCTTCTTGAGAATAAACTCTGCGGGGAACAAACTTAGAAAGTGAATTTTTGTAGCTGAAGTAATGACCTCTGTTCGGGATTGAGCCTCTGCATCCAGAGAAATAAACTCTGCTTGGGGGATGAAATTTACTGACCCGCCTCCGATTATGACATTTGGCTGGGGGATATAGTTGTCAGGTTTCTCAATGACCCTGGCTGGGGAGGTTACGTCCTGTTTCAGGAAAGCCAACATCAATGCTTTTGAATACTTTTACTCTGTGGGGAGTGTATGTACTGATGATTATGCTCTAAAGTTGTTTCTGTCCTGGTACCTGCTGGGCGGAGTAACTGTCGGGTTTTGACACTTCTTGTTTTTTCCCCTGTTTCTGGAATTACTAGTAATTGTCTTTTGTTTCTTATGTAAATATTTATGAGCAGCAATCATTTTCAAATGCATATGTCAAAAATAAATCATTGGACGTTCTTGCAAAACAAAATAGAAAAAGAAAAACAACTCGAAGATTCTTGTGAAAATGATTTGTATTGATTTTTGAAGTTTGGTCTGTAATAGGCGTTTTTGTACAGGGAGGCTGACGTTCTAGTAAGAGAATGCCGCCGTAAAAATAGAAGCTATACAAATTTGTGTAAAAGAAAACAGCTATGTGAAACAACCCCATTGGGTTCCAACTCTGCTATTTCCCCTATATCTTCGAGCGTCTCATCACTTTGTCGTTTGTCCGAAGTTGATTTGGTTGATTGGTGCCGTCTGAGTTTCATAGATGATACTGAAGTATGGTCGCAAGATGATCCAATTAGATATAGTGATACGCTTTATATCCCTAAAATTTTCCTGGACTTCCCTTTCGGGTTTTCAGTCCACCGGGATACCCTTTTTTTCCCAAGTCGCCCTTTCATGTTTTTGACTTTTCGGGTGTACAATTTTTTTTCATTTTCATCCCTTATTTTTGCCCGAACCCTTTTGGTTCGCGGGGAAGCCCTTATTTTTGCCTAGGCCAGTCAACCTAGCGGGTCTTTTTATTAGGCGTAGTATCTTTTCACTATGTTTGTATTGACAGGGTGAGGAAGGTCGTCACTGTCCATGGTGGTCAGAATCATACCTCGACCCGAGAAAATGTTCTTAACCATAAATGGCCCTTCGTACGTGGGAGTCCATTTGCCCCTGGGATCACCTTGCGGCTGTATGATGCGCTTGATCACTAGATTCCCGACTTGATATTCTTGACGCCTGACTTTCTTGTTAAAAGCCTTGATCATTCACTTTTGATACGTCTGACCATGACAGATAGCAATAAGTCTCTTTTCATCGATTAGATTTAACTGATCAAGTCGAGTTCAGATTCAATCCTCTTCATTCAAACCCTAATCCTTCATAATCCTGAGAGAAGGTATCTAGACTTCAATGGGTAGGACTGCCTCCATTCCATATACCAGAGAGTAGGGTGTTTCCCCTGTCGACGTCTGTGCTGAGGTATGGTACCCATGAAGAGCAAATGGTAACATCTCATGCCAGTCTTTGTATGTCACTGTCATCTTCTGTACAATTTGTTAGAACATAGTTTGATTCTACAACCCTTGGTTAGAGTTTTGATGATAACAAATACAAAGAATAAATAAATACAAAGAACAAATATGCACCTTAAAAATATGTTTTATGTATGCAGAAGTTATGATCAAATCAGCATCAGAAGATAAGCCATAAGTGCTACACGCTGAAGCAATCAGAACATACGCTGAAGATTGATGACCAGAACCTGCGCTTAATGAAAGTAAACTCTGAATCTGAACAAGAACATATAAAACCAAGTCATCAATATTCGGAAGCGTCGTCAGCAGTAAGGAGAAAAGATTCTGAAGCATTACTGAACATTCAAGACATCATCAATTCCAACGGCTTCCTTCAGACAGAATCTTCTCCAAAAGGAAAGTGTGTTAATGACATTAAACATACTTTATGATCAACGTCACTACGCTGCCTATATAAACAAGTCAGCTTTCAAAATGAATCACGTACGTACACACAACGATTTTGCTAGATCACCACTCACGCATATTTAAGCTGCGAGCAATTTCATTCTTTATTCTAAGCTATAAACCTGTGTAATTTATCACAGTTGTGATAAACCGTTTTTGTTAGAAAAACAACAACACATATTGTATAATCATATTGAAAAAGAGATCCTTGAGATTAACTGGATTGTGGTTGTACTCAAGAAGACTTTAACAGTTGTTAAAGTAGCTTTTGTAATCTTGTTGAGATTAGTGGATTAAGACCTCGTTGGAGAGAGGCGAAATCACCTTGACGGGTGGACTGGAGTAATTTGAGATCAAACGAACCAGGATAAAAATACTGTGTCATTAAGCTTTTTAGATTCAAGTTTTCAATTCAACTCCCCCTCCTTCTAGTGTTTTTCAAATATTCAATTGGCATCAAAGCGCCTGGTTCTGAGCTTAAACACTTAACCGTGCCAGTACAAGATCCAAGCATTAGAAAAACACTATGGTGGGACCAAGCCAAAACATCAGCAATGACAACAATGAAGACAGGGACAAATTCAGTGGTAAACCTCCAGTCTCTGATGGAGAAAAATTTGACTACTGGAAATACAGAATTGAGAGTTTCTTTCTGGCCCATGATGCTGATCTGTGGGACATGGTGACTGATGGATACACGCATGCTGTGGATGGACATGGTTAGAAGATAGAGAGGAAAATGATGTCTGATCAGCAAAAGCGTGAATTCAGAAACCACCACAAGGCCAAAACAATTCTCCCCAGCGCCATCTCATATTCAGAATATGAGAAAACATCAAACATAGAAACTGCCAAGAATATGTTTGACTCTCTGAGAATGATGCATGAAGGCAACATTCAAGTCAAAGAAACTAAGGCCCTTATGATCATTCAGAAGTATGAGGCATTCAAGATGGAAGATAGTGAATCAATAGAAACTATGTTTTCAAGATTTCAAATTCTTGTTGCTGGACTAAAAGTTCTTGACAAAGGATATTCTACTGTTGATCACGTTAAGAAGATCATCAGAAGCTTGACCAAATAATGGAGGCCAATGGTCACAGCACTTAAGCTAGCCAAAGATCTCAACAAAATCTCTCTGGAGGAACTTGTAGCTCCCTCGGAAGTCACGAGATAGAGCTAGAAGATGATGAACCTCAAAAGCAAGGTAAGCCATTAGCTTTAAAATCTAACAGAAAATATGACTCCAAAGTTTTGCAGGCTGTGGAAGAAACTTCTGATGGATCCTCATCAGAAGAAGATGAATTGTCTCTCCTCTCTAGAAGGGTGAACAAACTGTGGAAGCAGAGACAAAGGAAGTTCAGAAATCCCAGAAGATCAGAGAATCAGAATGAATCCTCCTTTAGATACAGAAAGTCTAAGTCCTCCTCTAGACACCGAAGATCTGAAAGTTCTTCAGGATACAGAAAGCCAAACAACAAGGACATCATATGTTATGAATGTAATGAGAAAGGACACTACAAAAGTGACTTCCCAAAGCTTCACAAAGAAAAGCCCAAAAAAGATGTTTCTCAAGGAAAAGAAGAAAAGCCTCATGGATATATGGGATGATTCCGACACATCTGAAGTTGACTCAGAATCAGATGATGAAAGAGCAAACATAGCTCTCATGGCAAATGTATCAGAAGACAGTGAAGCTTCTGGTTCAGACTCAGAATCAGACACTGGAGAGGTATTCCCTGACTTTACCATAAACTTTACTAAGGCTGAACTTGCTGAAAGTCTAAATGAAATTCTGGAAAGGTATCAGCAGATCAGAGTCAAATTCAGAAACCTGAAAAGGATTCTTGCCTCTGATTCTAAAAAGACTGAGAGTCTCAGATTGGAGAATTCTGAGTTAAGAGAAAAAATTTCAAAATTAGAAAATCATTTGCAAAACTCTCAGAAGGAAACAATCTCTGAAACTCCCAGCAATGTTGATGAGATCATCAAAGAGTATGATCACATCTTTCAGAAGTTTCTAGCTAAAAACAGAGACAGAAGCAAGATGGCTTCAATGATCTATGGAGTTAGCATAAATGGCAGAAAAGGGATGGGATATCAAGGTAAGGTACCTACACCAAAAAATGCCATGGACTTAGTCATAAAACGCACACCACTCAATTCACATTTTATATATGGGCACACACATGACATAAAATACACAAGTAGTGATTATTCTATCAAACCAAAATTCAATCAGAACTTTGGTAAAACTAACAAATCAGGACCCAAGAAAATGTGGGTACCTAAGGATAAAATCATACATGTGGCAGATATCTTTAGCAACAAGGCTAAGACACCAATCATGGTACCCGGACTCTGGCTGCTCACGACACATGACGGGAAGAAGACATATGTTCCAAAGCCTGGAACTTAAGCCTGGAGGCCACGTGGGCTTTGGAGGCAATCAGAGAGGAAAGATCATTGACTCTGGAACAGTAGGTAATGGAAATCTTCCCTCTATAAGTAATGTTTTATTAGTTGATGGATTAATGCATAACCTGTTATCCATAAGTCAATTAAGTGATAATGGTTATGATATAATCTTCAATCAAAATTCATGCAAAGCTGTTAGTCAGAAAGATGGGACTATCCTATTTAATGGAAAGAGGAAAAACAACATTTATAAAATAAAACTTTCTGAACTAAAGAGTTAGAATGTAAAATGTCTATTGTCTGTTAACAACGAGCAATGGATCTGGCACAAAAGATTGGGACTTGTTAGTATGAGAAGAATATCTCAGATTAACAAACTCAATCTGGTCAGAGGACTTCCTAACTTGAAGTTCAATTCAGATGCTCTGTGTGAAGCATATCAGAAAGGCAAATTTGCAAAACCTGCTTTCAAATCCAAAAATGTTGTTTCCACCTCTAAGCCATTAGAACTTCTGCATATTGACTTATTTGGACCAGTAAAAAATGCTTCAGTTAGTGGCAAGAAGTATGGGTTAGTAATCGTAGATGACTATAGAAGATGGACATGGGTAAAGTTCTTAAGACACAAGGACGAGTCACACTCTGTGTTTGTTACCTTCTACTACCAAGTTTAGAATTAAAAGGATCATAGAATTGTCAAAGTCAGAAGTGATCATGGTGGAGAATTTGAAAATAAATATTTTGAATTATTCTTTAATGAAAAAGGCATTCTGCATGATTTCTCTTGTCCTAGAACTCCCCAGCAAAATGGAGTTGTAGAATGAAAGAACAGAACATTGCAAGAAATGGCCAGAACCATGATCAACGAGACTAATGTTTCTAAGATCTTCTGGGCAGAGGCAATAAACACAGTGTGTTACATTCATAATAGAATCTCCATAAGACCTATTCTGGAAAAGACTCCATATGAATTGTGGAAGAACAAAAAGCCTAACATTTCTTATTTTCACCCATTTGGATGCACATGTTTTATTCCGAATACAAAAAATTATTTGAACAAGTTTGACTCTAAAGCACAAAAGTGTATTATATTAGGATACTATAAACGCTCGAGAGGGTACAAAGTATACAATACAGAAACACAGATTGTTGAAGAGTCAATAAGTGTTAGGTTTGATGATAAGCTTGACTCTCAAAAGTAAAAGCAGAATTAACTCCTTGAAGGTATGGAAGTTGAACTCACAGGTACTGAAGACAACTCATTAGAGGTTCTCAACAGAGACACTCCCTGAACAGCAGAAAGAGTCACTGCAAGTAATACAGCACCTTCTATTGATCAACTCCAGAAAATACTATCCAGAAGCAGAATTGATCATCCAGAAGATACAATACTGGGAAAGAAAGAAGATCAAATCAGAACAAGATCAACATTCAGAAACTCTGAAGAATCCCTCATGGGACTAGTTTCTCTGATTGAACCAACAACAATTGATGAAGCACTTATGGAAAATGACTAGATTTTTGTAATGCAACAGGAACTAAATCAATTCACCAGAAATGACGTATGGGGTCTGGTTCCCAAACCAAGCGGATTTAACGTCATTGGTACAAAATGGGTGTTCAGAAACAAACTAAATGAGCAAGGTGAAGTCATCAGAAACAAAGCACGACTGGTAGCACAAGGTTATAGTCAGCAAGAGGGGATAGACTATACATAAACCTTTGCTCTAGGGGCCAGGTTAGAATCTATCAGACTTTTAATATCATTTGCTGTTAATAAAGGCATCACTCTGTATCAGATGGATGTCAAAAGTGCATTCTTAAATGGCTATATAGATGAAGAGGTATATGTACACCAACCTCCTGGTTTTGAGAGTTCCAAAAATCCAGAATATTGTTTCAAACTAAAGAAGTCACTTTATGGTCTGAAACAAGCTCCCAGAGCTTGGTATGAAAGACTAAGTAACTTCCTGTTAGAAAAGGAATTCACCAGAGAGAAAGTGGACACAACCTTGTTCTGTAAGACAGTTAAGAATGACATGTTAGTTTGTCAGATTTATGTTGATGACATCATATTTGGATCTACTAAATCCTCTCTGGGAAGAGAGTTTGCTAAATGTATGCAGGAAGAGTTTGAGATGAGTCTAATGGGGGAACTCAAATTCTTTCTGGGTATTCAGATAAATCAAACTCCAGAAGGAACTTACATTCATCAGCAAATATGTCATAGAACTTCTGAAGAAATTTGATCTCTCAGAATGTAAGCCCTCAAAGATTCCAATGCATCCCACGTGAATTCTGGAAAAGGAAGAGGTAAGTAAAAAGGTAGAACAGAAGGTCTACAGAGGTATGATTGATTATCTTCTCTATTTGACGGCTTCAAGGCCTGACATTCTATTCAGTGTTTGCATTTGTGCTAGATTCCAATCAAATCCTAGAGAATCTCACTTAACAGCAGTTAAGCGAATTTTCAAGTATCTGAAAGGTACTACTAATCTAGGTTTATTTTATAGAAAATCAAATGATTACAGCTTAGTAGGATACTGTGATACTGGCTTTGCTGGAGACAGAGTAGAACGTAAAAGCACTTCTGGAAGCTGCCAGTTTTTGGGAGAAAATCTGATCTCATGGTGCAGCAAAAGACAATCCACAATAGCACTATCAACAGCAGAAGTTAAATACATAGCAACTGCTGGATCTAGTATGCAAATGCTCTGGATGAAAAGTCAACTTGAAGAATTCAATATATTTAAGAGTAACATTCCTATCCTCTGTGACAATACTTCTTCTATTTGTCTCAGTAAAAATCCTATTTTGCATTCTAGGGCTAAGCATATAGAAATAAAACATCATTTTATTAGGGACAATATTTAGAAAGGGATTCTTAACTTAAAATTCATTGACACAGACCATCAACGGGATGATGTCTTTACAAAACCTCTTTCTGAAGATAGGTTTAACTTCATTCTGAAACATCTCAGCATGAAGCTTTGCCTAGAATAAATTGTTTTATTTACATATCTTAACCTTTAGAACTTAGTTATTTTCTGTGAACTGCTGATCAACCTGCCTTCAGAGTTTTAGAAGTACAGATTGCATCAGAATCTATCCATGAAGATCTGAACGTTTCATTTCAAGGATAAAAGTGTGTTGTTCACGTAAGCAAACAGTTGTCATCCATTCATCAGCTACCTTCTGAGGCTGAACACGCGTTCACTTTTCTGAAAGGTCAAAAGCGCTGATTGGGTTCATTGAGACACACGTCATGGGTAACCGTTCCAATATCTTTCTGAATCCCCTAAAATCAGTTGTCATTAATGCTTATAATCATGACTAATTGTTTCTCTCTCTTACTGTTTATGCTTTTAAGAAAATATATTTAAACTCAAGTTTCACTCTTTACATTATTTCACTTTTACTCTCTCAATACCTTCTATTGTTTTCAGTTCGTACTTTCAAAAACCCTTTCATCTTTCTCAAAATTCTTGTGTGAACATGGCTTCTTCAAGCGTCCAAAACATCATTACTTAGGAAACTGCTTCTGTGGAACAATACGAAGAACCATAGAGAACGCTACTCACCCCCATTGAGAATCTGGAAGTTCTTTCAGAACTGATTGTTGATTTTGAAAGCCTTCAAGAAAACAACTTCAATCTGTATGAAGACGTCAATCCTCAAGGTTGGAACAAATATTTTGACTGTCTTCTAGGGCCAACATTTCCAATTCATGTCAAAGAATTCTGGATACATGCTTCCTCCTTAAATCATCAAGTTACCTCTTATGTCATGGGGAAGAAGATTGTCATTATAGACGACCTAATTTCAAGACTTATTGGTTACAACGGTGGACGTGTCAGATGTATTGACCTGGCTGAAAGATGTTCTGATGTAGCTTCTATTGCAAGGGAAATATTTACTCTTTGTCTTCCCTCCAGCAAGATTAGGGATTTGAAGGATCATCACATAATTTGGGCTAAAATAATTTTGGGATGCATCAACCACAGGAAGCCAACTAGCTCTCCTGACTACATAAACATTGATCAACAATTTCTGATCTACTTTATCTCCAAGAAGACTAAGGTAAACCTCCCTCACTTACTATTTAATCATCTAAGGACTAGTGTAAAGGAAACAAGAGAAGATGAGCATACCAAAAGGGACTGGATACCCCTAGGAAGACTCATATCAGACATTCTGACAGAGAATAGGCCGATAGAGCATCTGACTGAAGCACAGGAAATCAACTCACTAGAAGCAACGGCTGGGAAGCCTCTGAAAGGAAAAAATCTGAAAAAGATGAAAATTATTGAGAACATCAAGAAGGAACCCAACGTTACTTCTTTTGCAACCATCACTTCCAGAAGAATTCCTCTGGATGATTTTCCTCTTTTCTTTGAGATTGACTCCAAGCCTGAGATAATTGTCAGATATATGGATGTGTGTAAGGCACATGGCACTGCACCAGAAATAAACATCCAGGACTTGCATCAAGTTGCTCCAGAAGTTATTTTGAAGAAGACCAAGAAACGGAAAGCTGCAGCAGAAGGACCATCTCAGAAGACTCCAAAAGCTACAAGAAAGAAAGGTAATCCTTCCTCTATTACTGTTTTAGAATCAATAACTATATCAACATCTGAAACCATAACTACCCAATCAGAACATCCAACTCCACAAACTTTTGATGACTTTGACATAGGGTTTGATCCATCAGAAACTCTAAGTCTAAGTGAAACTCACTCCCTTCCTATTAATACAAATCCTGAACAAACTCAACCAGAACTTGCCAAAGTTCTGTCTAATATTGACTCTTTTGACCAAGACATTTCAGCTCCCACACCACAAAATCCAAATCCTCAAATCCCTGATAATACAAACTCTGAAACTACAACAGATGTTCCACAACAAGATATTCCACTACCTCTCTCTCCACAACAAGATATTCCTCATCCACCATCACCTCAACCTGAACAACCACAACCAGAAGCTCAAACTTCTGAGAATAAACCATCTGAGACCCATGAACCAGAACCTCACAATGTTTCAACCAACCAATCTGAAGAACCTACTTCAGATTCGGATACAATCCTAATCCCAGGAATCACTGAACCACTTGCTATTCGCATTCCTCTCACCATCCTGTACATTCAACAAATTTCTTCTTCTCTGGAATCCACACCACCAAATTCCCCTACCAGTCCAATCATTATACCTGACTCTCCCACTCCTTCACCCAAGAGAAATCCAGCTGACAATGTAAGACTTGTCATTGATGCAATTGCATTAGAAAGATTAGCTGCTATATCTCACATAACTGCCATTCCCAAACCAAAACCAACTGAAACCACACCAGATGTTGGTACAAGTTTGTTGATGTTTGAAACAGGAATACATGAATGGATAACCTCCTTGAAGCATGCTAGTCTAGAGATGATTAATCCTGCTGCTTCTGATTATCTATGGACAAGATTCAAAAACTGGCTACGTTCTGAAACACTAAAGCTGAAAGAATAGAGCTATGAACAGGTTCAACGAAATTTTAGTGATATGCTAAAGGTTTTTGAAGACCAAGTTCTGAGCCATCTGCTCAAGAAGGAGATTCTCCCTCAGGATAATACTCCCTGGTCAGAACATCGTCCCTCAGATGAAGTTCAACCAGAATCAGAAGGTCTCTCCTTGACTGCTGCTCCAGAAGAGATGATCTCAACAGAGGAAATGGTTAAATGTGATCAAGCTGTAGAATTCTCTGAGAAGCGTCCAGATACTGAAGAATCTCCAGCTCCTTCCTATGTCATGCAAACTCTGGAAGAATTGAAGAGAGCAAATGCTGTTATCCAGAAAAGGTTGGATAAGCAGGAGGACACAAACAAAGAAATCAAGAGCATCATGGGCAAACAAGAAGAATCTAACACCCAAATCAAGGGCTTGCTGGAAGCTTTGTTCACACGCCTTCCTCCTCCCTCTTAGATTCTTTTATGTTTTAAATCTGTTTACCTGTAACGTTTGTTTTACATTGCTTCTTATTTTTTAATATAAATCAACTATTTTGGCTCTGATTATATTGCCTTTTTGATAACTGACAAAAAGGAGGAGAAAGTAAGATATTTTCAATAACGGTTTACTGAGACAGAAGTCTCAAACATTCTGGACTACTTAACCTCCATCTTCTGAAAAGCGTGAACAGGTAGAAACTCTGATGAAAGACGCAGTTAAACTCTGATGCTCAAGGACTCAAGGAACTTAAGGGAAGTAATCAACTCAGGGGGAGTTTTTATTCTTTATTCTAAACTTTTTATTCATTATTTTGTAATTGAAAAATCTGGTTTTGTCATCATCAAAAAGGGGGAGATTCTTAGAATATAGTTTGATTCTACAACCCTTGGTTAGAGTTTTGATGATAACAAATACAAAGAATAAATAAATACAAAGAACAAATATGCACCTTAAAAATCTGTTTTATGTATGCAGAAGTTCTGATCAAATCAGCATCAGAAGATAAGCCATAAGTGCTACACGCTAAAGCAATCAGAACATACATTGAAGATTGATGACCAGAACCTGCGCTTAATCAAAGTAAACTCTGACTCTGAACAAGAACATATCAAACCAAGTCATCAATATTCTGAAGCGTCATCAGCAGTAAGGAGAAAAGATTCTGAAGCGTTATTGAACATTCAAGACATCATCAATTCCAACGGCTTCCTTCAGACAGGATCTTCTCCAAAAGGAAAGTGTGTTAATGACATTAAACATGCTTTATGATCAACATCACTACACTTCCTATATAAACAAGTTAGCTTTCAAAATGAAGCACGTACGTACATACAATGATTTTTCTAGATCACCACTCATGCATATTTAAGCTGCAAGCAATTTCATTCTTTATTCTAAGCTATAAACCTGTGTAATTTATCACAGTTGTGATAAACCATTTTTGTTAGAAAAACAACAACACATATTGTATAATCATATTGAAAAAGAGATCCTTGAGATTAACCGGATTGTGGTTGTACTCAAGAAGACTTTAATAGTTGTTAAAGTAGCTTTTGTAATCTTGTTGAGATTAGTGGATTAAGACCTCGTTGGAGAGAGGCGAAATCACCTTGACGGGTGGACTGGAGTAGTTTGAGATCAAACGAACCAGGATAAAAATAGTGTGTCATTAAGCTTTTTAGATTCAAGTTTTCAATTCAATCCCCCTTTCTTGTGTTTTTCACATCTTCACAATCTTCCTGATGTTCTTGTTAGCCGCTTCAACGGCGCCATTCATCAACGGCCGGTAGGGAGAAGAGTTATGATGTTGTATCTTGAACTATTTACGGAGCTCAGTGATCATTGTTTTGTTGATATTCGTACCATTGTCAGTAATAATTCTCTCTGGCACACCATATCGACAAATCAAATTATATCGGATAAACCGCGCCACGATGTTCTTGGTTACTGTAGCAAAAGAGGCTGCCTCAACCCACTTCGTGAAGTAATCAATGGCTACTAGGATGAAGCGATGTCCATTAGAAGTGGTGGGCCTGATTTATCCGATCAAGTCAATGCCCCACATTGCAAAGGGCCACGGAGCTGTCAAGACGTTTAAGGGGACTGGAGGCACATGCACCTTATCAACGTAGATTTGGCACTTATGACAAGTTCGAGAGTGCTGATAACAATCAGCTTCCATAGTGGACCAGTAATATCCTTCCCGTAGGATCTTATTAGCCATGGTATATCCAATTGAATGGGTTCCAAAGGTACCTTCATGTAAATATGTCATGATCCTCTCTGCTTCGCTCTTGTCTACACACCATAGTAATGTAGAGTCATGATTGCGCTTGTAGAGGATTCCATTACTGAGGAAGAATTTCGCAGCGAACCTCCTCATAAACTTCTTATTATTGACAGATACCCCTTCGGGATACTCTTGAGCCTCGAGATACCTTTTGACTTCGTGAAACCAGGGTTTGTCTGCCACCTCATCAGTATCAATCTCACAACAGTGTGTTGGTTCATCCAACCTCTCAATGGTGATTTGGGGAGCTTCGTTGTCCCACCTAACTTTGAACATAGAAGACATGGTAGCTAGCGCGTCCGCTAACTGGTTCTACTCTCACGGGAAATGTTCAAAAGATCCCTCCTCAAAGTGTGAGAGCAATGTCAACACGAGCTCTTTGTATGGGATGAGATTCGGATGCTTCCTATCCCATTCGCCTTTGATCTGACTTATTACCAAGGTTGAATCCCCGAAAACATCCAAGAACTGGATCCCGAGGTCAATAGAAGCCTTGAGACCCATGATACAGGCTTTATACTCCGCCATGTTGTTGGTGCAGTTGAAACATAGTCGGGCGGTTAAAGGAGTATGACAGCCCTTAGGAGATATAATTACAGCGTCAATGCCATTACCCAGTGCATTTGAAGCTCTATAAAAAACCATAGTCCATCGGGATCCCTCCTCGGGTCCTTCATCCGGTCCAGGTTCTTCGTAGTCAATCACCAGCATAGTATTCTCATATGGGAACTCAAAATTCATGGACTGGTAGTCATCCACAGCCTGATGAGCCAAATGATCAGCCAATACAATCCCCTTGATTGCTTTCTGGGTTGTATATTTTATATCGTACTCAGTTAACATCATTTGTCATCTTGCTATTCTTCTAGAGAGAGCAGGTTTCTCAAAGATGTATTTGATTGGATCCATCTTAGATATCAACAAAGTAGTGTGGGTCAACATATAATGTTTTAGTCGGCGAGCATCCCATGCCAAAGCGCAACATGTTTTCTCGAGTAGTGAGTATCGTGTCTTACAGTCGGTAAACGTTTTGCTAAGGTAGTATATTGCATGCTCTCTTCGACCAGACTCGTCATGCTGCCCCGGCACACACCCCATTGAATTATCTAGCACTGTCAAGTACAATATCAAAGGTCATCCTTCAACTGGAGGCATTAGAATTGGTAGTTCTTGTAGGTATTCTTTGATTCTTTCAAAAGCGGTCTGGCATTCATTATTCCACTTTACCACTTTATCTTTCTTCAGAAGCTTGAGATGGGCTCACAAGTAGCAGTCATATGTGAAATGAACCCGACGATATAATTCAAGCGTCCAAAGAAACCTCTAACTTACTTTTTCTGTACGGGGAGATGGCATTTCTTATATGGCCTTTACCTTTGCAGGATCTACTTGAATGCCTTTGTCGCTGACAATGAAACCCAGAAGTTCACCAGGCCTTACCCCGAAGGTGCACTTGTTCGGATTCAACCTCAACTTGTATATCTTTAACCTGTCGAACAACTTTTATGGATGATCAAGGTGCTCCTCCTCAGTTTGAGACCTGACTATCATGTCATCAACATTAACTTCGATCTCATGGTGAATCATATCATGGAACAAAGCGACCATGGCGCGCTAATAGGTTGCCCCCGCATTCTTCAACCCGAAAGGCATCACCTTGTAACAAAATGTGCCCCACTGTGTGCCGAAGGTTGTCTTCTCCATGTCTTCAGGAGCCATCTTGATCTGGTTGTAGCCAGAGAAACCGTCCATGAAGGAGAAGATTTTGTGTTGTGCGGTGTTCTCAACCAGAACATCAATGTGAGGAAGCGGGAAGTCATCCTTGGGGCTTGCCCTATTCAGATCTCTATATTCCACAAACATATGTACCTTACCATCTTTCTTAGGTATGGGAACAAAGTTAGCAACCCACTGTGGATAAGAAGTGACATCTAAGAATCCTGTGTTGAACTGCTTCATGACATCTGCCTTGATCTTCTCTGACATTTTAGGGCGCATACAGCGGACCTTCTGTTTAACCGGAGGACAGTCTTCTTTGGTCGGCAGACGATGAACCACAATATCAGTGTCTAAACCTGGCATGTCTTCATATGACTAGGCAAAGATCTCAACGTAGTCGTGTAACATTTGTATCAACTGTTGTTTGATCTTAACTTCCGGATTTGCGCCGATCTTGACTTCTTTTCTGTCTATCTTTGTGCCCAGGTTTATCGTCTCAATTAGCTCTTCATGAGGCTGTATAGCCCTTTCTTCCTGCTATAATAGTCTAGTAAGTTCTCCAGGCACCTCACAATCATCCTCACCTTCGTCTTTAGCTAAGTTGATCAGATTTTCGAAGTCATAACGGACAGTAGAAGAGCTGTTATCAATGAGATCCAGAGTGGATATGGATCTGTAGTATGATATACGAGTGTGTGTAAGAGCATACCTGTTTTGATAAAGTGAAAACAGAAAAGAAAAACAAAGAGCGCCAAATTTGTATGCAAGGAACGTCCAATGTTTTATTGATGATATATGAAATGGAAAATAATAGCCCTCACAAACAAAGCCCATGTGCCTCGCCATATATGAAATGGAAAATAATAGCCCTCACAAATAAAGCCCATGTGCCTCAGGCACGGCACGAGGTTGTAGAGTTTTAAATTGTTTATTACAAATCTCAAAACAAGTAAGACAATTACTGCGGAATAAAAGAAACTGGTATAAAGTCCCTAGCCGTCCAGTTACTCGGTCCACCGTTGGTAGTTGGGTAGATCCAGCTGTCAATGTCTCAGTCTTCCTCGCTGTTTTCAATGGCATTAATTCCCCGATTACTGATGCGTAGGGGAGGTCCTCCAGCCCGAGCGCGTCGAACAGCCCTTTGAGCTCCTTCTTAAACCATTGCTCTGGTGTCTTTGAGGGAAGCCATCTTCAGAGGAGGTTTGTTGGTTGTAGCTTCAACCGATTCCAGGATCTGAGGAACCTCTTCAAAATTCTGACAAGGAGTCTCTATGAATTCCCCATACATCTCTATGTACCTGAAGGAATTGAGGTGCCTCACCTTATACTCCTCCTCACCACACACAGTGACAACCTTTCCTCTTACTGGATACTTTAACATCTGGTGCAGTGTAGAAGTGACTGCCCCAGCTTCATGGATCCAAGGACGACCCAATAAACAAGAGTATGACGGCCAGATGTCCATTACATAGAAGGTGGACTCAAAGGTTTGAGAGCCTACCTTGACAGGGATGTCTACCTCCCTATGCACCATTCTCTTTGACCCATCAAAGGCCCTTACCACAATGTTACTAGGATTTAAGGTCAAACCCTCATAGTCCAACCTATCCAGTGCATTCTTAGGCAGAACATTCAGCGAAGACCCAATATCTACCAGCACATGAGCCATAGTGGTGCCCCTGCATTCGATCGAGACATGCAGAGCATCATTATGCTTCCTTCCTTTCAGTGTCAGATCTGCATCTGAAAAACCCAGCCCATTGTCAGCAGTTAGTCTGGCCACACAATCCTTGAATTGATCAACCGAGATCTCCTGTGGCACATACGCAGTCTTGAGGAATGTAATCAAAGCCTTCGCATGGGCTTCAGAATACAATAGCAGAGACAACATGGATATCTTTTAGGGGGTTTTCCCCAGCTGCTGGACCACGTTGTAGTCGCTCTTTTTGATTATTTTCAGTATTTCCTCTATCTCTTGCTTAGAGGCTTCCACGATAATTTTTCTAGGTGCCTCCATCCGGGCAGGCTCACATATAACTTCTTTTCCACGGGTACTAGATGACTCGCCGGCAGGGGTAATAATTGGAGTAATAACAGGAGCATTAGTTGATGTACTAGCAGGAACAGCAGACGAAATGACAATAAGCCTATTGACAGTCTTTGGGGAAATCTCGTGAGAGAAAACCCTTCAACTTCGGATAACCTTGTTGGTCCCGACAATGTTACCAATATCAGGATTGGCCTCTTCATTTTTAGATCTTGTTTGATGCCGTGATAGTACATATCGGCACCATAATGCCAGGGGACAGCTTTGTCTGAGGCATACGGGACAGGACTAGGAACAATGATTATTAGCAGAGTGACTCTTGGAACAGATGTAATCCTAACAGGTCTTCTCGGGGAGACCTTGGAAGGATTGGCATAAATGGTTATAATAACAACGTCTTCAGATGGAACAACAGGAATCAAGGTTTTCTCGAACAAAATTTCTTTGTTGTCTATCAGGCGCTGAACACATGACTTCAGTAAATGGCAACGAGAAGGCAGAAATGAACACATGTGGCAAACTTCACCATAACCCAGAAATAAACCGGCTTACAACAAATTCTTTTTAACCGTCATAAGAGGAGTGGAAACTTCATCCACCAAGTTCACAAACAAGTCGGTATCAACAACATTAACTCCGCGACCGTGCTTAGGCATGGGAGAAGTTATGACATTTGACTTTTCCGGAGCATCGAACTCAATTTCCTTGGCTTCGATGAGATCTTGTACTTTATTTCTTAGAGCCCAGCAGTCGTTGGTATCATGGCCAAGGCTCTTCGAATGATAGGCACACCGAGAATTTGGATTATATCGAGGAGATGTCGTGTTCGGATTCTTGGGAGCCTCTTTCAAGGTCTCCAAGTTGGATCTCAGCAGATGAGGTAGAACTTCAGCCAACGTCATATTGATTCAGGTAAACAACTGTTGTGGTCTTTCCACCCTTTGTTGATTATTGCGTTGTGGAGAAGCCGTGGGCCTAGGTATCATTACAGCATTTACTGTCTGATGATGTTCAAATCTGTTTTGACCTCTCGGGCTATAGATGGCATTGGCTTCTTTCTTACCAGCAAAAGGCTTCTTTACCGCACTCGAAGAGGAATACTTCTGTATCTTGTCGCTCTGAATTCCAGCTTCTACTCTCTCTCCAATTAGGATCAGCTCGGTGAAACCAGCTGACGAGCTGCCGGTCAAATGATTAAAGAATGGACCAGATAGCGTCCCCAGAAACATATCAACCAACTCCCTATCAAACAACGGGGGTTGGACTCTTCCAGCCAAGTCTCTCCACTTTTGTGCATAGTCCTTAAAGCCTTCACTTGCACCCATGGACATACTCTAGAGTTGAGTACGAGTAGGAGCAAGGTCGGCATTGTATTGATACTGCTTAAAAAAAGCAGCATCCAGATCTTCCCAATTTCGGACATTGGTTCTCTCCAGTTGGTAGAACCATTCAAGCGGAGTCCCTGATAGACTGTCTTGAAAGAAATGAACCCACAAGTTTCTATCAGTGGTGTGGGGCTGGATCTTTCTGACGTAAGAGCGGAGATGGAGTTTTGGGAAAGACACCCCATCATACATTGCAAAAATTGGAGCCTTGAACTTCTGCGGGATGACCACTCCCGACACCAATCCCAATTATTCGAAATCCAACCCGAGTATCCTCTGGATTTCCATAGCACTCAGACGATCTTCCAACTTCTTGTATCTATCCTCAATAGGAGGATACTGCTCATCATTGTAATTTGTGTCATTGTCAGAAACTTCAGGACTGGGGTCCTTTTCCCTTGTCTCTTCTTCTTGATTTTCCCCTTCTTTGGATGAAGAGGTCAGATCGAATTGCTGCTTCAACGGCCCCCTGAACCTTCTGCCCATATTCAGAATGTCGGCAGCCTTCTTCTTTTTCTTTTTCTCTATCAGGATGAGGGCCTTCAGATCCTCCTACCTTTTCGCCAGATTTATGAACATCGGTTGGAACTGGGCATTTTGGGCCTGAAGATCCTTGATGCTTTGTTCGGAAGACATTTATGCTGAAATAAACAAAGAAGAAGATGAGAAACCTGTAATGGTACCTGTTTATGCGATGCTATGAATGGGATGCGTATGTAATGATTTCAAGGATTCTTAAAGGCTCATATTTGTTTAACCCAAAGAAAACACACGTTAATTGCATTAATAAGTTCAAATTGTTACAAAGAATGCCCTTTAGGCTTACAATTAAACAAAACAAAACTTAAAGCAAAAATAAACTAGGTCTCCCAAGAGCGCATCCTTTTTGGTGCAATGTAGGCGTTTATGTTCCTTTCTTCATGAAGTAGCCTAGTGAGGTCCAGGACCTTCTTCTTGCTAGCATAGAACTGAGCTTCAAACGTATCCCGCTCCTCTTTGGGTTGAACCCAAGATTTCTGTAACTCTTCATGATCGGTTGGCATGTCAGGATGATGACCAAGTGAAGCAGTATCTCCTTCAATAACTGGCTTCAGAGTTACTGGTAGGACGGCAGGGTAAGGCATCATGAGACTTTGGGCGCGAGCTCGCACCCACCGGAGATAAGGCTCAAGAGGAATGGAACTCTTGTGCCCTAGCGTCTTGCTATCAATTTTATACACCATGCCCCATGCTTTTATGAACATCCTGCGGTACCCCTGAGCATCATTCTCATAGTTGAAGGCGATTCCTTAGATAAGCATGTCGTGAGGACCATCTCTTCTCGTATAACTAAACTGACGCAGTGCCAAACAAGGGTTGTAAGTGATTCCTCCCCTAATGCCTAAGAGAGGGACATTAGGGAATTCACCACAGTGATCGATGATGTTAATATCTTCTGAGAACCGTGAACACCAATGAATGTCTGAGTGCTTAAGGGACATCAGCCTACGAGACCATTTCAAACCCTGCTCGTTCTTCAAAATAGACCTGGCTATGTGCGAAATAAACCACCTAGCCAATATAGGAGTGCAACACAGGAGGTTCCCCCTTCTCTTTAGAGTACGAGCATGCAGAGAGTGCAGAATATCCCCGAGTAATGTAGGAACTGGATTATGAGCAGAAAAACCTTAACAATGCTTACATCTACAAGTTGATCCGCATTAGGGAAAATTACCATCCCGTAAACGAGAAGTGCCAGTACCTCTTAGAAAGCATATAAATCTAAGGTATCCCTGAAATGGTAAGCCTTCTCGAACAAAAACTTAATCGGAATTCCTTGGACACTCCCTCTAGTCTCCCAATTTGTCACTATGTCAGACCGTTGTAAAGAAAGAGCTCTAGCAATCTCTTCAGGCTTTGGATGTTCTTCTGTACCATTGAAAGGTAACTGATCAAGAATAGGTTCCCCTAACAACTGAGAAAATTCCTCTATAGTAGGTACTAGCTGGTTATCCGGGAAGGTGAAACAATGGTGCACAGGATCGAAGAACTGAAACAATACTTTTAATAATTCTTCATCAGGTTTTGCAGTGACCAAATTGAGCAACTGACCATTCTTTTTAGTGAAATGAGAGCTTTCAAGAACCCTTAATGCTGGTCCTTTAGTTGGAGAGACACTTTCACAAGGTTTATTTGTATAGTGTTCCTACGGGCGGATGCCATGTCAGACAAAACAAAGCAAAAATGAGCCCTAGGAAATCCTTGAAATGGTTAACCATGATGTGCCATGCTTATGATGTCATGATTATATTAGAAAATCACAGGTATAGCAAACAACAAACAAGTCAAACCAAGTCCTTAGGTTTAAGGCCTGCATGAGTTTTAAGGTCATACCCTCTTGAAGTTGGATTGGTTCGACCTGTCCTATAAATAGTAACCGGGTTCTCAGGGATCTCAATATCACCGATCTTTCCCCCAACTTTGTTCAATAGGAGATTGACCCGCAACCAAATAAAACTCAAGAGTCAAACCTCAATAAGTGTAGCATTGAGTATTTGTCGACCTTTGGAATACACCAAGGCTGGCCACCTCGCTGCGTCCTACTGGAAAAGTTGTGCGATTAAAGGTTCTAAGGTCAGTTGATGTTTCACGACACCATGCGGCGGCCCCGTACTCTCCCTGATTGACTCAAGGGTTACCGGTACCAACCAAAGTTCCACATCAACGTAGCTACTGCTTCAACCGTGTCAGTATACCCCGCACAGTTCCCTCACAATTTATTGCTACTTACCTAAAAGGTTCTCCCAAGATCCGGGTGTAGGATCTATAATAACCCAAACAATCCCTTAAAAATAAAGTAATCAAGACAAGCAAAAGAAGCAATTTAAATGACCTATATCCTAAGGTTTACCCCACTTATTATTTCCCCAGTAGAGTCGCCAGTTCTGTGATATGGTGGCAGAATCGACTGTTATATTGGTTTGTATTGTGTATTCGCAAATTTCGCGGTAAGCAAGAGTCTCCACCAACTTTTATTTCATCCAACAAAGGAAAAGGAAAAAGAACAGAAAAAACCTTTTTCGAGATGTTTCTGGGTACGGGGGATAAATTATAGAAAGGGAAGGTGTTAGCACCCTTTCTATCTGTGGTTTTCCATGGGCTCTTAGGTACTTGCTCATTTTTAAATTTATTGTGTGTGCTTGTTATGAAAAGGTTTTACTTCGTGATGACTCTTGTATCAGTCCTCAAGAGTGTGATGAAGTTTGTTTTGAAAATTGTTTTGAAAAGTGTTTGTGTGAAAAGTTTTGTTAAGGAATAGGTAGCACCATCGTTGGAGTTTTAAAGGGACGTTCGAAGGGACAAAATAGTCTCTGAAGGCAAAAAGTAAGGATACCTTATCATTTAGAAGGGACTATCGTCATAAAATCAATTCATAGGTGTTGTACCCCAAAATTTGCCCTCCCATTTTTCATAGAAGACACAACCCTAGGGTTTCTCGGATATTCAAGTTGGCTCAGAAATCGATCAGACAGATTCTCTTCTGTGAAAGTAAACCATCAATTAGGGTTTTTTACAATTCTCAAAAGAAAATGAGTTCTCAAAGATCCAATTGGTTTTCACAGGTCGTCATGCTTCCTCAAGGTTGTACTTATGATTTCTTCAAGCTACAAGATTTTGAGATGTTTCTGTCTGTTCATGGTCAGATGTGATGTTGCTCATGGTTTTATCTTCAAAGAATCGGAAGAAATTTGAGTTTGGGAAACTTTAAAATTATCAAATCATCGCAAGGCATTTGATTGATTTTGAATTTTCTTAAAACGCAACTTACTGAAAAGATAATGTTTGTTCTCAGAGCATGATCTATTTTTGACAAGAGATAGAAGTTAAGACTGTCATTTAAGACAATCATGATTGTGGGATCCAGGTTGACCAGCTGATTTGAGTCCTTTAAAAACATTTGCTTGGTTAAGAAATGGAATATACAGTGCGTGTTTGTTTGAAATGCAGTTACAAAATTATTGGGATTACTTGGAATTTAAGTTACCAGACTGGACCATTTTGTTTCAAATATCTTGATTGAGAATTTCAAAAGTCAATTAGGATGCTAAGAGAAATTAAAAGTTATTGTTATTCAAGTGACACCAGAATATTTCATGTTATAACTCAAGATTTTCTCCAATTTCGAACATTTGGTACAAAACAATTTATTCTTTAATACTTTATGTTTTACAACTTATTATATTTAAAGATGAATTGGTACTATTGGATACAACACATCAAAATACCAGAGTAATCTTTCTAAGTTACAAAGAAAATACAAATAAATGTTTGGCCTAGGAGAATTAATCTATGCCTAAATTTGTTTGAAGATTGAAGGCGTATCAAATTCTTTTGTTTATCTCCGAGACTTCCATGCTTGCCACAGATTTCTTGCCTTCCTTGCTTTGTCATATTCAATTGTGCTCACATGAAAACAAAAGAAATAAAAAAACATGGTTAGTGCAAATTATTTGGGCATGAACAGAAAAATTTCCAAAAGGAATTCATCATTAAGGTTTGCAATATGGAATCAGAGTGCTGTTCAATTCATCACACTTTATTTCCCCTAATTGAAAATCACAAGAAGGTTATCCTTCTTGGTTCATAAAAAGAAAGAAAGAAATGCTACAAGCTATCCAAACAAATGCTACAAGTTTTCCAAACAAATTCTACAAGCTGTCCAAACAAAATGCGGAAACTGGACCAAGCAAAATGCACAAACTGAACCAAACAAAATGCTACAAACTGAACCAATTGAAATGCCACAAAATGTCCAAACAGCAGCATTACAACAGGACAAACCAGCAGCATCAACAAAAAATGAGGCATCAATATAGCAAGTAAGAATATAGCTAAGTCAATAAAAGCTAAAACAGGAAGCAGTGCAGCAGTATCGCAAGTATGGCAAAATAAGCAAATAAACAAAGCTTGCTCATGAAGTCATCATTTTCCATGCAAACCTTTCAAAATTAGAAAAAGAGCAAAAAAGCAATTTGCTTTTTTATTGTCATTGAGAGAGAAGAGAGGAAAGAAGTCACTTAGGTTATTGGAATGCACAACCTTGTTGCCCTGCCTATCACAAGTTGCATAGAATTTGCTAGAAAACAAAACTGCAACCAAAAAGCCATAAGGACAATATACTAAAATATTCAAATTTGTTGGTTTACCACCATATTGAAGATGGATATAACAGAAGCAGGGTCAATATAACAAGAGAGGGAAATAGAAAGAAACACAAGTCTCAAGCTAAAAAATAGTCAACCATCATCAAATCAAGAAAAACCTGTTAACTCCCAAAACCTAAACCAAGCCTCAAGCAAAAATACGGTTGACAAGCCTCAAGGCATGTTAACAAAAACCAGTATCCAACTCCCAAAAGCCAAAATCTTACAAAACTATTAATCAACAAAACCAGTAACCAAGAAAAACCTCAAAAAACCTGTAACCAAGTCTCAAACTGAGAAACCTGTTGAACCCTCATCACAACAGAAACAGTAAACCATCAAAACTCTCAAAAACCAGTCACCATCTCCAAGCTCATAAAAACAGTAACCAAGCCAAGCATCCCAAACCTGAACGAGAAGAACTCAAAACCAATAACATCATCAAAAAAAAACTATTAACCATAAAAACTCCCCAAAAACTTGAAACCATCATCAAATCAAGAAAAACATGTAAACTATCAAAAACCAAAATCTCACAAAAACTGTTAACCATTCAAACAGAACCATCATCAAACAACAAAACTGTTAACCATTCAAACAGAACCATCATCAAACAACAAAATTGTTATCCATTCAAACAGAACCATCATCAAACAACAAAAATTGTTAACATAAAAAATCCCCAAACTCAAAAAGCCAGAAAAAAGCATCAAACCCAGAAAAACCATAAAAAGCATTAAAACTCAAACATAGTTACAAAGCCTCATCAAACAATAACCAGGATCACCATCATTCAAAACACAGAGATAAAGAAGAAGTTATCAACAAACCATTGAAACCATCTCTTCCCCTCGCGCAACTTCTGCCGCCACTGAACACAGTCACCGTCTCACCTCTCCCTTTCTAAATCACAAGAAATCGCAAAGCTCCAACAGGTATGGATTCTTCATCTTTCTCATAATTACATAACATATTTCTTCTGCATTTGAATAACAAGGTTAATTAGTCAGAAAAACATGACAAGATAAAAAAATCAACGAAATTTGTAACCTTACCCTTTTTCAAAGAAGATCGTTAGCACTTTATTAGGGAAGCGAGAACGACTGTATTCCGGCAACAGAGAGTGAGGGGGAGGTCAAGGACGAATCAATTTCGTTTCTTTTAGGTTTAGATCTGAAACTAGGGTTTCAAAGAGATACGAATCATGGTGAGATAAAGGTAGCATGTTAATGGAGAGAGCGATTCTATTCGCAAAAGGAAACAGGGACGAGTAGTGAGATAGTTTAGAGATGAACAGAGATGAACAAAAATGGAAGGGATTACAAAGATGATGAGCGGCGCCATGAGTGACAAGGGTTCCAAACCCTAATTTTGTTTTTCCCCTAATCATATACTAAGTTGAGTTTAAGAAGCTTGGGCTTATTTTTTTGTTTATATGTAAGCCCATGCATTTTGCTGGATACACCCCCTTGGTTTGTTCTTTGTTACAGCAAGAATAACACTTTTTTCTTTTGGGCCTCATTCTCAAAATCACTTAAGCCCGTGCGATTTTTTAGTTGTTTTCTTCTTACATACTTTTTTTATTATGCAAATACTAATAAAACTTGAATTATGTTTTTATTAGTTTGATTTAGGTTTTCTTGTAAATAATTTTTATCATTTTCTTTCTTTAATAAATTTTGCTTTTAAATATATTTGACTTAATAAAACACCAAAAAAATATTAGTTTGTTTTTATTTCTTTAGATTTTACTTAAATTAATAAAATAAAAAAAATAAAGAATATAATTTAATCAATTATTTTATTTTTAGAATAGGTTTTACTTTTCTCTTTTCAAGTAAATACTTAACATTTCATTTCCATATTTTGTTGATTTTATTTTCATGGATTATCATAGCTTTATCGCATAGAATTCGATTTGGTTGTATTGCTTGTTATTCGGACCTTTCTATCACATTTGATTCATCCCTATTTGTAAAAAATTGTACCCCCATTCCCGAATACTTTGTAATAGCGTAGAATTTCAATTCCCGCAATTTACTGTTTTCCATATACTGTATAGTAATTAGGTGTGTATGGAAAGATTCAAAAATCAATCGCTAGATGACCTAATCAAAGAATAAAATAAATTGAAACCAACACTTTCACACGCGCACCTCTAGGGTAACCTCCCTCGTTGCTTCGGAAATACAATCATGTCCCTCGAATATGGGACGCTCTAGCAATGACCCTTTGATAAAAAAGATCGTAGTCCCTCGATGACCCTCGATGTTGCCTTTGATTAAAGCGATCTCGTCCCTTACAAAAATTGCTAAAGCGTATCATAAGTTGCTTTCGATGATTGTAAAATTGACTCTCGTCTGTCCCTTCACATCCAACGGTGGGGCTTCTTACCAAATCAATGGTAAGATAGCACCATTAAAAGGAAGAAGAAAAGAACAATTTAAGACCTTTCGAGTAGATATATTCGCCCTTAGTTACTCGCTTGCTCACGATAAAAAACTTTTACACCTACACTCTCATTTCAAAACATTTTCAAAAAGACAAAACATTTTGTATACGTTCTTATAGAGGCGAGAACCATTGCAAAACATCTTTTCAAAACACTTACCGAAACACGATTCACAAACACATCTTTGAACCACTTTTCGAAACAAAAATTTGTATGCGTTCTTATAGAAACGAGAACCATTACAAAGAGATTTTTCAAAATACTTTCAAAGCCCACACCACAAGCACACTGTCAAATGAAAGCAAGTGATCTAAACGAGTAACTAAGAGCCCATGGAAAACCATGGATGAAAAGGGTGATAATACCTTCCCTTTTCATAATCTACCCCCCGAACCCGAGAAATAATCTCGAAAGGTCTTTCCTGTGCTTTTTTACCTTTCCTTTTGGATAAAAGAAAATTCAGTGGCGACTCTTGCTATCCGCACAAGTGCGATCAAAATGCAAAACATCAAGTCAGTTCTCCCACCGTATCACAATAGGCAACCCGAGGTACAAGTAGGGACTATGATCTTTATGACGACTTTGAATCGTAGGTCATTGCTTAGGCATCCCTACATTCGAGGGACATGACCATTATTTCTGATGAAACCGAGTGGAGTAAACCCTAGGAGTTAATATGTGCAAGTGTATTTTTTCGGTTAATTATCTTTGCACAATTTAGGGTTTTCTACTGTTTTAATTTCAGTTTGTCTTTCCATACAATCCTATACATACATCTAGGCAGTTTATAATTTGCGGGAATTAAAATGCGAGAAATTAGAGTCCTAACTATTACAGGGCTTTGGTCAAATACATAATTATTTTGACTGAAAATAAAATGCGGAATTTAAATCCTATTTACATCTATTACAAACTCGGAGCAGTTACAAATAATAATAAAAAGGGGAAATTAAAATGCGCGGTAAATCAAATGCGAGAAATAATTAGACGACCTAAAAATCTAAATTGAGAAAATATTTATGTTATTTTTAAAGAAAAATTAGGTTAAATATAAAATTAAACCTTAAATCTAATTATTTTGAATTATAGTAAAAACATATTAAATTACCCTAATTTAATTAAACTAATCAATTAATTAAAAAAATTTATGAAATTTTTTTTGGATGTTTTTCGTGATTTTTGATTAAATGAAAAAAAACAATTTTTGGTGTTATTTAAGAAAAAATATAAATAATAATTAAAATAAAAAGAATTAAAAATAAATAAAAGAGTAAGAAGTTGGGCCTGTCTAAGCACCCAGGGGGTGTGTTTTGGAATTTTTGTCCAGGCCCATTATGTTGAGCCCAAACATGCGCCAGATCCAGTGTGCTTGTCTTCTGATGATCTATCATGGATCTTCAAAGTTGGGGCGTGGGATCTGCATGGTAATGAATCCAAGGGGCGAGATCCAAGGGCGTGTGGTGGTCTTCAGCACATGGCATGCACTGGATCTGGGATTTTAGTTTCAGAAAATGCAAAAGGTCTGGACCTGGGATCCAACCCAAGTCCTCCCTCTCACATGCCTTATTCCCTTGCCATCTGTGCTAGTTGGTTAGTCATATACTTAATCAAATAAAATAAATATAATGCAAACATAGTGCTTGGCCTAAGAAAACGCGCGTATTTCAAATGGACCAGTGGGACGCTGCCACGCCTTCATCTTCTTCCCAGAAGTTTCGTTTTTGATTTTAGTCTTTTACCTACGGATGGATTCGTCACTATAAGCTATAGTGACGGTTCTTGTGCATGGCTACAAACCTGCAATAACTGAAAACGCAGCACAAGCCAGATAAACATAAACCAAATGTATAGGACGTTCATGAATCATGCCCTGGATTCAATGATGCCCATGATTTGATCTAATTTTGCCTATACAGGGAAACCCCAAAACGAAGCTTGGAAACCCTAGCAATGACTATCTTCCTTCCCTGCACTCAATACTTAATTAAACTATTCAGAAAGCATCGACTACTCATGGAAAACCAGAATACATGATTAAACTACACGAACAAATCCTATATGCACGTAATCAAAATAAAAAAATATGTCAAACCGTGATGTGTATAGAGCGTGGTTCTTGATGGTTCAGAGCCTGGCAAGGATTGGAAAAGCTTCCAGAGACATCCAAGAATGCATTGCAACCCTTAAACCTCCTTGAGAGTGGTTGTGATCTGGAATTCCAATTGAGATTTCTTGATAAAAACCACAAGTTGCTCTAGTCGTTTCCCACAATTTTTATGCCTCTTTATGCTTGGGATGTGTTATGTATATGTATCTCTTTGAATTAGGTTAACAAAAAAGTCCCAAATCCTTGCCAATTATTGGGATTTGATTCCATTACAACCTTGCATTATTTCTTTCCAAATCAAGATAAACCATTCCATTCTCACTCCAATCAACCTTGGCACGATTTGATTCTATTTTACAGCATCAATGAATTGATATTCTATTCAAAATCAAATCAAAAACAAATCTTCCATATTTTATATCATTTATTTGATTTAATTTGATTTTTAAATGATAAAAATCAAAATAAATTAAATGAATAAAGTCAATAATATATGAGAGAGTGCTTGGGTCGTGGACATTGCTAGAGGTAACATGCAAGCATAAAAAGTTAGGCCCATTTGCCAAAAAATGAAATTTTGGGCATATTTGACTTTTGGCAATTTTCCAAAAATAGTCAACTTTGACAATGTATAACTCTTACAATTTTAATCCTAGAGAGGTGTTACTTGACTTTTTATAAAGATTATGGTGTCCCCTAAACAACCCTATTGGTATCATTTCAAATGGGTCCTCCATGTTCACGTAAGAAGCTTGACCCAAAAAGTGTTTTTGTTGACTTTTCAAAAGGACCTACAATGTAGAAATTCATATCTTTTTACGGTTATATTTCTTGAACTTGAGAGATGAATATGAGTTGTAGGAAATTGAATTCCCTTTAAAATGAGCCTTGGATGAGAACTTTCTGATGAAGTATGAGAAAATTATGCTTGGTCAAAGTTTGGTTGACTTTTCCTAAGAAACCCTAATTTAGCAACTTTTGAGTTTTGATGAATTAGGAGCATTCCTTGAGGAATCATGCTCAACCCTTGACAAAATGATGAATATCACTTCAAAATGTTGATGTTCACCAAAAATCTTGAAGTTTGACTGTATGTAGGCCGCAATTGACTTTTGACCTAATATAGTCGATTCTCAAGCATCTGAGCAGTTGACTGAGCAAACTTCTTGTGCAAGGCTTGAAATTTGACATGAAGGGTCTTAAAAACATATTAGGACTATGGATAGCATATGAGGCCTTTGGAGCTCATCCATCTTGATGAAAATGGAAACCCTAGTTGGAGGTTCATTGCTTTTGGAGGGAGTTTGTTTGGTTAACTCTTGGGCATCCTTGAGCAAGTTGAGTATCTCAATGACCATATATTGAGTAAAGTGAGAGGGAAAATTTTGGGGTACAACACATACCGATAAATGAATTTATCCTAGCATGTTATACAATTGAATAACAGCGCAACATAAATAACTACCATCAAACAATTTAAATAAACTAAACATTTCAGACAATCCTGGCATAAATAAATAAAATAATTAAATTAAACCTGAAAATACTATTGCAGAATATTTGGCTGACTTCAGGTGTCTCCCAAAGATCGGTAAAATAAACGAAAAAGAAATAATACGGAAAATATTCGGCAGAGTAATAGTAAAAGCAGAGAAAAGAAAATGTCCCCCAAAAATGGGGATTTTTCGTCCTATTTATAGGCTTGGATACACGCAGGGAGTTGGGATATTTTCTCCTCTGGATTTGCCTCCGTAGCGACCGCTACAAATTGAAGGACTTAATGTAACGGTCGTTACACTCCTTCTTTTGGGGAAAGACTGGCGTGGTAAGGTGTAACGGTCGTTACACCTGGGCTAGGTAATGTGTAACGGTCGTTACACTCCTTTGGGCCCAAAACTTCTTTCTTATTTATTCTTCCAAGGCTTTTTACTTGTAATGCACCCAATTCTGCCACACACCCCTCAATTGCATAATTTCTCTTTGTTTATGGAGATTTTAAATACGATTAGCTCTACTTTTCTTGACTTTCTTCGCACATGCCTTCCAAACATCAAATTCCTGAAAACATAGAAAATACCAGCATAATACGAATAAAGAGTAATTTAATTAATTAAAATGCAGATAAAATTCATGTAAATTGATCCAAATATTCGATACATTTTTGGTTTATCACTTTCCTTCAGCACACAAGGCCAAGACTTCTTTAGATTTGCCGTCAATCCACTAGGAAAAAAGCTCCCTTCAACCCAGAAGTCAAATACCTCCTTCATGCCTGATTCGATTCACTAGGCAATGGCATCTTTTACGCTTGCTTTGATCTGCCTCATGCTAGCATTCACAAGGCATTGGCTGCCTTTGTTCCAGCTTTGCTGGGAAATGGTCCCCTTTGAAACAGTTTTTCATACTTCGACGCGCATGTTAGTCCCTTCGAAGGAACATTCATGAAGTCCCTTCGAAGAAGCATTCATTGGTCCATTTGAAGGACACATGGTTGCTTAATACAAGCTTTTATTATGATAGGTCTTGGTTCTACATATGGCCAGGCCCAGGCCTCTTGTGCATTAGCATTCGAAGGTGGTGACAAATGAGGTTTTCGATTGGCCATATTGAAGTTTTCGTTTGAGTTGTTTGAATCAAGCAGCTAGGGCAAGTAGATAGACTCAATTGAAGAAGCTCTAATAAGGAGGTTTCTGAACACTTTAAATCAAGACTCTAGGCCACTCGAAGGAGGCATTCAGAGTCATTCGAAGGAGGCCATTCAAAAGGCAAATGTGTCCAGGTTCATAGAAAATTCAAAAGGGGACAAGAAACCATGTCTTTGGAAAAGTTTCAAAGTGATATTTATGGCCTTAAAACACTAACTTAATGTCTGTTTATTCCGTTTCCCTCTTATCCCCTCCATCCCCTCTATATAAGGAGCACACTAGTAAGCTCAAATAGGCCGAAGGAGACATACACACAAGAAAGAAATACACGCACACGTTGCCTCATAAGCCATACTAAAGCTATCAAAATTCTCATAAGTAATCCTAATTGAAGGAACTTTCAGCAACGTTCCCAATCACTCCCAGAAGTTTGCAGGAAGCGTTCCTAAACACTAGCCAATAAACGCCCAGAAGTGCCAAATCGAAGCCTCCCATCGGTCGTAAACTTTCAAATTCATGTTTATGATTTCATAATGCATTAATGTTTGTTCAATATTTTATTCATGCTCAGGACATCATGTAAATCTGTTCGATTCGTATTCAGAGCTAAGGGTCTGGGTTCGACTCCAAGTCCACATTTTTGTTTTCTTTTTCCTCCAACACCCATACTGCAGATCTGGCCTAAATAAACCAATATACGCAGGATCGAAGGACATGGGTTCGACACCTAGGTCATATTTTTTGCTAATATTTATCTTGCAGGTCTAGATTGAGAATCCATTCCTTCCCCAAATTGAAAGGAATAACTTCCTCCCATGAATCGAAGAAGATATCTTCCTTACCTGGATCGAAGAAGACATTTTCTCTCCCTGATTCGAAAGAACCATATCTTTCCCAGGATCGAAAGACTGTTCCTCCTCTAGATCTAAAAAAGCCTCTACTCATTTTCTTATTTTTTGTTTTTTGCTTATTTCTTTTATTTTCTTGCCTCATGTTTTATTAACATTAAAACCAAAATCACAAAAAAATAGGTTTAGTCTTTTTTTTAATTAAAATTATTTTGTTAACTAATTAATTTAATTACTTTAACATCTTTCTTAAAATAAAATTAAATCGACTTAGACTTTACTTTCTGAAAATAAATAAAAACAAACAAAAGATTTCTTCTCCCTAGGATTTTTAGACGTTTTTTCTCAATTTTTATGTATTTATTTATTTTTGCACTTTTCATATTATTGTAACTGCTCAGGGGGGATGTAATAGAAATTAACTAGGATTATTTACCGCTTTTCTTCATTCATCAAAGTTTTTGGACATGTAATTAATCCCCAAAGCCATGTAATAGCGTAGGATTTACATTACTGCACTTTTAATTCTTGTACATATATTAACTGTTAGATGTATGACTAATAGGATTGTATAATAATATTAATAATCAAACGTTAGCAAACTTAACACAAGACTAAAATAACTGAACATAACACACCATGCACATATACACCTCTAGGGTACCCCACTTTGGTTGCCTTCGGAAATAAAATAGTCATGTCCCTCGAAACAGGGACGCTTTAGCAAAGACTCGTAAATCAAAAAGATCATAGTCCCTCAGTTGTAACCCAAAATTCCCCTCCCATATTCCTCAAAAACATTGCAAGAAGAATCTCCAAGTTGCTCAAGGTTGCTCAAGAGTTGGTCAGACAAGCTATCTCCTAAGGCAGTCTACCACAGATTAGGGTTTTGTGTTGCAACAAGGTCCTTGAATCCAAATGACCTCAAGTGCTCCCAAATGTCCTAATATTCTCTTAAGATTATCCATGTCAAGTTTCAAACCTTGCAGAGGAAGTTTGCTCAGTCAATTGCTCAAAGGTCCAAAAATCGACTGTGCTAGGGCAAAAGTCAACAGTGACCCAAATACAGTCAAACTTCAAGATTTTTTGTCAACATTTTCATTTTGAAGGTTATTTCATCATTTGATCACGGGTTGATCATGATTCATCAAGGATTGCTCAAAATTCATCAAGACTCAAAAGTTGCTAAATTAGGGTTTTGTAGGAAAAGTCAACTCAACTTTGACCAAGCATAACTTTCTCATATTTTATTATAAATGAGCCATCCAAATCTCATTTTGAAGAGGATTCAATCCCCTACAATCCATCTTCATACCCCAAGTTCAAAAAATTCACTCACAAGAAGTTATGAATTTGGACATTATAGGTCATTTTTGAAAGTCAACAAAAACACCTTTTTTTCCAAAGCTTATAACTTGAGCATGGAATATAAAAATGCGATTATACCAAAAGGGTTGATTAAAGGACATCTCAAGCTTTCTAGAACGTCCAAGAACATCTCCAAAAGTTCAAAATTGAAGAAGTTATGCATTGTTGAAGTTCGACTTTTTTGCAAAATTACCAAAAGTCAACTATCCCTAAAACTTCAAATTTTGTCAAATGGACCCATTCTTTTTCACTTGTTTTGAGTTTGCATTATAGCCCACGTTCCCTAGCTTCAGCCATGTGACCATATCTCATTTTTATTATTTAATTTGATTTTTATTTGAATTTATTCATTTTAAATCAAATTAAATCACATAAAATCAAATACATTGATAACCAAAGATTTTTTTGTTGATTATAGGCTTCAATGGACAGCTAGCACATCTCCAAACTCGTATCAAGGCATAAGTGTACAAGAAGATATGATTTGAATCAAATTTAGAAAGGTTTAATGGTGGAATCAAATCCAATTCATGTGCATTGATATGGAGAGATTTGGACCATGATTCTTACCCTAATGCAAAGCACAATACATAAGGAAGCAAAAGCACACGAAATAGGCGTTGGGAAGTGTGGGAAGAGGTAGAACAAAAGTGCAAAAATTCACAAAAAAGTGAGAGATTAAAGTCCAAGTTAGAGGCAGTTTCAGGACACGAGAGTGGTCTCAATCGCTTCCTGGACATTCACATAAGCCATTCCAATCAAAATCATGCATCCTCAGGCTCCCAAACGCACTGTAAGTCTCGCGTACCGCAGCCCTGTTCTTGAATTCGATTTGACTTGTTCTTTCATCATTTGAGAAAACTAATGGCATATTCATGATCACAAGATCATTTCGAAACTTTCTGCATCATTTAATTTCATTCATATGACCTGTTTTGCAAAACGCCATGGCTAGGGTTTTGTTGTTGTTTTTAGGGACTTTTGTTTCAGGTGAAATTGAGACTCAAGAAGAACATGGTTTTGATCAGGAGGCCATGACGAATTGAACCATGGTCTTGGAATGGATTTATATGGCCTGGAGAGAATTTTAGAATAGACATGCGCTTTTAGCTGCGGATTCAAATTCGCAGGTATTTTTTTTACAGGTCTGAGGACAGGGACGCTGAGGTGTCCTTCGTTCACTGGCCATTTCAAATCTTGGCGCGTTTTATTTTTTTTTCTGACCAATAATTCTTGTTTTATTATATTATTATTGATTTATGTTAATATAACAAATGAAGCAATATGGTGTAGTGGCAAAGCAAGTGTGCATATCTCCTTCAGGACCTGGGTTCGAATCCCAGGTCCCCCACTTTCTCAATAATTTTGGTTTTCAGGTATTCCCATGCGTGCTCAATCTTGCAGCCTACCATGCACCCTCATCCATCCAAATGCCAGATGGCCAAGAGTCAGATCTGGTGGCCAAAAGCTGGAGGTCCGCCATAGTCCAGTCAATGCATGCATACTGCATCCCAGAAAGTCAAAAAGGCCAGCTGATAATGGGCCACAAAATTTCTATCAACACCCCAAAAAAGGCCCAAATTCTACTCCTCTCTTATTATTTATTTTTGTTTATTTACTTTATTTGTTTTATTTAATTCTCTAACCAATCAAAAAATTCTTTTTTATTAAATAAAATCACAAAAAATATTTTTTATTTCAATCAAATTTTTAACTTTTATTTTTCTTAATAAATTTATTAACTAACTAGGTTTTTAATTAGAAAACTTTAATTTATTTTTGTAAATAATTTTAATTAATTAGATTTAATTAGATATTAACCACTAATTTAATCATTTTTAATTTCTTTCCTAAATAATCAAAAACTCCAAAAATAATTTATTTTTCATTTAATTAATTTATTAATTTAATTTAGTTATTTAACTTAGGATTAATTTCTTCCTTAAAATAAAAACAAAAAAAACAAAAAAAAAAGACATTTTCTTTAATCAAAAGGGTCAAAACCCTAAAATTTCTCACTCGATTTAAATTCCCGCGCGCTTTATTTATTTTTATCCAATAATGTATCTGCTTCTGGATTGTAATAGTTAAATAGGACATTTGATTATTTTTATCGCTTTATTTTATTTTTCAAAGGGGTTTGTCTTTGGCGATGTAAATACCCGACGCCTTGTAATTTAAATTCCGCAAATTATAACTGATAGATGTTTGATAATAAGACTTTCATGACAAGACTAAATGCTAATCTTAAAATCAAATTAGATCACCCTTCACATGTACAAAGATAAAAATAAACTGAAAACGACACACTCGCACATGCGCACTCTTAGGGTATACCCCACTTGATCGCCTTCGTACGCGGTCATTGAGTATAGGTAGTTTTAGAGGTCGCCCTCTTGTCTAAAGATCATAGTCGACTCGAAATGGTTGCCTCAGATATTGTTGCCTCAAACAAATGATCTAAGACATTAGGGTTACCGCTAAGGCGTCCCAACATTGCTTTAGTGACCGCATGTCCCTCATTCGAATTGACCCTCAAACTCCAACAACGGTGCTACCTACTCATTAATAGTAGGATAGCATTGTCTAAAGGAAATTAGCATAGAACGATTCCTTTTTCGAGTAGGTAGATAACTCTTAGATACTTTCTCTTTCAAAAACAAAAACTTTTCACACTTACACTCTTTTACAAACAAGTTTTCAAAAACACTTCATTACACTCTTGAGGACAGAAGCAAGAGTTAAATCGAAGTTAAAATAAAAACTTTTCAAAACCCACAAGCACGAAGAAAACATTTTGAAAATGATGAGCAAGTACCTAAGAGCCCGTAGATAATTGTGGATAGAAAGGGTGCTAATACCTTCCTTTTCTATAATCTACACCCCGTACTCAGACATAATCTCGAAAAAGGAATTTTTCTGTGCTTTTTTCCTTTCCTTGTTGGATAAAATAAAAGTTGGTGACGACTCTTGCTTACCGCGACATTTTGCAAAAACAAACGCAAAACGCAAACCAGTATTCCAAAAACAGTCAGTTCTTCCCACCGTATCACAGAACTGGAGACTCTGCTGGGGAATATATAAGTGAGGTGTACCTTAGGAATAGTTAATAATGTTTTCAATTGCTTGACTTGTATGCTTTATCTTTGTGGGTTGAATCAGAGTTACTATAGATCCTAACCCGGATTTGGGAGATACCCTTTAGGTAAGTAGCAATAAACTGTGAGGGAACTGTACGGCGTAGACCGATACGGTTGAAGCAGTAGCTACGTTGGTGTGTCACTTTAGTATGTACCGATATCCCTTGTGGCGCAACGAGGAGAATATGGGTCTGCTAAGGGGTCATTAAGCACCAACTGACCTTAGAACCTTTAATTGACCAACTTGGCCATAGAACAGTAGCAGTATGCTACACTCATTGAGACCAAACTCTCGCGATGATTATGGCTGCAAGAAAAGGTTGCTAAATTGGAATTATGACCGATCGAGGGTGGTCAGTGATATTGAGATCCTCTAGAACCCGGTTACTATTTTAGGACAGGTTTGAACTAACTAAACTGAAAGAGGGTAATACCTAAACTCCTTGCCAGCTTGAAATCTAAGGGCTATCTGTGTGACTTGTTTTCCCTTATCATGTTTGCTATCTGTGAATACTTGTGATGTGTTTCTATCATAACATCATGCATCATGACATTGCATACATCTTGCATCAAGACTAATCTATTTCAAAGACAGAGGGGATTCATCTTTGTTCTGTTTTGTAGGTCATGGCACCCATGCATAGAAACACTATTCGGATCAACTTTGTCCAGATTCCCACTCAGCTTAAGGAATTGGTTGCAAAGATGCCAGATACTTCTTCCTCTATCAGAAGACATGGGCACCTCCTTGGTTTGGTCACCTCCAAGATGGATGAACAGATGATGAGTGTCTTAGTCCAGTTCTTTGATCCACTGTACCATTGCTTTACTTTTTCGGACTACCAGTTGGTCCCCACCTTGGAAGATTTCTTTGATCTACTCGGTATCTCTATTCTGGAGCAGACCCCGTTTACAGGTTGGGAGAAGATCCTTAGGCCGGAAGAGATTGTTGCAGCCCTCCATCTGACAAAGGCTGAGGTAATGTCAAACTGGGAAACTAGAAGTGGGACAAAGGGCTTCTTGACTAAATTCTTGGTTAGTAAGGCTAATCAGTTCTGGGACAGTCTAGACTTCCAGGCATTTGAAGACATTTTGGCTCTTCTCATATATGGTTTAGTGTTGTTTCCTAACTCAGATTCCTTCGTCAACATGAACGCAATGAATATTTTTATGTCCGGTAATCCTGTGCCCACTCTCTTAGGTGACATTTTGCACTCTCTTTATGCATGTACCGCTCGGAAACGGGGAACCCTTATGTGTTGTGCACCATTGCTGGCGAGGTGGTTTATTTCTCACCTCCCCAAATCAGTTTTGAAGAACAAGGAAGGCATGGTTTGGGCCTACAGGGTTATGTCTCTCTCTCATAATGACATCATTTGGACTATCAGGGGTATGGAATACGTGGCCATTATTGATCGCTGTGGGGAATACCCAAATGTTCCACTACTAGGAATCAATGGAGGGATCACCTATAATCCATATTTGGCCTTACGTCAATTTGGGCGAGCTAGGAGGGAAGGACCTCATGAGTTGCTAATGCCAAGTATTGCCTTTTATTTCCAAGGGGATAGTGACGAGCAACGCCGTAGGTTCATACAAGCTTGGGATAGGGTACACAGGTCTGATCCACACGAGCTGGGTGCGAAGACTTCTCTACCATGGAACCATATCTCCGATGGGTTCGTATACATGCCCAAAAGCTGGGAATTCCATACAAAGTTGTCTTGCCTGTGATAGTTGAACTTGCTGATGAAGAAGAGGTACCTCCTACCATCCTCCACCCTTACATGCCTACTGACATTGGGGCATTGAAGAGGTCCTGGATGCAGCTGAGGGAGGAGCGGGATACTTATAAAGAAAAGTATCACGAGCAAGAGCGAAAGATCCTGAAGTTGACAAGGCAACTGGAGAATGAACAGATCCTCAATGACTATGTCAGCACCAAAGGCAAACGACCGTGGGAGCCCTGATGGCTTTTGATTATTTCTAGTTTTGATTTGTTTTTCAGTATTTCCTTTTTGTAACGCCTTAAATGCATCTGTTGAACATTTGAATTCAAAGTTTATCTAATAAAAGTGTGTTTTATTTTGGTTTACGAATTTGAATCTCTAAAGTCTTTAAAATCATATCATGCGCATTTCATTCCATGCACCTCATAACAGGTACCCTTACAGGTTTTCTCATCTTCTTCGTTGTTTATTTCAGCACATCATGTCTGCTGAAATATCAACTGATTAAGCTATCAAGGCTCTACAATCTCAAAACGCTCAATTTTAGGAAATGCTCATGAATTTGGCTAAGGGTCAGCAAGATCTGAAGACCCTTATCTTAAAGGATAAAAAGAAGAAGAAGAAGAAGACAGTCCTCCTGAACATGGGTCACAGGTTTGGAAACAGGCTGCGAGATGAAGTCAATCTATCCCACACATCTGGAGGGGGAGAAAACCAAGAAGAAAGGAGGGTTCCTAGCCCTGTGGTATCTGACCATGAGACTGACTTTGACGAAGACCAGTATCCTCCGGCTGAGGATAGGTATAAACAGCTTGAAGACCATTTAAGTCCGATGGAGATTCAGAAGGTCCCTGGGTTGGACTTTGGTGATCTAGGTTTGTCATCTGGGGTGGTGATTCTCCACAAGTTTAAAGCACCAGCCTTTGCTAAATACGATTGGGTCTCTTGCCCAAAGTTGCACCTCTGTTCGTATGTTAGAAAGATTCAGCCATACACCGCTGACAAGAATCTCTGGATCCACTTCTTTCAAGACAGACTCTCAAGGACTCAGCTTGAATGGTTTTACCAGCTGGAAGGAGCTAGTATCCGTAATTGGGAAGATTTGGTTGTTGCTTTCTACAGGCAGTACCAATACAATGCCGACCTTGCTCCCACGCGTACCCAACTCCATGGTATGTCTATGGGTGCAGGTGAAGGTTTCAAAGACTACGCTCAGAAGTGGAGGGACCTTGCTGGAAGAGTGCAACCACCCTTGGCTGATAGAGAGCTAGTGGATATGTTTCTGGGGACCTTGTCTAGTCCGTATTTCAACCATCTGATTGGAAGTTCATCGTCCGGGTTTACTGAGCTGATTATGATCGGGGAAAGAATTGAGGCTGGTATCAAATCTGGTAAAATACAGAAGGGTGCTTCGTCAAGCACCAAGAAGAAACCTTTTAAGAAGGAATCCACTGTTATTTACAGTTCAAAAAGCCAAAATAGACTTGAACGCCGCCAAGCTGTTAATGCAGTTGTTATTTCAAGACCAGTTGTTGCTGCACAACGCAATAATCAGCCAAGGGCCGAGAGACCACAAAGATAATTCACTCAGCTCAACATGACTTTGTCTCAGATTCTGCCACAATTATTGAAGACCAACTTGGTGATTCCGAAGGAGGCCCCAAAGAATCCCAATACAACATCGCCTATGTACAACCCAAACGCCCGTTGTGCTTTTCATTCTGATAGCCCTGGGCATGATACGAACGATTGCTGGGTTCTAAAGAATAAAGTGCAGGACTTGATTGATGCTAAAGAGATTCAGTTCGAAGCACCTGAAAGACCTAATGTTGTAACTGCTCCCATGCCCAAGCATGGAGTGAATGCTGTAGAGGAAGACTCGTTTGTGGTTTCTGTGAAAGACATTGTTACTCCATTATTGACTGTGAAGAAGAACCTTTTGCTAGCCGGTTTATTTCCAGGGTATGACGAAGGTTTCCGTATGTGTTCCGTCCTACCTACCGGTTGCCATCTTTTAAAGTCAGGTGTCCAACGCCTGATGGATAATAAAGAAATTCTATTTGAGAAGATTTTTGTTCCTTTAGTTCCTACTGAAGAAGTTGTTATAATCACCATTTTCGACAATTCTTCCAAGGCTTCCTCGAGGAAGCCTGTTAGAATTAAATTTGTTCCAAGAATCGCTCCCTTGATCATCACTGTTCCTGGGCCTATCCCCTATACATCTGATAAAGTTGTCTTGTGGCATTACGAGGCTGACGTATAATACCACGGAGTTAAACAAGATCCGAATGTTGATACTGACATCAGCAATATTGTTGGACCTGCCAAAGTCACCCACAGCGGAAGACTTTTCTCCCCCGAGATCTCTCCACCAGTTGTTCGGAAGCCTGTCGTTGTTATACCTGCTAGTGCACCTGATACTATCCCTGTTCAAGTTCCCATTCTTACCCCTGTTATCGAGTCATCTGATACTCGGGGCAAAGGGACCACTGATGAGCCCGCCCGGACGGAGGCACCGAAGAGGATTACTGTTGAAGCTTCTAGACAAGAGATGGAAGAAATTTTGAAGATCATCAAAAAGAGCGACTATAATGTAGTCGAGCAGCTGGGGCAAACCCCGTCCAAAATCTCTATGTTGTCTTTGTTGCTATGCTCAAAAGCCTATTCCAAGGCTCTGATTGCCTTCCTGAAGACTGTGCACGTGTCGCAGGAGACATCAGCTGATCAGTTTAAGGACTGCGTGGCTAGTTTGACAGCAGATAATGGGTTGGGTTTCTCCGACGTAGACTTGCCTACTAAGGGGAGGAATCACAATGATGCCCTGCATGTCTCCATTGAATGCAGGGGAACTACTCTAGCTCATGTATTGGTGGATACGGCGTCTTCGTTGAACGTTTTTCCTAAGAAAGCTTTGGACCGGTTAGACTGTGAGGGGTTGGAGCTGAGGCCATGTAACATTGTTGTTAGGGCCTTTGATGGGTCAAAGAGAATGGTACATGGAGAAGTGGATATTCTAGTGAAGGTTGGTTCTCAGATCTTTGCGTCTACTTTCTATGTGATGGACATTCGGCCATCCTATTCTTGTTTGCTGGGTCTCCCATGGATCCACAAAGCTGGGGCAGTCACTTCTACGCTCCATCAGATGCTGAAGTACCCAGTCAAGGGGAAAATTATGACGGTACGAGGAGAGGAGGAGTACATGGTGAGCCACCTCAACTCTTTCCGATATGTGGAGATGGATGGGGAGTTCATTGAGACTCCGTTTCAACATTTTGAAGAAGTGCCCCAGACGCTGGCATCAACTGAAACGGTTACTGAAGATCCTCCCATGAAGATGGCTTCCTTCAAGGATTCCCGGGCTGTGGTTGAGAAAGGTGGGTGTGCGAATTGGGGCCAACTCCCTGATTTTGCACATAAGACTAACAAGTTTGGTTTGGGTTTCACTGCAGAAGCTCAAAGGGTTGTTCGGAGTGCAAGGACTGGAAGACCTCCCCTGTTTATCAGCAATTCAAGAGTAAATGCCATTGAAGACGATGTTGAAGAATCTGAATTCGACAGTTGGATATATCCTACTACTGATGATGGACTGAGCAATTGGACAGCAAAAGACTTCACCCCAATTTCTTTTATTACCCAGTAATGAGACTTTTTGTTTTGAATTTGTAACAGACAATTTTTAAACTTTACGGCCCGGTGTCTTACCCGGGGCACCGTGGTTTTATTTGTGAGGGCTTTATGTGTGTCATCTACATATATCATTAATAAAAGCATTGGACGTTTCTTGCATTTCAAATTTTGCGCTCCTTGTTTTTCTTTTATATTGCAAAATAGCTATTTTACACACACTCACATATACAGGTCAACATCCACTCTGGATCCCACTGATAGTGACTCTGCTACTGCCGGTTATAACTTCGAAAATCCGATCAACTTAGCCGAAGACGAAGGTGAGGATGATTGCGAAGTGCCTGGTGAACTTGCTAGACTGTTACTTCAAGAAGAGAGGGCCATACAACCGCATGAAGAGCCAGTGGAAACAATGAATCTGGGTACAGAGGTAGACAAGAAAGAGGTCAAGATTGATGCAAATATGGAAGCTAGTGTTAAGCAATGATTGATTCAGATGTTGCATGACTATGTTGAGATCTTTGCCTGGTCTTATGAAGATATGCCTGGGTTGGATACCGATATTGAGGTTCACCGATTGCCTACCAAGGAAGATTGTCCTCCAGTGAAACAGAAGGTTCGCCGAATGCGCCCGGAGATGTCATAGAAAATCAAGGCTGAAGTTATGAAACAGTTTGACATCGGTTTTCTAGCAGTTACTTCTTATCCTCAGTGGGTGGCCAACGTGGTTTCTGTGCCGAAGAAGGATGGTAAGGTTCGAATGTGTGTTGACTATAGGGATCTGAACAGGGCAAGCCCCAAGGATGATTTCCCTCTGCCTCATATCGACGTTCTGGTTGACAACACCGCAAAACATAAGGTCTTCTCCTTTATGGACGGTTTCTCTGGTTATAATCAGATTAAAATGGCTCCCGAGGATATGGAGAAGACAACCTTTGTTACTCAATGGAGTACCTTTTGCTACAAGGTCATGCCTTTTGGATTGAAAAATGTTGGGGCAACGTATCAGCGTGCCATGGTCGCTTTGTTCCATGACATGATTGTGATCGGTGGAAATAGAACTGACTGTTTTAAAGCTGGTTCGTGAAATGTCGCGGTAAGCAAGAGTCGCCACCATCTTTTATTTTCTCCAACAAGGAAAGGACAAAAGCACAGCAAAATTCCTTTTCGAGATGTTTCTCGGTTCGGGAGGTAGATTATAGAAAGGGAAGGTGTTAGCACCCTTTCTATCCATGGTTATCCACGGGCTCTTAGGTACTTGCTCTTATGTTTTCAAAAGATGTTTTGCTTTTAAATGTTTGTGGGTTTGGAAAAAGTTTCGTTTGAAAAATTTCTAAGTAACTCTTGTATCTGTCCTCAAGAGTGTATGAAAAATTTGTTTGAAAACTTTTAGAAAGTGTCAGTGTGAAAAGATTGTTTTGTTTGTTTTGAAAAGATCAAGTACCCATGAGAATCTACCTACCCTAAGGAATTAGGCTGTGTAAGAGTCCTTTAAACAGTGTTATCCCACTATTGAGAAGTAGGAAGCACCGTCGTTGGAGGTGTTCGGGTCAATTCGATTATTAGGGACAGTGTGTGGTCACCGAAGCAATAGTAGGACACCTTAGAAGTAACCCTAATGTCCTAAATCCTTTTATTTATCCGAGGCAACCGTTTCGAGGCAACTGGATCTAAGACAGGAGGGCGACCTCTAAGACACCCTATACTTGATGACCACATCGAGGCAACGAGTGAGGCGTACCCTAGAAGTGGCATGTGCTTGTGTGTTCAATTCAGTTTATGTTTATCTTTGATCATGCAATTGTGAGCTACGAGTTGTTTTTAATTTGTCATTCAGTCTTTCATGCGTATTAAGAGTTAGGAGTGCGGAGAATTAAAGTGCAGGAATGTAAAGCTACGCTATTACAAGGCGCGGGTCTATACATCGCCAAAAAACAAAGACCTGTTTTGATAAAAGTGCGGAAAGTAAAGAAAGCAATAAACCTAATTACTATTCCATTCTTGAAACAGTTACATAATAATCAAAATATAAAAATAACGCGCGAATAGAAATTAAATTGGAATGTCCTAGGGTTTTCGACCCTTGAGAAAATTATGAGTTTTTTGTCCTTTTGTATTAAATTAAAATTAAACCTAAATCTAATTATTTAATTATTTACAAGAAAAATATTTTTTATGTTTTTGTATTTTAATGAAAATAAAGAAAAAGAGAAATTAAAGGTCAATAACCCTAGTTCTAAGTTTATTTTAATTATTAATAAAATGTTAAAGTTAACCTAATTAACTCAATTAATTAATTTATATTTTTTATGTACACAATAATAATAATTAATAAAAATAATGATAAGAAAATGTGATTGAAAATTTGTCAAACCCTAATTCTACATAATTTTTACTTATTGAGAAAAACATTAAAATTAAGCCTAAATTAATGGTTAGTATTTATTTACAAAAATAATTATTAATAGTAAAAAATAATGAACAACAAAAATATTTATAATTTTGATTTCTGGATTTATCATGAAAAATTAATTTGGTTATGAATTAATAATGATAATTAAATAATTAAAAGAATTAGAAGAAAAGAAAATAAAAGAAAAAATAGCAAACCAAGGGGGTATGTTGACCCAATATGGAGGTGAATTTGTGAAATTCTGGCCCAAGAACACCAAGCCCCTTGTTGACTTTCATGATCAGGCGCTTACTGGTTGACTGGGGTGCATGATAGTCCTCCTTTCTTGGCCTTCAGATTGTTGATCATGGCCACTTGGCATGTGGAGCGCTGAGGTTTATGGTGGACTATTGGACATGCGCTGCATTGGAACGTGTTAGGAAAAATATTAACAATGATATGGGGGACCTGGGAATCGAACCCAGGTCCCAGTGCTCCTCGCTTCAGTGCCTTTGCCAGTTGAACTATGATGCGCGTTTGTTAAACAAATGAATAACAAATATTATATACAAAAAACAAATATTATGATGCAAAACAAAAATAACGCGCGCTAAGTTTGAATCAACCAACAGAATGGTTCCACGTCTCGTCTTCTTCATCTTTTCCTGTAAAACAAAAACAAGATAGCGGGGGTTTTTAACCCCCACTAACTACGACAACGAAAAATAACGATTAGAGTTAGGGGCAATATAAAAAGGGCGCGATGGTTGGGTTGAATTCATCTGGCCTTGACGAATTCAACCATGCACGTTTCAAGATCCAATTTTTCAGCATGTGCAAAGCCCTAAAATCCAAGCTTCGAAACCCTAATGTTCTTCAATGGTGGTTTTCAACTCAGAGCGCCATAATCAAATTGGATTATACCAATAGCTTCAGGATGTTCTGATTAACATAAATCAATCCAAAAAAATGGTTAAAAACGCATGAATAATGATATGCAATTATGGAAAAAGGTCCAAACCGTGGGACTTGTTGTGAACGATTCTGATAGCTTCAAGGTTCGTTTTTAATTGCAAACTGTTTCTGGAGACTCAGGCAAGGTGTTTGAATCAAGAAGAGGCTTTGAATTCGCCTGGAAGACTGATTTCAGTTTTGAACTTTTCTTGATTTTTTTAGAATTTGATTATGGTGTTTTAGCAGCTCTTGCCCGTTCTAATGAATAGGGTTTGCTTCAGCCTTTGTATGTGAAGAGAATTAGGTCATCTTTAGGCCCATACATCCATTGTATTCAAGTTTCATTATGTGATTGCCAATCAAATCTTTTTCAATAATTTTTCTTTTATAAAACCTTGCCAATCATGGAGATTTTGATGTCTTTGAGGTGCACACGAATTGCCAGCTTTCCCTGATCTCATTTACCTCATACAAAGATTTGAAAACCATGTTTTGGTATTTTCCTATAATTAAATTAATTAAATGAATTATTAATCAATTAAAAATCCAAATAATTAATAAAAATAGGAAAATAATTCCAATTAATCTTAATGGGTCGTGCATAAGCCTTGGGTAAAGATTCAAGAAGGAATTTGAGGCCCATTAGCAAAAATGAAGTGTTTTAGGCAAAGTTGATTTTTGAAAGTTCCCCAAAAATTTCCCAACTTCTCCAATGCATATCTTGCTCAATTTTGAAGCTATGAACATGTTCTTGGACATTTTGGAAATTTCTTGAAGTCCTCTAACCAATGCCTTTGGTCCCATGTCATTTTAATTTACCAATCTCAAGTTATGGTCTTTGACTTAACATGCCTTTTTGTTGACTTTTGAAATTGACCTATAATGTTGAAATTGATAACGTTTTGTGAGAGCATTTATTGGACTTGGAATGTGAAGATGAGTTGTAGGAAATGTCATCCCCTTCAAAATGAGCATTGGATGGGATTTTTCTGATGAACCATGAAAAAGTTATGCCTTGGTCAAGTTACAGTTGACTTTTTAACTGTCCAAAAATAACAACGTCTTGCATCTTGATGATTTTTGAGCCATACTTGTGGAATCATGATCAAGACTTGATCAAATGATGATTGTGGCTTCAAAATAATATGTTGACCAAAAATTTTAACTTTTGACTGTCAAATGACCATTTTACCCCTGCAGTTGACTGTGAAGCAATTAGGGCTTTTGACTGTGCAACTTGATGTTGTGAGTCTTGAAACTTGACATATGGATGTTTGACAATGTATATAGGCATATGGGACTTGATTGGACCCTTGTAAACCTCAACCTCCTTGCAAGAACCAAAACCCTAATTTTGACTGTGTTAGGAGGCAATTGGACTGTGCAACCCTTGAGAGATTTTGAACCGTTTGGAGATTGATCTTGACAAATCATGAAGAATATGGGAGGGAAAAATTTGGGGTACAACAGTTGCCCCTGTTCAATCTTCTTAGACCTGAGGATGTAGATTGGCTTGCGTGCCTTTCGTGATCCGAAGGTGGAAGATGATTGAACACTAGAGTGCCCAGAAATTTGCACTCACATAGTAGAGTATCAGCAATGTGATGGCGGGAATGGGCTTACAGATGCCATTTGGAGATATGATGGACAGGAGTATGGGCTTATAGATGCCATCTGAAGATGTGACAGAACCTTATCAGGAATGGGCTTATATATGCCATTTGGAAGTGTAATGGATAGTTGAATCTGAATAAGAAATAGAATAGCTTCCGTGTCTGGAGCATATCTAGTATGTGTCTAATTGCTGACGTCTGAACGAGTAGTAGAATGACCGCCTTGTCTGGGGTATATCCATACTGCATCTGAAAGGGTGACAGAATGTCATATGAGTCTGGATCATATCTGGAATGTCTTTTGAATGAATCTGGACTAAACAATAGAATAGCATCCGGGTCGGGAGTGTCTCTAAGCTATATCTGAAAGGAACTCTGGAATAAGTATCAGAAAGTCGCCATGCCTGGGTCGCAACTGAACTATCTCTAGAAGGAATCTCTGAATAAGCAATAGAATAGCATCCGGATCTGGAGCATCTGTAGGCCATCTCTGGAGAGAAATCTGAATAAGCAGTAGAATAACATCCATATCTGGAGCATTTCCAAGCTATCTCTGAAAGGAAATCTGAATAAGCAAAAGAATAGCATCCATATATGGAGCATTTCCAAGCCATTTCTGGGGAGAAACTCTGAATAAGCAAAAGAATAGCATCCATATCTGGAGCATTTCCAAGCTACCTCTGAGAAGGAACTTTGAATAAGCAAAAGAATAGCATCCGGATCTGGAGCATCTCTAAGCTATCTCTGAAAAGAAACTCTGAATAAGCAAAAGAATAGCATCCGGATCTGGAGCATCTCTAAGCTATCTCTGAAAAGAAACTCTGAATAAGCAAAAGAATAGCATCCGGATCTGGAGCATCTCTAAGCTATCTCTGAAAAGAAACTCTGACTAAGCAAAAGAATAGCATCCGGATCTGGAGCATCTCTAAGCTATCTCTGAAAAGAAACTCTGAATAAGCAAAAGAATAGCATCCAGATCTGGAGCATCTCTAAGCTATCTCTGAAAAGAAACTCTGAATAAGCAAAAGAATAGCATCCGGATTTGGAGCATTTCCAAGCTATCTCTGAAAATAAACTTAGAATAAGCAAAAGAATAACATCCATATTTGGAGCATTTCCAAGCTATATCTTTAAACAACTCTGAATAAGCAGCAGAATAACATTCGATTCTGGAGCATATCTGAACTATCTCTGAGAAGAAACTTTGAATAAGCAAAAGAATAACATCCATATCGGGAGCATTTCCAAGCTATATCTGAATAAGCAAAAGAACAGCATCCATATCTGGAGCATCTCTAAGCTATCTCTGAAGAGAAAATCTGAATAAGCAAAAGAACAACATCGATATCTGGAGCATTTCCCAGCTATCTCTTTAATCTCTTTAATATAGATATGCCGTGGCTAGATACAGGTATCGAATCCATAATCAATTGCTCACAGATATGCCCTGGCTAGATACAGGTATCGAATCTCGAATTGGTCGTCTACAGATATGCCCTGGCTGGATACAGGAATCGAATCTCTAAACTCTTCATGCAGACATGCCCTGGCTGGATACAGGTTTCGAATCTACAATCAGTTACTCACAGATATGCCCTGGCTGGATACAGGAATCGAATCTGGAATTAGTCGTCAACAGATATGCCCTGGCCGGATACAGGAATCGAATCTTCAAACTCTTCAGACGTACCCTGACTAGATACAGGTATCGACTCTAGAACTCCAAACTCTTCATGCAGATATGCCCTTGCTAGATACAGGTATCGAATCTACAATCAATCGCTCACAGATATGCCCTGCCTAGATACAGGTATCGAATCTGGAACTTCAAACTCTTCATGCAGATATGCCATGGCTAGATACAGGTATCGAATCTACAATCAATCGCTCATAGATATGCCCTGGCTAGATACAGGTATCGAATCTGGAACTGCGACAGTTGATAGTAATCATCTTTGGATTAACCTTTTTTCTTGAAAAAGGAAAAACATTAGTTGTATGCAATGTCATGATGTATGAAATGCATGATGTCATGATGTTCTCAAAAACGAATGAGATAGTGTCGTATGCACTTTATCATGTATGTAAGCAGGATGTATAAAATGTGAAATGTTTATGAATGTATTTTCGTCTAGGAAAATAAATCCTTGACGAATGTCGGGAAGTTAACTCCTGGGCTGACGTTTGAAGAGTAGAATTCTTCGTTTCCGCTGGGGACGGTGATTGCAAGGATAAACCGGTAGGAGAAGATGACTCCGTTGGGGAATAAACATGGTGAAGATATTACTCTACGGGGAACTACTCTGTAGGAAGAGATACTACGCTGAGGTTTCGATGAGAACTCCGCTGGGGATTCCATTGATAAGTTATGTTGGAGAATTTGATGAACTCCGCTGGGGGATAGGAAGAACTTCGCCGAGGACGATCTTTCCGTGGAAATTAGCTGAGGATAACCCAGTTATAAGCTCTGGTGGGGGAATAACCTTTGAATATAGTCGGGGAGAGACGTATGTGCTCTGCAGGTGATAAGCTTCTAGAATTTACTGGGGATAAGCTTTCAGAATCTACTGGGGAGATTGGTTCAACTTTCCTGGGGAACCTTTTGAGACTGTACTGGGGAAGTGGCTCCACTGGATGTCTTGTATTCCGCTGGGGAACAATCTTAGATCAAGACTGCCGGGGATGCTTGCTTAGGAATATCTGTATACTCCGCTGGGGAATATTGAGATCTTCTGGGGATACCCAACTTCCTTAAGGTTGATTGTAGGCTAATTCTGCTTAAGGAGAGTATTGTTGACTTGTTGAAGATATTGTGCCTTTTCGGGGCTGATGGGAGACCAACTCTGCTCGGGGATAGCATGGCTGAATTTTGTCTTACTCTACGGGGAGTGAAGGTATCATGGTTACGTTCTTCAGCTGAACCTACCTTGGCACCTTGGTGGACGAAGCAACTTGTACCGTTTGGAAAATTCTGACTTCCCCAGCTTCTGAGGGAGAAGAAGGTACCTGTGGAGGTGCTTGACAACTGCCGATTGACAAATCCTCTTCTGGTAGGCAAGTGACGAGATGTCGGGACATAGTCGTACGCTGTGATCCCTAACTTTTTCCTGGACCTCCCTTTCGGGTTTTCAGTCCACCGGGATACCCATTTTTGCCCAAGCCGCCTTTTCAGGTTTTCGACTTGCCGGGTGTACAGATTTTTTTCATTTTCATCCCTTATTTTTGCCCGAACCCTTTTGGTTCGCCGGGAAGCCCTTATTTTTGCCTAGGTGTATCAACCTAGTGGGTCTTTGATTGTGCGTAGTATTTTTTCGACTATGTCCATGCTCTCAGGATGTAGGGAGGTGCCCCTGTCAGTAGTGTTGCGTTGCCATACTACCAGAAGATGCAAGATTCGCTGCGGGAATTCATGTCCAATGCCCCAAGTGATCCAGATGGAGATTTGCCCCAAGCTGGTTGGCCTTTTGAGAGATTCTCCGAATCTTGACTTAACTGCCCCAGATGATGGACAATGATCATGCCATTCCCCTTGATTGGAGGTGCTTTTGTTCATTAGACATTCGTCGTGCGAACTTCTATGATGTTCAAACAAATAGTCATATGCAAGCAATGTTATATTAAAAATGCAAAGCTTATGTCTGTCTTGAAGTTTTTTTTTGAAAATGCATTTTTTCATAAAAACAAGTGAATTTTTTGTAAACTGTGACGTCAACTCGTTATTTTACCGCAAGCCTTAAGGAGTCAGGATACCTTTCGTAACAGTATGCTTTCGAACTAATCCATGCTTCAGCTAGGACTTTTAAGGGTTGTAGCTTGGCCTGGTTCATGGTTTAAGAAACAAAGGATAAAGGCTCAAAGTATTTGTACCCACCCGCTCTTCGTGATGTTCTTCAAACCTAAACTCAGCTGATCATGCGTTAGACCTTGTTTGAGTCTTTGTCCTGATATTCCACTGATGGTTCGGATACTGATAGTTTATTTTGAATAGGCAGTCATTTCTTTTTTTTTGTTGAGGGTTTGTAGGACCTCTTTCTTTTTTTTGATTTTTATTATCCCTGTCTTTTTGCCTGACCTGTTTCTTTTGTGATTACAGTCAGCGGGATGCCCCAATTTTGTAAGTCTCCTTCATAGATTTTGACTTATTGGGCTTTTATTTTGATAGATAATGACTGCCTGTCCTTATGATTATAGGGAACCATCACTGTCTTCTGTTTTTGGAAGGACTCCTTTGATATCATTCATCGTGCACCTGGATCAACTGAGAGAACTACCCTGCCCCTGGTTATGATTAAGGGTTTTAATTTTTTGAAAAGAAAAACTCCAACTTCTTTGGCTCGAAGGGGTTGACGAGGGATTATCTTCCTTATAACTCCGGTGTTTAGGAATTGAAACAATGCCTGTACCTCATCAGTGGGGTCTGTTCAAAAGCATACTGTAGATTGTGGTATCGTTTTCGTCATCCTCTCTCAAGAGGCTTAGAATTATTAGTCGAGCATTGATCATCACAGAAAAATGAAAGCAATTTTGAATATAATGAAAACAATTGTATTAATTCAAAACAGACATATGCTATGCATTAATGGAATAAAAGAGTTTGCTATGACATTAATTGTTTGTATAAGCAAAGAAAAATACAACTCGGAAATTCAAAGAAACAAAAGACTTCAATGATTGGGCAAAGGAGCAGTGATTATGTTTGGAGTCTCTGGTGCTTCAAACAGAATCTCTTTGGCGTCAATCATGTCTTGAATCTTGTTCTTCAGAGGCCAACAGTTGTCCGTAGTATGCCCCGGGCTATTAGAGTGGTATGCGCACCTTTCGTTGGGATGATAGTTGGGAGCGAAGGTGTTTGGATTTCGGAGAGGAGCCCTTAAGGTAATCAGCCCTGCCTTCAACAATTGTTGTAGCGCTTGATCCAGTGACATGTTGATCTTAGTGAACTGTCTCTTGGGTGCGACCTCCTTACGTTGCTGCCCCTGTCTTTGTTGAGCAGGCATAGGATTGGAGATCTGGGTTGCCCCTACCTGTTGATCATGGCGACCCTTTTTACTAGGCACATCATTGGACTCCTTCTTCCCATTGTAGGGCTTTTTCTGAGCATCGGAAGATGTAGCTTCCTGAATCTTCCCGCTTTTAATGCCAGCTTCAATTCTCTCCCCAGTTAAGATCAGATATGTAAACCCAGCAGAAGAATTCCCAATTAGGTGGTTGAAGAACGGACCAGACAGGGTCCCCAGAAACATGTCAACGAGCTCACGGTCAGTTAGAGGTGGCTGCACCCTTCCAGCAAGGTCTCTCCACTTTTGCGCATATTCCTTAAAACCTTCACCCGTTCCTAGTGACATACCCTGGAGTTGGGTACGCGTAGGAGAGAGGTCGGCATTATATTGATACTGCTTATAAAAAGCAGTTGCCAAGTCCTCCCAGTTGCGAATACTGGTTCCATCCAACTGATAGAACCATTCGAGCTGAGTCCCTGAAATACTTTCCTGGAAGAAATGGATCCATAGATTCTTGTCTGTCGTGTAGGGTTGGATCTTCCTTATGTATGATCTGAGATGCAGCTTAGGACAGGAAGCTCCGTCGTACTTTGCAAAGGCAGGTGCTTTGAATTTGTGAGGGATCACCACCCCAGAGGATAGACCTAGATCTTCGAAGTCCAGGCCGGGCACTTTCTGTATCTCCATAGCACTTAACCGGTCTTCGAGCTGTTTGTACCTGTCTTCGGCAGGAGGATACTGTTCATCATTGAAATCCGTCTCGTTGTCGGAGACCACGGGACTAGGAACCCTTTGCTCTTGGGGACTGTCTTTCCCTACAGAGGAAGCCGTCTGATCAGCCTCATTGGGTAGTTGTTGTACCCCAAAATTTTCCCTCCCATATTCTTCAAGATTTGGCAAGATCAAGCTTCAAAATCTCTCAAGGGTTGCACAGTCGAATTGCCTCCTAACACAGTCAAGATTAGGGTTTTGGTTCTTGCAAAGAAATTGAGGTTTCCAAGGGTCCAATCAAGTCCCATATGCCTATATCCATTGTCAAGCATCCATATGTCAAGTTTCAAGACTCACAGCATCAAGTTGCACAGTCAAAAATCCTAATTGCTTCACAGTCAACTGCAGGGGCAAAATGGTCATTTCAGTCAAAAGTCAAAAATTTTGGTCAACATCTTATTTTGAAGCCACAATCATCATTTGATTAATTTTTGATCATGATTCCTCAAGCATGGCTCAAAAAGTCTCAAGATGCAAAAGTTTCTATTTTTGGACAGTTGAAAAGTCAACTGCAAATTGACCAAGGCATAACTTCTTCATGGTTTATCAGAAAAATCCCATCCAATTCTCATTTTTAAGGGGATGACATTTCCTACAACTCATCTTCACACTCCAAGTCCAAGAAATGCTCTCACAAAAAGTTATCAATTTCAACATTATAGGTCATTTTCAAAAGTCAACAAAAAGGCACTTTAAGTCAAAGACCATAACTTGAGATTGGTAAATAAAAATGACATGGGACCAAAGGCATTGGTTAGAGGACTTCAATACCTTTCCAAAATGTCCCAGAACATGTTCATAGATTCAGAATTGAGCAAGATATGCATTGGAGAAGTTGAGAAATGTTTGGGAACTTTCAAAAGTCAACTTTTCCTAAAAAGCTTCAATTTTGCTAATGGGCCTCAAATTCTTTCTTGAATCATTACCCAAAGCCTATGCACGACCCATTGAGCTCAAAATAATTTATTTTCTTATTTTTAATTAATTAATTGAATTTTTATTATTATTAATTCATTTAATTGGTTTTAATTATAGGAAAATTAAAAAAGATATGCTTTGGATATTTTGGTGGAGCAAATCTGATCAGGGCAAGCTGGCAAAGTCGTTTCTCAATCAAACAAGGAAAATCATCCATAATTGGTAAGGTTTTCATTGAAAAAATATTGAAAATCACATAATTGAAAATCAAATATTCAAGTCATAAATTCATGGACTTTTGGGCCAAGGTTTTGACCTAATTTGCTTCACATACAAAGGCATAAGCTAACCCTATTCAAAGACACGCGTGAAAGCTGCTGAAGCCATAGAACCAATTTGCAAAAAATAGAGAAAAAGTGTGAAACTGATTTCCTACTTGCAGTGCCTTTCCACGCCTAAAAAGGATTCAATCACATTGCCTGAGTCTCCAGGAAGCATTTGGCATCAAGAACCAGTCCAAACATGCAAAGAATCAAGAACAACAAGCCATACGGTTCGCCTTATTTTTCAAACTTGCATAACATGATTCATGTGCTTTTAATCCATTTTCTTGTTTGATTCATGTTAATAGGTACCTTCTGAAGCGATTGGTATAAGTTAATTGAACTAACGCTGCCTGAATCAAAAAATACCATGGACGAAATTTAGGGTTTCTGAAGCTTGCAATTAGGGCTTTAGGCATCAGGAAAAATTGGACTAAGCCATGACCATGGTTGAATTCGTCAAGGCCAGACGAATTCAACCAACCTATCGCGCCATTTTTATATTGTTTCCTCTTCTATTCGCTATTTTTAGGACTTTCACTTAGTGGGGGTTTAAAACCCCCGCTATCTTATTCATGTTGCAGGTGAAAACGAGGAAGAAGATGGACGTGGCATCATGCTACTGGAGCATTCAAATTTTAGCGCGTTTTTTTTTATATCTCAGCATAATTGGCATTTTTTATATAATAATTGTTTTCCAGTTACACTACAAACGCGCTTGAATGGCTGGATGGTGGATGACACGCTTGGCAAACGCTGGGACCTGGGTTCGATTCCCAGATCCCCCACATAATTCATAATTTTTGTTTTATCATGTTCTAGTGCAGCGTTCGTTCAAAGGCCCACCATACGTACTCACGCTTAAGCCTGCCAAGTGGCCTTGATCACTCATCCAATGGCCACAAAATGAAATCCAGGGTGTACCCCAGTCAAACAGCATACGCATGATCCCTGAAAAGTCAACAAGGCCTTTGTGTCAATGGGCCTGAATTGCTCCAAGAACCTCCACATGGGCCAGACACCCCCCTTGGTTTGTATATTTAATTTAATTTTCTTTTCTTTGAATTTCTTTTAATTGCTTAAATTATTATTATTATTTCACCTCAAATTAATTTTCCTAATAAAAATCAGAAATCAAAAAAATTGTAAATATATTTAATTACTATTAATTTCACCACTAACCTATTTTTTGTAAATAAATGTTAATAATTAACTTAGTTAATTTAGGTTTAAAATTCAATCTTTTTCTTAATAAATAAAATGCTATAGAATTAGGTTTTGATTCCTTTTTTATCATTATTTATTATTAATCATCATTATTAATTATTATTATTTTTGTACATAAACATGTAAATTAATTAATTAGTCTAAATTAGGTCAACTTTGACGTTTTATTAATAATTAAAATAATTTAGAACTAGGGTTTTCTTTAATTATTTTTCTTCATTTCATTAAATACAAAAACATAAAAAACACACTTTCTTTTCTTTAATAACAATTAGGTCCTAATTTAATTTAATTTCAAGCAAAGGGTCAAAACCCTCGGACGTCCTGATTTTAATTCTTTTCGTGCATTATTTTCTTATTGATTATCATGTAACTGTTCAAGGATGTAATAGTAATTAGGTTTATCGCTTTTCTTTTACTTTCTGCGTCTTTTATCAAAAACGGGTCTTTGTATTTTGGCGATGTATAGACCCGCGCCTTGTAATAGCGTAGCTTTTATCTTTCCGTCTTTTAATTTTCCGCACTCCTAACTGCTAAACTTGCATGAAAGAATGTATGATAACTAAAAATAATGCGTAGCTCACAATGCCATGATCAAAGATAAAATATTAACATGAAAACAATACACAATACACACACCACTTCTAGGGTACGCCTCACTCGTTGCCTTCGAAACGTGGTCGTCAAGTATAGGACGTTTTAGAGGTCGCCCTCCTGTCTAAGATCCAGTTGCCTCGAAACGGTTGCCTCGGATAAAAAGGATCTAGGACATTAGGGTTACTTCTAAGGTGTCCTAACTGTTGCTTCGGTGACCACACTATCCCTCAATCGAATTAACCCGAACACCTCCAATGGTGGTGCTACTTACCTCTCAATGGTGGGATGGCACTACCTTAGGGACTTTTACACAGCCTAATTCCTTAGGGTAGGTAGATGACTCATGGATACTTGCTATCTAAAAAACAAAACAAAAACCTTTTCACACCGACACTTTCAAAAACTTTCAAAACAATTTTTTCAAACACTCTTGAGGACAGATACAAGAGTCATTCAGAAATCTTTCAATGAAACTTTTTCAAACCCACTCACATTTTGAAAAGAAAACATCATTTTGAAAACATAAGAGCAAGTATCTAAGAGCCCATGGATAACCATGGATAGAAAGGGTGCTAACACCTTCCCTTTCTATAAATCTACCTCCCGAACCGAGAAACGTTCTCATAAGGAATTTTGATGTGCTTTTGTCCTGTCCATGTTGGAGAAAATAAAAGACGGTGGCGACTCTTGCTTACCGTGACATTTCGCGAACCAGCATTTCAAAACAGTCAGTTCTATTTCCACCGATCGCAGAACTGGCGACTCTGCTGGGGATACTTTAAACTGAGGTGTACCTTAGGATAGATTATACTTATGTTTTCAATTGCCTGATTTGTGTGCTTTAATATTATTGGGCCTGTCTTGGGAGTTCTATAGATCCTAACCCGGATCTGGGGGATACCTCTTAGAAAGTAGCAACAAGACTGTGAGGGAACTGTGCGGGGTATACCGACACGGTTGAAGCAGTCTGCTACGTTGATGTGGCACTTTGGTGAGTACCGGTAACCCTTGAGTCAAGTCAAGGAGAGTACGGGGCCGCCGCGTGGTGTCGCGAAGCATCAACTGACCTTAGGAACCTTACTTGACCATCCTGGCCTCTTTAGGGTAGTGAGATAACTGACTTTGGTGCAGTCCGAAGTTTGTTGATACTCGATACTACACTCATTTAGGGTTGTTTTCTTGGAATATTTTGATCGCCAGTTCAGTGGCTAAATTTAAACAATGAACACAAAACAATCCAATGATATTGAGATCCTTAGAACCTGGTTACTTTTGATAGGACAGGTTTTGAGCCCACCAACTTCAAGAGGGTAGTACCCCAAAATTCATGCTGGCCTAAACTCTAAGGGCTGTCTTGTGTGACTTGTGTGCCTTACCATGTTTGCTTTTTGTGGATACTTGTGGTGTGTTTTATCATAATTTCATAACATCATACAACATCATATGCATCCACTAACCACTTCAGGGGTTCGAATCTTCATCTTTGTTCTTGTTTTGTAGGACATGGAAACTATCCGCAGAAAGACAATTCAGGTCAACCTTGTAAGGGTCCCTCCTCAACTTAAGGAACTTATATCCAGGATTCCCGAGGGCTCTTCTTTCAGTGAGAAACATGGAAGACTCATCAACTTGGTCAACACCAACATTGAGGAAGATATGATAAAGGTCCTCTTCCAGTTCTTTGACCCTCTACACCACTGCTTTACTTTCCTGGATTATCAACTGGTGCCTACATTGGAAGAGTTCTCCCAGCTTCTGAAGATCCCTATCCTTAGTCAACTACCCTACAACGGTACAGAAAGGGAACCCAAACTTGAAGATATTGCTAAAGCATTACGCCTACAACCATCTGACATTAAGGGACATTGGGAAGTTAGAAGTGGCATCAAAGGATTCTTAGCAAAGTTTCTATTTGAGAAGGCCCAAGAATGTTGGAATTCCCTTGACCTACAAGCCTTTGAAGAAGTTATGGCTCTCCTTGTCTATGGGTTGGTGTTGTTCCCGAATCCCGACCAGCTTATAGATATCAATGCTGTCAAGATCTTCATGTCCAGGAATCCTATACCTACGTTGCTTGGGGACATCCTTCACTCATGTTACACTCGAACCATGAGAAAAAGAGGTGTTCTTATGTGCTGCACTCCTCTCCTGGGAAGGTGGTTTATTTCTCACCTTCCGCAATCAGTTTTGAAGAACGAGCGGGGTTTGAGATGGTCACAATGATTAATGACTCTTACGCATGCTGATATACATTGGCGTTCTCGGTCCAGAGAAGACGTCACTATCATTGATCGTTGTGGGGAGTTTCCTAATGTTCCTTTACTTGGAATCATAGGAGGTATTACTTACAACCCGTGCTTGGCTTTGAGACAGTTTGGTTATGCTCGGAGGGATGGCCCTCATGACATGTTGCTTCCTGACATAGTTTTTGACTTCGACAACGATGCACAAGGGCTTCGCCAGAGGTTTATCAGAGCTTGGAGGATGCCCAACAAGGTAGACAGCAAGACACTGGGGCATAGGAACTCCATCTCGTTGGAGCCCTATCTCAAGTGGGTACGAGCCCGCTCCCAGAAGCTGGTAATGCCATATCCTCATGTTCTCCCTGTGATCAAAGAGCCAGTTTTGGAAGGAGAGGTGCCCTACACCATTCAACATCCTGACATGCCTACATCCTGGGAAGAAATGTAGAAGAGCTGGATCCAGCTTAAGGAAGAACGGAATTCTCTCGAAGCCAGTCTGCATGCTAGTGAGAAGAAGGTCTTGGAGCTCACTCGCCTACTGCACGAGGAAAAGACTCTCAACACCTACATAGCTCCAAAGAGGATGTGCAGTGTCTTTTGGGATTAATTTACTTTGTAATGTTTTGCCCATGAGGCCTTGATGTACTGAACAATTATTTCTTAATGATAACGTGTGTTCTTTTTGTCTACAACAAATTTGAACTTTCGAACCCTTGAATGCATTGCATAAATAGCATATCATGCATCATGTGCATAACAGGTACTCTTTTTTACATGTGGTTTAATCTTCTTCGCTGTTTATTTCAGCTCGCCATCATGAATCCTGAATCATCTACTGAGCAATCCATCAAGGCCCTCCAGGCCCAAAACGCCCAGTTCCAAGAGTTGATCATGAGTTTAGCCCAAGGTCAAGAGGAATTGAAGACTCTGCTGGTCAAGAAGAAGAAGAAGAGAACTGTATTGTTCAACACTGGCCGGAGGTTCGGTAATACACTGCAAAATGAGGTGGATCAAGCTGGTTCTTCTGTAGGGAAAGGCAGTCCCCAAGGGGGAAGGGTTCTGAGTCCTGTGGTCTCTGACAACGAGACTAATTTCAATGAAGAGCAGTACCCTCCAGCTGAAGACAAGTACAAGCGGTTAGAGGATCGTCTGAATGCCATGGAAATTCAACAAGTGCCTGGGTTGGATTTTGAAGACTTGGGTCTAGTGTGGTGATCCCGCACAAGTTCAAAGCACCATCTTTCGCAAAGTGTGACGGGGCGTCCTGCCCTAAGCTACATCTCAGATCTTATGTGCGGAATATCCAACCATACACTATGGACAAGAACTTATGGATCCATTTCTTCCAGGAGAGTCTTTTAGGGACTCATCTCGAATGGTTCTATCAGCTGGATGGAACCAAGGTTCATAACTGGGAGGACTTGGCTACTGCTTTTTACAAGCAGTATCAGTATAATGCCGACCTCGCTCCTACACGTACCCAACTCCAGGGTATGTCGCTAGGATCGGGAGAAGGTTTTAAAGAGTATCCGCAGAAGTGGAGGGACCTGGCTGGCAGGGTGCAGCCGCTGTTGACCGACCGTGAACTTGTGGACATTTTCTTGGGGACCCTATCTGGGCCATTCTTCAATCATCTCATCGGCAATTCGTCTGCAGGGTTTACAGACCTCATTCTGACTGGGGAAAGGATAGAGGCTGGTATGAAATCAGGTAAGATACAGAAAGGTGCATCCTCAGGTTCTGAGAAGAAACCTTTCAAGAAGGAAGCCAGTGTTTTGTATGGCCCCAGGAGGAAAAATAAACCAGAACGCCGCCAAGCTATCAACACGGTGGTAATTGCAAAGCCTGCTGCCGCTCCTCGGCAACCTAACCAACCAAGGGGTGAGAGACCCAGAAGAGAATATACTCGGCTTAGTATGACCTTGTCGCAGATCTTGCCGCAACTGCTATCGACCAACTTGGTAACCGTCAGAGAAGCTCCGAAGGTGGTAAACACAACCTCTCTGAAGTATAATCCCAACGCCCGCTGTGCTTATCACTCTGATAGCCCGGGGCATTCTACTGATGATTGCTGGGCCTTGAGGAATAAGGTCCAGGACCTTATCGATGCCAAGGAAATACAGTTTGAGGCGCCCGAAAGGCCCAACATTGTGACCGCTCCTATGCCCCAGCATGGAGTAAATGCTATTGAGGAAGACCTGTATGCAGTTTCTGTGGACGATGTTGCTACCCCTTTAGTGACTGTCAAAAGGAACCTGTTGATGGCCGGTTTATTTCCGGGTTGTAGCAAGGGTTGCCTTCTGTGTGCCGTTTCCCCTGCTGGTTGTCTGTTGCTGAAGTCAGGCGTCCAAAACCTGATGGATAGCAAGGAGATTTTGTTCAAGAAGATCGTTGTTCCTATTGTTCCTACTGAAGAAGTATCCTTTGTCACCATCTTCAACAATCCTACCAAGGCTCCCCCGAGGAAGCCATTCAAAATCATGTTTGTTGCACCCATCATCATTACTGTTCCGGGGCCCCTCCCCTATAAATCTAACAAGGTTGTCCCGTGGCACTATGGGGCAGATGTGTATGTGCTCGGAGTAAAGCAGGAATTCAACACTAGTACCGGTATCAGTAACATCACCGGTCCCGCTAAAGTTACTCGCAATGGCAGGCTCTTCTCGCCTGACATTGCGCCACCAGTTATCCGAAGACCTTTTATCATCACGCCTACAAGTGCGCCTGTTTCCCCTCCTGATCAAGTTTCCACCCCTGCTACCGAGTCATCTGACACTTGGGGTAAAGGGATTGCTGATATGCCTGCCCAGATGGAGGCACCAAAGACTGTTAATGTTGAAGCCTCCCAGCAAGAGATGGAGGAAATTCTCAAGATCATCAAGAAGAGCGATTTCAACGTCGTTGAACAGCTGGGGCATACCCCCTCTAAAATCTCTATGCTATCACTGTTGATATGTTCAGAGGCCCATGCCAAGGCCCTGATTTATTTCCTAAAGACGGCCCATGTGCCACAAGAGACGTCGGACGATCAATTTACTGACTGTGTGGCCAACTTGACCGCTGACAATGGTTTGGGTTTCTCTGATGCTGATATGACCGCCAAGGGAAAGAACCACAATGATGCCCTGCATGTCTCCATTGAATGCAGGGGCACTACTCTTGCACACGTGTTGGTAGACACCGGTTCTTCGCTGAATGTATTGCCCAAGAAGGCCTTAGACAGGTTGGATTGTGAGGGTTTGGAGTTGAAGCCTAGTAACATCATTGTCCGAGCCTTTGACGGGTCGAAGAGGATGGTACACGGTGAAGTAGATATTCCGATCCGGGTTGGTTCTCAATTCTTTGATTCGACGTTCTATGTGATGGACATTCGTCCATCTTATTCCTGTTTGCTGGGTCGACCTTGGATCCACAAGGCTGGGGCTGTGAGCTCCACTCTACACCAGAAGCTTAAATACCCTGTCAGAGGGAAGATTGTTACAGTGCAGGGGGGGGAGGAATACATGGTTAGTCATCTGAACTCGTTCTGGTATATAGAGATGGACGAGGAGTTCATTGAAACCCTCTTTCAACATTTTGAAAAGGTGCCTCCAACATTGGCGTCAGCTGAGACAGTAATTGAAGAAAACTCTCCTTTGAAGATGTCTTCCTTGAAGGACGCCCGGGCTGTGATTGAAAAAGGTGAATGTGCAAACTGGGGCAGGCTCCTTGATTTTACTCCAAAGACTGACAAGTTTGGGCTGGGTTTTACTGCAGAGGCTCAGAGGGCTGTACGCAAAGCAAGGATCGGAAGACCTCCCGTGTTCATCACAAACCCAGGAGTGAATGCTATTGAAGGCGATGCAGAGGAATCTGAGTTTGATAGTTGGATCTACCCAACGACCAACGGTGGGCTGAACAATTGGACTGCAAAAGACTACATACCTGTTACTTTTGTTACTCAGTAATGAATTCCTTTGTTTTTTTTAATTTGTAATGAACAATAAATTGAAACTTTATGGCCCGGTGTCTTACCCGGGGCACCGTTGGCTTCATTTGTGAGGGCTTATTACTCGTCATTTCCATATATCATGAATAAAGACATTGGACGTTTTTCGCATTTCAAATCTTGTGCTCCCTTTCTTTCTTTCTTTACATATTGCAAAACAACTATATTTACACACACTCACCTATACAGGTTCCAATCCACTCTGGATCTCACTGGTAACGACTCTGCTACTGCCAGTTATGACTTCGAAAATCCGATCAACTTAGCCGAAGACGAAGGTGAAGATGATTGCGAAGTACCTGGCGAGCTTGCAAGACTGTTACTCCAGGAAGAGAGGGCCATTCAGCCACATGAAGAGCCAGTGGAAACGGTAAATCTAGGTACTGAGACAGATAGAAAGGAAGTTAAGATTGGTGCCAATCTGGAGCTCACCGTGAAACAACGGTTGATTCAGATGTTGCATGATTATGTGGAAATCTTTGCCTGGTCCTACGAAGACATGCCTGGGTTGGATACCGACATTGTGGTCCATCACCTGCCTACCAAGGAAGATTGTCCTCCGGTTAAACAGAAGGTCCGCCGTATGCGTCCGGAGATGTCCGAGAAGATCAAAGCCGAGGTTATGAAGCAATTTGATGCCGGGTTCCTAGCAGTGACTTCTTACCCTCAGTGGGTTGCCAATGTGGTTCCGGTGCCAAAGAAAGATGGTAAGGTCAGAATGTGTGTTGATTACAAGGATTTGAATAGGGCAAGCCCCAAGGATGACTTCCCTCTGCCTCACATCGACGTTCTGGTTGACAATACCGCTTAGCACAAGGTGTTCTCTTTCATGGACGGCTTTTCAGGTTATAATCAGATCAAAATGGCTCCTGAAGACATGGAGAAGACCACTTTTGTTACTCAGGGAGGCACCTTCTGCTACAAGGTCATGCCTTTTGGGTTGAAAAACGCTGGGGCAACCTACCAACGTGCCATGGTTGCTTTATTTCATGACATGATCCACCATGAGATTGAAGTGTACGTCGATGATATGATTGCAAGGTCTCAAACTGAGGAGGAACACATTGACCATCTACAGAAGTTGTTTGACCGTCTGAAGTTGTACAAGCTGAGGCTGAACCCAAACAAGTGCACATTTGGGGTAAGATCTGGAAAGTTGCTAGGCTTCATCGTGAGCGACAAAGGTATTCAAGTGGACCCTGCCAAGGTTAAATCTATACAAGAGATGCCAATTCCCAAGACAGAGAAAGAAGTCAGAGGCTTTCTATGACGTCTGAATTACATTGCCCGGTTCATCTCGCACCTAACTGCTACCTGTGAACCAATCTTCAAGCTGCTGAAGAAAGATCAGGTAGTACGTTGGAATGATGAATGTCAGGCTGCTTTCGACAGAATCAAAGAGTATCTCCAAGAACCACCCATTCTTATGCCACCGGTTGAAAGGAGACCTCTAATATTATACTTGACGGTACTGGACAGCTCAATGGGGTGTGTGCTGGGGCAGCATGACGAGTCTGGCCGAAAAGAGCACGCCATTTATTACCTTAGTAAAAAGTTTACCGACTGTGAGACCCGATACTCACTGCTCGAGAAAACTTGATGCGCTTTGGTATGGGCTGCTCGCCGGCTGAGACAGTATATGTTGACTCACACTACTTTGTTGATTTTAAAAATGGATCCAATAAAGTACATATTCGAAAAGCCTGCTCTGTCTGGAAGAATAGCAAGATGGCAGATGATCTTGACGGAATATGACATCCAGTACACGACTCAGAAAGCTATCAAAGGAAGTGTAGTGGCAGACCATCAAGCACACCAGGCAGTAGACGACTACCAGTCAATGAATTTTGAATTTCCTGACGAGAGCATCATGGTAGTGACTGATTGTGAAGTACCTGGACCGGATGAAGGACCTGAGGAAGGATCCCGATGGTCTATGCACTTTGACGGAGCCTCCAACGCTTTGGGTAACGGTATTGGCGCTATAATCATATCCCCTCAAGGCACTCATACTCCACTCACTGCCCGGCTATGTTTCAACTGCACTAACAACATGGCGGAGTACGAGGCGTGTATCATGGGTCTTCAGGCTGCGATTAACTTAAGGATCAAGTCTCTGAGTGTCTTCGGAGATTCCGCTCTCGTGATCAATCAGATCAAAGGCGAGTGGGATACGAAACACCCAAACCTTATTCCTTATAAAGAATGTGTGTTGACATTGATCCCCCATTTCACGGAGATAACTTTTGAACACTTCCCAAGAGAGGAGAATCAGTTGGCGGACGCGCTGGCTACGATGTCTTCTATGTTCAAGGTCAAATGGGACAACGAGGCTCCCCGGATCATTATCTGGAAACTGGACGAACCGGCATATTGTTGTGATCTTGAGGCTGAGATAGTAACTGAAAAACCTTGGTATCATGAGGTGAAGAGGTATCTGGAAGCTCAAGAATACCCCGACGGTGCATCTGTCAATGACAAGAAGTTTCTTAGAAGGTTTGCAGCAAAGTTCTTCCTCAGCAATGGCGTTCTATACAAGCGAAACCATGATTCAACCTTACTGCGTTGTATGGATAAGACTGAAGCAGAAAGAATCATGACAGAACTGCATGAAGGTACCTTCGGACTGCATTCCAGTGGACACACCATGGCAAAGAAGATCCTTCGGGCAGGATATTTCTGGTCCACAATGGAAGCCGACTGTTACCAACATTCTCGGACATGTCATAAGTGCCAGATATATGCTGATAAGGTGCACGTTCCTCCAGTACCTCTGAATGTCTTGACTACACCTTGGCCTTTTCAATGTGGGGCATCGATATGATCAGCGAGATCAAACCTACAGCATCTAACGGGCATCGCTTCATCCTGGTAGCGATTGATTACTTCACAAAGTGGGTTGAAGGAACTTCCTACGCTACCGTAACCAAGAACGTCGTGGCACAGTTCATTCGACACAACCTGATATGTCGATACGGCGTCCCGGAAAGGATCATTACGGACAACGGTACCAATCTTAACAACAAGATGATCACTGAGCTCTGCGAGCAATTCAAGATACAGCACCACAACTCTTCTCCTTACCGGACGAAGATGAATGGGGCTGTAGAAGCATCCAATAAGAATATCAAGAAGATTGTGCAGAAGATGACATTATAAAGATTGGCACGAGATGTTATTGTTTGCTCTTCATGGGTACCGTACCTCAGCAAGAACGTCAACCAGGGCAACTCCCTTTTCCTTGGTCTATGGCATGGAGGCAGTCTTGCCTATCGAAGTCCAGATACCCTCTCTCCGGATAATGAAGGATGCAGGCCTGAGCGAAAATGACTGGATCCAGACTCGACTTGATCAATTAAACCTGATTGACGAAAAGAGACTTACCGCTATTTGTCATGGTCAAACGTATCAAAAACGGATGATCAGGGCATTTAACAAGAAAGTCAGACCACAAGAGTATCAAGTCGGAGACCTGGTAATTAAGCGCATCATTCTTCCTCAAAGTGATCCCAGGGGAAAATGGACCCCCACATACGAAGGGCCATTTGTGGTTAAACATGTGTTCTCAGGAGGAGCCATGATTCTAACCACCATGGATGGTGACGACTTTCCTCACCCCGCCAATGCAGACATGGTAAAAAGATACTATGCATGATCAAAGACCCGCTAGGTTGACATACCTAGGAAAAAATTAGGGCTTCCTGGCGAACCAAAAGGGTTCGGGCAAAAATAAGGGATGAAATGAAAAATCTGTACACCCGGCAAGTCGAAAACCTGAAAAGGAGGCTTGGGAAAAAAAGGGTATCCCGGTGGACTGAAAACCCGAAAGGGCGGTCCAGGCAAAAGTTAGGGATTAAAGCGTAATACTATTTCTCATTGAATCACCTTGCATCCAGAATCCGGTATCAACATCAAGTTCAGACAGCATCGATTAATCAACTTCATCTTCAACTGAGCAGCCAAGTGATGAGACGCTCGAAGATATAAAGGCAATAGCAGAGTTGGAACACAGTGGGATTATCTTTTCACGTAGATGTTTTGCTTTCCTTTTTCACAAAATTGTATAAACTCTATTGTTCGGCAGTGTTCTCTTACTAGGACGTCAGCCTCTTATACATAAATTCCTATTCACAGGAAAATTCAAAAATCAATACAAATTCACTTTTCAGACCAATTGCCAATTGTTTTTTCCTTTTTCTGTTTTGTTTTGTGAAGAACGTCCAATGTTCAATTGTGATATATGCATTTGACACTAATTGCTAACTCATAAATATTTGAATACGAAACAAAGGATTAATTACAGGTAACATCAGAAACAGGGGCAATAATGAGTTGTCTAAGCAATCTAATTGATCTGTCCACCAAGGTACCGAGGTAAGTTCGGCTAAAGAATGTAACCCAGATACCTTCACTCCCCGCCGAGTAAGACAAGATTCAACAATTCTACCCAAGCAGAGTTGATCTCTCAGCAGCCCTAACAAGGCACAGTATCTCCAGCAAGTCAGCAACACTCTCCCCGAGCAGAGTTATCCCCAGTCAGCCTCAAGGAAGTGGGTATCCTCATAAGATCTCAATATTCCCCAACGGAGTACACAAACATTCATAGCAAGCATCCCCGGCAATCTTGATCTAAGATTGTTCCCCGGCGGTATACCGGACATCCTGTGGAGCCATTCCCCAGTCCAATCTGAAAAGTTTCCCCAAGAGAGTCGAATCGATCTCCCCAATAAGAAGCTTATCCCCAGTAGATTCTTGAAGCTTATCACGTGCGGAGTACGAACGCGCCTCCCCGACCATGTTCAAAGGTTATTTCCCCACCAGGATATAACTGGGTTATCCTCAGCCGATTACAGCGGAAATATCGTCCCCGGAAAAGTCTTCCTATCCCCAGCGGAGTTCATCAAATCTTCCAACAGAGCTCAACAACGGAATCCCCAGCGGAGTTATCATCAACATCTCAGCAAAGTGCCTCTGTTCCCACAGAGTAATTCCTCGCAGAGTGATCTCTCCAGCAGAGTTTATTCCCCAACAGAGTCATCTTCTCCTACCGGTTTATGCTTGCAACCGTCATCCCCAGCGGAAACGGAGAACTCTACTCTTCAAACATCAGCCCAGGATTCAAGCTCCCGGCATTCGTCAAGGATTTATTTTCCTAGACGGAAATACATTCACGAACATCACATCTTCATATATTATAGCATGCACATACGCATCATGAACATACAATCTCATTTATTTTGAGAACATCACGCATTTCATACATCATGACATCGCATACAACTAACGTTTTGTCTTTTCAGGACAAAGGTCAATACAAAGATGATTACTATCAACTGTCGCAATTCTAGATTCGATACCTGTATCTAGCCAGGGCATGTATGTGAGCGATCATTTCCGAACTCGATTCCTGTATCCTGCCAGGGCACATCTGAAGAGTTTGAAGATCCAATTCCTGTATCCAGCCAGGGCGTATCTGTTGAGGACTATTTTCCAGACTCGATTCCTGTATCCTGCCAGGGCACGTCTGAAGAGTTTGAAGATCCGATTCCTGTATCCTGCCAGGGTGTATCTGTTGACGACTATTTTCCGGACTCGATTCCTGTATCCTTCCAGGGCACGTCTGAAGAGTTTGAAGATCCGATTCTTGTATCCTGCCAGGTTGTATCTGTTGACGACTATTTTCCGGACTCGATTCCTGTATCCTGCCAGGGCACGTCTGAAGAGTTTGAAGATCCGATTCCTGTATCCTGCTAGAGTGTATCTGTTGACGACTATTTTCCGGACTCGATTCCTGTATCCTGCCAGGGCACGTCTGAAGAGTTTGAAGATCTGATTCCTATATCCTGCCAGGGTGTATCTGTTGACGACTATTTTCCAGACTCGATTCCTGTATCCTGCCAGGGCACGTCTGAAGAGTTTGAAGATCCGATTCCTGTATCCTGCCAGGGTGTATCTGTTGATGACTATTTTCCGGACTCGATTCCTGTATTCTGCCAGGGCACGTCTGAAGAGTTTGAAGATCCGATTCCAGTATTCTGCCAGCGTGTATCTGTTGACGACTATTTTCCGGACTCGATTCCTGTATCCTTCCAGGGCACGTTTGAAGATCTGATTCCTGTATCCTGCCAGGGTGTATCTGTTGACGACTATTTTCCGGACTCGATTCCTGTATCCTGCCAGGGCACGTCTGAAGAGTTTGAAGATCCGATTCCTGTATCTAGCCAGGGCACATCCGTGAGTAACTGATTGTAGACTCGATACCTGTATCCGGCCAGGGCACATCTACACAATGAATTTAGAGATTCGATACCTGTATCTAGTCAGGGCACATCTGTGAGTAACTGTTTGAAGATTTGATTCCTGTATCCAGCCAGGGCACATCTACATAAAGAGTTTGAAGATCAACCCCTGTAACAGGCCAGGTAATTATCTTTTTTTCTCAGGTACGCAAGTTCTCGCTAAGGAATCTCTTACGCGATCGACACCTAGATGGCATCTATAAGCCCATCCTCCCATACCATCTTTCCAAATGGCATCTGTAAGCCCATTCTCGCCATCACACTGCTAACATTCTACTATGTGAGCGCAAATTTCTGGGCACTCTAGTGTTCAATCATCTTCCACCTTCGGATCACGAAAGGCACGTCAGCCAATCTACATCCTCAGGTCTAAGAAGATTGAACAGGGGCAACTGTTGTACCCCAAAATTTTCCCTCCCATATTCTTCAAAATTTGGAAAGATCAAGCTTCAAAATCTCTCAAGGGTTGCACAGTCCAATTGCCTCCTAACACAGTCAAGATTAGGGTTTTGGTTCTTGCAAAGAAATTGAGGTTTCCAAGGGTCCAATCAAGTCCCATATGCCTATATCCATTGTCAAGCATCCATATGTCAAGTTTCAAGAATCACAGCATCAAGTTGCACAGTCAAAAACCCTAATTGCTTCACAGTCAACTGCAGGGGCAAAATGGTCATTTCACAGTCAAAAGTCAAAAATTTTGGTCAACATCTTATTTTGAAGCCACAATCATCATTTTATTAATTCTTGATCATGATTCCTCAAGCATGGCTCAAAAAGTCTCAAGATGCAAAAGTTTCTATTTTTGGACAGCTGAAAAGTCAACTGCAAATTGACCAAGGCATAACTTCTTCATGGTTTATCAGAAAAATCCCATCCAATGCTCATTTTGAAGGGGATGACATTTCCTACAACTCATCTTCACACTCCAAGTCCAAGAAATGCTCTCACAAAAAGTTATAAATTTCAACATTATAGGTCATTTTCAAAAGTCAACAAAAAGGAACTTTAAGTCAAAGACCATAACTTGAGATTGGTAAATCAAAATGACATGGGACCAAAGTCATTGGTTAGAGGACTTCAAGACCTTTCCAAAATGTCCAAGAACATGTTCATAGCTTCAGAATTGAGCAAGATTTGCATTGGAGAAGTTGGGAAATTTTTGGGAACTTTCAAAAGTCAACTTTGCCTAAAAAGCTTCAATTTTGCTAATGGGCCTCAAATTCTTTCTTGAATCATTACCCAAAGCCTATGCACGACCCATTGAGCTCAAAATAATTTATTTTCTTATTTTTAATTAATTAATTGAATTTTTATTATTATTAATTCATTTAATTGGTTTTAATTATAGGAAAATTAAAAAAGATATGCTTTGGATCTTTTGGTGGAGCAAATCTGATCAGGGCAAGCTGGAAAAATAGTTTCTCAATAAAACAAGGAAAATCATCCATAATTGGCAAGGTTTTCATTGAAAAAAGATTGAAAATCACATAATTGAAAATCAAATATTCAAGTCATAAATTCATGGACTTTTGGGCCAAGGTTTTGACCTAATTTGCTTCACATACAAAGGCATAAGCTAACCCTATTCAAAGACACACGTGAAAGCTGCTGAAGCCATAGAACCAATTTGCAAAAAATAGAGAAAAAGTGTGAAACTGATTTCCTACTTGCAGTGCCTTTCCACGCCTAAAAAGGATGCAATCACATTGCCTGAGTCTCCAGGAAGCATTTGGCATCAAGAACCAGTCCAAACACGCAAAGAATCAAGAACAACAAGCCATACAGTTTGCCTTATTTTTCAAACTTGCATAACATGATTCATGTTCTTTTAATCCATTTTCTTGTTTGATTCATGTTAATAGGTACCTTCTGAAGCGATTGGTATAAGTTAATTGAACTAACGCTGCCTGAATCAAAAAATACCATGGACGAAATTTGGGGTTTCTGAAGCTTGCAATTAGGGCTTTAGGCATCAGGAAAAATTGGACTAAGCCATGACCATGGTTGAATTCGTCAAGGCCAGACGAATTCAAACAACCTATCGCGCCCTTTTTATATTGTTTCCTCTTCTATTCGCTATTTTTAGTACTTTCACTTAGTGGGGGTTTAAAACCCCCGCTATCTTATTCATGTTGCAGGTGAAAACGAGGAAGAAGATGGACGTGGCATCATGCTACTGGAGCATTCAAATTTTAGCGCGTTTTTTTTTATATCTCAGCATAATTGGCATTTTTTTATATGATAATTGTTTTCCAGTTACACTACAAACGCGCTTGAATGGCTGGATGGTGGATGACACGCTTGGCAAACGCTGTGACCTGGGTTCGATTCCCAGGTCCCCCACATAATTCATAATTTTTGTTTTATCATGTTCTAGTGCAGCGTTCGTTCAAAGGCCCACCATACGTACTCACGCTTAAGCCTGCCAAGTGGCTTTGATCACCCATCCAATGGCCACAGAATGAAATCCAGGGTGTACCCCAGTCAAACAGCATACGCATGATCCCTGAAAAGTCAACAAGGCCTTTGTGTCAATGGGCCTGAATTGCTCCAAGAACCTCCACATGGGCCAGACACCCCCCTTGGTTTGTATATTTAATTTAATTTTCTTTTCTTTGAATTTCTTTTAATTGCTTAGATTATTATTATTATTTCACCTCAAATTAATTTTCCTAATAAAAATCAGAAATCAAAAAAATTGTAAATATATTTAATTACTATTAATTTCACCACTAACCTATTTTTTGTAAATAAATGTTAATAATTAACTTAGTTAATTTAGGTTTAAAATTCAATCTTTTTCTTAATAAATAAAATGCTATAGAATTAGGTTTTGATTCCTTTTTTATCATTATTTATTATTAATCATCATTATTAATTATTATTATTTTTGTACATAAACATGTAAATTAATTAATTAGTCTAAATTAGGTCAACTTTGACGTTTTATTAATAATTAAAATAATTTAGAACTAGGGTTTTCTTTAATTCTTTTTCTTCATTTCATTAAATACAAAAACTTAAAAAACACACTTTCTTTTCTTTAATAACAATTAGGTCCTAATTTAATTTAATTTCAAGCAAAGGGTCAAAACCCTCGGACGTCCTGATTTTAATTCTTTTCGCGCATTATTTTCTTATTGATTATTATGTAACTGTTCAAGGATGTAATAGTAATTAGGTTTATCGCTTTTCTTTTACTTTCCGCATCTTTTATCAAAAACGGGTCTTTGTATTTTGGCGATGTATAGACCCGCGCCTTGTAATAGCGTAGCTTTTATCTTTCCGTCTTTTAATTTTCCGCACTCCTAACTGCTAAACTTGCATGAAAGAATGTATGATAACTAAAAATAATGCGTAGCTCACAATGCCATGATCAAAGATAAAATATTAACATGAAAACAATACACAATACACACGCCACTTCTAGGGTACGCCTCACTCGTTGCCTTCGAAACGTGGTCGTCAAGTATAGGACGTTTTAGAGGTCGCCCTCCTGTCTAAGATCCAGTTGCCTCAAAACGGTTGCCTCGGATAAAAAGGATCTAGGACATTAAGGTTACTTCTAAGGTGTCCTAACTGTTGCTTCGGTGACCACACTATCCCTCAATCGAATTGACCCGAACACCTCCAACGGTGGTGCTACTTACCTCTCAATGGTGGGATGGCACTACCTTAGGGACTTTTACACAGCATAATTCCTTAGGGTAGGTAGATGACTCATGGATACTTGCTCTCTAAAAAACAAAACAAAAACCTTTTCAAACCGACACTTTCAAAAACTTTAAAAACAAATTTTTCAAACACACTTAAGGACAGATAGAAGAGTCATTCAGAAATCTTTCAATGAAACTTTTTCAAACCCACTCACATTTTGAAAAGCAAACATCATTTGGAAAACATAAGAGCAAGTATCTAAGAGCCCATGGATAACCATGGATAGAAAGGGTGCTAACACCTTCCCTTTCTATAAATCTACCTCCCGAACCGAGAAACGTTCTCATAAGGAATTTTGTTGTGCTTTTGTCCTGTCCATTTTGGAGAAAATAAAAGACGGTGGCGACTCTTGCTTACCGCGACATTTCGCGAACCAGCATTTCAAAACAGTCAATTCTATTTCCACCGATCACAGTAGTCCATTCCCAGATCGACGTCTAGCGTTGAACACAACAGTCCTCTTCTTCTTCTTCTTCAAAAGTAGAGTCTTCAATTCCTGTTGACCCTGGGCTAGGCTCATAACCAACTCTTGGAACTGGGCATTCTGGGCCTGGAGGGCCTTGATAGCTTGTTCGTTGGATGATTCAGGATTCATGATGATTGCTGAAATAAACATCGAAGAAGGTAAGTGACCTGTAAGGAGTGTACCTGTAGTGCAATGATATGTATGTATGCATGCGATGTTTTCAAGGATCTCGCGGGGTAAACCAGAGAAACTGTTAGAATTTGAATCCGGTTAGCTTGATTGTGGGAACTTTATGTTGTTGAGAGTCCTTCTTCAAGAGTCAAGGCTCACCATATCGAGTGGGTCATAGCCCCTGACTCAAGTCATCAACCTTGTTTTGATTTCCAAACAACCTTGGCTAGGGGAACCTTCTTCAAGAGTCAAAGCTCACCATATCAAGTGGGTCATAGCCCCTGACTCAAGTCATCAACCTTGTTTTGATTTCTAAACAACCTTGGCTAGGGGAACCTTCTTCAAGAGTCAAAGCTCACCATATCAAGTGGGTCATAGCCCCTGACTCAAGTTATCAACTTTGGTTGGAGGAAAATAAATCCCCTTTTGCCCCTTGCTAGACATTTCGGTTCATCATGGCCTGCATCACAGACCCTTGAGATCCTTGAAATGGATTAGTCCTTATGTAGGATGTATGCAATGGTATGATGGTATGATGATATGCTATGCATGGAGTAATGTAGGTGAACCCTGTTATGAGTCCAGATTAAGGACTGTAAACAAAACCTACAAGAAACTCAAGTGTCAGATAACAAGCATCCAAGTAGTTCAAGTTTGAAGGCACACAAGTCACACAAAAGAGCCCTTAGAGTTTAGTGCGGCCTGAGGTCTAGGTACTACCCTCTTGAAGTTGGTGGGCTCAAAACCTGTCCTATCAAAAGTAACCGGGTTCTAAGGATCTCAATATCATTGGGTTGTTTTCTATGTTCATTGTTTTGATTTAGCCACTGGACTGACGATCAAAATATTCCAAGAAAACAACCCACAATGAGTGTAGTATCGAGTATCAACCAACTTCGGACTGCACCAAAGTCGGTCATCTCACTACCCTAAAGAGGCCAAGATGGTCAAGTAAGGTTCCTAAGGTCAGTTGATGCTTCACGACACCACTCGGCGGCCCCGTACTCTCCTTGACTTGACTCAAGGGTTACCGGTACTCACCAAAGTGCCACATCAACGTAGCAAACTGCTTCAACCGTGTCGGTATACCCCGCACAGTTCCCTCACAGTTTGTTGCTACTTTCTAAGAGGTATCCCCCCAGATCCGGGTTAGGATCTATGAAACTCCAAGACAGGCCCATAATTTTAAAGCAAACAAATCAAGCAATTGAAAACATGAGAGTGGTCTAATCCTAAGGTACACCTCACTTTTATATATCCCCAGCAGAGTCGTCAGTTCTGTGATCGGTGGAAATAGAACTGACTGTTTTAAAGCTGGTTCGCGAAATGTCGCGGTAAGCAAGAGTCGCCACCGTCTTTTATTTTCTCCAACAAGGAAAGGACAAAAGCACAGCAAAATTCCTTTTCGAGATGTTTCTCGGTTTGGGAGGTAGATTATAGAAAGGAAAGGTGTTAGCACCCTTTCTATCTGTGGTTATCCACGGGCTCTTAGGTACTTGCTCTTATGTTTTCAAAAGATGTTTTGCTTTTCAAATGATTGTGGGTTTGGAAAAAGTTTCGTTTGAAAAATTTCTAAGTAACTCTTGTATCTGTCCTCAAGAGTATATGAAAAATTTGTTTGAAAACTTTTAGAAAGTGTCAGTGTGAAAAGATTTTTTTGTTTGTTTTGAAAAGAGCAAGTACCCATGAGAATCTACCTACCCTAAGGAATTAGGCTGTGTAAGAGTCCTTTAAACAGTGCTATCCCACTATTGAGAAGTAGGAAGCACCGTCGTTGGAGGTGTTCGGGTCAATTTGATTATTAGGGACAGTGTGTGGTCACCGAAGCAATAGTAGGACACCTTAGAAGTAACCCTAATGTCCTAGATCCTTTTATTTATCTGAGGCAACCGTTTCGAGGCAACTGGATCTTAGACAGGAGGGCGACCTCTAAGACACCCTATACTTGATGACCACGTCGAGGCAACGAGTGAGGCGTACCCTAGAAGTGGCATGTGCTTGTGTGTTCAATTTAGTTTATGTTTATCTTTGATCATGCAATTGTGAGCTACGAGTTGTTTTTAATTTTTCATTCAGTCTTTCATGCGTATTAACAGTTAGGAGTACGGAGAATTAAAGTGCAGGAATGTAAAGCTACGCTATTACAAGGCGCGGGTCTATACATCGCCAAAAAACAAAGACCCGTTTTGATAAAAGTGCGGAAAGTAAAGAAAGCAATAAACCTAATTACTATTACATTCTTGAAGCAGTTACATAATAATCAAAATATAAAAATAACGCGCGAATAGAAATTAAATTGGAACGTCCTAGGGTTTTCGACCCTTGAGAAAATTATGAGTTTTTTGTCCTTTTGTATTAAATTAAAATTAAACCTAAATCTAATTATTTAATTATTTACAAGAAAAATGTTTTTTATGTTTTTGTATTTTAATGAAAATAAAGAAAAAAAGAAATTAAAGGTCAATAACCCTAGTTCTAAGTTTATTTTAATTATTAATAAAATGTTAAAGTTAACCTAATTAACTCAATTAATTAATTTATATTTTTTATGTACACAATAATAATAATTAATAAAAATAATGATAAGAAAATGTGATTGAAAATTTGTCAAACCCTAATTCTACATAATTTTTACTTATTGAGAAAAAGATTAAAATTAAGCCTAAATTAATGGTTAGTATTTATTTACAAAAATAATTATTAATAGTAAAAAATAATGAACAATAAAAATATTTATAATTTTGATTTCTGGATTTATCATGAAAAATTAATTTGGTTATGAATTAATAATGATAATTAAATAATTAAAAGAATTAGAAGAAAATAAAATAAAACAAAAAATAGCAAACCAAGGGGGTATGTTGACCCAATATGGAGGTGAATTTGTGAAATTCTGGCCCAAGAACACCAAGCCCCTTGTTGACTTTCATGATCAGGCGCTTACTGGTTGACTGGGGTGCATGATAGTCCTCCTTTCTTGGCCTTCAGATTGTTGATCATGGCCACTTGGCATGTGGAGCGCTGAGGTTTATGGTGGACTATTGGACATGCACTGCATTGGAACGTGTTAGGAAAAATATTAACAATGATATGGGGGACCTGGGAATCGAACCCAGGTCCCAGTGCTCCTCGCTTCAGTGCCTTTGCCAGTTGAACTACCATGCGCGTTTGTTAAACAAATGAATAACAAATATTATATACAAAAAACAAATATTATGATGCAAAACAAAAATAACGCGCGCTAAGTTTGAATCAACCAACGGAATGGTTCCACGTCTCGTCTTCTTCATCTTTTCCTGTAAAACAAAAACAAGATAGCGGGGGTTTTTAACCCCCACTAACTACGACAACGAAAAATAACGATTAGAGTTAGGGGAAATATAAAAAGGGCGCGATGGTTGGGTTGAATTCGTCTGGCCTTGACGAATTCAACCATGCACGTTTCAAGATCCAATTTTTCAGCATGTGCAAAGCCCTAAAATTCAAGCTTCGAAACCCTAATGTTCTTCAATGGTGGTTTTCAACTCAGAGCGCCATAATCAAATTGGATTATACCAATAGCTTCAGGATGTTCTGATTAACATAAATCAATCCAAAAAAATGGATAAAAACGCATGAATAATGATATGCAATTATGGAAAAATGTCCAAACCGTGGGACTTGTTGTGAACGATTCTGATAGCTTTAAGGTTCGTTTTTAATTGCAAACTATTTCTGGAGACTCAGGCAAGGTGTTTGAATCAAGAAGAGGCTTTGAATTCGCCTGGAAGACTGATTTCAGTTTTGAACTTTTCTTGATTTTTTTAGAATTTGATTATGGTGTTTTAGCAGCTCTTGCCCGTTCTTATGAATAGGGTTTGCTTCGGCCTTTGCATGTGAAGAGAATTAGGTCATCTTTAGGCCCATACATCCATTGTATTCAAGTTTCATTATGTGATTTCCAATCAAATCTTTTTCAATCTTTTTCTTTGATAAAACCTTGCCAATCATGGAGATTTTGATGTCTTTGAGGTGCACAAGAATTGCCAGCTTGCCTTGATCTCATTTGCCTCATAAAAAGATTTGAAAACCATGTTTTGATATTTTCCTATAATTAAATTAATTAAATGAATTATTAATCAATTAAAAATCCAAATAATTAATAAAAATAGGAAAATAATTCCAATTAATCTTAATGGGTCGTGCATAAGCCTTGGGTAAAGATTCAAGAAGGAATTTGAGGCCCATTAGCAAAAATGAAGTGTTTTAGGCAAAGTTGACTTTTGAAAGTTCCCCAAAGATTTCCCAACTTGTCCAATGCATATCTTGCTCAATTTTGAAGCTATGAACATGTTCTTGGACATTTTGGAAAGGTCTTGAAGTCCTCTAACCAATGCCTTTGGTCCCATGTCATTTTGATTTACCAATCTCAAGTTATGTTCTTTGACTTAACATGCCTTTTTGTTGACTTTTGAAATTGACCTATAATGTAGAAATTGATAACTTTTTGTGAGAGCATTTCTTGGACTTGGAATGTGAAGATGAATTGTAGGAAATGTCATCCCCTTAAAAATTAATATTGGATGGGATTTTTATGATGAACCATGAAAAAGTTATGCCTTGGTCAAGTTACAGTTGACTTTTCAATTGTACAAAAATAGCAACCTCTTGCATCTTGATGATTTTTGAGCCATACTTGTGGAATCATGATCAAGACTTGATCAAATGATGATTGTGGCTTCAAAATAAGATGTTGACCAAATATTTTTACTTTTGACTGTCAAATGACCATTTTACCCCTGCAGTTGACTATGAAGCAATTAGGGCTTTTGACTGTGCAACTTGATGTTTTGAGTCTTGAAACTTGACATATGGATATTTGACAATGTATATAGGCATATGGGACTTGATTGGACCCTTGGAAACCTCAACCTCCTTGCAAGAACCAAAACCCTAATTTTGACTGTGTTAGGAGGCAATTGGACTGTGCAATCCTTGAGAGATTTTGAACCGTTTGGAGATTGATCTTGACAAATCTTGAAGAATATGGGAGGGCAAATTTTGGGGTACAACAATGATCCATCATGAGATTAAGGTATACGTCGATGACATGATTGCAAGATCCCAGATTGAGGAAGAAAATCTTGACCACCTTCAGAAGCTATTTGACAGGTTGAAGTTGTACAAGCTGAGGTTAAACCCGAACAAGTGCACCTTCGGGGTGAGATCTGGTAAACTGCTGGGTTTCATCGTAAGCGATAAAGGTATTCAAGTGGATCCTGCAAAGGTGAAGGCTATACAGGAAATGCTGGCTCCCCGAACTGAAAAAGAAGTCAGACGCTTTCTGGGACGTTTGAACTATATTGCCCAATTCATCTCACACTTGACTGCTACTTGTGATCCAATCTTCAAGCTACTGAAGAAAGATCAAGTGGTAAGATGGAATGATGAATGTCAGGCCGCTTTCGAAAGGATTAAAGAGTATCTCCAAGAGCCACCTATTCTGATGCCTCCAGTTGAAGGGAGACCTCTGATGTTATACTTGACAGTACTCGACAACTCAATGGGGTGTGTGATGGGTCAGCATGACGAGTCTGGCCGAAAAGAGCATGCTATTTAATAACTTAGCAAAAAGTTTACCGACTGCGAGACCCGATACTCATTGCTCGAGAAAACTGGTTGCGCTTTGGCATGGGCTGCTCGTCGGCTGAGACAGTATATGCTGACTCACACTACTCTATTGATATCAAAGATGGATCCAATTAAGTATATCTTCGAAAAGTCTGCCTTGTCCGAAAGAATAGCAAGATGGCAGATTGAAGGGGTGAAAAACACAAGAAGGGGGGGTTGAATTGTAAAACTGAAATCTAATGCAATGAACAAGATATTTTTATCCTGGTTCGTTTGATCTCAAACTACTCCAGTCCACCCGTCAAGGTGATTTCGCCTCTCTCCAACGAGGTCTTAATCCACTATATTCAACTGAATATTACAGACTGCTTTAACAACTGCTAAAGCCTTCTTGATACAAACCACAACCCGGTTTGTCAAGGCAACACTTTCTTACAAAGAAATCAAATCTAAGTGTGTGAATGTTTTCTACAAAACTGTATCACAACTGTGATGTATACACAAATTAAAGCTTAGAAACTAGATGGCTAAACAATGATAGAATATCAGAATGTGTAGTGTTTAGCAAAACAGAGAGAAAGAAGATTTTGATCAGCTTTTATGCGTGTAGAGATTTGGAGAGCATTAGCCATTTCAATCTTCAAAGTCTTGTTTATATAGCACTGAGATGTTGAACGTTGGATGCAATATTCTTGATTCAATGCTATTAACAAACTTTCCTTATTGAGCAGATCTTGTCTGGAATGAGGCCGTTGGTATTAATTTGCTTTCAATGCACAGTACCGTTGCTTACTTAATGCAAGTTCTGGCTTGGCTCATTCTGACTCTGCTTAGCTGCTGATGAACTGTTGTGTTTCTTTATCATAGTGTTGAGCGCAGTCTTGTTCATCAGGCTTCAGCATGTACATGAGTTGATCATCTGATTCTGACATTCTGATATGGCAACTTCTGATGCTGATGTCAGAAACCAAATTCTGATGCTGAATAGATGTGATCTTGCTTATATCAATCAGAGTATCTGCAAGTCAGAACACAATAATTTTAGGCAGCAGATAGTTCATACATGAATCATATACATAATATATCTTTTCACTTTGTTATCATCAAAACTTAAATATAGGGTAGTAGATTCAAACTTTGTTCTAACAATCTCCCCCTTTTTGATGATGACAAAAACTGGATATTTTTAAATGAAAATAATGTGAAAAGGTATCAGAGAGATGCATCAGAGTAAGAGGTAAAAAGATAAGGAGTAAGAGATATCAGAGTTGAGAGATACTCCCCCTGAGTTTATTACTTCCCTTTGATTACAAGAGTTCTTCAGAATCAGATCTTTTTGCCTTTCTTTGAACATCAGAGTATCAGAGTCTTTGACTATCAGAAGCTTTATGTCAGAGCAGAGCTTCAGAGCTTTTCTTGTCAGAGCTTTGCTTTGGATCAGAGTATCAGAGCGGATCAGAGCTTCATAGTGATCAGAGCTTCTAGTCTTCAGAGCGTCCAGGAGCTTCCTTGTACATGTAGACTTTAAGCAAAACAGAAAAAGCATTTTCAAGTAATAGAGTTAGAATGTTTGAGAATTTCTGTCTAGTTAGCCGTTATTGTTTAAAATATCATTCTTGTTCTCCCCCTTTTTGTCAGCAATCAAAAAGTGTAAGTGATGTGCTAAAACAATTAAGATCAGAAAAACTTGTCATATTGAAATGGTTCAGAATCAAAACATGAAAATAGTACAAAACATATTCAAACAGTACATCAGAAAATCAAAGAAAACATGAAAAGGACATGAATGAAAAAAGACTAAGGTTGAGGAGGCAAGCGTGTGAACAGATTCTCCAGCATGGCTTTGATCTGATCAACAGTCTCATTCTGCTTGTGCACCATGCTGACAACAGTGTCAATCTTGCTATCCTGCACATCCATTCTTTCTTTCATCTTCTGGTCGTTTTCATCCATCCTCTGCTGCAGACGCATGTCATTCAGCTTTAGTTCTTCCAGAGTCTGCCTGTCCAAGGCAGCTTCAGAAGCATCAGAAGCAGGAAGCTTCTGAGAGCTTTCTGCAACATCTTCTGCTTGACTTTCTTCAGCTTGAATGGTCTTGTCTTCTTCTGGTTGCACCTTTGAAGCTAGCTGTCTCTCAGACCAAGGTTCACTATCCAGAGGGAGCACGTCTTCTTTCATAAGCTGACTTCCAACTTCATTCAGAAGCTTGCTGAAATTCTGTTGTACCTGCTCATAGTTGATATCCTACAACTTGAGGGCTTCAGCACGTACCCAAAGTCTGAATTGTGACCAGAGCTGATCAGAAGCAGCTGGGTCAATCATTCCAGGACAGACTTGCTTCAAAGAAGCAATCCATTACTGCACACCTGTTTCAAAATTCATAATACCAGAGCCAACATCTGGTTGTTTTGGTTTTGGGATGGCAATTTTATGTTTCATATCAGCAAGACGGTCAAGACTGGTTAAGTCTATGAAGGTCCTGCTGGGGTTTTCAGAGGTTTTCTGGGCAGCAGTTTGTTTTGGAGATGGAGTATCAGAATCAGAAATTATGATTGGACTGGGTGGTGTTTTGGGAGTATTTGGTGGTGTAGATTCTGGTGAGGATGGCAATTGTGCTAAGGTGATTGTTGTTCCACCTGGCAGCTGGATTGCCAAAGGTGAAGGTTGAGGTGAATGAGGTTCAGATGGTTGAGGAGAGGGAGTTTCAGAGTGATGAAACTCTGGTTGAGGTGATGGTGGATTAATTTCTGGTTGATGAGAGGGAGACGAAATTGCTGGTTGAGGAGAAGTTGTTGGAATTTCTGGTTGTTCAGGGATAAGGGGTTCTTCTGGAATTGATGAGAGTGGTTGTTGTTGTTCTGGTTCTTCAGCAGATTGTTGTGGTTCTGGTTGTGGAGGAGGAAAAATTTGTGGTTCAGAGTTTGGTTGATCAGAAGTGTGTTGATCAATATCAGACAGCACTTTGTCAATTGTTGATGTTGTTGAGATTGTTGGTTTGGGATGTTTGGTTCTGGGTCTTCTGAGTTTTAATGCCTCAGAAGGGTCCTCTTCTGGTACAGTTTCATCTATGGTAGGGATGGGAAATGAGATTCTATGAGAGGTTTGAGGAGGAAAAGATGCTGGAATAGTAGAAGAATTTAAAACAGAAGCAGCAGATAGATTACCTCTTTTCTTGGGTGTCTGCTGGGATGATCCTTCTGAAGGTGCCTTCCTCTTCTTCGTCTTCTTCAGAGTCACTTCTTGCTGAGGTTGATGCAGAGCTTTGATAATCAGATTTGGATCTGTACCATCTGCCTTGCACGCATCCAAGTATCTGAGAACCACCTTTGGTTTGGATTCTATCTCAGAAAATAAAGGAAAGTCACTCAGAGGAACTCTTCTGCTGGAGATATCAGCAATAGGAGTAGCTCTGGGTTCCTTCTGAATATTTTCTATCAGCTTCATATTTTTCAAGTTCTTTGCGTTCAGAGGTTTCCCAATTGTTGGTTCAATTGTGCTTAGCTCTTGAGCTTCTATCAGATGCTCTATCAGCCTATTCTCTATCAGAATATCTGATATCAACCTTCCAAAGGGTATCCAATCCCTCTTGGTTCTTTCTTCTTCCCTGGTTTCCTTCACACTTGTTCTGAGGTGGTTGAACAGAAAATGAGCCAAATTGATTTTTACCTTCTGATCAATAAAGTAGATCAGAAACTGCTGATCCACATTTATGTAATCAGGTGAGCTTGTTGGCTTCCTATGGTTGAAGCACCCCAGAATTATCTTCGCCCAAACTCTGTAATGATCCTTCAGATCTTTGATCTTGCTGCTGGGCACCCCATGAGTGAAAATCCTTGCAGCTATCACACCCACATCAGCACATCTTTTAGCCATGTCCATACAACGGACGCCACCGCCACTGTAACCGATTAGCCTTGCAATGTGATCCTCAGTGATCACAATCTTCTTCCCCATAACAAAGGAGGTGACTAGATGTGTTGAAGCCTTGGCGTGAATCCAGAATTCCTTGACTAGCATAGGGAATGTTGGTCCAACCAACCTGTCAAAATACCTTTCCCACTTTTGTGCCCTAACTTCTTCAGTTAGGTCAAAACCGTTCTCCTTCAAGCTTCCAAAATCAATGATTAATTCAGAAAGCACTTCAAGATTCTTCACAGGAGTGAGGAGTGTTCTGAATGGTACTTGATACTGCTCAGATGATGCTTTCTTCTGAGGACCTGCAGAAGCACTGCTGGAGGTTGCCATGTTCACACTAAAAAGGTTTTTGAGAAGAAACTGAGAAAAGGGTTTTGCAAGAGATGAACACAGAAATATGCAGAGAATGCTTGAGTATTAGTGAGAAAACATAAAGAATCAGAATGAGAAATTAATGTGTTTAAATAGAGTTTCAAAATATTTTTGAAAAGATAAACGTTTTTTTTAAGAAAGAGAAAAATCATGATTGCATTTTAAAAGCATGATTACTTTTCATTAAATGCTTGCTGATTTTGGGGGATTTGAGAAAGATACTTAAAAACGGTTACCAGACATGTGTCTCAATGCACCCAATCAGCGCTTTGCCTTCTCAGAAGTGTGCACGCGTTCTGCTTCAGAGATATGCTGATGATTGGATGACACTTGTTTGATGTAGTGATCAGCACGTCTGTCTTTGAGCTTAGACTCTCAGATCTTTAGACTTGCATCTGATACAATCTGCATGTTCTATCTTTTTAAACAAATGGCAGAAGTATTATCACAGAGTATAGGAATGTTACTCTCAAAAATCTGGAAGTCTTCAAGTTGACTTTTCATCCAGAGCATTTGTGTGCTACATCCTGCTGCTGCTATGTACTCAGCTTCTGCTGTTGATAGTGTAATTGTTGATTGCCTTTTGCTGGACCAAGAGATCAGATTTTCTCCCAGAAATTGGCAGCTTCCAGAAGTACTTTTTCGTTCTACTCTGTCTCCGGGAAAATTAGCATCGCAGTAGCCTACTAAGCTGTAATCACTAGATTTTCTATAAAACAAACCCAGATTAGTAGTACCTTTCAGATACTTGAAAATTCGCTTAACAGCTGTTAAGTGAGATTCTCTAGGATCTGATTGGAATCTAGCATAGATACAAACACTGAATAATATGTCAGGTCTTGAAGCAGTCAGATAGAGGAGAGAACCAATCATACCTCTGTAGACTTTCTGTTCTACATTTTTGCTTACTTCTTCTCTTTCTAGAATGCACGTGGGATGCATTGGAATCTTTGATGGCTTACATTCTGAGAGGTCAAATTTCTTCAGAAGATCTCTGATGTATTTGCTCTGATGAATGTAATTTCCCTCTGGAGTTTGATTGATCTGAATTCCTAGAAAGAATTTCAGTACCCCCATGAGGCTCATCTCAAATTCTGCCTGCATACACTTAGCAAATTTTCTTCCAAGAGAAGGATTAGTAGAACCAAAAATAATATCATCAACATAAATTTGACAGACTAAGATGTCATTCTTAACTGATTTACAGAATAGAGTAGTGTCCACTTTCCCTCTGGTGAATTCATTTTCTAACAGAAAGTTACTTAGCCTTTCATACCAAGCTCTGGGAGCTTGTTTCAGACCATATAGTGACTTCTTTAGTTTGAAAACATGTTCTGGATGTTTTGTATTTTCAAAACCAGGGGGTTGGTGTACATAGACTTCTTCTTCTATATAACCATTTAAGAATGCACTTTTGACATCCATCTGATACAGAGTGATGCCTCTATTAACAACAAATGAAATTAAAAGTCTGATAGATTCTAACCTGGCGACTGGGGCAAAGGTTTCTGTATAGTCTATCCCCTCTTCCTGACTATAACCTTGTGCAACCAGTCGTGCCTTGTTTCTGATGACTTCACCTTGTTCATTTAGCTTGTTTCTGAACACCCATCTTGTTCCAATGACGTTGAATCCTTTTGGTCTGGGAACGAGATCCCATACGTCGTTTCTGGTGAATTGATTCAGCTCTTCTTGCATTGCCAGAATCCAGTCATTATCCAGAAGTGCTTCATCAATAGAAGAAGGTTCAATCAGAGACACAAGTCCCATAAGAGTTTCTTCAGAGTTTCTGAAGCTTGCTCTTGTTCTGATTGGATCTTCCTTTCTTCCTAAGATAGTCTCTTCTGGGTGATCCAAGCTGCTTCTGGGTAATCTCTTCTGAGGTTGATCAGCAGCTGTTGTAGAATTGCTAGCAGTGCTCCTTTCAGACGTTGAAGGAATGTCTGTGTTGAGAGCTTCTGATGACTTGTCTTCAGAACCTGTAAATTCAATTTCTATACCTGCAAAAACTTCATTCTGCTTTGACTTTTCAGAGTCAAGCTTATCATCAAAACGAACACTGATTGATTCTTCCACAATCTGTGTTTCTGTATTGTATACTCTGTAGCCTCTTGAGCGTTCAGAGTATCCTACAGTTCCAGAGCCAATTATCTTTCCCCTCTGATTGCCTCCAAAGCCAACGTGGCTTCCAAGCTTAAGTTCCAGGCTTTGGAACATATGCCTTCTTCCCGTCATGTGTCGTGAGCAGCCAGAGTCCAGGTACCATGTCTGGTGTTTCTGACTTGCTGCTAAAGATATCTGCAACATGTATTATTTTATCCTTAGGTACCCAGATTTTCTTGGGTCCTGATTTGTTAGTTTTACCAAAACTCTGGTTGAATTTTGGTTTCACAGAGTGCTTACTGCTAGTGTATTTAATATCATATGTGTGACCATATACAAAATGTGAATTCAGAGGAGTGTGTTTAATGGTTAAGTCCATGACATTCTTTGGTGTAGGAACCTTACCTTGGTATCCTATTCCTTTCCTGCCGTTTCTGCTAACTCCATAGATCATTGAAGCCATTTTGCTTCTATCTATGCTTTTAGCTAGGAACTTCTGGAAACTGTGATCATACTCCTTGATGATCTCATCAGCGTTGTTGGGAGTTTCAGAAATTGGTTCCTTCTGAGAGTTTTGTAAAGTGTTTTCTAATTTTGAAATCTTATTTCTCAGCTCATAATTCTCCAATTTGAGACTCTCAGTCTTATTAGAGTCAGATTCAAGATTTCTTTTCAGGTCTCTGAATTTAACTCTAATTTGCTGATACCGTTCCAGAATCTCATTAAGGCTTTCAGCAAGTTCAGCCTTTGTAAAGTTAACAGCAAAGTTAGGAAATACCTCTTCAGTATCTGATTCTGAGTCTAATTCAGAAGCTTCACTATCTTCTGAGATGTTAGCCATGAGAGCTATGTTTGCCCTCTCATCATCTGATTCTGAGTCAGCTTCAGACGAGTCAGAGTCATCCCATGTAGCCATGAGACTTTTCTTCTTCTCTCTTCCAAACTTCTTTTTGAGCTTTTCCCTCTGAAGCTTTGGGCAGTCACTCTTATAGTGTCCTTGCTCATTGCACTCATAGCAGATGATGTCCTTGGTGCTTGGCTTTTTGCTACTGGAGGAGCCTTCAGATCTTCTGTATCCAGAGGAAGAATCTGTCCTTCTGTATCTGGAAGAAGACTCGTTCTGATCAGATCTTCTGGGATTCCTGAACTTCCTTTGTCTTTGCTTCCACAGTTGATTTACTCTTCTGGAGAGGAGGGAGAGTTCGTCTTCTTCTGATGAGGATCCATCAGATGTTTCTTCAACTTCCTGCAAAACTTTAGACTCAGATTTTTTGTTAGATTTTAATGCTAAAGGCTTACCTTGCTTCTGAGGCTCGTCAGCTTCTAGCTCTATCTCATGACTTCTGAGGGAGCTGATAAGTTCATCCAGAGTGATTTTGTTGAGATCTTTAGCTAGCTTCAGAGCTGTAACCATAGGTCTCCACTGCTTGGGCAAACTTCTGATGATTTTCTTGACATGGTCAGCAGTAGAGTATTCTTTGTCCAGAACTTTGAGACCAGCTACCAGAATCTGGAATCTAGAGAACATGGTTTCAATGGATACAGATTCTTCCATTTTGAACGCCTCATACTTCTGAATGAGCGCCAGAGCTTTTGTTTCTTTGACCTGAACGTTGCCCTCATGCGTCATTCTGAGTGAGTCAAAAATATTCTTTGTTGTGTCTCTGTTGGAGATCTTTTCATACTCAGTATAGGAGATGGCGCTGAGGAGGATGGTTCTGGCCTTGTGGTGATTCTTGAAGTCACGCTTTTGTTGATCAGACATTGATTTTCTATCAACCTTCTGACCGCTTGCATTCACAGGGTGCGTGTATCCATCTGTCACCATATCCCACAGATCAGCATCATGTGCCAGAAAGAAGCTTTCAATTCTGTCTTTCCAGTAATCAAAGTTTTCTCCATCAAAGACTGGAGGTTTGCCGCTGAATCTGTCTCTGTCCTCATTGTTGTCATTGCTGATGTGAGAATTGTTTCCTGCCATTGTGTTTTTCTGACACTGGATCTTGTACTGACACGGTTAAGTGTTTTAGCTCAGAACCAGGCGCTCTGATACCAATTGAAGGGGTGAAAAACACAAGAAGGGGGGGTTGAATTGTAAAACTGAAATCTAATCAAATGAACAAGATATTTTTATCCTGGTTCGTTTGATCTCAAACTACTCCAGTCCACCCGTCAAGGTGATTTCGCCTCTCTCCAACGAGGTCTTAATCCATTATATTCAACTGAATATTACAGACTGCTTTAACAACTGCTAAAGCCTTCTTGATGCAAACCACAACCCGGTTTGTCAAGGCAACACTTTCTTACAAAGAAATCAAATCTAAGTGTGTGAATGTTTTCTACAAAACTGTATCACAACTGTGATGTATACACAAATTAAAGCTTAGAAACTAGATGGCTAAACAATGATAGAATATCAGAATGTGTAGTGTTTAGCAAAACAGAGAGAAAGAAGATTTTGATCAGCTTTTATGCGTGTAGAGATTTGGAGAGCATTAGCCATTTCAATCTTCAAAGTCTTGTTTATATAGCACTGAGATGTTGAACGTTGGATGCAATATTCTTGATTCAATGCTATTAACAAACTTTCCTTATTGAGCAGATCTTGTCTGGAATGAGGCCGTTGGTATTAATTTGCTTTCAATGCACAGTACCGTTGCTTACTTAATGCAAGTTCTGGCTTGGCTCATTCTGACTCTGCTTAGCTGCTGATGAACTGTTGTGTTTCTTTATCAGAGTGTTGAGCGCAGTCTTGTTCATCAGGCTTCATCATGTACGTGAGTTGATCATCTGATTCTGACATTCTGATATGGCAACTTCTGATGCTGATGTCAGAAACCAAATTCTGATGCTGAATAGATGTGATCTTGCTTATATCAATCAGAGTATCTGCAAGTTAGAACACAATAATTTTAGGCAACAGATAGTTCATACATGAATCATATACATAATATATCTTTTCACTTTGTTATCATCAAAACTTAAATATAGGGTAGTAGATTCAAACTTTGTTCTAACACAGATGATATTGACTGAGTATGACATCCAATACACGACTCAAAAGAAAATCAAGGGAAGTGTATTGGCAGATCATTTGGCACATCAGGAAGTGGACGATTACCAGTCTATGAACTTTGAATTCCCGGATGAGAACATTATGTTGGTAACTGACTGTGAGACACCTGGACCGGATGAAGGACCCGAGGAGGGATCCCGATGGTCTATGTACTTTGATGGAGCTTCAAACGCTTTGGGTAATGGCATTGGCGCCATAATCATATCTCCTGAAGGCTCTCATACTCCGTTCACCGCTCAACTATGTTTCAACTGCACCAACAACATGGCGGAGTATGAAGCGTGCATCATGGGTCTTCGAGCAGCTATTGACCTAAGGATTAAGTTTCTAAGTGTTTTCGGATATTCTACTCTCGTGATCAGCCAGATTAAAGGCGAGTGGGATACGAAACACCCTAATCTTATTCCTTACAAGGAGTGTGTGTTGACATTGCTTACGCACTTCGAGGAGATAACTTTTGAACACTTCCCTAGAGAGGAGAATCAGTTAGCGGACGCGTTGGCTACGATGTCTTCTATGTTCAAAGTCAATTGGGACAACGAGGCTCCCCGGATTATCATTGAAAGGTTGGACGAACCTGCACATTGTTGTGACATTGAGACTGAAGAGGTAGTAGATAAACCCTGGTTTCATGAGGTAAAGAGATACCTTGAGGCTCAAGAATACCTCGAAGGTGCGTCTGTTAATGACAAGAAGTTTCTGAGGAGGTTCGCGGCGAAATTCTTCATCAGCAATGGTATTCTTTACAAGCGTAACCATAATTCGATATTACTGCGTTGCATGGATAAGAATGAAGCAGAAAGGATCATGATGGAGTTACATGAAGGTACTTTCGGAACTCATTCCAGTGGACATACCATGGCAAAGAAAATCCTACGGGCAGGATATTATTGGTCCACAATGGAAGCCGACTGTTATCAGCATTCTCGGACCTGTCACAAGTGCCAAGTCTATGCTGATAAGGTGAACATACCTCCAGTACCTCTGAATGTCTTGACAGCTCCTTGGCCTTTTGTAATGTGGGGCATCGATATGATCGGCGAGATCATACCTATGGCATCCAACGGGCATCGTTTCATCCTGGTAGCCATTGATTACTTTACAAAGTGGGTTGAAGCAGCTTCCTTTGCTACTGTAACCAAGAACATCGTGGCACGGTTCATTCAGCACAATCTGATTTATTGATATGGTGTACCAGAGAGGATCATTACGGACAATGGTACAAATCTCAATAATAAGATGACCACCAAACTCTGCAAATAGTTCAAGATACAGAATCACAACTCTTCTCCCTACCGGCCGAAGATGAATGGGGTTGTCGAAGTGGCTAATAAGAACATTAAGAAGATTGTGCAGAAGATGACGGTGACATACAAAGACTGGCATGAGATGTTACCGTTTGCTCTTCATGGGTACCGTACCTCAGCACGGACGTCAACAGGGCCAACACCCTATTCCTTGGTTTATGGCATGGAGGCAGTCTTGCCCATTGAAGTTCAGATATCCTCTCTTCGTATTATGAAGGATGTAGGTTTGAGCGAAGATGACTGGATTCAGACCCGGCTTGATCAACTGAATTTAATCGACGAGAAGAAACTTACTGCTATTTGTCATGGTCAGACGTATCAAAAGCGGATGATCAAGGCATTCAACAAAAAAGTCAGACGACAAGAGTATCAAGTTGGGGATCTGGTGATCAAGCGCATCATACTACCTCAAGATGATCCTAGGGGAAAATGGACCCCTACCTACGAAGGGCCATTTGTGGTTAAGAACATTTTCTCAGGAGGAGTTATGATTCTAACCACCATGGATGGTGACGACCTTCCTCACCCCGTCAATGCAGACATAGTGAAAAAATACTACGCATAATCAAAGACCCGCTAGGTTGACTGGCCTAGGCAACAATAAGGGCTTCCCAGTGAACCAAAAGGGTTCGGGCAAAAATAAGGGATGAAAATGAAAAAATTCTGTACACCCGCCAAGTCGAAAACCTGAAAAGGCAGCTTGGGCAAAAAAGGGTATCCCGGTGGACTGAAAACCCGAAAGGGCGGTCCAGGAAAAAATTAGGGATCAAAGCGTAACACTATGTCTCATTGGATCACCTTGCAACCAGACTTCGGTATCGACCGTCAAGCTCAGACGGCACTAATCAATCTGAGCTACCTTCAACCAAGTAGCAAAGTGATGAGATGCTCGAGGACATAAAGACAATAGCAGAATCAGAACCCATTGGGATTATTCACATAGCTGTTTTGTTTAGTTTTTCACAAATTGTGTAAAATCTATTATTCGGCGGCGTTCTCTTACTAGGACGTCAGCCTCTTGTACAAAAACGCCTATTTACAGGTCAAACTTCAAAAATCAATACAATTCATTTTGAGAGAAATTTCAAACTGTTTTTCCTTTTTCTGTTTTGCTTTGCAAAGAACGTCCAATGTTCATTTTTGATATATGCATTTGACATTAATTGCGGCTCATGAATATTTACATGCGAAACAAAAGACGATTACTCGTAATATCAGAAACAGGGGCAACAAGATTTGTCTAAGCGTTACAGTTTTTCTGTCCACCAGGTACAAAGGTAGATCCAGCTGAAGAATATGGCTAAGGTACTTTCACTCCCCGCAGAGTAAGACAGTAATGATAGCTCTCCCCAGCTGAGACTCACAACCGCGGGTGAATCGATAACATGCTCCCCAAGCAGAGTTTTATTTACCATCAGCGCTGAAAGGTCTTAATGTTCCACAATAGAGTATAAGAATATTCCTCGACAGAGTACAAGATATCCCCAGTGGAGTTTGAAAATTTTCCCAGTGCAATCTGAAAAAGCTTCCCCAGTGGAGTTTGGAGAAGTGTCCCCAGTAGACTTTGGAAGATTGTCCCCATTAGAGTCTAAAAGGTTATCCCTAGTGAAGTCACAACTGAAAGATCATCCCCGGCGGAGTTCATTCCTTTCACAAACAGAAATTCATCCCCATTGGAATTTATCGGTGGAATCCTCAGCAGAATATCTCTTCCCCACAGAGTAATCTCCTCATCAGTTTATTCCCCAACGGAGTTATCCTCTCCTGCAGGTTTATTCTCAAAATCATCTCCGTTCGCCATCCCCGGCGGAAACGAAGAATTTAACTCTTTTTCTCCAGCAGTTATCCGGGATTTATTTTCCCTAGCTAAAAACATTACATTTTCATACATCATGACACATGCATATACGCATCATACAACACAATCTCATTTATTTTGAGAACATCATTGTTTGATACATATCATACATTTCATACAACTAACCTTTACCTTTCAGGAAGATGTTTCCCTCAGTCGAAGTACTGACCGGTTCTTAAATCTCAACCAAATTATCCTCTGTTGAATTACAGATAAGGTTCTAAATCTCGACAAAGTTCCTCCGTCGAATTACTGACAGTTCTTAAATCTCAACAGAATTATCCTCCGTTGAATTACAGACAAGTCCTAAATCCCGATGAAGATGTTTCCCTCAGTCGAAGTATTGACCGGTTCTTAAATCTCAACCAAATTATCCTCAGTTGAATTACAGATAAGGTCCTAAATCTCGACAATCTCCTCCATCGAATTACTGACAGTTCTTAAATCTCAACAGAATTATCCTCGGTTGAATTACAGACAAGTCCTAAATCTCGATGAAGATGTTTCCCCCTAGTTGAATTACGGACAAGTTCTTAAAACTCGGCGGAGATGTTCTCTCAGTTGAAGTACAGGCAAGTTCCTAAATCTCAAAAAAAAAATTAGACTTCCCCAAGCGGAATCCTCCATAACAACAAGTATGCAAGTTCTCGCTAAGGAATCTCTTATGCGATCGATACTCCTGCAAATGGCATTTGTAAGCCCATTCCCGACATCACAAGGCTGATACCACTTCATGCGAGTGCAAATTTTTGGGCAATCTAGTGTTCAATCATCTTCCACCTTTGGATCACGAAAGGCTCCAAAGCCAATCTACATCCTCAGGTTTAAGAAGATTGAACTGGGGCAGCTTTTGTACCCCAAAATTTGCCCTCCCATATTCCTCAAAAACATTGCAAGAAGAATCTCCAAGTTGCTCAAGGTTGCTCAAGAGTATGTCAGACAAGCTATCTCCTAAGGCAGTCAACCCCAGATTAGGGTTTTGTGTTGCATCAAGGTCCTTGAATCCAAATGACCTCAAGTGCACCCCAATGTCATAATATGATCTCAAGATCATCCATGTCAAGTTTCAAACCTTGTAGAGGAAGTTTGCTCAGTCAATTGCTCAAAGGTCCAAAATCGACTGTGCTAGGGCAAAAGTCAACTGTGACCCAAGTACAGTCAAACTTCAAGATTTTTTGTCAACATTCTCATTTTGAAGGTTATTTCATCATTTGATCAAGGGTTGATCATGATTCATCAAGGATTGCTCAAAATTCTTCAAGACTCAAAAGTTGCTAAATTAGGGTTTTGCAAGAAAGGTCAACTCAACTTTGACCAAGCATAACTTTCTCATATTTTATGAGAAATGACCCATCCAAAGCTCATTTTTAATAGGATGAAATTCCCTACAATACATATTCATACCCCAAGTTCAAAAAATGCACTCACAAGAAGTTATGAATTTGGACATTATAGGTCATTTTTGAAAGTCAACAAAAACACCTTTTTTGCCAAAGATTATAACTTGAGCATGGAATATCAAAATGATATGAGAGAAAATTAGTTGATTAAAGTACATCTCAAGCTTTCTATAAAGTCCAAGAACATCTCCAAAAGTTCAAAATTGAAGAAGTTATGCATTGTTGAAGTTGGACTTTTTTGCAAAATTGCAAAAAGTCAACTATCCCCAAAAATTCAAATTTTGTCAAATGGGCTCATTCTTTTTCACTTGTTTTGAATTTGCATTATAGCCCACATGCCCTACCTTTCAGCCATGTGTCCATATCTCATTTTTATTATTTAATTTGATTTTTATTTGAATTTATTCATTTTAAATCAAATTAAATCACATTAAATCAAATACATTGATAACCAAAGATTTTTTTGTTGATTATAGGCTTCAATGGACAACTAGCACATCTCCAAACTCGTATCAAGGCATAAGTGTACAATAAGATATGATTTGAATCAAATTTGGAAAGGTTTAATGGTGGAATCAAATCCAATTCATGTGCATTGATATGGAGAGATTTGGACCATGATTCTTACCCTAATGCAAAGCACAATACATAAGGAAGCAAAAGCACACGAAATAGGGGTTGGCAAGTGTGGGAAGAGGCAGAACAAAAGTGCAAAAATTCACAAAAAAGTGAGAGATCAAAGTCCAAGTTAGAGGCAGTTTCAGGACACGAGAGTGGTCTCAATCGCTTCCTGGACATTCACACAAGCCATTCCAATCAAAATCATGCATCCTCAGGCTCCCAAACGCACTGTAAGTCTCGCGTACCGCAGCCCTGTTCTTGAATTCGATTTGACTTGTTCTTGCATCATTTGAGAAAACTAATGGCATATTCATGATCACAAGAGCATTTCCAAACTTTCTGCATCATTTAATTTCATTCATATGACCTGTTTTGCAAAACGCCATGGCTAGGGTTTTGTTATTGTTTTTAAGGACTTTTGTTTCAGGTGAAATTGAGACTCAAGAAGAACATGGTTTTGATCAGGAGGCCATGACGAATTGAACCATGGTCTTGGAATGGATTTATATGTCCTGGAGAGAATTTTAGAATAGACCTGCGCTTTTAGCTGCGGATTCAAATCCGCATGTATTTTTTTTACAGGTCTGAGGACAGGGACGCTGAGGTGTCCTTCGTTCACTGGCCACTTCAAATCTTGGCGCGTTTTATTTTTTTTTCTGACCAATAATTCTTGTTTTATTATATTATTATTGATTTATGTTAATATAACAAATGAAGCAATATGGTGTAGTGGCAAAGCAAGCGTGCATATCTCCTTCAGGACTTGGGTTCGAATCCCAGGTCCCCCACTTTCTCAATAATTTTGGTTTTCAAGTATTCCCATGCGTGCTCAATCTTGCAGCCTACCATGCGCCCTCATCCATCCAAATGCCAGATGGCCAAGAGCCAGATCTGGTGGCCAAAAGCTGGAGGTCCACCATAGTCCAGGTCAATGCATGCATACTGGATCCTAGAAAGTCAAAAAGGCCAACTGATAATGGGCCACGAAATTGCTATCAACACCCCAAAAAAGGCCCAAATTCTACTCCTCTCTTATTATTTATTTTTGTTTATTTACTTTATTTGTTTTATTTAATTCTCTAACCAATCAAAAAATTATTTTTTATTAAATAAAATCACAAAAAGTATTTTTTATTTTAATCAAATTTTTAACTTTTATTTTTCTTAATAAATTTATTAACTAACTAGGTTTTTAATTAGAAAACTTTAATTTATTTTTGTAAATAATTTTAATTAATTAGATTTAATTAGATATTAACCACTAATTTAATCATTTTTAATTTCTTTCCTAAATAATCAAAAACTCCAAAAATATGTTATTTTTCATTTAATTAATTAATTAATTTAATTTAGTTTTTTAAATTAGGATTAATTTCTTCCTTAAAATAAAAACAACAAAAACCAAAAAAAAGACATTTTCTTTAATCAAAAGGGTCAAAACCCTAAAATTTCGCACTCGATTTAAATTCCCGCGCGCTTTATTTATTTTTATCCAATAATGTATCTGCTTCTGGATTGTAATAGTTAAATAAGACATTTGATTATTTTTATCGCTTTATTTTATTTTTCAAAGGGGTTTGTCTTTGGCGATGTAAATACCCGACGCCTTGTAATTTAAATTCCGCAAATTATAACTGTTAGATGTTTGATAATAGGACTTGCATGACAAGACTGAATGCTAATCTTAAAATCAAATTAGATCACCCTTCACATGTACAAAGATAAAAATAAACTGAAAACGACACACTCGCAGATGCGCACTCTTAGGGTATACCCCACTTGATTGCCTTCGTACGCGATCATTGAGTATAGGTAGTTTTAGAGGTCGCCCTCTTGTCTAAAGATCATAGTCGCCTCGAAATGGTTGCCTCAGATATTGTTGCCTCAAACAAATGATCTAAGATATTAGGGTTACCGCTAAGGCGTCCTAACATTGCTTTAGTGACCGCATGTCCCTCATTTGAATTGACCCTCAAACTCCAACGACGATGCTACCTACTCATTAATAGTAGGATAACATTATCTAAAGGAAATTAACATAGAACGATTCCTTTTTTGAGTAGGTAGATAGCTCTTAGATACTTTCTCTTTCAAAAACAAAAACTTTTCACACTTACACTCTTTTACAAACAAGTTTTCAAAAACACTTCATTACACTCTTGAGGACAGAAGCAAGAGTTAAATCGAAGTTAAAACAAAAACTTTTCAAAACCCACAAGCACGAAGAAAACATTTTGAAAATGATGAGTAAGTACCTAAGAGCCCGTAGATAACTACGGATAGAAATGGTGCTAATACCTTCCCCTTCTATAATCTACCCCCCGTACTCAGAGATAATCTCGAAAAAGGAATTTTCTGTGCTTTTTTCCTTTCCTTGTTGGATAAAATAAAAGTCGGTGGAGAATCTTTCTTACCGTGACATTTTGCAAAAACAAACGCAAAACGCAAACCAGCATTCCAAAAACAGTCAGTTCTTCCCACCGTATCACACCCTCGATGACCCTACAGTTGCCTTTCGATAAATGATCTAGTCCCTAAACAAAATAGCTAAAGTGTCTCAACATTGTTGCCTTTATGAATGTACGTCCCTTTGAATTTCCCTCAAACATCCAAATATAGGGCTACCTACTCACTAATAGTAGGGTAGCTTTGTCTAAAGGATAGGAGGAAAAGAACAACCTTTTCGAGTATAAGTATATAGTTCTTAGATGTTATGCTCAAAACAAACTTCTCACACTTACACATTTCAAAAACAACTCTAAAAAGAATTTTCTTTGTCAACACTCTTGAGGACTGATACAAGAGTTATCACAAAGAGAATCGCCGCACTAAGGCATTTCAAAACATTTTTTCAAAACACACAAAGCACGAGCAATTTTCAAAACACGAGCTAGCATCTAAGAGCCTGTAGAAAACTGATCGATAAAATAGCAAGTGTACTATTTTTACCAATGTAGCAATAAAAGGTAGTTATCCCGTGTATCGATCTCGAGGACTGCGTTAAAATTAACAGTGTTGAAAAGGATTCAATTATACAAAAAGGGCATTGGGGTAGTTTGAGTAAAGGTAGAAAATTATGCTTTGTAAATCTAAAAACAAAAAGTAACGAGTAATATCACAACAATGATGGAATATGCTAGGGATAAGATGTATGAATTGCTCCGTAATGAATTGAACTTCTATTTATACTATTTATGCTTACGTAATCCAATACCGATTCTCAAGAGTAGTTTCCCCTAATTCCTTAGCCGGAAACCCATGACATAAAATTTTAAAGTCTAATTCCTTAGATATTCAAACATATGTCGATCACACATAAAAGATCAAGAATTTACGGTCAAAGCTATTAGATCCTTATTCCAAAGAGAAATTAGCAACGGTATTATACAAGTAGCGATAAAGTGATCAGTCAAACCTACTTTACCCATAGACCAATATCCAATTTTCCAAAAAGATAAGCATTAGGAATTTGCATAATACAGTGAATACATAAAAACATAGATATTATAAAAATATAGCAATTCGGTTCATCACAGAAGCAATTCATGGACACCCCCTAGCATTGGGGGGTTTAGCTTTTCATAATATTCAAAGAAAATACTAATTTAATAATAAACATTACAAAGGATGGAATTCTCTGATCTTCAATTGCTTCCTCTTTTGTTGATCTTCATCATCCCAACCTTTGATCGTTCTCGTCCTCTTGTTCTATGTTGTCTTTTTTTTCCAAAAACCAGAAGTGTCTCTCTACTCCTCAAAACTAGGTCTAAATAGTGTTAGATCACTCAAGACGTCTGCGCAAAGTCCGAACTAACCTCCAAGAATTTAAATAGAATGATTTCAAAAAATAACTTTTCTTTCCTGCTCTTGCCAACACGGGCCGTGTCATGTGACACGGAAAACCGTGTTGCCCACTGAAGTCCACTCCTTCAAAATATTCTCCATGGATTCTAACACGGGCCGTGTCATGTGACACGGTCGCCCGTGTCAGCTTCTGCATGTTACTTCATTTTGTCCGTGTAGCACTTCTCTGACACAGGCCGTGTCAGGTGACACGGGCGCCCGTGTTAGCTTCTGTATTTTTCTTCATCTCTCCCGTGCAACATCCTTTCTGACACGGGTCGTGTTAGGTGACACGGCCGCCCGTGTCAGCTATTGTATTTCCGAAGGGAATGCTTCTGAACTTGTCATTTCCACCACTATTCCTGTGCAATTTCGCCCATACCTGAGAATACAAAAAGAACTACCAGACCAAGATTTCAAAAGTACCTTATTTAAAAATATTAACTGACAAAATGTAAATAAACAAAAATTGAGAAAATAAACACACGCGACTAAAACAGTAAAACAAACTAGCTAAAGTGTTACCAAAAATGTGGTTTCGTGCCCGATAATAGATAGATAACCAGACAGAAATGTGACCGATCATAACCCCGAACTTATCTCATTGCTTGTCCTCAAGCAAGGCTTAAGTCCGCATTATAGGTACCCTCTGAATTTCAACAAACCACGTACCACTGAGATTATTCGCAATTTCTTCAATTTCTTCTAGGCCTTACATGCTTCCCCGACTTACTGCAATCAACTACACTTTCCGAATATAACACCTCTTCCTCTGTCAGTCTCTCACACTTTCTCTAGATTCCCTCGGGTTTAAGTGTTTATACTCTCATTGTCAAGGTATGTACCGTTATCTACTGAGTTTGCACAATATCTGTAAACATAACACAAGCACACAAAACATACACTATACGAGGACATTATAGGTTGTAACGGGGCTAAGGGACAAGGTGGGATATACAAAGAAACGAAAATAAAGGGTTAAATAGCTCAGATTCGGTGTTATCTATCTCATGTTTGTGTACTTTCTATTTTGCAACTCATAGGGCATGACACATAATATTCGAGATTTTTTAGTTTCTTCTCCTCAAAAGGGTATTGGAGGAACTATGATACGCTTCTCTTTTTTTTTTTGACTGCTTCGGTGACGAGTGCATTATCTCAATCTCTTTTTTTTATTTTTGGAGTTTTTCTCCTCTTCTTTTTTTTTAATTAAAAAAAAATTTTTTTTTGACTGCACTCATCCACTCTCCTCTGCAAGTGTCACAACCCCAAACTTAGAGTATTTACACAAACCATAAAATTTCTAACACCTATCTGTGCAATGTAGGGAAGTGTTTAGGCTAAAGGTTTTATAAACTGCGGGTTTTTTTTTAAAACAAAAAAACGGGGATAAGGTTCAAACTGGGGTAACAAGGGATAATGTAAAAGGGTAGGCTCAACAGGCTCAGGGATGAACATAAAAAAAAATTTCCTCAGTGCATGTGCGTGTCTAGTATATATTCACAGATCAATTATGCAAACAAAAAGAGACTAAATACATACCTAACACTCTCTTGGTGCATTTGTGTTTGGCTATTTCTAATCCTCACCATGTTGGGTGTACTGACAATTTCGGAGGTGCCATCTGTGTCATGTAGCATCATGTAGATTCGGGTATGTCATATTCCGGTCTAGTTCCAGTGTTAGGGATTGCGTCCAATCTTTTTTTCAGTCGTACCAACTTTCGGAGGTTTCCTAAAGTTTAGTTTCGGGATTGATTTGTCTCATCCACTTCTCTCAGATTATCTACTATTTCGGCATAGTCACCACACATCTGAAACAAACAAAACATATAGAAACCAAAGATTTAATTGAAATAACAAGTAATAAATAAAACACACAAAATACTAAAAATAAAAAGGAAACCCCCTCACACTTGTACTAAACATTGACCTCAATGTTTCAGAACCAAGGCTGCAAGGGTCTTACAGAGCTCACTGCGGTGGAGGAGGGTGAGGAAACTGTAACATCAAGTGCTGCATCATTCGTTGAATGTCAGCCAACATCTCTCCTTGCTGAGCTTGTTCGTGTCCTTGACGGAACAACTCGACTCCTTGACGTGTTTGCTCCGCTCGTAGATCAGGACATTCTGCTTGCAGCCACACCCACTCCTCTTGAGTGAATGATGAGGACCGACCATCCATCTGAGTCGGCCTTTCAGATGGATTTTCTACTGGCTCTTCAGCATCATCATCCACGAGATGTTCCTCAGCAGGATTGTTAATCTCATTCTGAACCTGAAAAGCATCATTAAAAATACCATATTCCCAATTTTGACGATTCAAAATTGAGATTTTTCAGGGTTAGGCAGCATCATAATAATCCGCTTAGAAACAATATAACCAAAACGATTACCCAGTACTTGAATCATCCCCTGATTAATTAAGGAATTCATATCTATTTTACTCATACCTGCCACAGGTAAATGATTCATTTCCACAGGGTTGTAACCAAAATAAACGACTATTTGGGTAATCATACTGCCAACAGAAATATCACCCGACGTTGCTCGTCCCACTTTTCTCAGGTGATTTGCTGCGAAGGCAGCAACATTGACCGGGGTTGCATTGGCCATAGCATGAAGCAGAAAAAGCTCTGCCTGCCATGCAACTCCTGTACTATCCCCTATACCTAACAAAGTGTAAGCCAGACACTTCTGAGCATACCTGAAGCAAGGGTTTTGAATCCGAGATGCCTTGGCGCTCTTTGCCTCATAACCCCCACAACCAGTAATATCTCCCCAAAATCCTGTTGGATTGAAAGTTTCAGGAATTGCTCCCGGTCCATAAAAGGTAAGGTGGAGAATCCCACCCAATTCCTCAAGGGTCAGCTGACGTTCCACATTGAACAGCCCAAACGTTAGAGTATCTGTGTGCATTTGAGTGCTTCCATCCCATGTTGGTTTCAGCTTACACTCGACAGAGCTCAGAAATTCGAGTGTTATGCGCTCAAAAGTGGGCGTTTCATGCTGCATAAATTCCAGAATTCCCAAAACATGCAACATTCTATATACTTCATCAGTTAAACCCAGTTGAGACAAAGTTTGGGAGTACATGTACCTTGTGGGCGTCAACTTACGCCGAATATGATGCGAGTAACGCACTTCATGAGCAGGATTGTCATAGAAAATGTCATTAGCGTTAGGTTCCGCCATTTGGTCGTGACTGCTCCTTGGTCTTGACCTCGATGGTTCGCCTGCTGGCTGCTTACCTCTTGCATTACGCTTTGGTGGCATTTTTGGTAAACCTGTAAAATCACACCAAAATGAAATAGAGAGTTAGAGGAAAAAGCTACCATAGAAAGGTAGAGGGCGAAATTTGGAACAACTTTTGTGAAAGCTGCAAGGTGGGATCACGAGATTTATGGAGAAAGCCAAGATTTTTATGAAGAGAGTGGCTATGGAGTTTGAGAGAGAGAGGTAGAAGAAAGGAAAACAAAAGGTTTTTTTAAAATGAGAGAGAGAAAAGTGTTATGAAATGCTGGGGCCCTATGATTGCTTTTGTTTAAATAAAACTCCCAACATTCCTCTCCCTCTTAATTAATTTGTTAAAAAAAACAAATAAAATAAAAAAGAAATCTGAAACGCCTGACACGACCGTGTCAGATGACACGAGCAACCGTGTTAGGGCCTGCCCTTCACGCCCAGGGTTTCTGACACGGGCGTGTCACATGACACGGGCGTGTCACATGACACGGGCGTGTCACATGACACGGCCACCCGTGTCAGAGACTGTAATTGCACTCTCCTCTTCAAAGAATGACACGGCCGTGTAAGATGACACGGGCGACCGTGTCATCACCTGTATTTGCCAAAAACCTCTTTCAACTTTTCTCAAATCTTCTTTCGTTACCCTGCTCAAAACGCCATTCCTTAAACTCCTCCGCATAAGAGACCCTGAAAGAAAACAATTTAACAGCACAAAAAAATCATCAGAAATAAAACACATGGGTTGCCTCCCACGTAGCGCTTCGTTTATCGTCGCATGGCTCGACGGTTGTTCATCTCACCCTGTAAGATGAACAACATGAATCTGACCACCTTCTTTTCCGATATAATAGGGTTTTAACCTTTGTCCGTTCACTTTAAAAATGTCACCATTTTCTTGATTTCTTACTTTAATCGCTCCATGAGAAAACACTTTGTGCACTACAAAAGGTCCTAACCATTGGGATCTAAGTTTTCCAGGAAATAACTTCAACCTAGAATTATATAAGAGTACCAGTTGTCCTTCATGAAACTCTTTCCTCACAATTCTTTTATCATGCCACTTCTTTGTTTGGTCTTTGTAAACCTTAGTATTCTCATAGGCGCGGTTCCGGAATTCCTCCAATTCATGAAGTTGAAGGATTCGTGAACTTCCTGACTTAGCCAAATCCATATTCAAAAAATTTGATGCCCAGAATGCCTTGTGCTCCAACTCCAAAGGCAAATGACATGCTTTTCCATAAACTAGTTGGTACGGCGACATACAGATTGGTGTTTTGAAAGTCGTTCGGTAAGCCCATAAAGCATCATCCAATTTAGCCGCCCAATCTTTCCGAGAAGAATTTACTGTTTTCTCGAGAATTTTCTTTAGTTTCCTGTTTGAAACTTCCACTTGCCCACTAGTTTGAGGGTGATACGGAGTGGCAACCTTATGCTTAACATTGTACTTCTGGAGTAACTTTTCCATGAGGTGATTCAGGAAATGTGTTCCTTCATCACTTATGAGTGCTCTCGGTACTCCAAACCCAGAAAAAATGTTTTCTCTCAAAAATTTCACCACTACTTTCGCATGATTAGTTGGTAGAGCCACAGGTTCAACCCATTTTGATACATAATCAACCGCCACAAGGATGTAGTTCTTCCCAAAATATGGTGGAAAAGGTCCCATGAAATCGATTCCCCAAACATCAAATAATTCGACTTCCAACATAGAATCCTGAGGCATCTGGTTTCTCTTGGAGATATTCCCAGTTCTTTGACATTTGTCACACTCCTTTACCATATCTTGAGCATCCTTGAACAACGATGTCCAATACAACCCTGATTGGAGGACCTTAGCCGCGGTTATATCACCGCTAAAATGTCCTTCGTATTCCGATGCATGGCAAGCTTTCAATATGTCTTCCTTCTCTTGCTCCTGCATACATCTTCTTATAAGACCATCCACTCCTCTCTTGTATAGAAAAGGGTCGTCCCACAAATAAAACCTGCAATCATGAACAAACTTTTTTTTCCTGTTAGAATCAAAGTCATCAGGGATGATACCTCCCACTATATAGTTTGCATAATCTGTGAACCATGGTACACCAATAACAACAAGGATGTGTTCATCGGTAAACTCATCCTTGATTGGACGCTTAGCCTCTGTTTCTTCAATAGGTGACATACGAGAGAGGTGATCAGCAACGGTGTTTTCACAACATCTCTTATCCCGAATCTCCACATCAAACTCCTGAAGAAGTAGAATCCATATCAAGAGTCTTGGCTTAGAATCCTGTTTAGCGAATAAATACTTCAGAGCAGCATGGTCAGTATAAACAATGACCTTAGAACCCAATAGATATTGCTTGAATTTATCGAAGGCGTAAACCACAGCTAACAACTCCTTTTCAGTAGTTGCATAGTTCATCTGTGCATGGTTTAACACATGACTCGCATAGTAAATAACATGCAGTAGTTTTTATCTATGTTGTCCCAGAACTGCCCCTACTGCAATATCAATAGCATCACATATGATCTCGAAAGGGAGAGACCAATCAGGGGCTACAACAATTGGTGCTGACACCAGTTTACTCTTTAATGTTTCAAAAGCTACGACACACTCTTTATCAAACACAAAAGCCCTATCCTTAACCAAAAGGGTTGTTAAAGGTTTTGCTATTTTAGAAAAATCTCTTATGAATCTACGGTAAAAACCCGCATGCCGAAGGAAACTTCTAATACCTTTCTCATTTGTTGAAGGATGAAGCTTTGATATTACTTAGATCTTTGCTTGGTCCACCTCTATTTCCTTGTAGGAAATTTTGTGGCCTAAGACTATTCCTTCGCGCACCATGAAGTGGCATTTCTCCCAGCTAAGGATAAGATTGCTCTCCTGGAATCTTTCTAGGACAAGAGCAAGGTTACTTAAACAATTATCAAACGATTTACCAAAAACTGAGAAGTCATCCATAAAGACTTCCATATATTTTTCAAGCATATCCGCAAAAATTGACTGCATGCATCTTTGAAAGGTAGCGGGTGCATTGCATAACCCAAATGGCATTCTTTTGTAGGCAAAAATACCAAAAGGGCATGTAAATGCTGTCTTCTCTTGATCTTCTGGTAGAACAACTATCTGATTATACCCCGAATAACCATCAAGAAGACAATAGTACTCATGACCGGCCAACCTTTCCAACATCTGGTCGATAAATGGTAACGGAAAGTGATCCTTTCTCGTAGGGAGGTTCAATCTTCTATAATCGATACAGACTCGCCATCGGGTAGTTGTCCTTGTAGGGATCAACTCAATCTTCTCATTCTTGATCACAGTTGTCCCTCCTTTCTTTGGCACGACATGTATAGGACTCACCCAAGAAATGTCAGATATAGGATAAATCATCCCAACATCTAACAGTTTCACCACTTCTCTTCTGACTACCTCTTTCATTGCGGGATTTAGTCTTCTTTGGGGTTGGACAACCGGTTTATGATCATCTTCCATGAGAATTTTGTGCATGCAAACCGTAGGACTAATCCCCTTCAAATCATCAACTGACCACCCGATAGCACTTTTGTGCTTTTTTAGAACTTTGACGAGCTTATCCTCTTGGAGGGCTTCAAGATTGGAACTGATTATTGTCGGGAACCTATTGTCGATTTCGAGGAAAACATACTTGAGGTTCTCAGGTAATTGATTCAATTCAGCTCCTTCCTTAGATTCATCTTTCTTCTCTTCCATTGAAGGTTTCCTTAAATCCTCCCACCGGTTTGGTCGAGTCCCCTTGAATGATGGAATTGCATCCATCATAGCTAAAGCTTCCATATATTTTTCATCCACCTCTTCGGATTCTTCAAAAATTGATAAGCTCAGCACTTTTTCCAATGGTAGTTGTTGTGTCTTCAAATAATTCTCATTAGCAACCACTTGATCAATTACTTCGATATGTTGGCTCGTGGCAATATCATCCTTATACTTCATAGTGTTTCGAACATCAATTTTCAATTCTTCATCATAGACTTTCAGAGTCATGGTACCCTCTTTTATGTCTATCAAACATCTCCCGGTCTCTAAAAGTGGCCTTCCAAGAATGAGAGGAATGTCCTCATCTTCCGGCATCTCAAGAACAACAAAATCAACCGGGAATACAAACTTGTCAATTTTCACCAGGGCATCTTCCACTATTCCATAGGGTCTTTTCACCGAATGATCAGCAAACTGGAGTGTCATCCTTGTGTTTTGCACATTACCAATCTCCAATTTCTTGTATATGGAAAGAGGCATGAGACTGACACTTTCTCCCAAATTAATAAGGGCCTTTTTAAAAGATCTATCCCCAATAGTGCAAGGGATAGTAACAGAACCTCGATCCTTCTTCTTTATTGGAATCTTCATACCCTGAAAAATAGAACTACAGGTTTCAGTTAGAATAATAGGGTCGGTATCGATGGTTCTTTTCTTCGATATGATATCTTTCATGAACTTGGCATAAGTAGGCATCTGCTCAAGTTCCTCCAAGACAGGAATGTTGAGTTCAAGCTTTTTGAACATATCTAAAAAAAATTTAAAGTTTTTCTCATGATGCCCCTTCTTCTTGTTTCTTGTGGGGAAAGGGAGTTTAATTTCAGGTTTCGTCTCGGCGACTTTTCCTTTTTGTTCTTCTTGGACCGCACTTTCATGTATAGTTACTTATTCATTTTCAACCTCATTTTCTTTAATCTCTAAATCAACTTCAAACAATAGGTCTTCTTCTTTAGAATTTTTCTCCTGCACATCTCTTGCCTTACTGCTCCTAGTGACCACAGCATTCACGTGATGGTTGTCTCTTGGATTAGTGACCGTGGCACTTGGCAAAGCGCCTTGCGGTTGCGAACCCGCAAGTTTTTGTGCGATCTGACTCATCTGTATTTCTAGATTCTTAATGGAAGCCCCTGTGTTCTTTAGATTACTTCTGGTCTCTTCTTGAAATTAAGAACTTTGAGCGGCCATATTTTCAACGGAAATCTCCCAATCATCTTTCTGTGTCCCCTGTTGTTGAAATTGTTGCTGAGGTTGGGTATATGGTTGTTGCTGTTGTGGTCGGTTTTGGGCATTTCCTGGTTGATCCTTCCACAAGAAATTAGGATGATTTTTCCAACCCGGATTATAAGTATTTGAATAAGGGTTGTTTTGCCTGAGAAATTGTATCTCCTCAATTTGTTGTGCAGGCAACGCAATATACAGTAAGATGAGGTCCTCCACAAATTTCACAATTGCTAGCATGTGTGGGTTGAACCGGTTGAACCTGAGCTACAGTTTGTGTATCAATGGCCATCTTCTTCAATCTTCTTTCTACTTCAGCTGTAATTTGGTCTTCCATCTTAACAACTTGATTAGCCAATTTCAAATCAATTATTCCTTCAGGTTGGGACACACTCCGGTCATACAACTCTAAATGCTCATTTGCTGCGATAGCTTCAATTATCTTTTTAATACCAGTGGCTGTTGTAAAGTTAGTTGAGCCACCGACAGTTGTGTCGATGTGTTGCTTAGTCTTCATCCTTAGGCCATTTACAAAATTTTGCATCTGTTCAGTTGCATCCATGTTGTGAGTAGGGCATGCAACCAACAGTCGTTTAAACCTCTTATACGCATCTCCCAATGATTCTCCTTCCTTCTGTTTAAAGTTCACAATGTCATACCTCTTACGGATGTACACAGAAGCAGGAAAATATTCATTGAGAAAGGTAGTCTCCATCTGTTGCCAAGTTGTAATGCTTTCAGCCGGTAAAGTGTAGAACCATTCTTCAGCATCTTCTGACAATGTAAAAGGGAACATAACTAATTTTTTTGCTTCTTCAGAATGCCCCTCAATTTTCAGCGATGTGGTCATGGTGAGAAACCTCTGCAGATGTTTGTTTGCATCTTCATTAATCTTTCCAGAGAACGGTCTCCTTTCAAGTTTCCCGATAGTGGAAGGGTGCAACTGAAAGTGGTCGACGTTTACTGGTTGATTAATGATCATCATCCGGCCCAGAGGGGAATTTGTTCCTCCATAGTCGCCAATAAGTCTTTCCAAAAGTGGTGGGTCAGCAGCCATCGCTTCAGACTCTAATTGCACTGAAGGATTTGAATGAACTTCTTCTCTCCCCTTCCGACTTTCTTGCCTAGCTTTTCGGATTCTCTCTCTCAGTGATCTTTCTGGTTCTGCGTCAAAAAGAAATTCAGCTGAGGCCTTACCTCACATAAAAATATTAGATAATGATATTTGTAAGCGAATACTACAAAATAGTAAAATAAAATTTTGGTTGTAGAGCAACAAAATCCTAATTGAGTAATTTAAACACAGAAAATTTGGCAATCCCCAGCAACGGCGCCAAAAACTTGATTGATAAAATAGCAAGTGTACTATTTTTACCAATGTAGCAATAAAAGGAAGTTATCCCGTGTATCGATCTCGAGGAGTGCGTTAAAATTAACAGTGTTGAAAAGGATTCAATTAGACAAAAAGGGCATTGGGGTAGTTTGAGTAAAGGTAGAAAATTCTGCTTTGTAAATCTAAAAACAAAAAGTAAAGAGTAATATCAGAACAATGATGAAATATGCTAGGGATAAGATGTATGAATTGCTCCGTAATGAATTGAACTTCTATTTATACTATCTATGCTTACGTAATCCAATACCGATTCTCAAGAGTAGTTTCCCCTAATTCCTTAGCCGGAAACCCATGACATAAAATTTTAAAGTCTAATTCCTTAGATATTTAAACATATGTCGATCACACATAAAAGATCAAGAATTTACGGTCAAAGCTATTAGATCCTTATTCCTAAGAGAAATTAGCGACGGTATTATACAAGTAGCGATAAAGTGATCAGTCAAACCTACTTTACCCATAGATCAATATCCAATTTTCCAAAAAGATAAGCATTAGGAATTTGCATAATATAGTGAATACATAAAAACATAGATATTATAAAAATATAGCAATTCGGTTCATCATAGAAGCAATTCATGGACACCCCTAGCATTGGGGGGTTTATCTTTTCATAATATTCAAAGAAAATACTAATTTAATAATAAACATTAAAAAGGATGGAATTTGTTGATCTTCAATTGCTTCCCCTTTTGTTGATCTTCATCATCCCAACCTTTGATCGTTCTCGTCCTCTTGTTCTATGCTGTCTTTTTTTACCAAAAATCAGAAGTGTCTCTCTACTCCTCAAAACTAGGTCTAAATAGTGCCAGATCACCCAAGACGTCTGCGCAAAGTCCGAACTAACCTCCAATAATTTAAATAGAACGATTTCAAAAAATCACATTTCTTTGCCGCTCTTGCCAACATGGGTCGTGTCATGTGACACGGGCAACCGTGTTGGCCACTGAAGTCCACTCCTTCAAAATATTCTCCAGGGATTCTGACACGAGCCGTATCATGTGACATGGCCGCTCGTGTCAGCTTCTGCATGTTACTTCATTTTGTCCGTGTAGCACTTCTCTGACACGGGCCGTGTCAGCTGACACAGGCGCCCGTGTCAGCTTCTGTATTTTTCTTCATCTCGCCTGTGCAGCATCCTTTCTGACACGGGCCGTGTCAGGTGACACGGCCACCCGTGTCAGCTACTGTATTTCCGAAGGGAATGCTTCTGAACTTGTCATTTCCACCACTATTCCTGTGCAATTTCACCCGGACTTGAGAATACAAAAAGAACTACCAGACCAAGATTTCAAAAGTACCTCATTTAACAAAAATAACTGATAAAATGTAAATAAACAAAAATTGAGAAAAATAACATACGCGACTAAAACACTAAAACAAACTAGCTAAAGTGTTACCAAAAATGTGGTTTCGTGCCGGATAATAGATAGATAACCAGACAGAAATTTGACCGATAAAAAACTACAGATGGAAAGGGTGTTAACACCTTCCCTTTCCATAATCTACCTCCTTACTCAGAAAACTCTCGAAAAGGTATTTTTCTGTTCTTTTCACCCTTTCCTTAATTTGGATAAAAGAAAAGTCGGTGGCGACTCTTGCTTACCGCAACATTTACGAACATAAAACTTAAAACCAGTACAACATTCGGTTCTGCATCGTATCACAGCAACATTGGTCACATAGATAGTTTCTCCGTCTGGTTTCGGGTATTAATCTGTGGCCTCCTGTATTTGTTGGTAAACCCGTCTTGTTCTGGGAGTTCATACCACTTGGTCGTGTAGATAGTTTCCCTGTCTGGTTTCCGGCATTAATCTTTAACCTACTGCATAAGTTGATAGTGTTTGTCTATCTGTGAATTCAACCTGAAAAGGTAAAGTTAGTTTCATGTGATTTTATGATGTATGAATTGCATGATTCTCTCAAAATAAATGAGATTATGATATATGCATTTGTGCTGCATATGCCTTGATGTTTTTAAAATTATGTATGAGTGTAATGTATGAACATCTCAGTTGTTCTATTGCAATATTGTTGAATTAGGGAAAATAAATCCCGATTGATGTTTGGGATGAAGAATATAGGTCTTCAGTTTTTGTTTGAAGTTTAAATGATGAGAGACAGATTTCCGTTATTAGAGAAATAAACTCAGTTGGGGAAGGGAAACTCTGCGTTGTTCGGGGATTTTGTGAAATCCTGCTGGGGAATCCTGAGAAGCTTGGTGACTTCACTGGGGAATTTTTTTAGCAGTAATTAGAGATTTTTGCTGTGTCGGGGATGTGAGAACACCTGGCATCATTAGGCTATATGTTGTGGATATGGCAGCGACTTTATAGTAGGATGCCCTTGCTTATGTACCTACTGGAGAAGGTATCTGCTGGAGGAAATATCTGCGGGGATTTTGTGGATGACCCTTAGACATTGTCCCGTTTCTTAAAGCCATTAGTAAATGTCTTTATGTTTTTTTTATTCGTATATTTGTAAACATTAATCACATTCAAATGCATATGTTCAAAAATAATCACTGGCCGTTTTTGCAAACAAAATAGAAAAATAAAAACAAATAGTTTTTAACTTTCAAAGAAATAGCTTTGTGTTTACTTGAATAAGCGTTTTTGTACAAGGAGACGAACACCCTAATAAGATAATGTCTCCGTAAGAATAAAACTTTACAAAATAGCATACAAAGAAAACAACTATGTGAAATAATCACATTAGGTTCCCATTATGCTATTTCCTTAATGTCTTTGAGCGTCTCATCTCTTTCGCTGCTTGTCCAAACCTGACTGGATTGATTAGTACCACTTGAGCTTGATAGTTGATACTGAATATTGGCTATAAGGTGATCCAATGGGACATAGTTATACGCTTTAAATCCCTAACTTTTTCCTGGACTGCCCCTTCGGGTTTTCAGTCCACCGAGATACCCTCTTTTGTCCAAGCCCCCTTTTCAGGTTTTCGACTTGTCGGGTGTACAAATTTTTTCATATGTATATCCCTAATTTTTTCCCGAACCCTTTTGGTTCGCCGGGATTCCCTTATTTTTGCCTAGGCCAGTCAACCAAGCAGGTCTTTGTTCATGCATAGTATCTTTTAATTACGTTCGCATTTACAGGGTGCGGAAGGTCGTCATTGTCCATAGTGGTTAATATCATGGCTCCACCAAAAAATATGTTCTTGATCACAAATGGCCATTTGTATGTGGGAGTATATTTTCCCCTGGGATCACCTTGCGGCAGGATAATGCGCTTGATTACTAGGTCACCAGCCTGATATACCTGATGTCTGACCTTCTTGTTAAAAGCTTTGATCATACGTTTTTGGTACATCTGACCATGGCAGACAGCCGCAAGCCTCTTCTCGTTAATTAGGTTTAATTGGTCAAGTCGAATTTGAACCCATTCATCTTCATTCAAACCTCCATCCTTCATAATTCTCAAAGAAGGGATCCGAACTTCAATGGGTAGGACAACTTCCATATCGTACACCAGAGAGAAAGGAGTTGCCACTATTGATGTACGCATTGTGGTACGGTAACCATGAAACGCAAATGGTAACATCTTGTGCCAGTCTTTATATGTCACCATCATCTTCTGTATGATTTTCTTGATGTTTTTATTAGCAGCTTCTACAACTCCATTCATATTCGGTCGGTAAGGAGAAGAGTTATTATGCTGGATCTTGAATTGCGTGTAGAGCTCGGCGATCATAGTGTTATTGAGATTGGTACCATTATATTTAATGATTCTTTCTGGAATACCGTACTGACATATAAGGTTATGTTTGATGAATCGGGCCACAACATTCTTGGTAACAAAAGAAAATGAAGCCACCTCGGCCCATTTTGTGAAGTAATCAATGGCGACGAGGATGAAGTGGTGCCCATTAGAAGCCGTAGGTCTAATCTCTCCAATCATATTGATGCCCCACATTATGAATGGACAGGGAGCAGTCAAGACGTTTAGAGGGAACCAGAGGCACATGTATTTTATCAGCATAGATCTGGCACTTGTGACAAGTCCGCGAATGCTGATAACAGTATGCTTCCATAGTGGACCAGCAGTATCCTGCCCGTAGGATCTTTTTAGCCACTGTGTGCCCACTGGAATGGGTGCCAAAGGTACCTTCATGTAAATCAACCATAATCTTTTATGCTTCACTCTTGTCTACACACCTAAGAAAAGTAGAATCGTGGTTGCGCTTGTAGAGAATCCCGTTACTGAGGAAGAACTTGGCAGAGAACCTTCTTAGGACTTCTTATCATTGACCGAAGCTCCCTCAGGATACTCTTGGATTCGAGATATATTTTGACTTCATATAACCAAGGCTTGTCCATTACTTCTTCAGTACCAATCTTGGGACAGTATGATGGTTCATCCATTCTCTCAATAGTGATATGAGGAGCTTCGTTATCCCATCTGACCTTGAACATGGATTACATAGTAGCTAGCGCGTACGCTAGTTAATTTTCCTCTCGAGGAAAATGCTCAAAGGTAATTTCTTCAAAATGTGGAATCAGTGTCAACATATGCTCTCTATAAGGGATGAGATTAGGTGGCTTCATGTCCCATTATCCTTTTATTTGACAGATTACTAAGGCCGAATCTCCAAATACACTCAAGAATTTGATTCGCAAGTCAGTAGCAGCTTTGAGACCCATAATGCATGCTTCATACTCAACCATATTGTTGTTACAATTGAAACATAATATGGCAGTGAAATGAGTATGAATCCTTCAGGAGATATGATCACAACACCGATGTCATTTCCAAATGCGTTGGAAGCTCCGTCAAAAACCACAGTCCATCAGGATCCTTTTTCAGGACCTTCATCCGGTCCAGGTTCTTCATAATCAGTTACTAACATGATGTTCTCGTCCGAGAACTCAAAATTCATGGATTGGTAGTCGTCCACAACCTGTTGAGCTAAATGATCAGCTAGTACACTTCCTTTAATTTCTTTCTGGGTTGTATACTGAATGTCGTATTCGGTCAGGATCATTTTCCATCTTTCTATTCTTCCAGAGAGAGCGGGCTTCTCATAGATGTGCTTAATAGGATCCATTTTAGATATCAACAAGGTAGTGTGGGTCAACATATACTGTCTTAGTCGGCGAGTAGCCCATGCCAATGCGCAACAAGTTTTCTCAAGCAGTGAGTATCTTGTTTCACAGTCGGTAAACTTTTTACTAAGGTAGTATATTACATGCTCTTTTCGACCAGACTCGTCATGCTGCCCCAACACACACCACATTGAATTCTCTAACACTGTTAAGTACATGATCATAGGTCTTCCTTCAACCGGAAGCATAAAAATTGGAGGCTCTTGAAGATATTCCTTGATTTTATCAAAGGCGTTTTGGCAATCGTCATTCCACCTCACTGCTTGATCTTTCTTCAGTAACTTGAAGATTGGCTCACAAGTAGCGGTCGGATGGGAAATGAACGTGACAATGTAGTTTAGACGTCCCAAGAATCCCCTGACCTCCTTCTCAGTGCGAGGAGTTGGAATTTCTTGTATAGCTTTAATCTTTGTAGGGTCAACTTCAATGCCTTTGCCGCTGACAATGAAACCTAAGAGCTTAACAGATCTTACTCCAAAGGTGCACTTATTTGGATTCAACCTCAGTTTGTACTTTTTTAGTCTTTCAAACAGTTTCTGTAGATGATCAAGGTGCTCCTCTTCAGTCTAAGACCTGGATATCACATCATCAACATAGACCTCTATCTCGTGATGGATCATATCATGAAATTAAGCTACCATAGCACACTGATAGGTTGCAACGGAGTTCTTTATCCCAAATGGCATAACTTTATAATAGAAAGTGCCCCACTGTGAGACGAAGGTCGTTTTATCTATATCTTTAGGTGCCATTTTGATCTGATTATACCCAGAGAAGCCTTCCATGAAGGAGAATACCTTATGTTGTGCGGTGTTGTCAACCAGAACATCAATGTGGGGAAGCAGGAAGTCATCCTTGGGGCTTTCCCTGTTCAGGTCTCTGTAATCCACACACATACGTACATTACCGTCCTTCTTAGGTATTGGAACAACATTGGCGACCCATTATGGATAAGAGATGACAGCTAAGAAACCGGTATTGAACTGTTTCATGACTTCATCCTTGATCTTTTCTAACATCTATGTCCATATGCGATGAACCTTTTATTTCACTAGAGGGTAGTCCTCTTTTGTTGGTAGACGATGAACCACAATATTAGTGTCAAGTCTTGGCATGTCTTCATATGACCAGGAAAAAACCTCAACATAGTCATGTAGCATCTGTATTAACCGATTTTTGACACTATGCTCCAGGTTGGCACCTATCTTGACTTCTTTCTTGTCCTCTTCAGTACCCAAGTTAATTGTCTCAACCGACACCTCATGAGGCTGTATTATCCTTTCTTCCTGTTGTAACAGTCGAGAAATTTATTCTGGTACTTCAGAATATTTCTCACCTTCGTCCTCGGCTTGGTAGATCGGATTTTCAAAGTCATAATGGGCAATAGTAGAACCCGTATCAATAGGATCCATAGTGGATGTGGATCTGAAATTTGATATGGGGTGTGTGTAAGAGCATAGCTGTATATTTTTTGATAAAGTAAAAAGATAGAAAAGAAAAACAAAGAGCGTAAAATTTGTATGCAAAACGTCCAATGTTTTATTAATGACATATGAAAATGAAGTAATGACCCTCACAAATAGACCATTGTGCCTCGGGTAAGACACAAAGCTTTAAAGTTTCAATTGTTCAAGCATTACATATCCTCAAAAACAAAAGACAAATTACTCTTGAATAAAAGAGATGGGAACAAAATCTTTGGCCTCCCAATTGTTGAGTCCACCGCTGATAGTTGGGAAGATGCACTTGTCCAAGTCAGAGCTACTGTCAACATCTTCTATTGTGGAGACAACATCAATAACACTGACTCTCGGGCCATGCTTGGGCATAGGTGCAGTTATGACGTTGGGAGACTCCGGGGGATCAAATTAAACCTCCTTTGCATCAATAAGGTCTTGCACCTTGTTCTTAAAATCCCAATAATAGTTTGTATCATGCCCCAACATTTCAGAGTGGTAGGCACATCGGGCGTTTGGGTTGTAGTGGGGAGATGTTGTATTGGGATTCTTTGGGGCCTCCTTTAGGGTCACCAGATTGGACTTCAACAGATGTGGAAAAACTTGGGATAAGGTCATGTTGATCCGGGTAAACTGCCTTCTGGGTGCATCTGGTCTGCGCTGATTGTTTCGCTGTTGTTTGAGGCAAGATTGGAAATCATAACAGCCCCTACCGTCATACGACGTTCATTTTTGTTGTGACTCCTCTGGCCATAAACAACACTGACCTCCTTCTTTCCAGTGAAAGGCTTCTTTGTTGTGTTGGAGGATGTATCCCTCTAGATTTTACCACTTTTGATGCCAGTTTCCACCTGTTCACCAGTCAGTATTAGTTCAGTGAACCCAACAGACAAGCTTCCAATCAGATGGTTAAAGAACGTACCAGACAACATTCCCAAGAACATATCCACCAGCTCTCTATAAGACAACGAAGGCTGAACTCTTCCTGCAAGGTCTCTCCACTTTTGGGCATAATCTTTAAAGCCTTCACCGAAACCCATAGACATACTTTGCAATTGCATATGAGTTGGGGAGAGGTCAATGTTATATTGGTACTGCTTGTAGAAAGTAGCAGCCATATCTTCCCAATTACGAATGTTGGTTCTTTCCAGTTGATAGAACCATTCCAACTAAGTCCCCGCCAAACATTCCTGGAAGAAATGTACCCACATAGTCTTATCAGTAGTGTGGGGTTGAATCTTCCTGACATATGACCTTAAGTACAACTTAGGGAAGGAGACATCGTCGTACTTAGAAAAGGTATGGACCTAGAATTTATGAGGGATGACCACCCCTGAGATCAGTCCTAACTCTTCAAAATCCAGCCCGGGTACCCTCTGGATCTCCATAGCATTGAGACGATCCTCCATTTGTTTTCATTTATCATCAGTAGGAGGATACTTCTCCTCAGAATAGTCAGTTTCATCTTCCTCAGACCCTGGATTGTTTTTTTCTTTTGTTGGCTTCTTTTCTTGATTATCCCCCTCATTTGACGGGGTTGTGAAATCTAGAGCTCGCTTGGCCGGCCCTCTGAACCTTCTTCCCAAATTCAAAACACTAGTTGGTTTATTTGGCTTCTTAGTCTTCTCTTTGATGATCAGAGCTTTCAGATCTTCTTGCCCATTTGCCAGAGCTATGAACATTTTCTTAAACTGAGCGTTTTGAGCTTGAAGGTCCTTCACTGTTTGTTTAAGAGCCATTTCTTTTGCTGAAATAAACAATGAAAAGAATAAGAAACCTGTCTTAAAATACCTGCTTATGTAATAAAGTGTATGATATGCTTATCTGGTGTTTTCAAGGACTTCGGGAAATTTTAATTTGTGAACCAAAATGAAACAAAGATTTTATTAGTAGAATTCAAAATACAATTGCCTTTTAGGCTTACAATTGAAAAAATTCTAAAATTCAAGAAATCAGGTTTCCCATGGGCGCTTTCTCTTTGTGCCGAGATAGACATTAAGAATTTTTTCTTTATGAAGTAACTTCGTGAGCTCCAATAATTTATTCTCATTGACATAGAAATGATCTCTAAAGGTATCTCGTTCTTTCTTCAACTAAATCCAAGATCTCTGCAGTTCTTCAAGATCAGTGGGCATGTCAGGATGGAGAACTGTATAACGAACATCTCCTTCGGTGATGGGCTCCACAACCACTGGTAAGATGGCTATATACGATATTATAAGGTTCTGAGTGCGAGCTCGTATCCATTTGAGATAAGGTTCCATAGGGATGGAAGTCTTAGGCCCTAAGGTCTTGATATCAAATTTGTTTACCATTCCCCAAGCTCGTATGAACCTCTTACGATACCCTTGAACATCATCCTCGTAGTTAAACATAATGCCCTGGATAAGTATATTGTGGGGACCATCCCTTCGAGCATAACCAAATTTTTGTAGAGTCAGAGAAGGATTATAAGTTATGCCTCCCCTAATGCCAAGTAGTAGGACATTAGGGAATTCCCCACAGCGGTAAATGACTGAAATATCTCTCATAGATCGGGAATACCAGAGAATATCCGAGTGAGAAAGTGACATTATCCTTCGCGACCAACCCAAACCTTCTTCATTCTTCAATACGGATTTAGGGAGGTGAGAAATAAACCACCTTGACAACAATGGCATGCAATACATGAGAATCCCTTTTCTCTTCATGGTGCGAGTGTGGAGGGTATACAATATGTCTCCGAGTAGAGTAGGCACAGGGTTACAAGAGAGGAAAATATTGATAACATTCACATCTATGAGTAAGTCTGGATTAGGGAACAACACTAAACCATATATTAGAAGGGCCAGAACCTCCTCAAAAGCTTGGAAATCTAAATCATCCCAAAACATATGAGCCTTCTCTAATAGGAATTTGACTAGAAAACCCTTGACTCCGCTTATTGTTTCCCAGTTGGATACAATGTCAGACCGTTTCAGATGCAAAGTTGTTGCAATGACTTCTGGATTTGAAGCTTCTTCTAAACTGATGATAGGCATCTGATCCAGAATAGGTATACCCAATATTTGAGAGAATTCTTCCATGGTGGATACCCACTGATAGTCTGGGAAAATGGAGCAATGGTGTTTAGGGTCAAAGAATTGAAAGAGTACAATCATCATCTTCTCATCAAATCTCGAGGTAATTAGATTGAGAAGTCGACCATATTTCTTGGTGAACGAAGAAGTCTCAGGAACCCTTGATACTAGCTATTTGAGTTGGAGAGGTATTCTTACAAAGCTGATTCAGATAGTATTTCTACGAGCGGAAGCCATGATCTGTAAAACAGAACAAAGATAAATTCCCTTGGTCCTTGAAATGGTCAGTGAAATGAAATATGGATGTTATGATGCATGATGTCATGTTTAAGCAAATTAATCACACACAAGAAACACACACAAGACCTTAGATTTAGGCTTTCATGGAGTTTATAGGTAAATACCCTCTTAAAGTTTAGTTGGTTCAACCTATCTTAGAAAAGTAATCGGGTTCTAAGGAGTCTCAATACCACTGATCTTTCTTTATCAGACATTGTTTCAGCTTAACAATCTTTTCTTGCGGTCGAAACATCTCGAAAGTCCGATCTCAATGAGTGTAGCATCGAGTATGAACCAATCCCTTTCTTTACACAGAGGCTGGCTATCTCACTACTTTCTAATGGCCAAGTTTGTTCAACAAAGGTTCTAAGGCTCGTTAATGGTTCAAGACACCACGCGGCGGCCCTATATTCTCCTCGATTCAACATAAGAGATACCAGTACCAACCAAAGTGTCACACCAACATAGCTATCGCTTCAACCATATTGGTCTACACTGTACAATCTCCACGATCTATTGACTTTTGGTGTATCAGTTGACCAAATTGCAACTATCAATCCACTGATCTTAAGAAATGATTTAAGCCATGGAATTGAGTCAACATGTTATGTTTGAGTCTTTGAGATTATGCTTCAAGCCATTAGGTCCTATATTAGGTCAAAAAGTCAATGCTCAGTCGTTCTTAGTCAAAACCCTAATTTGTGGTCTCAGTGTTTCAGAGGTGATTTTGTCTGATCAATTCTTGAGAATCCTTGAGCATTGGAGATCCTTTGTGAGGAATGTCTTGAGAAAAGAGAGGGTACATTTTGGGGTACAACACTAGCCATAGGTGCTGATGTCAACCCCTTTGTTTCCAACCATAAGTGTTGATGTCAACCCTTTGTTCCCAGTCATAAGCGTTAATGTCAACCCTTTGTTCTCAACCATAAGTGTTGATGTCAACCCTTTGTTCCTAGTCATAAGTGGCGATGTCAACTTTTGTTTCCAGTCATAAGTATTGATGCCAATCAGTCAATTCTTTCCAAACCCACTGTAGCACACTTTCAGGCAACCTTCAGGATTCTTTGATACATTAAGACTGCCTCTGGCCAAGGCCGGCTCTTCAAGACTGACTCTACTACTAAATTATATAGTTTCACTGACTCTGATTGGGGCCCTTGCAATGACACTCGCAAATCCACTACCGTTTTTTGTTTCTACCTCGACAGCTCTCTCATCTGCTGGAAAAGCAAGAAACAAAGTGTGGTGTCTCGTTCTTCTTCGGAGGCCGAATATAGAGCACTTGCTAATGCCACTTGTGAGACACAGTGGCCATTGATTCTTCTCCCAGACTTAGCCATTATGCATATTGGACATGGAAACATTTTCTGCGACAACAACTCTACCAAACATATTGTCAACAACCCCGTCTTCTACGAAAGAACCAAACATATTGAAATAGACTGTCACATTGTTCACAACAAAGTTCAAGACAACACCTCCATCTCATGCCCATACCTTCCACCCAACAAATAGCCGACATTTTCACGATACATCTCCATCTTAGCCCTTTCTCCATTCTTGTAAGCAAACTTAGATTATACGACATACATTCCAATTTCAGGGGATGTTAAACTTACTTAATTTATTATTTGTATCTATCTGTTGGTCCATTGGTTTCTCCTTTTTAGGATTATGTTTTAATAACCGTTAAGATATTTTATATATATAAGGCATGGCTGCTCCGTACCATTGAGAGAGTGAAATAATAATAATAATAATAATAATAATAATAATAATAATAATAATAATAATAATAATAATAATTAAAATAATAATAATAATAATAATATTTCCTCCTCTTTCTTTTTCGTTTTTGTCCTCTATGTGTCTAGTGGAACACATATTAACATTAATTAGTTTCATAATCACAAAAGTGTTTCTATAAATATATCTATATTTAGCGTGTTTCTCAACCCAACTCTAGATCGTGATAATAATAAATATGTCTGCTGTAGAGCTTAAATAATGACGCTAAATACGAGTTGCATAGAAATGTAGCAAATTTTCAAACTAGCCTTTGGGGAAATTATTTTTTTCAATATGCTTCGGAATCTATGGTACGTAAATCATATGTTGCTACTTGATGCCTTTTATGTTCCTGAATGCAATGTATATATTTATTTTTCAATGGATATTTTATGTATATAAGGCATGGCTGCTAATAATAATAATAATAATAATTCCTTCTCTTTCTTTTTCGTTTTTGTCCTCTTGCATTTGCATCATGTGTCTAGTGGAACACATATTAACATTAGTTAGTTTCATAATCACAAAAATGTTTCTATAAATATATCTATATTTAGCCTGTTTCTCAACCCAACTCTAGATCGTGATAATAATAAATATGTCTGGTGTAGAGAGCTTAAAGAATGACGCTAAATATGAGTTGCATAGAAATGTAGCAAAATTTCAACCTAGCCTTTGGGGAAATTATTTTCTTCAATATGCTTCTGAATCTTTGGTACATAAATCTTATATTGCTACTAGGTTCCTTCAAAATTGCATGTATATTTTGATTATTTGAATAAGGTTTTTTCAATACTATGCAGGAACTAGATGAAAATATTAAGGCACAAATTGAAACATTAAAATGCGACATGAGAAAGATGCTTATCTCAGAGAGTGAGAAACCCTTGGAAAAAGTTCATTTGATTGATTCAATATGCCGCTTGGGTGTTAGTTATTACTTTGAAGATGAGATTGAGGAGATTTTGCAAAATATTTACAAGAATAATGTTGAAGATGGAGAAATAACTTTCAATGACAACCTTTGCTCTCTCAGTGTGCTATTTAGGCTGCTAAGACAACAAGGACATCATGTTTCACCAAGTAATATACTCAGCTTATTTGTGGTGCTTTCTTTTAATTTTAGATAAATTTTCCATTCACTTTACCATAGTAAGACATGCAAGACGCACAATTAATTCAAATATTTTTTCATAATCTATTATGGTCATTATATTATGTTGCTTTTCTAAACATTTTATTTCAATATTGTTGTTGATTGATAAACACACCAGATGTTTTCAACAAATTCAAGAATGAGAAAGGAGAATTCAGTGAAGGACTTATTAAAGATGTCAAGGGAATGCTAAGCTTGTATGAAGCAACACAATTAATGGTTCATGGAGAAGACATTTTGGAAAAAGCTTTGGCTTTCACTACAACTCACCTTGAGTCTATTGCCATCCAATCAAGCCATTCTCTTGCAATACAAATCAAATATAGCTTAAGGCAGACTCTCCATAAGAACTTGCAAAGGCTTGAAACGCATAGATTCATTTCCATATACGAGCAAGATCCTTCCAATAATAAAACTTTACTCGTTTTGGCAAAATTAGATTTTAATATGATCCAAAAGCTACATCAAAAGGAAATTGGTAATATTTGCAAGTAAGGATTTTCATCTTACACTCCTTTGTAACAAGGAAAAGTTTTATTATAGTGATTAACAGTAGTCTATATGATTAATATTATTTGTTTTTGCCTTACAGATGGTGGAATAATTTGGATGTGCCTAATAAATTACCTTATGCACGAGATAGGATGGCAGAATGCTATGTTTGGGCAATGGGAATATATTTTGAGCCTCAATATTCTACTGCAAGAATATTTATGACAAAATTAATTTTCATATTTACTATGGTTGATGATACATATGATGCATATGGAACAATTGATGAATTAGAACTTTTTACTAAGGCAATTGAAAGGTTGGTTATTAATTATATATATTTCATTTATATATTTTTCTAAATTAATGAAAGTTATTTTTCAGATGGAATATTTGTGGTTTGGATGATCTTCCGGACTACATGAAATTTCTCTATAGAATTTTATTTGATCTTAACAAAGAAATAGAGGAAGAAGCGATAAAGCAAGGAATAGTGTATGCAATGAACTACTACAAAAATGAAGTATGATCTTTCATCTTCTTTTTACTAATTATGTGATTCTTTAATTAAGTATGGATTTTTTATCTTTTTATTATTAATTAATCATATGTGATTAATTAATTATTTATTAGTCTGCATGATATTATTTTGTTTGTCATAGAAAAATGTTATTCTTACATCAATAAATACATTTACATTATATTTCATTGTTCACCAATACGAAATGGTAAAATATTATAATAATAAAAAGATATTTTTTTTAAATATAATTTTTTTATTTTTAAAATTATGTGATTAATCAATTTAATTATTTTATTAATCAATTTTTTATATTTTATTAATCAATTTTGTTTTAATACTAAAAATTACTTTTAATATCTGATATTTATTAACCAACTTCATCATTTCATTAACCAATTTTGTTTTACTAAAAATTATTTTTAATATCTGAAAATTTATTAACAAATTTCATCACTTCATTAATCAGGATTTTATACTTCATTAACCAATTTTTTTTCATCACTAAAAGTCACTTTTCGCAATACCGTTCATGGTCACTTTTCACAAGTCATTGTTCATATACTGTTCACGTTATTGTTCATAAATATTTTTTTTTATCTTAAAAAAAACATTGTTCACCGTATAAATACGGTGAACAGTATTTTGATATAAGTATTGGTGTAAATTGTAATATAAGAATATCATTCCTGATAATGTTATGCATCACTTTTAGATTGTACTTATTTGTAAATATATTTTTCGATTAAAAACAACAATTATACGCCAAAATAAAAATAAAAATATGTGTTATGTACATGCATTCTTGTTGCAGTTTATATTATACATTCAAGCATATATGGCTGAAGCTAGATGGTTAAACAACAATTACCAACCAACATTAGAAGAATACATTCGTGTATCAACAATATCATCTGGTTATTGTCTGGTGATCGCAGCATGTTACATTGGTATGGGAAATATAGCTACAGAGGATATCTTCAAGTGGGTTTCCAAGGTGCCAAAAGTAATTGATGCTGCTATTGTCCTTTGTAGACTAATGGACGACATTGTGTCAAACGAGGTATATCTATAAAAGTTCATTAGAAACTTGTCTAAACATATTTGTTTTATTTCAAACCATGTAAGCATTTACATGATTTGGTATCATTTGCATATAGTTTGAACAGAAAAGAGACCATGTTTCTTCGTTCTTGGAATGCTATATGAGGAAATATAACGTCTCCAGGGAAGGAGCAGTTCAAGAAGGTCGAAAGAGAATAGTTGATGCTTGGAAAGATATCAATAAGGAATCTCTTATGCCAACTGATGTTCCAAAACCTTTTCTAACACGGATTATAAACCTTTCACGTTTTATGGATGTCGTTTATAAAGATAAAGATAACTTCACAAATTCTGAAGGAGAAATGAAGACATTCATCAAAGCTTTGCTTCTTGATCCTATGAAAATTTGAGCATAAATTGTAATATTTCGGTGTGTTATATTTCTATTTTAGATAAAAAAAACAACGTGTGTTCATTTTATTTCTACTTTAAATAAAAATAACGTATGGTGTAAAATTTGTTTTTGTGGAATTGAAAGTTTGTGTTCAAGTTTTTGTATTACTTAAAAGTATAATGAGTGACAACTTCTTATTGTTTAGGTTCGTCTTAGGGTTCACTAATACGAATAAGTAATTTTACATTGGTTGGAATAAGGGTTTTACCTCGGTTTGGTGGCAGAGGTAAAAAAGGATTTCATGGAAGGTACACTACTTTTCTCTGTGATTGAACTGCCAACTGAGGGGAAAATGGAACTGGTCACGGAATAGATCTCCAACAACACCATTTCTTGAATTTTAAACACAATGCGACTATTTACCTCGTTTGTGTTTACATTGATTTTGTTTTACCATGTTTTCTTTTCGTTTCAATGTGGAAAGAATTAAAGATGTTGATAAAATTCGGAATCTTTCTCATCAACAACACATTACTATAAAATATACATTTCGTAATGAGTCTTCTTACTTCAGCTATTTAATCAACCGAAGTAAAAACTCATACTTAAGCGCCTTCATTTTTTTATTTATTAAAAAACTTTTCACCACAGTTTAAACTAACAAACGTGGTGATAGGTAAAAAGTGACACACTAAAAATCCAAGCACCAAAATTTATCTATTTTTTAGTTACAAAAAAGGCGTGTCCATTTATTTTAATATTTATATTAAAACTAAATACTTTTCACCACGGTATTTGTTTCCATATATGGTGAAACGTGGCATTCATTTTTACAATCATAGGGAGTTTAGTTTTCACAATCTTACAGAGAGTTTAGTTTTTACATACAGTCGCAGTTTTTACAAATAGTCAGAGTGTTTACAATCTCATGGACGCTTTGTATGCAGTATCTTCATTCAGTTTTACTTCCTTGAAAATTTTGGCACTAAAGATCAATGTTAAGGTTCAAACATATTGTTTAATTGATAAAGTGAAACTTAACATTAATATTTAAACCAAGTTTTTCAATATACTGTATTAACTTTTGAAGAATGGAAAATGAAGTTTGAAGGCAGTATCAATTAGGCTTAGTAAAAAGGAGAATGACGAGCTTGTTAAACTTTTGTAGAAAAATCCCTATATCATTTCATCCTGGTTGGGAAGAGAAACCATGGTAACATGTATAATATATCACTACATTTGTTATTTCCAATCGTGGTGAAAAGTGTTTCTCTTAAATTAAAATATAACACATTTTAGTTTTATTTACTTCATAACACAACAATGCCCTAGCGAAAGTCCTTTAGAACAGAAGAAGGCGATAACAAGGACTAATATCCATAAAGATAGCAAGCAAACTCCGCCATTTCTAGTTCGAATCAAGGAGGGGAAAGACGAATCTTCAAGGGTACACGAATTTTTTTTCTTATCCTCTTCTTCTTTTGTACAATTACAATATGTTTAATATTTTAACGCTATTGATGTTAGAAGACATATTGAGTTTTAATGTTGATATTTGTTATTTTGATTGTGATTGGATGTTATATTTTGTTTAGATGGTAATATATTTTTGTTGTTGTTTAATGTTATATGTTGTTGTGATTAAGTGAGATTGAGATTGTTTTTTATTGTTTAGAGTTTTATATATATTATTGTTGTAGTTGTTTCACTGTTATTGTGATGCTGTATTGAGATTGTTATTATGTTGTTGATAATTTTGTTGTTGTATTATTTATATGTGTTATTTTTCCATATTGTGTAAAAGTGACTTAGTGAATGACTTAGTTAGTTTTTGTATTGAGAATGTTGTTGTTGTGTTATTGTATTGGTTTATTATTAAATGATTTTACAAGCAATTGATTAAATTTCAGAATGTATTTTTGATCGTAGTTTGATGAAAGCTAATAAATTAGGTCTAGTGTATGAGAAATAAGTTCTTGAATTAGTTGAATAAACGAAACAAAAATTTCATGATAATAACAAAATCTTTTATTGCCCTTATGTAATATGTGGAAATATTTTATTTTAAATAAAGAAATATTCCATTGCTTATGTTGTGATGAAATTTGTCAAAATTATACGATATGGATGTGGCATGGTGAAGTAGAAAAAAAACAAACTCTAACGTCACAAAGACATGAAGATGGTGTATATATGGTTGATCGACTAGAAGATATGATATGTGACATTGGAGAAGATTCTTTTAGGACTACTCATATTTATCATATTTTGTGTAGTGATAAGGATGCACCATTATATATGGGGTGCACAAGTTTTACACGATTGTCTGTGGTGTTAAAATTATTTTATTCTGAAAGAAAAAAGTGGGTGGATGGATAAAATTTTCACATAATTGCTTGAGTTGCTGAAACAAATGCTTTCAGAAGATAACAATTTGTCGAACCATAGTTATCAGAACAACAAGATATTGTGTCCAATAGAATTGGAGTATATAAAAATGCATGCATGTATTAATGATTGCATATTATATATGAAATAGTATGAAAAATTGAATCAATACCCAAAATATGTTGCGTCGCACAACAAGTTGAATGGGAACAATGATGATGACGATGATGATGTTAGCAAGGAGCGCCCTTCTACTAAGGTTTTATGGTATATTCCAATAATTCTAAGGTTCAAGAGTCTGTTTTCTAATGCAAATGGCACAGATAATATTAGATGGCGTGCAGATGAAAGAAATGTGATTGAAAATTTTACAATGTAGCAGATTTTTTGCAATGGAAGAAAATTGATTCATTTTTTTTATAGATATTTGCCATGAGCCAAGAAACCTTAGGATTGGATTTGAAATTTATGGAATGAACCCCTTTGGTAATCTGAGTACTAACCCTACTTCGTGGCTTGTTCTTCTTATGATTTAAGGCATGTGTCCTTGGTTGTGCATGAAGCGCTAATATATGTTGTTATCTATGATGATTTATGGGCCAAAACAAGTTGTAAAAGATAATTTTTTTATATAATTACATTAATTAAAGATTTAAGAGTTATATGGAAGGAAGGTGGTTGTGTTGATAATGGTAAGTATAATGCTTGACTGTGACTATTATTTTAACGGATACTGGAAGAAATCTGTGGCGACTACTATTTCAGTAGGTAATGACAGAATCTGTGACGACTACTAGATCAACTGGTAATGAAGGAATCGGAGATGGTCTTATAGATGCCATCCAAGGTAATTGTTGATAGAGATTGGAAGGAGTATCAAAAAAAATCTTTGGTTGATTTATCTGAAACAAAGAAAGTGTCTACTGGAACGGAATCAGGATAAACCATTGGTCGATTTAAACTGAACTAGCAGATTTCCTGAAATAATATTTAACTGGAGAACGAAACTATATAAATCTTTGGAGTAATTTAAATGAACCAGAGAAAGTGTCTACCGGAACAGAATTAGGATAAATCATTGGTTGATTTAAACTGAACAAGCAGAGGTTTTAAACAACCTTTAACTAGATAACGAATCACTATAAATCTTCGGAACGGTTTAACTGAACTAGAGAAAGTGTCTACCAATAGGATCAGGATAAATCATTGGTTGATTTAAACTGAACCAGCAGAGGTCTTGAATAATCTTTAACTGGATAACGAATCAGTATAAATCTTCAAAGCGATTTAACTAAACCAGAGAAAGTTTCTACCAGAACAGAATCAAGATAAATCATTGTTTGATTTAAACTGAACCAGCAAAGGTCTTGAATAACCTTTAACTGGATAACGAATCATTATAAATCTTCAGAGAAATTTAACTGAACCAGAGAAAGTGTCTACCGGAAAGAAATCAAGACAAATCATTGGTTGATTTAAACTGAACCAGCAGAGGTCTTGAATAATCTTTAACTGGATAACGAATAAGTATAAATATTCGGAGTGATTTAACTGAACTAGAGAAAGTGTCTACTAGAACAGAATCAGGATAAATCGTTGATCGATTTAAACTGAACCAATAGAGGTCTGAAAGGAAATGTTTGTCACGTAGATTGTCGCCTCATCCTGTTTTAGGAATTGATCTACAACCAATTTGTTGGTAAACCCATCCTGTTTCGGGAGTTCATACCATTGGTGATAAAGATAGTCACCCTGTCTTGTTTCGGGAATTGATCTTTATTTAACTAAAGAGAAAGAAAGATAATTTCCCCGTCCTATTTCGGGATTTAATCTTCAATCTGCTCATGTAGATAGTTGTCCTGTCTTGTTTCAGGTATTAATCTACAATCAGTCGTTCACAGATAGTTGTCTTATCTTGTTTTAGGTATTAATCTGAAACTCACTTTTTGTTGGTCGTAGAGATAGTTTCCCCAGCTTGTTTCGGGAATTAACCTCTGGCCTATTTAAGAAATGTTGATGATATTTGTTTGTTGACAACTGGAGGAAATGAATCTAAACCAGAAGAGGTCAGTCGTTTGTCTTTAACTAGAAGAAATAAATTTAACCAGAAGAGATCCGTCGTTCGCCTGTCTTTAACTGGAAGAAATAAATCTAAACCAAAAGAGGTCTTTGTTCGCCTGTCTTTAACTGGAAGAAATAAATCTAAACCAGAAGAGGTCTTTTGTATGTTGATTGATTTTTCCATGAAAGGAAGAGGGTTAGTTGCATGCAGATGCATGCATTGCGTAATGATGCTCTCAAAATAAATGAGACTATGTTATATACATTTTGTATGCATATGTCATGATGTATGAATGTGAAATGTTATTGAGGTAAATCTTTGTCTGGAAAATAAATCCTTTACAACTGCTTGGGAGATTTGGGAAGCTAAATCCCAGACTACTGCTGGAGATGAAAAGTATGTGCATCTTCGACTTTTTTTAGAGTGTTTCGCTGGGGATTCCTGTCTCATTGTTTTGAGGAAATTATGAGGGGAATGTTGATTTCTACTTGGTTTTCCATTACTCTACTGGGGAATTATAACTTGACTGGGGAGAGTGAAAGTTAACTGGTATCTGGTCGAATTCCAGGCTTTGCATCAACTTTCTGGGGATAATAACGACTCCACCAGGGAGAAAGGGGTTTTGTCCGTTGATTTGTAACAGTCTGAGAAAAGACTCGTGTTCGGGAATCTATAGTTTGTTGGAGAAAATATTTTGAAGATTTTACTGGGGATATGAGTTCTTCCGTGCAAGGTTCTTTTTTTTGGAAGGCCAAATTTGGCTGGGGAATGTCAGAATGAATCCAAGCCTCGATTGTATCTTGAGGATGTATTGAATGAGTATCAGAACGACATCCGTATTTTAACTGTATCGAGAAGAAAATCTGGAATGAGTGTCTGAATGAATATGTATTTAGATTGTATCTGTACTGTATCCGTAGGAAAACCTAGAATAAGTTTCAGAATGAATCTATATAAAGATTGTATCTGAACTGTATCTAGGAAGATGCATTTGAATGAGTATCAAAACCACATCCTTATTTGAACTGTATCGGGACTAAAATCTGGAATGAGTGTCTGAATGAATCAGTATTTAGATTGTATCTGTATTATATCCGCATGAGAATCTAGAATAAATGTCGCAATGAATCTATATTTAGATTGTATCTGAACTGTATCTAGGAAGATGCATTTGAATGCGTATCAAAATGAATCTGTATTTAGATTGTATCCGTACTTTATCAATAGAATCTGGAATGAGTGTCCGAATGAATATGTATTTAGATTATATCTGTACTATATCCGCATAAGAATCTAGAATAAGTGTCAGAATGAATCTGTGTTTAGATTGTATTTGAACTGTATCCGCAAGAGAATCTGGAATGAGTGTCAGAATAAATCTGTATTTAGATTGTATCTGACTTGTACTCACAAGAGAGTCTAGAATGATTGTCAGAATGAATCAGTATTAAGATTGTATATGAATTGTATCTATGAAAGGGCATTTGAATGAGTATCAGAATAGATCTTTGTCTGGGTCATATTTGTACTGTATCTCCAACAGAATCTAGAATGAGTATAAGAATGAATATGTATTTAGATTGTATCTGAGCTATATCTAGAAGATGCATTTGAATGAGTATTAGAATGGATCTTTGTCTGGATCATATCTATACTGTATCTGCAAGAAAATCTAGAATGAGTATCAGAATGAATTTGTATTTAGATTGTATTTGAACAGTATCTAGAAGATGATAAACTACCGCCAATCTCCATCTGTTTGGGAACTGGCATGATGTGTGTAATGTATTTATGAAGATTACTTTGTGGGGATAATCCATGGAAATGGCTCTGTGAGAATTTATGGACAGCTTGAACCTTGTATTATTTCCCAAAGTCTTTAGTAAATGCTTGATCAGAGTGACAAATCTCTTACTGACAGAGAGTGATAACGGGACATAGTCGTACGCTTTAATCCCTAACTTTTTCCTGGACCGTCTTTTCAGATTTTCAGTCCAGCAGGATACCTTTTTTGACCAAGCCTCCTTTTCAGGTTTTCAACTTGCCGGGTGTACAATCTTTTGTATGTATATCCTTAATTTTTGCCCGAACCTTTTGGTTTGCCGGGATGCCCTTATTTTGCCTAGGTATGTTAACCTAACAGATCTATTTTTTGTGTAGTATTTTCTGACTACGTCTGTGTTCAAAGGATGTGGAGAGTTGTCACTATTTATGACAACAAGTGTTGTAGAAATTCGAGAAAATGTTTACTTGATCGCACATGACCTTTCATATGTAGGAGTCTATTTTCCCCTGGGGTTAGTCTGACGCACCTGATGTTTGACCAAATGTCTGATAGCCTTGAACTTCCTAGGCATCTTTTCTAAGAACTGTCATGGAAGAATCCAAAGACATGATACTAACACCATCTGATACTACTGGAACAGATAAGCAATTTGGTGATACCGAAGATCTTTGATCAAGTTTCTAATAGTCTTCCTCAACATTTTCTAAGAACTGTCATGAAAAAATCCAAAGACATGACACTAACACCATCTAATACTACTGGTACAGACAAGAAATTAAGTTTCGGTATTTTCTAAGAACTATCATGGAAGGATCCGAAGACATGATACTGACACCATCTGATACTACTGGTACAGACAAGCAATTTGGTGGTATCAGAGGTTTTCATAGTGGATCTTATTCAGGCCCATGATTAATGTAACATTTCCCCCAAGTGATTCAGATGGAGATCTTCCCCTGGCTATTCATCACTTCTTGAGAGATTCTTTGAATCTCGACTTGACTTCCCCAGATGTGTTAGACAATGATCATGTCATGCCCCTTGATTATGAGAGATTTGTTATTGGAAGCGTCTTTCCATTTTAAGAGATTCTGTTTATTGAGAGAGTTTTCGTTCATTGGATATCCGTCGTGCGGATTTCTCCATTGTCAAACAATTAGCCATATGCAAACAGTGATATTCAATCAATGCAAATTTTATGTTTGTCTTGAGAAAAAAATTGAAAAATGCACTTTTAATGAGCAACAAAAATTTGAATGAATACGAATTCAACTCAGGATCTACAGCAAGCCTTACAGGAGTCAGGATACCTTTTGTAACAGTATGCTTCCGAACTAACCTACGCTTAAATTAGGACTTTTAAAGGGTTGTAACATGGCATGGTTCACGGTTTAAGAAACAAAGGATAAGGTTTAAAGTTTATTTGGACCCAACCCGTTCTCCATGATGTTCTCCAGTCCTATACTCAGTTAATTGCGCATTTATCTCCCAATAGAATCTGGAATGATATTTGGGTGATGGTTCAGATACTTGGAAGTTTATTTGAGAAGGCACTCATCTCGCAACATTTTCTGTTGTTAAGGATTTGTAACTATCTCTTTTTTTACTTATTATCCCTAATTTTTTCCTGACCGTTCTTATTTTTAGACTACAGCCAGCGGGATGCCCTAGTTTTTTTCTTGAATCTCCTTCATAGGTTTCGACTCAATGGTCTTTTCTTTTGAGATATAATGACTGCCTATTTTACGGGGAACCATCACCGTCATTCCTTGTGTACGAAGTGAAAGCTTGCGACTTAATGCACATTTGAATTAACTAAGCAACTATCCTGCCCCAGGTTATGATTAAAGGTTTTAATTTGTGTGAAAAGAAAACTCCTACTTCTTAGGCTCAAAGGGGTTGACTAGGGATTATCTTTCTTATAACTCCATTATTTGGGGTTTGAAACAAATGCCTGTACATTGTTATCAAGGTCTGTTCAAAAGCATACTGTAGAGATTAGGGTATTATTTTTGTCATCCTCCCTCTAAAGGCTTGTAGGTTGTAATCGAGAGTTGAATATCATAAAAAAAGGGAGTAAAGGCATAATTTCAGTATAGTGAAAATGAATGGATTAACTCAAGACAAACATATGCAATGCATTAGTGAGAGAAACCAAAGTATGACATAAAGATAAGTGTTTAAACAAACAAAGAAATTACAAATGAAAATTTGAATGAGCAAAAGCTTCTCCGCTTAAATTTCTCACTTCAGATGGTGTGCCTTTGAGGGATGACAGAAAAACTTAAGTCGACCATCTTGTGTAAATTCCAACACTCCCTTGTTGATCAGGTCTTGAATCTTGTTTTTCAACGCCCAACAGTAGTTAGTGTCGTGTCCATGACTGTTGGAATGGTACGCATATCTTTCATTATGTTTGTAGCGGGGAGAATAAGTATTAGGTTTTTGAGGAGGCTCCTTCAATTCAACCAGCTTGGCTTCCAACACATGATGCAATGCTTGAGCCAAGGACATGTTGATCTCAGTAAATTATCTTTTGGGCATATCTTGCTTACGCTGACTATCATGTCGTTGTTGGCGAGGTCGTTATTGGACTCGCGATGTAGTATCCATTTTGAAAGGTGTTCTCTCGACCAAATCAACTTCTTGTCTTATCGGAGGCTGATTAATAACTCGATCCCTAATTCTATCTGTTGGTTCCATATGGTTGCATCCGTCTTGATGAAGCTTGTTGATAAGGGATCTCATATATTCTTGTCCCCGAGGTAAGTTTTGGATAAGAGCCATCTGTCCTAAAATATGGATTCTCATCGTTGCTATCTCAGCTTGCAATTGTCTCATCTGGACCTCCTTGTTGTCTTTAGGATTGTTATTGGCCATACTCTCAATGAGAAGTGCTTTCACTTCTTCTTGCCCCTTGGATAAGTTAGGGAAGAATTCTTGAAGCTAATCATTTTGGGTCTGAAGATCTTGGAAAGTCTGTTCGAGAGCCATTTTTTACTGAAATAAACAGTAAGCGGGTGAGAAAACATGTATGGGGAAAACTTGTCATGATATGATGCATGATACGTGGATGCGATGTTTTCAAGGATCTCGCGGGATAAACAAAAGAAAATGTCAGAAGTTGAACTTTGATTACAGCTTTGAAGAACTTCGTATCGTTGAAATGTCCTTCTACCAGAACCAAGCTCACCATGTCAAGTGGGTCATAGCCCTTGACTCTTTGGCTTTTTGATAGCATTTATCTAGAGGAAAATAAATCCTCTTTCCTCTTGATAGACGTCTGATTCAATATAACCCTGCATCACAAACCCTTGAGATCCTTGAAATGGTTATTGAAAATGCTATGGTATGATGTCATGATGTTATGTGCAAATAAACATATACAAGCAAAGAAAACAAGTCCTTAGGTTTAGGCTTGCATGGGGTTCATAGGTAAGTATCCTCTTGAAGTTTAGTTGGTTCAACCTGTCCTAAAACGTAATTAGGTTCTAGGGAATCTCAATATCATTCATCTTTCTTCATCCGGCATTGTTTCAGCGCAAGCCTCTTTATTGGAGACTGAAATATCCCGAAAGTCCGATCTCAATGAGCGTAGTATCGAGTATCAACCAACTTTGGACTGCACCAAATCCGGATATCTCGCTACTTCCTAATGGCCAAGTTGTTCAACTAAAGGTTCTAAGGTCAGTTAGTGCCTCATGACACCACACAGCGGCCCCATATTCTCCTCGATCCAACACAAGGGATACCGGTACCAACAAATGTATCACACTAACATAGACATTGTTTCAACCATATCGATCTATACCGTACAGTCTCCACAATCTATTGCTACTTACCTAATGATATTCCCAGATCCGGGTAGAGGATCTATACAAGAAACCCAAACATAGACCCAAAAATGTAAAGAAAACAATGAAAGCATTTAAATATGATCTAGTCTCTAAGGTAAACCCACTTTTAAGTATTTTCCCCAACAGAGTCTCCAGTTTTGTAATACGGTGGAAGACTTGACTTGGGATGTTTTGCATTTTATTGCAATTGTTACGGATAGTAAGAGTCGCCACCGACTTTTCTTTTATCCAATAAAGGAAAGGGTGAAAAGAACAGGAAAGAACTTTTGAGAATTTTCTTGAGTTCAGGGGGTAGGTAAGGAAAAGGGAATGTGTTAGCACCCTTTTCATCTGTATTTATCTACGAGCTCTTAATTACTAGCTCACTTTGAAATGTTTTGTAAATATGCTTGTGATTTGTTTGAAAGTATTTTTGAAAAGTGCCTTTGTTTAGGCGAACTTTGTAATGATTCTCATCTCTATAAGAATGTATACAAAGTGTTTAATTTTGAAAATAGTTCAAAGAGATGTTTGTTTTGAAGAATATTTTGAAAGTGTGAGGTGTAAACATGGTTTTGTTTGTGGGCATGCAACTACGAGCGTTCTACCTACTCAAAATAGTCTTAGTTTGTTTCCTCCTCCTTTAGATAGTGTTATCTTACCATCAATTGATAAGATGCCCTATCATTGGATGTGAATGGACAGGCGTGGGTCGTCGTACAGTCATAGAAGGCAACATTGTAGGATACCTTAAAAATTTGTCGTAAGGGTCTAAGATCGTTTACTGAAGACAACATCGAAGGGTCATCGAGGGACTACGATCTTGTATTCGAGGGTCTTTGCTAAAGTATCCCACGTTCGAGGGACATGACTGTTTTATTCTAAGGCAACAAGTGGGTTAACCCTAGAGGTACAAGTGTGCGAATTGTATTGATTTCATGCATTTTGTCTTGAATTAGGATTTTCTATTTGTTGATTTTATGTATTGCCATACAAAACCTAATTACTAGCATTTGTATTGAAAGCAATAAATTACGGAAACGAAAAGTTCTACACTATTACATCATTTGGGGGATTAGGATACAAGTTTATGAATGGGGGATGAAAGCAATAAAGTTCTAATTATACTACTACAACCATATTTAATATTGCAATATAAAATATGCAAGAATATAAACGTAATGTACAAGAAAAGAAAAATGTTTTTGTTTGAGTTTTTGTATAAAAGGTTTAATATAAACCTAAATAAACTAATAAAAAGAAAGAAAATAATTAATTAAATTCCTAGATTCTAAGTTAAAAGAAAACTAAAATAAAACTAAGTCTAATATTAATTCAATTAAATTTAAGAAAAGAAAAAGAAATTAAATTTGTTAGGAAAATATTTTTAGAGTTTTTTATGAAAATAGGTATTTAAAGTTAATGAAAATAAATTAATTGAAATTCCTAAATTCTAAGTTATTTAAATTAACAAAAATAAGTTAAAATGAAATTAAGGAAATAAAATTGTTTAAGAAAATATTTTTGGTCTCTTTGTTTTAAAAGGAATAAAATAAAAATATACTAAATATAAAATATTTTTGGATTTTTTACATTAATAAAAATAAAAATAATAATAATGATAATAATAATGATAATAATAATGATAATAATAATAATAATAATAATAATAATAATAATAATAATAATAATAATAATAATAATAAAAATATAGAAAAAGAAAATAAAATAAAATAAAAATTAAAGTCATGAGGGTGTAAAAGTGAAAAGGGTGGTTTGAGTGAAGAAAATAGTTTTTGGATTAGGCCCAGGACCTGTTTTTGTTAGTCAGAATAATAAGAAAAAAAATAAAATAAAAACGAATAAGTGGGCCTTCGTGATGATTAAGAGATGGGAGGTGTATGAATGGAAAGAGGTTGGGCTAGTTGTTGTTTGATTGAGGAGGCCCAGTAGAGAGGCGTGAACAAGAGCAAAATGATGGGGGGGGGGGTGAGCGTGAGTATGGTAATTGGGCTTGGCAGCTTGTTTTAGATATGGGCCTTGTTTAATAAAACAAACAAAAACAGAAAATCAAGTTATTTTCTAAAACACTTCCTTTTTCTTGTTTTACATTCTCTCTCGGTTTCTCTGTTGAGCTCTCACTGGAGAAGAGCAAGGTGTCGTGCCGGAAATTGCCTCGCGGTGGTGACGGCGGAAGCGGTGTTCTGATCACGATTTTTTTACATCCTCTTGCTCATTTTCTTCTTCTGAATACTAATCTAGGGTTTATTTTTACAGATCGTGTGTAATTTGGAGTAGATCTTGAAGGGGGTTTGGAAACCCTAACGATTCTGATTGTGAAGATTCTTCGCTATTTGGGTAAGATCTTTCTTTTTCTTCTTCTCTTACGAATTTCTGAAGGGGTGGTTTTAGGAAAATGATGTAATAAAACCTAGGGTTTGTGGGTTGCTACGACTTTGAGGGATGCTTCAGCTCTGCTTATATGTCTCTCTTTTCTCTCTATTAACAGACTTTTTAAAAGGGTTTTGGTTTACGAAAATGATGATGTTGGTTTTAGGGTTTTGAGACAATGGTTATGTTTCTCTTCTTTCTCCGTGACATATTTTTGAAAGGGTTTGTGTATTTCTATTTCTATGAACTGTTTTGAAGTGATTTTGAAACTAGAGTTTTCAGTTCTTTTCTGTATATTGAAATGATTTTGAAGGGTTTGATGGTTGGCTTGGCTCTGTATATTTTTTTTCTTCTGAATTCTCTAGCTTTTGCCCCTGATTCTGTATCTCTTGGTCTCTTTTTTTATTGTTGTAAGAACTATGTTCCTTTTATACTATGAACTCTCTTTGACTTTGTTGGGAGAGAACAACCTTGAACCACTCGTACGGGACTTGTCACTTTTGATATCTTATTTTTTCTGATATTTTTGAAATGTCAACTCTGTACTTTTGCTAAGCTATGCTGGTTTTGTGGTTTTCCTGTTGCTTGCTGGCTTTGGACTTATCATCTTTTTTATGATTTTTTGATATCAATTCTGTGGTACTTTACTATACTGCCATTTGATTTTTGTACTTGTGCTTGCTGTGTTGCTTGCTTCGAAGATGTACTTGTGCTTGGCTTTTGTACTCTACTACTGGCTGATTTTTGACTTTGGCTTGCTGGCCTTTTGTAATTTTTACTGACTTTGGTACTTTATTGTATTGGTTGCTTGTGCAGTATATTCTTCCTTCACTGTGAACCAAACAACACATTATTTTTTGAGATTTTGCAGTAGGGCTGGGCCTATGATTTTTACATTAAAGTTCTGATTTTGATTGAAACAACACAAATATGAGGCTTTTTGGTTGTTTGCATGGAAACATGATGATGAGTTTATGATTCTGGTTTGGAGCTTTTGGCTTTTTTCTATCTTTTGTGAACCAAATTTTGTCTTGTGATTTGCAAAAGTTTTACTTCTAGCCAATGATAGGATTCTAATTTGTGAGGCTTGTATGATTCTGTTTTGTCCTCTTTGAATTTTTGTATTATGAACCAAATTAATTATGATTTGCAATAGACCTAGGCCCATGATTAAGTCCAATTTGTGTATGAGGTTGTTTTGGCACAAGAACATGATTGAAAAATAACCTATTTCTGATTCCATAAACCAAACCCTAATGATGAATTAACATGTTTTGTAATTTTCTTGTTCACTTTCAATTGCTTGCTAATCCATTTTTCTTCTCTTGTTTCATGTACTGATTTATGATGGAAAGTTGACAAGGGTGGAAGGAAACCGTGGCTGGCCATAGAAGGTCTTGGAGGAAATTTGAAGAAGTGAAAAAAATAGAATCTCATGGAATTTTGAAGTAGGTTTAAGAATTTTTCATTGATTTCCTTGTAAAATCCTTAGGGCTAGTAATTAGAAATCTTAGGAACAAATGTATTCGAACTTGTACCTCTTGTAATCAAATTATAAATTTGTTTTTTAGAGTTTTTTTTATTGAATTAAAGAAGGTTGGAAATTCTTCAATTCTTATTTGAAGTAAATTTGTGTTTTACAATATTTCAATAATCTGAGTGTGTATTTCAATCTTTGCCTTGCAAATAAATGAATGTTACAAAGCTGAATGATATCAATATGACACTTGAATGGGATTGTACATCTTGGTTTAGAGAGAATAATGGATTCCACACGCTTCTTTTGAATTCATAACTTTGAGTTCATTTTCTAAGTAATGAAAACAATGAAATTCTCTCTTAACTTCGAAACCCCTTCACTTGAAAATGATGTATCCATTATACACCAAATAAACATCTTAGTAAAACGCATAAAGTTTCTTCCAATGAACTCCGAATTCAAATTTCACTCCATGACCACTTGTATCAAAAAAGGAAATAACGAATGATCCATTTGATCCTTTTTTAGAAAACCAAATAAAATCTCTCCTTAATGACTGAGCCTAAGAATGATATCTAGCCCTTGAAGATAAGAATGGGATTAGAGAAGAAAAGCTCTAGTGAACCTCAGTTGATGGTTTAAGGTGTACTGCAGTTCTAATTCTCCGAAGAAATGAAGAATCAGTGCGGTATTCTAGGGCCTAGAAAGCCTAAGTTTCCTAAAGTGATTGAAAACCCTGGGAGCATGAGGGGGATATTTTGAGTTTGAAGGAGAGAGCAAATTTTGGGGTACAACAGATTGAAACAGAACTGATGAGTGTTTCTCCTTGCAGAGTTCATGTTCCAATTACCTGCGACATTTGCAAATAAAGTTCCCAAGTTCCTTGAAAACCAGGTGAAAAAAGATGTTTATGAATGCATGAATCTATGATTATGCCACAATCACAAACATGGTAGGTTCAAAGTTTCAACATCACGAGCATGGTTCCAGGTGAACAGGTTAACAACCATCCCACATGGTATGTTCTATAGATTTGGATGTCTCGAACAATAACTAGGTTCTAAGAAAGGTCCCAAAATCATAAATCCATCTTTCCAATATTATTGGTATAACAAATGCTCGCATACCAATAATATTCTAAAGAGAACCTCATTTGAGTGTAGTATCATGTATCAATCAGACAAAGTCTATGCCCGGAAGGTCACCACAACTACATCATAAAAGGCCAAGAGGGGTTAAAGTGTTCCCAAGTCGAAAGCAACAACACCATTACGACTTACTCGCAAGAAATTATTACCTTCAAAGAGGTCTCATTTGAGTGAGGTTTCTAACACCCTTATAAATTCCAAAGAATATTTGCAAAATAATTCAATAATCAAATCATAGTAATGTACCAAAAAGGGTGTCACATTGCTTCAAACAAACTTCATAATAAAACACATACTGCTTGATAACACAATTTTTCTAAATCAATTATGTTAAGTGCTTCATGATTAACAACCATAACTTTTCAATTTACTCACAACAAAAGTTTATAATTCAAAACATGTTTACTAAGATACTTCTAAATAAATTCATCAAATCAAAACAACTCAAATACCAAAAGGGTAGTTCAAATATAAAAATAAACAAAGTAACATAGTTATTCAAAACAAATTATCTCATCCCCGATGTTGCATATTAGAGCAAGACCTCTTTATTCTACAAGAAATAAAGAACACACTCAATAACTATCCTCTAAGCCTCGATGGACTATTCTTGATTACCTGCAAGTTACCCACGTATAGAGGCAACATTTCCAAGCAGCAAGGGTGAGTAAATCATAATCATTATGAAATACATAAGGATTAAATATAGTAGGTATATTACAACACCAAGGAAAACACCACATCATCGAAACCTGATGGCATACTCACACCTTCACAGCATCATAATACTCACCAAGCACATAGTAATAATATCAATTAGCAACTATCGCCAACATGCATTCATAAAGCATCACTCATGAAATCATCATGCAATGCCAAATATAATACAATCAAACTTCATTAGATTCATGCATGTGGTACCAAAACTTCACTGAAGACACCGTTACCATTTCTCCAAAGATCTCCTCCAATAGGATCGATTCCCGCTTAGAACCAGAGCACATCGCAAACTACACTCTATCCACACTATAGGATTGAGGACATCACTGGACTACTCATCCTACACAATTCACTGGAATAACGTACTTCAACTATCACTGGGCTATGCCCTAACATATGCCATGAATGCATGACGCGAAACATCTTAATGACCAAATGACCACTTCTAGTAAAAAAGCACCATCATTCATCTAATCATCATAATATTAACACACACTGCAAAATGCAAAAAACAACGTCATAGCATTAACAATTCATCGTATACACATACGTCATACCAAAATAATCACTGAAACATATTATTCATCAAATCATTAGTACTAGAAAAACACATCACATGACTCTTTTTTTCACCAAAGTATAGTTCACCTTGTTAGCTTCCTAACGCTTCGAACGACGAGTCAATCGGAGACGTGAAACTCAAGTTACAACACTTTTAAAAATGCTATTGTTGTCCATAGACTGGTGCTCTCCCAGTGAAAAAGAGTGCTCGCCCCATGATGAGGGAGCGATAACACCACCATTTCTTTTAGGTCTTCATCTCCCAGTGACACATGTTGCTTTCTCGGTGCTCTCCTTTTGCTGCAGCGCGAACATGGCTTCCTTGTTGCGATTTTTGCATTGCACAGTCCTTATTTCTACATGATTTCTTCATAGGTCATGTCTTAATTCATCATAGATTCACTTAGTTTCATCATATTACAACAAAACATATTATCATACATCATATGCATCAATTCTTTGTAATAAAACATCATAATTTCACCAGTTTTCATCAAAGCATCATATTAACATCATAATCCAAAAACCCCAACACAACCTACAATTATCTAAACCTTAGATCAATTATAATGACAATGATAAACCCTCTTATCTTAGATTTCTCCCAATAATATATTTCTCGTCACGTTCTATCAAATCCTTCTGAGTTCTTTTATGCTCTAGCTCTCTTCACAATATCCTTCTCTTTTCGCGATTGCATAGAATGAACACTGACACTCTTTTCCCCTAGTTTAACCATTGGACCCTTTCTATGATTTTCCCATCTTACCCTCACTTATCCATTCACAATTTACCACTTTGCCCTCATAGCTTCTACCTCTTATTATTATTCTATTTAACTAATTAAAATGATTCCAATTAATTATTCTAATTATCTAAATTATTTTAAAATACTATATACCTTCTTAATTCTTACCACCCCATCATACACCACACACAACATCATATCAAACATCATGATCATCCATACATCACATAAATATCACAATCAAGTCACAAATACTTAATATGAATTAATCAAATAATTAAATAAATACTCTAATTATTTTAGGTTGTTACAACTCTCCCCCACATAAAATAATTTTCGCCCTAAAAAATTACCTAACGGAAACAAATTCAGATAAGACTCTCTCATCTGATCCCCGCGTTCCCAAGTCTAAATTTCACTGGCTGGTCCACCCCATAATACCTTCACTAAGGTGATATATTTATCCCGTAATTGCCTCACTTCTCGTCCTTCTATCCGTGCGGGTGATGCTTCAAGAGTCAGGTTATCTCCCACCTGTAAATCATCCATTTGAATTACATGCGAAGGATCCGAAATGTACTTTCTCAACTGAGACACATGAAACATGCCATGAAGATTCGCAAGCTATAATGGTATTGTAATCCGAAAGGTTACCTCACTTATCTTCTCTGAAATCTTATATGTACCAATAAAATGTGGCGTAAGCTTCCCCGACTTCAAAGATCTACCAACACCAGTCACCAGAGTAACTCTCAAAAACACATGATCATCCTTTTGGAATTCGGTTGCCTTTCTCCTCTTGTCATGATAACTATTCTGACGACTCTGAGAAGCTTTCATCCTCTCTTGAATCATATTAATCTTTTCAGTTTTCTTTTGCACAATCTCAGGTCTGAGCACAACTCTCTCTCATGACTCATACCAATACAATTGAGTCCTACACCTCCTACCATACAATGCTTCATATGATGTCATACAAATACTCACATGAAAACTATTATTATATGTAAACTCAATCAACAACAAGTGACTATCCCAAGATCCTCCTTGTTCTTAGCACACAATCCATCAACAAATCCTCCAAAGACTAAATAGTCCTCTTTGTCTGATCGTCCATATACAGATGATACGTAGAGATCAACTTTAACTTAGTACCAAAAGAATTCTGCAAACCTTCCCATAATTTCGACATAAACCTCGGATCTTGTTGCAGTAGAAATGTTGAGACTAAGCAATTGGATTGACTTAACTCGCACAGATCAAATAAAAATCGCCACCGCGCTTTATTATTTTCAAAGGAATAGGAAAAGAGCGATTAACCCAAAAAGGGGGGAGAGAATATAAGTTTGGGGGTTGGTTATGCAAAGGGAAGGTATTAGCACCCTAAATATCTCCAGTACTCCACAGGAACCTCTTTGTAAATCTGTCGATTTTGGCTATAAATATTGTATAGAAAATAGATTGTGGGGATGAGAAAATAAGTTTTTTTTATACAATTTATGCACCCACCGTGGTTATGAACCTTTAGTTCCTACATACCACCTTCTGTGCAATAGGGGATCAGGGTACTCGTAGTTCACCTTTAAAAATTTTAAAACACAAGTGTGCTGGTTAATTTTAAGAGACGAGACATCATTATCGTATCCGAGTGGAAAAACATACTTACTATTCACGATTATGAGAAAGGAGAATTTACGTCATCTCAAAGTGGGGGATATGGATTGAATTTTAAAATCAACAAAGCCTCGCTCAGCACCCAAGTGGAAAATATCTCACTTTACTACATATCGTAGAAGTATAGTAGCCTGTATCACTACAAGGGTTGACAAGAGTCTAATATTTTGAGAAAAGTTTAAGGTAAAAAGCCAAAACTGACAAAACTAATTTGAATGAGATTGATTGACTTTTAGTATTCTCCCAAAAACTGTCAAAGTATGATTAAGTTGTTTAAAGTTTGATTAAGATTTTTTTTTGAAAATTCATGGACCTAAGTCCAAGTTTATTATGAAAGCGATTCAAGTTTAGAAAACAATAATAGTTTTGAAAAGGAGGGAGAAAGATGTTTGAAATTAAAGAAGATGGGAGGAGATGAAGGGACTATCCTAAAGCATAAGATAAAAGCTAGGGAAAAGAGCCATCTAACCAACAAGAAGCCAACATTTGACACAATGAGTCAATGTAGAATTCTCATCCTTTGGATTGAAACCAAATAAGCAAAAATATTAAACCTCTTAAGAGAACCAAGCTTCGAAGGCATTACGTCTTCATAAAAATTGGGCAGAGTAACAACTGTATACAAATAAATTTCCAATCACAGACAAAGCACATAATCAGAATAACCTGCACACAAAGAAAACAAGCAACCCAATGTCTTGGGGTAAACCACAAGAACTTCAGACAAAATAACAATAAAAGTCACAAGGTCTCAAGGTAGGTAAAGGTCTCTAATCCTAAGTCCAAGAAGTCCATAACTCTAAAAGGCCAAGGATAGTAACCAAATAGTCCAAGTAACATTAAATTTTTTATGGTTCATTATTAGGTATCTTCAAAAAGAAATGAAAAGCTCAAGTGAGAAAAGTAAAAATGACATAAACATAAATGCTCAAATGAGCAGAGATAAAAATGGCATTAAATGAAAATGCTAAAATAAATGTGCTTAAAGTAAAAAGCATAAAGTAAAAGCATAAAATAAAGTCAATTGTTAGAAATTAGAGGTAAGTTGAATGACCATCTTGAAACTTGCATTTGAAAATTCATTAGAAGATTGATAAAATCAAAGCCTCTCAACAACAAGTTTCATTTGCTTTTTGTCAAGTATATCATTCATTTCAAAATCTCAAGGCAACAATGAATGATCAACGATGTTTAAATGATTCACTTAGTTCCAAAATTTATGAAGATTCGTTAGAGGATTAATAAGACCAAAGCCTCCTAACAATGAACCTCAAGAATATTGGATCAAAGGTTTTAAACTAAAAATGCTTGGGCTTGCAAATATATGTTTGGGTCACGAATGATCATTTCTCGAATCGGGACAAAATTTAGCGCAATGTTAAACAATCGTAATTGAACTTATATAGAAGTCGCGCCTATTTTGAGGCCGGTCAATAGCAATCTATGTACCATATGTTTAGAGAGATGATATGTAAATCTTCTTCTAACAACATATATTACAAGTAAGAAAGGGATAAGATGAAGAGGGAGGGGATATAAAAAATTTAATCAAACTATCATTAAAATCATCCATCCATTTTAGTGGAGTTAAACTCAACACTCAAGATCCAATGATGTTAATGAAGTTCATGATCAACAAACACATAGCCAAAATATATTTAAAAAAATAATTTTATATTTAATGAATAAAATAAAAATCCTTTTAAATTGTTCTTAAAATGAAAACAAAAGGTAAAATAGCAAACTATATTCAAAGTACCAAAGAAAAATTAAAAGAGACCACAAAAAAAATCAGAAATGGCCTCAAATATTTTTATAAATTTTTTGGTAATTTTTTAAAACAGAAAAGTATTTTAAAACTAATTAAAATCACTCAAATAAGTGAAGAAAAAGATAAAAAATAATAATAATCAAGATAAAATTCTAGGAAAGATTCAGAAAGTCAGAAATGAGTAAAATGATTTTTATAATTTTTTCTTCAGAATTTTAAAACATCAAAACGTATTTTGAATAATTAGAAACAAGTCAAAATAAAGGAGAAATTATAAAAAATATAAAATCTAAAAATAAAATTATGAAAAAATAAAAATCAGAAAGAGAATATTTGAAAATATTTTTGTGAATTCTTTCATAATTTTTGAGTCAGAAATGAGTTTTCTATTATTTTTTGAAGTTTAAATCAATTAAAATAAAAAATCAGTAAATAAAATAACAAACCAAAAAAATGTGGATCATTGGATGAGAGTCAAAACACACTAGTAATTAGATCCAAGGGATCAAGGACGCTGTGCATATCATGGTCAACTTTGGAAAATGCACCGTATCACCTTTTAAATATTAAAAACAACTAAAATTTGGGCGAGTTGGATGGAGTATGACTAATGAAAGTAATCAGATCCAAGGGCTCTCAAAACGCACGTATCATAAAGAAAACACACTGGATTGAATTCAAAAAATCACATGTCACACTTTCATTGGTTGAAGCACGATACGTAGGTCATCTTCAACCTCCAGACGCCCTAGATTGGGATTCCTCAAATTGTAAAATTAGAGGACCAGACTGGTACCATTAGATTTATCTCTTCAAGATGATTCTAATGGTACCATGCCGCCAAATTTATATAAACTGATTAAGGCTTAAATTGAGAAAATGCATAAATAATAACAAACACGAAATTCTGGAATATCTCACTCAAATCTCAATGAAATCATAAATTGTAAAAAGCATGAGAATCAGAAGGATGCAAAGAGTAGATTAGTTATTTATTTGGATCGATTTGACCAAGAAATATACTTGAACAAAGTAGAACAAGATGGCTCTGAAACTTGACTTATGTAGATTAGTATAGGTTACAATTCTTGAAGGTGAGAGTGTGGTTAGCTTCACAGAAGTTCAATGAAGCTTTTGGTGTTTTGGAGTGAGAAAGCAAGAAATCAGAAATTCAAATTCAGATTTTGTGTGGGATCTGAACAGGGGTCAATTGCCTATCAAAGCTTGAGGAAATGAATGCAATATGTCCCTCTATTTATAGGGAAGCAAATGGGATGCTTAAGCGTGTGGAATGATAAAGTTTGGAGGGAAATCATGTAAAGTTGCAAGCATGAAAAGTGTTATTCGTATTTGCTCAAAACTCATCTATTTTTTTTGTTTAAAGGTGTTAACCACTTCTGGAAGATTGTTAAACATGATTAAAAGTAAAAACACACGAAAATTTGGTGATTAGAAGCTGGATTATGGATTTCAAATTCTGACTTGGAGGAAAAAGTCAGTTTCAAGGTACCCACTTTGAATCTATGGTGTTCATAGCTCAAGGGGTCTTAGGGCATAATTCTTGAAGCATTTGAAAGATAAGGTTAAAATATTTATAATGTGAAAAGAATGAGATCAATTGGATACTTGAGCTAGGAGTTGTGATGAGTCAAAGTTGAGAAAAAGATGCTGACTTTTTGTACTTAGAAAAATTCTAACTTTTTCTCAAAAAATGTCCTATAATGTTTTTCATCCAAACATGGCCTTCCACTAAAAATTTTCTTTTGACCAAAACATATGGCATGAATTAGATATCTTAAATGACATTTTGTGATTCGAACCACTTAAAAACTCCAAGAATTGAGAATGTTATCACTTTGTGAAGTTGGTGGAAATTCATGAGATGACCTATAATCTTTTGCATTCTTAGGGCATCTTCCATCCATTTTCAAGCTTTGCACATAAAAGAAGAGTTGAAGTTCACATCATTAAAATCATTGTGGAAAAATAATGGGATCAATGAGATAAAAATTGACCAAGTTATTATCTTTTGAAGTCACATAAGGGAATTTGATGGCCTATCTAGGGGATATGTAATCTTTCTCCATCATTAGGCATCTCTCACATAAAAGTCTCTTGAAAATGTTGAAGTGATTGTTTGATAACTCTTTAAAGAGAAGAATGTATTTGGAAACACTCAAAAATACCAAAATATGAGCAAGATATAGCCCTTAGAAGTTCATAATCCAAGCTCTTAGATCACAAAAATGGCTTGGAAACCCCTTCCAATTTTGACAATCTTCCTTGCATATTAACTCTTTACATGTGAATAGAAGTTGTTGTGGATGATATTAAGAACCCATAGCAACATAAAACAACTCCAAATATTAATAATTGAGAGATTTATGTACTTGTGACCAAGAAATCAAGAACTTATCCAATTAGGTCAAACTTCTTCAATCAACCCTTGTATCTTTTGACTTTCTTTGACAAATTGAGGCATGATGAATAATAGTAGACCTTGTCATGATATTTCTTTAAATCATCATCGGTGATGAGGCTTGAATCTCAATGAAACTTTGTTGAAGAAGGCATGGAGATAAACTCATGAACCTATGGATCAAACTAATGAAATATGTTGTGCCCTTACCTATAATATCATCAATTAGAGCAAAAATTCATTGTATTCATTAGTTAAAAATTAATCAATACAAAACATATATGAATCAAGGTGCTTGGTGATTCCTCATGAGCAAACCTAGAGATAAGGGAGAAGAACCAAACTCAATTGTGATCTTGATATGATTGAGTTGATATGGGATGATAGAGTAATCTTAGGGGTAAAAATTGGGGTACAACAGTTGCCCTTATTTAAGTGTCTTCTATCCGAAGATACGAAAGTTAAAATCCTCGTGTTGGCGCGATTGAAGATACTTAAATACAAAACAAACCCTATTTTTGGCCCTAAGAGGCCATGCAATGCTGATGATTGTGCATGCAAACATATGAATCCAAAGGTAACACAAGACACCACTGGAAATAGAAAATAAAAGATCAAAAGAAAATTAGACCAGGAAAATAAATCACTACTGAGAAGAAGACTCAAATCTATTGGGGTAAAGCCCATGGAGGAGACAAAGTAACATTAACTCAAATATTGAGGAGAGAAAATAAAGTAAAATAGTGATCGACAGATAACCGCAAACTATCCATTCACTAAGAAGATAGCGAAAAATGTAATGTCGATCCACAAGGGGAAAGAAGTGGTAGGATAATACCAACAAACATAAACATTAGGGTAAGCCATAAATGACCAGTATCAGTACTTATGATTGGAAACAAACAAACTCTCCAGAGCACAGTGAATCTCAACGACGAACTATCTCCCATAATGACGAGACTACCATCCACCGGAGTAACAAATCTCAACAACGCATTATCTCTCATAATGACGAGACTATCACCCATTGGAGTAACAAATCTCAACAACAAACTATCTCCCATAATGATGAGACTACCATCCATTGAAGTAACAAATCTCAACAATGAACTATCTCCCATAATGATGAGACTACCATCCATTGGAGTAAAAAATCTTAACTACGAACTATCTCCCATAATGACGAGACTACCATCCATTGGAGTAACAAATATCAACAAGGAACTATCTCCCATAATGACGAGACTACCATCCATTGGAGTAACAAATCTCAACAACGAACTATCTCACATAATGACGAGACTACCATCCATTGGAGTAAAAAATCTCAACAACAAACTATCTCCCATAATGACGAGACTACCATCCATTAGAGTAACAAATCTCAACAACAAACTATCTCTCATAATGACGATACCATCATCCATTGGAGTAACAAATCTCAACAATGAACTATCTCCCATAATGACGAGAGTATCATCCATTGGAGTAACAAATCTCAACAACGAACTATATCCCATAATGACGAGACTACCATTCATTGGAGTAAAAAATTGGAATCTTCTCTAGGAACTAATTGACTTACTGGGGAAGTACATGTTGCTCAAATAAAGAGACCTGCCATCTGCTATTATGAGAAGGAGTTGCAATAATGCTGCTGGGAAAAGAATTATGACTTCCTGGGGAAATAACAATACATTCCTACTGAGGAGGTAAAGTCTTCTCGTGCAAAATAAAGGCACATTCTCAAACTCAGGCTTAAATCCTTTAGAAATCAGAATAACAATGTTTTCAGGAACCACTGATTCAATCCAGAAATAAACCAGAATCAATCAGTCAACCAAGGTAGCAACTGATGAGAAATAAGCTCAAAAGGGGACCATGTTCCATCTAGATAATGAGCTGAATAGGAAGGCTAAAACAAAATTCTTCCACGAGGGATAACTCGATGGGGAAATTGAAAGAATGTGCTCTTTCTGCTTAAGGTCGACACTCTATTGGAGAGAGGGTAACATAACTCTGCAAAATAGGGTAATATGCCAACAAAAACAATAATGAACGCAAATGAGCAAATAATGTGAAATTCATCCATGCTTGATGTATGTATGAATATATGAATGTCATCGTGTATATGCTGACAAAACATACATACAACACTGGGAATAAACAGAAAAAGTCAGTTTGGGTAAAGTCAACACTCGGCTAAATCACATCCAGGATAAAAATTTCATAAGAAAGTAAGCATCAACTGAGGAAACAAATTCCTATTCCATGACTTAACTTTACTAGGAAGAAACATAATTCGAAAGTAATCAAATCAAAACAATAAAATCAGTGCAAATACAGGGATGTAACACCCCCCTCCAGGCTTTACCTGGGAACATCACACAGACTTCAATGGGGAAAAAATGTCTCAACATCTAGATTTCTAATGGAGATTACAATACTGACTTCATTAGGGCAGATAAAAACCGCATCATTGAGATATCAACTAGGGATCTCGTGCTAACTTCATTGGGAAGGGAAACACCACCTTATTGAGGGGAGCCCAAAATATATTCTTCAATACCAAGAGTGAAGATTACACAAATCTCCTATGGGGAGAAATCATGAAACCACATGGGGATAACAATTTTTAGAGAGAAACATTATCTTAGCTTTACTTGGGGATTTAAGAAGTCAAACAATACAACAAGAAATCAAAATTTTAGGGATTTTAAATCAAACCCAGCGCTTGGAGAGAGAAAACCCAAAACATTGACACCTATTTCAACACTTCTTATAAAAGATATTGCCCTTGTCTAGTTGCCAAACAACAATAATAATGTCGACACTGCAAAAGGGCGATGTTTTGAAAATGATTCCACCTCATCACACAAAGGGAGAAGGAACTTTCGTCATATGAGTGAAGACCTCACTGGGGAATCTGGGATAAAGGCTTCAAACTATGCAAACCTGAAACCAAAATTATTAACCTGGAGGAAAAACGGAACCAAGACCTGATTGGGGAAAATGGGATCACAAACCCAACACCGCACCATACATCAATTAGTATCATCTCCAACTATCTGAGAAACACAAGAAGATCATATGCGTACCAGCAAAAGTGACCTGGGAGAACCTCCCTAGGGAATATGTACTTCCAAAATTTCAGAGTTCGACCATCCTTGGAATCACCATTTTTGTTTTTCTTGAGTCACAAAATCTAAAGTAAAAAGTAATTTGTAAATTCTTTTCAAAAAACAATTTTATTATTGAATCTTTTCGTTTTGAAAATTACTATCAATAATAAATTGAGTCTTTGTAAGCAGAATAAAATAAGAATTGCAAAGAATTGGATAATAGCTCAAACTATATTAATAGAATGGTAGTCTGCGAATGGCGAGACTCCATAGATGATTACAAAGTTTGGAAAATGGTAATATATTGGATAAGATACATTGAAATACAATGACCACCATTCTCCCTAACCACTTTGAATTCTTGAGCAGCGACCTCTGTTGAAGTATGGTGAGAGTCCAAGAAGATTGTTGCTTCAATGATCAAGTCTTGTCTGACACAGTTACTTGCCAAGAAATCCCCAACTTTTTCATAGGTTGCCCTTGCGGGTTTTCAACCTAGCGGGAAGAATTTATTTCCTTTATGTCTCTTATTTTTGCCTAGACCGCCCTTTCGGGTTTTCAATCTACCGAGATAGTCTTTTTTTGCATAAGCCACCCTTTCGAGTTTTCGACTTATCGAGATGTTTTTTTATTTCATTAGGCAATGTATTTTTTGACTGCATCAGCATTCATAGGACGTGGGAACTCCTCGCCATCCATAGTTTCAAGAATCAATGCTCCGCCAGAGAAGGATTTCTTAACAACATATGGGCCTTCAAAATTGGGAGTCCACTTGACCTTAGAATCAGCGTTAAAAGACATGATCTTCACGAGCACAAGGTCGCCTTCTCTGAATTCACGAGGCTTAACTTTCTTATCAAAATCTTTCTTCATTCTCTTCTTATATAACTGACCATGACATAAGGCCCTCATTCTCTTTTCTTCAATCAAATTCAGTTGGTTAAACTTGTTCCAGACCCGTTCAGCCTCTGACAACTTGGTTTCCATTATCACATATAAAGAGGGAATCTCAACCTCAACAGGGAGCACTGATTCCATACCATACACAAGAGAGAACGGGGTTTCCCCTGTTGAAGTGTGGATGGATGTACGATACCCATGAAAAGCAAAAGGGAGCATCCTGTGCCAGTCTTTATAAGTAACAACCATCTTCTGGATGATCTTCTTAATATTTTTATTCATCTTTGGCCTGTAAGGAGATGAAGTGTGATGTAAAATCTTGAATTCTTCACAAAGTTCAGTCATCATCTTATTATTTAGATTTGAGCCGTTGTCAGTGATAATCCTGCCGGGCACACCATACCGACATATAAGATTGTTCTTGATGAAGCGTACTACCACTTGCTTAGTAACATTGGCATATGAAGCTGATTCCACCCATTTGATGAAGTAGTCAATTGCCACCAATATAAAACGATGTTCATTCAACGCCTTAGGTTCAATCATTCCAATCATGTTAATACCACACATAAAGAAAGGCCACAGGGAAGAAATAACATTGAGAAGCGTCAAAGGCACATGAATTTTATCAGCATAAATCCGACATTTATGGCATTTCTTTGCAAATTTGTAACAGTCAAATTCCATTGTCAGCCAATAGTAACCTGCCATACGAATCTTATTTTCCATCGAATGTCCATTGGCATGAGTACCAAAGGAACCTTCATGTATTTCATGCATCAACATGTCTGCTCCGTGTCTATCCACGCATCTTAGCAAGACCATGTCATAATTTATTTTGTATAGCATATCTTCATTGAGGAAAAATCTACCTGCCAACCTTCTCAATGTCTTTCTATCTTTTTTGACGCACCAGCCGGGTATTCCTGAGTCTGGAGAAAATGCTAGATATCATAATACCAAGGTTTTTCGTCTAATGTTTCCTCTGCTGCAAACACATGAGCTGGGCTATCTAGACGTCACACTGCGATACGAGGCACATCTTTCCAAGTATTTATTTGATACATAGAAGCCAAAGTGGCTAAAGTATCCGCCATTTGATTTTCATCTCTGGGAATATGGTGGAATTCAACTTTATTAAAGAAGGGTAATAATCTTCTAGCATAGTCTTTGTAAGGGGTCAAGCCAGGGTGACGAGTGTCCCATTCTCCTTTAATCTTATCTATTACCAAAGTTGAATCACCATACACATCTAGAATTTTGATTCTGAGATCAATAGCTTCTCCGAGTCCCATGATATAAGCTTCATACTCTACCATGTTATTGGTACAATCAAATGCCAATCTTGCAGTAAAAGGGATATGTGATCCATGAGGAGTGATAATAACGACACCAATTCCTTTCCCATAAGCATTCACAGCTCCATCAAACACCATTCCCTAACGAGATTCAGGATCAGGACTTTCCTCAAGTAACGATTCATCACAATCTTTAACTTTCAGAAACATAACATCCTCATCAGGGAAATCATATTTAATAGACTGGTAATCATCAACTAGTTGGTGAGCAAGATAATCCGCCAACACACTACTTTTTATAGCCTTGTGAGTACGATATTCAATATCATATTCAGACAACAGCATCTGCCAACAGGCAATTCTCCCAGTAATAGCAAGCTTTTCAAAAATATACTTAATTGGATCCATTTTGGAAATCAACCAAGTAGTATGATTCAACATATATTGACGCAACCATTTTTCTTCCCAGGCCAGAGCACAACATGTCTTTTCCAACATAAAATACCATGAAAAATAGTCAGCAAACTTCTTGTTGAGATAATAAATGGCATATCCTTTCATCCATGTTTCATCTTGTTGTCCCAGAATACAACCCATATAATTATCTAACATTGTCAGATACATGATCAATGGTCTTCCTTCAACAGGTGGGAGCAAGATAGGAGGTTCAAGAAAATAATATTTAAGACTTTCAAATTCCCTTTGGCAATCATGTATCCACACACAACCTTGATCTTTCTTTAATAACTTAAAGATCAGCTCACATGTTGCAATCATATGGGAAATAAATCTGGAAATGTAATTCAAACGCTCGAGGAAACCTCTAACTTGCTTTTCAGTTCTTGGCACTGGCATTTCTTGAATTTCTTTGACTTTATCACGATCAACTTCAATTCCTTTTTGGCTAACAATGAAACCTAAAAATTTTCCCGATCAAACACTAAAGGTGCATTTATTTGGATTCAAGCGGAGAAGATACTTCCTCAAACACTCGAACAATTTCAACAAATCTTCTATATGCCCTTCTTCAGTCTGGGATTTAACAATCATATTATCAAGATATACCTGAATTTTCTTATGCATCAGATAATAGAATAGGGTTGTCATAGCCCTCTGGTACATTGCACCAGCGTTCTTCAACCCGAAGGCCATCACTCTATAACAGAATGTTCCCCAGGGTGTGATAAACATTGTTTTTTCCATGTCCACAGGAGCCACTCCGATTTGATTATATCCAGAAAATCCGTCCATGAACGAGAATACTTTGAATTTTGTTGTACTAACAACCAACATATCAATATGTGGCAACGGAAAATCATATTTTAGACTAGCTTTGTTTAAATCTCTATAAACTACGCACATGCAAAATTTTCCGTCTTTATTTTGTATAGGGACAATATTTGAAATCCATTGAGGGTACACTGATGTCACAAGAAAACCAACATTAGTCTTCTTTAAAACTTCTTCTTTAATTTTCACTTCCATATCAGGGTGAGTTCTTCGCAATTTCTGCTTGATTGGTGGGCATTATGGCTTTAGCGGCAAATGATGTTCCACAATATCAGTATCCAATCCCGGCATGTCTCGGTAAGACCAAGAAAAGATGTCCACACACTCTTTCAACAATTCAATCAAACTTCTCTTCATGTCGAGATGAAGCAATGCTCCAATCTTGACTTATTTCGGATCTTCTTCTGTACCCAAATTGATTGTCTCCAACGTCTCTTTATATGGCTAAATGGAACTTTCCTCGCACTCAAGCAATCGTGAAACCTCTTCTGGGATTTCATCATATTCCTCTTCTTCGGCCACATCCGCAGGATATTCAAAGTTGGGAGAGGGTGCATAGTCATTGTACTTAACGATTTTTTTAATTAATCTGCACATATAATTTATGATTGCTTTTAGAAACAGACACATATAACAAGTGGTTATGCAAATTAAATTACAGTTATTATTTATTTTTAAAGGTTTTTTCTAATTACCATTTTCCAAGAAAAAGCAGAAAATAAATACACAATTTGGGAATCAAAGACAACTTTTATTATTGATTTTAAAGATCAAAGCAACATATATGCCCATACAATATCAACTTTCACCTTGGGAAGAGTGAAAGGTTTTTAAAAAAAAAAAGATTAACAAAAAAAACCAATTACTTTGTGTTGTACCCCAATTTTTTCCACTTAGATTGCTCTATCATCTCATACCATCAAAATGCAACAAGATCACACACTAGGTTTTGTATACTTCTTCTACTTCATCCTATCTTTAGGTTTGTTCATGGGGAATCACCAAGAACCTTTACTTGTATTTTTTTGATCATCTACGTTTTGTATTGATTAACTTCTAGCTAATAAGTACAATAAATGTTTTCCCTAATTTTTGATATTATAGGTGAAAGCACAACACATTCCATCAAGTTGACCTATAGGTTCATGAGTTTATTTCCACGCCTTCTTCAACAAAGCTTCATTAAGATTCAAGCCTCATCATTGAATATGTTTTGAAGTAGTATCATTTACAAAGTCTATTATGATCCATCATTCCTCAAGTTGTCAAAGATAGTCCCAAGATGTAAGGGTTGATGGAAGAAGTTTGACCTAATTGGATAAGTCCTTGATTTCTTGATCACGAGTGCACATATCCCTAAATTATCAATATTTGGAAGTGGTTATGGTTGCCATGTTTTCTCATTATCATCCTCAACAACTTCTATTTACATGACAAAAGTATTTGTGCAAGAAAGTTTGTCAAAATTGAAAAGGGTTCCCAAGGTATTTTGTTGCTCTAGGAGCTAGGGTTTTGAACTTCAAAGGGCTATATCTTGATCATATTTTGGTATTTTTTAACTTCAAAGAGTTATCAATAAATCACTTCAAAAGTTTCAAGAAATTTTTATGTGGAAGATACTTAATGATGAAGAAAGATTACAAGTCCTCTAGATAAGCCTTCAAATTCCATTATGTGACTTCAAAAGTTCATAACTTCGTAAATTTTTATCTCCTTGAGCCCATTATTTTTCCACAACAATAGTAAGGATGTGAAATTCAACTCTTCTTTTATGTTCAAAGCTTGAAAGTGGATGGAAGATGTCCTAAGTATGCAAAAGATTATAGGTCATCTCATGAATTTTCACTGATTTGGCAAGACCATAACTTTTTCAATACTTGGTATTTTTGAGTGGTTCAAGTTTCAAAATTCTCTTTAGGAAGTCTATTTTAAGCTAGAATCAATGATCAAAGCTCAATTTTGGAGGAAAGTCTTGTTTGAGCTCAAAACATTACAAGTCATTTTTGAAGAGAAAACTTGAAATTTTTCTAAGTATAAAAGTCAACATCTTTTTCTCAACTTTGACTCATCACAATTCTTAGCTAAAATATCCAATAATTCCCATTATTTTAACATTGCAAAGCTTGTGATTTCATCTTTCTAAATCTTCAATAATTATGCCCTAAGACTCCTTGATATGTGAATGCCATTGATTCAAAAATGGTACCTTGAAACTGAAGTTTCACTTCAAGACAAAATTTGAAATTCATGTTGTGGCTTCTAAACATAAAATTAGCAAATGTTTTTGGTCTAAAAATGTTTAACCAACTTGCCAAAGTGGATTAGAGCCTTGAAATGCAACGATTGAGTGAGTTTTGATGCTAAACAGATCACACATTCCTCATCTATCAGGTTCACACGAATTCCCTCCAAATCTCATCATTTCACCCGCTTGACCATCCCACTTGTTTCTCTATAAATAAATGATCATACCTCATTCATTTTTTCAAGCTTAGAGAGCCAGAATCACCCTGTCAAACTTCCTCTTGAACCCACTTTTCTGCAACTTTGAATTTTCTTTTACAACTTTCCTCAATCCATATTCTTTGTCAATTCATCATCCTTGAACCTCACTGAAGCTAACAGAAGAAGAACCAAGCTCTAAGACTTCCTAAATCATGCTAGCTAAGTCAAGTTTCAGAGCTCTGCATTTGAACTTCAATAGGTAGATTCCTTCACCATTTCTCTCAAACTTTGATACTGTTATGAAGCTCTCATCATACTGATTCTAGTCGTAAAATTTATTTTAACTGGAAGTGAGTTTTGGCAATGAAATTTCAAATCCCTTTCAAATATTTCCATCCAAATCGATTGAGTTACACCTTGCATAAATTTTTCGCGAGGGTACCATTGGAATCGTCTTCAGTAGACGAAGCGAATGGTACCAGTCTTGAGCTCTAATTTTACCATTTCAGGGACCTGCAATTCGCGTGGCTGGAGGTTGAAGATGACCAACGTGTCATCTCTCAACCAATGATAGCGTGCCACATATTGTTTTCAAATATGATTTAACTAAGGATTCAGTGTTTTATTCACTAAGGACCATGATATGCACAACGCGTCTGATCCATTGGATTAACTTACTAACACATTTTGACTCTCATCCATTAGTCTATATATTTTTTGCTTTATTTTTTATTTCTGATTTTATTTATTTTTTGTTTTAAACTTCAAAAATTCATAAAAAATTCGTTTTAACTTCAAAAATTCCAAAAAAAAATCTTAAAAATACTTTTGATTTTTCTCTTTCTGATTATTATTTTTTCACAATTTTATTTTGTGCTTTGATATTTTTTAAAAATTTTCACTTTTTTTGAGTTGTTTTAAATGTTTAAAAAAACTTTTGAACATTTTTAAATTCTTAAAAAATTATCAATATCATTTCTCTTATTTCTGACCTTTTGAATTTTTTTTTAGAATTTTATTCTGACTTCTACTATTTTTTATCTTTTTTCCACTTATGTGAGTAATTTAAATTAGTTTAAAAATAGTTTTTTACTTTAAAAAATCACCAAAAAAATTCTAAAAATATTTGAGCTCATTTCTGATTTTTCTATGGTCTCATTGAATTTTTCTTGGATGTTTTGAATATAGTTGTTATTTTATCCTATTATTTTCATTTAAAAACCATTTTAAAAATCTATTTCTTTATTTTTTATACAATTTTATTTTGTATATATTCTGGTTGATCTTGTACTATGAGATTTTGAGCATGGGCTTTATTAACATCATTTGATCCATGGTGTTGAGTTTAACTCCACAAAAAATGGATGAATGATTTTAATAAAAGGTTGATTACATTTTTGGTTCAAATGTGGCTTGATTCTTACCCCATCCCTCTTCATCTTATCTCATTATTACTTGTGCTAAATTTTATTGGAGAATGATTTAGATGTAATTTCTCTAAACATATGGTACATAGATTGCTATTGACCAGCCTGAAAATAGGTGCGACTTCTATATAAGTCCACTAACGATTGCTTAACATAGCGCTGAATTTTGTCCCAATTCGAGAAATGATCATTCGTGGCCCAAACCCATGTTTGTAATCCCAAGTATGTCAATTTGAATCCTTTGATCCAATAACCTTGAGATTCATTATTAGGAGGCTTTGGTCTTATCAATTCTCTAATGAATATTCAAAAGCTTTGGTCAAAGTGAATCACTTAAACATCGTTGAGCATTTATGGTTTCCTTGAGAATTTTAAATAAATGATATACTTGACAAAAAGCAAATGAAACTTGTTGTTGAGAGGCTTTGATTTTATCAATCTTCTAATGAGTTTCAAATGCAAGTTTCAAGATGGTCATTTAGCTAACCTCTAATTTTTAACAATTGACTTTATTTTGTTCCTTAACTTTATGCTCTTTACTTTAAGCACATTTATTTTAGCATTTACATTTCATGCTATTTTCATCTTTGTTCACTTGAGCATTTACTTTTGTGTCATTTTTATTTTTTCTCAATTGAGTTGTTTCATTTCTTTTTGAAGATACTTAATAATCAACTTGAACCATAAAAAAAATCTTAATGATACTTGGAATACTTGGTTACCGTCCTTGGCATTATGGAGTGATGGACTTCTTGGACTTAGGATTAGAGACCTTGACATACCCTGAGACCTTCTGACCTCAACTGTTATTTTTTCTAGAGCTCTTGGGGTTTACCCTTAGACATTGGGTTGTTTGTTTGCTTTGTGTGCAGTTTATTGTGATTACAAGCTTTGTCTGTGATCGAGAATTCATCTGTATACAGCCATTACTCTGCCCAATTTGTGTGAAGACTTCATGCAATTGAAGCTTGGTTTTCTTAAGAGGCTTATTATCTTTGCTTGTTTGGTTTAAAATCTAAAGGATTGGAATTCTACATTGACTCATTGTGTCAAGTGTTGGCTTCTTTTTGGTTAGACGATTCTTTTCCCTAGCTTTTACCTTATACTTTAGGATAATCCCTTCATCTCCTCCCATCTTCTTTAAATTCAAAATTCTTCTCCTCCTTTTGAAAACTCTTCTTGTTTTTAAACTTAAACCACTTTCACAATAAACTTGGACTTAGGTCCATGTCTTTTCAAGATATTTTCTTAATCAAAATTTAACCAATTTAATAATACTTTGACATTTTTGTGAGAAGACTAAAATTCAATTAATCTCATTCAAACCACTTTGCCACTTTGGCTTTTTACCTTACAAATTTTCTCAAAGATTAGACTCTTGCCAATCCTTGTAGTGATGCGAGCTACTATACTTCTATGATATGTAGTGAAGTGAGATATTTTCCACTTAAGTGTTGAGCGAGGCTTTGTTGATTTTAAAATCCAAGCCATATCCTCCACTTTAAGATGAAGAAAATTCTCCTTTCTCGTAATCGTGGGTAGTAAGTATGTTTTCCACTTGGATAATATGATGATGTCTAGTCTATTAAAAATAACCAACACACTTGTGTTTTAAATTTTTTTAAGGTGAACTACGGGAACCCTGATCCCCTATTGCACAGAAGATGGTACGTAGGCACTAAAGGTTTGCAATCGTGGAGGGTGCAAAAATTGTAAAATATACTTATTTTCTTATCTCCATAATCTATTTGTATACAAACAATTTATAACAAAAATACATAAATTTTCAAAGAGGTTCCTGCAGAGTACCGTAGATGTTTAGGGTGCTAATATCTTCCCTTTGCATAACCAACCCCCGAATTTAGATTCTCTCCCCCTTTTTTTGGGTTATTCTCTCTTTTCCCATTCCTTTGGAAACAATAAAGCATGGTGGCAATTTTTATTTTGACTTGTGCGAGTCAAGTCAATCCAATGGCTTAGTCTCAACATTTCTACCGCTACAAAAAAATGGCGACTTCACTTGGGAAAGATCGACCTATTGCTGGTCCATCCTTAAGTTGCTTGAGCCTATCTTTATTTATTTGTATATGTGTTATTATTTGTTGTATATTATGTGTTGTATATATGTTTGTCTGGATTTTCCTGGTTTTCAGGGTGCTTGGTGATGTCTCATAAGTCCTATATTCGGACATGGGCAAACTTAAGATAGGACGGGCGGTATAGTCATGTTAACTTTGAGGGAGTAATACCAAAAAAGGAGACATGAGATCCCCCACTCAGTGGAGGTCCCTTTGAATATAGTGTCGTTTACCGAGTAATCTGGAAGATGTGCTGCTTTCAACCTGGGAGCCTGCTGAAACTGAGAACCGTAGAACCTTTAACCCATCTTGGCCTTTTAGGTGTAGTGCGGAAGTTATAATGAAGTAATCCAGAAATGGTTGTCACACGATACTACACTCGGATGAGTTTTTCCTGAGAATATTACTAATTACCGAGTCAATCGGGACATTGGTAATATTCGAAGGAAGGATGTAGACTATGGGAACCTCTTAGAACCTTGTTCGGAAGGTGATAAAATTTTAGATCATACCATGTGGGTAGTACCATTGACCTCATACTCATGACATCAAACCTATAAACCTTATGTTTATGATTGTGTGTGTGATTGTTGCATCATGCATTCGTGCACCCATGAGCATCCTTTAAAACATTCTGTTTCAAGGGACTTAAAAGTTGACTCTTTGTGAATATCTCAGGTACTTTTTGACTATGGATTCTGGAAAAAGAAAGACTAAGAAGTAAAATTTTAAAGATCCCAAGATAGATGAGTTAATGACTCTTATTCCTGAGATTGAGAGTTCTACAGATTTTTGGAGGAAGTATGAGTCCATCATTTCTCTTATGAAGCTTAGGATGAAGGAGGGTATTCTATCGACTTTGGTCCAGTTCTATGATCCAATGTATCGATGCTTTACTTTCCCTGATTATCAGTTGATGCCCACATTGGAAGAATACTCTTATCTACTAGGTTTACCTATCACCGATCATGTTTCTTTTACTGGTTTGGAGGGGAAGCCAAAATCTCATGAGATTGCTGCTTTGATCCATTTGGCGAAGTCTGAAGTTGAAGCCCACATGACTACCAAAGGAGGGATTAGAGGATTACCCACTCAGTTCTTATTGGAGAAAGCTCGCTACTTTGCTAGGACGAAGAGTATGGTTGCTTTTGAGCCCATCTTTGCTCTACTTGCTTATGGGTTGTTCTTATTTCCAAATGTCGACAAGTTTGTGGATATCAATGCCATTAGGATATTTATGATTGGGAACCCAATCCCTACATTATTGGGTGATGCCTATTACTGTATTCATCTTCGGGATTATTACCATGGAGGGGTGATCATTTGGTGCACACCTTTATTGTATCAGTGGTTTATTTCTCACTTACCTAGGTCTGATTCTTTTTGGATGTCAAGAAGGAACCTCGTTGGGCTCCGAAGATTATGGCCCTCAATCATTGATATATCATTTGGTACGATTAGCCTTACCATGATGTAGAGATCATTGACAGTTGTGGTAGTTTTCCCAATGTACCTCTTCTTGGTACAAATGGAGGAATTAACTACAATCTCGTTCTCGCACGACGACAACTTGGATACCCGATGAGGGATAAGTTAAATAGTATTCATCTGAGTGGTTTCTTCCTTAAAGAGGGAGATAATAATAAGGAAGCTAAGGAGAAGATTGCAAAGGCTTGGCGTCATATTCACAGGAAAAGTAGAAAGGACTTGGGACCTAGAGGGGTTGTTTCTTTGGAGCCTTATCTTCAGTGGATACAAGCAAGAGCTATTCAGTTGAAGATGTCATATTCCTGTGAAGCACCTATGTCTGATATGTTTGTGAAGACCACTCCTCCCATTTTGGATGATGTGGAAGAGCTTCAGCTTGCCCTAGTTAGGATGCAGCATAAGAAGGAAGCTTGGAAGAATAAGTGTCAAACTTTAGAGGTGTCCTGTTGAGCAGACTTGAAGGAGAAGGATGATCTGATTGAGATTTTCGAGAGTCGTGCTATAGAGATGATGGAGAGGAAAGAGGATTTATTTTCCTCTATAGATCATTCAGGGCCTAGTTGCTCACTTCCTGACTCTGGTAATTGGAAAGAGGTCGCCGACAGGTATGTAGAAGAGAACAAGCAGTTGAAGGCTCAGATTTCAAGACTCACAGGGAAACGTTAGTGTGTGGAGTGATCTTCATCAGCTTTGCTTTCTTAGGATCTTAGATTTTTATCTTATCTTGTACTTGGGATTATTGGAACTTGTAATAAAAGTTATAATCCGTTTTGAAGTTATTATAATGAGATTTTTAGTATTTCAAATATGTTAGTACTTTAATATTTGCAAATTGTCTATAAATCTTTGAGTTCCTTGAAATATTAATAATAAAATAAATCTTGTGCATTACATATCATGCATCATAGTGTACATACGTCTTTCATTTCTGTTCATACCCGAGTGTCTTACCGTGCTTCTTTACTTCATTCAGCAAGTTGTCTCGCCAGTACAATACTCAGGCTAATTTTAGAAGAAAGATGGATAATCTAGAACAAGAGAATCACGAGTTGCACGAAGTAGTTAATACCTTGAAGGCAGGTATGTCCAATCTTACTGATTTTATGGAATTATTGGTGGCTGCTCAGAATCAGCCAACACTTGCTCAACCTCAACAGACAACGGTTACTTCTGAAGCTCATATAGTTCCTGTTTCTGTTACTCCAATTACTGTTGTTCAGAATCGTATGCCTCAGGGTTATCCGTGGGGAATGTTAGAGAACTTCATGCTAGAAAGTTATAATCTTGACACTCAAGCTGCTCCATTCGTGCAAGTTGCTGTTACTCCTGCACCTCCTATGTGTTAGAACAAAGTTTAGTTCTAATCATATCTTAGAGTTTTGATGATAACAATGAAATAAATTTTGTAAAATATACTTTATACTCTGATGTGTACATTCTCTAGATACATATGATATTCTAACTCATGCATATCAAAAGAGAAAAATCATTTTACGCAAGACAAAGAAAACTCTGAAAGAAGCACACCAAGGCAAACTCTGATGGAAAAGCAATACTAAGAAAACTCTGAATACGCTAGCTGAAGCGAAGATCTGAAAAGAAGCACGTTGAAAGCAACATCTGATAATGCAATCTGAAGCAAACTCTGATGGACATAAAGTGAAGAATACTCTGATAGAAGAAAAGTTAAAGTAAAATCTGAAGTGGCAACGCTGCAAGAAAACTCTTAAACTTCCAGAGATAAGTTCTGACAGTATCGTTGGCCATTAAATGCTAAGACGGCTAACACACTCAAGTGGTACTCGCACGAGAACATTGGAAACATAAAGACCAAGCCAAAACGCTTCATTAATGCAAACACTCTCTTCAAGGCAGTAACGGTCAAGACTGAAAGCTATATATAGAAGATCTTTTGTTTCAAAGAAAGGTTACTGATCCACGAGAAACAATCTTACGCTCACTATTTTCATACTTGTAAACCAATATTGTATAGTGGGTAGATCTTAAGAATTGAGCAACAATATTAGTGATAAATCACAGTTTGTGATAAAGCTTATTAGAAGCATTCTGTTTCACTACTATTAAGAGATAATTTTGTAAGTGTTCCTTGAGAGACCAGTTGGGTCAGATTTCTCAAGAGGGCTAGGACTAGTTGAGTCTTAGAGGTGTTAGTCACTTGCAGTTGGCTTGTGCATTGTATTGTTAGTCACAACAGTATGGTTGCGCATTTGTAATCAGTTTGATTATAGTGGATTAAGTCCTCGTTGAGAGAGGCGAAATCACCTTGGCGGGTGGACTGGAGTAGTTTGAGTTTCAAACGAACCAGGATAAAAATACATGTGTCCTTCCATTAGTATTGCACGAGAAAAAGGAAAAACTCCTTCAACCCCCCCCCCCCTTCTAAGTGTTTTCTCACCTTTCAATTGGCATCAGAGCTGTAGTTCTGGGTGCAATCACCTAACAGTGTCAGAAAAAGATCCAGAAGGAAAACAATATGGCAACTGAACAAAACAACAACAACAGCACCAAACCTCCTGTGTTTGATGGAGAAGACTTTTAATACTGGAAGGATAGACTAGAAAGTTTCTTTCTAGGTCATGATACTGATCTATGGGATTTGGTCCTAGATGGGTACACTCATCCAGAAGACAAAGACGGAAACAAGATTGACAAAAAGAACATGGATAAACAACAGAAGTTAGATTTCAAGAATCACCACAGAGCCAGAAACATCTTTCTGAATGCTATCTCTAAAATTGAATATGAAAAAATCACCAACAGAGATACAACACATGACATGTTTGAGTCTCTCAAAATGACTCATGAAGGAAATTCTCAAGTAAAAGAGACAAAAGCTTTGGATCTCATCCAGAAGTATGAAGCCTTCAAAATGGAAAAAAATGAGTCTATTGAAGCTATGTTCTCGAGATTCCAAACTTTGGCTCACATTTAATGAGTCTATTGAAGCCTTCAAAGGATACACCAAGGCAGACCATGTAAAGAAAATTATCAGAAGTTTACCCAGAAGATGGGAACCTATGGTTACTGCATTCAAAGTGTCAAAAGATTTGAGTGATGTATCCCTTGAAGAACTTATCAGTGCTTTAAGAAGTCACGAGATAGAACTTGATAAACATGAGCCTCAGCAGAAAGGTAAGTTTATCGCCCTTAAATATATTAAAAAAATGTGAAACTAACGCTTTTAAGGTAGAAGAAGGAAACTCTGAAGATTCTGCATCAGAATAAGATGAGTTATCTCTGCTCTCTAGAAGGATCAACCAGATGTGGAAGCACAGACAAAAGAAGTTCATAAACTACAAGAGGTCAGAAGATAAACCAGAATCTTCTGGACATAAGAAGTCAGTAGAAGAGATATAGTCTGCTATGAATGTAAAGAACCAGGACACTACATAAGTGATTGTCCTAAGCTGCAAAGAGAAAGACCAAAGAAAAAGTTTTGAAGAAAGAAAGGCATGATGGCCACCTGGGATGATTCAGAATCTTTTGAAGCTGAATCTGACTATGAAGATGAACATGCTAATCTAGCATTTATGGCTACCACAACAGATGACAATGACCCAGACTCTGATTCAGAACCAAAAGAGGTATTCTCTGAATTTTCTAGAACTGAACTTGCTGAAAGCTTATCTGAACTTCTTGAAAACTACAGTAAACTCAAAATCAAATACAAGAAACTTAAAAAGAATCTTGCATCTGATTTTGAGAAAATTGAAACAAAAACTCTGAACTTAAAGAAAACATTCTTAAACTCAAAGAGGAAGTTCAAAAATTTCAAAAGATATCTATTTCAGATGCTGCTTCAAGTTCAAGAGATATTCTTAAATAATATGACTCTAGTTTTCAAACGTTTCTTGCTAAAAGCATAGATAGAAGCAACATGGCTTCAATGATCTATGGTGTTAGTGGAAATGACAAAATATGTATTGGATATAAAGCTCCCAAAGGGAAAGAAATATATAAACCTAAGCCTGTTGAGGAAATGGTTATCACATATAAACCACTACACAAAAAATTTAGTTTTGGGCACACACACGATATCAAATACACTTCTCACTCTGAAAATTCTTATGCAAAATAAAAGTTTAACCAGAACTTTATAAAATCTAACCAAAAAGGACCCAAACAGAAATGGGTACCTAAGGAGAAAATAATCTACGTTGCAGATGTCCTTAACAGCTCAGTTGAAACACCAGTCATGGTATCTGGACTCTGGATGCTCGCCACATATGACGGGAAGAAAGTCTATGTTCCAAAATCTAGAACTTAAATTTGGAGGAGATGTCAAATTTGGAGGAAATCAAAAAGGAAAGATTATTGGTTCTGGAACCATTGGAAATGGTAAACTTCCTTCTATAACCAATGTTCTGTTGGTAGAAGGATTAGCGCATAACTTGATGTCCATAAGTCAATTAAGTGACAACGGTTATGACATAATATTTAATCAAAAATCCTGTAGAGTTGTTAGTAAAAAAGATGGATCAATCCTTTTTACTGGAAAGAGAAAGAACAACATCTATAAAATTAATCTTTCTGATCTTAAATCTCAAAAAGTAAAATGCCTTATGTCTGTTAGCGATGAGCAATGGGTCTGACATAGAAGATTAGGACATGTTAGCATGAGAAGAATATCTCAAATTAACAAACTCAATCTGAAGTTAAACTCAGAAGCTCTTTGTGAAGCATGTCAGAAAGGAAAATTTTTAAAACCTTCTTTTAAGTTAAAAAATGTTGTTTCTTCCTCTAGGCCGTTGGAACTTCTTCACATTGATCTGTTTGGACCAATTAAAATTGCATCCATCAGAGGCAAGAAGTATGGATTGGTCATTGTTGATGACTATAGCAGATGGACATGGGTTAAGTTTTTAAAACACAAGAATGAGTCACATTCTGTGTTCTTCGACTTCTGCATCCAAGTGCAAAATGAAAAAGATTTTAGAATCATAAAAGTTAGAAGTGATCAAGGAGGAGAATTTGAAAACCATTATTTTGAAAAGTTTTTTTAAAGAAAATGGCATTTCTCATGATTTCTCTTGTCCTAGAACTCCCTAACAAAATGGAGTTGTAGAACGAAAGAATAGAACTTTGCAAGAAATGGACAGAACCATGATTAATGAAACTAAAATGGCTAAACACTTCTGAGAAGAAGTAGTGAACACAACATGCTATATTCAAAACAGAGTCTCTATAAGACATATTCTTGAAAAGAATCCTTATGAATTATGGAAAAAACAGAAAACCCAACATTTCATATTTCCATCCTTTTGGATGCACTTGCTATATTCTGAATTCTAAAGATAATCTGAACAAGTTTGATTTTAAGGCACAAAAGTGCTTTCTGCTTGGATACTCTGAATGCTTAAAAGGCTATAGGGTATATAACACAGAATCTATGATTGTTGAAGAATCAATCAAAGTCAGATTTGATGATAAGCTTGGCCAACAAAAGCCAAAGCAGAATGAAAATCCTGCAGGTACAGAAGATCATCATATAAACTCTGAAGAATTAGAAGGAAAGGACATCTCAGAAGACCCTCCTATTGAAAATGCTCTGGAAAATCTAAGAATTTCTAAACAACCCTCACATAATAAATTCCCCAGAATCACACCAGCACATCCAGAAATTGTGATTATTGGAAAGAAAGAAATCCCATCAGAACAAGATCCTCTTTCAGAAACATTGAAGAATCACTATTTGGTTTGGTCTCTCTAATTGAACCAACCTCTATAGAGGAAGGTCTGCAAGACAACAATTGGATCCTAGCTATGCAAGAAGAACTAAATCAATTTTCAATGTGTGGGATCTAGTTCCAAAGCCAAAAGGATTCAATATCATAGGAACAAAATGGGTATTCAGAAACAAGTTGAATGAGCAAGGAGAGGTTGTCAGAAACAAGGCACGACTGGTTGCACAAGGTTACAGTCAACAAGAAGGAATTGACTATAATGAAACCTTTTCCCCAATCTCCAGGTTAGAATCAATTAGATTGTTAATTTCTTTTGTTGTTCAACACAACATCTCATTATATCAAATGGATGTTAAAAGTGAATTTTTAAATGGTTACATAGAAGAGGAAGTTTATGTCCACCAACCTCCGGGTTTTGATGACCCAAAATTTCCAAAACATGTTTTTAAACTAAAAAAGTCTCTATGGTCTGAAACAAGCTCCCAGAGCTTGGTATGAACGTCTGAGTAATTTTCTTTTAGAAAAGAATTTTACCAGAGGGAAAGTGGACACAACCTTATTCAAAAAAACATTTAAAAATGACATTTTAATCTATCAAATATATGTAGATGATATTATATTTGGAACTTCTAATGTCTCTCTTGGAAGAGAATTTGCTAAGTCCATGCAGGCTGAATTTGAGATGAGCATGATGGGAGAACTGAAGTTCTTTCTGGGAATTCAAATTAATCAAACTCCAGAAGGTACTTACATACATCAGACAAAGTATGTTAAAGAACTTCTGAATTAATTCCAGCTTTCAGAAAGTAAAGAAGAAAAGACACTAATGCATCCTACATGCATTCTGGGAAAAGATGAGGTAAGTAAGAAAGTAGATCAGAAGCTCTACAGAGGTATGATTAGATCTCTTCTCTATCTGACTGCATCTAGACTGGATATATTATTCAGTGTATGTTTATGTGCAAGATTCCAATCAGATCCTAGAGAATCTCACTTAACTGCTGTTAAGAGAATTCTGAGGTATCTGAAAGGTACTACTAACCTTGGACTGTGTTACAGAAGATCCAAAGATTTTAAACTAGTAGGTTATTGTGATGATGACTTTGCTGGAGATAGAATAGAACACAAAAGCACCTCTGGAAGCTGTCAGTTTCTGGGTGATAACATTATCTCATGGTACAACAAGAAGCAAGCCACTATTGCACTATCAACCACTGAGGCTGAATATATATCTGCTATTGGATGTAGCACTCAGATGATCTGGATGAAGAGTCAGCTGGAAGATTATCATCTATATGAAGGTAAGATTCTTATCTTCTGTTATAATACCTCTGCTATTTGTCTTTCAAAAAATCCCATCTTACATTCTAAGGCAAAACATATAGAAATTAAACATCATAAGGGACTACATTCAGAAAGGAATCCTTAGTTTAAACTTCATAGACACAGACCATCAATGGGATGATATTTTCAAAAAACCCCTTTCTGAAGATAAATTTAAATTCATTCTGAAAAACATCAGTATGGAATTTTGTCCTGAATGAATTTTTTTTCTCTATATGTGTTTCTAGAATGTTCTGATTAACTACTCTGCAGAAGTGAGAAGAGGAGTTACATCAGAAGCCATTCATCATGTTCTGAAATGTGTATAACGTTTCATTACACGAATGGCTCAGAAGTTCATTATATTAAATAGGCTGTCACATGCTAACCTCAGAAGTTGAACGCGTGTTTCAACTCTGAAAGGTCACGCATGCGTGCACTGCTATTGAGACGTCGTTCCTAGGTAATTTTTCAGATTTGATAAAATCTCACGCCTCCCCTTAATGTCATGTTTCATTAATTTCCAGTAATGATTATTTTTTAATTTCAGTCGTTCAAAATTCTTTATTGGTTTTATTTCCCAAAAATTTTCTCAAGCTATAAATACCTAGCAAAATTCCCCTCTTTTACTTTTTACTCTCTCTCTCTAAGTTTCAATCGCCTCTGCGTTTTTGTGTAAAACTCTTTTTTTTTTAAATCCTAAACCTAAACGCTCCAAATGGCTTCATCTTCATCCCCTTCCAAGAACATTCCTGTTTCATCAAGCAACTCTCAACATGCAGAAAGATATGTCGTTCCTGAAAGAACAACGCTCATACCTGTTGATAGCTTGGAAGTGGGGAGTGAACTTATGGTCGATTTTGATAATCTGAAAGCAAATGGGTTTGACTTGTTTCCGGCCGTGGAATTCCAAGGGTGGAAAAATTTCTTTGATCTTCTTGTTAGACCAGTGTTTCCTCATCTAGTCAAGGAATTATGGATTCATGCCATTGCCTCTCCAAAGGTCATCCTTTCATTTGTCATGGGCAAAGACATTTCTATCACTGATAATCTCATCAGGAAACTTCTAGGATTTGAAGGAAATGGTGTTACTGGAATCTCTAGTGGACGAATGGATATGTCCAAAGTTTATGCTGAAATCTTTACTACTGGGCAAGCTTCCAACAAAGTCAGAGACTTGAAGAACCAGTATAAAATCTGGGCAAGAATCATTCATGGCTGCATTCATCACAAGAAGGAAACTAGTTCTCCTGACTATATCAATGCTGACCAACAATACCTTCTGTTCTATCTTGGCACAAATGTGAAGATTGATCTGCCCTATCTTTTGTTCAACCACCTCTAGACGCATGTGAAGGAAACCAGGGACGATGAAAGGGTCAAAAACCCTAAGTCAAAGAGAAACTGGATCCCTCTGGGAAGATTAATCTCAGACATTATGACTGATAATGGTCTGATAGCTCATTTAGCTTATTGAAAAACTTCTGGTCGAACCTACTCCATACGTATCAGCAACTATCACCAGAAAAAGAATCCCCATGCAGATTTTACTCTCTTCAACTCTGGTGATCATCCTGAGATCATTTTGCACTTCATTGAAGCTTGCAAGGAAAGTGGCATTCCCATTGACCCTGCATGGCTTCAAGGAAGAAATTTACCTGCTCCAGATGTTTTCATCCAGAAGAAGAAGAAAAGGCAAGCAGGAGAAGGCCCCTCTGCACGTCCTCAGAAGAAAAAGAAATATTCAGGTACATCCACTGAAAGAATTTATTTTTGTGATTCTGTACGTATATCACCATCTGATGAACCCCAAACTCTAGGAGATATAGAAGTATACATAGACCTCACCATTACTTTTGAACTCCTCCAAAATAATCCTCAAATTGATCAAGTTCTATCTGACAGACAATTTTGATACTGTAATCCCTACACAATCTCAACCTCAACCACGTATAACTCAACCTGACTCATCTACTTCTACTGCCCATCAACAAAATCCAAATACTCCTTCTGAAAACCCTCTTCCAAAATCCCCCATCATACCTTTATCCCCAAGATCCTCTGAGTGGTATGATGGTTCGTGGAGATTACCAGGAATAAATGTGCCTCTAGCTACACAACCTTCGTCCTTCATCATTCCCTCTGAGAACATTTTTGCTGTAAATGAATCCCCAGCACCTATTCCTTCTTCCTCAACCCAAACCACCATCACCATCTATCCTGACATCACCCCTCCTACCTCACCATCAATTCCCACACCTCTCTCACCTGAACCCTCATCACCTCACACTCTGGAACCCACCTTTAGTCCATCCTCATCAGAACCTCCTGAACCCTCTGAACCTTCTGACTTCCTTAGGACTGTAGTTAATCCTGAAGCTCTACGATATCTACAAATAATATCAACCAAAAAGGTTGTTCCCAAACCAACCCCAAAACCTGTTCAGCCAGATGTTACTGTACATTTTCATAATTTTACAACAGAAATGCAGACGTGGATAGACCCGCTGAAGGCAAATAGTGCCAGCAACCTGGACCCAGCTACATGTGATTTTCAGTGGGAAACATTTAGAAGGAAATTCAATAATGAAACCTTCAAGTTTCAAGATCTGTGCTATTCTCAGGTTCTTGAGAATTCCATCCACTATTTGAATGCCTACAAGATAGAAGTGGTAAATAGTTGGGACAAAAAGTCTCCACTCTATATCACCATCCGTTACCACTTGCTGACCACATGGAAATTTCAGAAGATGAATTTCAAGATGGCTCTGAGTCAGACCCAAATCCCTTGGCAATGACTTTGTATCACCAACCTTCTGATCAAGCAGCCTCTGAGAAAGTGCCAACTCTTCTGATTGATCTTGGCACCCTCCTCTCCAATGTTGTAGGCTCTGGCCCTACTGCTTCTGCTCCACATGTTGTATCTTCTGAAGCCGCTTCAACATCTGCTCCTTCTTCAATGGTGATGGATACTCTGAATGAACTGAAGAAGGAAAATGAAGCCATCCATGAGCATTTGGACAAACAGGATGAAACCAACAAGGAAATCAGAACTTGGATGATGAAACAAGAGGAATCCTCAAATGAAATCAAGAATCTTCTTCTTTCTATTGTCTCTCGTCAATCCTAGTTTTAATTGATTTAGTTTCCCTGTTGTTTTTATTTTGTACCTCTGTCCGTTTTGAATCTTCAATATACAAATTTTTTTAATCTTTTTGTTTTTTTTATTACTTTTTGATAATGACAAAAAGGGGGAGAAAATAAGATTTTTATCTGATACATGATAATAGTTATGGGACTAAGTCTAAAACATTTATAACAAAATACAAAGCTTTGTTCTATCTAAGAGATACGCAGGTACCTCAAGGCTTTGAAAGACTACGCTTTGAACATCATCTGGAAAAGAACTGCTAAAAGAACTCTATAAGAAAAACGTCTCAAAGCTCTGATGAAAAAAATCTCAGGAAGTTTCCCTTCTGCTCTTAAACTCTTTAATTAATTTTTCAGAAGAAGAAATATCAATCTCAGGGGGAGATTTTCACTCTTGCACAAATTTTTTTTCAAAACCTGAATTGCTTTTGTCATCATCAAAAAGGGGGAGATTGTTAGAACAAAGTTTGGTTCTAATCATATCTTAGAGTTTTGATGATAACAATGAAATAAATTTTGTAAAATATACTTTATACTCTGATGTGTACGTTCTCTAGATACAGATGATATTCTGACTCATGCATATCAAAAGAGAAACATCATTTTACGCAAGACAAAGCAAACTCTGAAGGAAGAACTCCAAGGCAAACTCTGATGGAAAAGCAATACTAAGCAAACTCTTACTACGCTAGCTGAAGCGAAGATCTGAAAAGAAGCACACTGAAGGCAACATCTGATAATGCAAGCTGAAGCAAAATCTGATGGACATAAACTGAAGAATACTCTGATAGAAGAATAGTTAAAGTAAACTCTGAAGTGGCAATGCTGCAAGCAAACTCTTAAAATTCCAGAGACAAGTTCTGACAGTACTGTTGGTCATTAAATGCTAAGACGGCTAACGCACTCAAGTGGTACTTGCACGAGAACATTGGAAACATAAAGACCAAGCTAACACGCTTCATTAATTCAAACACTCTCTTCAAGTAAGTAATAGTCAAGACTGAAAGCTATATATAGAAGATCTTTTGTTTCAAAGAAAGGTTACTGATCCACGAGAAATAATCTTACGCTCACTTTTTCATACTTGTAAACCAATATTGTATAGTGGGTAGATCTTATGCATTGGGAAACAATCTTAGTGATAAATTACAGTTTGTGATAAAGCTTATTAGAAGCATTTTGTTTCACTACTATTAAGAGATAATTTTGTAAGTGTTCCTTGAGAGACCAGTTGGGTGAGATTACTCAAGAGGGCTAGGACTAGTTGAGTCTTAGAGATGTTAGTCACTTCCAGATGGCTTGTGCATTGTATTGTTAGTCACAACAGTTTGGTTGTGCATTTGTAATCAATTTGATTATAGTGGATTAAGTCCTCGTTGAGAGAGGCGAAATCACCTTAACGGGTGGACTGGAGTAGTTTGAGTTTCAAACAAACCAGGATAAAAATACATGTGTCCTTCCATTAGTATTGCACGAGAAAAAGGAAAAACTTATTCAACCCCCCTTCTAAGTGTTTTCTCACCCTTCACTATGGTGCATATTACTCCTGCTATGAGAAATGAGATTCACTATACTACACCTCCTTCAGTGAATGTTTTGCCATTTTCTAATGATGAAGTTTATCACCCTATTCCTCTATGAAGTGAAAGCTTGGGTGTCTATGATCGAACAAACGATTTTCAGGATCAGTTTGATAAGATGCGGAAAGAGTTGAAAGCCCTCAGAGGAAAAGAATTGTTTGGGCAGAATATGAATGATTTGTGTTTAATTCCAAATGTGAAAATACCTGCAAAGTTCAAAGTACCAGAATTCAAGAAGTACCAGGGAAATACTTGTCCTCATGCTCACACTGATGATCAACACTTGTTGATTCACTTTTTCCAAGATAGTTTGACTGGTGCAACATTGAAATGGTACATGAACTTGGATAGTGCCAATATTCACACTTTCAATGACATGGGTGAAGCGTTTATTAGACAATACAAATATAATATGGACATGGCACATGACCGTGATCATCTCAAGGCAATGGTCCAGAAGGATAAAGAGTCATTTAAGGAATATGCTCAGAGATGGCGTGAAGTAGCCTCCCAAGTGATCCCTCCAATGGAAGAAAAAGAGATGACAAATATTTTTCTGAAGACTTTGGGTGCTTTCTATTATGAAAGAATGGTGGCGAGTGTGCCAAGTGATTTTACCTAGATGGTGGGAATGGGTGTCCGTTTGGAAGAAGCTGTAAGAGAGGGTCGCTTGAGAAGGAGTGAAAATTCTAGCAGTACGAAGAAACCATCATACGGATTTGCTAAAAAGAAAGAAGGAGAGACAAATGTTGTTATTTAAGAGAGAAGGGTTAATCCTCCTAGAAGAAATCATTAGCGTCACCAACAGGTTGCTTTGGTAACTCCAATTGTTAATACGACTCCGACCATAATGGCTTATCAAAGACCAGTCCCTCAAGGAAAGCAAGGGTAGAATCAGAGGAGAGAGCCTTTTGAATCTATCCCCATGAGCTATGCAGAGCTACTCCCAACATTGATTCAGAAAAAGTTGGTTCAAACCAGGCCACCCCCCGCTATACTATCACCTTTGCCTTGGTATTATAAGGCAGATCAGACGTGCACTTTTCATCAGGGTGCACCAGGGCACAATGTGGAAAACTGTTATCCTCTGAAATCAGAGGTACAAAAAATGGTAAGATCTGGCCTTTTATCCTTTAAAGATGTCGACCCTAACATAAAAGATAATCCTTTGCCAAAACATGGAGGAGAAAATTCTATCAACATGGTTGCTGGTTGTCTAGGGGATTTCAAGATCTTTGATATCCACTTGGTTAGAGGAGATTTGGTAAAGATGCATGCCGACCTTGGTGAGTTTAGTTACTATACGCATGACCATGATGGTTATGGTATCTGCACTACTGATATACAAGGGTGTGATAAGATAAAGGTTGATTTGTAGGAAATTATGGATGAAGGCCTCATTCATATAATTAGGCCTGGGAAGAATACGAGGAAAAAGTGAACATGGTCTTCAGATGTTTTGGAGAATTTCGGATCTTTCACGTGAACCATATGAATGATGATTTGGTGTAGTTGCATGCTACCTTCTGCCACATGGATGGTCAAGTAGGACACCATTATGGATCTTGTTGAGTTTGCTGCAGAGATTCTCGAGGTTGTTCCCTTGTGAAAAAAGGTATTCAGTTGTTATTGGATAATGGTACTATTGTACCCCAAAATTTTCCCTCTCTTTTCTCAAGACATTTCTCACAAAGATTTTCAAAAGCTCAAGTTTGAACAAGTACAATTGGACTTTTAATGCCCCATATAGTTTCCATGGATCATATTGGACTTTCAAGCATCAGGTCGAAGATGGAACTTATGAATCCTTGAAAGAAGGAAGAGGAAACTGTCGAAAGGGAAAAGCAGATAAAAAAGGTGTGAAGTTACAAATAACTATGTTAAATTCAAAATCTTGTTCAGGCTGTTCGAACCACAAGACTGATCGAAAGGAGTGGTTGGCAGATTTATGACAAGTCGAAGAAGAGCAAGCTTGCTTCGATCCCCATGCTTTGCTGGGCAATGGCTTCCTTCAAGCAACCTGCTTCAATCCACTTCCTTGGTTCGATCCCTAAGTTTCGACTGGGAAATGGCTTCCTTCGAGCAACCTTCTTCGATCGACCTCTAAACCCTTCGACTCACATAGTTTCGACACTATGGATTACAAGTCTATCTTCGTGCTTGCTTCTATCCACAAGCTTCGACTGGGTAATGGCTTCCTTCGAGCAACTTGCTTCGATCCACCTCTAAACCCTTCGATACAAATAGTTTCTACACTATGAATTACAATTTGAGGTTTGGACATTTGAAATTTTGATCACTTAATCAACTGATGGTTACTGGTAGGAAAGCAATCCAGAAATTCTTATGTTTTGACTATGCCAATAAGATCATCTTGCATACTCAAAGTGGTACATTCATATGAATGTGGTCCATTCGAAGAACATATAATTGGTGGAAACAAATATTCTTTCGTATGGTGATGAGTTTGGTCGAAGGTTGTGGCTATATGTGATCAAAACGAATGGACGAAGTAAGTGGTACATTCAGATGAATGTGGTCCATTCAAAGAACATACAATTGGTGGACATAAATATTGTTTTGTATGTTGATGATTTTGGTCGAAGGTTGTGGATCTATGTGATCAAAACCAAACTAGTGCCATGCTACAAACAATGTTGTCCAGACTACTGCTGAATAAAGTCCTATATGCTGCCAAGCCCAAGCTTGATGTACTGTCCACATAAGAGCCTAAAACCATGTCAAAAGATAGTTTGTTGTACTGCTATGAAACAGCCATGCACCAAGCTGTCACAACACTCTAAAACTGCTGCAAAACATTCCTGCTATGATGCTCTTAAACCAGTCCAAGCTTGTATTATCTCAGTCCCATATTTGCACCAAATTAGCATATAAGGGATGCACCTCAAAAGCTATGAAAAGAGCATACCTAAATAGTTCAATTTTTATTTGTTTTCCCCCCCAAAACCCCAGCAAGACTCTTCTATAAATAAGTTGTTTCACAACACACAAAGGGGGCTTTTGGTAAGGAAAAAGGAAAAGAAAAAAAAAGAGAGGAGAGGACACGAGGGCTGAAGCCATAAAACACTCTTAAACCCAGAACCAAAAAAACACAACACCTCTGTTCTTTTCTTTCAAACGTAAGAACATTCAAGGCAGCAACTCAAGTTTAAAACATAAATTCCAGCTTCAAGGTAAGTCTTCTTGACTTTAAAACCTTCGTTTCAAGCATCATTGATGATTCATCTTCGAAGATAACATGTAATAATCATTGCCTTCAAAGTTACCCTTTTGTTTGTTTTCCTTTCTTGTTGATTATATGTTAAGAACTAACATGTAAAGACCATAAAATAATGTTGGAGTGAGAAATTACAGCATGGTTCGACACAAAGCCTTAGGCTTCGACACATACTGCTTTACAGACCCAAATAGAAGGGAAAATGGTGTCTGATTCGACACATAACATTATCCTTCAATTTGGAATTACAGGGTCAAAAGAAGGATATGTTTTGATGCATATAAGCATGCTTCGACACATGATGTCGAAAGATTTGTTTTTTTCTCTTTTTTTGCGCTGTTTTTTTATTTTACATATTTCATATATTTGCTTCGTAGCTATCAATATGTTTTGTAATAGATAATTATGTTTAATTTCTTGCAATCCCCATTTGTACATTTGTATCCCCCATCCCCAAAATGATGTAATAGCGTAGAACATTTATTTTCCGCAATTTTATCGCTTTCATAAATGTTAGTAATTAGCGTGTGTATGGCAAGCTAAAAAACCAACCTTAGAAAATCCTAATCCAAGACAAGACAATGCATGAAAAATAAACACTTGCACACTTACACCTCTAGGGTTAACTCCACTTGTTCCCTTGAGAAAAATAGTTATGATGTGCATGTGAGCCATCTTAGCAAATATAATCAAAATACAAGATCATAGTCCCTCGATGACGCTACGAATGTTGCCTTACATATGATCTTAGTCCCTTAAGAGAAATGCTAGGACATCTCACAATATTTCCATTCATGACTATACGATGAGCCATGCCTATCCCTTCACATCCAACGAAGGGGCTTCTTACCAAATCAATGGTAAGATAGCAGCATCTAAAGGAGGGGGAAAAGAACAAAGACCTTTTGAGTAGGTAGGGCGCTCGTAGTTTCTTGCTCGCAAACTAAAACTATTTCCACACTTACACTTTTAAAACATCTTTAAAAACAAACATCTCTTTGAACTATTTTCAAAACCAACACTTTGTATACATTCTTGTGATACGGTGGGAAGAACTGACTATTTAGAAAATGCTGGTTTGCATTTTGCGTTTGTTTTTGCAAAATGTCGCGGTAAGCAAGAGTCGCCATCGACTTTTATTTTATCCAACAAGGAAAGGAAAAAAGCACAGAAAAATTCCTTTTTCGAGATATTTCTCAGGTTCGGGGGGTAGATTATAGAAAGGGAAGGTATTAGCACCCTTTTATATCAGTGGTTATCCACGGGCTCTTAGGTACTTGCTAAATTGTTTTTAAAATTGTTTTCTTTGTGTTTGTGGTTTTTGAAAAGTTTTTTTTTAACTTCGATTTAACTCTTGCGTCTGTCTTCAAGAGTGAAATGAAGTGTTTTTGAAAACTTTGTTTGAAAAGGAGTGTAAGTGTGAGAAAAGTTTTGTTTTGGATGAGAAAGTATCTAAGATCTAATCTACCTACTCGAAAAAGGAATCGTTCTATGCTAATTTCCTTTAGACAATGCTATCCCACTATTAGTGAGTAGCTAGCACCGTCGTTGGAGTTTAAGGGTCAATTCGGATGAGGGACATACAGTCACTAAAGCAATGTTAGGACGCTTTAGCAGTAACCCTAATGTCTTAGATCATTTGTTTGAGACAAAAATATATAAGGCAACCATTTTGAGGCGACTATGATCTTTTAGACAAAAGGACGACCTCTAAAACGACCTATACTCAATGACCGTGTACGAAGGCAACCAAGTGGAGTGTACCCTAAGAGTGCGCATGTGCGAGTGTGTCGTTTTCAGTTATTTTTATCTTTGCACATGTTAAGGGTGATCTAATTCGATTTTAAGATTAGACATTCATTCTTGTCATGCAAACCCTATTATCAAACATCTAGCAGTTGTATAATTTGCGGAATTAAAATGCGGAAATTTAACTAACTATTACAAGGCGTCGGGTATTTACATCGCCAAAAGAAACCCTTTGAAAATAAAAGCGATAAATGTAGAATAAACGTCCTAATTAAACTATTACATCCCATGAGCAGTTACATTAAATATCGTAAAAAATAAAATAAAAGCGGTAAAGATAAATAAACGTCCTAATTAAATTATTACAAACTGTGAGCAGATACAATAATTGGGCAAAATAATAATAAAGCGCGCGATTAAAAATTAGATCAACGAGAAATTAGGGTTTTCACCCTTCTATCCTAATTAAAAAAAGAAAATGTTTTTTGTTGTTTTTTTAATATTTTTTTAAGAAAAGAAATTAGATTTTTAAATTAAATGCAAAATTGACTGGTTATTAAATTAATTAATGAAAATAAGTAAATGACATATTTTTGGGTTTTTGTTATTTTAGGAAAGAAATAAAATAATTAAGTTAGTAATAAAACCTATTTATTCTAATTAATTTTAATTATGTAAAAAAGAAATTAAAGTTGTCTAATAATTAATAACCTAATTAAATTAATTACTTTTTTTTTAATAAAAATAAATATCTTGAATTTAATTGGATAGAAAAATGTTTTGTGATTTTTTGATAAAAAAGAAAATAATTTGATGGGTTAGTAAAATAAATATATGAAATAATATAAATATAAAAGAATTAGAGAAAAGCAAACTGGGCCTGCAATGTGGGGGTGCAATCATCAGAAATCTCTAGGCCCGAATCTTCGAAAGCTTCATGCTCTAACTATGGTGTTTTTTTATATTCTTGTGTGGAACCTATGATTCAAACATCCATAACTGTTCTATATAAACTCAAGCAAACGTTAGCATACCATAAAATGCGATTAAAATTAGAGATTCGAAATTTAAAATTTTACCAAACCGGTGTCGTCAAATGGGAGCGTGCTAGGCGTGTGATGGATTGCTATTGGGCCTTGTAAGACTCTTGAGGACTTTAAGAGGATGGTTTTAGGCTTGATGTCAAATGAGAGAGACCAGAACCTCGAGATATGATTTACATCAATTCTTTGATTTGTGGAGCGCTTTTTGAAGAGCTTTTTGAAGAGCTTTTTGTTAGAACATAGTTTGATTCTACAACCCTCAGTTAGAGTTTTGATGATAACAAAATACAAGATTAAATGAATTATGAGATTTATATAAGACATATATGCTACTCAAAATTATGCTTTGTATTTACAGAAACTCTGATGGAATCAGCATCAGAATATCAACATCAGCATCAGAAGATATGTCAGATCAGAAGATCAAACATGTGCTACGCTGAAGTCTGATGAACAGAATCTGCGCTCAACATACTATGACTCTGATCAAGATCCTAACCATGTCATCAGCACTCAGAAGCGTCAGAATAAGCTAAAGCCAAGAACACTCTGATTTTCATGAAGCAGAACATTCTGAAGTGTCAATGTTACTATGCATTCAAGGTAAATTAATTACCAACGACTTTATTCCAAGACAAAGATCTTCTCAAACAGGAAAGAACTTTATGAGCATTAAAATGGAATTATGGACAGCAACGTATCTATTCCAAAGCTATTTAAACAAGTCAGTGAGAAAAAAATGGCTAATTCTCAAAATACGCACATACGCATAAGCCAATCATCTTCACGTTCTCACTCATCCAGTTTGCTAAAGTTCTCAAGCGCTTACTCTATAGCTCTAGCAATCTAGTATTATCCAAGCTTCATATTATGTATTATCACAGTTGTGATATATAGTTTTTCCTAGAAAACATCAAACACATTTGTTCATTTGTCTGTAAGAGAATTACCTTGAGATAAACCGGTTTGTGGTTAGACTCAAGAAGGCTTTGACAGTTGTTAAAGCAGTTCTTGTATTCAGTTGAATATAGTGGATTAAGACCTCATTGGAGAGAGGAGAAATCACCTTGATGGGTGGACTAGAGTAGTTTGAGATCAAAAGAACCAGGATAAAAATAACGTGTTGTCTGCATTTGATTTCAAGTTTTACAATTCAACCCCCCTTCTTGTGTTTTTCACTTCTTCAATTGGCATCAGAGCGCCTGGTTCTGAGCTTATAACACTTAACTGTGTCAGTACAAGATCTAGCATTGAAAAACACTATGGCAGGAACACATCAAAACATTAGCAACAACAACAATGAAGAAAGAGACAGATTCAGTGGCAAACCTCCAGTCTTTGATGGAGAGAACTTTGATTACTGGAAAGACATAATTGAAAGCTTCTTTCTGGCCCACGATGCTGATCTGTGGGATATGGTGACTGATGGATACACGCACCCTGTGAATGCAAGTGGTCAGAAGATTGACAGGAAAGCAATGTCTGATCAACAAAAGCGTGATTTCAGAAATCATCACAAAGCAAGAACAATTCTTCTCAGCGCTATCTCTTACTCTGAATATGAAAAGATATCAAACAGAGACACTGCAAAGAATATGTTTGACTCTCTGAGAATGACGCATGAAGGAAACCTTCAAGTTAAAGAAATTAAAGTTCTTGCGCTCATTCAGAAGTATGAGGCATTCAAGATGGAAGAAAGTGAATCAATTGAAACGATGTTCTCAAGATTTCAAATTTTGGTTGCTGGTCTCAAAGTTTTGGACAAAGGGTATTCTACTGCTGATCATGTTAAGAAGATCATCAGAAGCTTGCCAAAACAGTGGAGGCCAATGGTCACAGCGCTGAAGCTAGCTAAGGATCTCAACAAAATCTCTCTGGAGGAACTTGTCAGCTCCCTCAGAAGTCACGAGATAGAGCTAGAAGCTGATGAACCTCAAAAGCAAGGTAAGCCATTAGCTTTAAAATCTAACAGAAAATCTGAATCCAAAGTTTTGCAGGCTGTAGAAGAAACCTCTGATGGGTCATCATCAGAAGAAGATGAACTGTCTCTCCTCTCCATAAGGGTGAACCAACTGTGGAAGCAGAGGCAAAGAAATTTCAGGAATTCAAGAAGATCAGAGAATCAGAATGAATCCTCCTCCAGATTTAGAAGGTCAGAATCCTCCTCTGGACACAGAAGATCTGAAGGCTCTTCAGGAAGCAGAAAGCCAAACAACAAAGACATCATCTGCTATGAATGTAACGAGCAAGGACACTACAAGAGTGATTGCCCAAAGCTTCAAAGGGAAAAGCCCAAAAAGAAGTTTGGCAAGGAAAAGAAGAAAAGTCTCATGGCTACATGGGATGACTCTGACACATCTGAAGCTGACTCAGAATCAGATGATGAGAGAGCAAACATAGCTCTCATGGCAAACATAACAGAAGACAGTGAAGCTTCTGAATCAGACTCTGAATCAGACACAGAAGAGGTATTTCCTGACTTTGCTATTAATTTCACTAAGGCTGAAATAGCTGAAAGCCTTAATGAAATTCTGGAAAGATATCAGCAGATCAGAGTCAAATTCAGAAACCTGAAAAGGAATCTTGCTTCTGACTCTGATAAAACTGAGAGTCTCAAATTGGAGAATTCTGAGTTGAAAAATAAAATTTCAAAATTAGAAAATCTATTACAAAACTCTCAAAAGGAAATAATTCTTGAAACTCCCAGTAGTGCTGATGAGATCATCAAGGAGTATGATCACAACTTTCAGAAGTTTCTAGCTAAAAACATAGATAGAAGCAAAATGGCTTCAATGATCTATGGAGTTAGCAGAAATGGCAGAAACGGAATAGGATACCAAGGTAAGGTACCTACACCAAAGAATGTCATGGATTTAGTGATAAAACGCACTTCACTTGATTCTCACTTTGTTTATGGGCACACACACGACATCAAATATATCGGTAGTAATTATTCTGTCAAACCAAAATTCAACCAGAGTTTTGGTAAAACTAACAAATCAGGACCCAAGAAAATATGGGTACCTAAGGATAAAATAATACATGTTGCAGATATCTTTAGCAGCAAAGCAGAAACACCAGTCATGGTACCTGGACTCTGGCTGCTCACGACACATGACGGGAATAAGGCATATGTTCCAAAGCCTGGAACTTAAGCCTGGAGGCCACGTAGGCTTTGGAGGCAATCAGAAGGGAAAGATCATTGGATCTGGAACAATAGGTAACAGAAATCTTCCCTCTATAAGTAATATCTTATTAGTAGATGGATTAATGCATAACCTGTTATCCATAAGTCAATTAAGTGATAACGATTATGATATAATCTTTAATCAAAATTCATGCAAAGCTGTTAGTCAGAAAGATGGGACTATCCTGTTTAATGGAAAGAGGAGAAACAACATTTATAAAATAAAACTTTCTGAACTGAAAAGTCAGAATGTAAAGTGTCTTCTGTCTGTTAACAACGAGCAATGGATCTGGCACAGAAGATTCGGGCATGTTAGTATGAGAAGAATATCTCAGATTAACAAACTTAATCTGGTCAAAGGACTTCCTAACCTGAAGTTCAATTCAGATGCTCTGTGTGAAGCATGTTAGAAAGGCAAGTTTGCAAAACCAGCTTTCAAATCTAAAAACGTTGTTTCCACCTCTAAGCCATTAGAACTTATGCACATTGACTTATTTGGACCAGTTAAAACTGCTTCAGTCAGTGGAAAGAAGTATGGGTTAGTAATCGTAGACGACTATAACAGATGGACATGGGTAAAGTTCTTAAGACACAAGGACGAGTCACACTCTGTGTTTGTCACCTTCTGCAACCAATTTCAGAATGAAAAGGATCTTAGAATCGTTAAAGTCAGAAGTGATGATGATGGAGAGTTTGAAAACAAAGATTTTGAGTCATTCTTTAATGACAAAGGCATTCTGCATGATTTCTCTTGTCCTAGAACTCCCCAGCAAAATGGAGTTGTAGAACGAAAGAACAGAACATTGCAAGAAATGGCCAGAACCATGATCAACGAGACTAACATTGCTAAGATCTTCTGGGCAGAGGCAATAAACACAGCGTGCTACATTCAGAATAGAATCTCCATAAGACCTATTCTGGAAAAGACTCCATATGAATTGTGGAAGAACAGAAAGCCCAACATTTCATATTTTCATCCATTTGGATGTACTTGTTTTATTTTGAATACTAAAAATTATTTGAACAAGTTTGACTCTAAAGCACAGAAGTGTATTATGTTAGGATACTCTGAACGCTCAAGAGGGTACAGAGTATACAATACAGAAACACAGATTGTGGAAGAATCAATCAGTGTTCGTTTTGATGATAAGCTTGACTCTCAAAAGTCAAAGCAGAATGAATTACTTGCAGGTATGGAAGTTGAATTCACAGGTACTGAAGACAAGTCATCAGAAGCTCTTAACAGAGACACTCCCTCAACATCAGAAAGAGGCACTGCAAGCAATCCAGCATCTTCTGTTGATCAACCTCAGAAAAGACCATCCAGAAGCAGCATGGATCACCCAGAAGAAACAATCTTAGGAAGAAAGGAAGATCCAATTAGAACAAGAGCCAGCTTCAGAAACTCTAAAGAATCCCTCATGGGACTTGTCTCTCTGATTGAACCATCTTCAATTGATGAAGCACTTCTGGACAATGACTGAATTCTAGCAATGCAAGAGGAGCTGAATCAATTCACAAGGAATGACGTATGGGATCTAGTTCCCAAACCAAAAGGATTCAACGTCATTGGAACAAAATGGGTGTTCAGAAACAAACTGAATGAACAAGGTGAAGTCATCAGAAACAAGGCACGATTGGTAGCACAAGGTTATAGTCAGCAAGAAGGGATAGACTATACAGAAACCATTGCTCCAGTCTCCAGGTTAGAATCTATCAGACTCTTAATTTCATTTGCTGTTAATAAAGGCATCACTCTGTATCGGATGGATGTTAAGAGTGCATTTTTAAATGGCTATATAGAAGAAGAGGTATATGTGCACCAACCCCCTGGTTTTGAAAGTTCAAAAAATCCAATTTTTCATTCTAGGGCTAAGCATATAGAAATAAAACATCATTTTATTAGGGACTATATTCAGAAAGGGATTTTAAACTTAAAATTTATTAACACAGACCATCAATGGGCTGATATTTTTACAAAACCACTTTCTGAAGATAGGTTCAACTTCATTCTAAAACATCTCAGCATGAAGCTCTGTCCAAAATAAAACTGTTTTAATTTTATATATTATCCTTCAGAATTGTATTTATTTCTCTGTGAACTTCTGATCAATCCTCTTTCAGAATTTTAGAAATGCAAATTGTATCAGAATCTATCCATGAAGATCTGAGCTCTTCAGTTCAAGGATAGAAGTGCTGTTCACTCAAGCAAACAAGTGTCATCCAGCCATCAGCTGTTTTCTGAGGCTGAACACGCGTTCACGCTTCTGAAAAGGCAAAGCGCTGATTGGATGCATTGAGACACATGTCATGGGTAACCGTTTAAGTATCTTTCTGAAATCCCCTAAAATCAGCTATCATTAAATGCTAATAATCATGATTTATTTCTCTCTCTTAAGCGTTTATGTTTTCAAAAACTTTTTAGAAATCTATTTAAACACTTCACACCATTCACACTTTTTACCCTTACTTTCGTTTTCTATCAATATATCTGATTTATGTGTTCTTCCTTCTCAAGAAAACCCTTTCAACTTTTTTTCCAAAACCTCGTGTGAACATGGCTTCTTCAAGCAATCCTTCTTCAGGTTCCCAGAAAGATGCATCAGCTGAGCAATATGAAGTTCCTCTCAGAACGCTTCTCACTCTAGTCAAGAACCTTGAAGTTCTGTCAGAGATAATAGTGTATTTCAACAGTCTCAAGGAAAATGGTTTCGATTTATCAGAAGAGATTCAAGCTCAAGGATGGGAAATGTACTTCGACAGGATGGTGGGTCCAACTTTTCCTATTCTGGTAAAGGAATTTTGCATTCACGCTTCGTCTTCAAACCATCATGTCACTTCATACATCATGGGGAAGAAGATTGTGATTACTGAAGACCTGATTGCAAGACTCATTGGGTACAATGGTAGTGGTATTTGCTGTATAGATATGGCAGAAAGGTGTGCAGATGTTGCTGTTATAGCAAGGGAAATTTTCACGCTGGGGCTTCCCTCTAGCAAGATAAGGGATTTGAAAGACAAGCACAAAATTTGGGCAAAGATTATTCTGGGCTGTTTCAACCACAGGAAGCCTACCAGCTCTCCTGATTACATAAACATAGATCAGCAGTTTCTGATCTATTTTATCTCCCAGAAGGTCAAGATTAATCTAGCTCATCTTCTGTTCAACCATCTCAGAACTAGCGTCAAGGAAACAAGAGAAGATGAACGTACTAAAAGGGATTGGATACCCTTGGGAAGATTGATATCAGATATTCTGACAGAGAATAGGCTGATTGAACACTTGACAGAGGCACAAGAAATCAGCACCCTGGAACCTTCTGTTGGCAAGCAGCTGAATGCCAAAAATCTGAAGAAAATGAAGCTGATAGAGAACATTAAGAAGGAGCCCATCATCACTCCTTTTGCTGAAATCTCCAGCAGAAGAGTCCCTCTGGACGACTTCCCTATGTTCTCAGAGATTGACTCTAAGCCTCAAATCATTCTGAGATATTTGGATGCTTGTAAAGTTGATGGTACAACACCTAATCTAAATATTCAAGATCTTCAGCAGAAGGCACCAGAGGTTGTTCTGAAGAAGACAAAGAAGAGAAAAGCTGCTCCAGAAGGACCATCTCAACAGACTCCAAAGAAAAGAGGTAATCCTGTTTCTGTAACTGTTTTAGATTCAACTGTTGTTTCCACATCTATTCCAACTCCATCTGAAATCCCAACTCCCCAAACCTTTGAAGATTTTGACATTGACTTTGACCCTTCTGAGTCATTAACCCTCAGAAGATCCCGCTCCAAACCACAAAATACAAACACTGCAACCATACCAGAACCAGAACTTGCACAAGTTCTTTCTGATATAGACCAACACACTTCCGCTCCCCAAACAGAAAATCCAAATCCAAACACAGAAATTCCCAATTCAGAAGATGGGTTTGCGCTGAAACCTTCAAGTTGCAAGACCAGAGCTATGGACATGCTCAACAGAACTTCAACAATCTGCTGAAGGAAATGGAAGGTCCAGTTCTGAGCAAGCTGCTGAAGGAAGAAGTTCTCCATCTAGACATTGCGCCTTGGTCTGAAAAGCGTCCAGCATCTAAAGTTCAACCTGCAGAAGAATAGATAATTCAAGCTGAAGACTTGGGTCAAGCAGAAGAAACTACAAAAAGCTCTGAGAAGCAGCCTGTATCTGAAGATCCTCAAGCTTCCTCTCTTGACATGCAGGCTCTGGAGGATTTGAAGAGATCAGATATGATGATGAATGAACGGATGGACAAGCAGGATATCAAGATTGACTCTATAGCAAACATGGTATCTAAGCAACAGGAAACCAGCGAGCAAATCAAGAGCATGTTGGAAGCTCTGTTCATACGACTTCCTCCTTCTTCTTAAAATTTTCCTGTGTTTTCCTTGTTTTCCTTACATGTTTGTCTGTAAAATTTTTACTTGTTCTAAACTATCATTGCTTCTGTTTTTAATACAAACGTTTTTTTGCTCTGATCATTTTAACTCTGATTATTCGTGCTTTTTTATAACTGACAAAAAGGGGGAGAAAGAATGATATTTTTCAATAACGGATTACTGAGACAAAAGTCTCAAACATTCTAACATTCTGATATATTTGAATTTCCTTGTTCTGAAAAGCATACAGGTACAAGAATTTGATGAACTCTGATAAAGTAAAAGTTTTGATGCTCAAAGAAAGTTCAATAAAGTTCTGATGCTCTAGGTCTCAAGGAATCAAAGGGAATAATCAACTCAGGGGGAGTTTTTCTCTTCATTACTCTGATACTTTTTATTCCTTATCTTCTTATCTCTGATACCTTCTATGCATTAATTGATTATCTCTGATACTGTTTCCTCTCTTTCCTTAAACTCTGATACCTTTCATCACTTTATTTTAATTGAAAAAATCTGGTTTTTGTCATCATCAAAAATGGGGAGATTGTTAGAACATAGTTTGATTCTAAAACCCTCAGTTAGAGTTTTGATGATAACAAAATACAAGATTAAATGAATTATGAGATTTATATAAGACATATATGCTACTCAAAATTATGCTTTGTATTTACAGAAACTCTGATGGAATCAGCATCAGAATATCAACATCAGCATCAGAAGATATGTCAGATCAGAAGATCAAACATGTGCTACGCTGGAGTCTGATGAACAGAATCTGCGCTCAACATACTCTGACTCTGATCAAGATCCTAACCATGTCATCAACACTCAGAAGCTTCAGAATAAGCTAAAGCCAAGAACACTCTGATTTTCATAAAGCAGAACATTCTGAAGTGTCAACGTTACTATGCATTCAAGGCAGATTAATTACCAACGACTTTATTCCAAGACAAAGATCTTCTCAAAAAGGAAAGAACGTTATGAGCATTGAAATGGAATTATGGACAACAACGTATCTATTCCAAAGCTATTTAAACAAGTCAGTGAGAAAGGAAATGGCTAATTCTCAAAATACGCACATACGCATAAGCCAATCATCTTCACGTTCTCACTCATCCAGTTTGCTAAAGTTATCAAGCGCTTACTCTATAGCTCTAGCAATCTAGTATTATCCAAGCTTCATATTATGTATTATTATAATTGTGATATATAGTTTTTCCTAGAAAACATCAAACACATTTGTTCATTTATCTGTAAGAGAATTACCTTGAGATAAACCGGTCTGTGGTTAGACTCAAGAAGGCTTTGACAGTTGTTAAAGCAGTTGTTGTATTCAGTTGAATATAGTGGATTAAGACCTCGTTGGAGAGAGGCGAAATCACCTTGACGGGTGGACTGGAGTAGTTTGAGATCAAACGAACCAGGATAAAAATAACGTGTTGTCTGCATTTGATTTCAAGTTTTACAATTCAACCCCCCTTCTTGTGTTTTTCACTTCTTCACTTTTTAGAGAGGATTTTCGTCCCTTTCAAGCTTGTATGGCTCTATATTTATAGAGGAGAATGAGGATACAAGAAAGCATGGAAAGAATCTCCCTCATAATGTTGTGTTTTAAGACCATGATCAAGATTTGAAAAAAATGCCATATTTGATGATTTTATGCCATTTTCACATGCGGATGAACCTGGACATATTTGAAAAGTTATTGCACGAAAACAATTGACATAAACCAGCATAAAACTTTCCCAAAATGGATTCACATCAAAATTTACATTATTTCCATTATTTATTTATTTAATTCTGAATTTTATTGAATAAAATATCAAAAGAAATAGCATAAATAGTAGAAAAATGTATGGGTGGGCTTAGAGGTCGTGGACCATGTTAGTAATGAGTTTCAAACTTGAAAAGATAGGCCCATTTGGAAAAAATCCAAGTTTGGTCAATATTTACTTCATGCATTTTTTCAAAAATTGTCCAACTTTGACAATGCATATCTTCCTCAATTTTGACTCTTTGGAGGTGTTCTTGGAATTTTTAGAAATCTTGAGATTTCCTATAAGCAACCCTTTTTGTATCATCTGATTTTTATATTCCATGATCATGTATGAAGCTTTTACAAAAAAGGTGTTTTTGTTGACTTTTCAAAATGACCTATAATGTCCAAATTCACAACTTCTTGTGAGTGCATAGTTTGAACTTGGGAGCTGAAGATAGATTGTAGGTAATTGCATCCTATTCAAAATTAGCTTTGGATGGGTCATTTCTCATAAAGTATGAGAAAGTTATGCTTGGTCAAAGTTGAGTTGACTTTTCCTGCAAAACCCTAATTTAGCAACTTTTGAGTCTTGATGAATTATGAGCAATCCTTTATGAATCATGATCAACCCTTGATAAAATGATGAAATATGCTTCAAAATGAGGATGTTGACAAAAAATCTTTAAGTTTGACTGTATGTGGGCCACAGTTGACTTTTGCCCTAGCACAGTCGATTTTTGGACCTTTGAACAATTGACTGAGCAAACTTCCTCTACAAGGCTTGAAACTTGACATGGATGATCTTGAGAACATATTAGGACATTGGGGAGCACTTGAGGTCATTTGGACTCAAGGATCTTGATGCAATGTGAAACCCTAATTTGGGATAGACTGCCTTAGGAGATAGCTTGTCTGGTCAATCCTTGAGCAACTTGGAGATTCTTCTTGCAATGTTTTGAGAAAAATGGGAGAGCAAATTTTGGGGTACAACAACTGCCCCTGTTCAATCTTCTTAAACCTGAGGATGTAGATTGGCTTTCATGCCTTTCGTGATCCGAAGGTGGAAGATGATTGAACACTAGAGTGCCTAGAAATTTGCACTCGCATGAAGTGGTATCAGCCTTGTGATGTCGGGAATGGGCATATAGATTCCATTTGGAGATTGGTGACGAGGGAATGGGCTTAAAGATGCCATCTGAAGGAGTTTCGATCGTATAAGATATTCCTTAGCGAGAGCTTGTATACCTGTTGTTGTAGAAGATTCCGCTGGGGAAGTCTGATCTTCGTTGAGATTTAGGAACTTTCCCATAATTCAACTGAGGTGGAAACATCTTCATCGAGATTTAAGAAACTCACCCGTAATTCAACTGAGAAAACTCTGCTGAGATTTAGGAGCTATCTGTAATTCAACAAAGGAAATTGTCGAGATTTAGGACTTTATCTGTAATTCAACTGAGGATAATTCTGTTGAGATTTAAGAACTGGTCAGTAGTTCGACTGGAGGGACTTGTAGAGATTTAGAACCTTATCTGCAATTCAACTGAGGATAATTCGTTTGATATTTAAGAACCGGTCAATAATTCGACTGAGGGAAACATCTTCATCGAGATTTAAGACTTGTCTGTAATTCAACCGAGGATAATTCTATTGAGATTTAAAAACTGTCAGTAATTCGATGGAGGAACTTTATCGAGATTTAGAACCTTGTCTGTAATTCAACCGAGGATAATTCAGTTGAGATTTAAGAACCGGTCAGTACTTCGACTGAAGGAAACATCTTCATCGTGATTTAGGACTTATTTGTAATTCAATCGAGGATAATTATGTTGAGATTTGAGAACTCGTCCATACTTCGACAAAGGAACTTTGCCGAGATTTAGAACCTTATCTGTAATTCAACCGAGGATAATTCAGTTGAGATTTAAGAACCGGTCAGTACTTCGACTGAGGGAAACATCTTCATCGAGATTTAGGACTTGTCTGTAATTCAACCGAGGATAATTCTGTTGAGATTTAAGAACTCGTCCATACTTCGACAGAGGAACTTTGTCGAGATTTAGAACCTTATCTGTAATTCAACCGAGGATAATTCAGTTTAGATTTAAGAATCGGTCAGTACTTTGACTGAGGGAAACATCTTCATCGAGATTTAGGACTTGTCTGTAATTCAACCGAGGATAATTCTGTTGAGATTTAAGAACTCGTCCATACTTCGACGGAGGAACTTTGCCGAGATTTAGAACCTTATTTGTAATTCAACCGAGGATAATTCAGTTGAGATTTAAGAACCGGTCAGTGCTTCGACTGAGGGAAACATCTTCATCGAGATTTAGTACTTGTCTGTAATTCAACCGAGGATCATTCTGTTGAGATTTAAGAACTCGTCCATACTTCGACGGAGGAACTTTGCCGAGATTTAGAACCTTATCTGTAATTCAGTCGAGGATAATTCAGTTGAGATTTAAGAACCGGTCAGTACTTCGACTGAGGGAAACATCTTCCTCGAGATTTAGGACTTGTCTGTAATTCAACCGAGGATAATTGTGTTGAGATTTAAGAACTCGTCCATACTTCGACGGAGGAACTTTGCCGAGATTTAGAAACTTATCTGTAATTCAACCGAGGATAATTCAGTTGAGATTTAAGAACCGGTCAGTACTTCGACTTAGATAAAAGCTTCATAGCTTTGAATGAGATTTTGGCCGCGTCTTTCCTGAAAGTTAAAGGTTAGTTGTATGTAATGCATGATATGTATCAAGCAATAATGTTCTCAAAATAAATGATATTGTGTTATATGATGCGTATATGCATGTATCATGATGTATGAAAATGTAATGCTTTTAGCTGGGTGTGATCAGTGGAAATATAAATGACTGTTTTAAAATGCTGGTTCGCGAAATGTCGCGGTAAGCAAGAGTCGCCACCGTCTTTTATGTTCTCCAACAAGGAAAGGACAAAAGCACAGCAAAATTCCTTTTCGAGATGTTTCTCGGTTCGGGAGGTAGATTTATAGAAAGGGGAGGTCTTAGCACCCTTTCTATCCGTGGTTATCCACGGGCTCTTAGGTACTTGCTCACTATATTTTCAAAAATTGTTTGCTTTTCTTGTGTTTGTGGGTTTTGAAAAAGTTTCGTTTTGAAAACTTCTAGGTAACTCTTGTATCAGTCCTCAAGAGTGTATGAAGTGTTTGTTTGAAAACTTTTTGAAAGTGCAAGTGCGAAAAGATGTCTTTGTTTTGAAAGAGCAAGTACCCAGGAGAAATCTACCTACTCTAAGGAATTAAGTTGTGTAAGAGTCCTTTAGACAGTACTATCCCACTATTGAGAAGTAGGTAGCACCGTCGTTGGAGTTATTCGGGTCAATTCGATTATAGGGACATGTGTTGTCACCAAAGCAATAGTAGGACGCCTTAGCGATAACCCTAATGTCTTAGATCCTTTTTATCCGAGGCAACTGTTTCGAGGCAACTAGATGTTTAGACAGGAGGGCGACCTCTAAAACACCCTATACTTGATGACCACCTCGAGGCAACCAAGTGGGGCGTACCCTAAGAGTGGCATGTGCACGTGTGACAGGTTTCATGTTAATATTATCTTTGCACAAGTATTATGGTGAGCTACGAGTTGATTTTATTTTTCAGGCAAGTCTTGCATGCATAATTAACAGTTAATAATTTGCGGGAAATAAATTGCGGAAAGTGAATCTACGCTATTACAAGGCGTCGGGTATTTACATCGCCAAAAACATAACCCTTGAAAATAAATGCGAGAAATTAAAGAAAGCGGTAAAAGTCTTAATTATCTATTACATTCTCGGAGCAGATACATAAATATAAACAAAATAAATATGCGCGAAAAGAAATTAAATCGGGAACGTCCTTAGGGTTTTGACCCTTTTTTGAGAAAAGAAAGAAATTTGTCCTTTTTGCAATTAATTAAATATTAACCTAATTTACTAATTAATTAATTAATTAAAAGAAAAAGTATTTTTTTAGTTTTTTAATGAAAATAAAAATAAAATAAAATCACAAGTTAATAAAAACCCTAATTTCTATATTAATTTTATTTATTATGAAAAAGATTAAAATTGTCCTAATTAAACAACTAAACTAATTAATTAAAATTTATTTACAAAATAATAATTAATAGTGAAATTAATAAATAATAAAAATAAATAAAATTTTAAGTTTCTGAATTTATTGTGAAAATAATTAATTAAGTTAATTAAGTAATAATAATAATTAATAATAATAATTAATAAAAGAAAATAAAAAGAAAATTATGAAAGAACCAATGGGTGCTGGGCCCAGAATGGAGGTTTGTAAGCAAATTCTTGGCCCATTTGTTTCAAGCCTGCTTTGACTTTCTGGATCAGGTGCGTGTACATTGACTAAGGAATACCATAGTCTTTCATCTTTGGCCACTGGATTTGAGTGGGAAGACACTTGGCGCCTGGGATTTGGAGATGTATGGAGAGCCTTCTTGTGAGACCTGCACATGATCATATGAAGAAAAATGTAAACAAATATTTTGGGGGACCTGGGATTCGAACCCAGGTCCCAATGGTTAATAGCCACCTCATCTTCCACTACACCACATGCCTGCATTTGTCATTAAGATAGAGAGAGAATGTTATATTGGCAAACAAAACGCTAAGCTGTAAAACATAAAATGTGCGCCATCTTTTTGAATTGACCAATGATACATCAACAGGACATCATCTTCCTCGTGCGTTCCTGCAAAAACAAGACAGATAGCGAGGGTTTTTAACCCCCACAATTTGACATGAGGAAAAATAGCGAATAGAATCCTAGGCTATATAAATATTTCGCGAATATGGCATTCAATTCGTCTGGTTGCAACGATTTCAACCATAGGTCTTAGAGGTCCCAATTTTTCCTGGATTGTGAAGCCCTAATTCAAGAACTGAGAAACCCTAAAATTCGTTCATGGCAAATTCTGATTCTGTGCGTTTTAATGCAATTAACCTATGCCAAAAGCTTCCTGTTGATTCAAGCAACACAAAACATACAAGAAATTATGTTAATGATGCACAAATCATGAGGTTCGATTATGGAAAAAATAAGCAAACCGTGAGTTTGTTCTGGACAGTTTCTGTAGCTTTAAGGCTTGGTCTTGATTGCAAAAGGTTCCTCACACTCCCAGCAACGTATTTGAATCACTATAATGCTTTGAATTGGCTTGGAATGTGGAAAACGGTTTACAAGTTTTCTTGACTTTTTTCAATATTGGCTATGGCTTTCTGCATCAATTCTCACGTGTAATGCTTTAGGGTTAGGTCATGTACTTATAGTAGAACTGAATTAGGTTAAATCTTTGCACAAAAGATCCATGGAATTATGATTCAATATTTGATTGAAAATCAAATATTTTTCAATCTTTTTGATTGGAAAAAGTTTCTAAATTGGGATATTCTTGTCCCCTTGATGTGCACACGAATTTGCCAGCTTGTCTTGAGCTTGTTTGCTTCACCAAAAGATTGAAAAATCAAATCTTTGAATTTCTTACATTTTAAATTAATTAAATGAATTAAAATCAATTAAAAATCCAATTAATTAATAAAAAATAAGAAAATAACTCAATTTAATCTTAATGGGTCGTGCATAGGCCTTGGATAAAGTTTCAAGAAGGAATTTGAGGCCCATTAGCAAAAACAAAGTGTTTTGAGCAAAGTTGACTTTTGCAAGTTCACAAAAATTTCCCAACGTCTCCAATGCATATCTTGCTCAATTTTGATCACATGAACATGTTCTTGGACATTTAGGAAAGGTCTTGAAGTCCTTTAACCAATGCCTTTGGTCCCATGTCATTTGGATTTACCAATCTCAAGTTATGGTCTTTGACTTAAAGTGCATTTTTGTTGACTTTTGAAATTGACCTATAATGTAGAAATTGATAAATTTTTGTGAGAGCATTTATTGGACTTGGAATGTGAAGATGAGTTGTAGGAAATGTCATCCCCTTCAAAATGAGCATTGGATGGGATTTTTCTGATGAACCATGAAAAAGTTATGCCTTGGTCAAGATACAGTTGACTTTTCTACTGTCCAAAAATAGTAACTTTTTGCATCTTGATGATTTTTGAGCTATCCTTGTGGAATCATGATCAAGACTTGATCAAATGATGATTGTGGACTCAAAATAAGATGTTGACCAAAAATTCTGACTTTTGACTGTAAAATGACCATTTTACCCCTGCAGTTGATTGTGAAGCAAATGAAGCTTTTGACTGTAGAATCTAGCATTGTGAGACTTGAGACTTGTCATATAGATGCTTGAGAATGCATATAGGCCTATGGGACTTGATTGAGCCATTGAAAACCTCAAATTCCTTGCAAGAACCAAAACCCTAATTTGACTGGCTTAGGAGGTGTTTGACTATGCAATCCTTGAGCAAATCTTGAACCATTTGAAGATGATTCTTGACAAACTTTGAAGAAATATGGGAGGGAAAATTTTGGGGTACAACAGTTGCCCCTGTTCAATCTTCTTAGACCTGAGGATGTAGATTGGCTTGCGTGCCTTTCGTGATCCGAAGGTGGAAGATGATTGAACACTAAAGTGCTCTGAAATTTGCACTCGCATAGTAGAATATCAGCAATGTGATGTCAGGAATGGGCTTACAGATGCCATTTGGAGAGATGATGGATAGGAGGGTGGGCTTATAGATGCCATTTGGAAATGTGACAGAATATTGTCGGGAATGGGCTTATAGATGCCATTTGGAAATGTAATGGATAGTTGTGGAGATGGGCTTAAAGATGCCATCCGGGGGTGTCGATCGCGTAAGAGATTCCTTAGCGAGAACTTGCGTACCTGAGAAAAAAAGATAATTTCCTGGCTTGTTATAGGCGTTGATCTTCAAACTCTTCATGCAGATACTTTCCTGGCTAGATACAGGTATAGATCTACACTCAATCGTTCACAGATATGCCCTGGCTAGATACAGGTATCGAATCTAGAATTATTCGTCTACAGATATGCACTGGCTGGATACAGGTATCGAATCTGGAATTAGTCGTCCACAGATATGCCCTGGCTAGATACAGGTATCGAATCTGGAATTAGTCGTCTACAGATATGCCCTGGCTGGATAGAGGTATCGAATCTGGAATTAGCCGTCCACAGATATGCCCTGGCTAGATACAGGTATCGAATCTGGAATTAGTCGTCCACAGATATGCCCTAGCTAGATACAGGTATCGAATCTGGAATTAGTCGTCCACAGATATGCCCTGGCTAGATACAGGTATCGAATCTGGAATTAGTCGTCCACAGATATGCCCTGGCTAGATACAGGTATCGAATCTGGAATTAGTCGTCGACAGATATGCCCTGGCTAGATACAGGTATCGAGTCTGGAATTAGTCGTCCACAGATATGCCCTGGCTAGATACAGGTATCGAATCTGGAATTAGTCGTCCACAGATATGCCCTGGCTAGATACAGGTTTCGAATTTGGAATTAGTCGTCCACAGATATGCCCTGGCTAGATACAGGTATCGAATCTGGAACTTCAAAAGGTTGGTAGAGATAGCTTTCCTGGATGGATGCAGGCGTAGACCTCTAACCTGAGAATGAAAGATAATTTCCTGGCCTGTTACAGGGGTTGATCTTCAAACTCTTCATGTAGATACTTTCCTGGCTAGATACAGGTATCGAATCTACAATCAATTTCTCACAGATATGCCCTGGCTAGGTACAGGTATCGAATTTGGAACTTCAAAAGGTTGATCGAGATAGCTTTCCTTGCTGGATACAGGCGTAGACCTCTAATCATTCGTCTACAGATATGCCCTGGCTGGATACAGGTATCAAATCTGGAATTAGTCGTCCATAGATATGCCCTGGCTAGATACAGGTATCGAATCTGGAACTTCAAAAGGTTGGTAGAGGTAGCTTTCCTGGCTGGATGCAGGCGTAGATCTCTAACCTGAGAATGAAAGATAATTTCCTGGCCTGTTACAGGGGTTGATCTTCAAACTCTTCATGTAGATATGCCCTGGCTAGATACAGGTATCGAATCTACAATCAATTGCTCATAGATATGCCCTGGCTAGATACAGGTATCAAATCTGGAACTGCGAAAGTTGATGGTAACATCTTTTGATTGACCTTTTCCTGAAAAGGCAAAACATTAGTTGTATGCAATGTCATGATGTATGAGATGCATGATGTCATGATGTTCTTAAAACGAGATCGTGTCGTATGCACTTTATCATGTGTATGAATAAGAGGTATGAGATGTGATATGTTTATGAATTTATTTTCGTCCGGGAAAATAAATCCTTGACGAATGCCGGGAGTTTGTTGAATCCTGGGCTGATGTTGAAGAGTAGAGTTCTTCGTTTCCGCTGGGGATGATGATTGCAAGAGTAAACCGGTAGGAGAAGATGACTCCGTTGGGGAATAAACCTGGTGAAGATTACTCTGCGGGGAATTACTCTGTGGGAAGAGATATTTCGCTGAGATTTTGATGATAACTCCGCTGGGGATTCCGTTGGTAAGATCTGTTGGGATTTGATGAACTCCGTTGGGGAATAGAAAGAACTTCGCTGAGAACGATCTTTCCGTTGTAATTACAGGTGACGTCAGAAACAGTGGCAATAAGAAATTGTCTAAGCAATCTAGTTGCTCTGTCCACCAAGGTACTAAGGTAAGTTCAGCTGAAGAATGTAACCAAGATACCTTCACTCCCCGCAGGGTAAGACAAGATTCAGCCATGCTCTCCCCAAGCAGAGCTGGTCTCCCATCAGCCCCGAAAAGAGTCAAATGCATATATCAAAAATGAACATTGGACGTTCTTTGCAAAACAAAACAGATAAAGGAAAAAATAATTGGCAATTTGTCTGGAAAAGGGAGCTTGTATTGATTTTGAAATTTGCCTATAAATATGTGTTTTATGTACAGGAGGCTGACGTCCTAGTAAGAGAACGCCGCCGAACAAGAGAGTTTATACAATTTTGTGAAAAAGGAAAACAAAACAGCTATGTGAACAATCCCACTGGGTTCCAACTCTGCCATCGCCTTTATGTCTTCAAGCGTCTCATAATTTTGCTGCTTAGTTGAAGATGAAGCTGATTGATTGATGCCGTCTGAACCTGATAGTTGATACCAAAAGTCTGGATGCAAGGTGATCAATGAGACATAGTATTACGCTTATCCCTAACTTTTTCCTAGACCGCCCTTTCGGGTTTTTAGTCCACCGGGATACCCATTTTTGCCCAAGCCGCCTTTTCAGGTTTTCGACTTGCCGGGTGTACAGATTTTTTTCATTTCATCCCTTATTTTTGCCCGAACCCTTTTGGTTCGCCGGGACTCCCTTATTTTTTCCTAGGCCAGTCGACCTAGCGGGTCTTTTATTCATGCGTAGTATCTTTTTACTATGTCTGCATTGGCGGGGTGAGGAAGGTCGTCACCATCCATTGTAGTTAGAATCATAGCTCCTCCTGAGAAGATATTCTTAACCACAAATGGCCCTTCGTACGTGGGGGTCCATTTTCCCCTGGGATCACCTTGAGGTAGGATGATGCGCTTGATTACCAGGTCCCCAACTTGATACTCTTGTCGTCTGACTTTCTTGTTAAAAGCCTTGATCATCCGTTTTTGGTATGTCTGACCATGACAAATAGCAGTGAGTCTCTTTTTGTCAATCAGGTTTAATTGATCAAGCCGGGTCTGGATCCAGTCATCTTCGCTTAAACCTGCATCCTTCATTATCTGGAGAGAGGGTATCTGAACTTCAATAGGAAAGACTGCCTCCATTCCATAGACCAAGGAAAAGGGTGTTGCCCCTGTTGACGTCCGTGCTGAGGTACGGTACCCATGAAGAGCAAACGGTAACATCTCGTGCCAATATTTGTAGGTCATTGTCATTTTCTGCACAATCTTCTTGATATTCTTATTAGTTGCTTCTACAGCCCCATTCATCTTCGGCCGGTAAGGAGAAGAGTTGTGGTGCTGTATCTTGAATTGCTCGCAGAGCTCAGTGATCATCTTGTTGTTAAGATTGGTACCATTGTCCGTAATGATCCTCTCAGGTACACCATATCGACAGACCATGTTATGCCAAATGAACCGTGCCACGACGTTCTTGGTTACGGTGGCAAAGAAAGTTGTTTCAACCCACTTTGTAAAGTAATCGATTGCTACCAGGATGAAGCGATGCCCGTTAGATGCCGTAGGTCTGATTTCACCGATCATATCAATGCCCCACATTGCAAAAGGCCAAGGTGCTGTCAAAATGTTCAAAGGAACTGGAGGAACGTGCACCTTATCAACATAGATCTGGCATTTGTGACACGTCCGAGAATGTTGGTAACAATCAGCTTCCATTGTGGACCAGAAATATCCTGCCCGAAGGATTTTCTTTGCCATGGTATATCCACTGGAATGGGTTCTGAAGGTACCTTCATGCAGCTCTGCCATGATCCTTTCTGCTTCAGTCTTATCCACACAACGCAGTAAGGTTGAATCATGGTTTCGTTTGTACAGAATGTCATTGCTGAGGAAGAACTTTGCCGCGAACCTTCTCAGAAACTTTTTGTCATTGATAGATGCGCCCTCGGGGTATTCTTGAGCTTCAAGGTACCTCTTCACTTCGTGATACCAAGGTTTCTCTGTTACCTCTTCGGTCTCAAGGTCGCAGCAATGTGCAAGTTCATCCAACTTCCAGATAATGATCCGGGGAGCCTCGTTGTCCCATTTGACTTTGAACATAGAAGACATCGTTGCCAACGCGTCCGCCAACTGATTCTCCTCTCTTGGGAAGTGTTCAAAAGTTATCTCTTCGAAATGGGGGATCAATGTCAACACATACTCCTTGTAGGGAATAAGATTTGGGTGTTTCGTATCCCACTCGCCTTTGATCTGACTGATCACGAGAGCGGAATCTCCGAAGACACTCAGAAACTTGATCCTTAGGTCAATTGCAGCTCAAAAACCCATGATGCATGCTTCATACTCCGCCATGTTGTTGGTGCAGTTGAAACATAGTCGGGCAGTAAGTGGAGTATGAGAGCCTTTTGGAGATATGATCACAGCGCCAATACCGTTACCCAAAGCGTTTGAGGCTCTGTCGAAGTGCATAGACCATCGGGATCCTTCCTCAGTTCCTTCATCCGGTCCAGGTACTTCACAATCAGTTATTACCATGATATTCTCGTCTGGAAATTCAAAGTTCATCGACTGGTAGTCATCCACTGCCTGGTGTGCCAAATGGTCTGCCAACACACTTCCCTTGATTGCTTTTTGAGTCGTGTACTGGATATCATATTTAGTCAAGATCATCTGCCATCTTGCTATTCTTCCGGACAAGGCAGGCTTTTCGAAGATGTACTTGATTGGATCCATTTTTTAAATTAACAGAGTAGTGTGAGTCAACATATACTGTCTCAGCCGGCGAGCAGCCCATACCAAAGCGCAACAAGTTTTCTCGAGCAGTGAGTATCGGGTCTCACAGTCGGTAAACTTTTTGCTAAGGTAATAAATAACGTTCTCTTTTCGGCCAGACTCGTCATGCTGCCCCAGCACACACCCCATTGAGCTGTCAAGTATTGTCAAGTATAAGATTAGAGGTCTCCCTTCAACCGGTGGCATCAGAATGGGTGGTTCTTGGAGATACTCTTTGATTCTTTCGAAAGCGGCCTGACATTCATCGTTCCAACGTACCACTTGATCTTTCTTCAGCAGCTTGAAGATTGGTTCACAGGTAGCAGTTAGATGTGAGATGAATCGGGCAATGTAGTTCAGCCGTCCTAGAAAGCCTCTGACTTCTTTCTCTGTCTTTGGAACTGGCATCTCTTGTATGGATTTCACTTTGGCAGGGTCCACTTGAATACCTTTGTCGCTCACGACGAAGCCTAGCAATTTTCCAGATCTTACCCCGAAGGTGCACTTGTTTGGGTTCAACCTCAGCTTGTACAACTTCAACCGGTCAAACAGCTTCTGTAGATGGTCAAGGTGTTCCTCCTCAGTTTGGGACCTTGCAATCATATCGTCGACGTACACTTCGATCTCATGATGGATCATATCTTGAAACAAAGCAACCATGGCACGTTGGTAGGTTTCCCCAGCATTCTTCAACCCAAAAGGCATGACCTTGTAGAAGAAGGTGCCCCATTGAGTAACAAAAGTGGCCTTCTCCATGTCTTCAGGAGACATCTTGATCTGATTATAACCGGAGAACCCGTCCATGAAGGAGAATACCTTATGCTGAGCAGTATTGTCAACCAGAACGTCGATGTGAGGCAGAGGGAAGTCATCCTTGGGGCTCACCCTGTTCAAATCCCTGTAATTAACACACATTCAGATCTTACCATCTTTCTTCGGCACTGGAACCACGTTGGCAACCCACTGAGGGTAAGAAGTCACTGCTAGAAAACTGGCGTCGAATTGTTTCATAACCTCAGCCTTGATTTTCTCGGACATCTCTGGACGCATACGGCGAACCTTCTGCTTTACCGGAGGACAGTCTTCCTTGGTAGGCAAGTGATGAACCACAATGTCGGTATCCAACCCAGGCATGTCTTCGTAAGACCAGGCAAAGATTTCCACATAGTCATGCAGCATCTGAATCAACCGTTGTTTCACACTAGACTCCAGATTGGCACTAATCTTGACTTCCTTTCTGTCTGTCTCAGTACCCAGATTTACCGTTTCCACTGGCTCTTCATGTGGCTGAATGGCCCTCTCTTCCTGGAGTAGCAGTCTTGCAAGCTCACCAGGAACTTCACAATCATCTTCACCTTCGTCTTCGGCTAAGTTGATTGGATTTTCGAAGTCATAACTGGCTGTAGCAGAGTCGTTACCAGTGAGATCCAGAGTGGATTGGAACCCGTATAGGTGAGTGTGTGTAAATATAGCTGTTTTGCAATATATAATAAAGAAAGACAAGGAGCGCAAGATTTGAAATGCAAAAAAAACGTCCAATGCTTTTATTAATGATATATGAAAATGACAAGTAATAAGCCCTCACAAATGAAGCCACGGTGCCCCGGGTAAGACACCGGGCCATAAAGTTTCAAATTATTGTCTGTTACAAATTCAAAACAAAGGAGTTCATTACTGAGTGACAAAAGTAATAGGTACGAAGTCTTTGGCTGTCCAGTTGTTCGGTCCACCATTGGTCGTTGGGTAGATCCAGCTGTCAAATTCAGATTCCTCCACGTCGTCCCCAATAGCATTTACTCTCGGGTTAGTGATGAATACAGGAGGTCTTCCAATCCTTGCCTTACGAACAGCCCTCTGAGCTTCTGCAGTGAAACCCAAACCAAACTTGTCAGTCTTCGGAGTAAAATCAGGAAGTCGGCCCCAGTTTGCGCACTCACCCTTCTCAATCACAGCCCGGGCATCCTTTAAGGAAGCCATCTTCAAAGGAGAATCTTCTTCAGTCAGTCTCTGCTGACGCCAATGTCTGAGGAACCTCTTCAAAATGTTGAAAGGGGGTCTCAATGAATTCCCCATCCATCTCTATATACCGGAACGAGTTGAGGTGGCTGACCATGTATTCTTCCTCCCCCTGAACTATTACAATCTTCCCTCTGACCGGGTACTTCAGCTTCTGATGTAATGTGGAGGTCATAGCTCCACCTTTGTGGATCCAAGGACGACCCAGCAAACAAGAGTAGGATGGTCGGATGTCCATCACATAGAACGTTGAATCAAAGACCTGAGAACCAACCCTGATTGGAATGTCAACTTCACCATGTACCATCCTTTTGGACCCGTCAAAGGCCCGGACAACAATGTTACTTGGCTTGAGCTCTAAACCCTCACAATCCAGCCTGTCTAGAGCTTTCTTGGGCAATACATTCAACGAGGAACCAGTGTCAACCAGCACATGGGCAAGAGTAGTGCCCCTGCATTCAATAGAAACATGCAGGGCATCATTATGGTTCTTCCCCTTAGCAGTCAGATCAGCATCGGAGAAACCCAAACCATTATCAGCAGTTAAGTTGGACACACACTCGGTAAATTGATCAGCAGATGTCTCTTGTGGCACGTGGGTCGTCTTCAGGAAGGTAATCAGGGCCTTGGCATGGGCCTCTGAACACAACAACAGTGATAGCATGGAAATTTTAGATGGGGTGTGCCCCAGCTGCTCAACTACATTGAAATCACTCTTCTTGATAATTTTAAGAATCTCTTCCATCTCCTGCTTGGAAGCTTCAACATTGGTTGTCTTCGGTGCCTCCGGCTGGGCAGGCACATCAGTAGCAATCCCTTTGCCCCGAGCGTCAGATGACTCGGCAGCAGGGGTAGAAATAGGAACTTGGTTAGGAAGGGAAGTAGGCACACTGGCAGGTGTGATGACAAGAGGTCTATGAATAACTGGTGGCGCAATATCAGGTGAGAACAGTCTACCACTACGAGTGACTTTGGTAGGCCCGGTGATGTTACCGATGCCGGTACTAGTATCAAATTCTTGTTTAACTCCAAGCACATAAACGTCTTCCCCATAGTGCCACGGGACAGCTTTGTCAGATGTATAAGGGATGGGCCCCGGAACAGTGATGATGATAGGAGCAATCTTCTAAGTAGACATGATTTTGACAGGCTTCTTTGAGGGAGCCTTAGGAGGGTTGTTGAAAATAGTAACAATGGATACTTCTTCGGTAGGGACAGTAGGAACAACAATCTTCTCGAACAAGATCTCTTTATTATCCATCAGGTTTTGGATACCTGACTTCAACAAAGGACAACCAGCAGGTGAAACAGAACATAGAAGGCAACCTTTACCACATCCCGGAAATAAACCGGCTAGCAACAGGTTCCTTTTGACAGTCAACAACGGAGTAAAGATATCATCCACAGAGGCTACATACAGGTCTTCTTCCACAACATTCACTCCATGCTGGGGCATGGGAGCAGTCACAACATTGGGCCTTTCGGGCGCCTCGAACTGTATTTCTTTAGCATCGATAAGGTCCTGAACCTTATTCCTCAGAGCCCAACAATCATCAGTATTATGCCCCGGGCTATTAGAGTGATAAGCGCAGCGGGCGTTGGGGTTGTACTTTGGAGAGGTTGTGTTCACAACCTTTGGAGCTTCCTTGATAGTTACCAGATTGGTTGACAGTAGTTACGGCAATATCTGAGACAGGGTCATACTGAGCCGAGTGTACTGCCTTTTGGGTCTCTCACCCCTTGGTTGGTTATATTGCTGAGGAGCAGCAGCAAGCTTTGAAATTACCATCGCGTTGACAGCTTGGCGGCGTTCCGGTTTATTTTGTCTCCTTGAACCATAAACAGCACTAGATTCCTTCTTGAATGGTTTCTTTTCAGAGCTCGAGGAGGCACCCTTTTGTATCTTCCCAGACTTGATACCAGCTTCTATCCTCTCACCAGTTAAGATCAGATCTGTAAACCCAGCAGAAGAATTCCCGATCAGATGGTTGAAGAACGGACCAGACAGGGTCCCCAGGAACATATCAACGAGCTCACGGTCAGTCAAAGGTGGCTGCACCCTTCCAGCCAGGTCTCTCCACTTTTGCGCATACTCCTTAAAACCTTCACCCGTCCCTAGTGACATACCCTGGAGTTGGGTACGCGTAGGAGCGAGGTCAGAATTATACTGATACTGCTTATAAAATGCAGTAGCCAAGTCCTCCCAGTTATGAATACTGGTTCCATCCAGCTGATAGAACCATTCGAGTTGAGTCCCTGAAAGACTATCCTGGAAGAAATGGATCCATAAATTCTTGTCAGCAGTATACGGTCGGATCTTCCTTACATATGATCTGAGATGCAGCTTAGGGCAGGAAGGTCCGTCGTACTTTGCAAAAGTGGGTGCCTTGAACTTGTGTGGAATCACCACCCCAGAAGATAATCCTAGGTCTCCAAAGTCCAACTCGGGCACTTGCTGAATCTCCATAGCACTCAGGCGGTCCTCCAATTGTTTGTACCGGTCCTCAGTAGGAGGGTACTGTTCATCGTTGTAATCTGTCTCGTTGTCGGAGACCACGGGACTAGGAACCCTTCTCTCTTGGGGGTTGTCTTTCCCTACAGAGGAAGTAGCCAGATCAACCTCATTTTGTAGTCTGTTTCCAAACCTCCGTCCGGTGTTGAACAACACAGTCCTCTTCTTCTTCTTCTTCAGAATCAGAGTCTTTAACTCCTGTTGACCCTGGGCCAAACTCATGACCAACTCCTGGAACTGGGCATTCTGGGCCTGGAGGGCCTTGATAGCTTGTTCCGTAGTAGGCTCAGAAGACATGATGATTGTTGAAATAAACAGCGAAGAAGATGAGTGACCTGTAAAAAGTGTACCTGTTATGCTAATGATGCATGATATGCTATTTATGCAATACATTCAAGGGTTCGAAAGTTCAAATTCGTTGTAGACAAAAAAGGGAACACACGTTATATTAATAAATAATCTGTTCAATACATCAATGCCTCATGGGCGAAATATTACAAAATACTTAATCCCAAAAGACACTGCGCATCCTCTTTGGAGCGATGTAAGTGTTGAGGGTCTTTTCCTCGTGCAGTAGGCGGGTGAGCTCCAAGACCTTTTTCTCACTGGCATGCAAATTGGCTTCAAGAGAATTCTATTCTTCCTTGAGTTGGATCCAGCTCTTTTGCATTTCTTCCCAAGACGTTGGCATGTCAGGATGTTGAATGGTGTATGGCACTTCTTCTTCCAAAACAGGCTCTTTGATCACGGGGAGAACATGAGGATAGGGCATCACAAGCTTCTGGGAGCGGGCTCGTACCCACTTGAGGTAAGGCTCAAGGGGGATGGAATTCTTGTGTCCCAGCGTCTTACTATCTACCCTGTTAGGCATCCTCCAAGCTCTGATGAATCTCTGACGGAGTCCTTGTGCATCATTGTCGAAGTCAAAAACTATGTCAGGAATCAGCATGTCATGAGGGCCATCCCTCCGAGCATACCCAAATTGCCTCAAAGCCAGACAGGGGTTGTAAGTGATGCCTCCTCTGATTCCAAGTAAAGGAACATTAGGAAATTCTCCGCAAAGATCAATGATAATGACATTTTCTCTGGACCGAGAACACCAATGTATATCAGAATGTGTAAGAGTCAACAATCGTTGTGACCATCTCAAACCCCGCTCGTTCTTCAAAACTGATTGTGGAAGGTGCGAAATAAACCACCTTTCCAGGAGAGGAGTGCAGCACATGAGAACACCTCTTTTTCTCATGGTTCGAGTGTAACATGAGTGGAGGATGTCCCCAAGCAACGTAGGTATAGGATTCCTGGACATAAAAATCTTGACAGTATTTATATCTATAAGTTGATCCGGATTTGGGAACAACACCAACCCATAGACAAGGAGTGCCACAACTTCTTCAAAGGCTTGTAGGTCAAGGGAATTCCAACATTCTTGTGCCTTCTCAAACAGGAACTTTGCCAAGAATCCTTTGGTACCACTTCTGATTTCCCAATGCCCTTTGATATCATATGGTTGTAGGCGTAATGCTTTAGCAACCTCTTCAAGTTTTGGTTCCCTTTCCGTACCGTTGTAGGGTAGTTGACTAAGAATAGGAACCTTCAGAAGTTGGGAAAACTCTTCCAAAGTAGGCACCAATTGATAATCCGGGAAAGTAAAACAGTGGTGTAAGGGGTCAAAGAACTGGAACAACACTTTCACCATATCCTCTTCAATGTTGGTGTTGACCAAGCTGAGTAGTCTACCATGCCTTTCACTGAAGGAGGAGTTCTTGGGAATCCTGGAAGTAAGCTCCTTAAGCTGAGGAGGGACCCTTACAAGGTTGACCTGAATTGTTTTCCTGCGGATAGTCTCCATGTCCTACAAAACAAGAACAAATATGAAGATTCGAACCCTAGAAGTGGTTAGTGAATGCATATGATGCTTTATGATGTTATGATGTTATGATAAGGACACACCACAAGTATTCACAAAAAGAAAACATGATAAAGCACACAAGTGACACCAGACAACCCTTAGAGTTTAGGCCAGCATGAAGTTTAGGTACTACCCTCTTGAAGTTGGTGGGCTCAAAACCTGTCCTATCAAAAGTAATCGGGTTCTAAGGAGCTCAATATCATTGGGTTGTTTTCTATGTTCATTGTTTTGATTTAGCCACCGAACTGGCGATCAAAATATTCCAAGAAAACAACCCTCAATGAGTGTAGTATCGAGTATCTACCAACTTCGGACTGCACCAAAGTCGGTCATCTCACTACCCCTAAAGAGGCCAGGATGGTCAAGTAAGGTTCCTAAGGTCAGTTGATGCTTCACGACACCACGCGGCGGCCCCGTACTCTCCTTGACTTGACTCAAGGGTTACCGGTACTCACCAAAGTGCCACATCAACGTAGCAACTGCTTCAACCGTGTCGGTATACCCCGCACAGTTCCCTCACAGTCTGTTGCTACTTCTAAAAGGTATCCCCCAGATCCGGGTTAGGATCTATGAAACTCCAAGACAAACCCACAATATTAAAGCAAACAAAGCAAGCAATTGAAAACAAGATTGGTCTAATCCTAAGGTATACCTCACTTTTATATTGTTCCCCAGCAGAGTCGCCAGTTCTGTGATCGGTGGAAATAGAACTGACTGTTTTGAAATGCTGGTTCGCGAAATGTCGCGGTAAGCAAGAGTCGCCATCGTCTTTTATGTTCTCCAACAAGGAAAGGACAAAAGCACAACAAAATTCCTTTTCGAGATGTTTCTCGGTTCGGGAGGTAGATTTATAGAAAGGGAAGGTGTTAGCACCCTTTCTATCCGTGGTTATCCACGGGCTCTTAGGTACTTGCTCACTATGTTTTCAAAAATTGTTTGTTTTTCTTGTGTTTGTGGGTTTCGAAAAAGTCTCATTTTGAAAACTTCTAGGTAACTCTTGTATCAGTCCTCAAGAGTGTATGAAGTGTTTGTTTGAAAACTTTTTGAAAGTGTAAGTGCGAAAAGATGTCTTTGTTTTGAAAGAGCAAGTACCCAGGAGAAATCTACCTACTCTAAGGAATTAAGCTGTGTAAGAGTCCTTTAGACAGTACTATCCCACTATTGAGAAGTAGGTAGCATCGTCGTTGGAGTTATTCGGGTCAATTCGATTATAGGGACATGTGTGGTCACCAAAGCAATAGTAGGACGCCTTAGCGATAACCCTAATGTCCTAGATCCTTTTTATCCGAGGCAACCGTTTCGAGGCAACTGGATCTTTAGACAGGAGGGCGACCTCTAAAACACCTTATACTTAATGACCACCTCGAGGCAACCAAGTGAGGCGTACCCTAAGAGTGGCTTGTGCACGTGTGTCAGGTTTCATGTTAATATTATCTTTGCACAAGTATTATGGTGAGCTACGAGTTGATTTTATTTTTCACGCAAGTCTTGCATGCATAATTAACAGTTAATAATTTGCGGGAAATAAATTGCGGAAAGTGAATCTACGCTATTACAAGGCGTCGGGTATTTACATCGCCAAAAACATAACCCTTGAAAATAAATGCGAGAAATTAAAGAAAGCGATAAAAGTCCTAATTATCTATTACATTCTCGGAGCAGATACATAAATATAAACAAAATAAATATGCGCGAAAAGAAATTAAATCGGGAACGTCCTTAGGGTTTTGACCCTTTTTTGAGAAAAGAAAGAAATTTGTCCTTTTTGCAATTAATTAAATATTAAACCTAATTTACTAATTAATTAATTAATTAAAAGAAAAAGTTTTTTTTTAGTTTTTTAATGAAAATAAAAATAAAATAAAATCACAAGTTAATAAAAACCCTAATTTCTATATTAATTTTATTTATTATGAAAAAGATTAAAATTGTCCTAATTAAACAACTAAACTAATTAATTAGAATTTATTTACAAAATAATAATTAATAGTGAAATTAATAAATAATAAAAATAAATAACATTTTAAGTTTCTGAATTTATTGTGAAAATAATTAATTAAGTTAATTAAGTAATAATAATAATTAATAATAATAATTAATAAAAGAAAATAAAAAGAAAATTATGAAAGAACCAGGGGGGTGCTGGGCCCAGAATGGAGGTTTGTAAGCAAATTCTTGGCCCATTTGTTTCAAGCCTGCTTTGACTTTCTGGATCAGGTGTGTGTTCATTGACTAGGGAATACCATAGTCTTTCATCTTTGGCCACTGGATTTGAGTGGGAAGACACTTGGCGCCTGGGATTTGGAGATGTATGGTGAGCCTTCTTGTGAGACCTGCACATGATCATATGAAGAAAAATGCAAACAAATATTTTGGGGGACCTGGGATTCGAACCCAGGTCCCAATGGTTAATAGCCACCTCATCTTCCACTACACCACATGCCTGCATTTGTCATTAAGATAGAGAGAGAATGTTATATTGGCAAACAAAACGCTAAACTGTAAAACATAAAAAGCGCGCCATCTTTTTGAATTGACCAATGATACATCAACAACACGTCATCTTCTTCGTGCGTTCCTGCAAAAACAAGACAGATAACGGGGGTTTTTAACCCCCACAATTTGACATGAGGAAAAATAGCGAATAGAATCCTAGGCTATATAAATATTTCGCGAATATGGCATTCAATTCGTCTGGTTGCAACGATTTCAACCATAGGTCTTAGATGTCCCAATTTTGCCTGGATAATGAAGCCCTAATTCAAGAGCTGAGGAACCCTAAAATTCGTTCATGGCAAATTCTGATTCTGTGCGCTTTAATGCAATTAACCTATGCCAAAAGCTTCCTGTGGATTCAAGCAACACAAAACATACAAGAAATCATGTTAATGATGCACAAATCATGAGGTTCGATTATGGAAAAAATAAGCAAACCGTGAGTTTGTTCTGGACAGTTTCTGTAGCTTTAAGGCTTGGTCTTGATTGCAAAAGGTTCCTCACACTCCCAGCAACGTATTTGAATCACTATAATGCTTTGAATTGGCTTGGAATGTGGAAAACGGTTTTCAAGTTTTCTTGACTTTTTTCAATATTGGCTATGGCTTTCTGCAGCAATTCTCACGTGTAATGCTTTAGGGTTAGGTCATGTACTTATAGTAGAACTGAATTAGGTTAAATCTTTGCACAAAAGATCCATGGAATTATGATTCAATATTTGATTGAAAATCAAATATTTTTCAATCTTTTTAATTGGAAAAAGTTGCTAAATTGGGAGATTCTTGTCCCCTTGATGTGCACACGAATTTGCCAGCTTGTCTTGAGCTTGTTTGCTTCACCAAAAGATTGAAAAATCAAATCTTTGAATTTCCTACATTTTAAATTAATTAAATGAATTAAAATCAATTAAAAATCAAATTAATTAATAAAAAATAAGAAAGTAACTCAATTTAATCTTAATGGGTCGTGCATAGGCCTTGGATAAAGTTTCAAGAAGGAATTTGAGGCCCATTAGCAAAAACAAAGTGTTTTGAGCAAAGTTGACTTTTGCAAGTTCACAAAAATTTCCCCAATTTCTCCAATGCATATCTTGCTCAATTTTGTCACATGAACATGTTCTTGGACATTTTGGAAAGGTCTTGAAGTCCTCTAACCAATGCCTTTGGTCCCATGTCATTTGGATTTACCAATCTCAAGTTATGGTCTTTGACTTAAAGTGCATTTTTGTTGACTTTTGAAATTGACCTATAATGTAGAAATTGATAACTTTTTGTGAGAGCATTTCTTGGACTTGGAATGTGAAGATTAGTTGTAGGAAATGTCATCTTCTTCAAAATGAGCATTGGATGGGATTTTTCTGATGAACCATGAAAAAGTTATGCATTGGTCAAGATACAGTTGACTTTTCTACTGTCCAAAAATAGTAACTTTTTGCATCTTGATGATTTTTGAGCTATCCTTTTGGAATCATGATCAAGACTTGATCAAATGATGATTGTGGACTCAAAATAAGATGTTGACCAAAAATTCTGACTTTTGACTGTAAAATGACCATTTTACCTCTACAGTTGATTGTGAAGGAAATGAAGCTTTTGACTGTAGAATCTAGCATTGTGAGACTTGAGACTTGTCATATAGATGCTTGAGAATGCATATAGGCCTATGGGACTTGATTGAGCCATTGAAAACCTCAAATTCCTTGCAAGAACCAAAACCCTAATTTGGCTGGCTTAGGAGGTGTTTGACTGTGCAATCCTTGAGCAAATCTTGAACCATTTGAAGATGATTCTTGACAAACTTTGAAGAAATATGGGAGGGAAAATTTTGGGGTACAACACTGGGGAAAATAAATCCCGGATAGCTGCTGGAGAAAAAGAGTTGAATTCTTCGTTTCCGCTGGGGATGGCGAACGAAGATGACTGTGAGAATAAACTTGCAGGAGAGGACAACTCTGTTGGGGAATAAACTGATGAGGAGATTACTCTGTGGGGAAGAGATGTTCTGCTGAGGATTCCACTGATAAATTCCACTGGGGATAAATTACAGTTACTGGTGATACTGAATCCTGTTGGGGATTAAATTCTTGTTTGTGAAAGGAAAGAACTCCGCTGGGGATGATCTTTCAGTTGCGACTTCACTGGGGATAACCTTTTTAGACTATAATGGGGATAATCCTTTGAGCTCTGCTGGGGACAATCTTCCAAAGTCTACTGGGGATGATTCTCGAAAATCCACTGGGGAAGCTTTTTCAGACTGCGCTGGGAAAATTTTCAAACTCCACTGGGGATATTTTGTATTCTGCCGGGGAATATTCTTATACTCCATTGGGGAATATTAAGACCTTTCAGTGTTGATGGTAAATAAACTCTGCTTTGGGAGAATATTACTGATTCATTCATAGTTGCGAGTCCTCAGCTGGGGAGAGTTAATATTATTGTCTTTTTCTTTTATTCTGCGGGGAGTGAATGTTACTGGGACGCGTGCTGAGGATTTGACGATGGCTTTGTATCGAGACTTTTTTGCCCCTGTTTTTGCGGGAGAAGGTGCCTGCGGAGGCCTTGTGGATCGAGTATTATCCCAACCTATGAGGTGCTTGGTAACTTTCGATTGAAGTGACAAGTCTTCTTCTGGTAGGCTAGTGACAAGATGACGGGACATAGTCGTACGCTTTGATCCCTAATTTTTTCCTGGACTGCCCTTTCGGATTTTCAGTCCACCGGGATACCCTTTTTTGCCCAAGCCGCCTTTTCAGGTTTTCGACTTGCCGGGTGTACATATTTTTTCATTTTCATCCCTTATTTTTGCCCGAACCCTTTTGGTTCGCCGGGAAGCCCTTATTTTTTCCTAGGCCAGTCAACCTAGCAGGTCTTTTATTATGCATAGTACTTTTTTTACTATGTCCACGCTCTCAGAGTGTAGGGAGTTGTCACTGTCAGTAGTGTCGTGTTGCCATACTACTAGAAGATGTTTGATCATGAAAGATTCGTTGCTGGAATTCATGTCCAATGCCCCAATTGATTCAGATGGAGATTTGCCCCTGGCTATTTGGCATTTTGAGAGATTCCTTGAATCTTGACTTGACTGCCCCAAATTATGGACAATGATCATGCCGTGCCCCTTGATTGGAAGTGTTTTTCCACTTGAGATGATCCTTTTTATTGAGAAAGTTTTTGTTTACTAGATATTCTTCGTGCGAACTTCTCTGCTGTTTGAACAAATGGTCATATGAAAACAATGTCATTTCAAGAATGCAAAGCTTATGTCTGTCTTGAGGTTTTGAAAATGCAGTTTTTTTTATTAAAACAAGCGAATTTTTGTAAAATGTGATGTCAACTAAGGATTTAAAACAAGCCCTACAGGAGTCAGGATACCTTTTGTAATAGTATGCTTTCGAACTAACCCATGGTTCAGCTAGTACTTTTAAGGGTTATAACGTGGCCTGGTTCACGGTTTAAGAAACAAAGGATAAAGGCTTAAAATGTATTCGTACCCACCCGTTCTTTGTGATGTTCTTCGATCCTAAACTCAGTTAATTGTGCATTTAGACCCCGTTTGAGTCTTTGCTCTGATATTCCAGTGATGATTCGGATACTGACAGTTTATTTTGAACAGGCAGTCATTTTGTTGAGAGTTTATAGGATCTCTTTATTTTTGATTTTATTATCCCTGTATTTTGCCTGAATTGTTTCTTTTTGTGATTACAGTCAGCGGGATGCCCCAGTTTTTTTCTTAAGTCTCCTTCACAGGTTTTGACTTAATGGGCTTTTATTTTTGAGAGATAATGACTGCCTGTCCTTACGATTATACGGAACCATCACCGTCTTTTGTTTTGGGAGGACTTCTTTGATGCCATTCATTGTGCACCTGGATTAACTGAGAAAACTACCCTGCCCCAAGTTATAATTAAGGGTTTTAATCTGTGAAAAGAAAAACTCCAACTTCTTTGGCTCAAAGGGGTTGACTAGGGATTATCTTCCTTATAACTCCACTGTTTAGGATTTGAAACAATGTCTGTACATCGTCAGCAGGGTCTGTTTAAAAGCGTACTGTAGAGATTTTTGATATCATTTTCGTCATCCTCCTTCTAAAGGCTTAGAATTTTTTTAATCGAGAGTTGAACATCACAAAAATGAAAGCAATTTGAATATAGTGAATATGAATGGATTGATTCAAAACATACATATGCAATGCATTGATGAAGTAACAAAGTTTGACATGAATAAACGTCTGAACAATCAAAATAAAATTACAAATTGAAAATTCTAATGAAAAAAAAGTCTTCTCGTCTCGGTACTTGTCACTTAAAATGGTGAGCGTTGGATGGATGGTAGAAGAACTCAGCCTGACCATCTTGCGTGAATTCCAATGCTCCTTCATCAATTAGGTTTTGAATTTTGTACTTCAACTTCCAACAGTCGTCAGTGTCATGCCCCGGGCTATTAGAATGGTATGCACACCTTGCATCAGGATTGTAGTTAGGTGAAGAAGTCTTAGGATTCAGATGAGGTCCTACCAACGTTACCATATTCAATCTCAACAGGTGTTGCAAAGCTTGGGACAACGACATTTTGAGCTTGGTAAACAGCCTCTGATTAACCCGTTGTTTATGGCAAGGTTGTTGTTGGACCCGTGAGGTAGTAGAAACTTGGAGAGGTTTATTCTTCATCAAACCAAACATTTGACTTCTCGGAAGTTGATTAATGACTTGGTCCCCGGCCTTGACTGTTTGCTTCATGCTGTTGTATCTGTCTTGATGAAGCTGGTTGATAATGGTTTTCAGCTCTTCTTGTTCCGGAGCTAAGCCTTGGATAAGAGCCATCTTCCCCAGCATCTGGGTTTTTATGGCACTGAACTTAGCTTGCAGTTGTTCCAGCCGTTCATCCTTATTGTCTTCAGGACTTTTCTTGACCAAGTTCCCAATGAGGAGTGTTTTCAACTCTTCTTTCCCCTTGGATAGGTTTAGGAATACGTCCCTGAACTGAGCTTCTCGAGTTTGAAGATCTTGGTTGTCTGGTTGGAAAGCCATTGCTGAAATAAACAGCGAGAACATGAGAGACCTGTACTGGGATACGTGTTATGCAATGATATGTATGATATATGTATGCAATGTTTTCAAGGATCTCGCAGGGTAAACAAGAAACTGTTAGAATTTGATTGCAACTTGATTGAAGAACTTCGTGTCGTTGAGAATCTTCCTTCAAGAGTCAAGCTCACCATATCGAGTGGGTCCTAGCCACTGACTCAAATCATCGTGTTTTAATCTCTAGACGACATTCGTTAGAGGAAAATAAATCCCCTTTTCCCATTGCTAGACATTTGATTTGCCAAAACCTGCATCACAAACCCTTGAGATCCTTGAAATGGTTAAGGAAATGTTAAGGCATGATGTTATGATGTGTATGCTATGCATTTAAGCAAAAGAGCGAGGTGATGTAAGTGAACCCTGCAATAAATCCAGATTATTAGATACAAAACCTGTAAGGAACTCATGTTGTCAGATAACAAGAATGTGCAAGAAGTTCAAGTTTGAATTCACACAAGTCATACAATAGCCCTTAAATTTTAGGATGGCATGGAGTTTAGGTATTACCCTCTTTCAGTTTAGTTGGTTCAACCTGTCCTAGTAATAGTAATCGGGTTCCAGAGGATCTCAATATCACTGACCACCCTCGATCGGTCATAATTCCAATTTGGCAACCTTTTCTTGCGGCCGGAATCATCGCGAGAGTTTGGTCTCAATGAGTGTAGCATACTGCTACTTTTCTATGGCCAAGTTGGTCAATTATAGGTTCTAAGGTTAGTTGGTGCTTAATGACACCTTAGAAGACCCATATTCTCCTTGTTCCACCACAAGGCATATCGGTACAAACTAAAGTGCCACACCAACGTAGCTACTGCTTCAACCGTATCGGTCTACGCCGTACAGTTCCCTCACAGTCTATTGCTACTTACCTAAAAGGTATCCCCAGATCCGGGTTAGGATCTATAGTAACTCCGATTCAAACCCACAAAGATAAAGCATACAAATCAAGCAATTGAAAACATTATGAACTAATCCTAAGATACACCCCACTTATTTATTCCCCAGCAGAGTCGCCAGTTCTGTGATACGGTGGGAAGAACTGACTGTTTAGAAAATGCTGGTTTACGTTTTACGTTTGTTTTTGCAAAATGTCGCGGTAAGCAAGAGTCGCCACCGACTTTTATTTTATCCAACAAGGAAAGGAAAAAAGAAAAAAAAATTCCTTTTTCGAGATATTTCTCGGGTTCGGGGGGTAAATTATAGAAAGGGAAGGTATTAGCACCCTTTCTATCCGTGGTTATCCACAGGCTCTTAGGTACTTGCTCAATTGTTTTCAAAATTGTTTTCTTTGTGTTTGTGGTTTTTGAAAAGTTTTTGTTTTAAATTCGATTTAACTCTTGCGTCTGTCTTCAAGAGTGTAATGAAGTGTTTTTGAAAACTTTGTTTGAAAAGGAGTGTAAGTGTGAGAAAAGTTTTGTTTTGGATGAGCAAGTATCTAAGATCTAATCTACCTACTCGAAAAAGGAATCGTTCTATGCTAATTTCCTTTAGACAATGCTATCCCACTATTAGTGAGTAGGTAGCACCGTCGTTGGAGTTTAAGGGTCAATTCGGATGAGGGACATACAGTCACTAAAGTAATGTTAGGACGCTTTAGCGGTAACCCTAATGTCTTAGATTATTTGTTTGAGGAAATAATATCCGAGGCAACCATTTCGAGGCGACTATGATCTTTTAGACAAGAGGACGACCTCTAAAATGACCTATACTCAATGACCGTGTACGAAGGCAACCAAGTGGGGTGTACCCTAAGAGTGCGCATGTGCGAGTGTGTCGTTTTCAGTTATTTTTATCTTTGCACATGTTAAGGGTGATCTAATTCGATTTTAAGATTAGACATTCATTCTTGTCATGCAAACCATATTATCAAACATATAGCAGTTGTATAATTTGTGGAATTAAAATGCGGAAATTTAACTAACTATTACAAGGCATCGGGTATTTACATCGCCAAAAGCAACCCTTTGAAAATAAAAGCGATAAATGTAGAATAAACGTCCTAATTAAACTATTACATCCCATGAGCAGTTACATTAAATATCATTAAAAAAAAGCAGTATAGGTAAATAAACGTCCTAATTAAATTATTATAAACTGTGAGCAGATACAATAATTGGGCAAAATAATAATAAAGCGCGCGATTAAAAATTAGATCGACGAGAAATTAGGGTTTTGACCCTTCTATCCTAATTAAAAAAAGAAAATGTTTTTTTATGTTTTTTTAATATTTTTTTAAGAAAAGAAATTAGATTTTTAAATTAAATGCAAAATTGATTGGTTATTAAATTAATTAATGAAAATAATTAAATGACATATTTTTGGGTTTTTGTTATTTTAGGAAAGAAATAAAATAATTAAGTTAGTAATAAAACCTATTTATTCTAATTAATTTTAATTATGTAAAAAAGAAATTAAAGTTGTCTAATAATTAATAACCTAATTAAATTAATTAATTTTTTTAAATAAAAATAAATATCTTGAATTTAATTGGATAGAAAAATGTTTTGTGATTTTTGATAAAAAAGAAAATAATTTGATGGGTTAGTAAAATAAATAAATGAAATAATATAAATATAAAAGAATTAGAGAAAAGCAAACTGGGCCTGCAATGTGGGGGTGCAATCATCATAAATCTCTAGGCCCGAATCTTCGAAAGCTTCATGCTCTAACTATGTTTTTTTTTATTCTTGTGTGGAACCTATGATTCAAACATCCATAACTGTTCTCTATAAACTCAAGCAAACGTTAGCATACCATAAAATGCGATTAAAATTAGAGATTCGAAATTTAAAATTTTATCAAACCGGTGTCGTCAAATGGGGGCGTGCTAGGCGTGTGATGGATTGCTCTTGGTCCTTGTAAGACTCTTGAGGACTTCAAGAGGATGGTTTGAGGCTTGATGTCAATTGAGAGAGACCGAAACCTCGAGATATGACTTGCACCAATTCTTTGATTTCTGGAGCGCTTTTTGAAGAGCTTATAGAGAGCTTTTTGAAGAGCTTTTTGAGATCTTTTTAGAGAGGATTTTCGTCCCTTTCAAGCTTGTATGGCTCTATATTTATAGAGGAGAATGAGGAGACAAGAAAGCATGGAAAAAATCTCCCTCATAATGTTGTGTTTTAAGACCATGATCAAGATTTGAAAAAAATGCCATATTTGATGATTTTATGCCATTTTCACATATGGATGAACCTGGACATATTTGAAAAGTTATTGCACGAAATTAATTGACATAAACCAGCATAAAACTTTCCCAAAATAGATTCACATCAAAATTTACATTATTTCCATTATTTATTTATTTAATTATGAATTTTAATGAATAAAATATCAAAATAAATAGCATAAATAGTAGAAAAATGTATGGGTGGGCTTAGAGGTCTTGGACCATGTTAGGAATGAGTTTCAAACTTGAAAAGATAGGCCCATTTGGAAAAAATCCAAGTTTGGTCAATATTTGCTTCATGCATTTTTTCAAAAATTATCCAACTTTGACAATGCATATCTTCCTCAATTTTGACTCTTTGGAGGTGTTCTTTGACTTTTTAGAAAGCTTGAGATGTATTATAATCAACCATTTTTGTTCATCTCAGTTTGATATTCCATGCTCATGTATGAAGCTTTGACAAAAAAGGTGTTTTTGTTGACTTTTCAAAATGACCTATAATGTCCAAATTCATAACTTCTTGTGAGAGCATATTTTGAACTTGGGAGATGAAGATAGATTGTAGGTAATTGCATCCTATTCAAAATTAGCTTTGGATGGGTCATTTCTCATAAAGTATGAGAAAGTTATGCTTGGTCAAAGTTGAGTTGACTTTTCCTATAAAACCCTAATTTAGCAACTTTTGAGTCTTGATGAGTTATGAACAATCCTTGATGAATCATGATCAACCATTGATCAAATGACGAAATATACTTCAAAATGAGGATGTTGACAAAAAATCTTGAAGTTTGACTGTATGTGGGCCACGGTTGACTTTTGCCCTAGCACAGACGATTTTTAGACCTTTGAGCAATTGACTGAGCAAACTTCCTCTGCAAGGCTTGAAACTTGACATGGATGATCTTGAGAACATATTAGGACATTGGTGAGCACTTGAGGTCATTTGGACTCAAGGATATTGATGCAATGTGAAACCCTAATTTGGGATAGTCTGCCTTAGGAGATAGCTTGTCTGGTCAATCCTTGAGCAACCTTGAGCAACTTGGAGATTCTTCTTGCAATGTTTTGAGAAATATGGGAGGGAAAATTTTGGGGTACAACAATTATTATAGAGACGAGAATCATTACAAAGTTTTCAAAAACAAAGGAGTTTTCAAAATATTTTCAAACTTACACCCATCACAAAACACATTTTCAAACAAAGCAATTTCAAAAGTGATCTAGCAAGAAACTAAGAGCCCAAAGATAACTATGGATGAAAAGGGTTCTAACACCTTCCCTTTTCATAACCTACCCCCCGAACTCAAGAAAACATCTCAAAGGTCTTTCCTGTTCTTTTCACCCTTTCCTTTATTGGATAAAAGAAAAGTCAATGGCGACTCTTGCTATCCGCAATAATTGCAATAAAACGCTGTTGTACCCCAAAATTTGCCCTCCCATATTCTTCAAGATTTGCCAAAATCAAAGCTTCAAAATCTCCCCAATGGTTGCACAGTTCAAGGGCCTCCTAACAGTCAAAATTAGGGTTTTGGTTCTGACAAAGTAAATGAAGTTTCCAAGGGTCCAATCAAGTCCCACATGCCTATAAACATGGTCAAGCATCCTCATACCAAGTTTCAAGACTCACAGCACAAAATTGCACAGTCAAAAACCCTAATTGCACTACAGTCAACTGTAGGGGCAAAATGGTCATTTGATAGTCAAAAGTCCAAATTTTTGGTCAACATCCCATTTTGAAGCCACAAACATCATTTGATCAATGCTTGATCATGATTCTCAAAGCTTGGCTCAAAAATCATCAAGATGCAAAAGTTTCCATATTTGGACAATTGAAAAAGTCAACTGTAAATTGACCAGCGCATAACTTCCACATCGTTTATCAGAAAAATTCCATCCAAAGCTCATTTTGAAGATAAAGACATTTACTACAACTCCTATTCACACTTCAAGTCCAAGAAATGCTCTCACAAAAAGTTATCAATTTCAACATTATAGGTCATTTTCAAAAGTCAACAAAAAGGGACTTTAAGTCAAAGGCCATAACTTGAGATTGGTAAATCAAAATGATATGGGACCAAAGGCATTGGTTAGAGGACTCAAAGACCTTTCCAAAATGTCAAAGAACATGAGCAAAGCTTAAAAAGTGAGCAAGTTATGCCTTGTGGAAGTTGGGAAAATTTTGGATATTTTTAAAAGTCAACATTGCTTCAAATGACCTAAAAATGCTAATGGGCCTCTTTTTCTTCCACAATTCATTATCCAAAGCATGTGCACGACCATTTGGCCCAAAGGGAAGTTTTTTATCATTTTTATTTATTTATTTGGATTTTTAATCATTAATAATTCATTTAATTAAAATAAATAAGTGAAAAATACTAAACCTAATTTTCTAAATCTTTTTGTGCATAGAATAGGATCAATATTTCGTGTACAATCAAATATGGAAGGAATTATGGTGATTGGATATGATTGAGACCAAATATGCTTGAAAAAGATTGGAAAAATTATGGCTTGAAAATCAAATATCCTTTTCATCAATTCATGGATTTTCTGATCAAATTCTTTGACCTAATCACTCACACATACATATATAGTGCAACCCTAATGCATAAGAACTCCCAGCTGCGCCATACACAGAAAACCACACTTGAGTTTTTTGCTTAAAAATTGAAAACTGAAAACAAGGTTACAGGTCGATTCAAGCAACAAGACTTGTTCCATCACCTTCCTGAGGCTTCAAGGAAGGTTTTCAAATCAAAACCAACCATTCTAACACCAAGAAACGTGAGATTGATGGTGACCTGTACAGAAAATTTCTTGCATTCTTATATCATGAATCATACGTTTTTAACAATTTTTGACATTTGATTTATGTTCATTATTCAATTCTAAAGCTGACTGTGTGGTTTGATTTTGTTTTCGTGCCCCATTGAAGGATTCACCATTAAAGATATTTAGGGTTACCAAGCTTTCGATTTGGGCATTTCCAAGTGCTGTAAAATTAGAGGATCACAATACCATGGTTAAAACTAGCAGGCTTGGACGATTTAGAAACGACCCTCGCGCCTAATTTATGTGGCCGGACGGCCTAATCGTTATTTTCAGATATGGCATATTTTGGGGGGGTTTAAAACCCCCGCTAACCATTTTCTATTTTCAGGAAATAAACAAGCCAAGGAAGAAGAAGGGTATGTGGCCAGCGCTGGTTGGTTCGTTCAAATTTTCGCGCGGAAAAGAAAGCATTAACGTTGTTTATTTTATTATGTTTATTGATTGTATAAAATACAAAGAAGTAAAGCAGCGCGTTTGGCAAGGCATAGCATTGGTATTCATCAAGACCTGGGTTCGAGCCCCAGGTCCACACCCCTTTCATATTATTTTTCATTTAACGCTTATATGCAGCTTCAACGCTAAAGCACACCATGCATCCACGTTATCAAGCCGTCCACGCGTCCCACTGCACTCAATCATACCAATCCAAGGGACTAGATTTGAAGAACATGGTAAACTGCAGTCAAAGATGCCACATGCTAGCGCCAGAGTCAATGAGGCCAAAGGCTTATTGGGCCCAAATTGCTAAGCAAAAACCTCCTATCTGGGGACAGAACCCCCCTAGGTTTGCAAATTTCTCTTTATATTTTTTTTCATTTTTATTTTGATCCAATTATTATTTTTAATATGTTCTTTAATTTAAATATTTTCATAAAAAAACATAAAAACAATAAAAATCAGAAAAAGACAAAATTAAATATAGTGTTATTAAATTAATATTTTTGTAAATAAAACCTTTATTAATTAATTAGTTTTAATCTAGGATAAATCTTAATGTTTTTTAATAAAACCTAAAATTGGTAGAATTAGGGTTTCAAGCATTTTTCATCCTTTTTGATTTTACTATATTAATTATTAATTCTTAATTAGCTATTTTATAAATCAAGTTGCAATTAATTAATTAGGCTTAATTTTAGATAATTGTCATATTTTCTTAATAAACTAAAAAACAATTAGAATTAGGGTTGACATTTTAATTTCAATTAATCTTTCTCATAAAATACAAAAATGCAAAAAAATAATTTCTTTTTCTTTTTAATTTAATTAATTTAACAATGTAATTTAATCTCGTTAAAAGGGTCCAACGCCCTCGTTTCTAACTTTAATCCAATTTGCGCACTTTACTTATTTCTTGTAATTATTTGTGTAATTCTCCCAAAACCGTGTAATACTTATCTTTCTCACTTTTACTTTAATTCTTTATTTTTCTGTCAAATCGGGTCCTGGATTTTAATTTGGCGATGTGGACCCGCGCCTTTTGTAATAGTTTAGAACTTTACCTTTCTCGCACTTTTTAAACTGTTAAATAAATACATGCAAGAATGAATGACAATAAATGAAAACAAACGCGTAGATCACCTATACCATGACAAGACAAAATAACTGAACATGACACACAAATCACACACCGCCCCTAGGGTACGCCTCACTGTTGCCTTGCCTCGAAAGGTGATCGTCGAGTAGAGGATGTTTTAGTAAGTCCTCATGATCCGGGAACCTGGCATGAGGGTAGCTTCTAAGGTATCTTCCTATTACTCCGGTGATCACACTGTTGCCTTGTCCCTCGAAACGTGGTCGCCGACTATAGGACGTCTTAGTGAGTCCTTATGTTCCATTGATCTAGTTGCCTCAAAACGGTTGCCTCGGAATAGTTGCCTCGGAATAAAAGATCAATGGCATAAGGGTAGCTCCTAAGGTATCTTACCTTCGCTCGGTGACCACATTGTCCCAAAACTCGAATTGACCCGAACACCTCCAACGGTGGTGCTACCTACCTCTCAATGGTGGGATGGCACTACTTTAAAGGACATCTACACAGACGAATTCCTTAGGGTAGGTAGACGACTCTAGATACTTGCTCTAAATCTCAAAACAAATCAAAAATACTTTTCACACCGACACCTTTTCAAAAAGCTTTCGAAAGCAATTTTTCAAACACTCTTGAGGACCGATACAAGAGTCGAACTGGAATTTTCAAAGAAACTTTTTTTAAAACCCACATTGAAAAGAAAACGAACCATTTTTGAAAACACAAATGAGCAAGTATCTAAGAGCCCATGGATAACCATGGATAGAAAGGGTGCTAATACCTTCCCTTTCTATAACCTACCTCCTGAACCGAGAGCAATCTCTATAAGGAATTTTTCTGTGCTTTTGTCCTTTCCATTTGGAGAAAATAAAAGACGGTGGCGACTCTTACTTCTGCGACATTTCGCGAACTAGCGTTAAACAGTCAGTTCCAGATCCACCGATCACAGAACTGGCGACTCTGCTGGGGATTTAACTTAAAGTGAGGTGTACCTTAGGACTAAGATCACTGTGTTTTCAATTGTATTGACTTGCTTGCTTTAAATTGTGGGACTGTCTTGGGAGTTTCTATAGATCCTAACCCGGATCTGGGGGATACCTTCTTAGAAAGTAGCAACAAGGCTGTGAGGGAACTGTGTGGGGTATACCGACATGGTTGAAACAGTCTGCTACGTTGATGTGGCACTTTGGTGTGTACCGGTAACCCTTGAGTTCAGTCAAGGAGAGTACGGGGCCTCCGCGTGGTGTCGTGAAGCATCAACAGACCTTAGGAACCTTAATTGAACTATCTTGGCCTCTTTAGGGTAGTGAGATAACTGACTTTGGTGCAGTCCGAGGTTGGTTGATACTCGATACTACACTCAATTGAGGGTTGCTTTCCTGGAATATTTCGGTCGCCAGTTCAGTGGCTAAATCGAAACGATGAACAATGAAAGCAATCCCGTGATATTGGGACCCTTAGAACCCGGTTACTTCTAATAGGACAGGTTGAGCCCACCAACTTCAAGAGGGTAATACCTAGACCTCATGCTGGCCTAAACTCTAAGGGCTTCTCTTGTGTGACTTGTGTGCCTTCGTACTTGACTACTTGCATGCTTGTTATCTGACACATGAACTACTTGCAGGTTTTGTTTATAGTCCTTAATTGGGACTCATAACAGGGTTTACTAAGTTTCTTGCAGGTTTTGTTTATAGTCCTTAATTGGGATTCATAACAAGAGTGTACTAAGTTTCTTGCAGGTTTTGTTTATAGTCCTTAATTAGGACTCATAACAGGTTTTACTTGAGTTTCTTGTAGGTTTTGGCTTGCAGTCCTTAATTGGGACTCATAACAGGGTTTACCTACATTACCCCCATGCATAACATAACATCATACCATTGCATACATCCTAACCCATTTCAAGGATCTCAAGGGCTTGTGATGCAGGTCATGATAAATCAAACATCTAGCAAGGGGCAAAGAGGATTTATCTTCCTCTAGCCAAGGTTGTCAGAGGCTATGACCCACTTGATATGGTGAGCTTTGACACTTGAAGAAGATTCCCCTAGCCAAGGTTGTCAGAGGCTATGACCCACTGGATATGGTGAGCCTTTGACCCTTTGAAGAAGGACTCCCAATAATATGCAGTTCCTTCAATCAAGCTACCGGGTCCAAATTCTAACAATTTTCTCGTTTACCCCGCGAGATCCTTGAAAACATTGCATGCATACATACAGGTACCCTTTTGACAGGTCACTTACCATCTCCGCTGTTTATTTCAGCAATGGCTTCCCAACAAGATAACCAGGACCTTCTGGCTCAAGAGACTCGGTTCGAGGAAATCCTCCTGAATCTATCCAAGGGGCAGGAGGAGCTGAGAGCACTTCTTATGGAGACTTTGGTCAGGAACAACGCTGGGGACGAACGGCTGAAACATCTGCAAGCTGAAGTGGATGCAATGAGAGCCCAGATGCTGGGGCAGGTGACTATCATACAAGACCTAGCTCAAAGACAAGATGAGCTCGAGGTTCTCATCAACCAACTGCTTCGGAGTAACCAACTGGGGCAAATGTCTAAGAGTAAAGAGCCAGTCACCATTCAACCATCTTTGAGGCAAGGAGATAAGGGGAGATCTCCTCAAAGGACTCCAGTGTCACAAATTCAGCATCAACCTCACCAGCTTCAGCCAAGCAAGCCCAGGAGGCAATTCACCCCGCTTAACATATCGTTGTTTCAAGCTTTACAACGCCTGTTGAGATTGAATTTGATCACATTAAGGGATCATCCCCAGAACCCCAACACAGCACATCCTACTTATGATCCCAACAAAAGGTGTGCCTACCATTCTGCCTGTCCAGGACATGATACAAATGAGTGCTGGGCTCTGAAGAACAAGATCCAGGACCTAATTGATGAAGGGGCATTGGAGTTCACACAAGATGGTCAGGCTGAATTTTTCTACCATCCCTCCAAGGCTCACCATTTGAAGTAACAAGCCCTGAGATGAAAAGACTTTTGTCCATTAGGATTTTCAAGTTGTAATTTTCTTTTGTTCAAACATTTGCTCATGTTAAACGTTGTTATTTCATTAATGCATCGCATATGTCTGTTTTGAAGCAATATATTCATATTCACTATATGCAAATTATTTTCATATTTTTTCTGATGATCAACTCTCGATTAATAATTCTAAAGCCTCTTGAGGGAGGATGACGAAAACGATACCATAATCTACAGTATGCTTTTGAACAGACCCCGCTGATGAGGTACAGACATTGTTTCAATCCCTAAACACTGGAGTTATAAGGATGATAATCCCTCGTCAACCCCTCTGAGCCAAAGAAGTAGGAGTTTTTCTTTTCGAAAATTAAAACCCTTAAGCATAACCTGGGGCAGGGTAGTTCTCTCAGTTGATCCAAGTGCTTAACAAATGGAACCAAAGCGGTCCTTACAAAATAAACAAAAGACAGTGATGGTTTCGAATAATCATAAGGACAGGCAGTCATTATATCTCAGAAACAAAAGCCCAATAAGTCAAAACCTATGAAGGAGACTTACAAAACTGGGGCATCCCACTGACTGTAATTCCAAAAAAGGAAACAGTTTAGGCAAAAAAGGAAAGGGATAACAAAAAATTAGAAAAGAAAGAGGTCTTACAAACCCTCAACAAAAAAGGAAGGACTGCCTATTCAAAATAAGTTATCAATATCCGAATCATCACCGAAAAATCAGAGCAAAGACTCAAACAAGGTCTAACGTATGATCAACTGAGTTTAGGTTTGAAGAACATCACGAAGAGCGGGTGGGTACAAATAATTTGAGCCTTTATCCTTTGTTTCTTAAACCATGAACCAGGCCACGTTATAACCCTCAAAAGTCCTAGCTGAAGCATGGGTTAGTTCGAAAGCATACTGTTACGAAAGGTATCCTGACTCCTTAAGGCCTACGGTAAATACGGAGTTGACATCATGTTTTACAAACATTCACTTGTTTTATGAAAAAGAATGCATTTTCAAAATCTTCAAGACAGACATAAGCTTTGCATTTTTAACATAACTTTGTTTGCATATGACTTTTTGTTTGAACAGCAGGAAAATTCGCATGACGAGAGTCTAATGAACAAGAGTATCTCCAATCAAGGGGCATGGCATGATTATTGTCCATCATCTGGGGCAATCAAGTCAAGATTCGGAGAATCTCTCAAAGACCAAATAGCCTGGGGCAAATCTCCGTTTGGGTCACTTGGGGCACTCCGACAACGAATCTGGCCTGGTCAAACACCTTCTGGTAGCATGACAAAACACTTCTAACAGGGGCAACTCCCTACATTCTGAGAGCGTGGATATAGTCGAAAAGAAAATACGCGTAATCAAAGACCCGCTAGGTTGACATACCTAGGCAAAAATTAGGGCTTCCCGGTGAACCAAAAGGGTTCGGGCAAAAATAAGGGATGAAATGAAAAAAACTGTACACCCGGCAAGTCGAAAACCTGAAAAGGCGGCTTGGGCAAAAATGGGTATCCTGGTGGACTGAAAACCCGAAAGGGCGGTCCAGGCAAAAGTTAGGGATCAAAACGTACGACTATGTCCTATCATCTTGTCACTTGCCTACCAGAAGAAGGTTTGTCCATCAACAACTATCAGCACCTCACAGGTCTTCCTCCACCATCTCAGAAACAGGGGCAATAAAGAGTTGTCTGAGCGATCTAATTGTTCTGTCCACCAAGGTACCAAGGCAGGTTCAGCTGAAGAACACAACCAATATATCTTAATTCCCCAGAGAGTGAGTCAGCAAGTCAATACACTCTCCTCGAGCAAAGTTACAATCAATCTTAAGGAAGTTGGGTATTCTCCCGCAGATCTCAACATTCCCCAACAGTATATACATATTCTTAACAAGCATCCCCGGTAGTCTTGGTCTAAAGATTGTTCCCCGGCGGTATATCAAATACTCAAAGGAGTCATTTCCCCGATTCAATTCAAAACTTCCCCAGGAGAGTCCAATCTAATTCCCCAAGAAGTTGGAATCCATCTCCCCAGGCAGTAAGCTTATCCCCAGTAGATTCTGGAAGCTTATCTTCGCAAAGCACGAACGCGTCGCCCGTCTTTATTCGAAGAGTTATTTCCTTACCAGGGTATAACTGGGTTATCCTCAGCCAAAAGCCATGGAAAGAGCGTCCTCGACGAAGTCTTCTTATCCCCAGCGAAGTCTATCAACACTTCCAACACAACAAGAGTGCCCCCCAGCAAGTTATTATCAACATTTCAACAAAGTATCTCTCTACCCACAGAGTATTGCTTCCCAGCAAGATCGTTAGAGTACTTTTCTCCCTGCAGAGTAATCCATTCGCCAAGCTTATTCCCCAACGGAGTTATCTTCTCCTACCGGTATTCTTGCAACTATCATCCCCAGCGGAAGCAAAATCTATTCTTCAACGTCAGCCCAGGAGTGACTTTCTGGCACCCGTCAAGGATTTACTTTCCTAGACGAAAAACATACATTCGTAAACATCGCATACATCATTATAGCATGCATGTACGCATCATATCTTAAAAATCTCATTAATGTTGAGAACATCATTGCTTGATCCATAATTATGCCTTGCATATGACTGACCTTTACCTTTCAGGAAAAGATTCAGTTAAGTTCTCAGCTATTTCAAGACCTAGACCGGTTCAGTTAAATCGACTCCAAAGATTTCTCTGTTTCTTATCCAGTCAAAGGCCTTCTCTGGTTCAGTCAGATCGACCCTAAGATCTCCCTGTCTCTTATCCAGTTGAAGACATTTCAAGACCTAGACCGGTTCAGTTAATCGACCCTAAGATTCTCTGTTTCTTATCCAGTCCAAGGCCTTCTCTAGTCCGGTTAAATCGACCCCAAACAGATTTTCCTGATAAAGACTTAGTAGAAGATATCCAAGATTCTCTCAATGATTGCTATTGAGGTTGTAGTCGCTTATGGTTCTCTCCCCGATCCTGCGGAGGTGGTAATCCCAAGATTCGTTCAGCGTCACTGTTGAAGTTGAAGTCGCCCAAGATTCTCTCAATGATTGCTATTGAGGTTGTAGTCGCTTATGGTTCTCTCCCCGATCCTGCGGAGGTGATAATCCCAAGATTCGCTCAGCGTCACTGTTGAAGTCGAAGTCGCCCAAGATTCTCTCAATGATTGCTATTGAGGTTGTAGTCGCTTATGGTTCTCTCCCCGATCCTGCGGAGGTGGTAATCCCAAGACTCGCTCAGCGTCACTGTTGAAGTTGAAGTCGCCCAAGATTCTCTCAATGATTGCTATTGAGGTTGTAGTCGCTTATGGTTCTCTCCCCGATCCTGCGGAGGTGGTAATCCCAAGATTCGCTCAGCGTCACTATTGAAGTCGAAGTCGCCCAAGATTCTCTCAATGATTGCTATTGAGGTTGTAGTCGCTTATGGTTCTCTCCCCGATCCTGCGGAGGTGGTAATCCCAAGACTCGCTCAGCGTCACTGTTGAAGTCGAAGTCGCCCAAGATTCTCTCAATGATTGCTATTGAGGTTGTAGTCGCTTATGGTTCTCTCCCCGATCCTGCGGAGGTGGTAATCCCAAGATTCGCTCAGCGTCACTGTTGAAGTCGAAGTTATCCAAGATTCTCTCAATGATTGCTATTGAGGTTGTAGTCGCTTATGGTTCTCTCCCTGATCCTGCGGAGGTGGTAATCCCAAGATTCGCTCAGCGTCACTGTTGAAGTCGAAGTCGCCCAAGATTCTCCCAATGATTGCTATTGAGGTTGTAGTCGCTTATGGTTCTCTCCCCGATCCTGCGGAGGTGGTAATCCCAAGATTCGCTTAGCGTCACTGTTGAAGTCGAAGTTATCCAAGATTCTCTCAATGATTGCTATTGAGGTTGTAGTCGCTTATGGTTCTCTCCCCGATCCTGCGGAGGTGGTAATCCCAAGATTCGCTCAGCATCACTGTTGAAGTTGAAGTCGCCCAAGATTCTCTCAATGATTGCTATTGAGGTTGTAGTCGCTTATGGTTCTCTCCCCGATCCTGCGGAGGTGGTAATCCCAAGATTCGCTCAGCGTCACTGTTGAAGTCGAAGTCGCCCAAGATTCTCTCAATGATTGCTATTGAGGTTGTAGTCGCTTATGGTTCTCTTCCCGATCCTGCGGAGGTGGTAATCCCAAGACTCGCTCAGCGTCACTGTTGAAGTCGAAGTCGCCCAAGATTCTCTCAATGATTGCTATTGAGGTTGTAGTCGCTTATGGTTCTCTCCCCGATCCTGCGGAGGTGGTAATCCCAAGACTCGCTCAGCGTCACTGTTGAAGTCGAAGTCGCCCAAGATTCTCTCAATGATTGCTATTGAGGTTGTAGTCGCTTATGGTTCTCTCCCCGATCCTACGGAGGTGGTAATCCCAAGATTCGCTCAGCGTCACTGTTGAAGTCGAAGTTATCCAAGATTCTCTCAATGATTGCTATTGAGGTTGTAGTCGCTTATGGTTCTCTCCCCGATCCTGCGGAGGTGGTAATCCCAAGATTCGCTCAGCGTAACTGTTGAAGTCGAAGTTATCCAAGATTCTCTCAATTATTGCTATTGAGGTTGTAGTCGCTTATGGTTCTCTCCCCGATCCTACGGAGGTGGTAATCCCAAGATTCGCTCAGCGTCACTGTTGAAGTCGAAGTTATCCAAGATTCTCTCAATGATTGCTATTGAGGTTGTAGTCACTAATGGTTCTCTCCCCGATCCTGCGGAGGTGGTAATCCCAAGATTCGCTCAGCGTCACTGTTGAAGTTGAAGTCGCCCAAGATTCTCTCAATGATTGCTATTGAGGTTGTAGTCGCTTATGGTTCTCTCCCCGATCCTGCGGAGGTGGTAATCCCAAGATTCGCTCAGTGTCACTGTTGAAGTCGAAGTCGCCCAAGATTCTCTCAATGATTGCTATTTAGGTTGTAGTCGCTTATGGTTCTCTCCCCGATCCTGCGGAGGTGGTAATCCGAAGACTCGCTCAGCGTCACTGTTGAAGTCGAAGTCGCCCAAGATTCTCTCAATGATTGCTATTGAGGTTGTAGTCGCTTATGGTTCTCTCCCCGATCCTGCGGAGGTGGTAATCCCAAGATTCGCTCAGCGTCACTGTTGAAGTCGAAGTTATCCAAGATTCTCTCAATGATTGCTATTGAGGTTGTAGTCGCTTATGGTTCTCTCCCCGATCCTGCGGAGGTGGTAATCCCAAGATTCGCTCAGCGTCACTGTTGAAGTCGAAGTCGCCCAAGATTTTCTCAATGATTGCTATTGAGGTTGTAGTCGCTTATGGTTCTCTCCCCGATCCTGCGGAGGTAGTAATCCCAAGATTCGCTCAACGATTGCTGTTGAAGTTGAAGTTATCCAAGATTCTCTCAATGATTGCTATTGAGGTTGTAGTCGCCTATGGTTCTCTCCCCGATCCTGCGGAGATAGTAATAATCCCAAGATTTTCTCAACGATTGCTGTTGAGGTTAAAGTCATCCAAGGTTCTCTCACCGTTCCTGTTGAGGTAGTAACCATCCCTGGTTCATTCATCACCGTTTGAAGCTCCAGATCCAGCTCCTGTAACCAGTCAGGACACATCTATACAAAGCATCTGAAGACCAGCTCCTGCAACATGTCAGGTACTCATCTTTCTTTTGCAGGTACGCAGGTTCTCGCTAAGGGATCTCTTATGCGATCAACATCCAGATGGCATCTATAAGCCCATCCACTATCCATCAATCTCCAAATGGCATCTATAAGCCCATTCCATCATCACACTGCTACTATGTGAGCGCAAATTTCTGGGCACTCTAGTGTTCAATCATCTTCCACCTTCGGATTACGAAAGGCACGTCAGCCAATCTGCATCCTCAGGTTTAAGAAGATTGAACAGGGGCAACTGTTGTACCCCAAAATTTTCCCTCCCATATTCTTCAAGATTTGCCAAAATCAAAGCTTCAAAATCTCCCCAAGGGTTGCACAGTTCAAGGGCCTCCTAACAGTCAAAATTAGGGTTTTGGTTCTGACAAAGTAAATGAAGTTTCCAAGGGTCCAATCAAGTCCCACATGCCTATAAACATGGTCAAGCATCCTCATACCAAGTTTCAAGACTCACAGCACAAAATTGCACAGTCAAAAACCCTAATTGCACTACAGTCAACTGTAGGGGCAAAATGGTCATTTGACAGTCAAAAGTCCAAATTTTTGGTCAACATCCCATTTTGAAGCCACAAACATCATTTGATCAATGCTTGGTCATGATTCTCAAAGCTTAGCTCAAAAATCATCAAGATGCAAAAGTTTCCATATTTGGACAGTTGAAAAAGTCAATTGTAAATTGACCAGGGCATAACTTCCACATGGATTATCATAAAAATTCCATCCAAAGCTAATTTTGAAGATAAAGACATTTCCTACAACTCCTCTTCACACTTCAAGTCCAAGAAATGCTCTCACAAAAAGTTATCAATTTCAACATTATAGGTCATTTTCAAAAGTCAACAAAAAGGGACTTTAAGTCAAAGGCCATAACTTGAGATTGGTAAATCAAAATGACATGGGACAAAAGGCATTGGTTAGAGGACTCAAAGAACTTTCCAAAATGTCCAAGAACATGAGCAAAGCTTAAAAATTGAGCAAGTTATGCCTTGTGGAAGTTGGGAAATTTTTGGATATTTTGAAAAGTCAACATTGCTTCAAATGACCTAAAAATGCTAATGGGCCTCTTTTTCTTCCACAATTCATTATCCAAAGCATGTGCACGACCATTTGGCCCAAAGGGAAGTTTTTTTTATCATTTTTATTTATTTATTTGGATTTTTAATCATTAATAATTCATTTAATTAAAATAAATAAGTGAAAAATACTAAACCTAATTTTCTAAATCTTTTTGTGCATAGAATAGGATCAATATTTCGTGTACAATCAAATATGGAAGGAATTATGGTGATTGGATATGATTGAGACCAAATATGCTTGAAAAAGATTGGAAAAATTATAGCTTGAAAATCAAATATCCTTTTCATCAATTCATGGATTTTCTGATCAAATTCTTTGACCTAATCACTCACACATACATATATAGTGCAACCCTAATGCATAAGAACTCCCAGCTGCGCCATACACAGAAAACCACACTTGAGTTTTTTTCTTAAAAATTGAAAACTGAAAACAAGGTTACAGGTCGATTCAAGCAAAAAGACTTGTTCCATCACCTTCCTGAGGCTTCAAGGAAGGTTTTCAAATCAAAACCAACCATTCTAACACCAAGAAACGTGAGATTGATGGTGACCTGTACAGAAAATTTCTTGTATTCTTATATCATGAATCATACGTTTTTAACAATTTTTGACATTTGATTTATGTTCATTATTCAATTCTAAAGCTGACTGTGTGGTTTAATTTTGTTTTCGTGCCCCATTGAAGGATTCACCATTAAAGATATTTAGGGTTACCAAGCTTTCGATTTGGGCATTTCCAAGTGCTGTAAAATTAGAGGATCACAATACCATGGTTAAAACTAGCAGGCTTGGACGATTTAGAAACGACCCTCGCGCCTAATTTATGTGGCCGGACGGCCTAATCATTATTTTCAGATATGGCATATTTTGGGGGGGTTTAAAACCCCCGCTAACCATTTTCTATTTTCAGGAAATAAACAAGCCAAGGAAGAAGAAGGGTATGTGGCCAGCGCTGGATGGTTTGTTCAAATTTTCGCGCGGAAAAGAAAGCATTAACGTTGTTTATTTTATTATGTTTATTGATTGTATAAAATACAAAGAAGTAAAGCAGCGCGTTTGGCAAGGCATAGCATTGGTATTCATCAAGACCTGGGTTCGAGCCCCAGGTCCACACCCCTTTCATATTATTTTTCATTTAACGCTTATATGCAGCTTCAACGCTAAAGCACACCATGCATCCACGTTATCAAGCCGTCCACGCGTCCCACTGCACTCAATCATACCAATCCAAGGGACTAGATTTGAAGAACATGGTAAACTGCAGTCAAAGATGCCACATGCTAGCGCCAGAGTCAATGAGGCCAAAGGCTTATTGGGCCCAAATTGCTAAGCAAAAACCTCCTATCTGGGGACAGAACCCCCCTAGGTTTGCAAATTTCTCTTTATATTTTTTTTCATTTTTATTTTGATCCAATTATTATTTTTAATATGTTCTTTAATTTAAATATTTTCATAAAAAAACATAAAAACAATAAAAATCAGAAAAAGACAAAATTAAATATAGTGTTATTAAATTAATATTTTTGTAAATAAAACCTTTATTAATTAATTAGTTTTAATCTAGGATAAATCTTAATGTTTTTTAATAAAACCTAAAATTGGTAGAATTAGGGTTTCAAGCATTTTTAATCCTTTTTTATTTTACTATATTAATTATTAATTCTTAATTAGCTATTTTATAAATCAAGTTGCAATTAATTAATTAGGCTTAACTTTAGATAATTGTCATATTTTCTTAATAAACTAAAAAACAATTAGAATTAGGGTTGACATTTTAATTTCAATTAATCTTTCTCATAAAATACAAAAATGCAAAAAAATAATTTCTTTTTCTTTTTAATTTAATTAATTTAACAATGTAATTTAATCTCGTTAAAAGGGTCCAACGCCCTCGTTTCTAACTTTAATCCAATTTGCGCACTTTACTTATTTCTTGTAATTATTTGTGTAATTCTCCCAAAGCCGTGTAATACTTATCTTTCGCACTTTTACTTTAATTCATTATTTTTCTGTCAAATCGGGTCCTGGATTTTAATTTGGCGATGTGGACCCGCGCCTTTTGTAATAGTTTAGAACTTTACCTTTCTCGCACTTTTTAAACTGTTAAATAAATGCATGCAAGAATGAATGACAATAAATGAAAACAAACGCGTAGATCACCTATACCACGACAAGAAAAAATAACTGAACATGACACACAAATCACACACCACCCCTAGGGTACGCCTCACTGTTGCCTTGCCTCGAAAGGTGATCGTCGAGTAGAGGATGTTTTAGTAAGTCCTCATGATCCGGGAACCTGGCATGAGGGTAGCTTCTAAGGTATCTTCCTATTACTCTGGTGATCACACTGTTGCCTTGTCCCTCGAAACGTGGTCGCCGACTATAGGACGTCTTAGTGAGTCCTTATGTTCCATTGATCTAGTTGCCTCAAAACGGTTGCCTCGGAACAAGTTGCCTCGGAATAGTTGCCTCGGAATAAAAGATCAATGGCATAAGGGTAGCTCCTAAGGTATCTTACCTTCGCTCGGTGACCACATTGTCCCAAAACTCGAATTGACCCGAACACCTCCAACGGTGGTGCTACCTACCTCTCAATGGTGGGATGGCACTACTTTAAAGGACATCTACACAGAAGAATTCCTTAGGGTAGGTAGACGACTCTAGATACTTGCTCTAAATCTCAAAACAAATCAAAAATACTTTTCACACCGACACCTTTTCAAAAAGCTTTCGAAAGCAATTTTTCAAACACTCTTGAGGACCGATACAAGAGTCGAACTGGAATTTTCAAAGAAACTTTTTTTAAAACCCACATTGAAAAGCAAACGAACCATTTTTGAAAACACAAATGAGCAAGTATCTAAGAGCCCATGGATAACCATGGATAGAAAGGGTGCTAACACCTTCCCTTTCTATAACCTACCTCCCGAACCGAGAGCAATCTCTATAAGGAATTTTTCTGTGCTTTTGTCCTTTCCATTTGGAGAAAATAAAAGACGGTGGCGACTCTTGCTTCTGCGACATTTCGCGAACCAGCGTTAAACAGTCAATTCCAGATCCACCAATCACAAACGCAAAACAACCAAGTCAGTTCGCTCACCGTATCACAGAACTGGCGACTCTGATGGGGAGATATATTAAAAGTGGGGTTACCTTAGAGCTAGATCAAATTTAATTGCTTTTATTGTTTGATTTGTTTGGTTTACATTTTGGGCTTTTGTTTGGGTTTGTTTTAATCCTCTACTCGGATCAGAGAACACCATTTGGTAATTAGCAATAGATTGTGGAAAATGTGTGGGGTATACCGACATGGTTGAAGTGATGGCTATGTTAGTGTGACACATTTTTTGGTACCGGTAGTCCTTGAGTTTAGTCAAGGAGAATACGGGGCCATTGTGTGGTGTTATGAATAACTGGCCTTAGAACCTTTAATTTAACAACTTGGCCATTAGGAAGTAGTGAGATAGCCGATTTCGATGTAGAGCTGAAGATTGGTTGATACTCGATACTACACTCATTGAGATTGGACTTTTGGGATATTTCAGCCATAAGAAAAGATTGATTATGCTGAGACAATGCCCAATGAAGAAAGATCAATGATATTGAAATTCCCTAGAACACGATTACTTTCTAGGACAAGTTGAGCCAAATAAACTTCAAGAGGGTACTTACCTATAAACTCCATGCAAGCCTAAACCTAAGGATTTGTTTGCTTTGTTTGTACATAACAACTTGTTTGCTTTTGCTTGTACATAACATCATGACATCATACTATAGCATTGTCAATAACCATTTCAAGGATCTCAAGGGCCTGTGATGCAGGGTCATGATAAACTGAGCATCTATCAAGGGGAAAGAGGATTTATTCTCCTCTAAGCAAACACCGTCAAAAACCAAAACGCGATAACTTAAGTCAAGGGCTATGACCCACTTGACATGGTGAGCTTGATTCTTATGGAAGGACATTCAACAATACGAAGTTCTTCAGTCAAAGTTGCGGTCAAAGTTCAGCGTCTAACATTTTCTTGTGTTTACCCCACGAGATCCTTGAAAACATTGCATCCACATACCATGCATCATATCATGACAGGTTTTCCCCGCACAAATTTCTCATCTGCTTACTGTTTATTTCTGTAGAGATGGCTCTAAAACAGACTATTATAGATCTTTAGGCCTAAAATGCTCAACTTCAAGAATTATTCCTGAACCTATCCAAGGGGAAATATAAGGTGAAAGCACTCTTCATTGAGAGCATGACCAAGAAGAATCTTGAAGACAACAATGATGACCAGTTTGAACAATTACAAACTGAAATGGCAACCATGAAAATCCAGATGATGGGACAGATGGTGGGTCAGATGGCTCTTATCCAAAACTTAGCTCGGGGACAAGAAGAGTTGAGAGCCCTCGTCAAAAAGCTTCATCAAGACGAATGCAACCATATGGGACAAATAGCTAAAATTGGGGATCGAGTCATTAATCAACCTCTGATGAGACAAGAAGTTTGTTTGGTCGAGAGAACACCCTTCAAAATGGCTACTATACCAAGAGTCCAACAACAATCTCTCCCACCACGACAAGGTGGTCAGCGTAAGCAAGGAAGACAATTTCCGAGATCAACATGTGCTTGACTCAAGCATTTCATCATATGTTGGAAGCCGAGCTGGTTACATTAAGGGAGCCTCCTCAAAAACCTAATACTTCTTATCCCCGCTACAAACACAATTAAAAGTGCGCATACCACTCCAACAGTCGGGGACACGACACTAACCACTGTTGGGCATTGAAGAATAAGTTTAAGACCTGACTGACGAAGGAGTGTTGGAGTTTACACAAGATGGTCAACTGGAGTACTTCTGTTACCTCTCAAAGACACACCGTCTGAAGCGAGAAGTTTAGACAAAGAAACTTTTGTTTATTCGAATTCTCAGTTGTAATTTCTTTGTTTGCATAAACATTTGTCCTTATGTCAGACTTTGGTTATTCTCATTAATGCATTGCATATGTTTGTCTTGAGTTAATCCATTCATTTTTACTAGACTGAAATTATGCTTTTACCTCTTTTTGTATGATATTCAACTCTCAACTACAAGTATAAAGCCTTTAGAGGGAGGATGACGAAAACAACACCATAATATTATACAATATGCTTTTGGAAAGACCTTGCTGATGATGTAATTGTGTTCTTTCAATCCCTAAACAGTGGAGTTATAAGGAAGATGATTCTTAGTCATCCCCTTTGAGCCAAAGAAGTAGGAGTTTTCTTTTTCACAAAAATTGAAACCTTTAATCTTAACCTGGGGCAGGGTAGTTTCTCAGTTAATTCAAAGGCGCGTTCAGTCACAAGCTATCACTTCAAAACGAAAATAGCCTTCTGAATCAAAGGGTGGTGTTGGTTCCCCAAAAAATATGCAGTTATTACCTCTTAAAAGAAAAGCTAACTAGGTCAAAACCTATGAAGGAGACTTAAGAAAAACTGGGACATCTCGCTGACTATAATCTCAAAACAGTCAGGCAAAAAATAGGGACAATAAATCAAAAAAAGAGTTCGCTAAAAATCCTATATAATAGAAAAATGTTGCAAAATGACTGCCTTCTCCAACAAACTTAACTTGTCCGAACCATCACCAAAATGTCATTCCAGACTCAATTGGAATTCAAAACACCCAATTAACTGAGTATAGGACTGGAGAACATCACAGAGAACGGGCGGGTACAAATAAACTTTGAGCCTTATCCTTTGTTTCTTAGAACCGTGAACCAGGCCACGTTACCACCCCTTAAAAGTCCTAATTGAAGCATGAGTTGGTTCGAAAGAATACTGTTATAAAAGGTATCCTGACTCTTCTAAGGATTACTGTAAATCCTGAGTTGAATTCACATTCTTACAAAACTCTTTTATTTGTTTAAACTACATTTTCAAAACTTCAAGACAAACATAAATTTTACATTGTTTGAATACCGCTATTTGCATATAGCTATTTGTTTGACAATAGAGAAATTCACACGACGAATATCCAATGAACGAAAATCCTCTCAAGAAACATAATCACTTCAAATGGAAAAACACTTCCAGTGACAAACTCTTCATAACCAAGGAGGCATGACATGTTATTGTCCAACTCATCAGTGGAAGTCAAGTCAAAATTCCAAGAAATCTCTCATAAAGTCTTGAATAGCCAGGGGCAGGTCTGCATCTAAATCACTTGGGCATGGAACATGAATTCCAACAAAGGGCCACGTACGACCAAGAACACATTTTCTAGAAGCTCTATGAACAGTGACAAATCCCCAAAGTCCCTTTCATAAGGTGATCCCCGGTGAAATCACCAGAGCTACCTCTATAAGGTTATCCCCACAGAATAATCTTCACAGATAAGGGTCAAAACCCTACAAGGCCAAATTCATGGATATCTCCATATAATTATCCCTACAAAGTTGGATTCATGCAATCCCCAGCCATAGTTTCAATCTCCAGAAGATCCTCTCCCCAACTGAGTTGGTCTTAAAAGGGAGCCTTATGGAATTCTTCCTAAAAAATATCCTCCCCAACAGTTCGTCAAATATCATCTTCAACAGGGTTTATTTCCCCAACAGACTAAAGATTCCCCAGCTTGAGTTTGCCTCTCAGACTATTACAAATCAAGGGACCGCAACCCCTAATCCCCAGTTGAAATCGCCAAAAGAGTCATTATTATCCCTGAAAGTGACTGTGAAGCTTGGGACATGACCAGATAATAGTTGACTCCATTCCTCTAAAGCAAGTTACTGCGAAGCCTAGACCAGACCAGATACCAATTAACCTCAATTATAAATTGCTGAAACCTGGACCCGACCAAATAACAGTTGATCTCAAGTTCAAATTGCTGAAGACTAGACACGACCGGATAACCGTAATTTCAATTTCAAGTGGCTGGAGCCTGGACCCAACCAGATAGTAACTTAACTTTTCCATCTACTGCAAAGCCTGGACCTGACCAGTTAACAGTTTGAGTTGCTGAAACCTGGACCCGACCAAATAATATTTTAACTTCTTCAAATCACTAACAAAAATCTTCTTCCCCAGTAGAGTTTTCCACTATTCCAAGTGAGTTGCTGTAAAGCTTGGAAGTCGACCAGATAACAGTTAACTTCTTTATCCCCAACAAGTTATTAGCTTCCATTCTCTCCAATCAAGAGATAACTCCCCAGTAGAGCAACTGACAACTAAAACTCATGAACTTTTCCCCCAAGCAGAAATCAACACTCTCCATAGAGTTTCCCTCAAGCATAATCAATGTTCCCCAACGAATTTCTTCTCAAAACAACAAAATAGGAATTCCCAACAGAAACATTCTAAACAAGGTTTGAATATGTGTATAATCTTCATCCCCAACAACATTCCCGGATTTAACTCCCCAAAACTCCCCAACACTTGTCAAGGATTTATTGTCTGAGGCAAATATGCACTTCAATAACATTTCACATTCATACATCATAACATATGCATACGAAATGCATATAGCATTCTCATTCATTTTGAAAGCATCATCATGTAATACATACATCATGCCCTTGCATGAAACTAACTTTATCTTTTCAGGCCGGTTCCCGAATAGGTAAATCTCGTCAACAACCTATCATCTGTCAAATACGATCCGCCAAAGATTCTCTTTCAGAAACAATTCAGATACAATCCAGAGACATGACATTCTAACACTTATTCAACACATCTTTCAAATACAGTTCAGATACGATCCAGATGCGGATGTCATTCTGACACTCATTCAACATATTTCTCAAATACAATCCAGATACGATCCATATATGAATGTCATTCTGAAACTCATTAAACACATTTCTCAAATACAGTTCAGATACGATCCAGATGTGGATGCCATTCTGACACTCAATCAGTACATCTTTCAAATATAGTTCAGATACGATCCAGATGCGGGTGTCATTCTGACACTTATTCAGTACATCTTTCAAGTACAATCTAGAATATGATCCAGATACGGATGTAATTCTGACACTCATTCAGTATATCTTTCAAATAGAGTTCATATAAGATCCAGATGTGGATGTCATTCTGACACTCATTCAATACATTTTTCAAATACAGTTCAGATACGAGTCAGATGCGATCCAATTATTTCTATTATTCTGATACTCATTCCACTACATCTTCTGACTCAGATTAAATCGGCGAAAGATTTACTCTGATACTTATCCTAGTAGCAGTCAGGTGTTTATTTTCCCTCAATTCAACAGCGCTACAAAAAACAACTGATCAGTTCATATATTGCATTCATACATTATTTTACAAACATCATAGCATATGCATACAAAATACATATAGCACAATTTCATTTATTTTTAGAAAATCATGCATCATGACATTGCATAAAACTAAAATCTTTACCTTTTCAGGAAAGATCAACAAACAAATATCATCATCAATTTTAAACAAGTTCCAGATTAATACCTGAAACAAGATAGGACAACTATCAGTGAACAACTGATTATAGATTAATACCTGAAACAAGATAGGACAACTATCTACATGAGCAGATTGAAGATTAACTCCCGAAACAAGACGGGGAAACTATCTTTATTTCTCTAAGGTCAAATATTAAATCCTGAAACAAGCCAGGGCAACTATCTCTACGACCAACAAAAAACAAGTTCCAGATTAATAACTGAAATAAGACAGGACAACTATCTGTGAACAACTGATTATAGATTAATACCTGAAACAAGACAGGACAACTATATACATGATTAGATTGAAGATTAACTCCCCAAACAGGACGGGGAAACTATCTTTCTTTCTTTTTGGTTAGGTAAAGATCAATTCCCGAAACATGACGGGGCGACTATCTTTATCACCAATGGTATTAACTCCTGAAACAGATTGGGTTTACCAATAAATTGATTGTAGATCAATTCCTGAAACAAGACGGGGCAACTATCTACATGACAAACACTTCCTTTAAGACATTTATTGTTTCAATGTAAATCGACTGAAGATTTATTCTGATACTTCTTCTAATTTCTACCAATAGTCACTCTAGATGGAATCTGTAAGCCCATCTTCGACAGACTCTTTATCACCTCCCAAAATGGCATCTTTAAGCCCATTCCCGACACAATTAACCACCACATCATCGAGTGCAAATTTCTGGGCACTCTAGTGTTCAATCATCTTGCACCTTCAAGTCACGAATGAAGGACTCTCCAATCTAACTCTTCAAGTTTAAGAAGATTGAACAGGGGAAGTTGTTATATCCCAAAATTTTCCCTCTCTTTTCTCAAGACATTTCTCACAAAGATTTTCAAAAGCTCAAGTTTGCACTAGTACAATTGGACTTTTAATGCCCCGTATAGTTTCCATGGATCATATTGGACTTTCAAGCATCAGGTCGAAGATGGAACTTTTGAATCCTCGAAAGGAGGAAGAGGAAACTATCGAAAGGGAAAAGCAGATAAAAAAGGTGTGCAGTTACAGACAACCAAGTCAAATTTAAAATATGGTTCAGGCTATTCGAACCACATGACTGATCGAAAGTAGTGGTTGGAAGATTTTTGACAAGTCGAAGAAGAGAAAGCTTTATTTGATCCCCAAGCTTCGACTAGGAAATGGATTCCTTCGAGCAACCTGCTTCAATCCACCTCCTTGCTTCGACTGGGCAATGGCTTCCTTTGAGCAACCTGCTTCGATCCACCTCTAAACCCTTCGACACACATAGTTTTGGCACTATAGATTACAAGTCTATCTTCCTGCTAGCTTTGATCCACAAGCTTTGATTGGGTAGTGGCTTCCTTCGAGCAACTTGCTTCGATCAACCTCTAAACCCTTCGAAACAAATAGTTTCTACACTATGAATTACAATTTGAGGTTTGGACATTTGAACTCTCGATCACTTAATCAAATGATGGGTACTGGTAGGAAAGCAATCCAGAAATTTTTTCGTTTCAAATATGCGAATGAGATCATCTTGTATACTCAAAGTGGTACATTCAGATGAATATGGTCCATTCGAAGAACATACATTTGGTGGAAAAAAATATTGTTTTGTCTGTTGATGAGTTTGGTCGAAGGTTGTGGATCTATGTGATCAAAATGAAAGGACGAAGTAAGTGGTAAAATCAGATGAATGTGGTCCATTTGAAGAACATACAATTGGTGGAATCAAATATTGTTTTGTATGTTAATGAGCTTGGTCAAAGGTTGTGGATCTATGTGATCAAAACCAAACTAGTGCCATGCTACAAAAAATGTTGTCCATATTACTGTTGAACAAAGTCCTATATGCTGCCAAGCCTAATCTTGAGTACTGTCCACATAACAACCTAAAACCATGTCAAAAGATAGTATGTTGTACTGCTATGAAACAACCATGCACCAAGCTGCCACAACACTCCAAAATCGCTGCAAAACAATCCTTCTATGCTGCTCCTAAACCAGTCCAAGCATGTATCATCTCAGTCCCATATTTGCACCAAATTAGCATATAAGGGCTTCACCTCAAAGGATATGAAAAAAGCATACCCAAACAGTTCAAATTTTATTTGTTTTTCCCCCCAAAACCCCAACAAGACTCTTCTATAAAGAAGTTGTTTCACAACACCCAAAGGGGGAATTTGGCAAGGAAAAAGGAGAAGAAAAAAAAGAGAGAGGAGAGAACACGAGGGTTGAAGCCTTAAAACACTCTTAAACCCAAAACTAAAAAAACACAATACCTCTGCTCTTTTCTTTCGAACCCAAGATCATTCAAGGCAGCAACTCAAGTTTGAAACACAAATTCCAGCTTCAAGGTAAGTCTTCTTGACTTTAAACCCTTTGTTTCAAGCATCATTCATGATTCATATTCCAAGATAACATGTAATAATCATTGACTTAGAAGCTACCCTTTTGTTTGTTTTCCTTTCTTGTCAATTATATGTTAAGAACTAACCTGTACAGACCATAAAACAATGTTGGAGTGAGAAATTACAGCATGGTTCGACACAAAGCCTTAGGCTTCGACACATACTGCTTTACAAGCCCAAACAGAAGGGAAAAGGGTGTGTGATTCGACACATAACATTATGCTTCGATTTGGAATTATAGGGTCGAAAGAAGGATATGTTTTGATCCCTATAAGTATGCTTCAACATATGCTTCGACACATGATGTCGAAAGATTTGTTTTTTTCTCTTTTTTTGCACTGTTTTTTTTTACATATTTCATATATTTGCTTCATAGCTATTCAATATGGTTTGTAATAGATAATTAGGTTTAATTTCTTACAATCCCCATTTGTACATTTGTATCCCCCATCCCCCAAATGATGTAGTAGCGTAAAGCATTTATTTTCCGCAATTTTATCGCTTTCATAAATGTTACTAATTAGGGTGTGTTTGGCAAGATAAAAAATCAACCTTAGGAAATCCTAATCCAAGACAATAAAATACATGAAAAATAAACACTTGCACACTTACACCTCTAGGGTTAACTCAACTTGTTGTCTTGAGAAAAATAGTCATGATTTGCATGTGAGCCATCTTAGCAAAAATAATCAAAATACAAGATCATAGTCACTCGATGACGCTACGAATGTTGTATTACAAATGATCTTAGTCCCTTAAGAGAAATGTTAAGATATCTCACAATATTTCCATTCATGACTATACGATGACCTACGCTTGTCCCTTCACATCCAACGACGGGGCTTCTTACCAAATCAATGGTAAGATAGAAACATCTAAAGGAGGAGGAAAAGAACAAAGTCCTTTTGAGTAGGTAGGACACTCGTAGTTGCTTGCTCGCAAACTAAAACTATTTCCACACTTACACTTTCAAAACATCTTCAAAAACAAAAATCTCTTTGAACTATTTTCAAAACCAACACATTGTATACATTCTTATAGAGACGAGAATCATTACGAAGTTTTCTGAAACAAAGGCGTTTTCAAAATATTTTCAAACTTACACCCATCACAAAACACATTTTCAAACAAAGCAATTTCAAAAGTGATCTAACAAGCAAGTAAGAGCCCATAGATAACTATGGATGAAAAGGGTGATAACAACTTCCCTTTTCATAACCTACCCCCCGAACTCAAGAAAACATCTCAAAGGTCTTTCCTGTTCTTTTCACCCTTTCCTTTATTGGATAAAAGAAAAGTCGACGGTGACTCTTTCTATCCGCAACAATTGCGATAAAATACAAAACAACCAGGTCAGTTATCCCACCGTATCATAGGTACCATCAAGGTGTTAGGCCATAGAGATGATTACCACAGGATTAATGCGATTGAAGATTGCTTGGATGAGATTGAGTCGGATGATGAATATGCTTCTATGGATGAATTCTTTTCCTCAAACGAAGATATGTTCTCCAATAATGATTTTTTGATGACCAAATATTCTGAATAAGGGGTGAACATAATTTTTCCTTGTTTCAATGATTCCACCCCTGTCGAGATTGAATACTGTAGCAATCCAGTTTTTGCTCCAGTAGTGATTTTCTTGCTGGGCCCTGTTACTTACGAATCAGACAAAGCCATACCGTACAAGTACAATGCTACAATTCTAGAGGATGATGTGGAAGTATCCATCCAGCCTTTGTCTAATGTCGATAATATTGCTGAAACCATTAGAGTGACCTGCAGTGGTCGTGTGTTTGCACCGATTATTCGAGGGAATGTTAGTGCCGATAAGATGGTTGCTGAAAGTGTTGAAGCTAAGAAAGGAGTAGGGGAGTCCAGTGGTGCTACTCTGGAAAAAGATGTGGATGATATATTGAAGATTATCAAATTGAGCGACTACAGGATAGTAGATCAATTGTTGCAGAATCCTTCAAAGATATCTATTCTGGCCTTGCTGATGAATTCTTCTTCCCACAGAGAATCCTTGATGAGGGTATTGGATCAAGCTTTTGTGTAAAGTGATATGTCGTTGGACCAATTAAGAAGTGTGGTAGAAAATATTACATCCTGTAATAACCTAAGTTTTTATGATGACGAATTGTCTGACGAAGGAAGGAATCACAATCTGGCTCTCCATATATCCATGAACTATAAGAACGATTCATTGTCAAATGTACTGATTGATAATGGGTTTTCCTTAAATGTCATACCGAGGAGCATGCTGATGAAGCTAACGTATCAAGGAGCTCCCATGTGCCCAAGTGGCACAATTATAAAAGCTTTCGATGGATCAAGTAAGTCTTTTATTGGGGAAGTGGATTTGCCTATTCACATAGGCCCACACTTGTTTCAAATTACTTTCCAAGTTATGGATATTGTGCTTGCTTACGGTTGTTTACTGGGACGACCATGGATACACGAGGCAGGGGCTATCACTTCAACTTTGCACCAAAAGTTGAAGTTTGTGCGTGAAGGAAAGGTGGTAATCATAAATGAAGAGAAAGCATTGTTATATCTCATTTATCCTCTTTCAGTGTTGTGGAGGCAAATGAACTTGTTGTTGGAACTCAGTTCCAAGCTTTATCCATTGATAATATAAGAGGAAATGAAAATTATATAGCTTCATACAAAGATGCTCAGCCAGTTGTGCATAATGGCCCTAGTAAAGTATGGGGAAATATTGTTGACCCGCCGGTGAACAAGAATATGGCTGGTTTGGGATTCTCTACGAAGAATGACAAAGGTGAGAACATGAAGCTGTAGACTACTTTAGGAAAGTATCAGGATATTTTCCGCAGTGGAGGTTACCTTCATCCAACTGTTTCCAGGATCAATACAAAGTATTCTCGTTCATGGATGGATTTTTCGGATATAATCAAATCAGAATGGCTCCTGAGGACATGGAAAAAACAATGTTTATCACACCCTAAGAAACATTCTGTTATAGAGTGATGCCCTACGGGTTGAAGAACGTTGGTGCAACGTACCCGAGGTCTATGACAACCTTATTCCATGATCTGATGCACAAGGAAATTGAGGTGTATGTTGATTATATGATTGCTAAACCCTGGACTGAAGAATGGCATGTAGAAAATTTGTTGAAATTGGTTTAGCGTTTGAGGAAGTATCGATTTTACTTGAATCCAAATAAATGCACCTTCGGTGTCCGATCAGGGAAATTGTTAGATTTCATTGTCATCCAAAAAGGAATTGAAGTTGACCCTGATAAAGTCAAAGCAATTCAAGAAATGCCTGCACCAAGGACTGAAAAGCAAGTTAGAGGCTTCCTTGGGAGATTGAATTACATTTCAAGATTCATTTTCCATATGACTGCAATGTGTGAACCGATCTTTAAGTTTTTAAAAAAAGATCAGGGTTGTATGTGGACAGATGATTTCCAAAGGGCATTCGAAAGTATTAAAGAGTCTCTGCTTGAACCTCCTATCTTGCTCCCTCCCGTTGAAGGAAGACCATTGGTCATGTATCTAACAGTGTTAGATAATTCTATGGGCTATATTTTGGGACAACAAGATGAAATAGGGGAGAAAGAATATGTCATTTATCATCTCATCAAGAAGTTTACTGACTGTGAGTCACGGTATTCTATGTTGGAAAAGAAATGTTGTGCTCTGGCCTGGGCAGAAAAGCGGTTGCGGCAATATATGTTGAATTATACTACTTGGTTGATTTCAAAAATGGATCCAATTAAGTATATCTTTGAAAAGCCTGCTCTTACTGGAAGAATTTCCTGCTGGTAGATGTTGTTGTCTGAATATGATATTGAATACCATACTTAGAAGGCTATAAAAAGCAGTGTGTTGGCAGATTATCTTGCTCACCAAGCGGTGGATGATTATCAGTCTGTTAAATATGATTTCCCTGATGAAGATGTTATGTTTCTGAAAAGGAAAGATTGTGATGAACCTTTGCCTCGGGAAGGTCCTAATCTTGAATCCTGATGGGGTATGGTATTTGATGGAGTTGTGAATGCATATGGGAAAGGAATTGGTGTTGTGATTATCACTCCTCATGGATCACACATTACTTTTACGGCAAGGCTGACATTTGATTGTACCAATAATACGGCAGAGTATGAGGCTTGTATCATGGGTCTCAAGGAAGCCATTGATCTCAGAATCAAAGTTCTAGATGTATACAACGATTCAACTTTGGTAGTAAATCAGATTAAAGGAGAATGGGATACTCGTCACCCTGGCTTGATCCCTTACAAAGACTATGCTAGAAGATTATTACCCTTCTTTAATAAAGTTGTTTTCCATCATATTCCTAGATATGAAAATCAAATGGAAGATGCTTTGGAAACTCTGGCTTCTATGTATCAAGTGAATACCTGAAATGATGTGCCTCGTATCACGGTGCAATGTTTGGATAGACCGGCTCATGTGTTTGCAGCAGAGGAAACATCAGATGAGAAAACTTGGTATTATGATATCAAGGATTTTCTCCAAACTTAAGAATACCCGGTCGGTGCGTCAAATAAAGATAGAAAGTCATTGAGAAGGTTGGCAGGTAGCTTTTTACTCAATGAAGATGTACTATACAAAAGAAATTATGACATGGTCTTGCTTAGATGCGTGGATAGACATGAAGCAAACATGATGATGCATGATATCCATGGAGGTCCCTTTGGTACCCATTCCAATGGACATTCGATGGAAAAGAAGATGCTTAGGGCAGGTTATTATTGGCTAACAATGGAATCTGACTATTATAAATTTGCAAAGAAGTGCCACAAATGCCAGATCTACGCCGACAAAATTCATGTGCCTCTAACGCTTCTCAAAGTTATTTCTTCCCCATGGCCTTTCTGTATGTGGGGTATTGACATGATCGGAATGATTAAACCAAAATCATCGAATGGAAATCGGTTCATTTTAGTGTCAATTAACTACTTCACCAAATGGATGGAAGCAGCTTCATATGCTAATGTTACTAAGCAAGTTGTAGTACACTTTATCAAGAACAACCTCATATGTCAGTATGGTGTGCCAAGCAGGATTATCACCGACAACGGCTCAAATTTGACTAACAACAGAGCTTTGTGAAGAATTCAAGATTGTCCACCACAATTCATCTCCCTACAGGCCAAAGATGAATGGGGCTGTTGAAGCTTCTAATAAGAACATCAAGAAGATCATCCAAAAAATGGTTGTTACTTATAAATATTGGCATGATATGCTCCCTTTTACTCTACATGAGTATCGAACATTTGTCCGCAATTCAACAGGGGTGTTGTAACCCATAATTTTCCCTCTCATTTTACTCAAAACTTACTCCTAGAGATCCTCAATTTGCTCAAGTTTGCCCAAGAGTTGACCAGACAAACTCTCTCCTAAGGCAGTGTGTCTTAAATTAGGGTTTCCACTTTCATCAAGATGAGTGGATCATAAAGGCCCCAAATTCTCTACAAGGACCTAATATGTTCCCAAGATTCTCCATGTCAAGTCTCATGCCTTGCACAAGAAGTTTTCTCAATCAACTGCTCAGATGCTTGAGAATCAACTGTATTAGGTCAAAAGTCAACTGTGACCCACATACAGTCAAACTTCAAGATTTTTGGTCAAAATTAACATTTTGAAGTGAATTTCATCATGTGATCAAGGGTTTATCATGATTCCCCAAGGAATGCTCCAAATTCATCAAAACCCAAAAGTTGCTAAATTAGAGTTTCATAGGAAAAGTCTACCAAACTTTGACCAGGCATAACTTCTTCATACTTTATCAGAAATTTTCCATCCAAGGATCATTTTGAAGATTATGAAATTCCCTACAACTAATATTCATCCCACAAGTTCAAAATATGCACTCATCAAAAGATATGAAATTCTACATTATAGGTCCTTTTGAAAAGTCAACAAAAACACATTTTGGGTCAAAGCTTCTTACATGAACATGGAAGATCCAATTGAGATGAAACCAAAAGGGTTGTTTAGGGTACATCCTAAGCTTTCTAAAAAGTTCAAGAACACCTTCTTAGGATTAAAATTTAGGGAGATATGTATTGTCAAAATTGACCAATTTTTGGAAATGTGCATGAAGTCAATATTGATCAAAATGACTTTTTTTTTCCAAATGGGCCCATGTTTTCTTGTTTGAAACTTGTTCCTAAGATGGCCCACGACCCCTGAGCTTATCCACCTATTATTTTATTATTTTTATTATTTATTTTGATTTTTTGTCCATTTAAATCAAAATAAATTAATTTAAATAGTAGAATAATCAAATAAAATCAAAGATTTGATTTTATGAGCATATTATGAGTTCATGAACAGCTAGAAAATCCAAAAATTCGTGCAAGAGCTAATTGATTGGAAAATATCTCAATTTGGTCTATTTTGGAAACAAATCATACAAGGCAAAGAATGAAATCAAATCTCCATAATTTGCAAAGATATGATCAGTTTTTGTTGACCTAAATTATTCTATCATATATACTTAACATCTCTAAAGCATAAAAAAGGGTTTGGGTCGTGAAAACAAGGGGAAGAAATTCAAATTTTTTGAAGGAAAAGTGCAGACCGTATTCTGTTCCATAGGTCGTTTCAAGTAATTCCAAAGCCAACAAGATGTTCCTGGACGTGTTCTGAAGCCATTCCAATCATCCTCAAGCCTTAAAACCTTCAGAAATCATGTCTCACAGTGCCAGGGTTTTCATCTTTTTTTCAAGATTCATTTTCAATAATTTATTCATCATAAATATGTTTTGATCATATATCCATGCTTGCTATCATATTTGCAATGTTTTTGATTGGTTTGATTGAAGTTTAAGTGCAGGAATGGCACGATGCTATTGTTAGGGTTTTGAGGTCCCAAATTGGGAATTCTATATAAAGGCAAAATTGGACAAAATTAGGGGTATTATCGTGCTCAGGAGATGATTTGCAGTTGACCTATGTCTTTGGTTTGAATTTATTCTTCTTGTGCTGCGTTTTTTTTGAATTTTACAGGTTTATGGCTACGAACAAAATTCGTCACTATAGCCTTTAGTGACGAAAATGACTGTAGGTAAAAGTGTGGCAAAAAACAACAGTTATGGGGAAGAATACAATTAGGTGGCAGAATCCTATTAGGTGATTTGAATCACGTGCGCGTTTGGGAAAGACCACTTTATTTCCTTTATATTTTATTTATGTTATTATATATACAACTAACCATCCCAACAAATTTTGTTTTCTTACTTTGTTTCTACAGATTCAATGCGTCATCATCCAAATTGCCTACCATGCGCTACCACCATCTGGCCATTGGATGTATCAATAATTCAGATCTAACGCCTCAAATAATGAAGGACTATGGTGCACTCTCAGGCTAGGACAGCACAGGCCCATTCTTTTCTTTTCTATTTTAATTTTTTTAATTGTTTTACTAATTATTTTCCTTTATTAAAATAACACAAAAAAGTCATTATTTTTTATTTAATCAAAAAAACATAAAAATCATTTTTTTTTCATAAAAATATTTTATTTCCTTAATTAATTAGTTTAATTTAATTTAGGGAAAATTTAATTCCTTTTTTATAATTTAAATTAATTAGAAATTAGGGTTTTAATTTGTACATAACCTAATTAATTTTTCTCAAAAAAAACTAACCTAAATATTTTTTAATTAGACTTTTTAGATTTCCTAAATTATTCTCGCATTTAATTCGCCGCGCGCATTTTTTAATTTCCTTTTATTATTATTGTAACTATTTAGAGGTTGTAATAGTAATTATGGTTTAAATTCTGCCTTTTTATTTTCAGTCCAAAATAATTATGTATCTGCAAAAGCCTTGTAATAGCTAGGACTTTAAACTTTCTTGCTTTTAATTCCGCAAACTATAAACTGCTTAGATGTATGTTAATAGGATTGTATGGAAAGACAAACTGAAAATTAATACCGTAGAAAACCCTAAATGTGCAAAGATAAATTAACTGAAAATTACACTCGCACATGCTCACTCCAAGGGTTTTCCTCACTTGGTTGCCTCGGAAATAATGGTCATGTCCCTCGAACGTAGCGATATCTTAGCAAAAGACCCTCAATCTAAAAGTCATCATAAAGATCATAGTCCCTTAACGTCCCTCGAGTTGCCTTCGAGAAATGATCTTGTCCCTCGATGTTGTCTACGAATATATGATGACAGTCCCTTCAAACTGCTAAGGTATCCTTACATGTTGCCTTCAATGACCATTTCGTCCCTTTCGATAGTCCCTTTAAAATTCCTACGACGATGCTACCTATTCCTTAATAATAGGATGGCGCTATCTAAAGGATAATGAACAGTCTTTTTCGAGTAGGTAGATTAGTTCCTAGGTACTTGCTCAAAACCAATAAACATTTTCACACCAAACACTTTTCAAACAAAGTTTTCAAAAACAACTTCGTAACACTCTTGAGGACAGAAACAAGGGTTAAAACGAATTAAGACAAAAATGTTCTAAACAAGCACACACAAGAAATTTCAAAATGAGCAAGTACCTAAGAGCCCGTGGAAAACCACGGATAGAAAGGGTGCTAACACCTTCCCTTTCTATAATCTACCCCCCGTACTCATAATATTCTCAAAAAAGGTTATTTCTGTTCTTTTTCCTTTTCCTGATTAGTTAAAATAAAAGTCGGTGGCGACTCTTGCTTACCGCGACATTTGCAAACAAAAAATACAAACCAGTATTAACAGTCAGTTCTGCCACCCTATCACAAGGGGCAGCCCAATTCTCTCTTGTATATGGCATGGAAGCAGTGCTCCCCATTGAGGTTGAGATTCCCTCTTTACGCGTGACAATGGAAACCAAGTTGGCAGAGGCTGAATGGGTCCAGAATAGGTTTGACCAGATGAAGTTGATTGAAAATAAGAGAATGACGCCCTTGTGTTAGGGTCAGTTATACCAGAAGAGAATGAAGAAAGCTTTTGATAAGAAGGTCAAACCTTGTGAATTCAGAGAAGGATACCTCGCGCTCAGGAATATCATGTCTTTTAACGCTGATTCTAGGGGCAAGTGGACTCCTAATTTTGAAGACCCATATGTTGTCAAGAAAGCCTTCTCTGGTGGTGCATTGATTCTTAAAACTATGGATAATGAGGAGTTCCCACGTCCCGTGAATACTAATGCAATCAAGAAATACTTCGCCTAATGAAATAAAAGAACAACTCGTTAAGTCGAAAACCCGAAAGGGTGACTTAGGAAAAAAAGGAGTGTCTTGGTAGGCTGAAAACCCGAAAGGGTGGCCTAGGAAAAATTAGAGACATAAACAGAATAAATTTTCCTGGTAGGTTGAAAACCCGCAAGGAAAATCTAGTAAAAAGTTAGGGATTTTTTGGCAAGTAACTACATCAGACAAGACTTGATTGTCGAAGTAACAATCTTCTTAGATCGTCACCACTCTTCAACCGAAGTCGCTGCTCAGGAATTCAAAGTTGTTAGGGAGAATAGTGGTCATTGTATTTCAACGTATCTTTTCCAATATATTACTATTTTCAAAACTTTGTAATCATCTATGGAGTCTCGCCATTTTCAGACTACCATTCTATTAATAAAGTTACAGCTTTTATCCAATTCTTTGCAATTCTATTTTATTCAGCTTACAAAGATTTCATTTATTATTGATAGTAATTTTCAAAGCAAAAAATATATTAAATAACAAAAATTATTCTTTTGAAAAGAATTTACAAATTACTTCTTGCTTTAGATTTTGTGACTCAAGGAGAACAAAAATAGTGACTCCAAAGATGGACGAACTCTGAAGTTTTGGAAGTATGTGTTCCTCAAGAAGGCTCTCTCAAGTCACTTTTGTTGGAATGAGAATGATTTTCTTGTGCTTCTCAGATAATTAATAATGATAGCAATGGATGTATGTTGCGGTGTTGGGTTTGTGATCCCATTTTCCCCAGTCAAGCCTTGGTTCATTTTGATTCCGGTTTGCATGGTATGAAGTCTTTGTCCCAGATTCCCCAGTAAGGTCTTCACACACTTGACGGAAGTCCCTTCTCCATTTGTGTACTGAGATGAAATCATTTGCAAAACATCACCCTTAGCAGTGCTAGCATTATTGTTGTTGTTTGTTTCCCAGGCAACCAGCCAAGGGCAATATCCTTTCTAAGAAGTGTTGAAACAATTGTCAACTTTTTGGGTTTTCTTCCGCCAAGTGTTGGGTTTGATTTAAAATCCCCACAAGTTCAATTTATTGTTGTAATGTTTGACTTCTTAAATCCCTAAGTAAGGTAGAGATAACATATCTCTCTGAAAAATGCTGTCCTCATGAAGTTTCATAATTTCTCCACAGAGAAGTTGATGCAACCATCACTCTCAGTATTAAAGAATATATTTTGGGTTCCCCTCGACGATGTGGTATTTCCCTCCCCAATGAAGTTAATACAATATCCCCAGTTGATACCTCGACAATGTGGTTTTCATCTACCCTATTGAAATCATTATTGCAATCCCCAGTAGAAGTACATACCTTGAAATATTTGTTTTTCCCCATTGAAGTCTGTGTGATGTTCCCTAGTGAAGCCTCGAGGAGGATGTTATATCCCTGTATCTGTACTGATTTATTGTTATGATTTGATTATTTTTGGATTATGTTCCTTCCCAGTGGAGTTAAGCCGTGACATAGGAATTTTTTTCCTCGATTGGTGCTTACTTTCTTGAGAAATTTTCCTCCTGGATGTGATTTAACCGAGTATTGAAGCTACCCAAGTTGGTTTTTTCTGGTTATCCCCAGTGTTATATATTTATTTTGTCAACATATACATGATAACATTCACATATTCATACAAACATCATGCATAGTTGAATTTAGAAAATCATTGCTCATTTGAATTCATTAATATCTTGTTGGCATATTACCCTGTTTTGCAGAGTTTTGTTATCCTTTCTCCAATAGAATATCAACCTTAGGCAGAAAGTATATATTCTTTCAATTTACCCACAGAGTTATCCCTCGTGGAATATTTTTGCTTTAGGCTCCATGTACTGCTCTTTGTCTGGATAGAAAATGGTTCCCTCTTTAGTTTATTTGTCACAAGGTGTTATTTTGGTTGACTGATTCATTATGATTTATTTCTGGATTGAATCTATGGTCCCTACAATATTATTATTTTGATTTCTACAAGCTTTGTACCCTGGTTTGAGAATGTGCATTTATTTTGCTGCGTGAAGATTTCAGCCCCTCAGCAGGAATATGTTGGCATTTCCCCTGGAAGTTCTATTCCTTTCCGCAGGAAATCATTATCGAAATTCCTTCTCATAACAGCAAGTGGCAGGTGTCTTTATTTGAGCAACTTGTACTTCCCCAATAATTTTTTCAGTTCCCAGAGAAGATTCAGATTTGTTACTCCAATGAATGGTAGCCATGTCATTATGGAAGGTAGTTCATTGTTGAGATTTGTTACTCCAATAAATGGTAGCCTTGTCATTATGGAAGGTAGTTTGTTGTTGAGATTTGTTACTCCAATGAATGGTAGCCTTGTCATTATGGAAGGTATTTTGTTGTTGAGATTTGTTACTCCAATGAATGGTAGCCTTGTCATTATGGAAGGTAGTTCGTTGTTGAGATTTGTTACTCCAATGAATGGTAGCATTGTCATTATGGAAGGTATTTTGTTGCCGAGATTTGTTACTCAAATGAATGGTAGCCTTGTCATTTTGGAAGGTAGTTCGTTGCTGAGATTTGTTACTCCAATGAATGGTAGCCTTGTCACTATGGAAGGTAGTTTGTTGTCAAGATTTGTTACTCCAATGAATGGTAGCCTTCTCATTATGGAAGGTAGTTTGTTGCTGAGATTTGTTACTCCAATGAATGGTAGCCTTGTCATTATGGAAGGTAATTAGATGTCAAGATTTGTTGCTCCAATGAAAGGTAGCCTTGTCATTATGGAAGGTATTTCGTTGTTGAGATCTTTTTCCGATAGATGGTAGTCTCGTTATTATGAGAGATAGCTCTTCGTTGAGATTCACATTACTCTATATAAGTTCATTTGTCTCAAATTATAAGTATTGATGCTAATCATTTGTTACCACCCCCTAATATTGGTATTTATCGGTATTATCTTACTGTTTCTTTCCCTGGTAGGTCAAAGTTACCTTTTTTTCTATCTCCTCAGTGAGTGTATAGTTTGCAGTTATCTGTCGATCACGGTTATCCTTTACTTTCTCTCCTCATTCTTTGAGTTGATGACACCTTATCTCCTCTTTGGGCTTTACCCCAATAGAGTAGGGTCTCTTGTACACCAGTAAATTATTTTCCTGGTTGAGTTTTTCTTTTGATCCCTGTTTTCATTTGCTACCTCCCCAGTGGTGTCTTGTGTCTCTCTTTGAATTTGTTCATTTGCATTCATATCATAAGCATTGCATGGCATCTTAGGGCCAAAAATAAGGCTTGTTTTATATTTAAGCATCTCCAATCACGTTGACATGAAGATTTTAACCTTCGCATCTCCGGATAGAAGACACTTAAATAAGGGCAGGTGTTATACCCCAATTTCCCCCCCTAAGATTCCTATATCATCTCATACCATCACAATGCAACAAGATCACACATTAGGTTTTCGATACTTCTTCTACTTGATCTTATCTTTTGGTTTGTTCATGGGGAATCGCCAAGCACCTTGACTTGTATTTTTGTGATCATCTATTTCTTGTATTGATTAACTTCTAGATAATAAATACAACGAATGTTTTCCCTAATTGTTGATATTATAGGTGAAAGCACAACACATTCCATCAAGTTAACCTTTAGGTTCATGAGTTTATTCTCATGCCTTCTTCAACAAAGCTTCATTGATATTCAAGCCTCATCATTGAATATTTTTTGAAGTAATATTATTGAAAAAGTCTATTATGATCCATCATGCCTCATGTTGTCAAAGATAGTCCCAAGATGTAAGGGTTGACGGAAGAAGTTTGACCTAATTGGATAAGTCCTTGATTTCTTGATCACAAGTGCACATCTCCCTCAATTCTAAATAGTTGGAAGTGGTTATGGTTTCCATGGTTTCTCATTATAATCCTCAAAAACTTTAATTTACATGATAAAATTATTTGTGCAAGAAAGTTTGTGAAAATTGAAAAGGGTTCCCAAGGCATTTTATTGCTCTAGGAGCTAGGTTTTGAACTTTAAAGGGCTATATATTTCTCATGTTTTGGTATTTTTGAGTGATTCAAAAAACATTATTCTCTTCAAAGGGTTATCAATAAATCACTTCAAAAGTTTCAATAAAATTTTGTGTGGAAGATACTTAATGATGAATAAAGATTACAAGTCCTCTAGATAAGCCATCAAATTCCCTTATGTTACTTTAAAAGATCATAACTTGGTCAATTTTTATCTCCTTGGGCCCATTATTTTTCCATAATAATCCTAAGGATGTGAATTTCAACTCTTCTTTTATGTTCCAAGCTTTAAAACGGATGGAAGATGTCCTAAGGATGCAAAGAGTTATATGTCATCTCATGAATTTTCACCAATTTTGCAAGACCATAACTTTTTCAATACTTGGTATTTTTGAGTGATTCAAGTTTCACAATTCTATTTAGGAATTCTATTTAAAGCTAGCATCAATTATCAAAGCTCAATTTTGGAGGAAAGTCTTGTTTGAGCTTAAAACATTACATGTCAATTTTGAAGAGAAAACTTGAAAATTTTCTAAGTATAAAAGTCAACATATTTTTCTCAACTTTGATATTTCTAAAGCTTTAAGAATTATTCTCTAAGACTCCTTGAGTTGTGAATGCCATTGATTCAAAAATGGTACCTTGAAATTGAAGTTTCACTTCAAGACAAAATTTGAAATTCATGTTGTGGCTTCTAAACATAAAATTAGCACTCGTTTTTGGTCTAAACATGTTTAACCAAGTTGCCAAAGTGGATTAAAGCCTTGAAACGCAAGGATTGAGTTAGTTTTGATGCTAAACAAATCACACATTCCTCATGTATCAGGTTCACACAAATTCCCTCCAAATCTCATCATTTCACACGGTTGAGCATCCCACTTGTTTCCCTATAAATAGAGGATCATACCTCATTCATTTTTTCAAGCTTAGAGAGCTAGAATCACCCTGTCAAACTTCCTATTGAACCCACTTTTCTGCAACTTCGAATTTTTTTTACAGCTTTCCCCAATCCATTTTATTTGTCAATTTATCATCCTTGAACCTCACTGAAGCTAACATAAGAAGAACCAATCTCTAAGACTTCCTAAATTGTGCTAGCTAAGTCAAGTTTCAGAGCTCTGCATTTGAACTTCAATAGGTAGATTCCTTCACAAATTCTCTCAAACTTTGATATTGTTATGAAGCTCTCATCATACTGATTCTAGTCGCAACATTTATTTTCAACTGGAAGTGAGTTTTGGCCATGAAATTTCAAATTCCTTTTCAAATCTTTCCATCCAAAATGTTTGAGCTACATCTTACATAAATTTTTTACGAGGGTACCATTGGAATCGTCTTGAAGAGGCGAAGCGAATGGTATCGATCTCGATCTCTAATTTTACCATTTCATGGAACTGCAATTCGCTTGCTGGAAGTTGAAGATGACCAATGTGTCATCTCTCAACCAATGATAGTGTGACACACATTTTTTTCAAATCTGATTTAATTAAGGATTCAATGTTTTATTCATTAAGGACCATGATATACACAGGGCGTCTGATCCATTGAATTAACTTACTAACGCATTTTGACTTTCATCCATCGGTCTATATTATTTTTTTACTTTATTTTTTATTTCTGATTTTATATTTTATTTGTTTTAAACTTCAAAATCTCATCAAAAATTCATTTTAACTTCAAAAAATCCAAAACAAATCTTAAAAAAACATTTGATTTTTTTCTTTTTGATTATTATTTTTTCACAATTTTATTTTGTGTTTTGATATTTTTTATAATTTTTCACTTTATTTGAGTTGTTTTATATGTTTAAAAATACTTTTGAACATTTTTAAACTCTGAAAAAAACTTCATCAATATCATTTCCCTTATTTCTGACCTTCTGATTTTTTTTTATAATTTTATTCCGACTTCTACAATTTTTGATCTTTTTTCCACTTATGTGAGTAATTTTAATTAGTTTAAAAATAGTTTCTGACTTTAAAAAATTTCCAAAAAATTTATAAAAATATTTGAGCTCATTTCTGATTTTTCAATGGTCTCATTGAACTTTTCTTGGATATTTTGAATATAGTTGTTATTTTACCCTTTTATTTTGATTTAAAAAACCATTTTAAAAATCTTTTTCTTTATTTTTTATACAATTTTATTTTGTATATATTCTGGTTGATCTTGGACTATAAAATTTTGATCATGAGCTTTATTAACACCATTAGATCCATGGTGTTGAGTTTAACTCCACAAAAAATGGATGAATAATTTTAATAATAGCTTGATTAAATTTTTGGTTCAAATGTGGTTTGATTCTTACCACATCCCTCTTCATTTTATCTCATTCCTACTTGTACTAAATGTTATTGGATAATAATTTACATGTCATTTCTCTAAACATATGGTACATAGATTACTATTGACCGACTTCAAAATATGTGCGACTTCAATATAAGTCCATTTACGATTGCTTAACATAGCGCTAAATTTTGTCCCGATTCAAGAAATGATCATTCATGGCCCAAAACAATGTTTGTAAGCCCAAATATGTTAATTTGAATCCTTTGATCCAATAACCTTGAGATTCATTGTTAGGAGGCTTTGTTCTTATCAATCCTCTAATGAATCTTCATAAGCTTTGGTCAAAGTGAAGCACTTAAACATCGTTGATCATTTACGGTTGCCTTGATAATTTTAAATAAATAATATACTTGACAAAAAGCAAATGAAACTTGTTGTTAAGAGGCTTTCATTTTATCAATCTTCTAATGAGTTTCAAATGCAAGTTTCAATATGGTCATTTATCTAACCTCTAATTTCTAACAATTGACTTTATTTTGTGGCTTTACTTTATGCTCTTTACTTTAAGCACGTTTATTTTAGCATTTATATTTCATGCTATTTTTCATATTTGCTCACTTGAGCATTTATTTTGTGTCATTTTTATTTTTGCTTAATTGAGTTGTTTCATTTCTTTTTGAAGATACTTAATAATCAACTTGAACCATAAAAAAACATTAATGATACTTGGACTATTTGGTTACTATCCTTGGCATTATAGAGTGATGGACTTCTTGGACTTAGGATTAGAGATCTTGACCTACCTTGAGACCTTGTAACCTTAACTTTTATTTTTTTTAGAAATCTTGGGGTTTAGCCCCCAAGACATTGTGTTGTTTGTTTTCTTTGTGTGTAAGTTATTGTGATTACATGCTTTGTCTGTGATCGGGAATTCATCTGTATATAACCATTACTCTACCCAATTTTTGTGAAGACTTAATGCAATTGAAGCTTGGTTTTATTAAGAGGTTTATTATCTTTGCTTATTTGGTTTCAAATCCAAAGGATGTGAATTCTACATTGACTCATTGTGTCAAGTGTTGACTTCTTGTTGGTTAGAAGGTTCTTTTCCCTTGCTTTTACCTTATGCTTTATGATAGTCCCTTAATCTCCTCCCATCTTATTTAAAGTCAAAAATCTTCTTCCTCCTTTTGAAAATGCTTCTTGTTTTTAAACTTGAACCGCTTTCACAATAAACTTGGACTTAGGTCCATGTCTTTTCAAGATATTTTCTTAATCAACTTTTAACCAATTTAATAATACTTTGACATTTTTGTGAGAAGACTAAAAGTCAATCAATCTAATTCAAACCATTTTGCCACTTTGGCTTTTTACCTTAAAACTTTTCTAAAAAATTAGACTCTTTCCAATCCTTGTATGATGCGAGCTACTATACTTCTATGATATATAGTGAAGTGAGATATTTTCCACTTGGGTGTTGAGCGAGGATTTGTTGAATTTAAAATCCAAGCCATATCCTCCACTTTGAGATGACGCAAATTCTCCTTTCTCATAATCGTGGGTAGTAAGTATGTTTTCCACTCGAATAAGACGATGATGTCTAGTCTCTTAAAAATAACCAACACACTTGTGTTTTAAATTTTTTTAAGGTGAACTACGGGTACCCTGATCCCCTATTGCACAGAAGGTGGTACGTAGGCACTAAAGGTTCGCAACCGTGGTGGGTGCAAAAATTGTAAAATATACTTCTTTTCCAAGAGATAAAGAGATTTTGTTTGAAAAGACCCCCTTTCCAACCATCTCCTACAAGGATGTTTCAATAATAACCATTTCCACCAATCCTCCCAGGGTCTCCACCAAAAGACCCATCGGGATTACGTCTGTTCTGAAGGTGACTCGGCTAATAATTACTATCCCAGGGCTAATCCCATACTCCTCAGACAAAACTGTTCCCTGGACCTATGGGGGTGATGTCTATTACCACGGCGTCAAGCAAGATTGGCTGGCTGATGAAGACTCGATTTTTGAGATGGCTGACCCTGACATTGGCAACATTGTGGGAACCAGCAAAATAACCAAAAGTGGAAGAGTGTTCTCCCATGAGATTTCTCCTCCAAAAGATGTTACTGGTCCTATGATCATTCTTGTGTTTGTCCCTGCTGATACTACTACTACAGTTCCTGTGATTACCCCTGCTGACACCCCTATCACCGAGTCGACCGAGACTCGGGGCAAAAACATTTTGGTTGAGCCTGTCTGGACGAGGGCACAATCAGTATCTATCCCAGAGGCTTATGAGAAGGAGATGGAAGAAATTTTGAAAATTATAAAGAAAAGCGACTACAATATAGTTGAACAGCTAGGGCAGACCCCTTCAAAGATTTCTATGCTAGCTTTACTGTTGTGCTACGAAGCTCATGCGAAGGCTTTGGTGAAATTTCTTAAAACTGCCCATGTGCCACAGGAAGCCTCTGCCGACCAATTCGAAGATTGTGTGGCTAGTCTGACAGCGGATAACGGGTTGGGCTTTTGTGATGATGATCTAACACCTAGAGGGAGGAAACACAATGATGTGTTGCATGTCTTTGTCGAATGCAGGGGAACTACTTTGGCCTATGTCCTGATAGATACTAGTTCATCATTGAACGTGCTGCCTAAGAAGGCTCTAGATAGACTAGACTATGAAGGCTTGACCTTAAAACCCAGCAACATAGTGGTAAGGGCCTTCAATGGTTCGAAGAGAATGGTGCACGGGGAGGTCGACATCCCTATCAAAATTGGTTTTCAGACATTCGATTAAACTTTCTACGTGATGGATATCCTCCCTTCCTATTCTTGTTTATTAGGCCGACCTTGGATCAATGGCGCCGGCACCGTCACCTCTACATTACATAAAATGTTGAAATACCCGATCAAGGGAAAGGTCATCATTGTTCACGGGGAGGAGGAATATATGGCCAGTCACCTGAACTCTTTCAGGTACATAGAAATGGATGGTGAGTTCATCAAAACTCCGTGTCAGAATTTCGAGGAGGTCCCACAAACAGTTGCGACAGCCAAGACTACTACCAAGACTCCAAAAGCTGCCAACCACCTTTGAAAATGGCCTCGTTGAAGGATGCTAGAGAAGCGATTGAATAAGGTGAATGCACTATCTGGGGTCAACTTCCGGATATTCCTTACAAATCCAACAAATTTGGTTTGGGCTTCACCTCGGAGGCACAAAAGGTTGTTTGACGAATTCGCACAGGGGGCCACCTTTATGTATCAGCAATCAGAGAGTCAACACGGTGGAAGAAGGTGAAGGTGGTTGTGACCTGGACGAGTGGATCTCTCATACCGTTAGTGGAGGACTCAACATCTGGGAAGCCAAAGAATTTGTCCCTATTACTTTTCTTCAAGAGTAATTGTCTTTCAATTTTCATCAGATTTGTAATATTTAAACAATTTAGACTTTAAAACCATGTGTCTTACCCGAGGCACAACGGTCCATTTGTGAGGGTTGTTACTTCATCTTCATATGTCATCAATAAATCATGGACGTTTTTGCATGAAAATTTTTACCCTCACTGTTTTTCTCTTTTTTTAACCTTTATCATTTTTCAAAGATAGTTATGCTCTTACACACACTCACGTATAAGAATGCAGATCCACATCACTCAGGATCCCATGGGTAACGATTATGCTATGGCCTATCATGACTTTGAAAATCCAATCTACCAAGCCAAATATGAAGGTGAGGAAGATTTTTAGGTACGAGGGGAACTAGCCAGGTTATTGCAACAAGAATAAAGGACCATACAGCCCCACGAAGAGCCAGTGGAAACAGTTAACTTATGTACTGAAGAGGACAAAAAAGAGGTCAAGGTAGGTGCCAACCAAGAGCTTAGCGTCAAGAAGCACTTAACTTAGTTACTACATGACTATGTTGAGGTCTTTGCTTGGTCATATGAAGACATGCCAGGGCTCGACACTGACATCATAGTCCATCATCTGCCGACAAAAGAAGACTGCCCTCTGTTTAAACAGAAAGTTTGTTGCATGAGGCCAGAAATGACAGAGAAAATCAAGACTGAAGTCATGAAGCAGTTCAACGCCAGATTCTTGGCTGTCACCTCCTATCCACAATGGGTCTCCAATGTTGTTCCAGTGCCTAAAAGGAATGGTAAGGTACATTTATGCGTGGACTACAGAGACCTGAATAGGGCAAGCCCCAAGGAAGACTTCCCGCTTCCCCACATCTATATTCTGGTTGACAACACCACACAACATAAAGTATTTTCTTTCATGGACGGTTTCTCCAGATACAACCAGATTAAAATGGCACCTGAGGACATGGAAAAAATGACCTTCGTCACACAGTGGGGTACATTTTGTTACAAGGTTATGCCATTCGGGTTGAAGAACGCTGGGGAAACCTATCAGCGTGTCATGGTAGCTCTATTTCACGACATGAATCATCATGAAATAGAGGTCTATGTGGATGACATGATAGCCAGATCTCAAACTGAAGAGGAGCACCTTGACCATATGTAGAAACTATTTGAAAGACTGAAGAAATACAAACTAAGGATGAATCCAAATAAATTCACTTTTGGAGTAAAGTCCGGTAAACTCTTAGATTTCGTTGTCAGTGGCAAAGGTATCGAAGTGGACCCTGCAAAGGTAAAAGCAATACAGGAAATGCCCGCTCCTCGCACTGAGAAGGAAGTTAGGGGATTCTTAGGACGACTGAACTATATGGCCCGGTTCATTTCCCATCTAACCGCTACTTGTGAACCAATCTTCAAATTATTAAAGAAAGATCAAGTGTTGGATTGGAATGACGACTGCCAGGCTGCCTTCGACAAGATCAAAGAATATCTTCAAAAGCCTCTCGTTTTGATGCCTCCAGTCAAGGGAAGACCTTTGATCATGTATCTAATTGTCTTGGAAAATTCAATGGGGTGTGTGCTGGGGCAGCATGACGAGTCTGGCCGAAAAGAGCATGCAGTATACTACCTGAGCAAAAAGTTTACCGACTGTGAAACCAGATATTCACTGCTTGAGAAAACTTGTTGCACTCTGGCATGGGCTGCTCGCCGGCTAAGACAGTATATGTTGACCCATACTACCTTATTGATATCCAAGATGGATCCAATTAAATACATATTCCATAAGCCCGCCCTCTCTGGGAGAATAGCAAGATGGCAGATGGTCCTGACTGAATACGACATTCAATACACTACTCAGAAAGCCATAAAGGGAAGTGTATTAGCCGATCACCTTGCTCATCAGGCTGTGGATGACTATCAATCCATGAATTTTGAGTTCCCAGATGAAGACATCATGTTGGTAGACAATTATGAAGAACTAAGACCATGTGACGGACTTGAACAAGGATCCTGATGGACCTTGGTTTTCGACGGAGCTTCAAACGCACTCGGCAATGGCATTGGCATTGTGATCATATCCCCTGAAGGATGTCATACTCCCCTCACTGCTAGGATGTGTTTCAACTGTACCAATAATATGGCATAATATGAAGCATGTATTTTGGGTCTCAAAGCTGCCATAGGTTTGGGAATCAAGTCCTTAAGTGTATTTGGAGATTCAGCCTTAGTCATCAATCAGATCAAAGGAGAATGGGACACGAAGCACCCTAATCTCATTCCTTACAAAGAACATGTGTTGACATTGATCCCACATTTTGAGGAAATTACCTTTGAGAATTTTCCACGAGAGGAAAATCAACTAGCAGACGCGCTAGCAACTATGTCATTCATGTTCAAAGTCAGATGGGACAATGAGGCTCCTCAGATCACCATCGAAAGAATGGATGAACCAGCTTACTGTCACGAGATCGATACTGATGAAGTAGTGGACAAGCCTTGGTTCCATGAAATTAAGAGATATCTCGAGGCCCAAGAGTATCCGGAGGGAGCTTCAGTCAATGACAAGAAATTCCTGAGAAGATTCTCTGCTAAGTTTTTCCTCAGTAATGGCATCCTCTACAAGCGCAACCACGACTCTACTTTGCTTCGATGCGTAGAAAAAAGTGAAGCAGACAAGATTATGGTTGATTTACATGAAGGAACTTTTGGTACCCATTCTAGTGGGCACACGATGGCTAAAAAGATCCTACGTGTAGGGTACTACTAGTCTACCATGGAATAAGATCGTCATTATCATTCACGAACCTGTCACAAGTGAAAAATCTATGCTGACAAAGTACATGTGCCTCAAGTTCCTATAAACGTCCTAACTGCTCCTTGGCCGTTTGCGATTTGGGGCATCGACATGATTGGAGAAGTCAAACCTACAGCTTCTAATGGACACTGCTTCATCTTGGTTGCCATTGACTACCTCACGAAGTGGGTTGAGGCAACATCCTTCGCTTCTGTCACCAAGAATGTTGTGGCCCGATTCATCAAGCAGAATCTTATCTGTCGATACGGTAATCCAAAAAGAATCATCACAGATAATGATACAAATCTCAACAATAATATGATCACTGCACTATGCGCACAATTCAAGATCCAGCATCATAACTCTTCTCCTTACTGGCCGAAGATGAATGGCGTTGTAGAAGCCGCTAATAAAAACATCAGAAAATCATACAAAAAATGACAGTAACCTACAAGGACTGGCATGACATATTAGCATTTGCTCTCTACGGTTACTGTACCACGGCGCACACATCAACAGGGGTAACTCCCTTCTCCTTGGTATACGACATGGAAGTTGTTCTACCAATTCAAGTCCAAATACCTTCTTTGAGAATCATAAAGGATGCGGGGTTGAGTGAAGATGAATGGATTCAAACTCGATTTGACCAGTTGAAATTGATTGATGAGAAGAGGCTTACAACTGTCTGCCATGGTCAAATGTACCAAAAACGTATGATCAAAGCTTTCAACAAGAAGGTCAGACATCAGGCATATCAAGCTGGTGACCTGGTAATCAAGTGTGTCCTACTACCACAAGGTGATCCCAGGGAAAAATGGACTCCTACATACGAAGGACCATTTGTGATCAAGAGCATATTTTCCGGTGGGGCAATGATCTTAACCACTATGGATGGCGATGACCTTCCACACCCTGTAAACGCGGACACAGTTAAAAGATACTACGCATAAACAAAGACCTACTAGGTCAACTGGCCTAGGAAAAAATCAGGGCATCCCGGTGAACCAAAAGGGTTCGGGCATAAATTAGGGATAAAATATAAAAAATTTGTACACCTGGCGAGCTGAAAACCTGAAAGGGCGGCTTGGGCAAAAAAGGGTATCCCGGTGGACTGAAAACCCGAATGGACGGTCCAGGAAAAAGTTAGGGATTCAAAGCATATGACTATGTCCCGTTAGATTACCTTACAACCAATCTTCAGCATCAATCGTCAAACTCAAACAGTACTAATAATTCCAACCAGCTTTGTACAAAGCAGCAAATGGACGGGACGCTCAGAGACATGAAGGCTATAACAAAATGGGAACCCCATGAGATTATTTCAAATAGTTTCTCTTTTCTTTGTATCAATTTTCATTTTTTTTACGACGACACTCTCTTACTAGGAAGTTCGTCTCGTTATTCAAGTTAATACAAAGATACTCCTTTGAAAGTGCAAAACTATCGGTTTCTCTTTTACTGTTCCTGTTTTGTTTACAAAAATGTCCAGTATTTATTTTTGAGCATACGCATTTAAATATAATTACTGTTTATAAATGAACTCATAAAAAAGAAAACTAAACAAAAGACAATTATTAATGGCTTTAAGAAATAAGACAACATTTGTGGGCCATTCCATGAAACCCCCACAGGTTTTTTCTCCAGCAGGGGAAGAAGCAGGAATGTCTCGCTACAGGATCATTATCATATCCTCAGCATGTAGCCTATTGGTTCCCTTTTCCTTTATATCCCCGATAGAGCGAAACTTCCAGTTGCGACCTCAAGGATTCCCCAGCAAAAGTCATTCAACTTCTCAGGATTTCTCAGCAGAATTTCATAAGGCCTACAAGAAATACACGATGTTTCTCTTCCCCGACAGAGTTTATTTCTCTGGTTATTGCAAACCCATCCATCAACACTTCAACTTCAACAAAATATGAAGACTTACACTCCTCATTCCCACAAACAGTCAGGGATTTATTTTCCCAATCCGACAACAGTGCAGTAGAACAGCTTGCATGAGCATACATCACATACAGGTATCATGAGGATCAATGGCACAAATGCATATATCACAATCTCATTGCATTATGAATTTTTTACATCATAGCATTACATACAATTAACTCTTCGCCTTTTTCAGGAAGGATCAAACCTCAGAAAGTTATTGTCAACAAGACAAGGCAAATATCTATAAACAAATCAATTGTAGATTCCAAAATCATAATGGGGTGACTACCTATATGAAAGTTACTCCCTCCAGACCACTGCTGGTTCAGTTTAAATCTCTCAACGGTTTATCCTGATTCCTTCCTGCAGACATCTTTCTCTGGTTCAGATAAGTCACTCCAAGATTTATTCTGATTTTTCCATTTAAAGAAAGTTCAAGACCACTACTGGTTCAGTTTAAATCTCTCAACGGTTTATCTTGATTCTTTCTCGCAGACATCTTTCTCTGGTTCAGATAAGTCGCTCCAAGATTTATTCTGATTCTTTCTGGTTAAATAAAATTCAAGACCACTACTGTTTCAGTTTTAATCTCTCAACGGTTTATCCTGATTCTTTCTCGCAGACATCTTTCTCTGGTTCAGATAAGTCGATCCAAGATTTATTCTGATTCTTTCCATTTAAATAAAGTTCAAGACCACCGCTAGTTCAGTTTAAATCTCTCAATGGTTTATCCTGATTCTTTCTTGCAGACATCTTTCTCTGGTTCAGATAAGTTGATCCTAGATTTATTCTGATTCTTTCCATTTAAAGAAAGTTCAAGACCACTGCTAGTTCAGTTTAAATCTCTCAACAATTTATCCTGATTCTTTCTCGCAGACATATTTCTCTGGTTCAGATAAGTCGCTCCAAGATTGATTCTGATTCTTTCTAGTTAAAGAAAATCTAAGACCACTGCTGGTTCAGTTTAAATCTCTTAACAGTTTATCATGATTCTTTCTCGCAGACATCTTTCTCTGGTTCAGATAAGTCGCTCCAAGATTTATTCTGATTCTTTCCATTTAAAGAAAATTCAAGATCTCTACTGGTTCAGTTTAAATCTCTCAACGGTTTATCCTGATTCTTTCTAGTAGACATTTCTTCTGGTTCATATAAACCGCTCCTAGATTTATTCTGATTCTTTTTCCAGTTGAAGTCAAGTTTAGACTTAGTCTAATTTCCGTCAACAATCACCTTCGGATGGCATCTATGAGCCCATCTCCAACAACTATCCATCATTTCTCCAAATGGAATCTTTTAAGCCCATTCCCTACATGATCAACCATGACATCATCAAGTGCAAATTTCTGGGAACTCTAGTGTTCAATCATCTTCCACCTTCAAGTCACGAATGGCAGATTCGCCAATATAACTCTTCAAGCGTAAGAAAATTGAACAGGGGCAATTGTTGTACCCTAAAATTTTCCCTCTCATTTCTCAAAGGATCATCCTGGACCCTCAGATTTTCTTCCATCCAGTTTCAAAACTTGAATTACAAATTTTCCAAGAAAGTCATTCACAAGGGCAAAATGGTCATTTGCAAACTGAAAACTGAAACTTTGTCTTTTGGATCAAAGTCAAGTTTCAAGAATCATATTTCATCAGGGTATTGAAGTTTGTTTCATCAAGAAAATCAGAAGTCAAGATTTATGTTGAAAAAGTCAAAATTCTAAATACTTGGAAATTTTTCCAAGTGTTTAAGAAATATGATAAATTCAGAACTTCTGGCCAGATTATCACCATGATGCAAGTTGATCCTGGAAGAACTTAAAACACAAGAGTTGTAGATCTCAATGAGATCTAAAACATTGTAGAACAGAACTTCTTTTATAAATGTTGGGATTTCAAGTTATTCGTCTTCAAAGACACGTCCCTGAAACTTAGACACTTAGTTAATTCTGAGCATTTTCAAATCAGAATTTCTTTACAACTTCTGGACCAGTTTTCACGTAGATTCAGTCAGAATTTGCAAGAGTAATTCAAATAGGGCTTACAAAGCATGTTATAAGCTTTCTGGAAAGTCTGAGAACTCACTCAGAACATGCCAGAGCAAATAAATTCAAGGATCAAAAGTTGGATGTTTGTTCTAAGTTGTGATGATGCTAAACTTCTGACCCAGAATTAAGCTATGATGCATAATCTCATATTGCGGGATTTCTGGCTTGATAAATCTCATCATCATTTAATGCTCACAACTACTTTTGAGTTTTTATCCAAAGGATTTCCCCACGTGTGGCATAGAAGTACATTGCTGTCATTGAAAAAGCAAACTTTTGTACAAGAGTATGTTGGGCCCATGCTTTTCTTTTGCTTCTGAGGGTACTTTTCCTTAATCAATGCTTACAAATTCAGCTTAGGCACGGCTAAAAGCTGCTAACCACCATACTTGTTTAACTTGCTTCAAGAACAAGTCAGCACCCTAGCATGGTGGCGGTACTCTTGACTTCTCCAAGCTACAAAATTCTTGCCTATAAATTGAACTTCATTTGCAACTGTGAAGGGGGTCTAGTGGAAAGATTGAAAATAAAAATCTTTGAAACCTTGCTAAAAAATTCCAGGAATCTGAAACTGCAAACACAAATACAAAACCTGCTAGTTTTTTATTCTTACTTTCAAACGCCAATTTCCTTCAATTTTTCTTGACTAAATCATCCATACAGTTTCTGATATACATTTAGCAGCTGTCCCAACTTCTATTTTCCGACTGTAACACGTTCTCCTTCAGTCTCCACCTCAAAAAGTCAGAACTTTACTTCTTGGCTATTCCAGAATTTTCTGCCACTCATAGCCCAAGTCAAAGATTGTTCCAACTTGTTGAGCACGTGAGGAGGCTGATATGAACATTACAAGTAGTCAGAACATTTTCCATCTCCAAGGTAAGTTTCTGTTGACTCTCATCATATCACTTAAGCATTGTTAGACTTGCATTTTCAAAATACAATGTAGACATTTTGATTCTGATGTTATATATATTCATAGATTTCATGTATTTTCTGCCTATGCAGGGAGAATATCAGTACCGAACTTCTTAAGGAAACTAGGACTAGCAGATACATGCTCGTTTCTGATTTATAGTCTTGAAATTTTTTATGTTTCTGAAACCATGATAGAAACCTGCCATAATTGCTATGTTTATGTTTTCTGTTCTGTTGAGAATTGACTAAGCTGAAGATATTCTTTTTAGCATGGAGAAAGAAATAGAGTTCATCATCAGAGTTTACTTTGTGATACATATTTATGCTTTTTCTTCTAATACTGGATGCACATCCACCCCAACGGTAGACAGTGTGTGCGCATAAGACATTAGTGGTGAGGGTCTTGGGTTCTATCCCCAAAAACATTTTTTTTAGGTTTACTCAGAGACATTTTCACCCATTCATCTGTAAGACAATATCCCTAAATCATAACTGTTGTACCCCAAAATTTTCCCTCTCATTTCTCAATAATTTCTCATCACTAAGCCCTTGGAGCTAAAGACCCAGTTAGGGTTTCATCTGCTCAAAGACTTCTCCATTGCACTGTTGACCCAAATTAGGGTTTGTGTTTGCACAGGGATGTTTTGACCTAAAAGGCCCAAAGTGACTTTCATGCTTCATGTTGGACTTACAAGTTTATCCATACCAAGTTTCAAGCCTTGATTCCAATCTTTGCCCAGTCAATTGGACAGTTGACCTAGAAATCAGATGTATTGGGGAAAAGTCAACTGTGGCCAATTGACAGTCAAACCTCATGAATTTTTACCCACATCAACATAATGAACTCATATGAACTAGTTGGTCAAGTTTGGATCACAATTCCACAAGAAATTTGATCAGATCACCAAAAGGGCAAAATGGTCATTTTTAGGGTTTTGACTGCACAAAGGCAATTTTTGACTGTTTGACCTAGCTAATGGCAAACCAAGCTCACATATGGACTCAAGGACCCCATGGAATTGTCTTGACATGCTCAACAAGTTCAAAAGATCCCAAGTACACAAGATTGACAGTTGAATTTCCCATTCAATTGATCAATTTTGACTGTATACTGAAAAGTCAAACTTTGACTTTTTGGTCAAAATCAAGAGTCAAGATTCATTTTTCATCAAAACATGCCAAATCATGAAACTTGTTCACCAAGAAATCAAAAATTGCAAATTAGGGTTTGAAATGAGAATTTTTCATAACTTAGAATTTTTCTAAGTTATGAAAAACCCTAATTTTTTCCTAACTTTTCCCCACTTTCTCACCAAGATTCATTTGGATTCAAGCAAAAGTCAAAACATGAAAGTTGTAGCCTATTGCATAATCTACAACTTTGATTCACAAAGTTTTCCCAAAAGAAACTTTTATCTCAAGTTACAATTTTTGGAACAAGGGTACTAAACCATTCTTAACTTAGTGAAAATTTGACCTATTTTAGGCAAAATTTTTACCTAATTTCAAGACCTTTTTTCACATACTTCCACTTGGCATTTCAATTTGCACTTCAAAGATGAATTGTAGTACACATTCCAAACTTTCCAAAATGTCCAAGAACTCATCAAACAACCTCATGGTTAGAGAGAATCGAATTTGGTAAGTTAGGAAAAAATCACTTTGATTCATGGCCATTTCCATGTTCATAACTTATGCATTTTCAAACTCAGCATGTGCAAGCTACATTGCAGGCCTCAAATCTCATTTACACTCATAAATTAAATGCTAATCCTCTATGCCAAGATGTTGTTCTATGAGTTTGGTCATTGCATGGAAGTTTAAGCCATATTTGGAAAAAGTAATTTATCTATTCTTGTAAAGCACAACTTTATGTCAAGCATGAATCTAAGAGGTACAAGGCATATCTTCTAGGCACGATTTATTGAGCTAATCCCACTGATCAAGGCTAATTTTGCAGCATGTTTAGAGGGGCCTGCACAAGCTTGTAAAACCAACTTGCATTTTCTTGCTTAAGTTAGAAGTAACTTGGCATAACTAACACAACTTTTCATCTCAGCACAAACAAGCTTAAGCAAGAACTTTGTACACTTTCTAAACATCCTAACCAAGCTAGAACACGAGCCAATCACTTCCATTGCCTTCCAAAACTCAGAATCACCCTCAAACTGCAAAAACAGGGTATCTTCTGCATATTGACTTCCACAGTTCCTTTCCCTCGTGCGTTTTCATCCAAACCACCTCAAACACATTCATTAACATCCATACAAGCTATCCCCAACCTTAGATACATACTGTAACAGCCATAGCACAGTTGGCCATTTTCATTTTTCTCTCTTGCAGGTTGACTTCCATGGAGTGATTCAGCACGATTCAAAACACTCCAAGCATTGGAATAGCATCCTCACACTTCAAGGAAGCTGTACAAATCATCATCTTGCCCTGAAAGCTCCTCCATTGCAAGGCACGATTCCAACTGAACAGGTATATTCATGAAGTTCTATCTCTCAATATAGGCATTGTTAGCTTTAGGTTTGTGAAGGAAACATGTCACAATCATAGCTCTGAACATGCCCATGTGATTAGATTTCATTTATATTATGTATGCTTAGAGAATTTTGAGTCTGAACATTGATGAAAAACTAGGTCAGGAATTGGGGGAGAAGAAATTCTCCCTCATCTTAGAGAGTTAAGTCAAGTTCTTTATATCCCTGGATTCGTCTTCTCATGCTCTACATTTTTCATGTTGTAAGTTTTGCTTAAAAGTCCAGGAATTGGGAGATAGAAAACGCGTGTTTGAGTGTACATACAGGTTCAGAGGTTGAAGAAGACAGGTTCTGGGCTGGGCCTGGAATGTTCTTTCTTTTTGCACCACTTGTTTGCTTTTACACCCCCTAGGCCCATTTGGCTTATTTCCATGATTTTTTTACTTTTCTTTTTTCATTTTGACTTATTTATTTTTTCTCATGATATTAAAAATATAAAAATAATTTTTTACACCATTTTTGAATTTATAGGCATTTATTTGTTTAGATTAGTTATTTGTACATAAATAAATAAATAAACACTTTTTTACTTAAAATACTAAAAATAATGTAAACACCATTTTATTTTCATTTTTTATTTTGTTTTATCTTTTTAAAAATATTTTATATAAAATATATTTTTTTATAAATATTAAATATTATTATTTTTATATATATAATGCATATTTAGAAATTAACATATATATATATATATATATATATATATATATATATATATATATATATATATATATATATATATATATATATATATATATATATATATATATATATATATATATATATATATATATATATTTATTAGAATATTTAGTAAATAATACAAAAATATATACATTTTATTTTTATTAATATTTAATAGTAAAAATACCATTTTGACAAATATACTTCATTTTCATTTTTATTTCATATATAATTGATAAATATTAGTATATATTAAATAATTAATACTTTTATCTAAGAAAATTAGGGTTTTGCCCTAAACATAAAAAAGCTCCAAAAATAATACCTTTTTTTATTTTGTTTATTTGACATAAAAAATACCTTTTTCCATACATATAAAAAACCTTTTTTACATTTTGCATATTTATTTTATTTCCATTTAATTATACAATTGATTACTTTGTAAATATTCCAAATTGATGTAATAGTTAGATTTAAATTTCTTGTCAAATACCCCCCATTTGAACATTTGTACCCCCTTCCCATATTGTGTTGTAATAGTGTAGGAACTTTACTTTTCGCATTTTAACGCTTTCTAAATATACCATGTTAGAATTAGGGTTTGTATGCAAATAAAAAAAACAAAATAGTTTGACCTAATTTCAAGATAATCAAGCATGAAAATGGACAACACATATCACACTTGCACCCCTAGGGTATTCCACTTGTTGCCTTCAATAATGGGCCATATTGCATGTTAGGTCTCTTTGGGCAAAAACAAAACAAACAATCAAATGATCATAGTCCCTCGATGACGCTTTCGAAAGTTGCCTAAAAATGATCAAGTCCCTTAAAGAAAATTGCCCAAAGATACTTAGCACCATTGCAATTATGGTCTAAACGATGACCCGCGCCCGTCCCTTTCACATCCTAACACAAGATTGTCCACCAAATGCAATGGTGGAACAAAATTGTTAAAAGGGTTAAAACATAACAAAAAATCTTTGAGAACTTTAGGGTAGATAGCTCTTAAGTACTTGCCAACTTGCAAAACAAAAAACACTTGCCTATTTTTCAAACCACACATCACTACAGTTTCAAAACAAACTTTCAAAAACCTTGAAACATCTTTTCAAAAAGACAAACACCTTTTGTAAAACATTCGAGTAAAGAATTGTTACAAGGGTAGCCTAGACAAGGCATCTTTTTTTTAAAATATTTTCAAAACCACACACAAAGCACCATTTCAAACAAATTGAAAACCAAGGCAAGTTGATCTAAGCAAGTACCTAAGAGCCCATGGATAACCATGGATAGAAAGGGTGCTAATACCTTCCCTTTCTATAATCTACTCCCCGAACCCAAGAAAATATCTCAAAGGTTTTTGCTGTGCTTTTTAAACCTTTCCTTAGGATAAAATAAAAAGTCGGTGGCGACTCTTGCTCAACCGAAACATTTGCGAAAACAAACGCAAAACCAAAGTCAGTTCTCCCACCGTATCACAGAACTGGCGACTCTGCTGGGGATAATTTTAAAAGTGGAGTAACCTTAGGGCTTAGATCACCCTCTTGCATGATTAATTGTGTGACTTGATTGCTTTACATCTTGGCTCTATTGTTTGGGTTTGCAATCCTACACCCGGATTTTGGGAAACATTCATAGATAGCAATACGTTGTGGAAACTGTGCGGGGTATACCGACACGGTCGAAGCAATAGCTATATTAGTGCGACATATTTGTGAGTACCGGTAACCCTTGAGTTCAATCAAGGAGAGTACGTGGCCGCTGAGTGATGTCACTAAGCACTAATGACCTAGAACCTTACTTGACCATCTTGGCCTTTTATTAGGGGTAGTGAGATGACCGGCTTTGGTGTAGTCCGAAGTTGGTAGATACTCGATACTACACTCATTGAGGGTTGTTTTCTTGGAATATTTTGGTCGCTAGTTAAGTGGCTAAACCAAAACAATGAACAATGAAAACAATCCAATGATATTGAGCTCCTTAGAACCCGGTTCTATTTATAGGACAGGTTTTTAAGCCAACTACACTCAAGAGGGTACTTACCTATGAAACCCCATGCCAGCCTGAAACTAGGGTTTGGTGTGATTTGCTTGTACATATGTTTTGTGCATACATCATAAACATCATAAAGCATCATATGCATTCACTAACCATTTCAAGGGTTTGGATCTTCATCTTTGTTCTTGTTTTGTAGGTCATGGAAATTCCTCGCAGAAAAACCATCCAAATCAACCTTGTGAGAATCTCTCCTCAACTCAAGGAGCTCACCTCAAGAATTCTGGAAAGCTCATCCTTCAGTGAAAGACATGGTAGACTGCTCAGCTTAGTCAACACCAACATTGAAGAAGACATGATGAAAGTGCTATTCCAGTTCTTTGACCCTCTTCACCACTGTTTCACTTTCCCCGATTACCAGTCGGTGCCCACTTTGGAGGAGTTTTCTCAGCTCCTAAGAATCCCTATCCTTAATCAACTACCCTTCAACGGTACGAAAAAGGAACTAAAGCCGGAAGATGTTGCTCGAGCATTACATCTACAACCATCCGACATCAAAGGGCATTGGGAAACCAGAAGCGGCGTCAAAGGATTCTTAGCAAAATTCTTATTTGAGAAGGCACAAGAATGTTGGAATTCATTGGACCTTCAAGCCTTTGAAGAAATTGTGGCACTCCTTATCTATGGGTTGGTCTTATTCCCAAATTCTGACCAATTGGTAGATCTCAACGCCGTCAAAATCTTCTTGTCCAGAAATCCAATACCAACATTGCTTGGGGACGTCCTTCACTCATTTTACACACGAACAATGAGAAAGAGGGGTGTTCTCATGTGCTATACTCCTCTCCTTGCAAGGTGGTTTATTTCGCACCTTCCATAATCTGTCTTGAAGAATGACCAAGGCTCAAGGTGGTCCCAACGGTTGATGACTCTTACTCACTCTGATGTACATTGGTGTTCTCGGTCCAGAGAAAATGTCATCATCATCGATCGTTGCGGAGAGTTTCCTAATGTTCCTTTACTTGGAATCAGAGGAGGTATCACCTACAACCCTTGGCTAGCTTTAAGGAAATTCGGATATGCACGGAGGGATGGCCCTCATGACATGTTGATTCCTGACCTAGTTTTTGACTTCGACAACGATGCGCAAGGACTTCGCCAAAGATTCATCAGAGCTTGGGGGAGGCCCAACAAGGTTGATAGAAAGACTCTGGGACACAAGAACTCCATCCCTCTTGAGCCTTATCTCAAGTGGGTACGAGCGCGAGCCCAGAGTCTAATGATGCCTTATCCTCATGTTCTCCCTGTGATTAAAGAGCCCGTCATGGAAGGAGAGGTTCCCTACACCATCCTACATCCAGACATGCCTACATCGTGGAAGGAAATGCAGAAAAGTTGGATTCAGCTCAAGGAGGAACGAAACACTTTTGAAGCTAGCTTCTACGCCAGTGAGAAGAAGGTTCTAGAGCTTACCCGCCGACTCCATGAGCAAGAGGCCCTCAACACCTACATCGCACCAAAGAGGATGCGCAATGTCTTTTTACCTTAAGAAGTTGTTTTTGTAATATTTGGCCCATGGGGCATTTATGTACTAACAAATTTCTTCTTATTAATATGACGTGCGTTCTTTTTGTCTACAACAATTTTGAATGTTCCAAATCCTTGAATGCATTGCATACATAAGCATATCATTCATCATGTGCATAAGCAGGTCTCACTCCAGGTTTCCTTATCTGTCTGCTGTTTATTTCAGTAGGATGGATCTCGAGCAAACAGTCAAAGACCTACAAGCTCAGAATGCACAGTTCCAGCAACTCCTGACGACCTTGGCTAAAGGTCAGGAGGATCTCAAGACCTTGCTGGGGAATAAAGACCCAGTTAAAAAGAAGAAAAAGAGACTCGGGGTGGCTACCTTAGGGAGAAGATTTGACGGAGAGGCCAGGAGAGTGCTTGAATTTCCTCCTACTTCTGATGAAGGGACTAGTAAAGGAGGTGGGGCTGCGGTACCTTCCGAGTCCGATGTGGAAGAAGAGGAGGTTGAAGAGGATGAAGACTATTCTGACCAACAATACCCTCTAGCTGATGATAAATACAAAGGTTTAGAAGACATGTTGGCCGCCATGGAGCTACAAAGAGTACCGAGTTTGGATTTTGAAGACTTGGGTTTGGTTGTCGGGATTGTGATTCCCCTAAAGTTCAAAGTGCCAGTGTTTGTGAGGTATGATGGGCTGTCCTGTCCAAAAATGCATCTCAGGTCCTACGTGAGAAAGATCCAACCCTATACGGAAGATAAAAATCTTTGGATCCATTTCTTTCAGGACAGCCTTTCTGGGGCTCAATTGGAGTGGTTTTATCAGCTAGAGGGAAACAGCGTCCGAAATTGGGAAGACTTGGCCACCGCCTTTTACAAACAATATCAGTATAATTCTGACCTTGCTCCTACGCGTACCCAACTTCAGGGTATGTAATTAGGAACAGGCGAAGGATTCAAAGAATATACACAAAAATGGAGGGATTTGGCTGGCAGGGTGCAACCTCCTTTAACCGACCGTGAACTTGTTGATATGTTTCTAGGGACCCTATCTGGGCCATTTTTCAATCATCTGATTGGTAACTCTTCCGCAGGGTTTACCGATTTAATCTTAACAGGCGAAAGAATAGAAGCTGGCATCAAGTCAGGAAAGATTCAGAAGGGTGCTGCTGCAAGTGTTGAGAAGAAGCCTTTTAAGAAGGAAACAACTGTGGTATATTCTCAGAGAAGAGCGGGGAAGACTGAGCGCCGACAGGCCGTGGGTGCCGTAATGATTCAAAACCCTTCAAGTGAGCAGCCTCGCTATAACTAGTCCAGACCAAATCAACAACGAGTGGAACGGCCACAACGGCAGTTCCCCATATTAATATGACTCCAGCGCAAGTGCTTCCCCATCTGTTGAAGTTGAATCTCGCCACCATCAAACAGGCACCAAAGAATGTGAATACGTCCTCTCCGTATTATCATCCTAATGCTAAATGCGCCTACCATTATGACAGTATCGGGCACGACACCAATGATTGCTGGGCACTCAAGCATAAAATCCAAGACCTGATAGAGGCGAAGGAGGTGGAGTTCGACGCTCCGGAGAAGCCTAATGTGATATCTGCTCCAATGCCGAAGCACGGCCGAAATGTCAATGCCGTTGAAGAGGATTTGTATGTTGCTGATGTCAATGATCTGATAACTCCATTGTTAACCATCAAGTTGAATCTGTTAAGGGCCGGGATCTTCCCGGGATGTAAAGAAGACTGCTATTGTTGTTACTCTCTGCCGGTTGATTGTCCGTTACTGAAGAAAGGCATCCAAGGCCTAATGGATAGTCGACAAATTTTGTTTGAGAAAGTTTCTGCTGTTCCAACCCATACTGAAGATGTCTCAATCATAACCATTCACGCCAATCTTTCCAAGGCCGTCAGAAAGCCTGTTAAGATTACACCAGCTACGAAATCTGTTCCTTTGAAGATAACAATGCCAGGGCATGTCCCCTATGTTTCCGAGAAGTCGATACCATGGAACTATGGCGGTGACGTCTACTACCATGGTATTAAACAAATCGAAATAACTGAAGAAAGTTCGGATGATGAAGAAGCCCGCATTAGAAACATTGCAGGCACGAGCAAAATCACCCGGAGCGGGAGAATATTTTCTCCAGAGATTGCCCCTCCTAGAGCAATCTTTGGACCCTCGTCTACTGACAAGGTCATCCCCGCACCAATAAAACTCTCCGCTAGAACCCCTTTGATTGAAGACGTTGTTGTTCCTAGTACTGTCCCTCCTACCGTTGCTGATAAAGGTAAGGGAATCCAAGATGAGCTCGTCAGGACGAGGGCTCAACCCTTGGTCATCCCGGAAACCTCCAAGAAGGAAATGGATGAGATATTGAAGATAATCAAAAGGAGTGATTACGATGTGGTAGAAAAACTGGGGCAAACCCCCTCAAAGATCTCCATGCTGGCACTAGTACTTTGCTCGGAAGCGCACGCTAAAGCTTTGATCAAATTCCTGAAGGCAGCCCATGTGCCCCAGGAAACCTCTGCAGATCAATTTCAGAATTGCGTGGCTAGCCTGACTGCGGACAATGGATTAGGTTTCTCTGATGCCGACCTAACTCCTAAAGGTAGAAACCACAATGATTCTTTGCACATTTCAGTCGAGTGCCGAGGAACTACTCTCGCACATGTCTTGGTCGACACTGGTTCGTCGCTGAATGTACTGCCTAAGAAGGCCTTGGACCGACTAGATTGTGAAGGGCTGGAGTTGAAACCGAGTGATATTGTTGTCAGAGCTTTCGATGGTTCGAAGAGAATGGTCCATGGGGAGGTTGAAATTCCCATCAAGATAGGCACTGAGGTGTTCAAATCTACTTTCTATGTGATGGATATCCGTCCGTCGTACTCTTGCTTGTTGGGTAGGCCTTGGATACACCTTGCTGGGGAAGTCATCTCCTCCTTACATCAGATGTTGAAGTATCCTGTCAAGGGAAAGATCATTACTGTCCATGGTGAAGAGGAATACATGATCAGTCACTTAAACTCATTCTGGTACGTGGAGGTAGAGGGGGAGTTCATTGAGACGCCTTTTCAGCATTTCGAAGAAGTCCTTCCTGAGATAACAGTAGCAAAGTTGGCAGCTGAAGCACCGAGGCAGATGGCCAGGATGGCATCTCTGGAGGACGCAAGGGCCGCAATAAAGGAAGGGAAGAATTCAGCATGGGGGCAGTTGCCTGATATTCCGCATAAAACAGACAAATTTGGATTAGGGTTCACTACCGCGGGCCAGAAAGCTATGCGCCGTTCGAAGATTGAAAGAGCGCCAGTCAAAATTTCTCCCTACGGAATCAACGCTTTAGAGGATGAAGACAAAGAGAGCAACATCGAAGAGTGGATCTACCCAACTGTCAAAGGAGGATTGTGCAACTGGGAGGCAAAAGACTTTGTCCCCATCACTTTTATTCATCAGTAATTTATCTGTCAAACATTTCCTATTTGGTCTGTAATATTTATTTTCAAACAAATCCGTACACTATCTTTTTCACCTCATGCCTTGCCCGGGGCATGTAGGTCCATTTGTAAGGGTTTTGATTATTTTTCATATCCATATGCCATGTTTAATGATTCATTGGACGTTTTTCATTTGATAAACTGCTTGTGTTCATTTTCTTTTCCTTTTGCATTTTTTGTTTAAGGATGGCTATCCCTTACACACACCCACACCCACAAATGCAGGTACCCATCCACTCCGGATTCCATGGGTGACCATTCTGCTATATCCTTCAATAACTCTGAAGATCTGGTCAATCAAGCCGAGTATGAAGATGACGAAGGTTGTGAAGTACCAGGGGAACTAGCCAGACTTCTACAGCAAGAGGAAAGGGCCATCTTACCGCACGAAGAGTCATTGGAAACTGTCAACTTAGGGACCGAGGAAGACCGAAAGGAGGTGCAAGTGGGTGCCAATCTGGAACCGAGTGTCAAGGAACGCCTGATACAGTTGTTGAATGAGTATGTTGAAATCTTCGCTTGGTCTTATGAAGACATGCCGGGTTTAGACACAGACATCGTGGTTCACCGTCTCCCCACAAGAGAGGATTGTCCACCAATCAAGCAAAAAGTTCGCCGAATGAGGCCTGATATGTCTGAAAAGATCAAAGCAGAAGTGATGAAGCAATTCGACGCTGGCTTTCTGGCTGTTACGTCCTATCCTCAATGGGTCGCTAACATCGTGCCAGTACCTAAGAAAGATGGCAAAGTCAGGATGTGTGTGGACTACCGGGATTTGAATAGGGCCAGCCCCAAAGATGATTTTCCACTTCCACACATTGACATTTTGATCGACAATACGGCTCAGCACAAAGTGTTTTCCTTCATGGATGGATTCTCGGGCTACAATCAAATCAAAATGGCCCCCGAGGATATGGAGAAAACAACTTTTGTCACATAATGGGGCACTTTCTGTTACAAAGTGATGCCGTTCGGGCTGAAGAACGCAGGGGCAACTTATCAACGCGCCATGGTAGCTTTGTTTCATGATATGATACATCATGAGATTGAAGTTTACGTAGACGATATGATAGCTCGGTCACAAACAGAGGAAGAGCACCTTGAACATCTAGAAAAGCTGTTCGCCAGGCTGAAAGAATACAAACTCAGGCTGAATCCAGGTAAGTGCACTTTTGGAGTTAGATCTGGTAAACTTCTAGGATTCATTGTAAGCAACAAAGGCATTAAAGTCGATCCAGCAAAAGTGAAAGCAATACAAGAGATGCCTGCTCCCCATACTGAAAAGGAGGTTAGAGGGTTCTTGGGGCGCTTGAACTATATTGCCAGATTCATCTCTCATCTGACTTCTACCTGTGAGCCAATTTTCAAACTCTTGAAGAAAGATCAGGTAGTCGAATGGAACGACGATTGCCAAGCTGTTTTTGATAAAATCAAGGAGTATTTGCTAGAACCTCCTATTCTGATGCCACCCGTCGAAGGAAGACCATTGATCATGTATCTGACCGTCTTGGATAATTCAATGGGGTGTGTTTTGGGCCAGCATGACAAGTCTGGTCGAAAAGAGCATGCTATTTATTACCTTAGCAAAAAGTTTACCGACTGTGAGACTCGCTACTCACTGCTCGAGAAAACTTGTTGCTCTTTGGTATGGGCTGCTCGCCGACTGAGACAGTATATGTTGACTCATACTACCTTGTTGATTTCCAAAATGGATCCTATCAAGTATATCTTCGAAAAGCCCGCTTTATCTGGAAGAATAGCCAGATGGAAGATGATCCTAACTGAGTATGACATCCAGTACACCACTCAAAAAGCTATAAAAGGGAGTGTACTAGCTGACCATCTGGCTCATCAAGCTATCGAAGATTATCAACCCATGAGATTTGACTTCCCAGACGAGGACATCATGAATTTGGACAACATTGAAGGTAACAGACCGTATGACGGACCCGAAAAGGGATCCCGATGGACCCTGTACTTTGATGGTGCTTCAAATGCACTTGGAAACGGTATCGGCGCGGTGCTCATTTCTCCGGAAGGCTGTCACACACCTTTCACGGCCCGACTTTGCTTCAGCTGCACAAACAACATGGCTGAGTATGAAGCTTGCATCTTTGGTCTCAAGGCTGCTATAGACTTGGGGATCAAATCTTTGATCGTATTTGGGGACTCGGCTTTGGTTATCAGTCAAATCAAAGGAGAGTGGGATACCAAGAACCCTAATCTTATCCCATACAAAGAACATGTCTTGACATTGTTGCCTCATTTCGAGCAAACTACCTTCGAGCATTTCCCGCGAGAAGAGAATCAGCTAGCAGATGCTCTAGCCACAATGTCCTCCATGTTTAAACTCAACTGGGATAACGAGGCTCCCCAAATCACCATCGAGCGAATGGATGAACCTGCGCATTGCCACGAGATTAATACCGAAGAAGTAGTGGAACAACCCTGGTTCCATGAAATCAAAAGGTATCTCGAGACTAGAGATTATCCCGAAGGAGCTTCCGTAAATGACAAGAAGTTCTTAAGGAAATTCGCTGCTAAATTCTTCCTGAGCAACGACATCCTTTACAAACGAAGCCATGATTGTGTATTACTCCGATGCGTAGACAAAGCTGAAGCAGAATTGATCATGACTGAGATACACAGCGGCACATTTGGCACTCACTTGAGCGGGCATACAATGGCTAAGAAGATCCTAAGGGCAGGCTATTACTGGTCTACCATGGAAGCTGACTGCCATCAACATTCCCGTACTTGCCACAAATGTCAGGTCTACGCGGACAAAGTTCATATCCCTCCGGTTCCTCTCAACGTTCTGACTGCTCCGTGGCCATTTGCAATGTGGGGCATTGACATGATTGGAGAGATCAAACCCACGGCTTCCAACGAACATCGCTTCATCCTGGTTGCCATTGACTATTTCACCAAATGGGTCGAAGCAGCTTCCTTCGCCTCTGTTACTAAAAATGTGGTTGCCCGCTTTATCAAGCAAAATCTCATATGCCGGTATGGTGTTCCAGACAGGATCATCACAAACAACGATACAAATCTGAATAACACAATGATCACCGCTTTGTGCGAACAATTCAAGATTTATCATCACAATTCATCTCCCTATCGGCCGAAGATGAACGGTGCTGTTGAAGCTGCAAACAAAAACATTAAGAAGATCATTCAGAAAATGACAGTCACTTACAAAGACTGGCATGAGATGTTACCGTTTGCTCTACATGGATACCGTACGACGGCACGTACTTCAACCGGGGCAACCCCATTTTCTTTGGTATATGGCATGGAAGCTGTCCTGCCTATGGAAGTTCAGATTCCTTCTCTAAGGATTATGAAGGACGCAGGTTTAAATGAAGATGATTGGATGCAGACCCGACTTGATCAACTCAATTTGATCGACGAAAAGCGACTCGCTGCTATATGCCATGGTCAGATGTATCAAAAGCGGGTGATCAAGGCCTTCAATAAGGAAGTCAGACGTCAAGTGTACCAAGTCGGAGATCTAGTAATCAAGCGGATTATCTTGCCGCAAAGTGATCCCAGGGGAAAATGGACTCCTACATATGAAGGACCATTTGTGATCAAGAGCATATTTTCTGGTGGGGCGATGATTCTAACCACCATGGACGGCGACGATTTGCCGCACCCTGCGAACGCAGACATAGTCAAAAGATACTACGCATAAAATAACCCGACAAGTCGAAAACCCGAAAGGGCGACTTGGGTAAAAATGGGCATCCCGGTGAACCGAAAACCCGAAAGGGAGGTTCAGGCAAAAATTAGGGATAAAAACAAAAAAAAAATTGTACACCCGGCAAGTTGAAAACCCGAAAGGGCGGCTTGGGCAAAAAGGGGTTTCCCGGTGGATCGAAAACCCGAAAGGGCGATTCAGGCAAAAATTAGGGAATTAAAGCGTATGACTATGTCTCGTCGGATCACTTCAAGGACAATCTCTTCATCAACCAGTTCCAGATTTCTGAGAAATCCAGTCATCGGCAAACGAAGCATTGGATGGACAGATATTCAGAGTTGTGAAGGCTATAGCGGAATGGAATCGCATGGAATTATTTCACATAGCCATCTTTATTTTGTATAAATCTTGCAATATTTACGACAAAATCCTCTTACTAGGATGATTGTCTCCTTTGTACAAATATACTCATAGAAAGTCAATACAAATACTTTTCCCATAAATTTGTGTCATTTCCCTTTTCTTTTTCTCTTGCACTAATTGTTTTATTTTGAGAAACGTCCAATGTTTTGTTAAATAGGCATATGCATTTGAACATAATCATTTCCTTATAAATCAAGAAAGAGGATTACTGATAGGTTGAAGGTGTAGTTGGATATCTTGATACCCTTTCAAAGGAAACCCCCAGGAGATTTGGAAGCCATATCCCCAGCAAGTCTTGAAGCTTATCCCCAGTAGATTCTGGAAGCTTATCCCCTGCAGAGTACGGACGTCTCTCCCGAGCTTTATTCAAAGTTATTTCTCACAAGGGCTTATAACTGGGTTATCCTTAGCTAATTGCCACAGAAGGTCGCACTCGGAAAATTTCTTCCAATCCCCAGCGGAGTTCATCAGATTTCCCCAGCATAACTTATCAATACAATCCCCAGAAGAGTCTATCTTTGTTATCCCCGGCCAGAGAATCCTCCAGAACTCAATTCCCCTCAGAGTTTAAGTTTCAGTATCCCCAACAGAGCTAAAACTTCAAACTATCAATCCCCAGTGGAACCAGACTGGTGAACCTTTTCCCCACAGAAATGCTTCTCACTAGACTGGAGATTCTCAGTCTTATCTCTCCAGCTTAAGTCTACCAGGTTCTAAAATCCCCAGTGGACATCATCAGAAATTCTCTTACCCTGCAAGTCACCAAGGAGATTCCAAGTCCCCGCAAGTGGTTCTAAGGCCCCTCAACGATTGAAGGTCTGGTATTCCCCAAGCAAATCTGCAGACTTTCAGTTTTCAGTTCCTCATTTTATATTCAAGATTCTCCAATGAAGATCTCCTCAAGACAGGAATTCCCCAGTAGTTTGGCATACAATCCCAACTCCTTATTCTCCAGCAACCACCAGGAATTATTCTTCCCGACAGCAGTCAAGATGCTTTTACCTTCAGCCATCTCGGATTCATCTATCCTTTGCAAGACAGCTCTCTAGCTTACATGCGCATCCATTTACATTCATATCATATAACATACATTGTATCATGCATCATGACATTGCATATAACTAACTCTTTGCCTTTGCAGGTAAGATCAGTCGACAGACAAAAATCATTATCTTCCGAGATTCTTCCTAGGAATAGTTCAGATATGACCCAGACATGGCAATATTCTGATGCTTATTCCAGATTCATCCAGATGCAGTTTTACACGAGCTCATCATCAGAAAACCCTACACCGGTTCCTCCTCAAACTTCAAAATTTCTGAAAACAGTTCACGGGTTCTCCAAGTAACGGATGCTGACCTATCACTTGTTCAGATTCTTCTCAAGACTTCTGAAAACAGTTTATGGATTCTTCCCAACAACGGATGTTAATCTATCAACTTGTTCAGACGCAACTTTTGAAAACAGTTTACGGACGCTTCTCAACAACGGATGCTGCTCTATTGCTTATTCAACTTCAAGACTTCTGAAAACAGTTCACGGGTTCTCTAGTAACGGATTTTAACCTATCGCTTGTTCAGTTTCTTCTCAAGACTTCTGAAAACAGTTTATGGATTCTTCCCAACAACGGATGTTAATCTACCAACTTGTTCAGATGCAACTTTTGAAAACAGTTTACGGACGCTTCCCAACAACGGATGCTGCTCTATTGCTTATTCAACTTCAAGACTTCTGAAAACAGTTCACGGGTTCTCCAGTAACGGATGTTAACCTATCGCTTGTTCAGTTTCTTCTCAAGACTCCTGAAAACAGTTTATGGATTCTTCCCAACAACGGATGTCAACCTATTGCTTATTCAGACCCCAGTTCAAAGATGTTCCTAAACATTGGACACCTTTCTGATACTCTTCCAGATGGCATCTTTAAGCCCATCCCTGACAAGTTTCTGTCACTCTTCCAGATGGCATCGTTAAGCCCATCTCCAAATGGCATCTCTAAGCCCATTCCCGCATCCATTGCTTTGACGAGTGCAAATTTAAGGGCACTCTAGTGTCCAATCTACTTTTACCCTCGAGTCACGAAAGGCAAACTTGCCAATGTAACTCTTCGGATTCAAGAAGATTGAACAGGGGCAACTATTGTACCCCAAAATTTGCCCTCTCACTTCTCAATAATTTCTCATCACTAAGCCCTTGGAGCTCAAGACCCAGTTAGGGTTTCATCTGCTCAAAGACTTCTTCATTGCACTGTTGACCCAAATTAGGGTTTGTGTTTGCACAGGGATGTTTTGACCTAAAAGGCCCAAAGTGACTTTCATGCTTCATGTTGGACTTACAAGTTTATCCATACCAAGTTTCAAGCCTTGATTCCAATCTTTGCCCAGTCAATTGGACAGTTGACCTAGAAATCAGCTGTATTGGGGAAAAGTCAACTGTGGCCAATTGACAGTCAAACCTCATGAATTTTGACCCACATCAACATAATGAACTCATATGAACCAGTTGGTCAAGTTTGGATCACAATTCCACAAGAAATTTGATCAGATCACCAAAAGGGCAAAATGGTCATTTTTAGGGTTTTGACTGCACAAAGGCAATTTTTGACTGTTTGACCTAGCCAATGGCAAACCAAGCTCACATATGGACTCAAGGACCCCATGGAATTTTCTTGACATGCTCAACAAGTTCAAAAGATCCCAAGTACACAAGATTGACAGTTGAATTTCCCAGTCAATTGATCAATTTTGACTATATACTGAAAAGTCAAACTTTGACTTTTTAGTCAAAATCAAGAGTCAAGATTCATTTTTCATCAAAACATGCCAAATCATGAAACTTGTTCACCAAGAAATCAAAAATTGCAAATTAGGGTTTGAAATGAAATTTTTTCATAACTTAGAATTTTTCTAAGTTATGAAAAACCCTAATTTTTTCCTAACTTTGCCCCACTTTCTCACCAAGATTCATTTGGATTCAAGCAAAAGTCAAAACATGAAAGTTGTAGCCTATTGCATAATCTACAACTTTTATTCACAAAGTTTTCCCAAAAAAAGCTTGTATCTCAAGTTACAATTTTTGGAACAAGGGTACTAAACCATTCTTAACATAGTGAAAAATTGACCTATTTTAGGCAAAAATTTTACCTAACTTCAAGACCATTTTTCACATACTTCCACTTGGCATTTCAATTTGCAATTCAAATATGGATTGTAGTACACATTCCAAGCTTTCCAAAATGTCCAAGAACTCATCAAACAACCTCATGGTTAGAGAGAATCGAATTTGGCAAGTTAGGAAAAAATCACTTTGATTCATGGCCATTTCCATGTTCCTAACTTATGCATTTTCAAACTCAGCATGTGCAAGCTACATTGCAGGCCTCAAATATCATTTACACTCATAAATTAAATGCTAATCCTCTGTGCCAAGATGTTGTTCTATGATTTTGGTCATTGCATGGAAGTTTAAGCCATATTTGGAAAAAGTAATTTATCTATTCTTGTAAAGCACAACTTTATGTCAAGCATGAATCTAAGAGGTATAAGGCATATCTTCTAGGCACGATTTATTGAGCTAATCCCACTGTTCAAGGCTAATTTTCAGCATGTTTAGAGGGGCCTGCACAAGCTTGTAAAACCAACTTGCATTTTCTTGCTTAAGTTAGAAGTAACTTGGCATAACTAACACAACTTTTCATCTCAGCACAAACAAGCTTAAGCAAGAACTTTGTACACTTTCTAAACATCCTAACCAAGCTAGAACAAGAGCCAATCACTTCCATTGCCTTCCAAAACTCAGAATCACCCTCAAACTGCAAAAACAGGGTATCTTCTGCATATTGACTTCCATAGTTCCTTTCCCTCGTGCGTTTTCATCCAAACCACCTCAAACACATTCATTAACATCCATACAAGCTATCCCCAACCTTAGATACATACTGTAACAGCCATAGCACAGTTGGCCATTTTCATTTTTCTCTCTTGCAGGTTGACTTTCATGGAGTGATTCAACACGATTCAAAACACTCCAAGCATTGGAATAGCATCCTCACACTTCAAGGAAGCTGTACAAATCATCATCTTGCCCTGAAAGCTCCTCCATTGCAAGGCACGATTCCAACTGAACAGGTATATTCATGAAGTTCTATCTCTCAATATATGCATTGTTAGCTTTAGGTTTATGAAGGAAACATGTCACAATCATAGCCCTGAACATGCCCATGTGATTAGATTTCATTTATATTATGTATGCTTAGAGAATTTTGAGTCTGAACATTGATGAAAAACTAGGTCAGGAATTGGGGGAGAAGAAATTCTCCCTCATCTTAGAGAGTTAAGTCAAGTTCTTTATATCCCTGGATTCGTCTTCTCATGCTCTACATTTTTCATGTTGTAAGTTTTGCTTAAAAGTCCAGGAATTGGGAGATAGAAAACGCGTGTTTGAGTGTACATACAGGTTCAGAGGTTGAAGAAGACAGGTTCTGGGCTGGGCCAGGAATGTTCTTTCTTTTTGCACCACTTGTTTGCTTTTACACCCCCTAGGCCCATTTGGCTTATTTCCATGATTTTTTTACTTTTCTTTTTTCATTTTGACTTATTTATTTTTTCTCATGATATTAAAAATATAAAAATAATTTTTTACACCATTTTTGAATTTATAGGCATTTATTTGTTTAGATTAGTTATTTGTACATAAATAAATAAATAAACACTTTTTTACTTAAAATACTAAAAATAATGTAAACACCATTTTATTTTCATTTTTTATTTTGTTTTATCTTTTTAAAAATATTTTATATAAAATATATTTTTTTATAAATATTAAATATTATTATTTTTATATATATAATGCATATTTAGAAATTAACATATATATATATATATATATATATATATATATATATATATATATATATATATATATATATATATATATATATTTATTAGAATATTTAGTAAATAATACAAAAATATATACATTTTATTTTTATTAATATTTAATAGTAAAAATACCATTTTGACAAATATACTTCATTTTTATTTTTATTTCATATATAATTGATAAATATTAGTATATATTAAATAATTAATACTTTTATCTAAGAAAAATAGGGTTTTGCCCTAAACATAAAAAAGCTCCAAAAATAATACCTTTTTTTATTTTGTTTATTTGACATAAAAAATACCTTTTTCCATACATATAAAAAACCTTTTTTACATTTTGCATATTTATTTTATTTCCATTTAATTATACAATTGATTACTTTGTAAATATTCCAAATTGATGTAATAGTTAGATTTAAATTTCTTGTCAAATACCCCCCATTTGAACATTTGTACCCCCCTTCCCATATTGTGTTGTAATAGTGTAGGAACTTTACTTTTCCCATTTTAACGCTTTCTAAATATACCATGTTAGAATTAGGGTTTGTATGCAAATAAAAAAAACAAAATAGTTTGACCTAATTTCAAGATAATCAAGCATGAAAATGGATTACACATATCACACTTGCACCCCTAGGGTATTCCACTTGTTGCCTTCAATAATGGGCCATATTGCATGTTAGGTCTCTTTGGGCAAAAACAAAACAAACAATAAAATGATCATAGTCCCTCGATGACGCTTTCGAAAGTTGCCTAAAAATGATCAAGTCCCTTAAAGAAAATTGCCCAAAGATACTTAGCACCATTGCAATTATGGTCTAAACGATGACCCGCGCCCGTCCCTTTTACATCCTAACACAAGATTGTCCACCAAATGCAATGGTGGAACAAAATTGTTAAAAGGGTTAAAACATAACAAAAAATCTTTGAGAACTTTAGGGTAGATAGCTCTTAAGTACTTGCCAACTTGCAAAACAAAAAACACTTGCCTATTTTTCAAACCACACATCACTACACTTTCAAAACAAACCTTCAAAAACCTTGAAACATATTTTCAAAAAGACAAACACCTTTTGTAAAACATTCGAGTAAAGAATTGTTACAAGGGTAGCCTAGACAAGGCATCTTTTTTTTAAAATATTTTCAAAACCACACACAAAGCACCATTTCAAACAAATTGAAAACCAAGGCAAGTTGATCTAAGCAAGTACCTAAGAGCCCATGGATAACCATGGATAGAAAGGGTGCTAATACCTTCCCTTTCTATAATCTACTCCCCGAACCCAAGAAAATATCTCAAAGGTTTTTGCTGTGCTTTTTAAACCTTTCCTTAGGATAAAATAAAAAGTCGGTGGCGACTCTTGCTCAACCGAAACATTTGCGAAAACAAACGCAAAACCAAAGTCAGTTCTCCCACCGTATCACAATAACTTCTAGAAAGCCTTACCCAACAGCATTATCACCTCACTCTCTCAAATAGCCAGAACTTCTGATTTTCCAGTGACATTAGAATTTCTAGATTCCCAACTGTATCAGAGTTCCTAGACACCTCAGAAATCATAACTTCTAAGTTTTCCTTTGTTCCCAACAACCTCATAACTTGGTGTACCCAGGCCCAGAACTTCTGACCTTCTACTTTCCTACTAACATTTTCTCTCTTGCAGCATATCAGAGTCAGAACTTATGTTCCTTCTCGCTTCAGCAATGTGCTGATTCTGACTCTTTTTCTCTTATTTATCTTATTTTAGCTTTTAATAACCAAAAACACCAAAAACATTTTATATTTACATACTTTATTTTATCCCTTTTAAAACTTAAAAAATTCAAAGATAAAAAATGTTTTCTTAAGCAAACTTATTTTTTTTCTTAACAAAAACAAAACTATTCCATTTTTACACTTCTTGTACATTATTTCAATATTGTTGTAATAGATAAATAGGACTTTAATTTCTCGCGATCCCCATTGTAAATTTGTACACCCCATACCCTTAATGATGTAATAGCGTAGGACCTTACTTTTCCGCGTTTTTATTGCTTTCATATATTGCTAGTAATTAGGCGTGTATGGCAAGATAAAAACAACAAATAGACAACCCAAACATCAAAGACTAAATGCATGCAATCAAACACACTTTGCACACTTGCACCCTTAGGGTAATCCCATTTTATTGCCTATCGAAAAATAGTCACGTCCCTCGAGCATGGGCGTTTTAGCAAAGACCCTCGATAAAAGATCGTAGTCCCTTGATGACCCTCGATGTTGCCTTCGGTGAACGATCTAGTCCCTAAAACGACATTGCTAAAGCGTCCCATAGGTTTCCTTCTATGACTATATAAACGTCCCACGCCCGTCCCTTCACATCCAACGATGGGGCTTCTTGCCAAAACAATGGTAAGATAGCAACACCTAAAGGGGGGAGGGGGAAAGAACATTTAAGACCTTTTTTGAGTAGGTAGATTCGCTCCTAGTTGCTCGCTTGCTGACATTAAAAACATTTTATACACCAGCACACTCATTTGAAATATTTTCAAAAGACAAACACTTTGTACGCGTTCTTATATAAACGAGAGTCATTACAAAGAAGACACCTTTTCAAAAATCTCCTTCAAAAACACATTCCACAAATATCTCTTTGAGATATTTTTGTAACAACACTTTGTACGCGTTTTTATAAAAACGAGAACTATTACAAAGACATTTTCAAAATACTTCCAAAACCCACACCACAAGCACACATTCAAATCAAAGAAAGTGATCTAGCAAGCAACTAAGAGCTCGTAGATAACTACAAATGAAAAGGGTGCTAATACCTTCCCTTTTCATAATCTACCCCCCGAACTCAAGAAAACATCTCTAAAGGTCTTTCCTGTTCTTTTCATCCTTTCCTTTTGGATAAAATAAAATTTGGTGGCGACTCTTGCTATCCGCAAAATTTGCGATCAAACGCAAAACACCTAAGTCAGTTCTCCCACCGTGTTACACTTCCTTCGGATATTACCAACGTCCCAATTGACTCAGTAATTAGTAATATTCTCAAGAAAAACTCGTCTGAGTGTAGTATCACATGACAACCATTTCCGGATTACTCAGTCATATTTTTCGCACTACACCTAAAAGGCTAAGATAGGTTAAGGGTTCTACGGTCCTCAGTTTCAGCAGGCTCCCAGGTCGAAAGCAGCACGTCTTCCCGATTACTCATTCAACGACACTACAGTTAAAAGAGCCTCCACTGAGTGGGGGATCTCATGCCTCCTTTATTGGGATTACTCCCTCAAGTTTAACATGACTATACCGCCTGTCCTATCTTAATTTTGCCCAAGTCCGGGTAGAGGACTTATAAGAAATCACCACGCACCTTGAAAACCAGGAAAATCTAGACAACCATATATACAACACATAATATACAACAAATAACAACACATATACAGATAAACAAAGATAGGCTCAACCCACTTAGGGATGGACCAGCATTTGGTCAATCTTTCCCCAGTGAAGTCAACATTTTTTCTGTAGCGGTAGAAATGTTGAGACTAATATATTAATTGAATATGTTTTAGAAAAGAGATTTCGATTTGCTTTTATAAAAATATTTGGAGATATTTATCTAAAGGAGATTTGTTTCCTTTTATATCCAATCAAAGATTTGATTGATTAAGTGTTTTTTTGTTTAAAGGAAACGAGAATGAATTTTATTTAATCAAGATATTTATTATTGAGAAGTTGAAATTATGATTTGTTCAAGATTCCTAATTAATTTACCTGGAAAGATGTCAACTGAAATATTCCACGATTTGTGAGACATCTTATCTCCATCTGGTTGCAAGGAAAGCATGATAAGTTGAATTATATCTCGTCCTTTAAAGATTTTTTTTGTTATATCAGAGATATCAGTATGTTAACATGTGTTTGGTTTTGGAAAAGATGTATTTTTAGCAAGATTGCTTTTGGAGTTTTAATTTGTTCAAGATTTGTATCAATCAAAGATATCAATCTTCATTTGGATTGATTATGTGAGTTTTTGGAAGATATGATATTACTTAAATGCACCAAGAAGAGGTACATTAGGAAATTCACCACAACTATCAATATTTTTCACGTCATCGTAGACTCTAGAATACCAAGTCAAATCTGCATTAGTGAGAGACATAATCCTCTGATACCACCTTAAATGATTCTTGTTATCTTTGAATAAGTTGGACTATTGCAAGTGCAAACTAAACCACTTGTATAGTAAAGGTGCGCAACATATAACAATCCGTCCTTTCTTCTCCATTCGGTAATGGATGGAACAGAAAGTATCCACAAGAAAAGTAGGAACTAGATTCCGAATCAGAATGATACGAATGGAATTGATATCCACAAAGTTATAAATTTTAGGGAACATAATTATTCCATAGATAAGAAAAGTGATAACAGCTTCGAAAGCAACCATACTCCCCGCACTAACAAGAGTAGCAGCCTTCTCCATTAAAAACATGGCATGTAGACCAAGAATACCTCATTTAGTCACAAGATTAGCATCAATCTCACCTCTTCTCAAGTGTACATCCTTTCTGATGACATGAGACTTAGGGATATCCTCTAAACCAATGAACAGTATTTGATCTTATACAGGTGATCCTTTATGATAAGAGTACTCCTCAAAAGTAGGTGCAGGCTGATAATCAAGGAAAGTGAAACACCTATATGTTGAACCATAGAACTAGACCAAAGTTTTCAAAACTCATTCTTCTACATTGATGTTCTACATAGTCAGAAGTCTTTTATACTGGTCTTTGAAATCAGAAGGACATGCCACCAAAGATCCTAACTTCCTCAACTCTTTCAATTCAGGATGATTGAAACAGAACTGATGGGTGTTTCTCCTTCCAGAGTTCATGTTCCAATTACTTCTGACATTTTCAAATAAAGTTCCTAAGTTCCTTGAAAACCAGGTGAAAAAATATGTTTACAAATGCTTGAATGTATGATTATGTCACAATCACAAACATGGTAGGTTCAAAGTTTCAACATCACGAGCATGGTGCCAGGTGAACAGGTTAACAACCATCCCACAGGGTATGTTCTACAGATTTGGATGTATCGAATAATAACCAGGTTCTAAGAAAGGTCCCAGAATCATAAGTTCATCTTTCCAATATTACTGGTATAACAAATGCTCGCAGGCCAATAATATTCTCAAGAGAACCTCATTTGAGTGTAGTATCGTGTATCAATCAGACCAAGCCTATGCCAGGAAGGTCACCACAACTACATCCTAAAAGGCAAAGATGGGTTAAAGTGTTCCCAGGTCGAAAGCAACAACGCCATTACGACTTACTCGCAAGAAATTATTACCTTCAAAGAGGTCTCATTTGAGTGAGGTTTGTAACACCCTTCTAATCCCTAAAGAATAATCTCAAAATAATTCAATAATTAAATCATAGTAATGTACCAAAAAGGGTGTCACATTGCTTCAAACAAACTTCATAATAAAACACATATTGCTTCGTAACACGAGTTTTCTAAATCAATTATGTTAAGTGCTTCATGATTAACAACCATAACTTTTCAATTTACGCGCAACATAAATTTATAATTCAAAACGTGTTTATTAAGATACTTCTAAATAACTTCATCAAATCAAAACAACTCAAATACCAAAAGGGTAGTTCAAATCTAAAAATAAACAAAGTAACATGGTTATTCAAAACAAATGATCTCATCCCCGATGTTACATATCATAGCAAGACCTCTTTTTCTACAAGAAATAAATAAAACACTCAATAACTATCCTCTAAGCCTCAATGGACTATTCTTGTTTACCTACAAGTTACCCACGTATAGAGGCAACATTTCCAAGCAGCAAGGGTGAGTAAATCATAATCATTATGAAAGACATAAGGAGTAAATATAGTAGTTATATTACAACACCAATGAAAACACCACATCATCGAAACCTCATGGCATACTCACACCTTCACAGAATCATAATACTCATTAGACACATAGTAATAGTATCAATTAGCAAGTATCACAAACAGGCATTCATAAAACATCACTCGTGAAACCATCATGCAATGCCAAATATAATACAACCAAACTTCATTAGATTCATGCATGTGGTACCAAAACTTCACGGAAGACACCGTTACCGTTTCTCCAAAGATCCCCGCCAGTAGGATCGATTCCCGCTTGGAACCAGAGCATATCACAAATTGCACTTTATCCATACTATAGGATTGAGGACATCACTGGACTATTCGTCCTACACAATTCACTGGAACTACATACTTCAACCATCACTTGGCTATGCCCTAACATATGCCATCAATGCATGACACGAAACATCTTAATAACCAAATGACCACTACTAGTCGAAAAGCATCATCATTCGTATGATCATCATAATATTAAGACACACTACAAAATGCAAAACAACATCATCATAACATTAACAATTCAACGTATACACATACGTCATACCAAAATAATCACTGAAACATCTTATTCATCAAATAATAAGTACTATAAAAACACATTGCGTGACTCTTTTTTCCACAAAAGTATAGTTCGTCGTGTTAGCTTCCTAACGCTTCGAATGACGAGTCAATCGGAGACGTGAAACTCAAGTTACGACACTTTTAAAAATGCTATTGTTGTCCATCGTCTGGTGCTCGCCCGATGAAAAAGAATGCTCGCCCGATGATGAGGGAGCGACACCACCACCATTTCTTTTAGGTATCCATCACCCAGTGACACATGTTGCTTGTTAGGCACTCTCCTTTCGCTTCTACATTGCCCGACGACACTCAAGCGACAGACCACCCCCATACAAAAATCTAGGGGAAATGTTTTCACCCCATTCCCAACGCTTCCTACTCTCCCGGCGCTGCTGGAGAGAGGTTCCATTTCCCAGCGACACATATCCATCGCTCGATGCTGCAGTGCGAACAAGGCTTCCTTGTTGGGATTTCTGCACTGCACAATCCTGATTTCTATATGATTTATTCATAGCACATGTCTTAATTCATCATAGATTCAATTAGTTTCATAATATAACAAAAAGAATAGAACGGTTTCTACATGATTTGTTGCCATTCACTAGATAAAAAGTTATTTCCCTGAAGTTTGTTTTATGGTTCCAATGCTTGTTCGAAAGTTGTTTATTCATGATTAAATTTCAATTTGAGTTGTAATGTGAATGGGTAACTTTGGTTATTGTTTCTTGTTATTACTAACTCATCTTGTGAACTTGTGCAAGTTTTCGATGACGTCTCGGTACATGAGACTTGTAATATATTTTTGTGTTGTCGAAACTTATATCTTATGCTGGATTACTTAATTCGATAATCTGATGTCAATTGTGATTTATTTTCACATCGGTGATGCTTTGAAATTTATTTTAAGAATTCGATTTCCGATTTCTTTTCTTTGATTGGTGAAGCTTCGTGAAGATCTCTGGGTTTCTTTTGCTTTGGTTGCGATCTACTACAGACATTATTGTTCGTTTGGTATTGTTTCTGATTATGTTTACATTCCGCATTGTCCTTTAAATTCCTTTCCATGAGAAATAGGATTAGAGATGCATGCTTGGGGTCCCTACTTTAGGTGAGCAATTTTGTTTAAAGTCATCAAAGGAGGCAATGTTTGTGTTTGCAAAAGACCTAAAAAAAGGGGCAACTTTGTGTGTTTGCTTAAAGTCCTCAAAAAGAGGCAATTTTGCTAAAGTCCTCAAAGAAGGAAATTCCCCTCCCCTTTTACTTTGTTCTTGCAATAGATTCAATAAAAATTTGAACAATAGGACTCACAATCAGCCCCCACACATTCAAGTCCAATGGTCATTCTTAGCTCGCGTTGTACGTTGATGCTTTGAATCATTCGTCTCTTGTCCCCGAGTCAAATGAAAGTGGAAAGGGATCACAATCATACCCCACACCTTTTCATTGATTTTGCAATATCTTAGCTTACGTTTGTTAACATTGATGCTTGGAGTTGTTACTCGATTTTGTGATTGAGCTATTCTAATGGAAGAAGGGTACTTCGACTCATCGACCTTATTTTCATGTACAGATAGCTCATGTCTTGAGTCGATGCTTGTTAGCATATTTGTGTGTTTATTTTCTATCACTTTTTCTTATTCTTTTAGATTCACTTTTGCATGTTCCCTTAGGATTACTTATTTTGTTTTCGAACAAGGTAGACATTAGGTTTGTTAACCAAACATGCTAACTTAGGTAGATGTTTCCCTTTGTATCCAAACATTAGGACCACCATTTCATGATAACTCTAGGATTGTTAGTCTCCCTTAGACTTTTTCATTCCCCTTTTTCATCATTAAAACAAAACTCCCTTTCTTAAGAAAATTTAAAAACACTCTAACATTACTTAAATCCTATTTTAAGGTAAGAAATATCAACCAATCCAAACCTTTTTGCCTTCGGGCCGCCTTCGGGCCTTTTTTCTTTGAAAACCTTTTTCAGGTAAGAACATGTTAATTCTTTTCTACTATAAAGCATGAGTCTCCAAAGGTCGAGCCGTGGTAGATTTCAAAATTAGTATTGTTCATAAAAAACATACAACTAACCCACCTTTTCTAGAAGAACTACAAAGTTCTTTGATCCCCTATAGTACGAAAGGTGGTACGTAGGCACTAATGGTTCGCAACTGCGGCAGGCACAACAAATAAAACCTTTTTCCTTGTATATACACTCTACATTCATCCATTTAGCTCATGAGCTTTAGATAGAACACGCCTTTTGATTAGAACAACAAGAGTGGATCCTATGGAGTACCACGAACGTGAGGGGTGTTAATACCTTCCCCTTGCGTAATCGACTCCCGTACCTGATCTCTTGGTCGTAAGATCAAGATTTCTCCCTTCTAAGGTTTTTCTTTGATGATTTTCCTTTCCCTTCTAGGGGGTAAATAAATACTCGATGGCGACTTCATTGATTTTCTCTCCATGATTTTACCGGTTGCTTCAGACTGCCAATTCAAAAGGACCATTCCAAGCAAAAATAAGGGAAAGCGAAAAGAATGAAAAGCAAAAAAAAAAGGATCACAAAAAATAAATCCTCAAAAGAACAAACTTGTGTAACTACAAACACAAAGACAAAAGGGGTGACTGCCACTCAAAAATCCTTCTTGTTTCCTTAACCATTTTAAAATTCCTTTAGAGAGATAAGCTCTTGTGCCAAATTAGATGAACGTAGGACTATAGAGCATCAAGGAGAACGGGTGAGTTAAAATAAAATTTGATCCATAAATCAATTTTTCTGAAAACTGTGAACCAAGCCACATTACAACCATCAAAAGACCTAATTAAAGCATGGTTTATTTTGAAAGCATACTGCAACGAGATTGTGTTGAACCGACTCCTAGGATATTCGCTAAACATATGTTTTGGTATCATATGGTCACATCACATTTCATACTAAAAAAATTGATGTTGCACTCTAACCATTGATTCATTCACAAAAGTGTCACAACATCATTTCAATAAAAACTTTGACTTCGAGACGACATAAGCATTTCATTAGAATTATTATTCTCAAAATAAACATTTTTTGATTACAATCAAACACTTGACATCGAGAAAGCTTCCATGATGAGAATCAGTTGAAGAACTTTATTTTCCCGAGCGACACGTTGCCTCAAAAATCTGTTGAGTAGGGGAAATCATTTTGAGGAATGATCACAATAAGGGGAAGATCACCTAAAGACTTTGTTGAGCGGGGGACACTATTTTCAAATGATCCTAAGGGTCAGGTTAACTTATAACTCTATTGAGTAGAGGCAAATCATTTTAAGGAATGATCACAATAAACTTTAAGTTTCTCGAAGACTCCTTCGAGCAAGGGCAAGCAACTTTTAGATGATCCTGAGGGAGAAAACATCTCTAACCTCTGTTGAAAAAAGGCAGAGCATTTTAGAGATGGATTTCCCGAAGACTCCTATGAGTAGGGGCAAGTTGCTTTAAAAATGATCACCCTAAGGGGCCAAGAAAATAATGTGTATGCCATGTTAAGGTTCAATCAATATGGGGTAATCATGTCAAGATTCAAAAATTCTCTCCAAGAGTGGAGTAATCAGAGAGAGTCACCCAAGGGTTGTTATATCCCATCCCAGTTCAGCTAATCAAGGAACAACTCCAAAATTCAAAATATTGGGGAAGATTATCTCAAGTCATTATGTCACAAGGTTTCCAGAGGTCCTCTTGAGGAAAATTCCTTCAAAGATCCTACAAACTGGGGTAAAGTACACTATACAGGGGAAATTCATCCTATTCAAAGCCGCTCAAGCAAGTTATGGTGCACATAAGCAACCTTTAAGTTTAAAGAAGATGTCGGGAAGTCATGCTAAGCACATCTCATTACCCTCCGAACAAAAAGCCTTGTGACCAAGAAAAACACTTCTCAGTGTTAACCATACACAACCCACCTCAGGGTCCTTTGTAAAACCCCCAAATCCATGGCAGAAATCAACTTGGGGAACCAGGAAGAAATCCAAGTGTGTTACACTAGCTACTAGAGCATATCCAGAAGTTCACAGAGGTTATAAATTTTAGGATTTTCTTCCTCATCAGATGTCAGAGCACACTGGTTATTGACACCACCAAAGTGATCTAAGCTCAATCTTCATTAATATCTCACCACAGAGGTTGAAGTCCAATTATTATTGGCACCTTGAGAATCAAATCATCATTGGTAAACACATCTTGAGTGATACCAATGGATGCTAAAGCCTTGCTTCGCTTTGATCCTTTTACAAAGAACACCAGGACCCACTAAACCCATTAACAATAGAAATCACAACCATACATTGGCACCTTGTGTTGTACCCCAAAATTTTCCCTCCCATATTCTTCAAGATTTGCCAAGATCAAGGTTCAAAATCTCTCAAGGGTTGCACAGTCCAATTGCCTCCTAACAGTCAAAAATTAGGGTTTTGGTTCTGGCAAAGAAATTGAAGTTTCCAAGGGTCCAAACATGTCCCACATGCCTATAAACATTGTCAAACATCCACATGCCAAGTTTCAAGACTCACAGCATCAGATTGCACAGTCAAAAACCCTAAATGCTTCACAGTCAACTGCAGGGGCATAATGGTCATTTGACAGTCAAAAGTCAAAAATTTTGGTCAACATCTTATTTTGAAGCCACAAACATCATTTTATCAATTCTTGATCATGATTCTCAAGGCATGGCTCAAAAAGTCTCAAGATGCAAAAGTTTCTATTTTTGGACAGTTGAAAAAGTCAACTGCAAATTGACCAGGGCATAACTTCCACATGGTTTATCAGAAAAATTCCATCCAAAGCTCATTTTGAATAGAATGATATTTCTTACAACTCATATTCACACTTGAAGTCCAAGAAATGCTCTCACAAAAAGTTATCAATTTCAACATTATAGGTCATTTTCAAAAGTCAACAAAAAGGCACTTTAAGTCAAAGACCATAACTTGAGATTGATAAATCAAAATGACATGGAACCAAAGACATTGATTAGAGGACTTCAAGACCTTTCCAAAATGTCCAAGAACATGATCAAAGCTTAAAAATTGAGCAAGATATGCCTTGTGGAAGTTGGGAAATTTTTGGAATTTTGAAAAGTCAACTTTGCTTCAAATGCCTCAAAAATGCTAATGGGCCTCAATTTCTTCCATGAATCATCACCCAAAGGCTATGCACGACCCATTGACATCCAAGGGAGTTATTTTTATCATTTTTGATTAATTATTTGAATTTTTATTATTATTAATTCACTTAATTAAAATTAAATATGAAAAAATAGCAAATCACACCTTTCAAATCTTTTTATGCGGCATTTTCATCCATCATGACCTCAAGATCTCGTTTACCATTCAAAAAGGAAAGAATCTTCCATGATTTGGCATAATTGGCATGAAAAAGGATTGGAAAAGATTTGACAAAATCAAATATTCAAAGCATTGATTCAAAGACTTTGGGCTTGGTTTTTCTAACCTAATTCCATCTACATACATATGCAAACATAACCCTAAGGCTGGAGAAACACAAGCTGCGCTCAGAACACAAGAACAAACTTGCAATTTTGGACAAAAAGTGGAAAACTGTTTTGATACCTAGAGCTCGTTTCAAATCCTAAAAGCTATTCCAATACATTGTTGGACGACCTAGGAAGCGTTTGCGATCAAAGCCAAGTCTCCAGACCTCCAGAAGTGGTAGAACGACATCACCCTGTTCATGAAATTATCCATTATCGTTTTGTGATTAACATGCATTTTTCATGTGTTTTTAATGTTGATTTATACTAATGTGCACTTTCTGAAGCTAATGACATAACTCAATTGAGTTATTAAGCCCTGTACAAGAATTCACCATGGACGTTCCCTAGGGTTTCAGAGCTCCAATTTTAGGGGTTTCTGTATATGGTAAAATTAAGCTTTGAAAACTATGCCAATGGAATCAGGACATCCAGACGAAGCCAATCCACCCCTCGCGCCCTTTTTATATTTGCTTATGCCATATTCGCTATTTTTGCAGGTTTGACTTAGTGGGGGTTTAAAACCCCCGCTATTTGATATTAGTTACAGGAAAACGATGAAGACGATGCTAGCGTGGCTGAACGTGGTTGGGTAGTTTGGAGATTGGCGCGTTTTTTTAATTATTCAGCATCATAGTTTCTTTTCACACATATTATTTATGTTCCATTATACATACAAATAAACGCGTTGGTTGGGTTGGTAGATGCGTTGTCATGCAGGTACTGGGACCTGGGTTCGATTCCCAGGTCCCCCATATTTCTCAATAATTTTGCTTGTAATATGTTCAGGTGGTACTTCTCTCCAGTGGTCCACCAAACGCCCAATGCCTGTGCATGCCACATGTCCCCAGGGATCAATCCAAAGGCCATCACGTGAGTTCTACCATACGCGCTAGTCAACCCTTCCACACATAATTCCAGAAAGTCAAGCAGGGCCTGGAATCTGTTGGGCCAAATTACTCTTCATAAACCTCCTAAATTGGGTCAGACACCCTATAGTTTGCATATTTTCATTTTTTATTTTAATTCTCATTTTTATTCTTTTAATTATTTTAATTATTTCTTTTAATTCACCAAATAATTTTCATAAATATAAAATACAGAAAAATACAAAATGATGTTTTATTGTTATTAATTTAATGCATTAATATTTTTGTAAACAAATCTTAAAATAATTAATTTAGGTTCATTTAGGTTTTCAATTTTAATGTTTTCTTAATAACTAAAAAATGTAGAAATTAGGTTTTTAGCATTTTTATCTTTTTCTTTTAATAAAATAATTTCCTCTTCTTATTATTATTATTAACTATTAATTAATTTTGTAAATAAACATGTCATTAATTAATTAGAGTGAATTAGGTTAAAACTTGAATCTTTTTCTTTAAATAATTAAAAATATTTAGAATTAGGGTTTCTTTCAACTTTAAATTTTCTTTATTTCATAAATACCAAAAACCATAAAAAATAACTTCTTTTCTTATTAAATAATTAATTAGCCCTTTTAATTTCATTTAATTTCTTTAAAGGGTCCAACGCCCTCGAACATTCGATTCTAATTTCTTTTCGCGCGTTTGTCCTTATTTTTTCGTTTTAAATATTATGTAATTGCCCAAAGCCATGTAATAGTAACTAGGTTTTATTTTCCACATTTTATTAAAAAACGGGTCTTTGTTAATTTGGCGATGTATAGACCCGCGCCTTGTAATAGCGTAGGACTTTATTTTCCGTACTTTAATTTCCGCACCCCTTAACTGCTAAATTTTGCATGAAAGAATGAATGGCCCAAATAAAATCAAAGCGTAGCTCACCCAGTGCATGACAAGATAAAACATAACTGAAAACAATACACAAATTCACACACCACTTCTAGGGTACGCCTCACTGTTGCCTTGCCCCTCGAAACGTGGTCGTCGAGTATAGGACGTTTTAGTAAGTCCTTATGTCCATGACCCATGGCATAAGGGTAGCTTCTAAGGTGTCCTACTATTGCTCTGGTGACCACATTGTTGCCTTGCCCCTCGAAATGTGGTCGTCGAGTATATGACGTCTTAGTAAGTCCTTATGTCCATAACATGATCCAGTTGCCTCGAAACGGTTGCCTCAGAATAAAAAAGGATAAATGGCTTAAGGGTAGCTTCTAAGGTGTCCTACTGTTGCTCTGGTGACCACGCTGTCCCTACAAACGGATTGACCCGAACAACTCCAACGACGGTGCTACCTACTTCTCAATAGTGGGATAGTACTGTCTAAAGGACATTTACACAGCCTAATTCCTTAGAGTAGGTAGATCTCATGGGTACTTGCTCTTTTCAAAACAAACAAAAACAACTTTTCACACTGACCCTTTCAAAAAGTTTTCAAACAAATACTTCATACACTCTTGAGGACTGATACAAGAGTTACCTAGAAGTTTTTCAAACTAAACTTTTTTTCAAAACCCACAAACACTTGAAAAGCAAACAATTTTTGAAAACATAAGAGCAAGTACCTAAGATCCCGTGGATAACCACGGATAGAAAGGGTGCTAACACATTCCCTTTCTATAAATCTACCTCCCGAACCGAGAAACATCTCGAAAAAGGAATTTTGATGTGCTTTTGTCCTGTCCATGTCGGAGAAAATAAAAGACGGTGGCGACTCTTGCTTCCGCGACATTTCGTGAACCAGCGTTAAACAGTCAGTTCCAGATCCACCGATAACAGAACTGGCGACTCTGCTGGGGACTCTTTAAAGTGAGGTGTACCTTAGGACTAAGATCACTTGTGTTTTCAATTGTTGTGCTTGTTTTCTTTATTATTGTGGGCTGTATCGGAGTTTCATAGATCCTAACCCGGATCTAGGGAATACCCTTCTTTAGGTAGCATAAGCTGTGAGGGACCTGTCCGGCATAGACCGACACGGGTGAAGCAGTGGCTACGTTGGTGTGGCGCCTTGGTCTGTACCGATATCCCTTGTGTCGTAACAAGGAGAATATGGGTCTTCTGAGGAGTCATTAAGCACCAACCGACCTTAGAACCTTAAATGACCCAACTTGGCTTATAGAACAGTAGCAGTATGCTACACCCATTGAGGCTAAACTCTCGCGCTGGTTCTGGCCGCAAGAAAAGATTACGACGCTGGAGTTATGACCGATTGAGGGTAGTTAGTGATATTGGGATCCTCTAGAACCCGGTTACTTTTGATAGGACAGGTCTTAACCAACAAACTGAAAGAGGGTAATACCTAGACCCCATGATGGCCTAAACTTTAAGGGCTTGTCTTGTATGACTTATGTGCCTTATCATGTTTGCCTTTTGTAAATATTTGTGGTGTGCTTTATCATAACATCATGCCATCATGAACATTGCATGCATCCTGCATAAGGACTGACCATTTCAAAGACAAGAGGGTTTCACCTTTTCTCTGTTTTGTAGGACATCATGATGCCTATGCAAAGGAATACTATACGGTTCAACTTTGTTCACCCACCTGAGTTGCTTGAAGTGTTGGTTAGCAGAATTTCAAATACTACTTCCTTCATCCAGAGGCATGGTTCTCTTCTCAGTTTAGTCACGGTAAAGTGGGACCAACAGCTGATGAGTGTCCTGACCCAGTTCTATGACCCTCTGTACCAGTGCTTCACCTTTCAAGACTTCCAGCTGGTCCCTACCCTGGAAGAGTTATCTGATTTGCTTGGTATCCCTATCTTGGATCAGACTCCCTACACTGGTTGGGAAAAGACTCTTAGGCTTGAGGAGGTTGTTGCAGCTCTTCCCTTGACCCACCAAGAAGTAATGGACAACTGGGTGACTAGAAGCAGAGTTAAGGGTTTCTTGGCCAAGTTTCTGATTGGTAAGGCTAACAGTTTCTGGAATGACTTGGACTTTAGGGTATATGAAGACATCTTGGCTCTCTTAATCTATGGTCTAGTCTTGTTTCCTAATCCTGATAACTTTATTAATGTCACTGCCATAAGGATCTTCATGTCTCGGAACCTTGTGCCCACTCTCTTGGGTGACATCCTGCAACAACTTTATGCTCGTACTTCCCGAAGACGAGGAACTCTGTGGTGTTGTATCCCTTTGTTGGTAAGGTGGTTTATTTCGCACCTCCTTAAGTTCGTGCTGAAGAACAAAGAAGGAAGAGGCTGGGCTCATAGGTTAATGTCTCTCACTGATAAAGACATCATTTGGACTCTCAGAGGTTTAGATGAGGTAGTTATTATTGATCGTTGCGGAGAATACCCTAATGTTCCTTTGATTGGTACCCAAGGAGGAATCTCTTATAATCCATGTCTAGCGCTCCGTCAGTTTGGAAGAGCCAGAAGAGCAGGGCCTCATGAGATGTTGGTACCTCACATCAGTTTTGAGTTTCAGGTGGATAGTGACGAGCTGCGTCGTAGGTTCATCAAGGCTTGGGACAGAATTCATAAAGGTGACCCACAAGAGTTGGGACCAAAGACTTCTCTACCTATGGAAGCCTACTCCAAATGGGTCCGCATCCGTGCTCAGAAGTTAGGTATGCCATATGAAGCTGTCAGACCCATCATCCTTGAGTATCCTGATAAAGATGGGGCTCCTCCAACTGTTCTCCCTCCTCAGATACCTACTGATATTGAGACACTAAAAAGGTCTTGGGCTCAACTGCAAGAAGAACGAGATTATTATCGGGAAAAGTTCAACGAGCAAGAATTGAAGATCCAGAAGCTGACAAAGCAGTTGGAGAATGAGCGAGCTCTGAATGACTACATCCGTACTGAGAAGAGGAGACCATGGGATCACTGACGAGCTTTGAATTTTCTTTTATAGCTTTTCTTTCCCTTTTCAGTATTTCCATTTTATGTAACGCCTAAGGGCAATCTGTTGAACAATTTAAATTTCAAAGTTGAATCTAATGAAGTGTGTTCCTTTTTGTTTACAAAGTTGATTCCCGATTGTCTTTGAAAACATAAATCATACGCATTCCATTCATCATGTGCATAGCAGGTACTCTTCTTTTCAGGTTGCTTACTGTTCTTTGCTGTTTATTTCAGCATCATGAACCCTGAATCATCTACCGAGCAGTCTATCAAGGCCCTTCAGGCACATAACGCACAATTCCAAGAGCTGATCATGGGTTTGGCTCAAGGTCAAGAGGAGCTAAAAGCTCTGCTGGTTAAGAAGAAGAAGAAGAAGAGAATTGTTCTATTCAACACGGGCCAGAGGTTTGGTAACACACTGCAGAATGAGGAAGCTGGTTCTTCTGTAGGCAAAGACAGTCCCCAGGGGGGAAGAGGTCCTAGTCCGGTAGTCTCTGACAACGAGACTGACTTCAATGAAGAGCAGTATCCTCCTGCTGAAGACAGATACAAGCAGTTGGAAGACCGGCTGAATGCCATGGAAATTCAGCAAGTGCCTGGTTTGGATTTCGGAGACTTGGGTTTATCTTCTGGCGTGATCATCCCGCACAAGTTTAAAGCACCATCTTTCGTAAATTATGACGGGGCGTCCTGCCCTAAGCTGCACCTCAGATCTTATGTGCGGAAGATTCAGCCGTATACAGTGGACAAGAACTTGTGGATCCACTTCTTCCAGGAGAGTCTTTCAGGGACTCATCTCGAATGGTTCTATCAGCTGGATGGAACCAAGGTTCGTAACTGGGAGGAGTTGGCTACTGCTTTTTACAAGAAGTATCAATATAATGTCGACCTTGCTCCTACACGTACCCAACTCCAGGGTATGTCGCTAGGATTAGGCGAATGTTTTAAAGAGTATGCGCAGAAGTGGAGGGACCTGGCTGGCAGGGTGCAGCCACCATTAACCGACCATGAATTGGTAGATATGTTCTTGGGGACCCTATCCGGGCCGTTCTTTAATCATCTCATTGGCAATTCATCTGCAGGATTCACAGACTTTATTCCGACTGGGGAAAGGATAGAGGCTGGTATGAAGTCAGGTAAAATTCAGAAAGGTGCGTCCTCGAGTTCTGAGAAGAAACCTTTTAAAAAGGAGGCCAGTGCTGTGTATGGGCCTAGAAGGCAAGATAAACCAGAGCGCCGCCAAACTGTCAACGCGGTGGTAATTGCTAAGCCTGCTGCCGCTCCTCGGCAAGCTAACCAACCAAGGGCTGAGAGACCCAGAAGAGAATATACTCGGCTGAGTATGACCTTGTCACAAATCTTGCCGCAACTGCTATCAACCAACTTGGTGACCGTTAGAGAGGCTCCGAAGGTTGTGAATACTGCATCTCCGAAATATAATCCAAATGCCCGCTGTGCTTATCACTCCGATAGCCCGGGGCATTCTACTGATGATTGCTGGGCCCTAAGGAATAAGGTGCAGGACCTTATTGATGCGAAGGAAATACAATTTGAGGCGCCTGAGAGGCCAAATGTTGTGACTGCTCCTATGCCTCAGCATGGAGTAAATGCCATTGATGAAGACTTGTATGCCGTTTCTGTGAATGATGTAGCTACTCCTCTGTTGACTGTTAAGAGGAACCTGTTGTTAGCCGGTTTATTTCCGGGTTGTAGCGAAGGTTACCTTTTGTGTGCTGTTTCCCTTACTAGTTGTCCGTTGCTGAAGTTAGGCATCCAAAGCCTGATGGACAGCAAAGAGATTCTATTCAAGAAGACCGTTTTTTCTTTTGTTCCTGTGGAAGAAGTATCCGTCGTTACAATTTTCAACAATCCAATCAAGGCTCCCCCGAGGAAGCTAGTTAAAATCATGACTTTTGCACCCATTATTATTACTGTTCCGGGGCCCCTCCCCTATGAATCTGACAAGGCTGTCCCATGGCACTATGGGGCAGATGTATATGTACTTGGAGTGAAGCAGGAGTTCAATACTGGTACCAGTAACAGCAATATCACTGGTCCAGCTAAAGTAACTCGCAGTGGAAGGCTCTTCTCGCCTGACATTGCGCCACCAGTTATTCGAAGACCTCTCGTAATTACACCTGCAAGTGCGCCTGTTTCCACTTCTGATCAAGTTGCTTCCCCTGCTGCCGAGTCATCTAACACTCGGGGCAAAGGGATTGATGATGAGCCTGCCCGGATGGAGGCACCAAAGTCTGTGAATGTTGAAGCCTACCAGCAAGAGATGGAGGAAATTCTTAAGATAATCAAGAAGAGCGACTTCAACGTCGTTGAACAGCTGGGGCATACCCCCTCCAAGATCTCTATGCTCTCATTGCTGTTGTGCTCAGAGGCCCACGCCAAGGCCCTGATTTCATTTCTGAAGACAGCCCATGTACCACAAGAGACCTCTGCAGATCAATTCACTTACTGTGGCCAATTTGACAGTTGACAATGGTTTGGGTTTCTCGGATGCTGACCTTACCGCCAAGGGAAAGAACCACAATGATGCCATGCATGTCTCTATAGAATGCAGGGGCACTACTCTCGCTCACGTGTTGGTGGACACCGGTTCTTCCCTGAATGTATTGCCCAAGAAGGCCTTGGATAGGTTGGATTGTGAGGGCCTGGAGTTGAAACCTAGCAACATCATTCTCCGAGCCTTTGACGGATCTAAGAGGATGGTTCATGGTGAGGTATACATTCCTATTCGTGTGGGTTCTCAAGTATTCGACTCAACTTTCTATGTGATGGATATTCGTCCATCTTATTCCTGTTTATTGGGTCGACCTTGGATTCACAAAGCTGGGGCAGTGACCTCCACTCTACACCAGAAGCTCAAGTACCCTGTCAGAGGGAAGATTGTACTGTGCAGGGGGAGGAAGAATACATGGTTAGTCATTTGAATTCCTTCCGGTATATTGAGATGGACGGGGAGTTTATTGAAACCCCCTTTCAGCATTTTGAAGAGGTACCTCCAACATTGGCAGCAGCAGAAGCAGTGACCGAAGAGAGTTCTCCTTTGAAGATGGCCTCCTTAAAGGACGCCCGGGCTATAGTTGAGAAAGGTGAATGTGCTAACTGGGGAAGGCTCCCTGATTTCACTCCTAAAACTGACAAGTTTGGACTGGGTTTTACTGCAGAGGCTCAGAGGGTTGTGCGCAAAGCTAGGATCGGAAGACCTCCTGTGCTCATTACCAATCCAGGAGTGAATGCTATTGGGGATGAAGACGAAGTGGAAGAATAAGAGTTCGATAGCTGGATCTACCCAACGACTGACGGTGGATTGAACAATTGGACCGCAAAAGATCATACACCTGTTACTTTTGTTACGCAGTAATGAATTCCTTTGTTTTTGTTATTTGTAATAAACAATAAACTGAAACTTTATGGCCCGGTGTCTTACCCGGAGCATTGTGGCTTCATTTGTGAGGGCTTATTAATTGTCATTTACATATATCATGAATAAAGACCTTGGACGTTTTTTCGCATTTCAAATCTTGTGCTCCCTTTCTTTCTTTCTTTCTTTATATATTGCAAAACAGCTATATTTACACACACTCACCCATACAGGTTTCAATCCACTCTGGATCTCACTGGTAACGACTCTGCTACTGCCAGTTATGACTTCGAAAATCCGATCAACTTAGCCGAAGACGAAGGTGAAGATGATTGCGAAGTGCCTGGCGAGCTTGCAAGAATGTTACTCCAGGAAGAGAGGGCAATCCAACCACATGAAGAGCCAGTGGAAACGATAAATCTGGGTACTGAGACAGATAGAAAGGAAGTCAAGATTGGTGCCAATCTGGAGCTCAGCGTAAAACAGCGGTTGACTCAGATGTTGCATGATTATGTGGAGATCTTCGCCTGGTCTTACGAAGATATGCCTGGGTTGGATACCGACATTGTGGTCCATCACTTGCCTACCAAGGAAGACTGCCCTCCGGTTAAGCAAAAGGTCCGCCGTATGCGTCCAGAGATGTCTGAGAAGATCAAAGCTGAGGTTATGAAACAGTTTGATGCCGGGTTTCTTGCGGTAACTTCTTACCCTCAGTGGGTTGCCAACGTGGTGCTGGTGCCGAAGAAAGACGGTAAGGTCAGAATGTGTGTTGATTACAGGGATCTGAACAGGGCCAGCCCTAAGGATGACTTCCCCCTACCTCACATTGACGTCCTGGTTGACAATACTACTCAGCACAAGGTGTTCTCCTTCATGGATGGTTTTTCAGGTTATAATCAAATCAAGATGGCTCCTGAAGACATGGAAAAGACTACCTTTGTTACTCAGTGGGGCACCTTCTGCTACAAGGTCATGCCATTCGGGTTGAAAAATGCTGGGGAAACCTACCAACGTGCCATGGTTGCTTTATTTCATGACATGATCCATCATGAGATTGAAGTGTATGTCGACGATATGATTGCAAGGTCCCAAAATGAGGAGGAACACCTTGACCATCTGCAGAAACTGTTTGACCGTTTGAAACTGTACAAGCTGAGGTTGAACCCGAACAAGTGCACCTTTGGGGTAAGATCTGGAAAGTTGTTAGGCTTCGTCGTAAGTGACAAGGGTATTCAAGTGGACCCTGGCAAGGTTAAGGCTATTCAAGAGATGCTAGTTCCCAAGACAGAGAAAGAAGTCAGAGGCTTTCTAGGACGTCTGAATTACATTGCCCGATTCATCTCGCACCTAACTGCTACATGTGAACCAATCTTCAAGCTGCTGAAGAAAGATCAGGTAGTACGTTGGAACGATGAATGTCAGGCTGCTTTTGACAAAATCAAAGAGTATCTCCAAGAACCACCCATCCTTATGCCACCGGTTGAAGGGAGACCTCTAATACTATACCTGACAGTACTTGACAGCTCAATGGGGTGTGTGGTGGGGCAGCATGACGAGTCTGGCCGAAAAGAGCACGCCATTTATTACCTTAGCAAAAAGTTTACCGACTGTGAGACCCGATACTCACTGCTCGAGAAAACTTGTTGCGCTTTGGTATGGGCTGCTCGTCGGCTGAGACAGTATATGCTGACTCACACTACCTTGTTGATCTCAAAGATGGATCCAAGAAAGTACATATTTGAAAAGCCTGCTCTGTCTGGGAGAATAGCAAGATGGCAAATGATCTTGAAAGAATACGACATCCAGTACACGACTCAGAAAGCCATCAAAGGAAGTGTATTGGCGGACCACTTGGCACATCAGGCAGTAGACAACTACCAGTCAATGAACTTCGAGTTTCCAGACGAGAGCATCATGATAGTGACTGATTGTGAAGTACCTGGACCGGATGAAGGACCTGAGGAAGGATCCCGATGGTCTATGCACTTTAACGGAGCCTCTAACGCTTTGGGTAACGGTATTGGCGCTGTGATCATATCCCCTCTAGGCACTCATACTCCACTTACTGCCCGACTATGTTTCAACTGCACCAACAACATGGCGGAGTATGAGGCATGCATTATGGGTCTTCAAGCTGCGATTGACTTAAGGATCAAGTTTCTGAGTGTCTTCGGAGATTCCGCCCTCGTGATCAATCAGATCAAAGGAGAGTGGGATACGAAACATCCGAACCTTATTCCTTACAGAGAATGTGTGTTGACATTGATCCCCCATTTCACAGAGATAACTTTTGAACATTTCCCAAGAGAGGAGAATCAGTTGGCGGACGCGTTAGCTACGATGTCTTCCATGTTCAAAGTCAAATGGGACAATGAGGCTCCCCGGATCATCATCTGGAAATTGGACGAACCAGCATACTGTTGTGATCTTGAAGCTGAGATAGTAACTGAAAAACCCTGGTATCATGAGGTGAAGAGATACTTGGAAGCTCAAGAGTATCCTGAAGGTGCATCTGTCAACGACAAGAATTTTCTGAGAAGGTTCACTGCAAAGTTCTTCCTCAGCAATGGCATTCTGTACAAGCGAAACCATGATTCAACCTTACTGCGCTGTGTGGATAAGACTGAAGCAGAAAGGATCATGGCAGAGCTGCATGAAGGTACCTTCGGAACGCATTCCAGTGGACACACCATGGCAAAGAAGATCCTCCGGGCAGGGTATTTCTGGTCCACAATGGAAGCCGACTGTTACCAACATTCTCGGACATGTCATAAATGCCAGATATACGCAGATAAGGTGCATGTTCCTCCAGTTCCTCTGAATGTCTTGACAGCACCTTGGCCATTTGCAATGTGGGGCATAGATATGATCGGCGAGATTAAACCTACGGCATCCAATAGGCATCGCTTCATTCTGGTGGCGATTGATTACTTTACAAAGTGGGTTGAAGCAGCTTCCTACGCTACATTAACCAAGAACATTGTGGCACGGTTCATTCGGCATAACTTGATCTGTCGGTACGGCGTCCCAGAAAGAATCATTACAGACAACGGTACCAATCTTAACAACAAGATGATCACTGAGCTCTGCGAGCAATTCAAGATACAACACCATAACTCTTCTCCTTACCGACCGAAGATGAATGGGGCTATAGAAGCAGCAAATAAGAATATCAAGAAGATTGTGCAGAAGATGACAGTGACCTATAAAGATTGGCACGAGATGTTACCGTTCGCTCTTCATGGGTACTGTACCTCAGCAAGAACGTCAACCGGGGTAACTCCTTTCTCCTTGGTCTATGGCATGGAGGCAGTCTTACCGATTAAAGTGCAGATACCCTCTCTCCGGATAATGAAGGATGCAGATCTGAGTGAAGATGACTGGATCCAGACTCGACTTGATCAATTAAACCTAATTGACGAAAAGAGACTCACCGCTATTTGTCATGGTCAGACGTACCAAAAACGGATGATCAGGGCATTTAACAAGAAGGTCAGACCACAAGAGTATCAAATTGGGGATCTGGTAATCAAACGCATCATCCTTCCTCAGAGTGATCCCAGGGGCAAAAGGACCCCTACGTACGAAGGGCCATTTGTGGTTAAACATGTGTTCTCAGGAGGAGCCATGATTCTAACCACCATGGATGGAGACGACCTTCCTCACCCCGCCAATGCAGACATAGTAAAAAGATACTACGCATGATAAAAGACCCGCTAGGTTGACATACCTAGGCAAAAATTAGGGCTTCCCGGCGAACCAAAAGGGTTCGGGCAAAATGAGGGATGAAATGAAAAAAATCTGTACAGCCGGCAAGTCAAAAACCTGAAAAGGCGGCTTGGGCAAAAATGGGTATCCCGGTGGACCGAAAACCCGAAAGGGCGGTCCAGGAAAAAATTAGGGATTAAAGCGTAATACTATGTCTCATTGAATCACTTCGCATCCAGAATCCGGTATCAACACCAAGTTCAGACGGCATCGATCAATCGGCTTCATCGTCAACTGAGCAGCAAAGTGATGAGACGCTCGAAGATATAAAGGCGATAGTAGAGTTGAAACCCAGTGGGATTATTCTTTTCACATAGCTGTTTTGTTTTCCCTTTGTACAAATTGTATAAACTCTTTTATTCGGCGGCGTTCTCCTACTAGGACGTCAGCCTCTTGTACATAAACGCCTATTTACAGGCAAATTCAAAAATCAATATAAATTCACTTTTCAGCTAAAATTACCAATTGTTTTTCCTTTTCTATTTTGTTTTGCAAAGAACGTCCAAGGTTCAATTTGTGATATATGTATTTGACACTAATTGCTAAACTCATAAATATTTGCATACGAAACAAAGGATTAATTACAGATAACATTATAAACAGGGGCAATAAGGAGTTGTCTAAGCGATCTAATTTCTCTGTCCACCAAGGTACCAAGGTAAGTTCAGCTGAAGAACATAACCATGATATCTTAAATCCCCAGAGAGTGAGCCAGCAAGTCAATGCACTCTCTCCAGGCAAAGCTATACTATCAGCCTTAAGGAAGTTGGGTATCCCCAGCAGACCTCAACATTCCCCAGCGTAATATACGAACATTACTAACAAGCATCCCCGACAGTCTTGATCTAAGATTGTTCCCCGGCGGTATACCAGACATTCAGTGGAGCCACTTCCCCATTACATCTCAAAATTTGCCCAGGAGAGTTCAGTCCAAAAGTTCCCCCAGGAAAGTGGAATCCATCTCCCCAGCAGTAAGCTTATCCCCAGTAGATTCTGGAAGCTCATCCCCTGCAGAGCACGAACGCGTCTCCCGGCTTTATTCAAAGGTTATTTCCCTACCAGGATATAACTGGGTTATCCTCAGCCAAAAGCCACGGATAGATCGTCCTCGGCAAAGTCTTCTTATCCCCAGCGGAGTCTATTAAAACTTCCAACATAACAATGGTATCCCCAGCGGAGTTATCATCAACATCTCAGCAAAGTATATCTCTTCCCACAAAGTATTGTTCCCCAGCAAGATCGCTAGAGTAATTTTCTCCCCGCAGAGTAATCCATTCGCCAAGTTTATTCCCCAACGAAATTATCTTCTCCTACCGGTATTCTTGCAACCATCACTCCCCAGTGGAAACAAAGAATGCGATTCACATCAGCCAATGATTTAACTTCCCGGCATCCGTCAAGGATTTATTTTCCTAAGACGAAAACATACATTCATAAACAACAAATTTTCATACATTACAGCATGCATATACGCATCATGAACATACAATCTCACTTATTCTGAGAACATCCCGCATGTCATACATCATGGCATCGCACATAACTAACATTTTGTCTTTTCAGGACAAAGGTTAATACAAAGATAATTACTATCAACGGTCGCAACTAAAGATCCGATTCCTGTATCTCGCCAGGGTGTATCTGTTGACGATCGATTCCAGACCCGATTCCTGTATCTTGCCAGGGTGTGTCTGAAGAGTTTGAGGATCCGATTCCTGTATCTTGCCAGGGTGTATCTGTTGACGACTAGCATTTCCAGACCCGATTCCTGTATCTTGCCAGGGTGTGTCTGAAGAGTTTGAGGATCTGATTCCTGTATCTTGCCAGGGTGTATCTGTTGACGACTAGCATTACCAGACCCGATTCCTGTATCTTGCCAGGGTGCGTCTGAAGAGTTTGAGGATCCGATTCCTGTATCTTGCCAGGGTGTATCTGTTGAAGACTAACATTACCAGACCCGATTCCAGTATCTTTCCAGGGTGCGTCTGAAGAGTTTGAGGATTCGATTCCTGTATCTTGCCAGGGTGTATCTGTTGACGACTAACATTACCAGACCCGATTCCTGTATCTTTCCATGGTGCGTCTGAAGAGTTTGAGGATCCGATTCCTGTATCTTTCCAGGGTGTATCTATTGACGACTAGCATTACCAGATCCGATTCCTGTATCTTGCCAGGGTGCGTCTGAAGAGTTCGAGGATTCGATTCCTGTATCTTGCCAGGGTGTATCTGTTGACGACTAACATTACCAGTCCTGATTCCTGTATCTTGCCAGGGTGTGTCTGAAGAGTTTGAGGATCCGATTCCTGTATCTTGCCAGGGTGTATCTGTTGACGACTAACATTACCAGAACCGATTCCTATATCTTGCCAGGGTGCGTTTGAAGAGTTTGAGGATCCGATTCCTGTATCTTGCCAGTGTGTATCTGTTGACGACTAACATTACCAGACCCGATTCCTGTATCTTGCCAGGGTGCGTCTGAAGAGTTTGAGGATCCGATTCCTGTATCTTGCCAGGGTGTATCTGTTGACGACTAACATTACCAGAACCGATTCCTGTATCTTGCCAGGGTGCGTCTGAAGAGTTTGAGGATCCGATTCCTGTATCTTGCCAGGGTGTATCTGTTGACGACTAACATTACCAGACCCGATTCCTGTATCTTGCCAGGGTGCGTCTGAAGAGTTTGAGGATCCGATTCCTGTATCTTGCCAGGGTGTATCTATTGACGACTAACATTACCAGAACTGATTCCTGTATCTTGCCAGGGTGCGTCTGAAGAGTTTGAGGATCTGATTCCTGTATCTTTCCAGGGTGTATCTGTTGACGACTAGCATTACCAGACCCGATTCCTGTATCTTGCCAGAGTGCGTCTGAAAGGTTCGAAGATCCGATTCCTGTATCTCGCTAGGGTGTATCTATTGACGACTAACATTACCAGATCTGATTCCTATATCTTGCCAGGGTGTATCTATTGACGACTATATTCTCCGGACTCGATTCCTGTATCCCGCCGGGGCACGTATGAAGAGTTTAAAGATCTGATTCCTGTATCTAGCCAGGGCGCATCTACCTAAAGGGTTTGAAGATCAACTCCTGTAACAGGCCAGGTAATTATTTTTCTTTCTCAGGTATGCAAGTTCTCGCTAAGGAATCTCTTACGCGATCGACACCTAGATGGCATCTATAAGCCCATCCACACACCAACAGTCTCCAGATGGCATCTATAAGCCCATCCTCCTATTCATCAGTCTCCAAATGGCATCTATAATCCCATTCCCACCATCACACTGCTAACATGTGAGCGCAAATTTCTGGGCACTCTAGTGTTCAATCATTTTCCACCTTTGGATTACGAAAGGCACGACAGCCAATCTACATCCTCAGGTCTAAGAAGATTGAACAGGGGCAACTGTTGTACCCCAAAATTTTCCCTCCCATATTCTTCAAGATTTGCCAAGATCAAGGTTCAAAATCTCTCAAGGGTTGCACAGTCCAATTGCCTCCTAATAGTCAAAAATTAGGGTTTTGGTTCTGGCAAAGAAATTGAAGTTTCCAAGGGTCCAAACAAGTCCCACATGCCTATAAAGATTGTCAAACATCCACATGCCAAGTTTCAAGACTCACAGCATCATATTGCACAGTCAAAAACCCTAAATGCTTCACAGTCAACTGCAGGGGCAAAATGGTCATTTGACAGTCAAAAGTAAAAAATTTTGGTCAACATCTTATTTTGAAGCCACAAACATCATTTGATCAATTCTTGATCATGATTCTCAAGGCATGGCTCAAAAAGTCTCAAGATGCAAAAGTTTCTATTTTTGGACAGTTGAAAAAGTCAACTGCAAATTGACCAGGGCATAACTTCCACATGGTTTATCAGAAAAATTCCATCCAAAGCTCATTTTGAAGAGAATGACATTTCCTACAACTCATCTTCACACTTCAAGTCCAAGAAATTCTCTCACAAAAAGTTATCAATTTCAACATTATAGGTCATTTTCAAAAGTCAACAAAAATGCACTTTAAGTCAAAGACCATAACTTGAGATTGATAAATCAAAATGACATGGGACCAAAGAAATTGGTTAGAGGACTTTAATACCTTTCCAAAATGTCCAATAACATGATCAAATCTTAAAAATTGAGCAAGATATGCCTTGTGGAAGTTGGGAAATTTTTGGAATTTTGAAAAGTCAACTTTGCTTCAAATGCCTCAAAAATGCTAATGGGCCTCAATTTCTTCCATGAATCATCACCCAAAGGCTATGCACGACCCATTGACATCCAAGGGAGTTATTTTATCATTTTTGATTAATTATTTGAATTTTTATTATTATTAATTCACTTAATTAAAATTAAATATGAAAAAATAGCAAATCACACCTTTCAAATCTTTTTATGCAGCATTTTCATCCATCATGACCTCAAGATCTCGTGTACCATTCAAAAAGGAAAGAATCTTCCATGATTTGGCATAATTGGCATGAAAAAGGATTGGAAAAGATTTGACAAAATCAAATATTCAAAGCATTGATTCAAAGACTTTGGGCTTGGTTTTTCTAACCTAATTCCATCTACATACATATGCAAACATAACCCTAAGGCTGGAGACACACAAGCTGCGCTCAGAACACAAGAACAAACTTGCAATTTTGGACAAAAAGTGGAAAACTGTTTTGATACCTAGAGCTCGTTTCAAAGCCTAAAAGCTATTCCAATACATTGCTGGACGACCTAGGAAGCGTTTGCGATCAAAGCCAAGTCTCCAGACCTCCAGAAGTTGTAGAACGACATCACCCTGTTCATGAAATTATCCATTATCGTTTTGTGATTAACATGCATTTTTCATGTGTTTTTAATGTTGATTTATACTAATGTGCACTTTCTGAAGCTAATGACATAACTCAATTGAGTTATTAAGCCCTGTACAAGAATTCACCATGGACGTTCCCTAGGGTTTCAGAGCTCCAATTTTAGGGGTTTCTGTATATGGTAAAATTAAGCTTTAAAAACTATGCCAATGGAATCAGGACATCCAGACGAAGCCAATCCACCCCTCGCGCCCTTTTTATATTTGCTTATGCCTTATTCGCTAGTTTTGCAGGTTTGACTTAGTGGGGGTTTAAAACCCCCGCTATTTGATATTAGTTACAGGAAAACGATGAAGACGATGCTAGCGTGGCTGAACATGGTTGGGTAGTTTGAAGATTGGCGCGTTTTTTTAATTATTCAGCATCATAGTTTCTTTTCACACATATTATTTATGTTCCATTATACATACAAATAAACGCGTTGGTTGGGTTGGTAGATGCGCTGTCATGCAGCTACTGGGACCTGGGTTCGATTACCAGGTCCCCCATATTTCTCAATAATTTTGCTTGTAATATGTTCAGGTGGTACTTCTCTCCAGTGGTCCACCAAACGCCCAATGCCTGTGCATGCCACATGTCCCCAGGGATCAATCCAAAGGCCATCACGTGAGTTCTACCATACGCGCTAGTCAACCCTTCCACACATAATTCCAGAAAGTCAAGCAGGGCCTGGAATCTGTTGGGCCAAATTACTCTTCATAAACCTCCTAAATTGGGTCAGACACCCTATGGTTTGCATATTTTCATTTTTTATTTTAATTCTCATTTTTATTCTTTTAATTATTTTAATTGTTTCTTTTAATTCACCAAATAATTTTCATAAATATAAAATACAGAAAAATACAAAAAGATGTTTTATTGTTATTAATTTAATGCATTAATATTTTTGTAAACAAATCTTAAAATAATTAATTTAGGTTCATTTAGGTTTTCAATTTTAATGTTTTCTTAATAACTAAAAAATGTAGAAATTAGGTTTTTAGCATTTTTATCTTTTTCTTTTAATAAAATAATTTCCTCTTCTTATTATTATTATTAACTATTAATTAATTTTGTAAATAAACATGTCATTAATTAATTAGGGTGAATTAGGTTAAAACTTGAATCTTTTTCTTTAAATAATTAAAAATATTTAGAATTAGGGTTTCTTTCAACTTTAAATTTTCTTTATTTCATAAATACCAAAAACCATAAAAAATAACTTCTTTTCTTATTAAATAATTAATTAGCCCTTTTAATTTCATTTAATTTCTTTAAAGGGTCCAACGCCCTCGAACATTCGATTCTAAATTCTTTTCGCGTGTTTGTCCTTATTTTTTCGTTTTAAATATTATGTAATTTCCCAAAGCCATGTAATAGTAACTAGGTTTTATTTTCCGCATTTTATTAAAAAACGGGTCTTTGTTAATTTGGCGATGTATAGACCCACACCTTGTAATAGCGTAGGACTTTATTTTCCGTACTTTAATTTCCGCACCCCTTAACTGCTAAATTTTGCATGAAATAATGAATGGCCCAAATAAAATCAAAGCGTAGCTCACCCAGTGCATGACAAGATAAAACATAATTGAAAACAATACACAAATTCCCACACCACTTCTAGGGTACGCCTCACTGTTGCCTTGCCCCTCGAAACGTGGTCGTCGAGTATAGGACGTTTTAGTAAGTCCTTATGTCCATGACCCATGGCATAAGGGTAGCTTCTAAGGTGTCCTACTATTGCTCTGGTGACCACACTATTGCCTTGCCCCTCGAAACGTGGTCGTCGAGTATAGGACGTCTTAGTAAGTCCTTATGTCCATAACATGATCCAGTTACCTCGAAACGGTTGCCTCGGAATAAAAAAGGATCAATGGCATAAGGGTAGCTTCTAAGGTGTCCTACTGTTGCTCTGGTGACCATACTATCCCTACAAACGGATTGACCCGAACAACTCCAATGACGGTGCTACCTACTTCTCAATAGTGGGATAGTACTGTCTAAAGGACATTTACACAGCCTAATTCCTTAGAGTAGGTAGATCTCATGGGTACTTGCTCTTTTCAAAACAAACAAAAACAACTTTTCGCACTGACCCTTTCAAAAAGTTTTCAAAAAAATACTTCATACACTCTTGAGGACTGATACAAGAGTTACCTAGAAGTTTTTCAAACTAAACTTTTTTTTCAAAACCCACAAACACTTGAAAAGCAAAAAATTTTTGAAAACATAAGAGCAAGTACCTAAGAGCCCGTGGATAACCACGGATAGAAAGGGTGCTAACACCTTCCCTTTCTATAAATCTACCTCCCGAACCGAGAAACATCTCGAAAAAGGAATTTTGCTGTGCTTTTGTCCTGTCCATGTTGGAGAAAATAAAAGACGGTGGCGACTCTTGCTTCCGCGACATTTCGCGAACCAGCGTTAAACACTCAGTTCCAGATCCACCGATCACACCTTGCATATAGTAATCATCATTACATAGCATTACATCACAAAAATGAGTAGCATTTCCATTGAGATGGAGAATTACGCCATAAAACTCAAACATGCATACCAAGCATAAGCCAATATTGAAGCCTTTCTCAAAAGGACAATCTAGTGATACCCATAAGAAGATAATACAACCTCCACAAAATATCCAATGGTATTCCTGGAAGGTTTTCCTCAAAGCATTTCTTCTTTGTTTTTCCTTTTGCATATATCATTGGCCTTTTGTCAGTATTCCTATACCAAGCGTATTGCCTTGTGAAAACTCTCGCTACCTTTTACATGATGGAACTGTAACTCTTTTGCATTTATTTTGGTAAGTCCTTTCTACCTTTTGTATGAGGGATGTCATATCACTTACCTTTTGCAAGTTTTCTTGGCCTTTTGCATGAGAATGTCATTGTAATTTCGCTTCACACCAAGAGTGAGGAAGAATAGAGTTGCCATGTGGCATGTCTTTCTTCTTAATTGTTTAAACACCCGACATATTATTTATCAGTTCTAACAATTGCCACTCTTAGGGAACTACACCCCACTTCGGCCTGAGGGATTCAATGTCATTCTTTTTCCTTTTGCAAATACTAAATGCTATGTACAGGAAAACATACCTATTGTTTCCTTTGCTACTTGCCTTTTTCAAGTCTACCTCGCCTTTTGCATGGAAGAAATACTAAATTCTCCCTTGCTTTCCTTTTGCATGTCTCCTCTTCCTTTTGCATGAGGAATATCATTTGTTTACGAGTCTCTAGTGCCTTTTGCATTAGTCATGTCAGCTTTCATACTTACCTTTTGCAAGTTCTCCATACCTTTTGCAAGGGATAACACTCTTGTTTTCTCTTACCTTGTCTTTACTTGCCTTTTTCAAGTCGCCACTCCCTTTTGCAAGGGAAAATTCTTTTGTTTCCTTGTTACTTACCTTTTGTAAGTACTCACAGCCTTTTGCGTGAGAAATATATTACTCGTTTTACTGCTTAACTTTTGTAAGTTCCTTTTTATGCCTTTTGCATAGAATAATGTCATATCATCTCCTTCATACTTACCTTTTGTAAGAACCCTTTTCCTTTGGCATTGGAAAATTATGTCACCTTTGCTTACCTTTTGTAAGTACTCTCTTCCTTTTGCATGAGAAAAACACTATGTCCATTATTTGCTTGTCTTTTGCAAATCCCCTCTACCTTTTTTCTTAAGGAATGTCGTTTGTTTAGGAGTGCCTAGTTCCTTTTGCATTAGTTATGTCAGCTTTGATACTTGCCTTTCACAAGTACTCCCTGCCTTTTGCATGGGATAATCCTTTGTTGCTCCTCTTATCTTGACTTTACTTGCCTTTTGTAAGCTATCTTTTCCTTTTGCAAAGGAAAATCCTTGTCTTACTACTTACCTTTTGTAAGTACTCTCGGCCTTTTGCATGAGAGAAACATTATGTCTACTTTCTGCCTTGCCCTTTGCAAGTATCATCTACCTTTTGCACGAGAGAAACACTTTATCTACTCTCTGGCTTTACTTTTGCAATTTTCCTTTGCCTTTTGCATTAGAAAACATACCACTACCATGTCTTACCTTTTGTAAGTATCCCTTTCCTTTTACATTAAGAAATCTCTCACCTTGGCTTACCTTTTGTAAGTGTTCACTGCCTTTCCCACGAGAAGAATGTCATGTCTTATTTACTTGCCTTTTGCATGCCTCATTTGCCTTTTTCACAGGAAAATACATATCCATCTATCTTCTTATCCTTTTGTTAAGAAGTTTCTCGCCACCTTTTATGTGAGAAATCATATATCACGTCCATTTATCTTCTTATCCTTTTGGTAAGAAGTTTCTCGCCACCTTTTGCATCTGAATTCATATATCTTTCCATCTATCTTTTTATCCTTTTATTAAGAAATTTATCGCTACCTTTTGTGTGAGAATTCATTTATCTTTCCATCTATCTTCTTATCCTTTTGTTAAGAATTTTCTCACTGCCTTTTGCGTGAGAAGTCATATATCATGTCCATTTATCTTCCCCAATCATACTGATGTCCCACATTGTGAACGGCCAAGGAGCAGTCAAGACGTTCAGAGGAACCGGAGGCACATGTACCTTGTTAACATAGATCTCGCATTTATGGCAAGTCCGCGAATGCTGGTAACAGTCTGTTTCCATGGTGGACCAGTAGTATCCTGCTTGTAGGATCTTTTTAGCCATTGAGTGCCCACTGGAATGAGAGCCAAAGGTACCTTCATGCGAATCAGACATAATCTTTTCAGCCTCACTCTTATCTACACAACAAAGCAAGGTAGAATCATGATTGCGCTTGTAAATGATCCTGTTACTGAGAAAGAACTTAGCAGAGAACCTTCTTAGGACTTCTTATCATTGACTGAAGCTCCCTCAGGATATTCTTGGGCTTCGAGATATCTTTTGACTTCATGGAACCAAGGCTTGTCCACTACTTCTTCAGTACCAATCTCGTGACAGTATTCTAGCTCATCCATCCTTTCAATGGTTATCTGAGGAGCCTCATTATCCCACCTGACCTTGAACATGGATGACATCGTCGTTAGCGCGTCCTCTAGTTGATTTTCTTCTCGTAGAAAATGCTCAAAGGTAATTTCTTCAAAGTATGGGATTAGTGTCAACACATGCTCTTTGTATAGGATGAGATTAGGATTCTTCGTGTCCCATTCTCCTTTGATCTGGTTGATTACCAAAGCCGAGTCTCCAAACACACTTAAGAACTTGATCCTTAAATCGATTGCAACTTTGAGACCCATGATACATGCTTCATGCTCAGCCATATTGTTGGTACAGTTGAAACATAGCTTGGCAGTGAAAGGAGTATGATAGCCCTCTGGAGATATGATCACAATACCAATGCCATTTCCAAGAGCATTGGAAGCTCCATCAAAAACCATAGTCCATCGGGATCCTTTTTCAGTTCCTTCACTCGGTCCAGGTTCTTCACAATCAGTTACTAACATGATGTTTTCATCCGAGAACTCATAATTCATGGATTGGTAGTTATTCACTGATGAGCCAAATGATCAGTTAGTACACTTTCCTTAATTGCTTTCTGGGTTGTGTATTGAATTTCGTATTCGGTTAGGATCATTTGCCATCTTACTATTCTTTAAGAGAGAGCGGGCTTCTCAAAGATGTACTTGATAGGATCCATTTTATATATCAACAAAGTAATGTGAGTCAACATATATTGTCTTAGTCGGCGAGCAGCCCATGCCAAAGCACAACAAGTTTTCTCGAGCAGTGAGTATCTTGTTTCACAGTCGGTAAACTTTTTGCTAAGGTAGTATATCACATGCTATTTTCGACCAGACTCGTCATTTTTCCCCAGCACACACCCTAGTGAATTATCTGATACTGTTAAGTACATTATCAAAGGTCTTCCTTCAACAAGAGGCATTAGAATTGGAGGCTCTTGGAGATATTCCTTGATTTTTTCAAAGGCGTATTGGCAGTCGTCATTCCACTTCACTGCTTGATCTTTCTTCAGTAATTTGAAGATTGGCTCACAAGTAGCGGTCAGATGTGAAATGAATCTTCCTATGTAGTTCAGACGTCCCAAGAATTCCCTAACTTCCTTCTCAGTGCAAGGAGTCAGAATTTCTTGTATAGATTTGACATTTGCAGGATCCACTTCAATGCTTTTTCCGCTGACAACAAAGCCTAAGAGCTTAACGGATCTTACTCTGAAATTGCAATTATTCGGGTTCAGCCTCAGTTTATATTTCTTCAGCCTGTCAAATAGCTTCTGTAGGTGATCAAGGTTTTCCTCCTCAGTCTGAGACTTGGCTATCATATCATCCACGTAGACCTCTATCTCGTGATGGATCATATCATGAACAAAGCTACCATGGCACGTTGATAGGTTGCCCCGATGTTCTTTAGTCCAAATCGCATAACTTTGTAGCAGAAAGTGCCCCACTGTGACAAAGGTCGTCTTCTCCATGTCCTCAGGTGCCATTTTGATATGACTGTATCCATAGAAATTATCCATGAAGGAGAATACCTTATGCTGTGCGGTGTTGTCAACCAGAAATCAATATGGGGAAACGGAAAGTCATCCTTGGGGCTTTCCCTGTTCAGGTCTCTAGTCCACACACATACGTACTTTACTGTCCTTCTTAGGTACTAGCACAATATTGGAGACCCATTATGGATAAGATGTGACGGCTAAGAAACCGTCATTGAACTGTTTCATGACTCCAGCCTTGATCTTTTCTGACATATCCGGCCGCATACGACTAATATTTTGTTTCACTGCAGGGAAGTCCTCTTTTGTAGGTAGGAGATGAACCACAATATCAGTGTCATGTCCCAACATGTCTTTGTATGACCAGGAAAAAACCTCAACATAATCATGTAGCATCTGTATTAACCGGTGTTTGACACTGGGCTCCAAGTTAACACCTACCTTAACATCTTTTTTGTCCTCTTCAGTTCCCAAGTTCACTGTCTCAACTGATTCCTCATGAGGCTGTATTTCCCTTTCTTTATGTTGTAACGGTCTGGCAAGCTCTCCTGGTACATCACAATCCTCCTCACCTTCGTCCTCGACTTGGTTGATCAGATTTTCAAAGTCATAATGAGCAATAGCAGAACCGTTATCAATGGGATCCAGAGTGGATGTCGGTCTGCAGTTTAATATGTGAGTGTGTGTAAGAGCATAGATGTTTTGATAAAGTAAAAAGCAAAAAAAGAAAAGAAGAGAGCGCAAAATTTGTATGTAACAACGTCCAATGCTTTATTAATGACATATGAAAATGAAACATGATAACCCTCACAAATAAACCATTGCGCCTCGGGTAAGACACAAGGTATTAGAGTTTGTATTATTCATTTATTACATATCCAAAAACAAAATAAAATACAATTACTCTTGCATAAAAGTAATCGGCACAATGTCTTTAGTCTTCAAGTTGGTGAGTCCTCTGCTGGCAGTTGGGAAGATCCACAGGTCCATGTCACAGTCATTGTCATTGTCCTCCAAAGCATTAACCCCATGATTGCTGATGCGTAGGCAAGGTCCTCTGGCACGAGCACGACGAACAACCCTTTGAGCTCCTGATGTAAAACCCAAACCAAATTTGTCAGATTTTTAGGAAATATCCGGGAGTTGGCCCCAAATTATACACCCACCTTCTTGAACAACTGCCCTGGAGTCTTTCAGAGAAGCCATCTTCAATGGAGTCTTAGTAGTATTTGGAACACTGGTAGAGGTTTTGGTTGCAGCAACAGTCTGTGGAACCTCCTCAAAGTTCTGACAGGGGGTCTCAATGAACTTGCCATCCATTTCAACATACCTGAAAGAGTTCAGGTGGCTCACCATGTATTCCTCCTCCCCATGAACTGTGATAATCTTCCCATTGACTGGGTACTTCAGCATCTGATGTAGGGTGGAAGTCACAGCGCCAGCCCCATGGATCCAGGGTCGACCCAATAAACAGGAGTAAGATGGGCGGATGCCCATCACATAGAAAGTGTAATTAAAAGTCTGAGAACCCACAGAAGAAACAAACATGTCATCATCGACAACATTAACACCACGACCTTGCTTGGGCATAGGGGCAGTTATAACATTAGGGGTTTCAGGAGCGTCAAATTCAATATCCTTTGCTTCAATCAAATCCCGCACCATGTTCTTCAAAGCCCAACAATCGTTGGTATCATGGCCTAGACTTTTAGAGTGGTAAGCACACCGAGCATTTTCATTGTAGTGAGGAGATGTAGTGTTGGGGTTTTTGGGAACCTCCTTTAGGGTCACCAAATTGGACTTTAACAGGTGTGGTAAAACATGAGATAGGGTCATGTTGGTCTGGGTAAACTGTCTCCTTGGCTTATCTGTTCTTGACTGATTATTCTGTTACCGGCTTGATATAGGATTGGAAATTATAACAACCCCTATTGTCGGACGATGCTCAGTTTTGTTAAGATTTCTTTGGCCATAAGCAACACTGACCTCCTTCTTCCATGTGAGTGGTTTCTTTGCAGCACTGGAGGATGTATCTCTCTATAACTTACCACTTTTACTGTCGGCTTCTACATGTTCGCCAGTCAAGAACAATTTTGTGAACCCAGTAGAAGAACTTCCAATCAGGTGGTTAAAGAATGGCCCAGATAATATACCCAAGAACATGTCCACCAACTCCCTATCAGACAATGGAGGCTGGACTCTTCCAGCTAGGTCTCTCCATTTTTTGGCATAGTCCTTAAAACCCTCGCCAGAACCCATAGACATGCTTTGCAACTGTGTACGAGTCGGGGTGAGGTCAGCATTATATTGGTACTGCTTATAGAAAGAACCAGCCAGATCTTCCCAATTACGCACATTAGTTCTTTCTAGTTGATAGAACCATTCCAGATGAGTTCCTTCCAAACTTTCCTGGAAGAAGTGTACCCACAAATCCCTATCAGTAGTGTGGGGCTGAATTTTCCTGACATACGACCTTAAATGCAACTTAGAGCAGGAGACACCGTCGTACTTAGCAAATCTAGGGACCTTGAACTTCTGCGGAATGACCACCCCTGTGACTAGTCCTAACTCTTCAAAATCCAACCCGGGTACACTTTGGATCTCCATGGCATTGAGCCGATCCTCCAGTTGTTTGTATTTATCACCAGCAAGAGGATACTGCTCCTCAGAATAGTCAGGCTCATCTTCTTTAGACTCCCTTGTACTATAGTCTTCTTCTCTTGGCTCTCCTTCCTGATTGTCTCTCTCTCTCTTGACGGAGTTGCAAACTCTGATACTTGCTTCACTGGTCCTTTGAACCTTCTTCCAAAGTTCAGAACACACACTGGCCTCTTTTTCTTCTTCTTGTCCTTGAGAATCAGAGCTTTCAAATCTTCTTGTCCCTTATCCAGATTCCATAACATTTCTTGGAATTGGGAATTCTGTGCCCGAAGCTCCTTAACCGTTTGTTCAAGAGCCATTGCTGAAATAAACAGCGAAGAAGATAAGAAACATGTCTTGAAACCTGTTTATGCAATGATATGTATGGTATATGTATGCAATGTTTTCAAGGACTCCGAGAAATTTAAATTTGTGAACCAAAATGAAACAGATATTTTATTAGTACAATTCAAAGTACAATTGCCTTTTTAGGCTTATAATTGAAAAATTCTAAAATATAAGACATTTGGTTTCCCATGGGCGCTTCCTCTTCGTTCCGAGATAGACATTAAGACTTTTCTCTTCGTGAAATTTCTTCGTAAGCTCCAAGACTTTCTTCTCATTGACATAGAAATGATCTCTAAAGGTATCGCGTTCTTTCTTCAACTGAATCCAGGATCTCTGCAGCTCTTTAAGATCAGTGGGAATGTCAGGATGGAGAATTGTATATGGAATATCCCCTTCGGTAATGGGGTCCACAACCACTGGTAAGATGGCTATATACAACATTATAAGGTTCTGAGCGCGAGCTCGTACCCATTTGAGATAAGGTTCCATAGGGATGGAAGTCTTAGGCCCCAAAGTCCTGTATTAAATCTGTTTACCATGCCCCAAGATCATATAAACCTCTGACGAAACCCTTGAGAATCATCCTCGTAGTTAAACACAATTCCCTGGATAAGCATATCGTGGGTACCATCCCTTCGAGCCTAACCAAATTGTCGTAAAGCCAGAGAAGGATTATAAGTTATGCCTCCCCTAATGCCAAGTAGTGGGACATTAGGAAATTCCTCGCAGCAGTCAATAACTGAAATATCTCCCATAGATCGGGAATACCAGAGGATATCTGAGTGAGAAAGTGACATTATCCTTTGCGACCAACCCAAACCTTCTTCATTCTTCAATACTGATTTCGAGAGATGAGAAATAAACCACCTTGACAGCAATGGCACGCAACACATAAGAATCCCTTTTCTCTTCATGGTACGAGTGTGAAGGGTACGCAAGATGTCTCTGAGTAGAGTAGGCACATGGTTACGAGAGAGGAAAACATTGATAGTATTCACATCTATGAGAAATTCCGGATTAGGGAACAACACTAAACCATATATTAGAAGGGCCAGAATCTCCTCAAAAACTTGGAAATCCAAATCATCTCAAAATTGGTGAGCCTTCTCGTACAAAAACATGGCTAGAAAACCCTTAACACCACTTTTTTTTCCAATTGGATACAATGTCGGACCGTTTCAGATGCAAAGTTGTTGCAATGACCTTTGGCTTGGGAGCTTCTTCTAAACCGGTGAAAGGCGTCTAATCAAGAATAGGTATACCCAATATTTGAGAGAACTCTTCCATGGTGGGCACCAATTGATAATCTGGAAAGGTGAAGCAATGGTGCTTAGGATCAAAGAATTGAAAGAGTACACTCATCATCTTATCATCAAAACCCGAGGTAACCAGATTGAGAATTCGATCATATTTCTTGGTAAATAAGGAAGTCTCAGGAACCCTTGATACTAGCTCTTTGAGTTGGAGAGGTATTCTCACGAAGCTGATACAAATAGTATTTCAATGAGCGGAAACCATGATTTGCAAAACAGAACAAAGATAAATTCCCTCGGTCCTTGAAATGGTCAGTGTAATGAAAAATGGATGTTATGATGCATGATGTCATGTTTAAGCAAAGCAATCATACACAAGCAGAACACATAACACCTTAGGTTTAGGCTTGCATGGAGTTTAAAGGTAAATACCCTCTTGAAGTTTAATTGGTTCAACTTGTCCTAGAAATAGTAATCGGGTACTAAGGAGTCTCAATATCACTGATCTTTCTTTATCGAGCATTATTTCAGCTTAGAAATATTTTCTTGCGGCCGAAACATCTCGAAAGTCCAATCTCAATGAGTGTAGAATCGAGTATCAACCAATCCTCAACTTTACACCGAGGCCGGCTATCTCACTACTTTCTAATGGCCAAGTTTGTTCAGCTAAGGTTCTAAGGTCCGTTAGTGCTTCACGACACCATGCGACGGCCTCATATTCTCCTTGATTCAACACAAGGGATACCAGTACCAACCAAAGTTTCACACTAACACAGCTATCGCTTTAACCATATCGGTCTATTCCGTACAGTCTCCACGATCTATTTTTGTTTACCTAAAAAGATGTCCCTAGATCCGGGTGTAGGATCTATAGTAACAACCCAAACAACCCTTAAAAGATAGAGCATACAAAGCAAGCAAATACAATAGTTTTAAAATTAACTAAATCTAAGGTAACCCCACTTTTTATTAAGTCCCCAGCAGAGTCTCCAGTTCTGTGATACGGTGGAAGAACCGACTGTTATACTGGTTTTGCATTTATGTTCGTAAATATTGCGGTAAGCAAGAGTCTCCACCGACTTTTCTTTTATCCAAATTTAGGAAAGGGTGAAAAGAGCAAAAAAAACCTTTTCGAGATTATTCTGAGTAAGGGGGTAGATTATGGAAAGGAAAGGTGTTAGCACCCTTTCCATCCGTAGTTACCTACGGGCTTTTAGAGGTTTGCTCATTTTTGAAATACCTTTGTGCTTTGTGTGTTTGAAAAATGTTTTGAAATTCCTTAGTGCGGTGATTTGCTTTACATTTAACTCTTGTATCAGTCCTCAAGAGTGTTAACAAAGCAAATGTTTTGAAAATTTGTTTTTGAAAATTAGTATTTGTTTAAGTGCAAAATGTTTTTGAGCAAACTTCTAACAGCTATCTACTTTGTACTCGAAAAGTTAGTTCTTTTCCTCCTATCCGTTAGACAATTATATCCTACTATTAGTGAGTAGGTAGCCTTATCGTTGGATGAATAAGGGACATCGAAGGGACGTTACAGTCACAAAGGCAACTTGTGGAGACGCTTCAGCAATTTTGTTTAGGGACTAGATTATTTACCGAGAGGCAATTGTAGGGTCATCGAGGGACTATGATCTTTTTGATATACGGGTCTTTGCTAAAGCGTCCCCGTTTCGAGGGACATGACTGCTTTATTTCCGAAGGTAACCAAAGTGGGGTACCCTAGAGGTGTGTATGTGCAATGTGTGTTATATTCAGTTATTTTTTATCTTTTTTATGTTAAGTTTGCTAATGTTTTATTATTAGTCTTCCCATACATGCCTAGTTAGTAGTAGTTAATATGTACATAATATAAAGTGTGGAAGTATAAACCTATACTATTACATGGCTTCGAGAAGGGGATTTACAATGTACAAAAATTGAGGAGTGCAGAAATTAAAAGCAGAAAATAAAGCCTAATTACTAATGCATCTTATAAGCAGTTACATCATTATAAAAATGCGAGAATAAAATTAATGCGCGCGAAGATTGAAAGTTCGTCTAAAAACCTAATAAGAAAAAATGAAATAAGAAAATCCTTCTATTGTTCTTTTGTTTTTATTTAAGAAAATAATTAAAATTAAATTAAATAAAATAGTCTAATTTCGTTTTGGTTTTAGTATTATGAAAAGAAAATAATTAAAGTTAAATAAAAACCTAAATTCTAATTTATTTTAAATTAAGAAAATAGTTAAAATTATTTATTAATTTACTTACAAAATTAGTTTAATAAAAAAAACCTAAAACTAATTGTTGTACCCAATATTTTCCCTCTCATTTTACTCAACACATGCCTATTGAGATCCTTAACTTGCCCCAAGGATGCTCAAGAATTGATCAGGCGAATTCCCATCCTAAGGCAATAAGCCCCCAACTAGGGTTTCCATTTTCATCAAGATGTTTGAGCTCTAATGGTATCCAATGATTCCCATGCTCCTAACATGTCCTCAAGATCATCTATTCCAAGTTTCATACTTTGCTTAATAAGTTTTCTCAAACAATTGCTCAAGTATTGGAAAATCAATTGTGTTAGGTCAAAAGTCAACTGTGACCTATATACAATCAAACTTCAATATTTTTGTTCAACATCAACATTTTGAAGTGATGTCCATCATTTGATCAAGGGTTGATCATGATACCTCAAGAAATTCTCCTAATTCATCAGAATTCTTAAATAGCAAATTAGGGTTTCTATAGGAAAAGTTAACCAAACATTGACGAAGCATAACTTTCTCAAAAATTATCAGAAATTTTCCAACCAAAGCTTATTTTGAAGAGAAAAAAATTCCCTACAACTTCTCTTCATCCCCCAAACCCAAGAAATGCACCATTTGAAAGATACGGGTTCATACATTACAAGTCATTTTTAGAAAGTCAATAAAAGCCACTTTTTCCAAGACCTTTAACATCAAGATAACATCTTCAAAATCAAAATTGATCAAAAGAAGGATTGAAGTAGAAATCTTGGGCTTTCCAAAAAGTAAAAGATTATCATCATGAGGTAAAACTTGAGCAAGTTATGGCTTTACCAAGTTGGGAAAATTTGGGAAATTTCAAGAAATATGCATTGGGTAAATTTGAATTTTTTAGGCAATAACTCAAACTCTTGAACTTCAAACATATTTCTAAGATCATAGAGGACTTCTAAAAACATTTTTGTATGGTCTTGACTTTATTTTCATATTATATTAATTTTTAATTAATTAAAATCAAATAAATCAAGATTATTACAAATAATATGTTTAAAGCTTGCTTTAATGCATGGAGGGGTCCCAATTTTCGTGTACAACAAGACCATGATATTGGCACTCATTCAAAATTAAAAATGGGACAAAATCCTATGACTCTGGCCAAGGTTTCAAAGGGCCATTCATGGCATTCAAGAAATTGTCTCTAGATGTTACAAGCTTGATATTTTCGTGTTCTCTTACTACTCTCTATATAAGCAAGCTTTTGGCAAACATCAAATAGAAGGAAAGGATCTGGAGAACCCCTGTCAAATTTGAAAAAACACTAAGTTGTCAAATTTGAATTCCCACTTCCAGGTTGTTTCAATCCCAAACAGGTGTCAAAACACATTTGTGGACGTCTCATGGAGCGATTCCAATCATTACCAAGCCTCAAAACAGTCTGAGACACCCTCGCTAAGTCACGGTTTGCACTCAATTTTTCCAAATCTGTTTTCTTCCATTCATCCATTATTAATTCAATTTGCTTGTATATTTTGATTCTTGGTGATGCATAGAACATTTTTGGATGTGTTATTTTGAGTTTGAGCGCAGGTATGAGGACCCGCCATTGTTAGGGTTCTGAGCTCCCAATTTGGGGAACCTTAGATAGAGAAAAAATTGGATGAAATTAAGGGCACTGTCATGATCAAGAGGGTGAGGCCAATCGATCCATGGCCTCAAATTTTATTTATGTTGCATATTCTTGTTTTTTTTAGTTACGGGAGGTATAGCTACAGACACAAACCTTCACTATAGGTCTGAACGTCTAAAACGACGAAGGGATGAAGGGGGTGATGCGTGGCAATCTTCCATTAGCCAATTCAAATTCTCGTGCGTTTTTTATTATTTTAATATAGCTGACCATTTTTTCATATATTATGTTTTTGTGTTGTTTTATGTTTGAATGACCAAGACAGCCCAGTGGAAAGCTAACGCATGTGAAAAAGAGAGGACCTGGGTTCGAGCCCCAGGTCCAGCAGTTTATTTTTTCCAATATTATCCAGCAGATCTAATACATCTCCTAGTCAAGCATTCACCATATGTCCTTAGATCCCCATCCCTTGGATCATCTCAAAAACGCTCCAGAATTGAAGATCCATGGTGCACTCCTTGAAGACTGATTACGCTAGAATACTCTGGCATTTGGGCCAGCACCTTTGGGCCTTGTAAATATCCAGTTCTCAGCCCCCCCCCCAATTGGCCAAACAAAACCAGGCCCATTCACTTTTTTTTTACTATCATTTTATTTTATTTTAATTGTCTTAATTTCCTTTTCTTTAATAATAAAAAAAAATCAAAAAATAGAATTAGGTTGATAATTAAAATTATTATTTTTTAAATTAAATTATAAAATTAATTAATTAATTTTGATTATTGTAACTTGATAATTTTTATTAAATAAAAATTAATTAGATTTAGGTTAAGTTTTCAAAATTTCTTTTAACATAAAAAAATGACAAAAATATTTGCTCTTTAATTATTAAGTTTTTTAGGACTTAGGTTTTATCCCCATCTTATTTTCTTGCGCGTTTATTTATTTTCTTTTTGCCAAATTATTGTAACTGTCAATGGTTTGTAATAGTGGTAAAATAGGTTTTAATTTACTGTTTTTTTTCTTATTTATTTGCCACTTTTCCCCAAGTTCGGTTATGTAACCCCTCTCCAAAGCTTTGTAATAGATAGATTTTAGATTCTTGCATTTTATCTTTTCGCTACTATTTATTGTTAGATGTATGGGTAATAGGATTGTATGCAAAAGATAATTCAAATGTTTAAAATAGTAGAACTCCATAATTGTGCAAAGATAAATAAACTGAAATTAAACACTTGCACATGATCACCCCTATGGTATGCCCCACTTCAGTTGCCTTCGGAAAACTGACACTATTCTCGAAATGTGAGAATTTTTAGTGATTTTCCTCTAATTCAGAGATTGCAAGTCCCTTTCGAAGGTTGCCTCGGTAAAACAAAATGCAATCTTATAACTTTAGGAAAGTTACTAAGAGATCTTTCCCTGTTGCCTTAAGTGACCGTAATCATCCATTTTGATTGTCCCTTTAAACTCCAATGATGGAGCTACCTACTCCTTAATAGTAGGGTAGTGTTGTCTAAAGGAAACGCCGCACTAAGGCATCCTCAAAACTTTTCAAAACACACACAAAAGCAATTTAAAAATGAGTAAGTACCTAAGAGCCCATGGAAAACCATGGATAGGAAGGGTGCTAACACCTTCCCTTTCTATAATCTATCCCCCGTACTTAGAAATATCTCAAAAAAAGGTTTTTTTTGTTCTTTTTCCCTTTTCCTTTGTTGGATAAAATAAAAGATGGTGACGACTCTTGCTTACCACGACATTTGCGAACACAAATGCAAAACCAGTATTAACAGTCAATTCTACCACCGTATCACACTAATATTTTTGGGATTTTTAATTAAATAAAAAAATTATTTAAAAGAAAATAAGCAATAAAACAAATAACATAAAAAAATCAAATTGGGCCTGATGTCTAAAGAAAATAGGTGGGTGCATTTTTGGAATTGCTAGGCCCATGTGTAAAAGAGCCCAGAGGTTGTATGGATTCAATGGTGTTGTTCCTTTAAAGGTCTATCATGAGCGCCTGGATCTGGAATGTATGATCTGATGCTATGATGCTTTAATGGTGGCGATTTGAGGATACAGGGTGTGCGCGCGGGAGGTGGAAGTGTTGGATCTACAAGAGAATGTTAGAAAAATAAAATATGTAAGAGGAAGGCTTCGAACCACTGCCCTTACATATAACAAAGCCTTAAACATGTTGCCTCTACCATGTGGACGATGATACTTCCATTAGAATAAACGAATCCATAAATATATATTATATACAAATGCAATTATTTTAAATTAAAAAACAATTGAACGCAGGTGGAACCCTGGTGTTTGGGTGGACCAATTAGAAGTGGAGAGAGGGAAATAAATTTTGAATCAACCAATGGGATGTAGGGATGAAGCCACGTCAGCTTAGACCACCACCTGCAATTAGTCAGACCACCGGCCACGGTGGTCACGGTCATCTTCTCCGGCGAGGTTAGAAATCAAAACCATCAAAATACACAATATCAAAGCATCTAAAGCGTCCCACCCCCCTTAAAATTTCCCAAGGAATTTAATGGTGGCCTTTATTTGATCTAAAAATTCTTGTATCATGAGGTTCGAGGATTCGTGTTTGAGATGCCTTAACAATGGTGATCAATGATTCTGGCACTTTTACCCACATGAAAACACATTAGAGTATTAACAAGCATCATTAATAACATGAATATAAGCTTAAGAAATATTTATATGGCATGATTTGAAAGTTTGAAAGTCACGAAATATACCAAAAAAAGTGAGGTTCAATGGAACGCTCCTGGGCGTGAAACAGATTGAATAGAGGGTGGTATATACTCCTGGGAACCCTGGGATGTTAATAGAGTTCTTGGAAAGATCTGAATCTGGCTGGATCAGAGATTTTGATTTGGACAGCTTTAAGATATTTTTTTTGCAATTTGGTAGAATTCTCTCTACGTTGTGTAAGCGTCCATTTGGCTTGCAAGAATGATGCTTATATAGAGTAGAAGGGAGGGGACAAGAAGGAAATGGTTTAAACAACCTAGATTATGTATTTGAAAGCCATGAATGAAGATTTGTAATGTTGGACAAAAACATGGAGTCTTTTCCTTTTTTGAAATTTGAATGTATGTGGGCATTTTGGCTCCTTCGAATGCCCTCTAGTTCCTGCCCTTCGATTGGCCCAGAGTTGCCTCGTCGAATGGACCATTTGTGTACCTTTTGACTGGCTCATGTTCTCATTATTGGGGCTTCTTCGTTTTAACACCTATTCAGATAGCCCAAATGAAAACTTTTCCTAGTCAATCAAAGCTTCTTTTGGCATGAATGTGCTTGTGCACATTGGCTTGAAACTGTCAGTATGTTGGATTTTGGGCCAGCAGGCCTCTTTGAATATTTTTATTTCATTTTGGCTATCAATATCCTTCATTTTGAACAAACGTGTGTTCCGTCTTGAAGGGAACCCACTCATCATTTGTATACATCACTTGCCATTCCTTTGAATGGGCCAACAAAGTAAGTCCTTCAAATGGAACACCCACGTATACCCCTTTAAATCCATCAATACATGTCTTTCGAATGGGGAAAATATATGTCCTTTGAATGGACCATGTGCATGTCCTTCGAATGCGCCAGTTGTGTGGTACGTCATAGTGCAGAAACTTTATGCGTTGAAGGGTCTTGGCATTGAGGGCAAGCACAGAAGAAGCCTTTGCCTTATGCTTCCAACACAAGAATGGAGGGACTTTTGGCCTAGTGAATCGAAGGCATGTTAATGGGTATTTTCCTTGTGAAACCAAGGCAAGCTGATGGGTCCTACGTGCGCTGGTGACAAACTGAGGGGCCTTTTTCCCAGTTTGAACTTTGTGAATCGAAAGCCAGTTAAAAGTAGCCTTTTGCCTTGTGGATCGAAGGCCAGTCTGAAGAAGTTTTTTTTTCCATTGTGAATCCAAATCAAGCCTGAGGAAACCTTTTTCCCTGAACTAAGTTGGCATGTAGGAACCCATTATTTTTTGAATCGAAACACACTTGTAGGGGATTCTTGCTTTGTGCACTGAAGGCACGCACATAGGGATTATTTTCCTAGTCGAAGCATAAACCAAGATGGCTCTAAAGAAATCAAAGGCCCAAACGAAGCAGGAATTAAGCTTGCTCCCAAGAAACCAAATGCCCAAACGAAGAAGGAATCCAGCTTGCATGCAAGTAGTCATTGCATTGTGAATCAAGCCAGCATGCAAAGCCAATGGTGAAATCGAAGGAGCATTAATAGAAGGACCTTCCCTTTTGGATCGAAGGAGACTGTTTAAAAGAAAAAACATGCCTAGTCGGAGCTGGTATACAACAAATAAGCAAAAGACCAAGGCTTCAATCGAAGCTTGGAAATTTGAGGCAAGCTTGGAGGAGGTTAGCCGCTTAATTGAAGCCTGTCAAAATGTCAATCGAAAGACCCTTTGACATGCCAATCGAAAGACTTTATTAAAATCTTCAAAAATTTATTTTTTTCTTTAATCAAATGCTTGTAATCACATATGTAAGAGAAAAATCTTGGAAAAATATGAGAGGAACAATTTTGGGGTAAAACACCAACTGAATTCACTAACGGTCCTAATAGAAATGCTAACAGAAATTGATTTAACTAACTTTCACTATCAAAATTGTTGCCATCAAAATTTCACAACCTACAATTGTTAGGTATTTGATTTAATGATTGACAACAATTTTGGTAAAACATGTTTCATGTTGAAAACATGTGTCACAACCTGATGTTGAGAAAGATATCATGACATCTTGACCAACTGGTACAGCAGAGTCTATTGTTACTATTTTAGACAGATGTTCTGACAGATGTTTTGACATGTTATACAAGAACATCTTAACAGTTCAGCTGTTTAAATCCTTGAAGATTTGATTTTAAAATATGAGATTCTAGATGATTCTAGTTCTCTATAGGCGCCACCAAACAAGGATATTTTAGGAACATTTCATATTTGATTTGGTTTCATAAAAAGGATCTTGGAGACTTTTTAGGAAACTTTGAAGATTTATTCCTATTTTAGTGGAGAAGATCTTGTGGCTGATTTACAACTGGAAGATTGGATTTGATTGAAGAGTCCAAGCCCATTCTTCAAGAGTCTATAAATAAGGACTTGCTAAACCTAAAACATCAAACATTCAAAACAAGAAGCTGTATGTGCATAAGGGTTTTCGGTTTTGGGAGTTGTAATACGGTTGGAGAACTGAATTTTTTGGTTTTATCCAAATGTGCAGATAACAAGAGTAGCAGACTTTTCTTTTATCCAATATTTAGGAAAGGTGAAAAGAAAAGGAAAGACCTTTGATAGATTTTGAGTTCAGGGGGTAGGTTATGAAAAGGGGAGGTGTTAGCACCCTTTTCATCCGTAGTTACTAAGGGCTCTTAATTGCTTAGTTAACTTTGAAAACTTGCTTTGGGTGAGTGTGATTTGTTTGAAAATATTTTGAAATGCCAATGTAAGGATAACTTTGTAATGATTCTTGTATCAGTCCTCAAGAATGTATACAAAGTGTTTTTGAAAATATTTGTTTGAAAGTGTAGTATGAAAAATGTTTTGAGTTGTGAGCAAGAATTCAAGAGTTCTTACCCACTAAGTCTTTCTTGTTATTTTCCTTCTCCTTTAGAGATAGTACTATCCATACCATTAGTTGGTAGATAGTCATATCTATTAGATGTGAAGGAACATACATAGGGTCATCGTATGGTCATCGAAGGCAACATGTAAGGATACTTTAGAAATTGTATCGGAGGAACTATCATCATTTGTTCATAGGCAACCCGAAGGGACTAGATCATTCTGTAGGTAACTCGAAAGGTCATCAAGGGATTATGATCTTTATTCGAACGGGACTATGATGATTTGGTCGGGGGTCCTTTGCTAAAGTATCCCCACTTTCGAGGGATGTGACCAATATTTGTAAGGCAACAAGAGAGGTTACCCTAGAGGTTCAAGTGTGTGAAGTGTGTTAATTCAGTTGTTTTATCCAGAAAATTAAGGTTTTCTAGATTCGTTTTTAATCTTTCCATGTAAACCCTAATTACTAGCAGTTAAATGTACAGAAAAATAACGTACGGAATATAAAGTGCGGAAATTTAAATCTACGTTATTACATCCTCAGAGCAGATACATAATAGGAAAAAATGCGAGAAAAGAAATCTAAGTTATTACATATGATAGTGCGATCTATACATTTTGTCTAATAAAATTAAATAATGAAGAAAGATAATAGGAAAAATGTTAGAAAAATATTTTAAAGACCTAAAATCTAAGTTAATATTTTGGGTATTTTGAAGAAAATAATTTAAGTGTTAATAATTAATTAAAACCTAATTGTTTATCATTAATTTTTATAAAGGTTAATTAATTAATAAAAATATGTCAAGAATTTAATCACCAATTAAAAACCCCAATCCTAATTTGTTATAATGTAAAAAAGATTAGGTTAATTAATGGTTAATTTAAAAAATAAATTAATGATGAAAATATGGTGAAAATAGGGTTAGAGAAAATAAGGAAAAAATAATGCATGGGGTCGATGTTGAATCCACACCCTTGAAGTCATAAGCGCACGTTGCTTTCCACTAGGCCAAGATGTTGGTGATTGAGAATAGGAATGAATTAACATAATATTAACCTGCGCATTAGTTTGGAATAACAACAAAATAATTGCAAGACGTAGGGATCGAACACACGCTCTCATGTAATACAAATGCATTATTCACCATCTACACCATGATGCCTTTGTGTTATATAATAGAAACAAATAAATATATAATAAAACGTATATCAGAGAAGCGTCGAAGCCCTAGTTCCGGTCATCTTCTCCGACGAGGCAACAATCCAACCTGCAAAACTAGCAAGATTTAAAGATCAAGAGGGGATGTGTCCCCCTAATTTGGACCTCCTGAATCCAATGGTGGTGTTAGTTTGGCCTGAAAACGATTGTAACATGCGATATGAAGGAAATATTCCAAAATGCCCTAACACTGGCATTTTGTCATTCCTACGTCAAAGCTTGCAAACGATGCATCAAAATCATTCCAAACATCAATATGAATATGAATGTATGCATCAAATTAATTAAATATGCATGAATTACAAGATTCGATTTCAAGAAAATTACCCAAATCGATGTTCTTGTGTGAGCGACTTCTAGCGTGCTACAAGCTTCAAGGATGGTTGGGATGGACTCCTGGGAACTTCTAGAAGCTAGTGTGATGCTTGGAATGGATTGAAAGTGGCTGGAAATAAGGGTTTGAGTTTTCCCTAGGTTTGACAAATTTGAGATTTTTTAGGGCTTGTTCTTGAGGCAACTTTTGAGTCTCTCTTGGTCTGAATGTGTTGAGTATTTATAAGAGACTGGTTTAGGTCAACAAACATGAATCAAATCTTTGTATTTTATGACCAAATATTTGATTGGAATTTTTTCATGAAATCTTTCTTTTTTAGGCCAATCATGTACCAATCATCTCTACACATTTTTTCTAGGTTATCACCAGCTTTTTGGACTTCAAATCTGATTAAAACAAAAGTTCATGCGCCTAAGTCCATGAGTTTTATATTTTATTTTATTTATTTTGAATTTAAATGAATAAAATCAAAATAAAAAGAAATAAAAATCACAAAAATGTATGAATGGATTTAGAGGTCTAATATGAGGTCATGAACATGTTTGGACCTGAAAACTTAAGCCCATTAGCCAAAACATTCAAGTTTTCTCAATTTAAGTTTCATGCATTTTCTCAAAATTGCTCAACTTGCACCAATCATAACCCTCTCGATTTTTGTCATATGAAGAAGATCTTGAACTTTTTAGAAACCATAAGATGTCTCTTACAACTCTCATGTTGGTCATTTTTTCATTTGAAGTTTTTAACTTGATTTACATTGCTTTGACAAAAGATGTCTTTTTGTTGACTTTTAAAATGAATTGTAATGTCTTGGCCCATATCTCTCAAATGAAGAATTTTTGGCCTTGATCTTATAGAGACAAAATTATAGATAATTTCTTTTCCTTCAAGACAGGCTTTGGTTGAGGAATTTCTGATGAAGTATGTGAAAGTTATACTTGGTAAAAGTTCAGTTGACTTCTCCTAAAGAAAACACTAATTTAGTAACTTTTGACTTTTGATGAATCTTGAGTTTTCTTGATGAATCATGATCAACCCTTGATCAAATGATGAATGTGACCTCAAAACCTTGATTTTGACCAAAAATCTTGATGTTTGAATGCAGATTGCTCAAAGTTGACTTTTTGTCCAATATAGTTGATTTTCAATCATCTGGCTAATTTATTGAGCAAACTTATAGTGCAAGGCTTGAATTTTGGCATGAGGATACTTTGAGATATATGAGATACCATGAAGTCCACTTGGGGAATTAGAAGTCTAATTTCCTTTGATAAAAGCAAAATCCTATTTGTAGGTCAATTGCTTAGGAGGAGAGTTTGTCTGATTAACCCTTGAGTAGTCTTTAGTGTTTGAGACCTTCATGAGCATGAGGAGGTGTCTTGAATTAATTTATCTTAGAAATGGGAGGGATAATTTTGGGGTACAATAGCTTCCCCTGTTCAATCTTCTTAATCATGAAGAGTTAGATTGGCATGCTCGCCATTCGTGATCTGAAGGTGGAAGAGGATTGAACACAAGTGCCCGGAAATTTGCACCCACATGTGTATGAAGTAACACTTTTGGTTGATTATATTGCTTGGATGGGCCTAAAGATGCCACTCAGAGAGGGTGACAGATGCCATCAGATACGGGCTTATAGATGTCATCTAAAGTAACTGTTGATAGGAGTATCAGAATGAGTCTATGCCCGACTGTATCTTAATGATGTTCTAGAATGAGTTTATGTCTCCATTGTATATGTAAGAGGATCATAATGAGTCTTCTTCCGACTGTATCTAAAAAATATGCAAGAATGATTCTACTTCTGACTGTATCTAGAAAGAGTATCATAATGAATCTACTCCTGATTATATCTGAAGGAAATGTACTAGAATGAGTCTTTGCCCGACTGTATATGAAAAATGTATTGGAATGAGTTTGCGTCCGAATGTATCTAGAAGAGTATCAGAATGAATCTACGTCTGATTGTATTAGACTGATGCTTTTCAGAATGAATCCATCCGATTTTATCTGAGGGAAATGCTTTTCAAAATGAATCTCTTAAGGAAATGCTTGTCAGAATTAGTCTCTGAGGGAAATGCTCATCAGAATTGTTTTATAACCTGTCTATAAATCGCTGGTAATATTCGTTTGTTTGCGAACTTAACTTGAAAACAAAGTTAGCTTTAGGCAATGTCATGATGCATGAAATGTATTTTGTAGTGATGCTCTCAAAATAAATGAGAATATTATATGTGTTTCATATGTGTGATACGGTGGGAGAACTGACTTGGTTGTTTTGCATTTGATCGCAAATGTTGCGGTTTAGCAAGAGTCGCCACCGACTTTTCTTTTATCCAAAAGGAAAGGCTGAAAAGAACAAGAAATACCTTTGAGATGTTTTCTTGAGTTCGGGGGGTAGATTATGAAAGGGAAGTTATTAGAATCCTTTTCATCCTTGGTTTTCCATGGGCTCTTAGTTGCTTGCTAGATCACTTGCTTTTGTTTGAAAATGTGCTTTGTATGGTTTTTTGAAAGTATTTTGAAAAGGTGCCATTGTTTTAGGCAAACTTTGTAATGATTCTCGTTCGTAAGAATGTATACAAAGTGTTTGATCTTTTGAAAATGTTTTCAAGTTTGAAAGATGTTTTTGAAAGTTTTGGTGTTTATTTTTTTTGAAAATAGCAAGGATATTTTTGTTTTGAAATTGAGCAAGTAACTAGGACTAATCTACCTACTCAAAAGTCTTTCATATTCATTTCCTCTTTCCTTTTACATTGTTATCTTACCATTGATTTGGTAAGTAACCCTATCCTTGGATGTAAAAGGGATGGGCAAGGGTCATCGTATATCAATGATTAGCAATGTTGTAAGATATCTTAGCATTTTCTTTAGGGACTAAGATCATTTTGAAAGGCAACATGGATAGCGTCATGGAGGGACTATGATCTTGTATTTTTTGCTTGTTTTGCTAAGATACCCCACATGCATAATATGGAAATTTTGTAAGGCAACAAATTAGGTTTACGCTAAGGGTGTATGCGTGCAAGTGGATTGGTTTACATGCTTGATTTGTATTGATTAGGGTTTTCTAAGCATTGATTTTAATCTTTCCATACAAACCCGAATTACTAGCATTTGTATATAAAGCATTTAAATTGCAGAAAATAAAAATTCTAAGCTATTACAACATTTAGGGGAGGGGGTGTACAAATTACAAATGGGGAATTGCAAGAAATTAAATCTAAATAATTATTACAACCATATCGAATTTGAATAAATGTACAAATTTGAATAAGTGAAAATGCAAGAATGTAAATGTAAAAAGAAATGTGATTTATGTTTGGTTTTTACGGAAAGGGTTTTTTGACCTAATTAAATAAAATAAAATAATTAACTAATAAGAAAATTAAGATTAAGCTAGTAAAATAGATTAATTTAAAGAAAACTATTTTTTTAGGGTTTTTCTTATGAGAATTTTTATCTTAATGAAAATACAAATGAGAATTAATTAATTAAAATAAACCTAAGCCCTAAATTAATTTTATTCACAAGAAAATAACATTATAGTCAAACCCTAGTCTAAATATATATTGAAAAGAAATTAATTTATTAAATGAAAAAAAATTTGTGTTCTTTTAGTTTTTTATATATAAAAAATAAAAATAAACTAAATAAATATAAAATAATAAAAATATAAATATCTTTTGGATTTTTATTAATGAAAATTACAATAATAATAATAATAATAATAATAATAATAATAATAATAATAAAAGATGAAATAAAAATAAAATAAAAAATATAAAGTCAGGGAAGTTAAGATTCAATTTGGGAGGTAATGTTAAGAAAAAGTCAGGACCAAGAGATTGCTGGCCCAAGCGCTTCCTGAAAGGAGAAATGGCAAAAAACACGAAAAAATGTAAAAGGCAGTGCGCTGAGGTTCGAACCCATGACCTCTTGATTACCAGCGTGCTGCCTTACCACTGGGGTGGCTATACATCCATTAATATAACTGAAATGATAAATATATAATATAAAACAAGTCCTGAATACACTTCATCTTCAACCTCCAGCCAGACCACCTGTATCTTCACCATTTCTCAATAAAAATGGAAAATGCAAACATGAAAGTTGCTCCATTTTTTCATACGAATTCAACCATATAAATATCATAAGCTATAAATCAAAGATGAATGAGAATTTTTGAAAGTACCAAATTCTGACCTAATTATTTTCAGAGGTTCAATCCTATAATTCTCCTAGCTCAATCAATATAAATGAAATCTATGGACATGTACAACTTCAGGGAAATGATGTCTACATTTTATCTTCACAAATACAAGCCTAACAATGCTTAAGTAATAAGATAGAAGTTTAAGAAAATACCTCAAAACTGGAAATCGTGAAATGCAAATGAGCTTGATTCAAGGTGTTGCAATGATCAGGTTAGCTTCCTCAAGTTCCCAGGAAGCTAATGCAATGATTTGCTTGAGAAATGGATGGCTGGAATGGCTTGGAGAAGTAAATGTGCAGACTCTGTTTTATTTGGTTATGGAGGTTACGGTAAATGGTGTTACAACTTTGGAATGAGGATGGGGATGAGTAGTATTTGATGTAAGGAAGCTTTAGGAACCAAAAGGCCAAGAAACGCATGAGGGAAATATAAGTTAGGTGTTCAAGGTCAGAAACTATGCAACAATGGAGTTTTTGGGCAATTTCTGATTTGAGAGAGTTTTGGTGTGTTTCAGGGTGCTTCAGCTCGTGTTATAGATCACAAATAGTGCCTCTATTTATAAGCAACAAGTTTGGAAGCTTGTTGTTGATCAGAATTCAAAATCACAAGTTTAAGTATAACATGTGATTTTTGAGAAATCCAAGTTTCAAAGTCTTGCATACTTGCTAAGATAGAGTGGTTATGCTTTAAACACACTTGCTTCTGACTTTGTAGATGGAGTGTAATCATAGGGAACAAGTTAGAGGCTCAAGAATAAACTTTGTGCATAAAGCTTTCTTTTCCAAAATGGAAGTGTTCACTTTGTGCCATTAATGGAAATGTGAATTGGATAAAGCTTAAACCACTTGGATTAAAGCTCAAAAGTTTGTGTAATCCATTAATGATGGATATATACACAAGTTAGAAGGCCTGCAAAACAAGATTATGCAGCCTAACATTGAAATTGCATTTTTGTTCATCATGAAAATGACCTATAATTTTATTTTGAAACCCTAACTTCCTCTCTTCGATTCTCCTTGCTCAAGAATGATCTCAAGGAGTTCCATAACATTTTATAAAGCTTGTAATGTGATCTACAACCCCTATTTGAATCACTTTTGAAAATTCCTCTTGAAACTATATGAAAAATTGCCATGAAGTTAGGTCAAAATCCTGGCTAAACTAGGGCAAAATTTTCACTAAGTGATTAGTTTCAAGACCATGACTTCATGGATTAATAACATGAGATCCAAGCATTTCTATGAGAAGTTGTGTAAAGAAATTTTATAGATCTCATGGAGATCTACAACTTTCATGTTAAAAGTTTCTTTTGAATCATCTTGCATCATGGTGAAAAATTGGCTCAAAGTTGTGAAAAAATATAAAGTTTTCAACACTTAGAAAAATTTCTAAGTTTGAAAACTTTGACTTTTCAAAATGAAATCTTGAATTTTTGATTTCTTGATGAGCAAGTTTAATATTTTGACATGTTTTGATGAATTATGATTTTTGACACTTGATTTTGACCAAAAAGTCAAAGTTTGACTTTTCAGTGTACAATTGACTTTTGATCAGTTGACTGGAAATCAACTATCAATCCAATTGATCTTGAGAAATGTTTTGAGTCATGCCATTAGGTAAAAATGATGCAATTGAACTCTTGAGATCAATCCTCAAACCAATTAACCATTTGCTAGGTCAAAAATCAAAAATTGCCCTTTCTAAGTCAAAACCCTAATTTTGACCATTTTGCCCTTTTGATGATCTGATCAAATTTCTTGAGGAATTATGGTCCAAACTTGATCAAATGATACATATGAGTTTATAATGTTGATATGGATAAAAAATTATGAAGTTTGACTATAAATTGGCCATAGTTGACTTTTTCCCAAATATAGTTGATTTTTAGGTCAACTGCTCAATTGACTGAGAAAAAGTGTGACCCAAGGCTTGAAACTTGACATGAGTAATCTTGGGGGTCCACAATGATCCATTAAAGTCATATGAGGCATTGAAAGTTCAATTATCCTTGTGCAATTTCAAACCTTAATTTCAGTCATCAGTGCTTAAGAAGGTGTCTTGAGCTGATCAATCCTTGTGCAGTCTTGAACCCAAGGAGATCTTGTGAGAAAATATTTGATAAATGAGAGGGAAAATTTTGGGGTACAACAGCTTCCCCTGTTCAATTATCTTAAACCTGAAGAGTTAGATTGGCGGATTTTCCATTCGTGACTTGAAGGTGGAAGATGATTGGACACTAGAGTGCCCAGAAATTTTCACTTGAAGATGAAATGGGAATGGGCTTATAGATGCCATTTGAAGGAATGATGGATATTTTCCAGAGATGGGCTTGTAGATGCCATCCAAAGTTGACTTTTGACAGAGAATGTACTAAGTCTGAACTTGATTTCAACTGGAAAAGAATCAGAATAAATCTTTGGAGCGACTTATCTGAACCAGAAGAAGTCTTGTATGTTGTTTGACTGGGAAGAATTAGAATAAATATTTGTGCGGTTTATCTGAACCAGAGAAAGTGCCTGCAGGAAAGAATCAGGATAAATCATTGAGAGATTTATCTGAACCCGAAATGTTCCTTTGGAAAGTATTAGGATAAACAGTTGAGGGGTTTAAACTGAACCAAAAGAGATCTTGAATATTCTTTAACTGGAAAGAATCAGAGTAAATCTTTGTGTGATTTATCTGAACCAGAGAAAGTGTCTGCGGGAAAGAATAAGAATAAATCGTTGAGAGATTTATCTGAAACCGAAATGTTCTTTTATAAAGTATCAGGATAAACCATTTAGGGGTTTAAAATGAACCAAAAGAGATCTTGAATATTCTTTAACTGGAAAGAATCATAGTAAATCTTTGTGTGATTTATCTGAACCAGAGAAAGTGTCTGTGGGAAAGAATCATAATAAATCGTTAAGAGATTTATCTGAACCAGAAATGTTCCTTTGGAAAGTATCAGGATAAACTGTTGAGGAGTTTAAACTGAACCAAAAGAGATCTTGAATATTGTTTAACTGTAAAGAATTAGAGTAAATCTTTGTGTGATTTATTTGAACCAGAGAAAGTGTCTGCGGGAAAGAATCAGAATAAATCACTGAGAGATTTATCTAAACCGGCAGGGATCTGGAGAAGAATCAGAACAAATCATTGAGAGATTTATCTGAACTAGAGAAGACAGCTGCGGGAAAAGACTCGGAATAAATTGTTGAGATATTTAAACTGAACCGGCAGGAGTCTGAAAGAAACATATGTTGGGTAGATGGTTGACCAATCCTTTCTTGGGAATTGATTTGTAATTGACTTGTTTAAATTTGACGATAATTTTCTGTTTATTGAACTTTCATGAAAAAGATGAAAGGTTAGTTGTATGCAATGTCATGATGTACGAAATGCATGGTGTAATGATGTTCTCAAAATAAATGAGATTGTGTCGTATGTATTTGTGTTGTCAATGTTATGACGTATGGATGAAATGTATGGACACGTTAATTGTTATGCCACAGTGTTGATGGCGAAAATAAATTATCGAGTACCGCTGGGTATAAAGAGTGTAAGTCTTCATGTTTTGAAGTGCTGATGAGTTGATGATCTTCTATTTCTTAGAGAAATAAACTATGTAGTGTAAAGGAAACGCCGTGTATTGCTTGTGGACCTTATGAAATCCTGCTGGGGTATCCTGAGAAATTGGGCGACTTTCACTGAGGAGTCTTAAGAATGGTAACTCGAAATTTTGTTCCGTCGGGGATGTGAGAGAGCTTGATATCATTAAGCTTCACATTGTGGAGGATTTTATGGAATAGTCTAAAGATAATATCCTATTTAAAGCCATTAGTGATTATCTTTCTATTTTCTATTCCTTTTTGTTCATTTGTAAACAGTAGTCACGTTCAAATGCATATGTTCAAAAATAAATCATTGGACGTTTTTGTAAACAAAACATAGAAATAAAGAAAAACAGATAGTTTTGAACTTTCAAAGGGATATCTTTGTATTTAACTTGAATAAGTATTTTTGTACAATGAGAAGAACATCCTAGTAAGAGAATTTCGTCGTAGAAAATGAAAAATGTTACAAAGAAAAGATAGCTATGTGAAATAATCCCACGGGGTTCCCATTCTGCTATAGCCTTCGTGTCTCTGAGCGTCTTGTCAACTTGATGCCTTATCTGAAGTTGATTGGATTGATCAAAACCACTGAGTTTGTCAGTCAAAGCTAAAGGTTGTATGTAAGGTGATCCAACGGGACATAGTCATACGCTTTAATTCCCTAACTTTTTCCTGGACCGCCCTTTCGGGTTTTCAGTCCACCGGGATGCCCTTTTTTGCCCAAGTCTCCCTTTCGGGTTTTCAACTTGCCAGGTGTACAGATTTTTTGTTTTATCCCTAATTTTTTCCCGAACCTTCGTGGTTCACCAGGATGCCCTTGAGTGATACGGTGGCATAACCGACTGTTTAATACTGGTTTGCATTTTGCATTTTTTGTTCCCAAAATGTCGCGGTAAGCAAGAGTTGCCACCAACTTTTATTTCATCCAATCATGAAAAAGGAAAAAGAACAGAAAAAACCTTTTTTCGAGATATTCTTAGTACGGGGGGTTGATTATAGAAAGGGAAGGTGTTAGCACCCTTTCTATCCGTAGTTATCTATGGGCTCTTAGGTACTTGCTCATTTTTCAAATTGCTTGTGTGTGCTTGTCTTGAAAATGCTTTTACTTCGCGATAACCCTTGTATCAGTCCTCAAGGATGTGACGAAGTTTGTTTTGAACATTTGTTTTGAAAAGTGTTTGTGTGAAAAGTTTTTATTGAGCAAGTACTTAAGATTCTACTTACTCGAAAAAATATTTTTTGTTTTATTTCCTTTAAACAGTGATATCCTACTATTAAGGAGTAGGTAGCACCGTCGTTGGAGTTGTAAGGGACATTCGAAAGGGACAAATAAAATCACCAAAGTAATAGTTAGAAAACTTTAGTAATAACTTTAGAGTCTTAAGATCTTTCCGAGGCAACATTTTCGAGGCAACATTTTGATCTTTTAGACTGGAGGGAGACCACTAAAATCTCCTACGCTTAATGATTGTTTACCGAAGGCAACCGAAGTGAGGTAAACCCTAGGAGTGAATATGTGTGTGATACGGTGGTAGAACCAGACTATTTTAGGAAAATGTTGGTTTGCGTTTTGCGTTTGTGTTCATAAAATGTCGCAGTAAGCAAGAGTCGCCACCGACTTTTATTTTATCCAACCGGAAAGGAAAAAAGCATAGAAAAATTCCTTTTTCGAGATTTATGAGTACAGGGGGGGGGGTAGATTATAGAAAGGGAAGGTATTAGCACCCTTTCTATCTGTAGTTTTCTATAGGCTCTTAAGTACTTGCTCATCATTTTAAAAATTGCTTCTGTGTTTGTGTGTTTTGAAAAGTTTTTGTTTTACTTCGTTTTAACCCTTGCTTCTGTCTTCAAGAGTGTTACGAAGTGTTTTTGAATACTTTGTTTGAAAAAGTGTAAGTGTGAAAAAGTTTGATTTTGAGCAAGTACCTACTAGCATCTACCTACTCGAAAAAGAATGTTTTTGTTCTTGTTTCCTTTAGACAGCGCTATCCTACTTAATTAAGAAATAGGAAGCACCAACGTTGGAGTTGTAAGGGTCAATTCGAAAGCGACGTACGATCACTAAAGCAATGTTAGGACGTCTTAGTAATAACCCTAATGTCTTAAGATCATATTCGAGGCAACATTTCCGAGGCAACATTTCTGAACGGGACATTTGATCTTAATTTAGACAAGAGGGCAACCACTAAGACACCCTATACTCAATGATCGTTTACCGAAGGAAACCGAAGTGAGAGTATATCCTAGGAGTGCGCATGTACGAGTGATTTGATTTCAGTTATTATCTTTGCACATTTAGGTTTGCTAACCATTTTAAAATTAACATACAGTCTTGTCATGCAATCCTATTATCATACATCTAACAGTTAATATTTGCGAGAATTAAAATGCGAGAAATAAAAATACGCTATTACAAGGCTTCGGGGAGGGGGATGAATTACATAGCCAAAAACCCGTAAAACGATAAATAAAAGAAAAACCCTAATTAAACTATTACATCCCATGAGCAGTTACATTAATATCGTAAAAATAAATAAATGCACGCGATGAAACGAGAACGAGAAAAAACTAGGGTTTTGACCCCGTCTAAACCTAATTGAAAAAAAATCATTTTTTGTTGTTTTTTTGATTATTTTGAGAAAAATAAGGTTTTAATTAAATAAATAAATACGAACCTAATTATTAATTAATTTCAATTAAGAAAAATAATTAATTTGACCTATTTTTATATTTTTGTTATTTTAAGAAAAGAAAATAAAAATTAAATCAAATAAATCCTAATTTTCTAATTGATTTTAATTTATTTACAAAAAGGTTGAAATTACCCTAAAATTAAATTAGACTAATTATTAAATTAAATTTGATAAAAATAAAACCTAAATCTAAATTGTTGAAAATTGATTTTATGAGTTTTTTTGTAAAAAAGAATTAATTTTGTGTTAGAAAATAATTAATCAAAATAAATTAAATAAAGAAATAGAAAAGAAAAATAAAGAAATGAGCCTGATGTTAGTAGAAAACAGGGGGTGTTAATCTGACTTTTAAGCCCAAATATTTTTGGCCCACGTTGACTTTCTGGATCCCGTGCATTGGCTTGACTAGAGTGCATCATGGACCTCCCAAGGATGGCCCTTGGATCTAGCTAGCTGGAGATCTGTTGGTTGAAGGATGATGGCATATGGTGGTCCCTTTGCACGCATCTGTACCTAATAATGTAAAAGAAAATAACATTGGCAAATATGGGGACCTGGGGATCGAACCCAGGCCCTTTGGCTTTTCTCCCTGCACGCTTACCAGCTGAGCTGGCCTTGTTAATTATACATAAAATAACAAAAATTCATTATATGGAAAAACACAAATTATCAATTCTCCAGAGCGCGAAATTTAAATGGGCTAGTCAGGGGGTGCCACGCCACCCTTCTTCTTCCTCCCTCCGTTGGCAAAAGTCTAGGACTTTTACCTACGGTTTTCTGGGCGTAGGTACAACCCTGTGATCTTCCAAAATTCACTGCACGCATGATAAATCACTTCCAGTGGTACCAATCAACTCGGGGAAACATCACGAGCATCATGGTACCACTCTCCATGGCTAATTGTTCCTGTAACAAAAAACCCAAAAAACGAGCCAAGAACCCTAAGTATGGCATCTTGCTCTACAATCAATAAAAATGCAATTGAACATAACCAATAGCTTGCAAATGATTCAGTGATCAATAATATGTAAAGAAATCATGCTATAAATGCCAAATTTATGAGATTTGATTTCAAGAAAACCTGGAGTTCATGGGATACTTACAATGCGTATCTGGGCACGAAAACTCTTGCTAATGATTGGGATAGAGTCCTTAGATGTCCAGCAAGTGAATGGTGTGCTTGCAATGGCTTGAAGAAGCCTGGAAATTGGAATTTGATTCACCACTTTTGTTGAGTTTTTGCAAGTTTTCTTTCATCTTCACACGCCTCCAATCCTTGTTCTTTTGCTTTGGATTTATTCAATATATATCATAGAGTGCATTAGGGTTACAAGTTTGCATCAAATCCTTGCAATTATGATGATTTGATCATTGATTCACCCTTGCATCAAATCTTTCCAAAACAAGAAAATTCAATCTTTTTCTGTCCAAACAAGCCTTGCACGATTTGATTCTCTTCCCAGCTGTATAAGAGACCTAAACATGCATAAAATCTCAAGCCTTGATTAGTTTTGATATTTTCATGATTTCATTTTGATTTAAATTAAATTAATTGAAATAAAAATCAAAATAAATGACAAAAATAAAATAAATACAAGTGGGAAGGATCATGGGTCGTGTACCATGTTACCAACTCAATACAAGCACAAAAAGTTGGGCCCATTTGACAAGAATTGCAATTTGAGACACATTTGACTTTTGGCAATTTTGCAAAAAGGGTCAACTTCACCAATGCATAACTCCTTCAATTTTGACCCTAGAGATGTGTTCTGGGACTTTTTAGAAAGCTTAAGATGTCCTATAAGAAACCCTTTTGGTCTCATCTCAATTGAGTCTTCCAAGTTCATGTATGAAGCTTTGACAAAAAAGGTGTTTTTGTTGACTTTTCAAAATGACCTATGATGTCCAAATTTATATCTTCTTATGAGTGCATATTTTGAACTTGGGAGCTAAAGATGAATTTTAGGGAATCACCTCCTCTTCACAATGAGCTTTGGATGGGTCATTTCTGATAAAGTATGAGAAAGTTATGCTTGGTCAAAGTTGAGTTGACCTTTCCTACAAAACCCTAATTTAGCAACTTTTGGGTTTTGATGAATTATGAGCAATCCTTGAGGAATCATGATCAACCCTTGATCAAATGATGAATAATAATTCAAAATGATAATGTTGACCAAAAATCTTGAAGTTTGACTGTATGTGGGCCACAGTTGTCTTTTGCCCTAGCATAGTCGATTTTCAAGCCTTTGAGCAATTGACTGAGCAAACTTTCTCTACAAGGCTTGAAACTTGACATGGATTATCTTGAGAACATATTAGGACAATTTGAGCATTTGGGATCCCTTGTACTCAAGTACCTTGATGCAAACTGAAACCCTAATTTAAGGTAGACTACCTTAGGAGAGAGTTTGTCTGATCAACTCTTGGACTTCCTTGGGCAATTTTGAAGACATTACTTGAAATGTATTGAGAAATATGGGAGGGAAAATTTTGGGGTACAACAGCTTCCCCTGTTCAATATTCTTAAACCTGAGGATGTAGATTGGCTTGCTTGCCTTTCGTGATCCGAAGGTGGAAGATGATTGAACACTAGAGTGCCCAGAAATTTGCACTCGCATGAAGTGGTACTAGCCTTGCGATTCCAGGAATGGGCTTATAGATTCCATTTGGAAGTCAATGACGGAAGATAGGCTTAAAGATGCCATTAGAGGAAGTGTCGATCGCATAAGAGATTCCTTTGCGAGAGCCCGTATACCTGTTGTTGAGGAAGGCTATGCTAGGGAATGTCGGTCTTTGTCATGAGAGACATAGAGTTTTAGGAACTTCAGTTGTCCGTACCTCTACTGGGGCATCATCTCTTAGTTGAGGAGGTGAAAATGAACTGCTATCTGGTCGTGCTCCAGGCTTTACAGTGACTTAACGGGGAGATGAGATTAAACTTGCTATTTGGTCGTCTTCCAGGCTTCGCAATTTCTTAATTCTTATCTGGTCGTACTCCAGGCTTCAGAAGGAATTAAGTTGTTATTCGGTCGCATCCGGGCTTCAACTTGAATTTAGGACACACTAATATCCGGTCAATTCCGGGCTTCTTAGTAATTGTCCAGGTAAATTGCTATTTGGTCGAAATCCAAGCTTCTTAATGTCATTTACTGTTATTTGGTCGTAGTCCCAGGCTTCAGTGTCTTTGCCTCTATCTGGTCGTAATCCAGGCTTCGCAAATTCTTACTTCTTATTTGGTCGTGTTCCAGGCTTCATAAGAAATCAAGTGGTTATCCAGTCGCATTCGGGCTTCCATTTAGTTTTAAGGCTTACTAATATCCGGTCGATTTTCGGGCTTCATAGTAACTGGCCAGGTAGACTGCTATTTGTTCGAAATCCAAGCTTTGTAGTGTCCCTTACTGTTATCTGGTCGTAGTCCCAGGCTTTAGTGTCTTTTACCGCTATCTGGTTATAATCCAGGCTTCACGATGTCTTATACCATATCTGGTAGAATCTAGGCTTCATGGTGTCCTGTACTGCTATCTGGTCGATTTCCAGGATTTACAATACCTTGTTAAGCTGTATTTTGGTCGATCTCCGGGCTTCACCGCTTGTGTTTATGATATACCACTATCTGGTCAATTACAGGCTTCATGGTGTCTTTGTATTGCTATCTGGTTGTAATCCAGGCTTCACGGTAACTTGTATTGCTATCTGGTCGTTCTCCAGGCTTCACAATAACTTGCTGGAGATTAAACTATTATCCGGTTGAATCAGGGCTTCATAGCTTAAATTTAAGGTAAACCACTATCTGGTCGATTCCAGGCTTCATGGTGTCTGGTACTGTTATTCGGTCGTTCTACGGGCTTCACAGTATGATGGAGAAATCAAGATATTATCCGGTCAGATTTGGGCTTCATAGCTTGAACTGGAATAGAAATCTTAGCATCGATTTGACTGAACCAGAGAACTTGTGAGAATTTTGATTGTACTTTTCCTGAAAGGTAAAGCGTTAGTCGTATGTAATGTTATGATGTATGAAATGTATTGAGCAATGATTTTCTCAAAATAAATGAGATTGTGCTGTATGGTGCGTATGCGCATGCCACAATGTATGGATATGCAATGTTTTTATGATATTCTCTAGTTGGGGAGAATAAATCCCGGACTACTGTTGGAGAGTACAAAGAGTTGAGTTCTTCGTTCTTGCTGGAGGTAACGACCGAAGATGATTTGAGAATAAATTGGCGGGAGAATAACTCGGTTGGGGATGAATTACCGTTGCTGGCAATAATGAACCCGGTTGGAGATTGAGTTTCTGCTTGTGGAAGAAATAAACTCCACTAGGGATAATCTTCTAATGTTGGTGATAGATAAACTCTGCTTAGGGATAATTACCATCAATATCTTTGGGTGCTTCTTACTTGGCGGGGAGTGTATGTATCTTTAGTTATATTCTCCAGTTGGGTCTATCCTCATACCTGGTGGATAGAGCAACTATAAGGTTTGGGCATTTCTGTTTGACCCTTTTCCTGAAATTATGAATAATCGTCTTTTGTTTCGTATGTAAATATTTATGAGCAACAATTATTTTCAAATGCATGTATCAAAAATGAACCATTGGACGTTCTTGCAAAACAAAATAGAAGAAAAAAAAACAATTTTGAAATTTCTTTGTAAAATGAATTGTATTGATTTTGAAGTTGGCCTGTAATAGGCGTTTTGTATAAGAGGTTGACGTCCTAGTAAGAGAATTCCGCCGAAAGATAGAAACTATACAATTTGTGAAAAACAAAGAAAAACAACTATGTGAAACAATCCCACTGGGTTCCAACTCTGCTATTTCCCTTATATCTTCGAGCGTCTCATCACTTTTGCACCTTGGTTGAAGGTAGATCAGATTGATTGGCGTCGTCCGAGCTTGATAGTCGATACCGAAGTCTGGTTGCAAGATGATCCAATGAGACATAGTGTTATGCTTTAATCCCTAATTTTTGCTTGGACCGCCCTTTCGGGTTTTCAGTCCACCGGGATACCCTTTTTTGCCCAAGCCGCCTTTTCAGGTTTTCGACTTGCCGGGTGTACAGTTTTTTTCATTTTCATCCCTTACTTTTTCCCGAACCCTTTTGGTTCGCCGGGAAGCCCTTACTTTTTCCTATGCCGGTCAACTTAGCGGGTCTTTGATTATGCATAGTATTTTTTCACTATGTCTGCATTGACGGGGTGAGGAAGGTCGTCACGATCCATGGTGGTTAGAATCATAGCTCCTCCCGAGAAAATGTTCTTAACTATAAATGGCCCTTCGTACGTAGGGGTCCATTTCCCCCTGGGATCACCTTGTGGCAGTATGGTGCGTTTACTCACCAGATCCCTAACTTGATACTCTTATCGTCTGACTTTCTTGTTAAATGCCTTGATCATTCGCTTTTGATACGTCTGACCATGACAAATAGCAGTAAGTCTCTTTTTGTCGATTAGATTCAGCTGATCAAGTCGGGTCTGGATCCAATGGTCTTTTCTCAAACTTGCATCGTTCATAATCCGAAGAGAGGGTATATGGACTTCAATGGGTAAGACTGCCTCCATGCCATACACCAAAGAGTAGGGTGTTGTCCCTGTTGACGTCCGTGCTGAGGTACGGTACGCATGAAGAGCGAATGGTAACATCTCGTGCCAGTCTTTGTAGGTCACCTTCATCTTCTGCACAATCTTCTTGATATTCTTATTATCCGCTTCGACACCCCCATTCATTTTCGGCCGGTAGGGAGAAGAGTTGTGATGTTGTATCTTAAACAGTTTTCAGAGCTCGATGATCATTGTATTGTTGAGATTTGTACCATTGTCCGTAATGATCCTCTCTAGTACACCATATCGACAAATCAGATTGTGTTGGATAAACCGTGCCACGACGTTCTTGGTTACTATAGCAAAGGAAGCTTCCTCAACCCACTTCGTGAAATAATCAATAGCTACCAGGATGAAACGATGCCCGTTGGATGCAGTAGGTCTGATCTCGCCGATCATATTGATGCCCCACATTGCAAAGGGACAAGGTACTGTCAAAACATTCAGAGGAAGTGGAGGTATATACACCTTATCAGCATAGACTTGGCACTTGTGACAGGTTCGAGAATGCTGATAACAGTCGGCTTCCATGGTGGACCAATAATACCCTGCCCGTAGGATCTTCTTCGACGTGGTATGTCCATTGGAATAAGTTCCGAAGTTACCTTCATGTAACTCTTCCATAATCCTTTTTGCCTCGCTTTTGTCCACACATCGCAGTAAGGTTGAATCATGGTTACGCTTATAGAGAATCCCATTGCTGATAAAGAGCTTTGCGGCGAATCTTCTCAAAAAATTCTTATCATTAATAGATGCACCCTCGGGGTATTCTTGAGCCTCGAGATACCTCTTTACCTCGTGAAACCAGGGTTTATCTACCACTTCTTCAGTCTCAATGTCATAGCAATGTGCGGGTTCGTCCAACCTCTCGATGGTAATTTGGGGAGCTTCGTTGTCCCATCTGACCTTGAACATAGAAGACATGGTAGCTAGCGCGTCCGCTAACTGATTCTCCTTTCTTGGGAAGTGTTCAAAGGTTATCTCCTCAAAGTGTGGGAGCAACGTCAATACATACTCTTTGTAAGGAATAAGATTTGGGTGCTTCGTATCCCACTCGCCATTGATATGACTGATCACTAGAGCCGAATCTCCGAATACACTTAAGAACTTAATCCTCAGGTCAATAGCTGCTCGAAGACCCATGATGCATGCTTCATACTCCGCCATATTGTTGGTGTAGTTGAAACATAATCGGGCGATGAATGGAGTATTACATCCCTCAGGAGATATGATCACGGTGCCAATGCCATTACCCAACGCGTTTGAGGCTCCATCAAAATACATAGACCATCGGGATCCCTCCTCAGATCCTTCATCCGGTCCAGGTTCTTCATAATCAGTTACCAACATGATGTTCTCATCCGGGAACTCGAAATTCATGGATTGGTAATCATCCACGGCCTGATGCGCCAAATGATCTGCCAACACACTCCCCTTGATTTCCTTCTGGGTTGTGTATTGGATGTCGTACTCAGTTAAGATCATCCTCCATCTTACTATTCTTCCGGACAAAGCAGGCTTTTCGAAGATATACTTGATTGGGTCCATCTTTGATATCAATAGGGTAGTGTGAGTCAGCATATACTGTCTCAGCCGGCGAGCATCCCATGCCAAAGCACAACAAGTTTTCTCGAGCAACGAGTATCGGGTCTCGCAGTCGGTAAACTTTTTGCTAAGGTAGTAAATAGCGTGCTCTTTTCGGTCGGACTCGTCATGCTGCCCCATCATGCACCCCATTAAATTGTCCAGTACTGTCAAGTATAAGATCAAAGGTCTTCCTTCATCTGGAGGCATCAGAATAGGTGGCTCTTGGAGGTATTCCTTGATCCTTTCGAAGGTGGTCTAACATTCATCATTCCATTTTACCACTTGATCTTTCTTCAGCAGCTTGAAGATTGGCTCACAAGTAGCAGTCAAATGTGAAATGAATCAGGCAATGTAATTCAGACGTTCCAAAAGGCCTTTAACTTCCTTTTCTGTGCGGGGAGCCGGAATCTCCTGTATAGCCTTTACCTTGGCAGGATCCACCTGAATACCTTTATCACTAACGACGAAACCCAGCAGCTTACCAGACCTTACCCCGAAGGTGCACTTGTTCGGGTTTAACCTTAGCTTATACATCTTCAACCTGTCGAATAGTTTCTGTAGATGGCCAAGGTGTTCTTCCTCAGTCTGGGACCTTGCGATCGTGTCATCAACGTAAACCTCAATCTCATGGTGAATCATGTCATGGAACAAAGCGACCATGGTGCGCTGATAAGTTGCCCCACCATTCTTCAACCTGAAAGGCATTACCTTGTAACAGAAGGTGCCCCATTGTGTAACTAAGGTTGTCTTTTCTATGTCCTCGGGAGCCATCTTAATCTGATTGTAACCGGAAAAACCATCCATAAAGGAGAAGACCTTATGTTGCACGGTGTTATCGACCAGAACATCAATGTGAGGCAGTGGGAAATCGTCTTTGGGGCTTGCCCTGTTCAGATATCTATAGTCCACACACATCCTTACCTTACCATCCTTCTTAGGCACCGGAACCACATTGGCGACGCACTACGGGTAAGAAGTAACAACTATAAATTCGGCGTCAAACTATTTCATGACCTCAGCCTTGATTTTCTCAGACATCTCAGGGCGCATACGACGAACCTTTTGTTTTACCGGTGGACAGTCTTCTTTAGTTTGCAGGCGGTGAACCACAATATCCGTGTCCAAACCAGGCATATCTTCATAAGACCAAGAGAAAATCTCAACATAGTCGCGTAGCATCTATATCAACCGTCACTTGACACTAGGCTCCAGATTCACACCTATCTTGACCTCTTTCCTGTCTTCCTCTGTAACCAAACTCACTGATTCCACTAGCTCTTCATGAGGTTGTATGGCCCTCTCTTTATGTAGTAACAGTCTAGCAAGTTCCCCAGGCACTTCACAATCATCCTCACCTTCGTCCTCGGCTTGGTTGATCAGATTTTCAAAGTCATAACTGGAAATAGCAGAGTCGTTATCAACAGAATCCAGAGTGGATGTGGATCTGCATTATGATATGTGAGTGTGTGTAAGACAAAAGTTGTTTTGATAAAGTGCGAGATAGAAAAGAAAAACAAGGAGCGTAAAATTTGTAATGCAAGAAAACGTCCAATGCTTTATTGATGATATATGAAAATGACAAATAATAATCCCTCACAAACAAGGCTAAGGTGCCTCGGGCAAGGCACCGGGCCGTAAAGTTTCAAACTGTCTATTAAAAATCTCAAAACAAAAGTCAATTACTGTGTAATAAAAGAAACGGGCACGAAGTCCTTTGTCGTCCAGTTGTTCAATCCACCGTTGGTTGTAGGGTAGATCCAGCTGTCGATATCTGACTCTTCATCATCAGTATCTTTCGTGGCGGAGACAACCTCAATAGCATTGATTCCTGAGCCATGCTTGGGCATGGGTGCCGTTATGACGTTGGGCTTCTCTGGAGCGTCAAACTCAATTTCTTTAGCTTCGATCAAATCCTTGACCTTATTCTTCAAGGCCCAACAGTTTTTTGTATCGTGACCTGGGCTATCGGAGTGATAGGCGCAGCGGGCGTTCGGGTTATATAGCGGAGATGTGGTGTTGGGATTCTTCGGGGCTTCCCTCAAAGTTACTAGGTTGGTCTTCAATAATTGTGGTATAATTTGACACAAGGTCATATTGAGCCGAGTGTACTGTATCTGCGGTCTCTCCATTCTTTGTTGATTGTTGCGTTATGGGGAAATGGTGGGTCTTGATATTACTACCGCATTTACTTCTTGACAGCGTTCAAGTCTGTTTTGGCTCCTCGAGCCGTAGACTGCACTAGCTTCTTTCTTACCGGTTAACGACTTCTTTTCTGCACTTGATGAAGTACCTTTCTGTATCTTACCACTTCGGATACCAGCTTCTACTCTCTCCCCAGTCAAAATCAATTCAGTAAACCCAGATGACGGACTGTCGATCAGATGATTGAAAAATGGACCAGACAACGTCCCTAGAAACATATCAACCAACTCCGTATCATACAAAGGGGGTTGGACTCTCCCAGCCAAATCTCTCCACTTTTGAGCATAGTCCTTAAAACCTTCGCTTGCACCCATAGACATACCCTAAAGTTGAGTACGAGTGGGAGCAAGGTCGGGGTTATACTGATACTGCTTGTAAAAAGCAGCAGCAAGGTCCTCCCAGTTTCAGACATTAGCTCCTTCCAATTGATAAAACCATTCAAGTTGAGTCCTTGACAGACTATCTTGAAAGAAATGTACCCACAAATTTCTATCAGCAGTGTAAGGTTGGATTTTTCGGACATACGAGCGGAGATGGAGTTTTGGACAGGATGCTCCATCATACTTGGCGAAAACCGGAGCTTTGAACTTATGAGGGATCACCACCCCAGACGCCAGTCCCAGTTCTTCAAAATCCAAACCAGGGATCTTTTGACACTCCATAACACTCAGCCGGTCTTCAAGTTGTTTGTACCTATCCTCAACAGGAGGATACTGTTCTTCATCATAATCTGCATCATTATCAGAAACTGCAGGACTGGGGCCCTTTTCTTCTTCTTGGTCCTCCTCTCCTTTAGATGAAAGGGACAGATCAACTTGTTGTTTCAGCCTATCCCTAAACCTTTTACCCATACTCAAAAGAACAACCTTCTTCTTCTTCTTCTTCTTCTCTTTCTCTTTCAGAATGAGAGCTTTCAAGTCCTCTTTCCCTTTAGCCAAGCTTAAGAACATCTCTTGGAATTGGGCATTTTGTGTCTGAAGATCTTTGATTGCTTGATCAGAAGACATTTAGTGCTGAAATAAATAGCGAAGAGGATGAGAAACCTGTAATGGTGTGCATGATAATGGGATGCGTATGTAATGATTTCAAAGACTTTGGGAGATTTAAATTTGAAAACCAAAAAATAAAACAAACTTTATTAGATTAAACTTGTAAAAAGGTTCAACAATGCCTTTGAGGCGTTTACAAAGAAGTAAATGAAAAACAAATCTAAACTAGAAAAAGAAAAAATCAGAAATCCCATGGACGCTTCCCCTTCGTGCTGACGTAGTCGTTGATCGTTCTTTCATTCTCGAGTTGCCTGGTGAGCTTCAGGATCTTTCTTTCTTTCTCATGGTAGTTTTCCCGGTAGGTATCCCTCTCCTCTTTCAACTGAATCCAAGATCTCTTCAATGCCCCAAGATCAGTGGGCATGTAAGGATAAAGGAATGTATAAGGAATGCCCTCTTCATTGATGGGATCCACAATCACCAGAAACACAGCTTCATAAGGCATCCCAAGCTTCTGGGCTCGAGCTCGGACCCACTGGAGATAAGGTTGCATAGGGAGATAAGTCCTTGGTCCTAACTCGTGAGGGTCAAATCTGTTCACCATGCCCCAAGCTCGAATAAACCTTCGGCGATGCTCGTCCACGTCCTCCTTGTAGTCAAAGGCAATATCTGTAAGAAGTAGCTCATGAGGACTGTCTCTCTGAGCACGACAGAATTGTCGCAAAGCCAAGCAAGAACTGTAGGTTATAACCCCTCTGATTCCGAGCAATGGGACATTAGGGTATCCCCCACATCAATCAATGACAGCAATACTTTCCATAGCCTTGGAACTCCAAAGAATATCTGTATGGGCAAGGGAGATTATCCTGTAAGACCATCCTAAACCTTCCTCATTCTTTAACACGGACTTGGGGAGGTGCGAAATAAACCACCTCGCCAGCAAAGGAATGCAACACATGAGGGTCCCTCTTCTACGCACAGTACGAGTGTAGAGGGCATGCAGGATATCACCCAGAAGAGTAGGTACAGGATTGCGAGACATGAAGATCTTAACTGCATTCACATCTATGAAGGAATCTGGATTTGGAAAAAGAACCAAACCGTAGATAAGGAGAGCCAAGATGTCTTCAAAAGCCTGAAAATCCAAGTTATCCCAGAATTGATGAACTCTATTAGAAACTTTGCTAAGAAACCTTCAACCCCGCTTCGTGTCTCCCAGTTGGATACTACATCAGCCCGTTTCAAATGTAGAGCTGAAGCAATGTCTTCTGGTCTAGGAGTCTCTTCCAAACCTGTGAAGGGCATCTGCTCGAGGATGGATATGCCCAATAAGTGAGAAAACTCTTCCATAGTGGGAACTAGCTGATAATCCAGGAAAGTGAAGCAATGATGCACTGGATCGAAGAACTGGAAAAGCACACTCATCATCTGCTCATCAAACCTTGAGGTAACCAAGCTAAGAAGCTGACCATGTCTCCTAATGAATGAAGAAGTATCAGAAACTCTCGAGGCTAAATCTTTGAGTTGAGCAGGTATTTGCACAAAGTTAACTCGGATGGTGTTTCTGCCCACGTAAGCCATAATCTGCAAAATAGAACAAAGATAAATCCCCTCGATCTTTGAAATGGTTAGTATAATGAAGTATGCATGCAATGTTATGATGCATGATGTCATGATAAAACACACAACAGGTATAACAGATAACAGACATGGTAAAGGAAAACAAGTCACACAAGAGCCCTTAAGTTTCAAGCTTGCACGGGGTGTAGGTATTACCCTCTTGAAGTTTAGTTGGTTTCAACCTGTCCTAATAATAGTAACCGGGTTCTAGAGGTTCTCAATATCACTGACCATCTTCCATCGGTCATGGTTTCAACTCACGCAATCTTTTCTTGCAGCCGGAACTATCTCGAGAGTATAGTCTCAATGAGTGTAGCATCGAGTATCAACCAGTTCCCAGCTTTATACCGAGACCGACTATCTCACTACTTCCTAATGGCCAAGTTGGTCAATTATGGGTTCTAAGGTCAATTGATGCTTAACGAAACACATAGCAGCCCCATATTCTCCTCGTTTCTCTACAAGGGATACCGGTACCAACCAATGTGCCACATCAACATAGATACTGCTTCAACCGTATAGGTCTACGCTGTACAGTTCCCTCACAGTTTATTGCTACTTACCTAAAAGGTGTCCCCCAGATCCAGGTTAGGATCTATAGTAACTCCGATACAAAACCCTTTAACAGTAAAGAAACTAAAACAAACAAGAGAAGCAATTTATGATGAACTAATCCTAAGGTATACCCCACTTATAACTCCCCAGCAGAGTCGCCAGTTCTGTGATGTGGTGGCAGAACCAGACTATTTTAGGAAAATGCTGGTTTGCGTTTTGCGTTTGTGTTCGCAAGATGTCGCGGTAAGCAAGAGTCTCCACCGACTTTTATTTTATCCAACCGGAAAGGAAAAAAGCATAAAAAATTCCTTTTTTGAGATTTCTGAGTACGGGGGGTAGATTATAGAAAGGGAAGGTATTAGCACCCTTTTTATCCGTAGTTTTCTACGGGCTCTTAGGTACTTGCTCATCATTTTAAAAATTGCTTCCATGTTTGTGTGTTTTGAAAAGTTTTTGTTTTACTTTGTTTTAACCCTTGCTTTTGTCTTCAAGAGTGTTACGAAGTGTTTTTGAAAACTTTATTTTAAAAAGTGTAAGTGTGAAAAAGTTTGATTTTGAGCAAGTACCTACTAGCATCTACCTACTCGAAAAAGAATGTTTCTGTTCTTGTTTCCTTTAGACAGCGCTATCCTACTTATTTGAGAAATATGAAGCACCATCGTTGGAGTTGTAAGGGTAAATTCGAAAGGGACGTACGATCACTAAAGCAATGTTAGGACGTCTTAGTAATAACCCTAATGTCTTAAGATCATATTCGAGGCAACATTTCCGAGGCAACATTTCTGAGGCAACATTTCTGAACGGGACATTTGATCTTAATTTAGACAAGAGGGCAACCACTAAGACACCTTATACTTAATGATCATTTACCGAAGGCAACCGAAGTGAGAGTATACCCTAGGAGTGCGCATGTGCAAGTGATTTTATTTCAGTTATTATCTTTGCACATTTAGGGTTTGCTAACCATTTTAAAATTAACATACAGTCTTGTCATGCAATCCTATTATCATACATCTAACAGCTAATATTTGTGAGAATTAAAATGCGAGAAATAAAAATACGCTATTACAAGGCTTCGGGGAGGGGGATTAATTACATAGCCAAAAACCCGTAAAACGATAAATAAAAGAAAAAACCCTAATTAAACTATTACATCCTATTAGCAGTTACATTAATATCGTAAAAATAAATAAACGCGCGCGATGAAACGAGAACGAGAAAAAACTAGGGCTTTGACTAATTGAAAAAAAAAATCATTTTTTATTGTTTTTTGATTATTTTGAGAAAAATAAGATTTTAATTAAATAAATAAATACAAACCTAATTACTAATTAATTTAAATTAAGAAAAATAATTAATTTGACCTATTTTTATATTTTTGTTATTTTAAGAAAAGAAAAGAAAAATTAAATCAAATAAACCCTAATTTTCTAATTGATTTTAATTTATTTACAAAAAGGTTAAAATTACCCTAAAATTAAATTATACTAATTATTAAATTAAATTTGATAAAAATAAAACCTAAATCTAAATTGTTGAAAATTGATTTTATGAGTTTTTTTGTAAAAAAGAATTAATTTTGTGTTAGAAAATAATTAATCAAAATAAATTAAATAAAGAAATAGAGAAGAAAAATAAAGAAATGGGCCTGATGTTAGTAGCAAACAGGGGGGTGTTAATCTGACTTTTAAGCCCAAAAAATCTTGGCCCACGTTGACTTTCCGGATCCTGTGCATTGGCTTGACTAGAGTGCATCATGGAACTCCCAAGGATGGCCCTTGGATCTAGCTTGTTGGAGATATGTTGGTTGAAGGATGATGGCATATGGTGGTCCCTTTGCACGCATGTGTACCTAATAATGTAAAAGAAAATAACATTGGCAAATATGGGGACCTGGGGATCAAACCCAGGCCCTTTGGCTTTTCTCCCTGCACGCTTACCAGCTGAGCTGGCCTTGTTAATTGTACATAGAATAACAAAAATGCATTATATGGAAAAACACAAAATATCAATTCTCCAGCGCGCGAAATTTAAATGGGCCAGTCAGGGGGTGCCACGCCACCCTTCTTCTTCCTCCCTCCGTTGGCAAAAGTCCAGGACTTTTACCTACGGTTTTCTGGGTGTAGGTACAACCCTGTGATCTTCCAAAATTCACTACACGCATGATAAATCACTTCTAGTGGTACCAATCAACTCTTGGTAACCTCACGAGCATCATGGTACCACTCTCCATGGCTAATTGTTCCTGTAACAAAAAACCCCAAAAATGAGCCAAGAACCCTAACTATGGCATCTTGCTCTACAATCAATAAAAATGCAATTGAACATAACCAACAGCTTGCAAATGATTCAGTGATCAAGAATATGTAAAAAAATCATGCTACAAATGCCAAATTTATGAGATTCGATTTCAAGAAAACATGGAGTTCGTAGGATACTTACAATGCATATCTGGGCACGAAAACGCTTGCTAATGATCGGGATAGAGTCCTTAGATATCCAACAAGCGAATGGTGTGCTTGGAATTGCTTGAAGAAGCCTGGAAATTGGAATTTGATTCACCAGTTTTGTTGAGTTTTTGCAAGTTTTCTTTCAGCTTCTCACGCCTCCAATCCTTGTTCTTTTGCTTTGGATTTATTCAATATATATATATCATAGAGGGCATTAGGGTTACAAGTTTGCATCAAATCCTTGCAATTATGAGGATTTGATCATTGATTCACCCTTGCATCAAATCTTTCCAAAACAAGAAAAATTCAATCTTTTTATGTCCAAACAAGCCTTGCACGATTTGACTCTCTTCCCAGCTGTATAAGAGACCTAATCATGCACAAAATCTCAAGCCTTGATTAGTTTTGATATTTTCATGATTTTATTTTGATTTAAATTAAATTAATTGAAATGAAAATCAAAATAAATGACAAAAATAAAATAAAGACAAGTGGGAAGTATCATGGGTCTTGGATCATGTTACCAACTCAATACAAGCACAAAAAGTTGGGACCATTTGACAAGAATTGCAATTTGAGACACATTTGACTTTTGGCAATTTTGCAAAAAAGGTCAACTTCACCAATGCATAACTCCTTCAATTTTGACCCTAGAGATGTGTTCTGGGACTTTTTAGAAATCTTAAGATGTCCTCTAAGCAACCATTTTGGTATCATCTCAATTGAGTCTTCCATGTTCATGTATGAAGCTTTGACAAAAAAGGTGTTTTTGTTGACTTTTCAAAATGACCTATAATATCCAAATTTATATCTTCTTGTGAGTGCATATTTTGAACTTGGGAGATGAAGATGAATTGTAGGGAATCACCTCCTATTCACAATGAGCTTTGGATGGGTAATTTCAGATAAAGTATGAGAAAGTTATGCTTGGTCAAAGTTGAGTTGACCTTTCCTACAAAACCCTAATTTAGCAACTTTTGGGTTTTGATGAATTGTGAACAATCCTTGAGGAATCATGATCAACCCTTTATCAAATGATGAATAATACTTCAAAATGAGAATGTTGACCAAAAATCTTGAAGTTTGACTGTATGTGGGACACAATTGACTTTTGCCCTAGCATGGTCGATTTTCAAGCCTTTGAGCAATTGACTGAGCAAACTTTCTCTGCAAGGCTTGAAACTTGACATGGATGATCTTGAGAACATATTAGGAAAATGGTGAGCATTTGGGATCCCTTGGACTCAAGTACCTTGATGCAAACTGAAACCCTAATTTGAGGTAGACTGCCTTAGGAGAGAGTTTGTCTGATCAACTCTTGGACTTCCTTGGGCAATTTTGAAGAGCTTACTTGAAATGTATTGAGAAATATGGGAGGGAAAATTTTGGGGTACAACAATGTTAATATGATTTGTTTCAGTTATTTAATCTTTGCACATTAGATGATCTACCGTTTTAATTTTCTAGACATTCTTGCCATACAATCCTATTAGCCATACATCTAGACAGTTAAAGATTGCGGAGATTAAAAGCGCGAGGAAATAAAACCTAGCTATTACAAGGCTTCGGGGAGGGGGATTAATTACATAACCAAAAATCGGGGATTTTAAGCAAGAAATAAAACCCTAATTTAACTATTACAAACCCTGAGCATTTACAAAATAATGGCAAAAATAATTAACAAGCGCGCGGCAAATTAAATGCGAGGACGATTGAAATAGTTTAAAACCCTAATTTGAGAGAAAAATATTTTTTTGGATTTCATCTGAGAAAATATTTAATTGCAAGTTAATTAAACATAATTTCTAATTGTTTTTAAATTATGAAAGAAATTAAGTTAACCTAATTTTCTAATTAACCTAAATAATTAGAGTACATATTTATGAGAAAAAATGATTTTTGATGTATTTTTGGTTTTTTGTATTTGAGAAAAAAAGAAATTTAATTGTAAAATTAAAACCTAGTTTCTATTTGATTTTAATTATAAAAGAAATTAACTTAACCTATATTTCTAATTAAAATAAATATTTTGTAAAAAAAATACTTTTTTTGGTATTTTGTGATTTATTGATTTTATGATTTTTAAAAAAGTAATTAATTTGGTGAAAAAAATAATTAAACAAAACAATTAAAATAAAAGTAAAGAATAAAGAAAAGAAGAATATGGGCCTTTATACTAGCAATTCTGGTGGTGTGGAATTGAAATTCTTTGGCCCAATTAAGCACCAAGCCTGGTCAACCTTTGGATCATGTGTCAGCATTGACTTGAGGAGCACCATGGACCTTCAAGGGAGAAGCGTGAGATCTGGCTAGCTGGGCATCTAGTGGATGGACGTTGATGGTACATGATAGGCGTGTGAGGGAGCATTGTACTGGATTTGCCTGAAATAATTAGGAAAATAATAAAATGCACATGCCTGGGATCGAACCTAGGACGTGTGCATCAAATGCGTGTCCCCCAACCATCTGCGATGCTGGTTCTTTTGTTAATACAAGTAAACAAAATATAATATAATATAAAAATGCATTATGCCCAGAAAAAATGCATGAAAATTCAAATCAATCGGTCAGGGGTTGCCACACATCACCTTATTCACTACAACCGTCATCTTAGGTGAAAAACTTTTACCTACAGACATTTGTTGTAACTACAGCCCCTGCAAATTTCAAAAATTCCATGCAAGCATGATAAATCAATTGTGATGATACCAATAAACTCGTCTTGGCCTCACGAGTATCATGGTATCATTTTCTTGGCCTAATTGTTCCTGTATAACAAAGCCCTAAAAACATCTCAGAAACCCTAGCAGTGGCAACTATGGATTCCTGCGCGATAAATGCAATTAAAGGGTATAGGTAGCTTGCAAACAAGATGATAAACACAAATATATGGTTATCATGCGTTTAGGATGCGTAAAACCTTGAAATCGAATTTGAGTTTTAGGGCAAACCGTGATGCTTTTAGGGACGATTTCTGGATGCTTTGAGGCTTGCAAATGATGTTGTTACTTTCCTGGGATGTCCAAGAATCGATTGTTAGGCTTGAAACTCCTTGAGGATGGCTCTAAGATGGATTTTAATCTCACACTTTTATCCAAAAAATTTAGTTTTCTTCCTGCTGTTTCACGCCTCTAATCCTTGTGTTTTTGATCTGGAATTATTATGCACTTATAGTAGACTGAATTAGGTCAACAAAATTGTATCATATCTTTGAGAATTATGAAAATTGGATTTGATTTGCTTCATGTATGATATCTTTCTAAAACAAGCTTCAATCCAATCTTTTTCAACCCTAATGAGCCTTTCACGAATTGATCATCATGCTAGCTGTATATGGACTTAAAATGTGCACAAAAACCCAAAGATTTGATTTGTTTTCATTATTTTACCATTTAATTTGATTTATTTTCATTTAAATGAATAAAAAATCAAAATAAATAATAAAATAATAAAATAATAGGTGGAAAAGCTCAGGGGTCGTGGGTCCTATTAGAAACATGTTTCAAGCAAGAAAACATGGGCCCCTTTGGAAAAAAAATACAAATTTGATCAATGTTGACTTTTGACAATTTTCCAAAAATTGTCAACTTTGACAATGCACAACTCTCTCAATTTTGACCCTAGAAGGGTGTTCTTTGAATTTTTAGAAAGCTTAGGATGTCCCCTAACCAACCCTTTTGGTTTACTTTCAATTGGATCTTCCATGTTCATGTATGAAGCTTTGACCCAAAAGGTGTTTTTGTTGATTTTTCAAAATGACCCATAATGTCGAAATTCATATCTTTTTGTGAGTGCATATTTTAAACTTGTGAGATGAAGATGAATTATAGGGAATTGTATCCTCTTCAAAATGAGCTTTGGATGGAAAATTTCTGATAAAGTATGAAGAAGTTATGCTTGGTCAAAGGTTGGTTGACTTTTATTAAGAAACCCTAATTTAGCAACTTTTGGGTTTTGATGAATTTGGAGCATTCCTTGAGGTATCATGATCAACCCTTGATCAAATGATGAAAGTAACTTCAAAATGTTGATGTTGACCAAAAATGTTGAAGTTTGACTGTATGTGGGCCACAATTGACTTTTGACCTAATATAGTCGATTCTCAAACCTCTGAGTAGTTGACTGAGCAACCTTCTTGTGCAAGGTATGAAACTAGACATGGATGATAATGGGAACATATTATGACCTTGTAAGGAATTTGGGACATTTGTGGTTCACCTATCTTGATGAAGAATGAAACCCTAATTTGAGATACATTGCCTTAGGAGAGAGCTTGTCTGGTCAACTCTTGGGCTTCCTTGAGCAACTTGGGGACCTCAATTGCCATTGATTGAGTAAAATTGGAGGGAAAATTTTGGGGTACAAAATCTTCCCCTGTTAAATCTTCTTAAACCTGAGGATGTAGATTGGCTCGTCTGCCTTTTGTGATCTGAAGGTGGAATATGATTGAACACTAGAGTGCCCAGAAATTTGCACTTACATGAAGTGGCACTTGATTTGGTAATATTGGGAATGGGCTTATAGATACCAATTGGAAGTTTCTAGAGAAATGTCAAAGATGGGCTTAAAGATGCCATCCAAAATGTGACGGAGTACCATTGGAGATGGGCTTAAAGATGCCATCTAGAGGATGTTGACTTCTTGAGATATTCCTTTGATGAGAGTTCATGTTGATGAGGAATCTGTTGAGGAATGTTGGTCTCTGTCTTGGGAGAAATAGAGTTTTAGGAGCTTCAATTGTCTGTTCTCTACTGGGAAAATGCGAAACCAATCGTGTTTAATTAGGTCCAGGTCTTACAGTGTTATGGACTGTCGTCTGGAGATAAGAGAGAAAGAATCTGGATAGTAAGGTTATGAGAAGGAACCTGGATAGTAGGGTTACTTCGATATGAAAGCCTGAATAGTAGGGTTGTGAGAAGGAACCTGGGTAGTAGGGTTACTTCGATATGAATGCCTGGATAGTAGGGCTGTGAGAAGGAACCTGGGTAGTAGGGTTATTTCGATATGAAATCCTAGATAGTAGGGATGTGAGAAGGAACCTGGATAGTAGGGTTACTTCGATATGAAAGCCTGGATAGTAGGGATGTCAGAAGGAACCTGGGTAGTAGGGTTACTTCAATATGAAATCCTGGATAGTAGGGCTTTGAGAAGGAACCTGGATAGTAGGGTTACTTCGATATGAAAGCATGGGTAGTAGGGATGTGAGAAGGAACCTGGATAGTGGGGTTACTTCGATATGAAAGCCTGGGTAGTAGGGTTGTGAGAAGGAACCTGGGTAAGGTTGCTTTGTGAGGAGTTTGGGTAAAACTGCATCTGGACCGAGAAGGAACCTGGGTAAGGTTTCTTTGTGAGGAGTTTGGGTAAAACTGCATCTGGACCGAGAAGGAACCTGGGTAAGATTGCTTTGGGATAAGTTCGTGTAAAACTTCAGAATGAACCGGGGTAAGGTTATAAGCTTGTGTAAAACTTCAGGAGGAACCGGGGTAAGGTTACTTCGAGATGAGTTTGTGTAAAACTTCAGGAGGAAACGGGGTAAGGTTACTTCGAGATAAGTTAGTGTAAAACTTCAAGAGGAACTGGGGTAAGGTTAGTTCGATATGAGTTTATGTAAAACTTCAAGAGGAACTGAGGTAAGGTTACTTCGATCTGGAAATGTAGATTGGTTGATCCGTTTGACTTCGGGAACCGAGTTTCCATTAGTTGTCTGTAGATGTGATCTGCATAACTGCTGGATTTATTGAAGCTAATCGTCTTTTCCTGAAAAGATATCAGGGTTAGTTGTATGTGATGCATGAAATGCAGGGTGAGATGATGTTCTCAAAATAAATGAGATTATGTTGTATATGATATGCATGCGTATGTCATGACGTATGTTCATGAAATGTTGTCGGGGTGTGCTCGAGTCTGGGAAAATAAATCCCTGACGGTTGCTGGAGATTTGCCAATATTCTGCCGGGAAGAGATGCTGGAGAATAACTCTGCTGGGCCAGACTTTGGGGAAGAGATACTCTGTTGGTCGACCTGCTGATCTGGAGGAATAAACTCAGTTGGGGATGAAATTCTGTTGCTGGAAGTGACGAGCTCTCTTGGAGAAATAAACTCTGCTTGGGGAGTAAGTTTGTTGACTCGCCTGCGATTATGAACCTCAGCTGGGGATAATTATGTCTCGTTTCAATGCCTTTGGATACTCTTACTCTGTGGGGAGTGTATGTACCAACAATTATGTTCCCAAGCTAACTCTATCCCGATACCTGCTGGACAAAGGAACCGTCGGGTTTGGCACTTCTTATTTTCCCTGTTTCTGGAATTACGAGTAATTGCCTTTTGTTTCTTATGTAACTATTTATGAGCAGAAATCATTTTTAAGAATAAATCATTGGACATTCTTGCAAAACAAAACAGAAAAAGAAAAAACAAAATGAATTTTTGTGAAAATGATTTGTATTGTTTTTGAAGTCGGCCTGTAATAGGCGTTTTGTACAAAGAGGCTGACGTTGCCGAAAGATAGAAATTATACAATTTATGTAAAAGAAAGAAAAATAGCTATGTAAAACAACCCCATTGGGTTCCAACTCTGCTATTACCTTTATATCTTCAAGCATCTCATCACTTTGCTACTTGGCCGAAGGTTGATCAGATTGATTGGCTCCGTCTGAGCTTGATAGCTGATACCGAAATCTGGTCGCAAGATGATCCAATCAGACATAGTGATACGCTTTAATCCCTAACTTTTTCCTGGATTGCCCTTTCGGGTTTTCAATCCACCGGGATACCCTTTTTTGCCCAAGCCTCCTTTTCGGGTTTTCGACTTGCCGGGTGTACAGATTTTTTTTCATTTTCATCCCTTACTTTTGCCCGAACCCTTTTGGTTCGTCGGGAAGCCCTTATTTTTGCCTAAGCCACTCGACCTAGCGGGTCTTTGATTATACGTAGTATCTTTTCACTATGTATGCATTGACGGGGTGAGGAAGGTCGTCACCATCCATGTTGGTTAGAATCATAGCTCCTCCCGAGAAAATGTTCTTAACCACAAATGGCCCTTCGTACGTGGGAGTCCATTTGCCCCTGGGATCACCTTGCGGCAATATGATGCATTTGATCACCAGATCCCCGACTTGAAATTCTTGACGCCTGACTTTCTTGTTAAAATCCTTGATCATTCGATTTTGATATGTTTGACCATGGCAGATAGCAGTAAGTCTCTTCTCATCGATTAGATTTAACTGATCAAGCCGGGTTTGGATCCAGTCGTCTTCATTCAAACCTGCATCCTTCATAATCCTGAGAGAGGGTATCTGGACTTTGATGGGTAGGACTGCCTCCATGCCATATACTAGAGAGTAAGGGGTTGCCCCTATCGATGTCTGTGCTGAGGTACGGTACCCATGAAGAGCAAAGGGTAACATCTCATGTCAGTCTTTATATGTCATCGTCATCTTCTGTACAATCTTCTTGATATTCTTGTTAGCTTCTTCAACAGCGCCATTCATCTTCGGTCGGTAGGGAGAAGAATTATGATGTTGTATCTTGAACTGTTTACAGAGCTCGGTGATCATTGTGTTGTTTAGATTAGTACCATTGTCAGTAATAATCCTCTCTTGTACACCGTATCCACAAATTAGATTGTATCGGATAAACCGCGCCACGACGTTCTTGGTCACAGTAGCGAAAGAGGTTGCCTCAACCCACTTCGTGAAGTAATCAATGGCTACTAAGATGAAGCGATTCCCGTTTGACGCAGTAGGTCTGATCTCGCCTATCATGTCGATTCCCCACATCGCAAAGGGCCAAGGAGCTGTCAGGACATTTAAGGGGACCAGAGGCACATGCACCTTATCAGCGTAGACTTGGCACTTATGACAAGTTTGAGAGTGCCGATAACAATCGACTTCCATAGTGGACCAGTAATATCTTGCCCGTAGAATCTTCTTAGCCATGGTATGTCCACTAGAATGGGTTCTGAAGGTGCCTTCATGTAGATCTGTCATGATCCTCTCTGCTTCGCTCTTGTCTACACAATGTAGTAGTGTGGAGTCATGGTTGTGTTTATAGTGGATCCCATTACTAAGGAAGAACTTTGCAGTGAACCTTCTCAGAAACTTCTTATCGTTGACAGATGCCCCTTCGGGATACTCCTGAACCTCGAGATACCTTTTGACTTCATGAAACCAGGGCTTGTCTGCTACTTCTTCAGTATCGATCTCATAGTAATGTGCTGGTTCATCCAACCTCTCAATATTAATTTGGGGAGCTTCATTGTCCCACATAACCTTGAACATAGAAGACATGGTAGCTAGTGCATCCGCCAACTGGTTCTCTTCTCATGGGAAATGTTTAAAGGTTACCTCCTCAAAGTGTGGGAGAAATGTCAGTACATACTATTTGTAAGGAATGAGATTCGGGTGCTTCATATCCCACTCGCCTTTGATCTGACTTATCACCAGAGCGGAATCCCCGAATACATTCAAGAACTTGATACTCAAGTCAATAGCGGCTCGAAGACCCATGATACATGCTTCATACTCCGCCATGTTATTGGTGCAATTGAAACATAATCGGGCGGTGAATGGAGTATGACAGCCCTCGGGAGATATGATCACAGTGCCAATGCCGTTACCCAATGCGTTCGAGGCTCCATCAAAACACATAGACCATCGAGATCCCTCTTCCGGTCCTTCATTCGGTCCAGGTTCTTCGTAGTCAGTCACTAACATAATATTCTTATCCGGGAACTCAAAATTCATGGACTAGTAGTCATCCACGGCCTGATGAGCCAAATGATCAGCCAATACACTTCCCTTAATTGCCTTTTGGGTCGTATATTGTATCTCGTACTCAGTTAAGATCATTTCCACCTTTCTATCCTTCCGGAGAGAGCGGGCTTCTCAAAAATATACTTGATCGGATCCATCTTTGATATCAACAAGTTTTCTCGAGCAATGAGTATCGTGTCTCACAGTCGGTAAACTTTTTGCTAAGGTAGTAAATTGCATGCTCTTTTCGACCAGACTCATCATGCTGCCCCAACACACACCCCATTGAATTGTCTATCACTGTCAAGTATAATATCAAAGGTCTTACTTCAACTGGAGGCATCAGAATTGGCGGTTCCTGAATGTATTCCTTGATTCTTTCGAAAGCGGTATGGCATTCATCATTCCACTTCACCACTTGATCTTTCTTCGGAAGCTTGAAGATTGGCTCACAAGTAGCAGTCAAATGTGAAATGAACCGAGCGATGTAATTCAGATGTCCCAAAAAACCTCTAGCTTCCTTCTCTGTGCGGGGAACCGACATCTCTTATATGGCCTTCACCTTCGCAGGGTCTACCTGAATACCCTTATCACTGAAGACAAAACCCAGAAGCTTACCTGATCTTACTCTGAAGATACACTTATTCGGATTCAACCTCAACTTGTATGTCTTCAACCTATCGAACAACTTCTGGAGATGATCAAGGTGCTCTTCCTCAGTCTGAGACCTGGCTATCATGTCATCAACATAAACTTCAATCTCATGATGAATCATATCGTGAAACAAAGCGACCATGGCGCGCTGATAGTTTGCCCCAGCGTTATTTATGCCAAAAGGCATCACCTTGTAGCAGAAAGTGCCCCACTGTGTGACGAAGGTTGTCTTCTACAGGTCTTAAGGAGCCATCTTGATCTGGTTGTAGCCAGAGAAACCATCCATGAAGGAGAAGATTTTATGTTGCGCGGTGTTGTCGACCAGAACATCAATGTGAGGAAGTGGGAAGTCATCCTTGGGGCTTGCCCTATTCAGATATTTGTAATCAATGCACATCCGTACCTTACCGTCCTTTTTAGGTACCAAGATGATGTTGGGAACACACTGCAGATAGGAAGTGACAACTAAGAATCCTGCGTCGAACTGTTTCATGACCTCTGCCTTGATTTTCTATGACATTCTAGGGCGCATACGACGAACCTTCTGTTTAACCGGAGGACAGTCTTCTTTAGTCGGAAGGCGATGTACCACAATATCAGTGTCCAAACCAGGCATGTCTTCATAGGATTAGGCGAAGATCTCGACATAGTCGTGCAACATCTGTATCAACCTCTGTTTAACGCTAAGCTCCAAATTTGCACCTATTTTAACCTCTTTTCTGTCTTCCTCAGTACCCAAATTCAATGTCTCAATCGGCTCTTCATGAGGCTGTATGGCCCTTTCTGCCTGTTGTAATAGTCTAGCAAGTTCTCCAATCACCTCATGATCATCCTCACCTTAGTCCTCGGCTTGGTTGATTGGATTTTTGAAGTCATAACTGGAAATAACAGAGTTGTTATCAATGGGATCCATAGTGGATATGGATCTGCATTATGATACGTGAGTGTGTGTAAGAGAATAGTTGTTTTGATAAAGTGAAAATAGAAAAGAAAAACAGAGAGCACAAAATTTGTATGCAAGAAACGTCCAATGCTTTATTAATGATTATGAAATGACAAATAATAGCCCTCACAAGCAAAGCCAATGGGCCTCGGGCAGGGCACCTGGCCGTAAAGTTTCAAATTATTTATTACAAATCTTAAAACAAAGAAGTCAATTACTGCGGAATAAAAGAAAAAGGTATGAAGTCCCTAGCCGTCCAGTTACTCGGTCCACCGTTGGTAGTTGGGTAGATCCAGCTGTCAACGTCTGAGTCCTCTTCACTGTCTTCAATGGCATTAATTCCCCGATTGCTGATGCGTAGGGGGGGGTCCTCCATCCCGAGTGCGTCTAACATCCCTTTGAGCCCCTGTAGTAAATCCCAAACCAAAATTGTCAATTTTATGAGTGAAATCAGGGAGCTGACCCCAATTGGCACACCCACCTTCTTTAACCACGGCCGTAAAGTCCTTGAGAGAAGCCATCTTCAAAGGAGGTTTGTTGCTAGTAGTTTCAATCGATGCCAAGATCTGAGGGACCTCTTCAAAATTCTGACAAGGAGTTTCGATGAATTCCCCGTCCATCTCTATGTAGTGGAAGGAATTGAGGTGACTCACCATATATTCTTCTTCACCCCGCACTGTGACGATCTTTCCTTTCACCGGATACTTCAACATTTGGTGGAGTGTGGAGGTGACTGCCCCAGCCTCGTGGATCCAATGACAACCCAGCAAACAAGAATACCATGGCCTGATATCCATCACATCGAAGGTGGACCCAAAAGTCTGAGAACCCACTTTGACAAGGATATCCACCTCCCGTGCACCGTTCTCTTCGATCCATCAAAAGCCCTTACCACAATGTTACTAGGCTTTAGAGTCAAACCCTTGCAATCCAACCGGTCCAACGCCTTCTTCGCCAGAACATTCAGTGAAGACCCAATATCTACCAGCACATGAGCCACAGTGGTGCCTCTGCATTCAATTGAGACATGCAGAGCATCATTATGCTTCCTTCCCTTCGGGGTCGAACCCGCATCTGAAACCTAACCCATTATCAGCAGTCAGGCTGGCCACACGATATTTGAACTGATCAGCTGAAGTTTCTTGTGGCACATGTGCAGTTTTGAGGAATGCAATCAAAGCCTTCGCATGGGCTTCAGAACACAACAGCAGAGACAACATGGATATCTTGGATGGGGTCTGCCCCAGCTGCTCGACCACATTGTAGTCGCTTTTCTTAATAATTTTAAGTATTTCCTCCATTTCTTGCTTAGAGGCTTCCATAACAATTTTCTTAGGCGCCTCCGTCTGGGCAGGCTCACCTACAACCTCTTTGTCGCAGGTATCATATGATTCGCCGACTGGAGTAAGGACAGGAACAGTAGTTGATGTACTAGCAGGGACGACAGATGGAATGACAATAGGCTTGTTGACAGTCTTAGGGAAAATCTCGGGAGAGAAGACCCTTCCACTTCGAATGATTTTGTTGGTTCCGACAATGTTATCAATATCAGGATCATCCTATTCATCATTCAGATCTTGTTTGATGCCATGATATTACACATCGGGACCATAATGCCACAGGACTTCTTTATCGGAGACATACGGGACAGGACCAGGAACAATGATTATCAGCGGGGCAATTCTTGGAGCAGGTGTAATCCTAATAGGTCTTCTCGAGGAAACCTTGGAAGGATTGGCGGAAATGTTTAGAATAGAAACGTCTTCAGATGGAATAGCGGGACTCATAGTCTTATTGAACAAAATCTCCTTGCTATCTATCATGCATTGAACACCTATCTTTAGCAAACAACAACCAGAAGTTAGAAGCGAACACATGTGGCAGCCTTCACCATAACCCGGAAATAAACCGGCCAACAGCAAATTCTTCTTGACAGTCATGAGAGGAGTAGACACTTCATCAACAGATGTAACAAACAAATTAGTATCAATAGCATTGACTCCACGGCCGTGCTTAGGCATGGGAGTAGTTATGACATTTGTCTTCTCCGGAGCATCAAAATCTATTTCCTTAGCTTCAATCAAGTCTTGTATTTTGTTTCTCAGAGCCCAGCGGTCATTTATATCGTGGCTAGGACTCTCAGAATGATAGGCACACCGGGCATTCAGATTATATCAGGGAGATATAGTATTTGGATTCTTGGGGGCCTCTCTCAAAGTTTCCAAGTTGGATCTCAGCAGGTGAGGTAGAACTTCATCCAATGTCATGTTGATGCAAGTAAACTGCCATTGTGGTCTTTCCGCCCTTTGTTGATTGTTGTGTTGTGGAGCAACTATAGGTCTAGGTATCATCACGGCACTTACTGTCTGACGATGTTCAACCCTGTTTTGTCCCCTCGGGCTGTAGATGGCATTGGCTTCCTTTTTACCAGCAAAAGGCTTCTTTACTGAACTGGAAAAGGCATCCTTCTGTATTTTTCCGCTTTGAATCCAAACTTCTACTCTCTCTCTGGTTAAAATCAGCTCGGTGAAACTAGTTGACGAGCTGCCGATCAAGTGATTGAAAAATGGACCAGATAGCATCCCCAGAAACATATCAACCAACTCCCTATCAGACAACATGGGTTGAACTCTCTCAGCCAAGTCTCTCCATTTTTGTGCATAATCTTTAAAACCTTCACTTGCACCCATGGACATACTCTGGAGTTGAGTACGAGTAGGAGCAAGGTCGGCATTGTACTGATACTGCTTGTAGAAAGCATTAGCCAGATCTTCCCAATTTCGGACATTGGCTCGCTCTAGTTGGTAGAACCATTCAAGCTGAGTCCCTGACAGACTATCTTGAAAGAAATGCACCCATAAATTTCTATCAGCGGTATGGGGCTGAATCTTCCAGACGTAAGAGCAGAGATGGAGCTTTGGGCAGGACACCCTATCATACTTGGCAAAAACTGGAGTTTTGAACTTCTGCGGGATGACCACTCCCGACACCAAACCCAATTCTTCAAAATCCAATCCAGGTATCCTCTGAACTTCCATGGCACTCAGACGTTTTTCTAGCAGTTTGTATCTATCCTCGGCAGGAGGATATTGTTCATCATTGTAATCGGTATCATTGTTAGACACTGCAGGACTGGGGTCTTTCTCTTCTTCTTGGTTCTCCACTTCCTTAGATGAAGAGGTCAGGTCGACTTGTCTCTTCAACCGTTCTCCATACCTTATGCCCATGTTCAGAATACCAACAACCTTCTTCTTTTTCTTTTTCTCTTTCAGAATGAGGGCTTTCGGATCTTCCTGCCCTTTTGCCAGGCTGATGAACATTTGTTGGAACTGGGCGTTCTGTGCCTGAAGGTCTTTAATGCTTTGTTCGGAAGACACTTCTGCATGATATAAACAACGAAGAAGATGAGAAACCTGTAATGGCACCTGTAATGATGCGTATGATAATGGTATGCACATGAAATGATTTCAAAGACTTCGGGAAATTTAAATTTGTAAACCAAAAATAAACAAAACTTTATTAGTTGAATTTGAAGTTCAAATGCATTTTAGGCATTACAAAATAAATCTAAAACTAGAAAAGAAATCAAAAATCCCATGGAGGCTTCCACTTTGTCCCAAGATAGTCATTCAGTCCTTTTTCGTCAGAGTTGCTTTGTGAGCTCTAAACCTTTCCTCTCCTGAGCATGGAACTGATCTTTGTAAGTGTCCTGCTCCGTCTTCAACTGAATCCAAGACCTCTGTAATTCCCCAAGATCAGTGGGCATGTAAGGATAGAGATTCGTGTAAGGAATTCCTTCTTCAGTAGCGGGTTCCACAATCACTGGCAAAATAGCCACATAGGACATCCTAAGCTGTTGAGCACGAGCTCGTACCCATTGTAGATAAGGTTCCATTGGAATGGAAGTCTTAGGCCTAAAAGCCCTGACGCTCAATCTGTTTACCATGCCCCAAGCTCGTATGAACCTCCGGAGATACTCTTGAATATCCTCCTCATATTTGAATGCAATACCTTTGCTAAGTAACTCATGGGGACCATCCCTTCGAGCGTGACCAAATTGTCGCAGAGCTAAACAAGGATTGTAGGTTATACCCCCTCTGATACCAAGCAGTGGGACATTAGGGTACTCCCCGCAGCGGTCAATGATAGCAATGTTTTCCATAGATCGAGAACACCAAAGAATATCCGTATGAGCGAGTGACATTATCTTTTGTGACCAAACTAGACCTTCTTCATTCTTCAGTATGGACTTAGGGAGGTGAGAAATAAACCACCTCGACAGCAATGACATGCAGCACACAAATCCAAAAACGTTGTTTCCACCTCTAAGCCATTAGAACTTCTGCACATTGACTTATTTGGACCAGTAAAAACTGCCTCAGTCAGTGGCAAGAAGTATGGGTTAGTAATCGTAGATGACTATAGCAGATGGACATGGGTAAAGTTTTTAAGGCACAAGGACGAGTCACACTCTGTGTTTGTTACCTTCTGCAACCAAGTTCAGAATGAAAAGGATCTTAGAATCGTCAAAGTCAGAAGTGATCATGGTGGAGAATTTGAAAATAAAGATTTTGAATTATTCTTTAATGAAAAAGGCATTATGCATGACTTCTTTTGTCCTAGAACTCCCCAACAAAATGGAGTTGTAGAATGAAAGAACAGAACATTGCAAGAAATGGCCAGAACCATGATCAACGAGACTAACGTTGCTAAGATTTTCTGGGCAGAGGCAATAAACACAACATGTTACATTCAGAATAGAATCTCCATAAGACCTATTCTGGAAAAGACTCCATATGAATTGTGGAAGAATAGAAAACCCAACATTTCCTATTTTCACCCATTTGGATGTACATGTTTTATTTTGAATACAAAAAATTATTTGAACAAGTTTTACTCTAAAGCACAAAAGTGCATTATGTGAGGATACTCTGAACGCTCAGGAGGGTACAGAGTATACAATACAGAAACACAGATTGTTGAAGAGTCAATCAGTGTTCGGTTTGATGATAAGCTTGACTCTCAAAAGTCAAAGCAGAATGAATTCCTTGCAGGTATGGAAGTTGAACTCACAGGTACTGCAGACAACTCAGAGGCTCTCAACAGAGACACTCCCTCAACATCAGAAAGTTTCACTACAAGCAACCCAGCACCTTCTATTGATCAACTCCAGAAAAGACCATCTAGAAGCAGAATTGATCAACCAGAAGAAACAATCTTAGGAAGGAAGGAAGATCCAATCAGAACAAGATCTACCTTTATAAACTCTGGAGAATCCCTCATGGGATTGGTTTCTCTGATTGAACCAACACTAATTGATGAAGCACTTCTAGACAATGACTGGATTCTGGCAATGCAGGAGGAGCTAAATCAGTTCACAAGAAATGACGTATGGGATCTGGTTTCCAAACCAAAAGGATTCAACGTCATAGGCACAAAATGGGTGTTCAGAAACAAACTGAACGAACAAGGTGAAGTCATCAGAAACAAAGCACGGCTGGTAGCACAAGGTTATAGTCAGCAAGAGGGGATAGACTATACAGAAACCTTTGCTCCAGTCGCCAGGTTAGAATCTATCAGACTTTTAATTTCATTTGTTGTTAATAAAGGCATCACTCTGTATCAGATGGATGTCAACAATGCATTCTTAAATGGCTATATAGAAGAAGAGGTTTATGTGCACCAACCCCCTAGTTTTGACAGTTCCAAAAATCCAGAATATTTTTTCAAACTAAAGAAGTCACTCTATGGTCTGAAACAAGCTCCCATAGCTTGGTATGAAAGACTAAGTAACTTCCTGTTAGAAAAGGAATTCACCAGAGGGAAAGTGGACACAACCCTGTTCAGTAAGACAGTTAAGAATGACATCTTAGTATGTCAGATTTATGTTGATGACATTATATTTGGATCCACTAAACCCTCTCTGGGAAGAGAGTTTTCTAAATGTATGCAGGCAGAATTTGAGATGAGCCTAATGGGGGAACTAAAGTTCTTTATGGGCATTCAGATTAATCAAACTCCAGAAGGAACCTACATTCATCAGAGCAAATATGTCAGAGAACTTATGAAGAAATTTGATCTCTCAGAATGTAAGCCCTCAAGGATTCCAATGCATCCCACGTGCATTCTGGAAAAAGAAGAGGTAAGTAACAAGGTAGGACGGAAGGTCTACAAAGGTATGATTGGTTCTCTTCTCTATCTGACGGCTTCAAGGCCTGACATTCTATTCATTGTTTGCATTTGTGCTAGATTCCAATCAGATCCTAGAGAATCTCACTTAACAGCAGTTAAGCGAATTTTCAAGTATCTGAAAGGTACTACTAATCTGGGTTTGTTTTATAGAAAATCAAGTGATTACAGCTTAGTAGGATACTGTGATGCTGATTTTGCTGGAGACAGAGTAGAATGTAAAAGCACTACTAGAAGCTGCCAGTTTCTGGGAGAAAATCTGATCTCATGGTCCAGTAAAAGACAATCCACAATAGCTCTATCAACAGCAAAAGCTGAATACATAGCAGCAGCTGGATGTAGCACGCAAATGCTCTAGATGAAAATTCAACTTGAGGACTTCAATATATTTGAGAGTAACATCCCTATCCTCTGTGACAACACTTCTGCTATTTGTCTCAGTAAAAATCCTATCTTGCATTCTAGGGCTAAGCATATAGAAATAAAACATTATTTTATTAGGGACTATATTCAGAAAGGGATTCTCAATTTAAAATTTATTAACACAGACCATCAATGGGCTGATGTCTTTACAAAACCTCTTTCTGAAGATAGGTTTAACTTCATTCTGAAACATCTCAGCATGAAGCTTTTCCCAGAATAAAACAGTTTTATTTCCATATCTTAACCTTCAGAATTTTGGTTATTTTCTGTGAACTACTGATCAACCTGCCTTCAGATCTTTAGAAGTACAAATTGTATCAGAATCTATCCATGAAGATCTGAGCGCTTCATTTCAAGGATAGAAATGTGTTGTTCACTTAAGCAAACAGTTGTCATCCATTCATCATCTACTCTCTAAGGCTGAACACGCGTTCGCTTTTCTGAAAGGTCAAAAGCGCTGATTGGATGCATTGGGACACATGTCATGGGTAACTGTTCCAATATCTTTCTGAATCCCCAAAAATCATCTATCATTAATGCTCATAATCATTTAAATTTATTTCTCTCTCTTGCCGTTTACATTTTCAAAATCTATTTAAACTCATTTCTCATTCTTTACACTCTTTCACTTTCACCTTCTCTACAATCTAATTGATTTCAGTTTGCATCTTTCTCAAAACCCTTTCACTTTCTTCTCAAAATTTTCTGTGTGAACATGGCTTCCTCAAGCAACCCAACTTCCAGTACTCAAATAACAAATTCCTCAGAACAATATGAAGAACCTTTCAGAACTCTCCTCACGCCCATTAAAAATCTAGAAGTACTCTCAGAATTGATTGTGGACTTTAACAGTCTTCAAGAGAACGGGTTCAATCTCTATGAAGAAGTAAAGGCTCAAGGATGGAACATGTATTTTGATCGTCTGGTAGGTCCAACGTTCCCAATCCTTGTGAAGGAATTTTGGATTCATGCTTCATCTTCCAACCATCAAGTTACTTCGTATATAATGGGGAAGAAGATAGTCATAACTGAAGACCTTATTGCAAGATTGATAGGTTACAGTGGTGGTGGCGTGAGATGCATAGACATGGCTGAAAGATGTGCTGATGTCGCCCTAATTGCTAGAGAAATCTTCACTCTGGGTCTTCCTTCCAGCAAGATAAGGGATCTGAAAGACTATCACAGAATATGGGCTAAGATTATTCTGGGATGCATAAACCACAAGAAGCCAACCAGCTCTCCTGACTACATCAACATTGATCAGCAGTTTCTGATCTACTTCATCTCCCAGAATATTTAGGTGAATATGGCTCATTTGCTATTCAACCATCTAAGGACTAGTGTTAAGGATACCAGAGAAGAGGAGCGCACAAAAAGGTACTGGATACCCCTAGGAAGACTCATATCAGATATTCTAACAGAGAATAAGCTGATAGATCATCTAACAGAAGCACAGGAAATCAACACTTTAGAAGCAACTGTTGGCAAACAGTTGAATGCAAAGAATCTGAAGAAGATGAAGATCATTGAGAACATCAAGAAGGAACCCAGTGTCACTTCTTTTGCAACCATCTCCAACAGAAGAATCCCTCTGGATAACTTTCCCATGTTCTCAGAAATTGATTCCAAACCTGAGATAATAGTCAGATATCTGGATGCATGCAAGGCAGATGGTACAACACCAGATTTAAGCATTTAGGATCTGCAGCAGAAGGCTCCAGAAGTTGTGCTGAAGAAAAACAAGAAAAGGAAGGCTACAGCAGAAGGATCATCCCAGCGGACTCCCAAAGCAGCTAAAAAGAGAGGTAATCCTTCTTCTGTAACTGTTTTAGATTCATTATCTATATCAACATTTGTACCAATCCCTACTCAATCAAAAAATCCTACTCCACAAACACTTGATTATTTTGACATTGGAGTTGACCCCTTAGAAACTTTAACTCTTAGAGGATCTCACTCCCTACCTATAAATCCAAATATTGAAGTAACTCAACAAGAACTTGCAAAAGTTCTATCAGATATTGAAACCTTTGAATAGCATATATCTGCTCCCATTCCAGTAAATCCAAACTCTGAAACCATTTCAGAAGCACCTCAACCAGAAATTCCACTCTCTCCTCTACCAGAAACTCATTCACCTTCTCCACAACCTGAACCATTACAACCAGAAGTGCAAACTTCTGAGGTCCAATTCCATGAATCCTGCGAACCAGAACTTCATCATCGTCAATCCAACTAAACTGTTGATTCTGATCCCATTCCAATTCTTGGAATCACTGAACCTCTGACCATGAGTATACCCCTGACCATTATAAATATTCCCCAAATTCCATCTTCACTAGAATGAACTCCACCAAACTCCCCAACTAGCCATATAATCATTCCAGACTCTCCCACTTCCTCACCAAAGATCAATCCAAATGACAATCCCAAAACTGTCATTGATTTAACTGTTTTTGAACGCCTGGCTGCCATAACCAACAAAACAGCCATTCCAAAACCAAAACCATTTGAACCTACACCAGATGTTGGTACCAGTTTATTGATATTTGAAACAGAAATGCAGAAGTGGATAACTTCCCTGAAGCAAGCTAGTCTTGAGCTGATTGATCCTGCTGCATCAAATTATCTTTGGGCAAGTTTCAGAAAATGGGTATGCTCTGAAACTCATAAAATGCAAGAACAGAGCTACGGACAAGTTCAACAGAACTTCAGTAACCTGCTAAAAGTTTTTGAAGATCAAGTTCTGAGCCAGATGCTCAAGGAACAAGTTCTCCCTCTGGACAATGCTCTTTGGTCTGAACATCGTCCAGCAGACAAAGTTCAACCAGAGTCAGAAGATCTCAATCTGACTGATACTCCAGAGCAGATTACTCCTGTTGAAGAACTGGGTCAAAAATAGGACATTGCAGAATGCTCTAAGAAGCATCCAGTTGCTGAAGATTCTCAAGCTCCCTCCTATGAAAGGCAGACTCTAGAAGACCTAAAAAGATATGATATTTTGATGCAGGAAATAATGGATAAACAGGATGACAAAATTTTGGAAATCAAGAGCATGTTAACCAAGCAAGAGGAAACCAACATCCAGATCAAGGGCTTGTTGGAAGCTTTGTTCATGCGTCTTCCTCCCCCTCTTAGATTTTCCTCTGTTTAAAAATTTGTTTATCTGTAATATTCTCTACATAGCTCTGAACTTATCGTTGATTATGTTGTTAATATCAACTCACTTTTGCTTTGATTATGTGTTCTTTTTGATAACTGACAAAAAGGGGGAGAAAGAAAAAGATATTTTCAATAACGGATTACTGAGACATAAGTCTCAAACATTCTAATCTACTTAAATTCTCTCTTCTAAAAAGCTTGAACAAGTACAAAACTCTGCTAAAAGATACAGTAAGATTCTGATGCTCAAAGACTCATGGAATTAAAAGGAAGTAATCAACTCAGGGGGAGTTTTTTCTACTTAACTCTATACTTTTTATTCTTTATTCTTTATTGAAAAATTTGGTTTTTGTCATCATCAAAAAGGGGGAGATTGTTAGAACATAGTTTGATTCTACAACCCTTGATTAAAGTTTTGATGATAACAAAATACAAAGAATAATATTATTTCTAAGGTATATACAAAGAACAATTATGCTCCTTAGAATTATGCTTTGTATATGCAGAAGTTCTGATGGAATCAACATCAGAATGGAATCAGCATCAGAAGATCAACAACTTATGGTACACGCTGAAACCACCAGACCACACTGAAGTTTGATGACTAGAATTTGCGCCTAAACAAATACACTCTGACTCTGATCAAAGACATCTTTACCAAGTCATCAACACTCTGAAGCGTTATCAGCAGATACAGTAAAGAAGACTATGAAGCGTTACTGGTTATTCAAGACATAATTAAATGCCAACGGCTTTCTTCAGACAAAGATCTTCTACAAAAGGAAAGTGCATTATTATCATTTAACCTACTTTATGGTCAACGTATCCTTGCTTGCCTATATAAACAGGACTGCTTGTGAAAAGAAGCACGTGCGTACGCACTCAAAATTTGCTAAACTATCCAAACCACGCATATTCAAAGCTTAAGCGAAGTCATTTTATTCCAAGCTTATTTAGTGTAATTATCACAGTTGTGATATACATTTTTGTAAGAAAACAAAAACACACTTGTTCAATTCATTTGTAAAAGAAGTTCCTTGAGATTAACCGGATTGTGGTTGTACTCAAGAAGACTTTAATAGTTGTTAAAGTAGCTGTTGTAATTCTTTGAGAATAGTGAATTAAGACCTCGTTGGAGAGAGGCGAAATCACCTTGACGGGTGGACTGGAGTAGTTTGAGAACAAACGAACCAGGATAAAAATACTTTGTTGTCAAGCCATTTATTTTAAGTTTTACAATTCAACCCCCCTTCTTGTGTTTTTCACATCTTCAATTAGGTGATCTACCGTTTTAATTTTCCATACATTCTTTCCATACAATCCTATTAGCCATACATCTAGACAGTTAAAGATTGCGGGGATTAAAAGTGCAAGGAAATAAAACCTAGCTATTACAAGGCTTCGGGGGGGGATTAATTACATAAAAAAAATCAGGGATTTAAAGCATGAAATAAAACCCTAATTTAACTATTATAAACCCTGAGCAGTTACAAAATAATGGCAAAAATAATTAACAAGCGTGCGGAAAATTAATGCGAGGACGATTGAAATAGTTTAAAACCCTAATTTGAGAAAAAAGATTTTTTTGGATTTCATCTGAGAAAATATTTAATTGCAAGTTAATTAAACCTAATTTCTAATTGTTTTAAAATTATGAAAGAAATTAAATTAACCTAATTTTCTAATTAACCTAAATAATTAAAGGAGTACATATTTATGAGAAAAAATTATTTTTGATGTATTTTTGGTGTTTTGTATTTGAGAAAAAAAAGAAATTTAATTGTAAAATTAAAACCTAGTTTCTATTTGATTTTAATTATAAAAGAAATTAACTTAACCTATATTTCTAATTAAAATAAATATTTTATAAAAAAAATACTTTTTTTTTGGTATTTTGTGATTTATTGATTTTATGATTTTTAAAAAAGTAATTAATTTGGTGAAAAAAATAATTAAACAAAAAAATTAAAAGAAAAGAAAAGAATCAAGAAAAGAAGAATATGGGCCTGTATACTAGCAATTCTGGGGGTGTGGAATTGAAATTCTTTGGCCCAATTAAGCACCAATCCCGGTCAACCTTTGGATCCTGTGCCAGCATTGACTTGAGGAGCACCATGGACCTTCAAGGGAGAAGCGTGAGATTGGCTATATGGGCATCCAGTGGATGAACGTTGATGGTACATGATAGGCATGTGAGGGAGCATTGTAATGGATTTTCCTGAAATAATTATGAAAATAATAAAATGCACACGCCTGGGATCGAACCCAGGACGTGTGCATCAAAGGCGTGTCCCCCAACCATCTGCGCTGCTGGTTCATTTGTTAATACAAGTAAAAAAAAATATAATATAATATAAAAATTCACTATGCCCGGAAAAAATGCGCGAAAACTCAAATCAACCGGTCAGGGGCTGCCACGCATCACCTTCTTCACTGGAACCATCGTCTTAGGTGAAGAACTTTTACCTACAGACGTTTTCTGTAACTAAAGCCCCTGCAAATTTCAAAAATTCCATACAAGCATGATAAATCAATTGTGATGATACCATTCAACTCGTCTTGGCCTCACTAGTATCATGGTATAATTTTCTTGGCCTAATTGTTCCTGTATAACAAATCCCTAAAAACATCTCAGAAACCCTAGCAATGGCAACTATGGATTCATGTGCGATAAATGCAATTAAAGGGTACAAGTAGGTTGCAAACAAGTTGATAAACACAAATATATGGTTATTATGCGTTTAGGATGCGTAAAACCTTGAAATCGAATTTGAGTTTTAGGGAAAACCGTGATGCTTTTAGGGACGATTTATGGATGCTTTAAGGCTTGCAAATGATGTTGTTAGCTTCCTGGGATGTCCAGGAATCTATTGCTAGGCTTGAAAATCCTTGAGGATGGCTCTAAGATGGATTTTAATCTCAAACTTTTGTCCAAATTTTTGAGTTTTCTTCCTGCTGTTTCACGCCTCCAATCCTTGTGTTTTTGATCTGGAATTATTATGCACTTATAGTAGACTGAATTAGGTCAACAAAATTTTATCATATCTTTGAGAATTATGAAAATTGCATTTGATTTGCTTCATGTATGATATCTTTCTAAAACAAGCTTCAATCCAATCTTTTTCAACCCTAATGAGCCTTGCACGAATTGATCATCATGCTAGCTGTATATGGACTCATAATGTGCACAAAAATCCCAAGATTTGATTTGTTTTCATTATTTTACCATTTAATTTGATTTATTTTGATTTAAATGAATAAAAAATAAAAATAAATGATAAAAGTAATAAAATAATAGGTGGAAAATCTCAGGGGTCGTGGGTCCTATTAGAAACATGTTTCAAGCAAGAAAACATGGGCCCCTTAGGAAAATATGCAAATTTGATCAATGTTGACTTTTGACAATTTTCCAAAAATTGCCAACTTTGACAATGCACAACTCTCTCAATTTTGACACTAGGAGCGTGTTCTTGGACTTTTTAGAAATATTAGGATGTCCCTTAACTAACCCTTTTGGTTTCATTTTAATTGGGTCTTCCATGTTCATGTATGAAGCATTGATCCAAAAGGTGTTTTTGTTGATTTTTCAAAATGACCCATAATGTCAAAATTCATATCTTTTTGTGAGTGCATATTTTGAACTTGTGAGATGAATATGAATTTTAGGGAATTGTATCCTCTTCAAAATTAGCTTTGGGTGGAAAATTTATGATAAAGTATGAAGAAGTTATGCTTGGTCAAAGTTGGGTTGACGTTTACTAAGAAACCCTAATTTAGCAACTTTTGGGTTTTGATGAATTTGGAGCATTCCTTGAGGAATCATGATCAACCATTGATCAAATGATGAAAGTAACTTCAAAATGTTGATGTTGACCAAAAATCTTGAAGTTTGACTGTATGTGGGCCACAGTTGACTGTTGACCTAATACAGTCGATTCTCAAACCTCTGAGCAGTTGACTGAGCAACCTTCTTGTGCAAGGTATGAAACTTGACACAGATGATCTTGGGAACATATTAGGACCTTGGAAGGAATTTGGGACCTTTGTGGTTCACCTATCTTGATGAATAATGAAACCCAAATTTGAGATACATTGCCTTTGGAGAGAGCTTGTCTGGTCAACTCTTGGACTTCCTTGAGTAACTTGGGGACCTCAATTGCCATTGATTGAGTAAAATGGGAGGGAAAATTTTGGGGTACAACACCTTGTTTTGCTTAGGTGTGTCAACCTAGCGGGTCTCTTATGCGTAGTATCTTTTGACTATGTCCGCGTTTACAGGGTGTGGAAGGTCGTCGCCATCCATAATGGTTAAGATCATTGCTCCACCAGAGAATATGTTTTTGATCATAAACGGTCCTTCGAATGTAGGAGTCCATTTTCCCTTGGGACCACCTTGTGGCAAAATGATACGTTTGATTACCAAGTCACCAACCTGACATACCTGACGCCTGACTTTCTTGTTAAAAGCTTTGATCATGAGTTTATGGTACATCTGGCCGTGACAGATAGCCATAAGCCTCTTCTCATCAATTAGGTAAAACTGGTCAAGTCGAGTTTGGATCCAATCTTCTTCACTCAGCCATGTATCCCTTATGATTCTCAGAGAAGTTATTTGGACTTCAATTGGTAGAACATCTTCCATGATGTATACCAAGGAGAAGGGAGTTTCCCCTGTTGATGTGCGCGCCGCGGTACGATAACCGTGGTGAGCGAATGGTAGCATCCCATGCCAGTCCTTGTAGGTTACTGTAATTTTTTGTATGATCTTCTTGATGTTCTTATTTGCGGCTTCGACAGCGCCATTCATCTTTGGCCAGTAAGGGGAAGAATTATGGTGCTGGATCTTGAATTGCACGCATAGTGAGGTGATCATAGTATTGTTGAGATTCATACCATTGTCTGTGATGATTCTCTCTGGGATACCGTACCGACAGATGAGATTCTGTTTGATGAAACGGGCCACAACATTCTTGGTAACGAAAGCGAAAGAAGTTGTCTCAACCCACTTCTTGAAATAATCAATGGTCACCAAGATGAAACGGTTTCCCATAGAAGCCGTAGGTTTGATTTCTCCAATCATATCAATGCCCCACATCGCAAATGGCCAGGGAGCGGTCAGGACATTTAGATGAACTGGAGGCACATGTACTTTGTCAGCATAGATCTGACACTTGTGACAGGTTCGAGAATGCTGATAGCAATCTGCTTCCATGGTAGACCAATAGTACCCTTCCCGTAGGATTTTCTTAGCCATCGTATGCCCACTTGAATGGGTTCCAAAAGTGCCTTCATGTAGATCAACCATGATCTTTTCTGCCTCGACCTTTTCTATGCAATGAAGCAAAACAGAGTCGTGGTTGCGCTTGTAAAGAATGCCATTACTGATGAAGAACTTAGCAGATAATCTCCTTAAGAACTTCTTATCATTGACTGAAGCTCCTTCCGGATACTCTTGAGCCTCGAGATACCTCTTAACTTCATGGAACCAAGACTGGTCCACTACTTCTTCAGTATCGATCTTGTGACAGTAAGTTGGTTCATCCATTCGTTCAATGGTGATCTGGGGAGCCTCGTTACCCCACTTGAGTTTAAACATGGATGACATTGTGGCTAGCGCGTCTGCTAGTTTATTTTCCTCTCGTGGAAAATGCTCAAAGGTAATTTCCTCGAAATGTGGGATTAATGTCAACACATGTTCTTTGTAGGGGATGAGGTTAGGGTGCTTCGTGTCCCATTTTCCTTTGATTTGACTGATGACTAAAGTTGAATCTCCAAATACACTTAAAGACTTGATTCCCAAATCTATGGCAGCTTTGAGACCAAGAATACACACTTCGTATTCTGCCATATTATTAGTATAGTTGAAGAAAAGTATTGCGGTAAAGGTAGTATGACATCATTCAGGGGATATAATTACAGCACCTATGCCATTGTTGAGTGCGTTGGAGGCTCCGTCAAAAAACAGGGTCCATCGGGATCCTTGTTCAGGTCCGTCATATGGTTTGAGTTCCTCACAGTTGTTTACCATCATGATGTCTTCATCTGAGAATTCCAATTTCATGGACTGGTAGTCATCCACGACTTGATGAGCAAAGTGATTGGCTAGTACACTACCCTTTATTGCTTTTTGGGTAGTGTACTGAATGTTGTATTTAGTCAGGATCATCTACCATCTTGCTATTCTCCCAGAGAGGGCAGGCTTCTCGAATATGTATTTAATTGGATCCATCTTGGATATCAATAAGGTAGTATGGGTCAACATATACTGTCTTATCCGGCAAGTAGCCCATGCCAGAGCGCAACAAGTTTTCTCGAGCAGTAAATATCTTGTTTCATAGTCGGTAAACTTTTTTCTCAGGTAGTAAATAACATGTTCTTTTCAGCCAGACTCGTCATGCTTCCCCAGCACACACCCCATTGAATTTTCGAAGACAGTTAGATACATGATCAAGGGTCTTCCCTTGACTGGAGGCATCAAAACATGAGGCTCTTGTAGGTACTCCTTGATCTTGTCAAAGGCAGCCTGGAATTCATCATTCCATTTGACTACTTGATCTTTCTTCATTAATTTGAAGATTGGTTCACAAGTAGCAGTCAGGTGAGAAATGAATCTGGCAATGTAGTTTAGCCATCCTAAGAATCCTCTGACTTCCTTCTCAGTGCGAGGATCAGGCATTTCTTGTATTGCTTTCACCTTGGCAGGGTCCACTTTGATACCTTTACCGCTGACGACGAAACCTAGGAGTTTACCAGACCTCACCCCAAATGTGCATTTATTCGGGTTCAACCTCAACTTGTATTTCTTTAGCCTCTCAAACAGTTTCTACAAATGGTCAAGATGTTCCTCTTCAGTTTGAGATCTGGCTATCATATCGTCCACATAGACCACTATTTCGTGATGTATCATGTCGTGAAATAGAGTTACCATGGCACGTTGATAGGTTGCCCCAGCGTTCTTCAACCTGAATGGCATAACCTTGTAACAGAATGTTCTCCATTGTGTGACGAAGGTCATTTTCTCCATTTTCTCAGGTGCCATTTTGATCTGGTTGAAGCCTGAGAAACCATCCATTAAGGAAAACACTTTATGCTGTGCGGTATTGTCAACCAAAACATCGATATGGGGAAGTGGGAAATCATCCTTAGGACTTGCCCTATTCAAATCTCGGTAATCCACACACATGCACACTTTGAAATCCTTTTTAGGCATTAGAACAATATTGGCGACCCATTGTGGATAGGAGGTGACGGCTAAGAATCTGGCGTTGAATTGTTTCATGACTTCAGCCTTGATCTTCTCTGTCAAATCTGGCCGCATGTGATGGACTTTCCGTTTTACCGGAGGGCAATCTTCTTTTGTCGGTAGATGGTGGACCACGATATCAGCATCAAGTCCTGGCATGTCCTTGTACGACCAGGCAAAGACCTCAACATAGTCATGTAGCAACTAAATTAAGTGCAACTTGACACTAGATTCCATATTGGCACCCACCTTGACTTCTTTCTTGTTTTCTTAGGTACCTAAGTTAACTGTGTCCGCTGGTTCTTCGTGGGGTTGTATGGTCCTTTCTTCCTGTTGTAGTAACCTAGCAAGCTCCCCTGGCACTTCAAAATCTTCCTCACCTTCGTCTTCAGCTTGGTAGATTAGATTTCAAAGTCACAAAAGACCATAGCAGAATTGTTACCCATGGGATCCCGAATGGATGTAGATCTGCATTTTGAATGTAAGTGTGTGTAAGAGTATAACTATCTTTGAAAGAAATAAAAATGTAGAAAAATAAAGACAAAGGGCACAAAGTTTGTATGCAAAAACGTCCATGATTTATTGATGACATATGAAAATGAGGTAACAACCCTTACAAATTGGCCGTTGTGCCTCGGGTAAGACACAAGGTTTTAAAAGTCTGAATTGTTTAATTATTACAGGTCCGACAAAATTTTAAAGACAATTACTGTTGGATAAAAGTAATTGGGAAAAAATCCTTAGCTTCCCAGTTACTGAGTCCTTCATTGATAGTTGATAAAATCCATTCCTCCAGGTCGTAGTTGTCCTCATCATCCTCCACTGCATTGACTTTGTGGTTGCTAATCTTCAAAGGTGGTCCCCTGGAACGACCACGACGTATAGCTTTATGGGCTCCTGAAGTGAAACTCAAACCAAATTTGTCAGATTTGTAAGGCATATCCGAGAGTTGGCCCCAGATAGTACACCCACCTTCTTCGGTTACTGCCTTGGCATCTTTCAGAGAAGACATCTTTAGCAGAGGTCTTGTAATCTTTGGGACTTGGGAAACATTCTTGGTAGCTGCCATTGTTTGTGAGACTTCTTTGAAATGCTGAAACGGAGTTTTAATGAATTCACCATCAAATTTGACGTATCTGAAGGAGTTCAAGTGACTGACCATATATTCCTCTTCTCCATGGACAGTAATGATTTCCCCTTGGTTAGATATTTCAGCATCTGATGTAATGTAGAGGTAATGGCACCAGCGTTGTGAATCCATGGTGGGCCCAATAAACAGGAATATGAAGGGCGAATGTCCATCACGTAGAAAGTTGAATCAAAGGTTTGAGTTCCAACTTTAATGGGTATGTCGACCTCCCCATGCACCATTCTTTTTGAATCGTCAAAGGCCCTTACCACTATGTTGCTGGGTTTTAAGGTCAAACCTTCAATGTCGAGTCTATCAAGAGCCTTCTTAGGCATCACATTCAAAGACGAACCGGTATCAACCAGGACATGGGCCAAAGTTGTGCCCCTGCATTCGACAGAGACATGCAATGCCTCATTATGTTTACTCCCTCTAGGTGTTAAGTCAGCATCAGAAAAGCCTAAACCATTGTCAGCTGTTAAACTGGCCACACCGTCTTGAAACTGATCAGCAGAGGTTTCTTGTGGCACATGGGCAGTTTTAAGAAATTTCACAAAGGCCTTCGCATGAGCCTCGGAGCACAATAATAAAGCCAGCATGGAAATCTTTGACGGAGTCTGCCCTAGCTGTTCGACTATGTTGTAGTAGCTTCTCTTTATAATTCTCAAATTTTCTTCAATCTCCTTTTGGGAGGCCTCTGGGATAGATACTGTTTGCACCTTCATCCGGACCGGCTCAACCAGAATGCCTTTTCCCCGAGTCTCGGTTGACTCGATGGTAGGGATATCAGTAGGGGTAACCATATGGATTGTAGTAGTAGTGTCAACGGGAACATAAGCAGGGATGACCACGGGACCGGTAACAGTATTCAGAGGAGAAATTTCGGGAGAGAATACTCTTCCACTTTGGGTTATCTTGTTGGTTCCTGCAATATTGTCGATGTCCAGGTTAGCCTTCTCAAAAATTGAGTCTTCATCAGCCAGCCAATCCTGTTTGATGTCGTGATAGTAGACGTCGCCCCCATAGTTCCATGGGACAGTTTTATCTGATGAGTACGGGATTGGTCCAGGCATAGTAATTATTAGTGGAGTCACTTTAGGAACTGATGTAATCCTAACGGGTCTTTTGGTGGAGACCCTGGAAGGATTGGCGGAAATGGTTACTATTGAAACATCGTTATAGGAAATGGTTGGAACGGGAGTCTTCTCAAACAAAATCTCTTTGTCATTCATTAGGCGCTGGACACCTGCTTTCAATAAATGACAGCCAGTTGGTAGGGATAAACAGAGGTGGCAGCTTTCTTCACAGCCTGGAAATAAACCGGCCTTCAACAAGTTCCTCTTGACAGTCAAGAGAGAAGTAACAAGTTCATCAATAGCAGTAACAAACATATCATCTTCAACAGCGTTAACATCATGGCCAGGCTTGGGCATATGAGCGGTGATAACATTTGGGATTTCAGGAGCATCAAATTCAATTTCTTTTGCTTCGAGAAGGTCTTGCACCTTGTTTTTCAAAGCCCAATAGTTGTTAGTATCATGGCCTGGACTTTCTGAATGGTAAGCACAGCGAGCATTAGGATGGTAGTGAGGAGAGGTTGTGTTGGGATTCTTTGGGGCCTCCTTCAAAGTTACCAGATTAGATCTCAATAAGTGTGGCAAGACTTGAGACAGTGTCATATTTTTCTGGGTAAATTGTCTTAATGGTCTTTCCATTCTAGGCTCATTGCTCCTTTGTTGAGTAGGTGCAGGCTTAGGGATCATGACTCCCCCTACCATTGGACGTCGTTCAGTTCTATCTTGATTTCTTTGAGGATACACAACACCAACTTCTTTCTTCCCAATAAACGGTTTTCTCACAACAACGGAGGATGCATCTTTTTGGATCTTCCCACTCTTAATCCCAGCTTCCACTCTTTCCCCGGTCAAGATTAATTCAGTGAAGCCTGATGAGGAGCTTCCAATTAGATGATTTAAGAATGGACCGGACAGGGTACCCAGAAACATGTCTACTAGCTCTCTTTCAAACAAGGGAGGCTGGACTCTTCCTGCTAAGTCCCTCCATTTCTGAGCGTAATATTTGAAACCTTCACTTGAAACCATAGCCATACTCTGGATTTGAGTATGGGTGGGAGCAAGGTCTGCGTTGTATGGATACTATTTATAAAAATTTGCGGCAAGGTCTTCACAACTATGGATATTGGCCCTTTCTAGTTGATAGAACCAATCTAGCCGAGTCCCGGATAAACTATCCTGAAAGATGTGGACCCATAAATCCCTGTCGGAAGTGTGAGGCTGTATCTTCCTCACATAAGATTGGAGGTGCATCTTGAGACACGAAACCCCGTCGTACTTAGAAAACACTGGCACCTTGAACTTTGGTGTAATAACAATCCCAGACACCAATCCCATCTCTTCAAAGTCCATCCCGGGAACTTTCTAAATCTTTATTGCACTAAGACGTTCTTCCAGATGTTTTTATTTGTCATTGGCCAGAGGATACTATTCTTCAGATTAATCCTCTTCTTCTTTCTCTTCAGATTCTGGCTGGGCAGTCACTTCATTGCATTTCCCTTCTTGATTGTCTTTTTCATCAAATGATGTTGCAAAGTCTAAGGTCCGCCTGGTTGGCCCTGGGAACCTTCTTCCTAGATTCAGAACACTGGTTGCTTTCTTCGCTTTCTTCTTCTTTTCTTCAATCAGCAAAGTTTTCAAATCCTCTTGTCCTTTGGCTAGAGTCAAGAACATCTGTTGAAACTGAGCATTCTGCTCCTGGAGGTCTTTTACTATCTGCTCGAGATCCATCTTACCGAAATAAATAGTAGAAAGATGAGGAGACTTGTTGTAAGAAACCTGCTTATGTTATGATGAATGGAGATGCATATGCAATAATTTCAAGGAATTTAGAGATTTAAATTTGCTTTAGACCAAAAAGGAACACACGTTATATTAATAAATCGAAGTTTGAGTACATCATGCCTCTTTTGGGCTTACAAAGAAGTACAAAAACTCTAAGATAAAAAAGTTAAGTGCATCCTCTTTGGTGCGATGTATGCGTTCAGGATCCGCTCCTCGTGAAGTTGCTTAGTGAGTTCCAAAACCTTCTTCTCGCTAGCGTAGAATTGAGCCTCGAAAGTGTCTTGCTCCCCCTTAAGTTGTATCCAATCCCTTTGCAAGTCTTCAAGAGAGGTGGGCATGTCAGGATGCAGGATAATGTATGGAACATCTCCTTTCATAATAGGCTATATGATAACCGGGAGAATGGAGGATTAAGGCATCATAAGACTTTGAGCACGAGCTCGTACCCATTTGAGGTAAGGCTCAAGAGGGATGGAATTCTTATGCCCCAATGTCTTGCTATCTACCTTGTTTAACATCCTCCAAGCTTGGATAAACCTTTGGCGGTGACCTTGATAGTTATTCTCGTAGTCAAATACCAAACCTTGAATGAGCATCTCATGTGGGCCATCCCTTCGGGCATAACCAAACTGCCTTAAGGTTAAGCAGGGGTTGTAGGTGATAGCTCCCCTAATGCCAAGTAAGGGGACATTAGGGAATTCTCCACAACGGTCGATGATAGTAGCATTCTATATAGATCGGGAACACCAATGAATGTCTGAATGTTTGAGCATCATTAACCTATGTGACCACCTTGAGCCTTGCTCGTTCTTCAATATAGATTGGGGAAGATGCAAAATAAACCATCTTTCCAAAAGGGGAGTACAACACATAAGGATACATCTTTTCCTCATAGTGCGAGTGTGAAAAGAATGTAGGATGTCTCCTAGTAAAGTAGGCACCGGGTTACGAGACATGAAGATTTTGACGGCGTGTACATTTATGAGTTGGTCATGATTTGGAAACAAAACCATCCCATAGATGAGGAGAGCCACAATTTCCTCAAAATCTTACAAGTCTAAGGAATTCCAACAGTTTTGGGCTTTCTCAAACAAGAACTTGGCTAAGAAACCTTTGACACCACTTCTTGTTTCCCAATTAGTTGTGACATCAGAGGGTTGCAAGTGTAGGGCTTGTGCAATCTTTTCTGGCTTTGGATCTCTTTCCGTTCCGTTGAAAGGTAGTTGATTGAGAATGGGAATTCTCAAGAGTTGGGAGAATTCTTCCAAAGTTGGCCAAGTTGATAATCGGGAAATGTGAAGCAATGGTGTAGAGGATCAAAGAATTGGAAGAGCATCTTCATCATGTCCTCATCAGTGTTGGAGGTCACCAAGTTTAGGATGCGACCATGTCTTTCGGTAAATGGATAATTTCCGGGAACCCTTGATGCTAGCTCTTTAAGCTGAGGAGGGATCCTTACAAGATTGACTTGAATGGTTTTCCTGCGAATAGAGTCCATGTCCTACAAAACAGAACAAAGATAAATCCCAAGATCCTTGAAATGGTTAGTGAGTATGAGTATGATGTTATGATCTTATGATGTTTATGATGTAATGTACAAGTAGATATATACAAGCAAAACAAACAAGTCCTTAGGTTTAGGCTTGCATGGAGTCTCATAGGTAAGTACCCTCTTGAAGTTTAGTTGGCTCAAACCTGTCATAGTAATAGTAACCGAGTTCTAAGGGAGCTCAATATCACTGGTTTGTTTTCTCGGGCATTGTTTCAGTGCAAGCCTCTTTAATGGTGACCAAAATATCACAAAAAACCAAACCTCAATAAGTGTAGTATCAAGTATCTACCAACTTAGGACTGCACCAAAGTCGGTCATCTCACTACGTCCTAGTGGCCAAGTTGGTCAAGTAAAGGTTTTAGAAGTTAGTTAGTGCTTTATGACATCACCCAGTGGCCCCGTATTCTTCTTGACTACTCAAGGGCTACCGGTACCCACAAATATGTCACACTAACGTAGCTATTGCTTAGACCATGTCGGTATACCCTGCATAGTTTCCACAACGTATTGCTACTTACCTATAAGGTATCCCAAATCCGGGTAGAGGATTCAAGCCCAAACAAAGAACCAAAATGTAAAGCATACAAGTCAAATAATTAAAGCAAATAAATATGATATAACCCTAAGGTATCCCTACTTTTAAAATACTCCCCATCAGAGTCGCCAGTTCTGTTATACGGTAGGAGAACTGACTTGGTTATTTTGCGTTTAATCGCAAATGTTGCGGTTTAGCAAGAGTCGCCACCGACTTTTCTTTTATCCAAAAGGTAAGGCTGAAAAGAACAGGAAATACCTTTGAGATGTTTTCTTGAGTTCGGGGGTAGATTATGAAAAGGGAAGGTATTAGCACCCTTTTCATCCATGGTTTTCCATGGGCTCTTAGTTTCTTGCTAGATCACTTGCTTTTGTTTGAAAATGTACTTTATGTGGTTTTTTGAAAGTATTTTGAAAATGTGCCATTGTTTTAGGAAAACTTTGTAATGATTCTCGTTCGTAAGAATGTATACAAAGTGTTTGATATTTTTAAAATGTTTTCAAGTTTGAAAGATGTTTTTGAAAGTGTTGGTGTTTGTTATTTTTTCAAATAGCAAGGATGTTTTTGTTTTGGAATTGAGAAAGTAACTAGGATTAATCTACCTACTCAAAAGTATTTCATATTCATTTCCTCTTTTCTTTGACATTGTTACTTTTCCATTGATTTGGTAAGTAACTCTATCCTTGGATGTAAAAGGAACGGGAAAGGGTCATCGTATAGCCATGATTTGCAATGTTGTAAGATATCTTATCATTTTCTTTAGGGACTAAGATTATTTTGAAAGGCAACATGGATAGCGTCATCGAGGGACTATGATCTTGTATTTTTTGCTTGTTTTTTCTAAGATACCTCACATGCATAATATGGCCAGTTTGTAAGGCAACAAAGTAGGTTTACCCTAAGGGTGTATGTGTGCAAGTGAATCAGTTTACATGCTTGATTTGACTTGATTAGGGTTTTCTAAGCATTGATTTTAATATTTCCATACAAATCCTAATTACTAGCATTTGTATATAAAGCATTTAAATTGCGGAAAATAAAAATTCTAAGCTATTACATCATTTAGGGGAGGGGGTGTACAAATTACAAATAGGGAATTGCAAGAAATTAAATCTAAATAATTATTACAATCATATCGAATTTGAATAAATGTACAAATTTGAATAAGTAAAAATGCAAGAATGTAAATGTAAAAAGAAATGTGATTTTTGTTTGGTTTTCATGGAAAGGGTTTTTTGACCTAATTAAATAAAATAAAATAATTAACTAAAAATAAGAAAATTAAGATTAAGTTAGCAAAATAGATTAATTTAAAGAAAAGTATTTTTTTAGGGTTTTTCTTATGAAAGTTTTTATCTTAATGAAAATACAAATGAGAAGTAATTAATTAAAATAAACCTAAGCCCTAAATTAATTTTATTCACAAGAAAATAATATTATAGTCAAACCCTAGTCTAAATATTTATTGAAAAGAAATTAATTTATCAAATGAAAAATGTTTTTGTTTTCTTTTAGTTTTTTATATATAAAAAAATGATAAACTAAATAAATATAAAATAATAAAAATAAAAATATTTTTTGGACTTTTATTAATGAAAATAATAATAATAATAATAATAATAATAAAAGATGAAATAAAAATAAAATAAAAAATATAAAGTTAGGGAGGTTAACATTGAATTTGGGAGGTAATGTTAAGAAAAAGTCAGGCCCAAGAGATTGTTGGCCCAAGCGCTTCTTGAAAGGAGAAATGACAAAAAGTATGGAAAAATGCAAAAGGCAACGCGTTGAGGTTCGAACCCATGACCTCTTGATTACCAGTGTGCTGCCTTACCACTGGGGTGGCCATACATCTGTTAATATAACTGAAATGATAAATATATAATACAAAACAAGTCTTGAATACACTTCATCTTCAACCTCCATCCAGACCACGTGTATCTTCACAATTTCTCAACAAAAATGGAAAATGCAAACATGAAAGTTTCTCCATTTTTCCATACGAATCCAACCATATAAATATCATAAGTTATAAATCAAAGATGAACGAGAATTTTTTAAAGTACCAAATTCTGACCTAATTATTCTCAAAGGTTCAATCCTAAAATTCTCCTAGCTCAATTAATATAAATGAAATCTATGGACATGTACAGCTTCAGGGCAATGATGTCTACATTTTATCTTCACAAATACAAGCCTAACAATGCCCAAGTAATGAGATAGAAGTTCAAGAAAAATACCTCAAAACTGGAAATCGTGAAATGCAAATGAGCTTGATTCAAGGTGCTGCAATGATCAGGTTAGCTTCCTCAAGTTTCCAGGAAGCTAATGCAATTATTTGCTTGAGCAATGGATGGCTGGAATGGCTTGGAGAAGTCAATGTGCAGACTCTGTTTTTTGGTTATGGAGGTTATGGTGAATGGTGTTGTAGTTTTGGAATGAGGATAGGGATGCGTAGTATTTTATGTAAGGAAGCTTTAGGAACCAAAAGGCCAAGAAACGCACAAGGGAAATATGATTTTGGTGTTCAAGGTCAGAAACTGTGCAACAATGGAGTTTTTGGGCAATTTCTGATTTGAGAGAGTTTTGGTGTGTTTCAGGGTGCTTCAACTCGTGTTCTATCTCACAAATAGTGCCTATATTTATAAGAAACAAGTTTGGAAGCTTTTTGTTGAACATAATTCAAAATCACTAGTTTAAGCATAACATGTGATATTTGAGAAATCCAAGTTTCAAAGTCTTGTGTACTTGCTAAGATAGAGTGGTTATGCTTTAAACACACTTGCTTCTGACTTTGTAGATGGAGTGTAATCAGAGGGACCAAGTTAGAGGCTCAAGAATTGACTTTGTGCATAAAGCTTGCTTTTCCAAAATGGAAGTGTTCACTTTGTGCCATTAATGGAAATGTGAATTGGATAAAGCTTAAACCACTTGGATTAAAGCTCAAAAGTTCGTGTAATCCATTAATGATGGATAGATACACAAGTTAGAAGGCCTGCAAAGCAAGATTATGCAGCCTAACATTGAAATTGCATTTTTGTTCATCATGAAAATGACTATAATTTTAGTTTGAAACCCTAACTTCCTCTCTTCGATTCTCCTTGCTCAAGAATGATCTCAAGGAGTTCTTGGACATTTTAGAAAGCTTGTAATGTGCTCTACAACCCCTATTTGAATCACTTTTAAAAATTCCACTTGGAACTATATGAAAAATTTCCATGAAATTAGGTCAAAATCCTGCATAAACTAGGGCAAAATTTTCACTAAGTATTTAGTTTCAAGACCATGACTTCATGGATTAATAACTTGAGATCCAAGAATTTCTAAGAGAAGTCGTGTAAATAAATGTTGTAGATCTCATGGAGATCTACAACTTTCATGTTTAAAGTTTATTTTGAATCATCTTGCATCATGGTGAAAAATTGGCTCAAATTTGTGAAAAAATATGATGTTTTCAACACTTGGAAAATTTTCTATGTTTGAAAACATTGACTTTTCAAAATGAAATCTTGAATTTTTGATTTCTTGATGAACAAGTTTCATATTTTGATATGTTTTGATGAATTGTGACTTTTGACACTTGATTTTGACAAAAAAGTCAAAGTTTGACTTTTCAGTGTATAGTTGACTTTTGATCAGTTGACTGAAAATCAACTATCATTCCATCTGATCTTGAGCAATGTTTTGAGTCATGCCATTAGGTAAAAATTATGCAATTGAACTCTTTAGATCATGCCTTAAACCAATTAACCATTTGCTAGGTCAAACATCAAAAATTGCCCTTTCTCAATCAAAACCCTAATTTTAACCATTTTGCCCTTTTGATGATTTGGTCAAATTTATTGAGGAATTGTGGTCCAAACATGATCAAATGATACATATGAGTTTATAATATTTATATGGATAAAAAATTATGAAGTTTGACGGTAAATTGGCCACAGTTGAATTTTTCCCAAATACAACTGATTTTTAGGTCAACTGCTCAATTGACTGAGCAAAAATGTTATCCAAGGCTTGAAACATGACATGAGTAATCTTGGGGGTCCATAATTATCCATGAAAGACATATGAGGCATTTAAATTTCAATTATCCTTGTGCAATCTCAAACCCTAATTTCAATCATTAGTGCTTAAGGAGGTGTCTTGAGCTGATCAATCCTTGTGCAGTCTTGAACCCAAGGAGATCTTCTGAGAAAATATTTGATAAATGAGAGGGAAAATTTTGGGGTACAACAGTACGTATGTATGTGTTATGATATTTTGTAAATGATGTATGGATGCAATATGTTGTTGGAGTGTATCAGTAGCTTCTTGAAACAACGTCTAGCTGGGGAAAATAAATCCCTAACTATTGCTGGGGATGAAGACAGTAACAATGTCTAGTTGTTCTTTAATTTGTTTAGAACGACTTTACTGGGGGTTTCTGCTTCTGTTCAAGGATGCTCCATTGGGGATCTTCGACTTTTGTTTAGGGATAAAAGCATTCAAGGAAAGTCGGTCGTTTGTCGTTCTTTTTATTGAAGGATCTGATTCTTATGTACCCTGACTGAGGATAAAAGAGATATATATTCTTCGGATGCGCTCTTTTGGGAAAGACAACGTTGTCTGATATCTAGCTGGAGAAGAGAACTCTGTCGAGGAATTTGCAGCATTGGAGAAATAAAATCCGTTGGGGAAATGAATCCTGTAGACTGTGTTGAGGAAATAATCTCCGATGGGGATTGGAGGTTCATAGGTTACGCTAAGGAAGTTTCCACTATATGCTGGGGTAATGATCAGACTTCCTTATCTTTTAGGGGACCTATTGGGGAAGATGATCATGTCAAGCTATCCATCATGGATATGGAGGTGAACTATTGGAAGACGCCCCAATTTCTGTCTGAGGGTATATCAGATTTGTTGGGGGAATATATCTCTGTTGGGGATGAGCTTGTGAAGATATCTCTGTAGAGATAATTCCATGGAGATTGTTCGGTGGGGATTTGTGGATAACTGTTGAATATTATCCCAACTCCTAGAGTCTTTAGTACATGCTAATCCTATTTTCATACATATGTTTTGTTAACAGTAATCATATTCAAATGCATATGTTCATTCAACATAATCATTGGCCGTTTATTGAAAACAAAACAGAGAAAGTAAAAAACAATTTTGAATTTTTAAATATATTTGCATTGATTCTGAAAGTTTGCCTATAAGCAGGCAGTTTTATACACGGAAACAGAAATCCTAGTAAGAGGAAATCGTCGTAAAATTGAAAAAGAAAAACAAATAAAAATAGCTATATGGAAACCATCCTATCGAGTTTCAACTCTGTTATTTCCCCTATGTCTTCAAGCATCTCATCACTTATTGTTAGAAGAGGATGATTGAATGGACATGTACCATTTGAACTTGACATTAGTAATAAAGCTGGTTGTAGGTATATGGGTGATCCAATGGGAAATAGTCGTACGCTTTAATCCCTAACTTTTGCCTAGACCGCCCTTTCGGGTTTTCAGTCCATCGAGATATCCTTTTTTGCCCAAGCCGCCTTTTCAGGTTTTCAAATTTCCGGATGTACAATTTTTTTATATATATCCCTAATTTTTACCCGAACCCTTTTGGTTCGTCTGGATGCCCTTATTTTTTCCTAGGCCTGTCAACCTAGCGGTTCTCTTTTATGCATAGTATTTTTTTACTATGCCCGCGTTTACAGGGTGCAGAAAATCTTCGTCGTCCATGGTTGTAAGTGTCATAGTGCCACTAGAAAATATCTTCTTTATCACAAATGGCCCTTCGTATGTGGGAGTCCATTTTCCCCTGGGATCACCTTGTGGTAGGATGATGCACTTTATCACCAAATCACCAGCCTGGTACACCCGATGTTTGACTTTCTTGTTAAAAGCCTTGATCATGCGTTTCTGATATACTTGACCATGACAAACATCCGCAAGCCTTTTTTCATCAATCAAATTTATTTGGTCAAGTCGAGTCAGAGTCCATTCGTCTTCATCTAAACCTGCGTCTTTCATAATCCTTAGGGAAGGAATTTGGACTTTGATAGGTAAGACAGCCTACATACTCTAGACTAGAGGGAATGGGGTTACCCCAGTTGATGTATGTACTGAAGTTCGATAAACATAATGAGAAAATGGTAACATCTCATGCCAATATTTGTATGTCACCATCATCTTCTGCAAGATCTTCTTGATATTCTTGTTGGTGGCTTCCACTGCGCCATTCATCTTTGGTCGGTATGGAGAAGAATTATTGTGCTTAATCTTGAACTTCATGCAGAGTTTCGTGATCATAATATTGTTAATATTGGTACCATTGTCTATGATGGTCCTTTTAGGGGTGCCATACCAACGGATAAGGTTATACTTAATGAACCGAGCCACGACATTCTTGGTAACAGAAGCAAACGAGGCTTCCTCTACCCATTTCGTGAAGTAATCAATAGCGACAAGGATGAAATTATGCCCATTGGAAGAGGTGGGCTTAATCTCTCCAATCATATCAATGCCCCACATTGCAAACGGCCAAGGAGAAGTCAAGAAGTTCAAAGGAACCGGAGGCACACGTACTTTGTTAGCATAAATTTGGCATTTGTAGCAAGTTCTGGAATGATGATGGCAATCGGTTTCCATGGTAGACCAATAATAACCTGCTCTCAGAATCTTCTTAGCCATTGTAGGTCCACTAGAGTGAGTACCAAAGATGCCTCTGTGCATATCTTCCATAATTTTCTCTGCTTCCTTCTTGTCTACACAATGAAGCAAAGTCTAATCATGGTTGCGCTTGTACAAGATTCAGTTACTCAAAAAGAACTTGTCAGAGAATCTCCTTAGAAATTTCTTATCATTGATAGATGCTCCTTCAGGATACTCTTGAGTTTCTAGGTATCTTTTTACTTCGTGATACCAAGGCTTTTCCTCTACTCCATCAGTATAAACTTCGTAACAATGTATCGGTTCGTCTAGTCTCTCAATAGTAATTTGAGGAGCTTCATTATCCCATATGACTTTGAACATAGATGATATGGTAGCAAGTGCATTTTCCAATTGATTATCTTCTTGTGTAATGTGTTCAAAAGTGATTTCTTCGAAGTACAGAATTAATGTTAACACATGCTCTCGATAGGGAATGAGGTTTGGATGCTTCGTGTTCCATTCTCCCTTAATCTAACTGATCACTAGGGCTGAGTCCCCATATACATTCAAGAATTTAATTCTCATATCGATGGCAGCTTTGATACCCATGATGCATGCTTCGTACTCAGCCATATTGTTAGTATAGTCAAAACACAATATGGCAGTGAAGGGCATATGACAACCATTAGGAGAGATAATCACAACACCAACTCTGTTACAAAGCGCGTTGGAAGCTTCATCAAAAACCATAGTCCATAGGGATCCCGATTTAGGTCCTTCATATGGCCTAGGTTCTTCATAATTAGTAACTAGCATGATATTCTCATTCGAGAACTCAAAATTCATAGACTGATAGTCATCTACAGCTTGATGAGCCAAATGATATGCCATTACACTTCCTTTGATTTCCTTCTGAGTAGTGTACTGAATGTTGCATTATGTCAAAACCATTTGCCATCTTGATATTCTTCTAGATAGAGTGGGTTTCTCAAATTTGTATTTTATGGATCCATCTTAGAGATCAACAAAGTAGTATGAGTCAACATTAGTGTCTTAGTCTACGAACAACCCATTCCAAAGCGCATCAAGTTTTTTAGAGCAGTGAGTATCTTGTTTCAAAGTAGGTAAACTTTTTTCTAAGGTGGTATATTTCATGCTCTTTTCGACCAGACTCCTCATGTTTCCCCAATACACACCCCATTGAGTACTCTAATACTTTCAAGTACATGATCAGAGGTCTTCCTTCAACTGGTGGCATCAGAATTGGAGGTTCCTGGAGGTACTCCTTGATTTTGTAAAAGGATATCTAACAATCATCATTCCCTTCACTCTTTCTTTAGTAACTTGAAGATTGGCTCACAAGTAGAAGTCAAATGGGGAATAAATCTGGAAATATAGTTCATTCATCCCAAGAAACCTTTGACTTCATTCTCAGTACTGGGATCAACTTCAATGCCTTTACCACTGACGATGAAGCCTAGGAGTTTACCGGATCTTACCCCAAAGGTACACTTGTTTGGATTCAACCTCAACTTGTACTTCTTCAATCTCTCAAACAGCTTGTATAGGTGGCCGAGATGTTCTTCTTCAGTCTGAGACCTAGATATCATGTCATCAACGTAAAACTCGATCTCATGATGGATCATATCATGGAACAAAGCTACCACAGCATACTGATATGTTGCGTCGGTGTTCTTCAAACCAAAAGGCATAACTTTGTAACAGAAAGTGCCCCATTGTGTGACAAAGTAGTCTTTTCCATGTATTTAGGTTCCATCTTGATTTGATTATAACCAGAGAAACCATCCATGAAGGAAAATACTTTGTGCTGAGCGGTATTGTCAACTAGAACATCAATATATGGAAGCGGAATGTCATCTTTGGGGCTTGCCCTATTCAAATCCCTGTATTCTATGCACATATGCACCTTATCGCCTTTCTTAGGTACCGGCACCACATTTCAACCCACTGAAGATAGGACGTAACAACTAAGAAACCTGCATTGAACTGCTTCATGACCTCAAATTTGATCTTTTCAGACATCTCGGGACGCATACGATGAACCTTTTGTTTTATAGGAGGACAACCTTCCTTCAATGGTAGACGATGAACCACAATATCATTATCAAGCTCTGGCATGTCTTCATAAGACCAAGCAAAGATCTCAACATAGTCACATAACATCTGGATTAATCTCTTTTTGACACTGCCTTCTAGGTTGGCAGTTATCTTGATTTCTTTCTTATCCTCTTCAATACCCAAGTTCACAACCTCGATTGGCTCTTCATGTGGTTGTATGGATCTTTCTTCCTACTCTAATAGTATATCAAGCTCTCTAGGTACTTTACAATCTCCCCCCCCCCCTTCGTCCTCGACTTGGTAGATCGAATTTTCGAAGTCATATTTGGCAATAGCGAAATTGTTATCAATGGGACCCAGGGTGAATATGGATCTTCAATTTGTTATGTGGGTGTTTGTAAGACCACATAGCTATTTTGAAAGCGATAAAATAAAATAAATACAAATAGCACAAAATTTGAATGCAAACGTCCAATGATTTATTAAATGAAAATATGTGGATGAAAAATTATAACCCTAACAAATGGACCGTTGTGCCCCGGGTAAGGCACAAGGATTAAAGTTATTGTTCAAATTACATATTGTTGTACCCCAAAATTTTCCCTCTCACTTATCAAGAATTTGCTCACAAGATCTCCTTTGGCTCAAGACTGCACTAGGGATGATCAGCTCAAGACACCTCCTTAAGCACTGATGACCAAAATTAGAGTTTAAGATTGCACAAGGATATTTTAACTTCCAATTCCCCATATGAATTTCATGGATCATTGTGGACCCTCAAGATTACTCATGTCAAGTTTCAAGCTTTGAATCACACTTTTGCTCAGTCAATTGACTAGTTGACCTAAAAATCAATTGTATTGGGGAAAAAGTCAATTATGGCCAATTTACAGTCAAACTTCATAATTTTTTATCCATATGAACATTTTAAACTTGTATGTATCATTTTATCAAGTTTGGACCATAATTCCTCAAGAAATTTGATCAAATCTTCAAAAGGGCAAAATGGTCAAAATTAGGGTTTTTATTGGGAAAGGGCAATTTCTGATTTTTGACCTAGCAAATGATAAATTGGTTTAAATCATGATCTCAAGAGTCTAATTGCATCATTTTTACCTAATTACATAGCTCAAAACATTGCTCAAGTCCAATGGATTGACAGATGAATTTTCAGTCAACTGATCAAAAGTCAATTGTATACTGAAAAGTCAAACTTTGACTTTTTGGTCAAAATCAAATATCAAAGATCACAATTCATCAAAGCATGCCAAAATATGAAATTTATTCATCAAGAAATCAAAAATTCAAGATTTCATTTTGAAAAGTTAAAATTTCTAAACTTAGAAATTTTTCTAAGTGTTAGAAATTTCTTATTTTTTCAACTTTGAGCAAAATTTTCACCATGATGCAAGATGATTCAAAAGAAACTTTAAACATGAAAGTTGTAGATCTTCATGAAATCTACAACTTTTCTTTACACAACTCCTTCCAAAATTGCTTGGATCTCAAGTTATAAGTTTAAGAACACATGGTCATGAAACAAAACACTTAGTGAAATTTTGCCCTAATTCGCTCAGGATTTTGACCTAACTTCATGGAAATTTTTCATATAGTTACAAGGGGAATTTTCAAAATTCATTCAAAGAGGGGTTGTAGAGCACATTACAAGATTTCCAAAATGTCGAGGAACTCCTTGAGATCATTTTTGAGCAGGGAGAATCGAAGAGATAAAGTTAGGGTTTTCACACTTGAATTACAAGTAATTTTGGATGAACAAGATTCGAAATTCAAACCTATGCTGCATAATATCTACTTTAAAGGCCTCAAACTTTTTAGGAACTCCATAATAAATTGCTTGCACAGCTGTTAGAGGTCTCAATTCAAGCATTCAATGCAAGGCCATGCTTTATATTCATTTTGGGAAGAAAGTGCACAATGCCATTTTGATAAAGTAGCTTTTTGCATAAAACTTGTTCTTGAGCCTTGCACTTGTTCTCTTCTAATCATACATGTCTTATAACACAAGATAAGTGGTCTAGACACTTGCAATCACTCAGCCCATGCTTGTACTTCCTCTTGAAACTTGTTTTCCCACTTTTCTTCAAAATCAAGTAACCTAGCAATTAGCTTGTAACTTGTACTTCTGACTCTCCAAAGCACTCAAGACTTTTTGCTTATACATACACAAGTCATTTTACACTAATCAAACGCATGCTTAAGCTCTGAAAACACCAAGAAAACAGAATCACCAAAAACACCTCAAAACTTGCCATTTCTGAGTTTTGAATCCAATCTATAAATTTTCTCGTGCATTTATTGGCCTTTTACTTTCAAAAGGTTATAAATAACATACACAAATAATTCCAACACCTGCAACACCACTGTAACACCTCCATTATCATCCACCATTTTCAAAAACAACACCTTGCACCTTGACTTCTCCAGAACTCCTCAGGAACTTTCAGCTCAAGCTAAGCATCACATTAGCTTCCTGGTACTTGAGGAAGCTAATCCAATCATTGGAACTCACTGAAAGCAACTCAAACTCCAAACACGATACCCTCTTGCAAGGTAAGTTTTCTAACTTTTGAACTCTTCATACAGGCATCATTAATGGTTTATTTGTGAATGAAAAATGTAGATATCATTTCCCTAAAGCTAACCATTTCCATAGTTTTCATTTATATTTCTTGAGCTTAGAGAATTTTAAGATTGAAGTTGCTGAAATTTTTAGGGTTCAGATTAGGGCCATTAAAGTTCATGCTTGTCTTTGATCTATAATTTTATTGCTTTACATTTCTGAAATCGTGAGGAAATTTTCTACAAGTTTCTTGTTTACACTTTTCATTTTTGTTGAGAATTGAATGAGATACAGAGGTTCAGGCTAGGCGTGAGGTTGAAGATGAAGATGGCTTCAGGAACGTGTTTACCATATATATTTATGGTTTGATATTAGTAAACGGATGTATAGTCACCCCAGTGGTAGAAGCGCGCGTTGTAACGCCCGTAATTTAATTAATTATTTAATTAAATTATTTTTGGAATATTTGATAAGATGTGTTGTGATTAATTGGATTCAAGTATTTTATTAAGCGGTGAAATAATATTAGAAGTATAATATTATTGATGTGGACTTGTTTTAAGGAATGGAAGTAGTAATAAGGGGGTGTATTAGTTTTAAGCCTAATAAGAAATATAGAATAATAGGTTATTTTATTATTCTTAGAAGGAATAGAAAGAAGAGGAAGTAGAAGAATAAGGATTGAGAAGAAGAACGTGAAGCTGCTGGAAAAAGAGGAAAGAACGGAAGAATGAGGTTTCGACCGGAAGAGTATAGAGCGACCTTCAATCCAAGGTAAGGGTGGGGTACTGACTCTATAATTGGGTTCATGATGATTGGTATGTGGGGTTATAGGTGATTGTTGTCTTGTTCATGAATTGAATGTATGTGATGTTGTATGATGAAAAATTGATGAATTATAGATGAATGATGATGTCCCGATGTTGTTTAATTTATGTAGAATTATAGGATAATTGCAAGTGATGATTATCTATAATTAGATTAATATTTTAGGGCCTAAAGTATGGAACTCGTAGTGAAAACGCAGAGAAAATCACAGAATTTATGCAGGACGTAACAGGATGCATTGACCTCAAATAGGATGTGTCGATACGAGAAGGTTGAGAGACTCATGATGAGTCGACATAAAGGATTTTGCGTTGATACATGAGTGTTTTTAGACTCAGGATGAATCGATCCATAGGGGCATGTGTCGATACATGTTGTGTGTTAGACCCAGGATGAGTCGATCCAAGAGAGGATGCGTCGACTCATATTGTGAATACAGTGCAGTACGTGTCGATCCAAGGAGTTATGCGTCGACCCATGTTGTCTGGTTTTTGGTAGATTCAGTTTGAAAATGCTGTAACTTGAGTTTTCAGATGTCGTTTGAGATGTTGTTCGAAGTGTTAAAGAGCTAATGCGGTGAGCTTTATTCCCGAGGATTAAAATGAAGAGTAGGAAGTGTAATCCTAGTAGCCATCTTAGGATTTAGAGTTAGTTCCCGTGTTGATCGTTATGTTGGTTTTTATGCAGAATGATGACGATGAAATGTTTATAGGCTGTTGTTTGATCTGTAACAGTAGGAGTGATGATAGTAATGATTTAAGATTGCAGAATAGAGGTGTGAATTACTGTCGTATTAACGTACAACTGAGTTGTTGATGAGATGTTATTAATAATGTTGTGTTGATAATTTATGATGAATAAATGATGTTTGATGAATTATTATGATGATATGAGATGTTCGATGAAGAGATGTTGAGATGCTTTTGAGATATAGGCCTTTGGCCAACGATGACGTTATATTGAGATGTTGTTAGTTTTGGTGTTATTATGAAATTCATGATTGTGTCGCATACATTGCATTTAGAGATGGAGCTTATGCTCGTTGAGATGGCCTGTATTGGCGAATATTGATATGAAGGCTTATGCCTTGTTGATGCCTCTATTAATTGGAAAATTTTTGAGATGGGAGTTATGCTCCAAATGGTACCACATGTATTTGCATAGTATTGAGTCGCATTATATGACTGCATAAAGAAGTGTGTATTGATATGGTGAATATAGTATGACTATTGTTGATTTTGAGATGAGAAGTGGTGATTTTATGTGATCTAATTTAATATATTAATTATCATGCGCTTTATTATATTGTTAGATATCTCACCCCTTCTGTTTGAATGTTTCACTTATGTTGGTAATGTGAAGGTAATCGAGAGTGAAGGTTGTATACCTTCAGTAGTTCGAGTCAGTGTTGTAGCGGTAGAAATGTTCAAGACTAAGCCATTGGATTGACTAGACTTTATACAAATCAAAATAAAACTCGCCACTGCGCTTTATTGTTTCCAAAGGAATGGGAAAAGAGCGAATAACCCAAAAAGGGGGAAATATTCAAGGTAAGGGGGTTGGTTATACAAAGGTAAGGTATTATCACCCTAAACATCTACGGTAATCCGCAGGAACCTCTTTGAAAAATCTGTATATTGTGGCTATAAAAATGTGTTATGTATAAAATGGATGGTGGAGGTGAGAAGAGAAATATTTTTTATGATTTTTGCACCCGCCGCGGTTGTAAAGCTTTAGTGCCTATGTACCACCTTTTGTGTAATAGGGGATCATGGTACACGTAGTTCCTCTTTTAAAATTTTGAAACAAAAGTGTGTTGGTTGATTTTAAGAGATAAGACATTATCGTCATTGTCCGTGTGGAAAACATACTTACTACCCACAATCATGAGAAAGGAGAATTTGCATTATCTAAAAGTTGAGGATATGGCTTGGATTTTAAAATCAACAATGCCTCACTCAACACCCAAGTGGAAAATATCTCACTTCACTACATATTGTAGAAGTATAGTTGTTTGCATCACTACAAGGATTGACAACAGTCTAACCTTTTGAGAAAAGTTTTAAAATAAAAGCCAAAGTGGCAAAAAGGTTTGAAATGAGATTATTTAACTTTTAGTCTTTTCACAAAAATGTCAAGATATTATTATATTGATTGGAATTTATTTATGAAAATATTTTGAAAATGCATGGACCTAAGTCCAAATTTATTATGAAAGAGGTATAAGTTTCAAAAACAAGAAGAGTTTTCAAAAGAAGGGAGAATATTTTTGAAATTAAATAAGATGGGAGGAGAAGAAGAGACTATCCTAAAGCATAAGGTAAAAGGTAAGGATAAGAACCATCTAACCAACAAGAAGCCAAAAACTTAACATTATAAGCCAAGATAAAATTCCCATTCTTTGGATTAAAACCAAGCAAGCAAAGATACTAGACCTCTTAAAATGCATTAAGTCTTCAAAATTTTGGCAAAGTAACGGTTGTACACGAGTGAATTCCAGATTACAAACAAAGGTTGTAATCACAAAAACCTGCACACAAAAAAAAAACAAATAACCCAACGTCTTGAGGTAAACCTCAAGAGCTCCAGACAAAATAATCAAATAAAGTCATAAAGTCTCCAAGATAGGCCAAGGTTTCTAATCCTAAGTCCAAGAAATAGTCCCATGCTCCATAATGCCAATGATAGTAACCAAATAGTCCAAGTACCATTAAGAGTTTTTTAGGGTTTATATTGATTATTAAGTATCTTGAGAAAAGAAAAGAAAAGTTCAAGTGAGCAAAGTACAAATGACAAGAAAATAAATGCCCAAATGAGCAAAGATAAAAATGGCATGAAATGAAAAATTCTAAAAAATAAATAGTGCATAAAGCATAAAAGAATAAAAGCATAAAATAAAACAAGTTAATAATTAGTGGTTAGTTGGATGATCATCTTTAGACTTGCATTTGGAACTCATTAGAGGATTGGTAGAACCAAAGCCTCCACACAACAAGTTGCATTTGCTTTTTGTCAAGTATATCACCCATTTGGAATTCTCATAAGTACCATTTAATGATCAACGATGTTTAAGTGATCCGCATTGACCAAAGGTGTTGTAGATCCATTAGAGGATTGGTATAACCAAAGCCTCCACACAATGAATCTCAAGGTTATTGGATCAAAGAGATCAAATTAACATACTTGGGCTTGCAATCATAAGTTTGGGCCACGAATGATCATTTACTCGAATCAGGACAAAATTTAGCGCTATGTTAAGCAATCGTAAATGGACTTATATAGAAGTCGCACCTATTTTGAGGTCGGTCAATAACAATCTATGCACCATTTATTTTGAGACATGATATAGAGATCATGCTCCAACAATATTTAATGCAATGAGAAGGGGATGAGATGAAGAGGAATTAGGGTAAAAAGAGAAACCACATTTGAATTAATATTTAATCAAACTATTATTAAAATCATTCATCCATTTTTTGTGGAGTTAAACTCAACACCATGGATCAAATGATGTTAATAAAGCCATGACAAAAAAATTAACCCAAGACAGCCAGAAAATATTCACAAAATAATAATATAATTAATATATACATTAAAGGGTTTAAAAATGATTTTTTTAAAAATGGAAAATAATGAAGAAAAATGCCAATTATATTCAAATTAATCAAGAAATGAAAAATAAGACCATAGAAAAATTATAAAAGAGGCCAAGTGATTTTACAAAAATTTTGGTAATTTTTAAAGGTCAGAAACTATTTTTAAAAATTAAAATAAATGGGTAAAATAAACAAAAATAGTAAAAAGTAGTAAAGTCAGAAAAAAAAAAAAAATAAAGTCACCAATATTTGTCACAATATCATTGGATCATTCCATAATTTTTTCAGAATTTAAAAATGTATAAAAATATTTTTAAACATTTTAAACAAATCAAATAAGTGTAAAATTAATAAAAAATACCAAAACACAAAATTAAATTGTGAAAAAAAAATAAAAATCAGAAAGAGAATAATAAATAATATTTTTCATAATTTTTTCAGATTTTTTGGACTAAAAATGAATTTTCTATGATTTTTTGAAATTTAAAACAATTAAAATATAAAAATCCGAAAAAGGAAATAAAAGAAAAAGATGTGGACCATTGGATGAGAGTCAAAACGCGTTAGTAATGAAATCCAAAGGATCTGGCGCGTTGTGCATATCATGGTCTTTAATGAATAATGTACAGAATCATTAATAAAATCAGAATTTGAAAATAACAAATGTCACGCTTTCATTAGTTAGAAGATGACACGTTGGTCATCTTCAACCTCCCGCCCTCATGAATTGCAGGTCTCTCAAACTGTAAAATCAGAAGCTCAGACCTATGCCATTCACTTTGTCTCTTCAAGATGAAAACAAACACACCCTCGCGCCAAATTTATATAAACTGTAACTCAAGAAATTTGGAAAGAAAGTTTTGAAAATGGATTTGAAAATTCATGGTCAAAACGTGCTTCTAGATAAAAGTAAGTGTTGCGACTAGAACCAGGGCAATGAGAGCAACACAATAATACCAAACTTTTGAAGAATTGATGAAGGAATCTACTTATTGAAGTTGAGTTGCAGAGCTCTGAAAATGGCTTTCTATGGAGCAATGCAGGGCACGATTCTTGAATGTGATTATATGGTTAGCTTCAGGGAAGATCAAGGAAGGTGAATTGATGAAAAAAATGGATTGAAAAAGGCTTCAGAATAGGATTGGAAGTAGCTGAATTCTGAGTTGTGAAGCAAGTTTGGCAGGGTGATTCTGGCTATCTAAGCTTGGGGAATTGAATGGGGGATGACCCTTTATTTATAGGGAATCAAATGGAATGTTCAAGCGTGTGAAATGATGAAGTTTGGAGGGAAATCGTGTGAACCTGATGCACAAGCAAAGTGTGATATGATTTGCATCAAAACTCATCTAACCCTTGCGTTTCAAGGCTCTAATCCACTTTGGCAACTTGGTTAACCATGTTTAGATCACAAACACGTGCTAATTTGATGTTTAAAGGACAAAACATGAATTTCAAATTCGGACTTATGGAGAAACTTCAGTTCCAAGTTACCAAGTTCAATCCAATGGCATTTCCACCTCAAGGGGTCTTAGGGAAAAATTCGTGATGCTTTGGAAAGATGAGGTAACAAGCTTTGCAATGGAAAAAGAATGGAATCAAATGGGGGCTTGAGCTGAAAGTTACATGGAGTCAAAGTTGAAGAAAAAGAGTCGACTTTCCATACTTCGAAATATTTCAAATTCTTCTTTAAAAATGACCTATAATCTCTTGCATCCAAACATGGCCTTCCACTTAGAATTTTCTCTTGACAAAAAAGATGGAATGAAGTAGATCTCTTGAATGAAATTTTGCAATTTGAACCACTCAAAATCTTCAAAAATTGAGCAAGTTATGACTTGTTAAAGTTGGCCAAAAATCATGAAATGACCTATAATCTTTTGCATTCTTAAGGCAACTTCCATCCATTTTTTTACTTAGCACATAAAATAAGGCATGAATCACACATCTTAAGATCATCATGAAAAAATAATGGGCTCAAGGTGATAAAAATTGAACAAGTTATGACCATTTGAAATCACATATGGAGAATTAGGGATTCATCTGGGTGACTTGTAATCTTTCCTCTTCACCAAGTTCCTTCCACATGAAAACTCCTTGGAACTTTTGAAGTGATTTCTTGATAACTCATTAAAGAGCATGATGTCTTTGAAATCACTCAAAAATACCAAAATATGATCAAGATACACTCCTTTGAAGTCCAAAACCCTAGCCTCTAAATCAAGAGAATGCTTGGTGGAACTTTGCCAAGTTTGGACAAACTTTTTGTGCCAATATTCTTCCTTTGTGAATAGAAATTGTTGAGAATGATGACGAGGACTCATGTCCACCAAAACCCTTTCCATACCAAATTCCAACCAAACTTCAATGGTGAGGTTTGAATTTCTCAAGCTATTGACTAGGGCATGGAAATAAACTCATGAACCCATGAAGCAACTTGCTAAAACTCAATGCCTTTACCTACATCATTAACAAGTAAGACAAACCAATATTACATTTTTTTAAATAGAGAGAAAACCAAAGCAAAATATCCATGATCATAGAAGAAAACAAGTTAAGGTGCTTGGTAATTCCTCAAAGAACAAAGCTAAAGATAGGTAGAAGAACCAAAAGCCCTAATATGATTTTGTCGTGTTTGAACTAATATGGTATGATGAAGGAATCTTAGGGGCAAAAATTGGGGTACAACAGCTGCCCTTATTTAAGTTGCTTCTATCCGGAGATACAAAGGTTAAAAATCTTCGTGTCGACGTGATCGAAGATACTTAAATACAAAACAAACCCTATTTTTGGCCCTAAGATGCCATGAAAATTCTTATGCATATGAACAGAACCAAAGAGACGCAAAGTAACATTGGGGATGCAACAACAATGAAGAAACAAAGGAACAACCCCACCAGGAAAATAAATCAATGGTGAACCAAAAGAACTGAATCAGAGAGGAAGATAACAAGCATCGACGTTTACTGCCGATGGTCTACCAACGTTCACTGAAGGTAGGAAGAGAAAATATCATATCACCGCCGTTCACTGACGATGAACTATCAATGTTCACTGAAGATAGAAAAAGAAAACAAACACCGACGTTCACTGCCGATGGTCTACAAACATTCACTGAAGGTAGAAAGAGAAAATATCATATCACCGCCGTTCACTGACGATGAACTATCAACGTTCACTGAAGATAGAAAAAAGATAATAAACACCGACGTTCACTGCCGATGTACTACCAATGTTCATTGAAGGTAGAAAGAGAAAATATATCAATCCACCACCGTTCACTGACGATGAACTATCAACGTTCACTGAAGATAGCTAAAAGATAAAAAACACCGACGTTCACTGCCAATGTACTACCAACGTTCACTGAAGGTAGAAAGAGAAAATATATCATATCACCGCCGTTCACTAACAATGAACTATCAATGTTCACTGAAGATAGAAAAAAGATAATAAACACTAACGTTCACTGCCGATGTACTACCAACGTTCACTGAAGGTAGAAAGAGAAAATATATCATATCACTGTCGTTCACTGAAGATGAACTATCAACGTTCACTGAAGATAGCAAAAAGATAACAAACACCGACGTTCACTGCCGATGGTATACCAACGTTCACTGAATGTAGAAAGAGAAAATATCATATCACCGCCGTTCACTGATGATGAACTATCAATGTTCACTGAAGATAGAAAAAATATAATCAACACCGACGTTCACTGCCGATGTACTACCAACGTTCACTGAAGGTAGAAAGAGAAAATATATCAAACCACCGCCGTTCACTAAGGATGAACTATCAACGTTCACTGAAGATAGCAAAAAGATAACAAACACCGATGTTCACTTCCGATGTCCTACCAACGTTCACTGAAGGTAGAAATAGAAAATATATCATATCACCGCCGTTCACTGACGATGAACTATCAACGTTCACTGAAGATAGCAAAAAGATGATAAACACCGACATTCACTACCGATGTACTACCAACATTCACTGAAGGTAGAAAGAGAAAATGTATCATATCACCGCCATTCACTGATGATGAACTATCAACGTTCACTGAAGATAGCAAAAAGATAACAAACACCGACGTTCACTTCCGATGTACTACCAACGATCACTGAAGGTAGAAAGAGAAAATATATCAAGTTTCCCCAAGATTCTGGTGTTTTGCCAAGAATGGGTCTCAACTTCTTCTTTAACCATGGAAATCTTCCTAGAAAGCGTAATACGTAATCTGTCTCAAATAAAGAGACTTCCACTCATTGTCTAGGGGAATTGCAAAGAGAAATGACTTTCTAGGGATAGAAATATGACCTCCCGGGGAAATTCCATGATATTCCTGCTGAGGAGATAAAGTTTTCCTGTGCAAAATAAATGCACAAACCAAAACTCAAAGTTTTCAGAAATCCATAATAAATGATATTGTCATGTAGCCACAAATCCAATTCAGAAATCAACTAGAGCAAGACGGCCAATGGAGATACATCTTTTGAGAAATAAACTCAAGAGGGAAAACCAAATTCAACTAAGCAAAGAGCGCTGCAAGAACGGTCAGAACACAATGTCAATGAACGATGGTTTTTAGTCATGCATGATGTATGTATGAATGTATGAGTGCTATCGTGCATATGCTGGTAAAAGGATACATAATCAGTACAAACAAACAAAACCGCCTCAGGTACTAACAACATTGGGCTAAACATCAACCAGAAAGATCAATCCAAGAAAGGTAAAAGCAACTGCGGAAACCAAACTCATTGCCTGCCTTAACTTTACTTAGGAGAAACATAATCCGGATGTAGCCAGATCAAACAAATACCGGGATAGAAAACCCTTATACCGGTTTCATCGGAGAAAACAGTTTTCCAAAAGCAACATGCCTACTGGAGATTGCAAGACCAACCTCAAATAAAGCAGACTGACGCCGAAACAATCAAACCTCACTGGGGACTTCGAGCTCACCTCCCTGGAGAAAACTGCGGATTGAAAATTTTCAACACGAACACTCATTCCAACAAGAGATGCCTTGGGATAATCTTCCCGAGAAATCAAGAAGTCAACATTAATGCCAATACTGCAAAAAAGAGCGACTTTTCAGCACACCAAGGGAATAAAACCTTTCATCATATGAGGGAAAACTTGTTGGGGAATCTGGGACGGAGACTTCTAACCATGCAAACCCAAAAAAACCGAATCAAGACTTGATTAGGGATAATGGGATCACAAACCCAATATTGTACCTTGCACCCACTGAAATCGTCTCAAACTATTTGAGAAACACACAAGGATTGCGCATATACCAGCAAAATGACTTGAGAAAACCTTCATGAAGGGAGTAAATCTTCTTAAAACAACCGGAGTTTGTTCATTCTTGGGATCACCATTCTTGTTGTCATTGTTTCATCATAAATCCCAAAGTAAATTGAATTGTAAAGATCTCTTCTCTTTTTTTGAAAAGTCAATTTTGCTTCTTATTTTTTAATCTTTTTGCTTTAACAGTTATTATCAGTAATAAATGATGTCTTTTCAAGCTAAATAAAAATAAGAACACCAAGAATTGGGTAAAAGCTCGAATTTCATTAATAGAATGGTAGTCTGCGAATGGCGAGACTCCATGGATGATTACAAAGTTTGGGAAATGGTAATACATAATGGAAAGGATACATTGAGATACAATGACCACTATCCCCCTAACAACTTTTGAAATCCTGAGCAGCAGCTTTTGTTGAAGTATGGTGAGGATTTGAGAAGATTGTTGCTTCAACGATGAAGTCTTGTCTGACATAGTTACTTGCCAAGGAAATCCCTAACTTTTTCCTAAGCTGCCCTTGCGGGTTTTCAACTTAGCAGGAAATTTATTCTGTTTATGTCTCTAATTTTTGCCTAGACCGCCCTTTCGGGTTTTTGGCCTACCGAGACGCTCCTTTTTTGCCTAAGCCGCCCTTTCGGGTTTTCAACTTAGCGAGCTATTCTTTTATTTCTTTAGGCAAAGTATTTCTTGACTGCGTCAGCATTCATGGGATGTGGGAACTCCTCGCCATCCATAGTTTCAAGAATTAATGCACCACCAGAGAAGGCTTTCTTGACAAAATACGGGCCTTCAAAATTGGGAGTCCACTTGCCCCTGAATCAGTGTTGAAAGACATGATCTTCCTGAGCACGAGGTCGCCTTCTCTAAATTCACGAGGTTTGACCTTTTTATCAAAAGCTTTCTTTATTCTTTTCTGATATAACTGACCATGACATAAAGCTGTCATGCTCTTCTCTTCAATCAAATTCAATTGGTCAAACTTGTTCTGGACCATTCAGCCTCTGTCAACTTGGCTTCCATTATCACCCGCAACGAGGGAATCTCTACCTCGACAGGGAGTACAGCTTCCATTCCATACTCTAGGGATAATGGGGTTGCTCCTGTTGAAGTGCGAACAGATGTTCGATATCAATGCAGAGCAAAAGGGAGCATTTCATGCCAATCCTTATAAGTGACAACCATTTTCTAGATGATCTTCTTGATATTCTTATTAGCAGCTTCAACTGCCCCATTCATCTTTGGCCTGTATGGAGATGAATTGTGATGGACAATCTTAAATTCTTTGCACAATTTTGTTATCATCTTGTTATTCAAATTCGAGCCATTATTAGTGATGATTCTGCTCAGCACACCATACCGGCATAACATATTATTTTTGATGAAATGCACAACCACCTGTTTGGTAACATTGGAATATGAAGCAGCCTCTACCCATTTGGTAAAGTAGTCAATTGCTACCAAGATGAAACGGTGTCCATTCGAAGCTTTGGGTTCTATCATCCCGATCATGTCAATACCCCACATAGAGAAAGTCCACGGGGAGGAAATCACATTGAGAAGTGTCGGAGGCACATGGATCTTATCTGCGTAAATCTGGCATTTATGGCACTTCTTTGCAAATTTGTAACAATCAGATTCCATTGTCAACCAATAATAACCTGCCCTTAACATCTTTTTAGCCATCGAATATCCATTAGCATGAGTGCCAAATGAACCTTCATGGATCTCATGCATCAACATGTCTGCTTCATGTCTATCCACGCATCTGAGCAAGACAATGTCATAATTTCTCTTGTATAACACATTTTCACTGAGGAAGAAATTGTCTGCCAATCTTCTCAATGTCTTCCTATCTTTCCTCGACGCACCAATCGGGTATTCCTGAGTCTGAAGAAAATGCTTGATATCATAATACCAAGGTTTTTCATCTGCCACCATCTCTGTCGCAAACACACGAGGGGCCTATCTAGCCGTCGAACTATAATCCGGGGTATATCATTCCAAGCATTTACTCGGTACTTGGAAGCCAGAGTTGCCAGAGCATTTGCCATTTAATTTTCATCCCTAGGAATGTGATGGAATTTAACTTTATTGAAGAAGGGTAATAATCTTCTAGCATAATCTTTGTAAGGGATTAAGCCAGGGTGACGAGTGTCCCATTCTCCTTTGATCTGATTTATTACCAAAGTTGAATCACCATACACATCTAGAATTTTGATTTTGAGATCAATAGCTTCCTCAAGACCCATGATGCAAGCCTCATATTCTACCATATTATTAGTGCATTCAAATGTTAACCTCACGGTAAAAGGAATATGTGATCCATGAGGAGTAACAATCATAGCACCAATTCCTTTACCATAAGCATTCACAGCTCCATCAAATACCATACTCTACTGAGATTCAAGGTCGGGACCCTCCTCAGGCAATGGTTCATCACAATCTTTAACTTTCAAGAACATCACATCTTCATCATGGAATTCATATTCCACAGACTGATGATCTTCCACCGGCTGGTGAGCAAGGTAATATGCCAACACACTACTTTTAATAGCCTTTTGAGTGCGTTACTCGATATCATATTCAGATAACAACATCTTCCAGTGGGCAATTCTGCCAGTAATAGCAGGCTTTTCAAAAATATACTTGATTGGATCCATTTTGGAGATCAACCAAGTGGTATGATTCAACATATATTTCCGCAAACGCTTTGTTGCCCAGGCCAAAGCGCAACATGTCTTTTCTAGCATGGAATACCGTGACTCACAATCAGTGAACTTTTTGCTGAGATAATAAATGGCGAACTCTTTCTTTCTTGTTTCATCAGAATACAACCCCATGGATTTATCTAACACTGTTAGATACATAATCAACGGTATTCCTTCTATAGGAGGGAGCAAGATATGAGGTTCAAGCAGATACTCTTTAATACTTTCAAATTCCCTTTGGCAGTCATCCGTCCACACACAACCTTGATCTTTCTTTAACAACTTAAAGATCGGTTCACACTTTGCAGTCATGTGGGAAATAAATCTGGAGATATAATTCAAACACCAAGGAAACCCCTGACTTGCTTTTCAATTCTTGGTGCTGGAATTTCTTGAATTGTTTTGACTTTTTCAGGGTCAACTTCAATTCCTTTCTGGCTAATAATAAAACCCAACAATTTCCCCGATCTAACTCCGAAGGTGCATTTATTTGGATTCAAGCGGAGACGATACTTCCTCAAACGCTGAAACAACTTCAACAAATCTTCTATATGCCCTTCTTCAGTTTGGGATTTCGCAATCATATCATCAACATATACTTTGATTTCTTTGTGCATCAGTTCATGGAATAGGGATGTCATAGCCCTCTGGTACGTTGCACCAGCGTTCTTTAACCCGAAGGGCATCACTCTGTAATAGAATGTTCCCTAGGGTGTGATAAACGTTGTTTTTTCCATGTCCTCTGGAGCCATTCTTATTTGATTATACCCGGAAAATCCGTCCATGAACGAGAATACCTTGAATTTTGCTATGCTATCCACTAACATATCGATGTGAGGCAATGGAAAATCATCTTTTGGACTAGCTTTATTTAGATCTCTGTAATCTACGCACATGCGGACTTTTCCGTCTTTTTTTGGTACTGGGACAATATTGGCAATCCACTGATCTTTACTGCCATGTCCGGGTGGGTTCTTCTCAACTTTCATTTAATTGGCGGACACTCTGGCTTCAACGGCAAATGATGCTCGACAATGTCTGTATCTAGACCAGGCATATCTTGATAAGACCAAGCAAAAATATCCACATATTCTTTCAACAGCTCAATCAACCCGCTCTTTACATCAGGATGCAACGATGCTCCAATCTTGACTTCTTTCGGATCTTCTTCTAAACCCAAATTAACTACTTCCAAAGGCTATTTATATGGTTGACTGGTATTTTCCTCGTACTCAAACAACCGTGAGACCTCTTCCGGGATCCCATCATAATCTTCTTCTTCAGCCCCAAACACAGGACATTCAAAGTTGGGAGAGGGTGCAGGGTCATTGTATTCAACAGGTTTTTTTAATTAATCTGCACATGTGATTTATGATTGCTTTTAGAAACTGACACATATAACAAGTGATCATGCAGATTAATTTTCAGTTATTATTTATTTTGAAAGGTTTTTATTTTATTTTATTACCATTTCCCAAGAAAAAACAGAAAATAAAAGACATAATTTTGGAAGCAAAGACAACTTTTATTAATGATCTTAACAGTTATAGCAAACAGATAAGCCCTACAACATTAATACTTCCACCTTGGGTAGAGTGAAACCTTTTCAAAAGAAAGAAACAGATTAGCAAAACAAATTACTTTGAAACATGTATGCAAGAAGGAATATCAATGGTGACCCAGTTTTGAACTCGGACTCCATGTGTCACATAATTCGGCACTTCTTGTTCTGCTTCATCCTCTTCAACAACATTAATTCTAGAACCAATTGGATGGAGGTAGCCTCCACTGCGGAAAACATCATGATAATTGTTCACAAAAGACTTTTGACTTCAAACTTCCGCCTTTGCCATTCCTCGAAGAGAAACCCAAACCAGTTTTGTTCTTGTTCACGGGTGGATCCACAAGTCGTCCCCAAACTGTATTATGACCATTACGCAAAACCTGTTGTGCATCCTTCAGCGAGTCCACAGAACTCTCATTCTTCCTTATGTTGTCAATGGATAGGGCTTGGAACTGGGTTCCAACAGCAGCCTCATCCGCTTCTACAATACTGAAAGAGGATATATGGGATATCAACAACGCCTGCACCCCATTTATGATCATCACCTTCCTTTCACACACAAATGTTAGCTTCTGATGCAGAGTTGAAGTGACAACCCCTGCTTCGTGTATCCATGGTCGTCCTAGCAAACAGCTATATACGGGAATAATGTCCATTACTTGGAAGGTTATCAAGAACAAATGTGGTCCTATATGGATGGGCAAGTCCACTTCACCGATGACAGATTTCCTCGACCCATCAAAAGCCTTCACAATGATGCCACTCGGGCGCATAGGTGTTCCCTGATACTTTAACTTCATGAGGGTACTTCTCGGTATAACATTCAATGCGGATCTGTTATCAATTAGCACATTGGATAGCGAGTCATTCTTGAAGTTCATAGATATGTGGAGGGCCAAGTTGTGATTCCTCCCCTCATCTGGTAACTCATCATCGCAGAAACTCAAGTTGTTACATGACGTAATGTTTCCAATTACGCTGCTAAATTGATCTAACGACATGTCATTCTCTATAAAATCTTGGTCTAGTACTCTCATCAGTGATTCTCTTTGAACAGAGGAATTCATCAATAAAGCTAGGATGGATATCTTTGAAGGAGTCTGCAATAGCTGATCTACAACTTTGTAGTTGCTCATCTTAATTATCTTCAAGATATCATCCACTTCTTTCTCTAATGTGGCTCCACTAGTCTCTCTTGCAGTCTTCTTAGGCTCATCGTTCTCAGCAATTTTCTTTCCAGCAACAACATCTCTTCGAATAACCGGCGCAAACACACAACCACTACGGGTCACCCTACTATTATCAGCTATATTTCCAACATCTGGCATTGGCTAGATGGGAATTTCCACCCCATTTTCTAAGATTGTAGCGTTGTATTTGTAAGGCACATCCTTATCTGATTTATAGGGAACAGGTCCTGGCAGACTAATTACCAATAGGGTAACAGCTGGTTTGTTATGGTACTCCACCTCAAGATGAGCGGGTGCACCAAAACAAGGTACGATGACATTTACACCTTCCTCGACACAATCAGCCATCAAAAGGTCATTTCCGGCAAACAAATCTTCGTCTGAAGAGAAATACTCATCCACTGAGGCGTACTCTTCCTCTGACTCTTCTCCCATCAAACGAACTTCAACCATATTAATCTCGTCATAATCATCTCTCCGACCTGTGATCTTGATAGTTCTATTGTTTAACAGCAACTGAACACCCTCCCTCATAATAGAACATCCTCGGGGGTCTCTACAGCAAACTATGCAAGATCCATATTGGTGTTCCACCTGACCAGCAGTACGACAGAAAGTAACATGCAGCTGCACGAGATCCTCATTCAAATGCTCCACTTTAAAAAATTTGAATTCACCCGGACATCCATACACCATATTCACTTCCTATTCATATTCGGCCCTAGGCCTAATTATATGAATTAGACCTCCATCCATCATCTCCTATAAATCAGCCTTTATCTTCTCGCAACCCTGTATGTTTGTACTGCAAATAGGACAACCGGCATGGTCATGCGTATAATAATTGAATTCATAGAGGTCTGCGTGCATTTTCACTAAATCCCCTCTAACCAGATTAATGTCAAAAATCCAGAAGTCACCTGGATAACCGGCCACCATATTCACAGCACTCACTCCCCCGTGCTTGGGCAGAGGATTGTCTTTCACATTAGGTCCCATGTCTTTGAAAGATAAAATTCCAGACTTCACCAACCTTTTCACTTCAGTCCTTAAAGGATATCAATTTTCAACACTATGCCCTGGTGCTCCCTGATGAAATGCACACGTCTGGTCCGCTTTGTAATACCAAGGCAATGGTGATGGTACTGTTGGAGGTGGTCGTGTCTGGACCAACTTCTTCTGAATCAATGCTGGTAGTAGCTCTACATAACTCATGGGAATAGGGCCATGGTTCTCCCTTCTCTGATTATTCCGTTGGTTCCCCTATTGGGACTGTCTTTCATAAGCAACGATAGTCGGAGCGGCATTCATAACAGGAGTCACTGAGGCAACTTTCTGGTGACACTGATAATTTCTTCTAGGAGCGTTTACCCTCCTCTCTTGCATAACAGCATTGTCATCCCCTTCTTTCTTCTTTGTAAACCCATAAGCTGGCTTTTTCACACCTCCGGATCCTTCACCCTTTGTCAAACGGCCTTCTCTTACTGCCTCTTCTAGGCGGACACCCATCCCTACCATCTATGTAAAATCACTTGGGGCACTTGCTACCATTCTTTCGTAGTAGAAAGCGCTTAGCGTCTTTAGAAAAATTTTAGTCATTTCCTTCTCCTCCATGGGAGGGATCACTTGTGCAGCCACTTCGCGCCATCTCTGTGCATACTCTTTGAACGATTCTCTGTCTTTCTGAACCATTTCCCTAAGCTGGTCACGGTCAGGCGCCATGTCCACATTGTACTTGTATTGTTTAATGAATTCTTCTCCCAAATCATTAAAGGTATGGATGATGGCGCTGTCTAACCTCATGTACCATTTCATTGCTGCGCCGGTCAGACTATCCTGGAAAAAGTGAATCAGCAGACGCTGATCATCGGTGTGAGTAGACATTCTCCTCACGTACATCACCAAGTGAGCACGAGGGCAAGTGTTGCCCTTGTACTTCTCAAACTCCGGGACCTTGAACTTAGCAGACACTTTAACATTCGGGACCAAACACAGCTCATTCACATTCTGCCCAAATAGCTCTTTTCCCCTAAGAGCCTTCATCTACCTTTGCATTCTATCAAACTACTCTTGGAAATCATCCATTATGTCATAAACACCCAAGTCTTCACTTGGCGGAGGGAAAGGACGGCATGCATCTTCATTGACAAACGGAACCAAATTCATCGAAGGAGGTGTAGCAGGAATAGTATGCACCACAGGAGGTGCTAGAGTAACAACATTTGGAACCACTGGAGCATATTGGGGGCCCAAATTGAAACCTTCAGGTGCAAAATTCTCTGGCATTCCCCACGGATAACCCTGAGGCATGCGGTTTTGAACAACAACCGGCGTGGTGGATATAGGAACAGTAGGAACATCGGCATTTACCCTTGTTGGTTGAGATTGAACACTCGGTGGCTGATTATGAGAAACTACCATAGTTTCCATCAAAATAGTCAAGTTGTCCAAACCAGCCTTCAAAGCAGAAACTTCTTCGTGTAGCTCCCGATTCTCTTGTTCCAAGTTGTCCATCTTCTTTTTGAAGTTAGCCCGAGTGTTGTAGTGATGAGTCAGCTTGCTGAACGAAGCAAAAAGCTAGGTAAGTCACCTGGATATGCATAGTAAATGCAAGAAATATGTGCAATATGATGCATGACATGCAATGGACATGATTATTTTTGCTTTATTATTTAATATTTCAATGGATTTAACGTTTATAGACATATTGCAAACATCAAAATAATAACACATTTGAAATACTGAAAAAAATTTATTATAATAACTTTAAAAATGGATTACAAGTTTCAATGATCCCAAGTACAAGGTGACAATACAATCTAAAAATCCTGAGAGAAAGAAACTGATAGAGATCAATCTGTACACTGGCGCTTCCCTGTGAGCCTGGTAATCTGAGCCCTCAACCTCTGGTTTTCTTCTGCGTGCCTGATGGTAATTTCCTTCCAATCCTCTAAAGCAGGAAGTGAGTGATCAGCATCTATTTGAGGCTTAGGAGAAAATAAATCCCCTTGCTTCTCCATAGACTCCACCGCTCGACTCTCAAGGATCTCGATCAAATTGTCTTTCTCTTTCAAGTCTGCTCTGTAGGAACTCTCTAAAGTCCGGAACTTGTTCTTCCAAGCATCCCCTTCCTGTTACATCCTAACCAAAGCAAGTTGCAGCTCTTCTAGATCATATAATAAGGGAGGAGTGGTCTTCACAAATAGATCAGGCATGGGTGTCTCCCGAGTATACGACATCTTCAACTGAATGGCTCTCGATCGGACCATCTGAAGATATGGCTCCAAAGAAACAACACCTCAAGGTCCCAAATCCTTCCTAGTCTTCTTATGAATGTGACGCCAGGCCTCCGCAATCTGCTCCCTATATTCCTTGTGGTCTTCTCCTTCCTTCAGAAAGAAAATACTCAAATGAATGTGTTGTACCCCAAAATTTGCCCTACCATATTTCTCAAAACATTTCAAGAAAAATTCACAAGTCCAACCCGGCGCGTCATATTCAGGTGTTCTTTCACCAAGATATCTCTGATAACGTATTCTCAAATTCAGGTTCGGCTCAAGAGTCAATTCTTTAAAGAAGGTATCCAAATGTGTGAGTTTTCTTGAAGAAATATGGTGAAAAAGTGTGTTGAAAGTGCAGTTTTTACGCGCTAAAAAATTCATAACTTGAAGATCGTGACTCATTTTGAATCTGTTCCGGTGCCCAAAATTCCGTCTTGACATTATCTACGTTTTCATCTCTCACTGCTGGAAGCCAATTTCGATCAGAAGGTCTTCAAAAATGTGGATTTATCAAGTATTTTCATACAGAAAATTTGTGAAAGAAGTTTATTTGCGTCATGTTCAGAAAATCATAACTTGGTCGATTTTCATCGTATCGAGCTGGTTCCGGCGCCAAAATTTCAAAAATTGAGTTGGCTACATTTTCACAGAAGGTATTAAGTTCAAACGGTATTCAAAAGGCATTCGTTTTTTGCTCAGAGTGCGTGACACGCTGAAAATCCTGAATGCTGAATATTATTTCATCTGGGCCGAAACTTCGAAAATTCATAACTCGGTCAATTTTTATCGGATTGGGCTCATATTTTTACACAAGGTCACTGACTCATAGATCTACAACTTTGCTTCATAAGTCGAGACTGGATTATGCTCCGATCAATACCAGTTTTTTATTGAAGAACGTATAAGAATCGACACTGGAGCCCAAAATAAGTTTGTCTGAGCTGAAACTTCAAAAATTCATAACTAATTCACCATTTATCCGATTGATCCGATTTTCGGACATGAGTTAGTTATCGATGTCGGCTATATTTTGTTTTCACATTTCAACTTCAAAAATTGCACTTAAGTCCCTGCGATTTAGCCTGGAAAGTGACGAACTCAAGTGAACATTGGAGGCCCAATTGCACATTCAAAGCTCATTTTCTTTACCCTAATTTCCATTATATAATCACATTCTTTTCACACAAACAAAGAGGAAAAAAAACCTTGCCACAACACTGTCAGAATATCAAATTCTTTCAAGAACCCTAAAACCTTGAAATCCTTATTACAAATCTCTCTCTCACTACAAACAAGCCATCACAGTTACAAACCAACATCTCACTACTTCTTCAGTAAGGGTAAGGCTGGCTTGATCTCCATGATCAAAAGGGCATAAAAGCATTCATGTCACTACTTTTCCAGTAAGGGTAAGGTTGATTTGATCTCCATGATCAAAAGGCTATAATCATTCATACATGCCATATTGACCTAAACATTAAATTTCTTCATTTATTGGCTTTATTTGTATTTTATGATATATATAGTAATTTATTTAATGTGTTCATGAGATTCAAAACGGCAGATTTAGACAGGATCTCATGCAGGTTCATTAAGGAACGTTGAGACCAAAACACAGATGGCCAAAAGCCAAAAGCCAAATGGCCAAAACAAAACATCTTACACATGATACCAATACATGGCGAGACAGACATCCTGAGAAGGTTAAGGAACGTTGAGGTCAGAACACAAATGGCCAAAAGCCAGAACAAAAATGGGCAAAAGCCAAAACAAAAATGGCCAAAACAAAACAGTTTACACATGACGCCAACAGCTGTTTCACCCCTCCAATCAGGCTCGTATACTCCTAAACTCTCTCTCTATTTTTATTATTTTCCTTTAATTAATTAATCGTTATTATTTTTATTAATCACTAACCAATTAACATTTTTTCCTAATAAAATCAAAAACACAAAAAATATTTTATTTATTAAAATTAACTTCATCACTTTTATTTTTGTAAATAAATTAATTTACTCAATTTAGCTTTAATTAGATTTAACTTTTAATATTTTTTGCAATATTTAAAATCAATTTAGAATATTAGGTTTTTATTAGCATTAATTCAATTTATTTTATTTCTTTAAAAACTCAAAAATCCGAAAATATTTTCATTATTTAATTTAATTATTCATTTAATTTAATTCCATTTAATTCAAAAATAAACAAAAATCCTTTCTTTAATAAAAAAAGGGTCAAAACCCAAAAAACTCGCATCCGATTTAATTTCTCGCACGCGGTCCATTTTATCATATTATTGTATCTGTTTCCCGGAATGTAATAGATTTTAATTAAGACTTTAATTATTTATCGCTTTATTTTACTTTCCGCATTTTAATTTCAAGGGTTGTTTTTGGCGATGTAAATACCCGACGCCTTGTAATAGTTTAAATTTAATTTCCGCAATTTAAATTCTACAACTATTAACTGCTAGATGTATGTTAACTAGGTTATGCATGACAAGACTTATCTCTGAAATTAAAATCAACCCGTAGCTCACCATAAAATGTGCAAAGATAACTTGACTGAATTCTGACACACTCGCACATGCCACTCCTAGGGTACGCCTCACTTGGTTGCCTCGACGTGGTCATTGAGTATAGGGTGTTTTAGAGGTCGCCCTCCTGTCTAAAGATCAAAAGTTTCCTCGGAACGGTTGCCTCAAAAAAAAAGATCTAAGACATTAGGGTTACCGCTAAGGCGTCCTACCATTGCTTTAGTGACCACATGTCCCATAATCGAATTGACCCGAAAACTCCAACGACGGTGCTACCTACTTCTCAATAGTGGGATAGTACTGTCTAAAGGACATTTACACAGCTTAATTTCTTTTGAGTATGTAGAGGTTCTTAGGTACTTGCTCTTTCAAAACAAAAATACTTTTCGCACCTACACTTTTCTGACAAAAGTTTTCAAACAACACTTCATATACTCTTGAGGACTGACACAAGAGTTAAATCGAAGTTTTCAAACAAAACTCTTTTCAAAACCCACAAAACACAAGAAAAGCAAAACATTTTGAAAACATAGTGAGCAAGTACCTAAGAGCCCGTGGATAACCACGGATAGAAAGGGTGCTAACACCTTCCCTTTCTATAATCTACCTCCCGAACCGAGAAACATCTCGAAAAGGAATTTTGCTGTGCTTTTGTCCTTTCCTTATTGGAGAACATAAAAGACGGTGGTGACTCTTTCTTACCGCGACATTTTGCTAAACGCAAACGCGAACCAGCATTCCAAAACAGTCAGTTCTATTTCTACCGGATCACAGAACTGGCGACTCTGTTGGGGATACTTTATAAAGTGAGGTGTACCTTAGGATTAGACCACTCTTATGTTTTCAATTGTAATTCTTGATTGCTTTTATATTTATGGGCTTGCATCAGAAGTTTCATAGATCCTAACCCGGATCTGGGGAATACCCTTTAGGTAGCATAAGCTATGAGGGACCTGTCCGGCGTAGACTGACACGGGTGAAACAGTGGCTACATTGGTGTGACACCTTGGTCTGTACCGATATCCCTTGTGTTGCAATGAGGAGAATATGGGTCTTCTGAGGAGTCATTAAGCACCAACCGACCTTTGAACCCTAAATTGACCCAACTTGGCCATAGAACAGTAGCAGTATGCTACACTCATTGAGGCTAAACTCTCGCTATGGTTCTGTCCGCAAGAAAAGATTGCGATGCTGGAGTTATGACCGATTGAGGGTAGTCGGTGATATTGAGATCCTCTAGAACCCGATTACTATTTTTTAGGACAGGTCTTAACCAACGAAACTGAAAGAGGGTAGTACCTAAACTTCATGCTGGCCTAAACTCTAAGGGCTTTCTGGTGTGACTTGTGTGCCTTAAAACTTGAACTACTTGCATATTCTTATCTGACACATGAGTTTCTTGCAGGTTTTGTTTACAGTCCTTAATCTGGATTTATTACAGGGCTTACTTACACCTCACACCTTTGCATCCACGTACATAACATCATGCCATCATACCATTGCATACATCCTGCATAAGGACTAATCCATTTCAAGGATCTCAAGGGCTTGTGATGCAGGTCATAATGAACCAAATGTCTAGCAAGGGGCAAAGAGGATTTATTTTCCTCTAGCCAAGGTTGTTCGGAGATCAAAACATGACAGCTTAAGTCAGGGGCTATGACCCACTCGATATGATGAGCTCTAACTCTTGAAGAAGGACTCTTAACAACATGAAGTTCCTTCAATCAAGCTACCAAATTCTAACAATTTTCTTGTTTATCCCGCGAGATCCTTGAAAACATTGCATGCATATCATACACATCATTGCATAACAGGTACCCTTGTTACAGGTCACTTACCTTCTTCGCTGTTTATTTCAGCCATGGCTTTCCAACCAGACAACCAGGATCTCCATACTCAAGAGACTCAGTTCAGGGAAATCCTCCTAAATCTATCCAAGGGGCAGGAAGAGCTGAGAACACTCCTCATGGGGACTTTGGTCAGGAACAGTCCTGAAGACGATAAGGATGAACGGCTGAAACGTCTGCAAGCTGAGGTAGATACAATGAGAACCCAGATGCTGGGGAAAACAGATCTTATCCAAGGCTTAGCTCGGGAGCAAGAAGAGTTGAGAACTGTGATCAACCAGCTTCAGCAAGACGGTATGAAGCAAGTAGTCAGGGTTGGGGACCAAACCAGTAATCAGCCCCCAAGAAGCCAAAGGTTTGGTTTGGTGAATAGACCTCTCCAAGCTGCTACTACTTCACAGGTCCAACTACGACCTCACCAGGAACAATGGGTTGATCAGAGCAAGCCAGACAAGCCCAGGAGGCAATTCACCCAGCTCAACATGTCGCTGTTTCAAGCTTTATAACACCTGTTGAGATTGAATCTGATCACATTAAAGGCTCCTCTCCGGAATCCCAACACCTCAGCTCCTACCTATCATCCTAATAAAAGGTGTGCCTACAACTCTGCCAATCCAGGACATGACACCGACGACTGTTGGTCTCTGAAGAACAAGATCCAAGACCTGATTGATGAAGGAGCATTGGAATTCACACAAGATGGTCAGGCGGAGTTCTTCTACCATCCCTCCAAGGTTCACCATTTGAAGTGACAAGTCCTGAGACTAAGAAACTTTTGTTCATTCGAATGTTCAAGTTGTATCTTTCTTTGCTTATACAAACAATTAATGTCATGGAAAACCTTTTTATTTCATTAATGCATTGCATATGTCTGTTTTGAATTAATCCATTCGTATTCAATATATTCAAATTGCTTTCATTTTTTGTGATGTTCGACTCTCGATTAAAAAATTCTAAGCCTTTTGAGGGAGGATGACGAAAATGATACCACGATCTTTACAGTATGCTTTTGAATAGACCCCGCTGATGAGGTACAAGCATTGTTTCAAATCCTAAACAGTGGAGTTATAAGGAAGATAATCCCTAGTCAACCCCTTTGAGCCAAAGAAGTTGGAGTTTTTCTTTTTCATGAATTAAAACCCTTAATTATAACCTGGGGCAGGGTAGTTCTCTCAGTTGATCCAGGTGCACAATGAATGGCATCAAAGAAGTCCTTCCGAGACAAAAAGACAGTGATGGTTCCCTATAATCGTCAAGACAGGCAGTCATTATCTCTCAGAAATAAAAGCCCATTAAGTCAAAACCTATGAAGGAGACTTACAAAAACTGGGGCATCCCGCTGACTGTAATTACAAAAAGAAACAGTTCAGGCAAAAAACAGGGATAATCAAATCGAAAAACAAAAGAGGTCCTACAAACCCTCGACAAAAAGAAATGACTGCCTATTCAAAATAAACTGTCAATATCCAAACCATCACTGGAATATCAGAGCAAAGACTCAAACAAGGTCTAACACACGATTAGCTGAGTTTAGGATCGAAGAACATCACGAAGAACAGGTGGGTACAAATAAAATTTGAGCCTTTATCCTTTGTTTCTTAAACCGTGAACCAGGCCACGTTATAACCCTTAAAAGTCCTAGCTGAAGCACGGGTTAGTTCGAAAGCATACTGTTACAAAAGGTATCCTGACTCCTGTAGGGCTTGCTGTAAAATCTTGAGTTGACATCGCATTTTACAAAAATCACTTGTTTTATTGAAAACTGCATTTCCAAAAAACTTCAAGACAGACATAAGCGTTGTATTCTTAAAATAACATTGTTTGCATATGACTATTTGTTCAACAGCAGAGAAATTCGCCCGACGAATATCTAGTGAACAAAACTCATCTCAAGGATCACCTCAAGTGGAAAAATACTTATAATCAAGGGGCACGGCATGATCATTGTCCATCATCTGGGGCAGTTAAGTCAAGATTCAAGGAATCTCTCAAAATGCAAAATAGCCAGGGGCAAATCTCCGCCTGAGTCACTTGGGGCATTGGACATGAATTCCAGCAACGAATCTTGCACGATCAAACGAAGATCTTCTGGTAGTATGGCGACACAACACTACTGACAGTGACAACTCCCTGCACTCTGAGAACGTGGACATAGTCAAAAAATACTACGCATAATCAAAGACCCGCTAGGTTGACTAGCCTAGACAAAAATAAGGGCTTCCCGGCGAACCAAAAGGGTTCGGGCAAAAATAAGGGATGAAAATGAAAAATATGTACACCCGGCAATTCGAAAACCTGAAAAGGCGGCTTGGGCAAAAAAGGGTATCCCGATGGACTAAAAACCCGAAAGGGCGGTCCAGGCAAAAATTAGGAATCAAAGCGTACGACTATGTCTCGTCATCTCGTCATTTGCCTACCAGAAGGAGATTTGTCAATCAGCAGCTATCAAGCACTTCATAGGCCTTATTCTCCCACAGAAGCTGGGGCAATAAGAATTGTCCGAACTGTACAGGCTGCTCTATTCTCTAGGTACTTAGCTAAGTTCAGCTGAAGAATATGACCAAGGTACCTTCTCTCCCCAAGCAGAGTCGGTCTCCCATCAACCCTAAAAAGGCACAGTATTCCTAGAAAGTCAGCAATACTCTCCCCCAAGCAGAGTTGGTCTACCATCAGCCCTAAAAAGGTTGGGTATCCCCAGAAGATCTTAATATTCCCTAGCAGAGTATACAGATATTCCTCAGCAAGCATCCCCGACAGTCTTAATATTTCTCGATAGAAATATAAGATTGTTCCCCGGCGGAATACAAGATACCCCCCAGTGGGGCCATTTCCTCAAAAACTTTCCCCAGGAGAGTTGAATCATCTTACCCAGTAGATTCTGGAAACTTGTCCCCTGCAAAGTACAAATACCTCTCCCCATCCATATTCAAAGGTTATCCCCCACCAGAGTCTAACTGGGTTATCCTCAGCAAATTGCAATGGAAAGATCGTCCCCGGCGAAGTTCTTTCTATCCCCCAGCAGAGTTCATCATCAAAATTCCCCAACAGAGCTTATCAACGGAGTCCCCAGCGGAGATATCGTAAAAATCTCAGCGAAGCATCTCTTCCCACAGAGTAATTCCCCGCAGAGTAATTTCTTCATCAGGTTTATTCCCCAACGGAGTCATCTTCTCCTACCGGTTTATTCTTGCAATCATCTTCATTCATCATCCCCAGCGGAAACGAAGAACTCTACTCTTCAACATCAGCCCAGGATTTAACAAGCTCCGGGCATTCGTCAAGGATTTATTTTCCCAGACGAAAGTACATTCATAGACATATCACATTTCACATCTCCTATTTACATACATGATAAAGTGCATACGACACGGCCTCATTTATTCTGGAGAACATCATGACATCATGCATCTCATACATCATGACATTGCATACAACTAACTCTTTACCTTTTTAGGAAAGATCGATCAACAGATAAAAGTCATTACCTTTTGGAGTAGCAGTCGTCAAAGATTCCTTCATCATCCGGCTGAGGTAGTAATCGTCCAAGATTCCTTCACCATTCCCGTTGAGGTAGTAATCGTCCAAGATTCCTTCACCAGTCCTTTTGGAGTAGCGGTCGTCAAATATTCCTTCATCATTCCGGCTGAGGTAGTAATCGTCCAAGATTCCTTCACCATTCCTGCTGAGGTAGTAATCGTCCCAGATTCCTTCATCATCCTGCTGAGGTAGTAATCGTCCCAGATTCCTTCATCTTTCTGCTGAGGTAGTAATCGTCCCAGATTCCTTCATCATCCTGCTGAGGTAGTAATCGTCCCAGATTCCTTCATCATCCTGTTGAGGTAGTAATCGTCCCAGATTCCTTCATCATCCTGCTGAGGTAGTAATCGTCCCAGATTCCTTCATCATCCTGCTGACGTAGTAATCGTCCCAGATTCCTTCATCATCCTGCTGAGGTAGTAATCGTCCCAGATTCCTTCATCATCCTACTGAGGTAGTAATCGTCCCAGATTCCTTCATCATCCTGCTGAGGTAGTAATCGTCCCAGATTCCTTCATCATCCTGCTGAGGTAGTAATCGTCCCAGATTCCTTCATCATCTATTTGGAGTAGCAATCGTCTCATATTCCTTTGTCACATCATTATCAAAAACCTTCTCTGGTCCAGTTAAGTCGATTCCTAAAGATTTTTCTGAGGCAAGGCCAGTCAATGGAGACAAAATCAGTTAAATTGATTCCTAAAGATTTTTGAGGTGAAACCTGTAAATGGAGACAACTGACCAACCTTTCTTAAGTTCCAGATCAACACATGTAACTAGCCAGGAAATATCTGTGGACGACTGATTGTAGCTCTATACCTGTAACTAGCCAGGAAAGTTATCTACATTAAGAGATTGAAGATCAATACCTGTAACAAGCCAGGAAGACTATCTTTCTTTCTCAGGTCAGAGATTAATACCTGAAACCAGCCAGGACAACTATCTCATCGGCCAACATTTTTCAAGTTCCAGATCAATACCTGTAACAAGCCAGGAAAAATCTGTGGACGACAGATTGTAGATTAATACCTGAAACCAGACAGGACAATTATCTACGTGACCATCATCAGACAACCCTACACTGGTTCCTTCTCTTTCAGATGCAGCTTTACACGGACTCATCATCAGGCAACCCGACACAGGTTCCATCTTTAAACTTACAAAATTACAATTCAACAAACAATCTCCAGATGGCATCTATAAGCCCATCCTCCTACCGACAATCTCCAAATGGCATCTGTAAGCCCATTCCCGATATCACAATGCTTATACTATACCATGCGAGTGCAAATTTCTGGGCACTCTAGTGTTCAATTATCTTCCACCTTCGGATCACGAAAGGCTCGAAAGCCAATCTATATCCTCAGGTCTAAGAAAATTGAACAGGGGCAACTATTGTACCCCAAAATTTGCCCTCCCATATTTCTCAAAACATTTCAAGAAAAATTCACAAGTCCAACCCGGCGCGTCATATTCAGGTGTTCTTTCACCAAGATATTTCTGATAACGTATTCTTAAATTAAGGTTCGGCTTAAGAGTCAATTCTTTAAAGAAGGTATCCAAATGTGTGAGTTTTCTTGAAGAAATATGGTGAAAAAGTGTGTTGAAAGTGCAGTTTTTACGCGCTAAAAAATTCATAACTTGAAGATCGTGACTCGTTTTGAACCTGTTCCGGTGGCCAAAATTCCGTCTTGACATTACCTACGTTTTCATCTCTCACGGCTGGAAGCCAATTTCGATCAGAAGGTCTTCAAAAATGTGGATTTATCAAGTATTTTCATACAGAAAATTTGTGACAGAAGTTTATTTACGTCATGTTCATAAAATCATAACTTGGTCGATTTTCATCGTATCGAGCTGGTTCCGGCGCCAAAATTTCACAAATTGAGTTGGCTACATTTTCACAGAAGGGATTGAGTTCAAACGGTATTCAAAAGGCCTTCGTTTTTTGCTTAGAGTGTGTGACGAGTTGAAAATCCTGAATGCTGAATACTATTTCATCTGGGCCGAAACTTCAAAAATTCATAACTCGGTCAATTTTTATCGGATTGGGCTCATATTTTTACACAAGGTCACTGACTCATAGATCTACAACTTTGCTTCAAAAGTCGAGACCGGATTATGCTCCGATCAATAACAGTTTTTTATTGAAGAACGTATCAGAGTCGACACTGGATCCCAAAATAAGTTTGTCTGAGCTGAAACTTCAAAAATTCATAACTAATTCACCGTTTATCCGATTGAGCCGATTTTCGGACAAGAGTTAGTTATCGATGTCGGATACATTTTTTTTCATATTTCAACTTCAAAAATTGCACTTAAGTCCCTGCGATTTAGCCTGGAAAGTGACGAACTCAAGTGAACATTGGAGGCCCAATTGCACATTCAAAGCCCATTTTCTTTACCCTAATTTCCATTATATAATCACATTCTTTTCACACAAACAAAGAGGAAAAAAAACCTTGCCACAACACTGTCAGAATATCAAATTCTTTCAAGAACCCTAAAACCTTGAAATCCTTATTACAAATCCCTCTCTCACTACAAACAAGTCATCCCAGTTACAAACCAACATCTCACTACTTCTTCAGTAAGGGTAAGGCTGGCTTGATCTCCATGATCAAAAGGGCATAAAAGCATTCATGTCACTACTTTTCCAGTAAGGATAAGGTTGATTTGATCTCCATGATCAAAAGGGTATAATCATTCATACATGCCATATTGACCTAAGCATTAAATTTCTTCATATATTGGCTTTATTTGTATTTTATGATAAATAGTAATTTATTTAATGTGTTCATGAGATTCAACACTGCAGATTTAGACAGGATCCCATGCAGGTTAATTAAGGAACGTTGAGGCCAAAACACAGATGGCCAAAAGCCAAAAGCCAAATGACCAAAACAGAACAGCTTACACATGACACCAATACATGGCGAGACAGACATCCTGAGAAGGTTAAGGAACGTTGAGGCCAGAACACAAATGGCCAAAAGCCAGAACAAAAATGGCCAAAACAAAACAGTTTACACATGACGCCAACAGCTGTTTCACCCCTCCAATCAGGCCTGTATACTCCTAAACTCTCTCTCTATTTTTATTATTTTCCTTTAATTAATTAATCGTTATTATTTTTATTAATCACTAACCAATTAACATTTTTTCCTAATAAAATCAAAAACACAAAAAATATTTTATTTATTAAAATTAACTTCATCACTTTTATTTTTGTAAATAAATAAATTTAATCAATTTAGCTTTAATTAGAGTTAACTTTTAATATTTTTTGCAATATTTAAAATCAATTTAGAATATTAGGTTTTTATTAGCATTAATTCAATTTATTTTATTTCTTTAAAAACTCAAAAATCCCAAAATATTTTCATTATTTAATTTAATTTAATTGTTCATTTAATTTAATTCCATTTAATTCAAAAATAAACAAAAATCCTTTCTTTAATAAAAAAAGGGTCAAAACCCAAAAAACTCGCATCCGATTTAATTTCTCGCACGCGATCCATTTTATCATATTATTATATCTGTTTCCCGGAATGTAATAGCTTTTAATTAGGACTTTAATTATTTATCGCTTTATTTTACTTTTCGCATTTTAATTTCAAGGGTTGTTTTTGGCGATGTAAATACCTGATGCCTTGTAATAGTTTAGATTTAATTTCCGCAATTTAAATTCCGCAACTATTAACTGCTAGATGTATGTTAACTAGGCTATGCATGACAAGACTTATCTCTGAAATTAAAATCAACCCGTAGCTCACCATAAAATGTGCAAAGATAACTTCACTGAATCCTGACACTCTCGCACATGCCACTCCTAGGGTACGCCTCACTTGGTTGCCTCGACGTGGTCATTGAGTATAGGGTGTTTTAGAGGTCTCCCTCCTGTCTAAAGATCAAAAGTTTCCTCAGAACGGTTGCCTCGAAAAAAAAGATCTAAGACATTAGGGTTACCGCTAAGGCGTCCTACCATTGCTTTAGTGACCACATGTCCCATAATCGAATTGACCCGAAAACTCCAACGACGGTGCTACCTAATTCTCAATAGTGGGATAGTACTGTCTAAAGGACATTTACACAGCTTAATTTCTTTTGAGTAGGTAGAGGTTCTTAGGTACTTGCTCTTTCAAAACAAAAATACTTTTCGCACCTACACTTTTCTGACAAAAGTTTTCAAACAACACTTCATATACTCTTGAGGACTGACACAAGAGTTAAATCGAAGTTTTCAAACAAAACTCTTTTCAAAACCCACAAAACACAAGAAAAGCAAAACATTTTGAAAACATAGTGAGCAAGTACCTAAGAGCCCGTGGATAACCATGGATAGAAAGGGTGCTAACACCTTCCCTTTCTATAATCTACCTCCCGAACCGAGAAACATCTCGAAAAGGAATTTTGCTGTGCTTTTGTCCTTTCCTTATTGGAGAACATAAAAGACGGTGGCGACTCTTGCTTACCGCGACATTTTGCTAAACGCAAACGCGAACCAGCATTCCAAAATAGTCAGTTCTATTTCCACCAGATCACAGAATGCTATTTGGTTTATCCCTCATCGGATAACCAAGTTGTCGTCGTGCAAGAACAGGGTTATAGTTAATTCCTCCTTTTGTACCAAGAAGAGGCACATTGGGGAAACTACCACAACTGTCAATAATCTCTATATCCTGGTAAGCTCGATGATACCAATCAATATCCAAGTGAGTAAGTTCCATGATCTTAGGAGCCCAACGGGGTTCCTTCCTGGCATCCCAAAAAGCATCAGACTGAGGCATATGAGAGATGAACCACCGATACAACAAAGGCGTGCAACAGATAATCATTCCCCCATGATAAGAACTCCGAAGATGAATAGAATAATAAGCATCACCCAACAGTGTAGGAACTGGGTTTCTAATCATGAAAATCTTGATAGCGTTAATGTCGACAAACTTGTCCACGTTAGGAAATAAGAACATTTTGTAAGCAGGTAGAGCAAAGATGGCCTCAAAAGCAACCGTACTCTTCATTCTAGCAAAGTAATGAGCTTTCTCCAATAAGAACTGAGCTGGAAATCCTCCAATCCCTCCTTTGGTAGTCATATGGGCTTCCACCTCAGACTTCCCCAGATGAATCAAAGCAGCTATCTCATGTGGTTTAGGCTCACCCTCCAAACCAGTAAAAGGAACACGATCGGTAACGGGTAAATCCAATAGATAGGAATATTCCTCTAGTGTAGGCATCAACTGATAATCGGGAAAAGTAAAGCAGTGATACATCGGATCATAGAACTAGACCAAGGTCGAGAGAAAACCCTCCTTCATCTTCAACTTTATGAGAGGAATAATGGATCCATACTTCTTCTGAAAGTCTTCAAAACACTCGATCTCTGGAATTAGACTGATCAACTTATCTATCTTGGGATCCTTGAAACTGTATTTCCCGGTCTTTCTCTTTCCAGAATCCATGGTCAAAAGTACCTGAGATATTCACAAATAGTCAACCTTTAAATCCCTTGAAATATTGTTTTCTTCAAAAGATGCTTATGAGTGCATGGATGCATGATGCAACAATCACACACAAGATCACACATATAGGTTTCATAGGTTCAACGTCACGAGCAAGAGGTCGAAGGTACTACCCATAAGGTGTTGGTCTAAAAAGTTATCACTTGCCAAACAAGGTTCTAGAGGTTCCCAGAGTCTACATCCTTCCTTCGAATATTACCAACTTCCCGATTAACTCGGTAATTAGTAATATTCTCAAGAAAGACTCGTCTGAGCGTAGTATCGCGTGACAACTATTTTCGGATTACTCCGTCATAGCTTCCGCACTACACCTAAAAGGCCAAGATGGGTTTGGTATTCTACGGTCCTCAGTTTCAGCAGGCTCCCAGGTCGAAAGCAGTACGTCTTCTCGATTACTCGGTAAACGACACTACAGTCAAAAGTTAACATGACTATATCGCCCGTCCAATCTTAAAGTTTGCCCAAGTCCGGGTATAGGACTTATGAGTAATCACCAAGCACCCTGAAAACCAGGAAAATCCAAACAAACATATATACAAAATATAACACATAAGCAACAATAGCACATATACAGATATAAACAAAGATAGGCTCAACCCACTTAGGGATGGACCAGCAAGAGGTCAATCTTTCCCCAGTGAAGTCGCCATTTTTCTGTAGTGGTAGAAATGTTCAAGACTAAGCCATTGGGTTGACTAGACTTTATACAAATCAAAATAAAACTCGCCATCGCGCTTTATTGTTTCCAAAGGTATGGGAAAAGAGCGAATAACCTAAAAAGGGGGAAAGATTCAAGGTAAGGGGGTTGGTTATGCAAAGGGAAGGTATTAGCACCCTAAACATCTACGGTACTCCGCAGGAACCTCTTTGAAAAATCTGTATATTTTGGCTATAAAAATGTGTTATGTATAAAATGGATGGTGGAGGTGAGAAGATAAATGTTTTTTTATGATTTTTGCACCTGCCGCGGTTGCGAACCTTTAGTGCCTACGTACCACCTTTCGTGCAATAGGAGATCAGGGTACACGTAGTTCCTCTTTTAAAAGTTTGAAACAAAAGTGTGTTGGTTGATTTTAAGAGATAAGACATTATCGTCATTGTCCGCGTTGAAAACATACTTACAACCCACAATCATGAGAAAGGAGAATTTGCATCATCTCAAAGTGGAGGATATGGCTTGGATTTTAAAATCAACAATGCCTCACTCAACACCCAAGTGGAAAATATCTCACTTCACTACATATTGTAGAAGTATAGTTGTTTGCATCACTACAAGGATTGACAAGAGTCTAACCTTTTGAGAAAAGTTTTAAAATAAAAGCCAAAGTGGCAAAATGGTTTGAAATGAGATTATTTAACTTTTAGTCTTTTCACAAAAATGTCAAGCTATTATTAGATTGATTGGAATTTATTTATGAAAATATTTTAAAAATGCATGGACCTAAGTCCAAATTTATTATGAAAGTGGTTTAAGTTTCAAAAACAAGAAGAGTTTTCAAAAGAAGGGAGAATATTTTTGAAATTAAAGAAGATGGGAGGATAAGAAGAGACTATCCTAAAGCATAAGGTAAAAGCTAAGGATAAGAACCATCTAACCAACAAGAAGCCAAAAACTTGACATTATGAGCCAAGATAAAATTCCCATTCTTTGGATTGAAACCAAGCAAGCAAAGATACTAGACCTCTTCAAATGCATTAAGTCTTCAAAAATTGGGCAGAGTAACGGTTGTACAAAGTGAATTCCAGATTACAAACAAAGGCTGTAATCACAAAAACCTGCACATAAAAAAAAACCAAACAACCCAATGTCTTAAGGTAAACCTCAAGAGCTCCAGACAAAATAATCAGATAAAGTTTCAAAGTCTCCAAGATAGGCCAAGGTTTCTAATCCTAAGTCCAAGAAATAGTCCCATGCTCCATAATGCCAAGGATAGTAACCAAATAGTCCAAGTACCATTAAGAGTTTTTTAGGGTTTATGTTGATTATTAAGTATCTTGAGAAAAGAAAAGAAAAGCTCAAGTGAGCAAAGTACAAATGACAAGAAAATAAATGCCCAAATGAGCAAAGATAAAAATGGCATGAAATGAAAAATGCTAAAAAATAAATAGTGCATAAAGCATAAAAGAATAAAAGCTTAAAATAAAACAAGTTAATAATTAGTGGTTAGTTGGATGGTCATCTTGAAACTTGCATTTAGAACTCATTAAAGGATTGGTAGAACCAAAGCCTCCACACAACAAGTTGCATTTGCTTTTTGTCAAGTATATCATCCATTTGGAATTCTCATAAGTACCATTTAATGATCAACGATGTTTAAGTGATCCGCGTTGACCAAAGGTGTTGTAGATCCATTAGAGGATTGGTAGAACCAAAGCCTCCATACAATGAATCTCAAGGTTATTGGATCAAAGAGATCAAATTAACATACTATGGCTTGCAATCATAAGTTTGGGCCACCAATGATCATTTATTCGATTCGGGACAAAATTTAGCGCTATGTTAAGCAATCGTAAATGAACTTATATAGAAGTCGCAACTATTTTGAGGCCGGTCAATAGCAATCTATGCACCATTTGTTTTGAGACATGATATAGAGATCATGCTCCAACAACATTTAGTGCAATGAGAAGGGGATGAGATGAAGAGGAATTAGGGTAAAAAGAGAAACCACATTTGAATTAATATTTAATCAAACTATTATTAAAATCATTCATCCATTTTTTGTGGAGTTAAACTCAACACCATGGATCCAATGATGTTAATAAAGCCATGACCAAAAAATCAACCCAAGACAGCCAGAAAATATTCACAAAATAATAATATAATTAATATATACATTAAAGGTTTTAAAAATGATTTTTAAAAAATGGAAAATAATGAAGAAAAATGCCAATTATATTCAAATTAATCAAGAAATGAATAATAAGACCATAGAAAAATCAGAAAAGAGGCCAAGTGATTTTACAAAAAATTTCGTAATTTTTAAAGGTCAGAAACTATTTTTAAAAATTAAAATAAATGGGTAAAATAAACAAAAATAGTAAAAAATAGTAAAGTCAGAAACAAAAATAAAATAAAGTCACCAATATTTGTCACAATATCATTGGATCATTCCATAATTTTTTCAGAATTTAAAAATGTATAAAAATATTTTTAAACATTTTAAACAAATCAAATAAGTGTAAAATTCATTAAAAAAAACCAAAACACAAAATTAAGTTGTGAAAAAATAAAAATAAGAAAGAGAATAATCAAATATATTTTTGATAATTTTTTCAGATTTGTTGGACTAAAAATGAATTTTCTATGATTTTTTAAAATTTAAAACAATTAAAATATAAAAATCAGAAAAAGGAAATAAAAGAAAAAGATGTGGACCATTGGATGAGAGTCAAAATGCGTTAGTAATCAAATCTAAAGGATCTGGCGCGTTGTGCATATCATGGTCTTTAATGAATAATGTACAAAATCATTAATAAAATCATAATTTGAAAATAACAAATGTCACGCTTTCATTGGTTAGAAGATGACACGTTGGTCATCTTTAACCTCCAGCCCTCACAAATTGCAGGTCTCTCAAACTGTAAAATCAGAAGCTCAGACCTATGTCATTCGCTTCGTCTCTTCAAGACGAAAACAAACACACCCTCGCGCCAAATTTATATAAATTGTAACTCAAGCAATTTGGAAAGAAAGTTTTGAAAAGGGATTTGAAAATTCATGGTCAAAACGTGCTTCCAGATAAAAGTAAGTGTTGCGACTAGAACCAGGGAATTGACAGCAACACAATGATACCAAAGTTTTGAAGAATTGATGAAGGAATCTACCTATTGAATTTGAGTTGCAGAGCTCTGAAACTGGACTTCTATGGAGCAATGTAGGGCACGATTCTTGAATGTGATTATATGGTTAACTTCAGGGAAGATCAAGGAAGGTGAATTGATGAAAAAATGGATTGAAAAAGGATTGAGAATAGGATTCAAAGTAGCTGAATTCTGAGTTGTGAAGCAAGTTTGGCAGGGAGATTCTGGATATCTAAGCTTGGGGAATTGAATAGGGGATGACCCTTTATTTATAGGGAATCAAATGGAATGTTCATGCGTGTGAAATGATGAAGTTTGGAGGGAAATCGTGTGAACCTGATGCACGAGCAAAGTGTGATCTGATTTATATCAAAACTCATCTAATCCTTGCGTTTCAAGGCTCTAATCCACTTTGGCAACTTGGTTGAACATGTTTAGATCACAAACGCGTGCTAATTTGATGTTTAAAGGCCAAAACATGAACTTCAAATTATGACTTATGGAGAAACTTCAGTTCCAAGTTACCAAGTTCAATCCAATGGCATTTCCACCTCAAGGGGTCTTAAGGCAAAATTCTTGATGCTTTAGAAAGATGAGGTAACAAGCTTTGCAATGGAAAAAAGAATGGAATCAAATAGATGCTTGAGCTGAAAGTTACATGGAGTCAAAGTTGAAGAAAAAGAGTTGACTTTCCATACTTAGAAATATTTCAAATTCTTCTTTAAAAATGACCTATAATCTCTTGCATCCAAACATGGCCTTCCACTTAGAATTTGTTCTTGACCAAAAAAGATGGAATGAAGTAGATCTCTTGAATGACATTTTGCAATTTGAACCACTCAAAATCTTCAAAAATTGAGCAAGTTATGACTTGTTAAAGTTGGCCAAAAATCATGAAATGACCTATAATCTTTTGCATTCTTAAGGCAACTTCCATCCATTTTTTTACTTAGCACATAAAATAAGGCATGAAGCACAAATCTTAAGATCATCATGAAAAAAGAATGGGCTCAAGGTGACAAAAATTGAATAAGTTATGACCATTTGAAATCACATATGGAGAATTGGGGATTCATTTGGGTGACTTGTAATCTTTCCTCTTCACCAAGTTCCTTCCACATGAAAACTCCTTGGAACTTTTGAAGTGATTTGTTGATAACTCATTGAAGAGCATGATGTCTTTGAAATCACTCAAAAATACCAAAATATGAGCAAGATACACTCCTTTGAAGTCCAAAACCCTAGCCTCTAAATCAAGAGAATGCTTGGTGGAACTTTGCCAAGTTTGGACAAACTTTTTGTGCCAATATTCTTCCTTTGTGAATAGAAATTGTTGAGAATGATGATGAGGACTCATGGCCACAAAAACCACTTCCATACCAACTTCCAACAAAACTTCAATGGTGAGGTTTGAATTTCTCAAGCTATTGACTAGGGCATGGAAATAAACTCATGAACCCATGAAGTAACTTGCTAAAACTCAAAGCCTTTACCTACATTATTAACAAGACAAACCAATATTATATTTTGTTAATTAGAGAGAAAACCAAAGAAAAATATCCATGATCACAAAAGAAAACAAGTTAAGGTGCTTGGTAATTCCTCAAAGAGCAAAGCTAAAGATAGGTAGAAGAACCAAAAGCCCTAATGTGATTTTGTTGTGATTGAACTAATATGGTATGATGAAGGAATCTTAGGGGGAAAAATTGGGGTACAACAAGTGTCATTGCTCTGATATGTAACACTCGAGGGGATGAACGCTTGTTGCTTTTGATTGTTGATTAATTCCGTCGTTGAACTTTAAGTTGATTATTATTAAATTGTGTTGTTTCAAAGTTGTTGTAATGATGATGGAGATGTTATTAAGAATTACGCTGCATAGATGTTGAATTATTTAACTAAAGATGTTATGATGATGGTTCATCCGATGTTTTAAAAGTGTTATATATCCACGATGAATGCAATGAATTTTTATAGAAGAATTTGTGGCATCCCGATTCGTTTGCATGAATGATTTTTATAACTCTGATTTATTTATATAATTTGTCGTGGTAGAATTGGGGTGTTACAAAGTTGGTATCAGAGCAAAAGGTTGGTTCGACCTTGTCACCGAGTCATAGTTGTCTAACAATCGAGTATTGTTAATTTGAGTTCTAACCGTTGTTTATGTTGTAGTGATAAGTTGAGATGGCTGGAAGGAATGTTATTGCACTTGCTGATGCTTTAGAAGCAATGGCTCATGCAATGGAAAATCATCCAAATGCTGACGGAAATGCTGGATCTCGTAGCTTGGCAACTCTCCAGAGAGAGAATCCGCCTAAGTTCAAGGGAAAGTATGATCCTGACGGAGCATTGGAGTGGTTGAAAGAGATTGAGAGAATATGCTGTGTGATGGATTGCACTCCAGCGCAGAAGTTCTGTTATGGTACTCATATGCTAGCAGTCGAGGCTGATGAATGGTGGCTAGAGACTTGTCAGAAGTTGGAATTTGCAGGTGAGAATGTCACTTGCGAAGTGTTCTGAAGGGAGTTTCTGAGGAAGTACTTTCCTGAAGATGTTCGTGGTAAGAAGGACATTGATTTCCTTGAGCTGAAGCAAGGAAATATGTCAGTTGTTGAGTATGCTGCCAAGTTTGCTGAGTTGGATAAGTTTTATCCACACTACGCTAAGGCAGATGCTGAGTTTTCGAAGTGTATCAAGTTTGAGAACGGGTTGCGCTAGGAGATCAAGAAGGCAGTTGGATACCAGAAGATCTATGTCTTTGCTGATTTGATTGATAGTTTCAGGATTTATGAAGAGGATAATAATGCTTATTACAAGATTATTAGTGACAAGAGGGATAAGCACCAACAGAATCGTGGTAAGCCTTATGATACCCCAACTGGTAAAGGTAAACAAAAAGTTGTTCAAATTCAGAGGACTAGTGGGGAAGATGCTCCTACAGGTGTGGTTTGCTTTAAGTGTGGAAAATCAGGGCACAAGAGTAATGTGTGCACTACTGAATTGAAGAGATGTTTCCGTTGTGGAAATAATGGACATGTTGTATCGGAGTGTGAACATAAGGATGTGATTTGTTTCAATTGTAGAGAAGAAGGGCACATTGGTAGTCAATGCCTGAAACCGAAGAGGGCTCAGACAAGTGGTAAAGTGTTCGCTTTGGTGGAGGATTAGACGGATGTTAAGGATAGACTTATCATAGGTACGTGTTTCATCAATAGTACTCCTTTAATTACTATTATTGATACTGGTGCTACGCATTGTTTTATTGCTACTGATTGTGTTGAAAGATTGGTTCTTGTGTTGTCTTATTTGAATAGATAAATGGTCATCGATACTCCAGCCAAGGGGTCGGTGACTACTTCTTTTGTGTGTGTTAAGTGTCCCTTGTCGATCTTCGACAAAGACTTTGTTGTTGATTTGGTTTGTTTACCGTTAAGAGGTTTAGATGTGATTTTGGGTATGAACTGGTTAGAGCATAACTGTGTTCATATTAACTGTTATGATAAGTCAGTGAAGTTTTCTACTCCTGAAGCAGAAGAAGATGGTTTGTTGTCTGATAAACTGTTGAGGAAGTTGATGCAAGAGGAAGCACATATGTTCTTGTTGATGGTGTCGCTATCTGTAGAGACTCAAGCTATAATTGAGGAATTGCAGGTGGTGTGTGAATTTCCTGAAGTTTTCCCTGATGAGATTCCTGATGTACCACTGTAGAGAGAAGTTGAATTTGATATTAATCTTGTACCTGGTACCAGACCTGTGTCTATGGCACCATACAAGATGTCTGCATCTGAATTGTCAGAGTTAAAGAAGAAATTGGAGGAGTTACTTGAAAAGAAGTTTGTAAGACCAAGTGTATCACCATGGGGAGCTCCAGTGTTGTTAGTAAAGAAGAAAGATGGAAGTATGAGGCTTTGTGTTGATTATAAACAATTGAATAAAGTGACGATTAAGAACAAGTATCCGCTTCCAAGAATAGATGACTTAATGGACCAATTGGTGGATGCTCGTGTGTTTAGTAAGATTGATTTGAGGTCAGGTTACCATCAGATTAAAGTGATGGATGAAGATATCCAGAAGACGGCTTTCAGGACGTGTTATGGACATTACGATTATTCGATGATGCCTTTCGGTGTTACCAACGCATCGAGAGTATTCATGGAATACATGAATCGTATCTTTCACACTTATTTGGATCGGTTCGTGGTGGTGTTCATTGATGATATTTTGATTTACTCTAAGTCAGAAGAAGAGCATGCTGAACACTTAAGAGTAATATTGCAAGTTTTGAAAGAGAAGAAGTTGTATGCAAAGCTGTCCAAGTGTGAGTTTTGGTTAAAAGAGGTTAGTTTTCTTGGTCATGTGATTTCAGGTAGTGGCATTGTTGTAGATCCCTCGAAGGTAGATGTTGTGTTGCAATGGGAGACTCTGAAGTCAGCTACTGAGATTAGAAGCTTTTGGGGATTATCTGGTTATTATAGAAGGTTTATCGAAGGTTTTTCTAAGCTTGCACTTCCGTTGACTAAGTTTACTTGTAAAGGTAGAGGTTTTGTTTGGGATGTTCAGTGCGAAGAAAGTTTTGTAGAATTGAAGAAGAGGTTGACATCGGCTCCGATTTTGATGTTGCCTAATCCAGGAGAGCATTTTGTGGTGTATTGTGATGCTTCTAAGATGGGTTTAAGAGGTGTGCTTATGTAGAATGGTAAGGTAGTTGCTTATGCGTCAAGGCAGTTAAGGACTCATGAGAAGAACTATCCTACGCATGATTTAGAGCTTGCTGCAGTTGTTTTTGGGTTGAAGATTTGGAAGTATTATCTTTATGGTTCTAGATTTGAAGTGTTTAGTGACCATAAGAGTTTGAAGTATCTTTTAGATCATAAGGAGTTGAATATGAGGCAGCGAAGATGGTTAGAATTGTTAAAGGATTATAATTTCAGTTTGAATTATCATCCAGGAAAAGCGAATGTGGTAGCTGATGTGTTAAGTCGAAAGACTTTACATATGTCAGTAATGATGGTTAAAGAGTTGGAATTAATTGAGCAGTTCAGGGATATGAGCTTAGTTTGCAAGGTTACGCCGCAGAGTGTTAGGTTGGGTATGTTGAAAATTAATAATGAACTTCTAGACAGTATCAGAGAAGCTCAAAAGTTGGATGTTAAACTGGTAGATTCGATGGTTAGAATCGATCAGTCTGAGAATAGCGATTTTAAGCTAGATGAGCAAGGTGTGTTGAGGTTTCGTAACCGGATTGTATTCCTGATGATGCTGAGATGAAGAAGGTGATACTTGAAGAGAGCCATCGAAGTAAGTTAAGTATTCATCCAGGAGCTACAAAGATGAATCGACATTTGAAAGGTTTGTTTTGGTGGCCTGGAATGAAGAGTGATGTGGCTTGATTTGTGTATGCATGTTTGACTTGTCAGAAGTCGAAAGTTGAACATTAGAAGCCTGCAGGGTTGATGCAACCGTTAGAAGTTCCAGAATGGAAATGGGATAGAATTTCAATGGACTTTGTGACGAGGTTTCCTAGTACTTTAAGAGGGCATGATTCAATTTGGGTGATTATTGATAGGCTTACGAAGTCAACTCATTTTATTCCTATTAACATCAGTTTTCAAGTGTCGAAGTTGGTTGAGATTTACACTAGTGTAACTGTGAAGCTGCATGGTGTTCCTTTGTGCATTGTGTCAGATAGAGATCCAAGATTTACTTCTGATTTTTCGAAGAGTTTGCAAGAAGCTTTGGGTTCTAAGTTGAGATTGAGTTCAGCGTATCATCCTCAGACAGATGGTCAGACTGAATGGACAATTCAATCGTTGGAAGATTTGCTAAGGGCATGTGTTCTTGAGCAGGGAGGTTCGTGGGATGCTTATCTTCCATTGATAGAGTTCACTTATAATAACAGTTACCATTCCACTATTGGGATGGCAACTTTTGAAGCGTTGTATGGTCGGAGATGTAGAACTCCTTTATGTTGGCATGAATCTGGTGAAAGTGTAGTACTTGGACCTGAACTTGTTCGTGAAACTACTGAAAAGGAGAAGTTGATTAGAGAAAAGATGAGAGCTTCCCAAAGTAGACAGAAGAGTTATCATGAAAAGCGAAGGAAGGATTTAGAATTTCAAGTTGGTGATCATGTGTTTTTGAGAGTTACACTTGTGACTGGTGTTGGGCGAGCGTTGAAGTCTAAGAAGCTCATTTCTCTTTTTATTGGACCGTATCAGATTTCGGAGTGAGTGGGGAATGTTTCTTATAGAGTGGCTTTACCGCCTAATCTTTCGAATTTGCATGACATGTTTCATGTGCCGCAACTCCGAAAGTATATTTTAGATCCATCTCATGTGATTCATATGGATGATGTGTAAGTACGGGATAATCTTACGGTACAGACGATGCCTGTATGGATCATGGATCGTGAAATAAAGACTCTGAGGGGAAAAGAGATTGTTTTGGTTAAAGTGGTTTGGCTAGGAGCTGCCGAAGAAATCATGACTTGGGAGTTGGAGAGCAAGATGCGAGACTCCTACTCTGAGTTGTTTGATTGAGGTAAATTTTCGAGGACGAAAATATTCTAAATGGGGGAGAGTTGTAACGCCCATAATTTAATTAATTATTTAATTAAATTATTTTTGGAATATTTGAGAAGATGTGTTGTCATTAATTGGATTCAAGTATTTTATTAAGTGGTGAAATAATATTAGAAGTATAATATTATTGATGTGGGCTTGTTTTAAGGAATGGAAGTAGTAATAAGGGGGTGTGTTAGTTTTAAGCCCAATAAGGAATATAGAATAATAGGTTATTTTATTGTTGTTAGAAGGAATGGAAAGAAGAGGCAGTAGAATAATAAGGATTGAGAAGAAGAACGTGAAGCTGCTGGAAAAAGAGGAAAGAACGGCAGAACAAGGTTTCGATCGGAAGATTATAGAGTGACCTTCAATCTAAGGTAAGAGTGGTGTTCTGAATCTATAATTGGGTTCATGATGATTGGTATGTGGGATTAGAGGTGATTTTTGTCTTGTTCATGAATAGAATGTATGTGATGTTGTATGATGAAAATTGATGAATTATAGAAGTATGATGATGTCCCGATGTTGTTTAATTGACGTAGAATTATAGGATAACTGTAAGTGATGATTATATATGATTAGATTAAGTTTTTAGGGCCTAAAGTATGGAACCCATAGTGAAAATGCAGAGAAAATCGTAGAAATTATGCAGGACGTAACAGGATGCGTCGACCTCAAATAGGATGTGTCGATATGAGAAGGTTGAGAGACTCAGGATGAGTCGACACGAAGGGTTTTGCATCGATACATGAGTGCTTTTAGATTCAAGATGAGTCGATCCATAGGGGCATGTGTCGATACATGTTGTGTGTTAGACCCAGGATGAGTCGATCCAAGAGAAGATGCGTCAACTCATGTTGCGAATTCAGTGCAGTACGTGTCGATCCAAGGATTTATGCGTCGACCCATGTTGTCTGGTTTTTGGTAGATTCAGTTTGAAAATGATGTAACTTGAGTTTTCGGATGCCGTTTGAGATGTCGTTCGAAGCGTTAAATAGCTAACGCGGTGAGCTTTATTCCTGAGGATTAAAATGAAGAATAGGAAGTGTAATCCTAGTAGCCAACTTAGGATTTATAGTTAGTTCCCGTGTTGATCATTATGTTGGTTTTTATGCAGAATGATGAGGATGAAATGTTTATAGGCTGTTGTTTGATCTGTAACAGTCGGAGTAATGATAATAATGATGTAAGATTACAGAATAACGGTGTGAATTACTATTGTATTAACGTACAATTGAGTTGTTGATGAGATGTTATTAATAATGTTGTGTTGATAATTTATGATGAATAAATGATGTTTGATGAATTATTATGATGATATGAGATGTTTGATGAAGAGATGTTGTGATGCTTTTGAGATGTAGGCCTTTGGCGAACGATGATGTTGTATTGAGATGTTGTTAATTTTGGTGTTGTTATGACATTCATGATTATGTCGTATACATTGCATTTTGAGATAGAGATTATGCTTGTTGAGATGACATGTATTGAAGAATATTGAGATGAAGGCTTATGCCTTGTTGATGCCTCTATTAATTGGCAAATTTTTGAGATGGGAGTTCTTCTCTAAATGGTACCACATGCATTTGCATAGTATTGAGTTGCATTATATGACTGCATAAAGAAGTGTGTATTGATATGGGGAATGTAGTATGACTATTGTTGATTTTGAGATGAGAAGTGGTGATGTTATGTGATCTAATTTAATATATTAATTATCACGTGCTTTATTATATTGTTAGATATCTCACCTCTTCTATTTGAATGTTGCCCTTATGTTGGTAACGTGCAGGTAATCGAGAGTGAAGGTTGTATACCTTCAGTAGTTCGAGTTAGTGTCATTGCTCTGATATGTAACACTCGGGGGGATGAACGCTTGTTGCTTTTGATTGTTGATTAATTCCTTCGTTGAATTTTAAGTTGATTATTATTAAATTGTGTTGTTTCGAAGTTGCTGTAATGATGATGGAGATGTTATTAAGAATTCCGCTGCGTAGATGTTGAATTATTTAACTAAAGATGTTATGATGATGGTTCATCTGATGTTTTAAAAGTGTTATATATCCACGATGAATGCAATGAATTTTGATAGAAGAATTTGTGGCATCCCGATTCATTTACATGAATGATTTTTATAACTCTGATTTATTTATATAATTTGCCGGGGTAGAATTGGGGTGTTACACGCGCCTGTGATTATAGGGACCTGGGTTCGAGCCCCAGTGGTACCCTTTTAGGATTTTTTTCATATTTTTTCACATATTCTGACTTTTTGGAAGCGCTGGGCCTCATCCCATGGGCCTTATGTTTTTTTTTTCACTTCTAACCCCCTTGCTGGCTATTCACACCCTGGCCCATTTTTATTTTCTTTTTCTTTTTATTTATTTATTTGTTTTCTTAAATATTTTATCTAATACTAAAAAATAAGAAAAAAATATAAAAACATTATATTTATATTTTGATATATTTTATTTATTTTTTACACAAAAAAATTATTTTATTTAATCATACTTTATTTATTTCACTAATTAATTTGTAAATTTAAGTAGAAACTAGGTTTTTAGTAATTTTCTTTTACACAATTTAAATATATTATTTTAAAATATAAAAAGACCAAAAATATTTTATAACACTATAAATTATTTTTAAGACAAAAATACCAAAAATATTCTTCTTATAAACTTAATTTCATTTTTTTTAAATCAATTAATAGATTAGGGTTTTATTTAAATACTTTTCCTAGTAAATTTAGTTTTTACTTTTAATTTTTTTAATTAATTATTTTTTCTTTTAGTTAATTAGGTTAAAACAAAAACCCTTTTCCTAAAAAATCCAAACAAAATATCCATTTTCTTTACATTTACATTCTTGTATATTTATTCATTTTGTACATTATTTATCCAATCCTTGTATATATTCAATATGGTTGTAATAGATAATTAGGTTTATTTTCTAGCAATCCCCATTTGCAATTTGTACTCCCACAAGTATTGTAATAGCGTAGTAATTTTAAATTCCGCAATTTATCGCTTTATATACAAATGCTAGTAATTAGGGTTTGTATGGAAAGACTAAAATCAATCAATTAGAAAAACCTAATCAAAGATAAATCAAGCATGAAAATTAATACACTTGCACACTAGCACCCTTAGGATAAAATCCACTTGGTTGCCTTACAAAATGGCCATATTATGCATGTGAGATATCTTAGCAAAAACAAGCAAAATATAAGATCATAGTCCCTCGATGACGCTATCTATGTTGCCTTTCAAATGATCTTAGTCCCTAAAAGAGAATGCTAAAATACCTTGCAATATTGCTAATCATGGTTATACGATGACCCATGCCCGTCCCGTTTACATCTAAAGATATGGTTACTTACCAAATCAATGGTAAGATAACAATGTCAAAGGAAAGAGGAAATGAACATGAGAGACTTTTGAGTAGGTAGAAGGCCCCTAGTTACTTGCTCACTTTCAAAACAAAACATCCTTGCTATTTTCAAAAGAAACACCTACACTTTCAAAACATCTTACAAACATGTAAACATTTTCAAAAGATCAACATCTTTGTATACATTCTTACGAACGAGAATCATTACCAAGTTTGCCTAAACAATGGCCTCTTTACAAAATACTTTAAAAAAACCACACAAAGCATAATTTCAAACAAAAAGCAAGTGATCTAGCAAGTAACTAAGAGCCCATGGAAAACCATGGATGAAAAGGGTGCTAATACCTTCCATTTTCATAATCTAACCTCTGAACTCAAGAAATAATCTCAAAGGTCTTTCCTGTGCTTTTTCACCTTTCCTTTTGGATAAAAGAAAAGTAGGTGGCGAATCTTGCTAACCGCAACATTTGCGATCAAACTCAAAACACCCAAGTCAGTTCTACCACCGTATCACAGAACCAGCGACTTTGTTGGGGAATATTCTAAAAGTGGGGTTACCTTAGGGTTAGATCATATTTACTTGCTTTCTTTGTTTGACTTGTATGCTTTACATTATGGTTCTTTGTTTGGGTTTGAATCCTCTACCCGGATTTGGGATACCTTATAGGTAAGTAGCAGTATGTTGTGGAAACTGTGCGGGGTATACTGACATGGTATAAGCAATAGCTACGTTAGTGGGACATATTTGTGGGTACCGGTAGCCCTTGAGTTAATCAAGGAGAATATGGGGCCGTTGAGTTATGTCATGAAGCACTAATGAACTTTTAGAACATTTACTTGACCAATTTGGCCATTAGGACATAGTGAGATGACCGACTTTGGTGCAGTCTGAAGTTGGTAGATACTCGATACTACACTCATTGAGGTTTGGTTTTTTGAGATATTTCGGTCGCCATTAAAGAGGCTTGTGCTGAAACAATGACCAAGGAAACAAACCAGTGATATTGAGCTCCTTGGAACCTGGTTACTATTACTAGGACAGGTTTGACCAACTAAACTTCAAGAGGGTAATTACCTATAAGACTCCATGCAAGCCTAAACCTAAGGAATTGTTTGCCTTGTTTGTATATACATACTTGTACATAACATCATGAACATCATAACATCATATTCATTCACTAACCATTTGAAGGATTTTTGGGATTTATCTTTGTTTCTGTTTTGTAGGACATGGATTCTATTCACAGGAAAACCATTCAAGTCAACCTTGAAAGGATCCCTCCTCAACTTAAAGAGCTAGCTTCAAGGATTCCTGAAAACTCTCCATTTACCGAGAGACATGGTCGCCTACTAAACTTGGTCACCTCTAACATTGATGAAGACATGATGAAGGTGCTATTTCAGTTCTTTGATCCTTTACACCATTGCTTCATATTTCCCGATTATCAACTTGTGCCAACTTTGGAAGAATTCTCCCAACTCTTGAGGATTCTCATTCTCAATCAACTACCTTTCAACTGTACGGAAAGATATCCAAAGCCAGAATATATTGCTCAAGCTCTACATTTGCAATCATCTGATATCATAATCAATTGGGAAACAAGGATTGGTGTCAAGGGTTTCCTAGCAAAGTTCTTATTTGAGAAAGCCCAAAGCTGTTGGAACTCTTTGGATCTGCAAGCTTTTGAGGAAATTATGGCTCTCCTCATCTATGGGATGGTTTTGTTTCCAAATCCTGACCAACTCATAAACGTGAACGCCGTCAAGATCATCATGTCTCGTAACCCGATGCCTACTTTATTAGGGGATATCCTACATTCTTTTCACACTCGCACTATGAGGAAAATAGGTATCCTTATGTGTTGTACTCCTCTCTTGGCAAGATGGTTTATTTCGCATCTTCCCCAGTCTGTATTGAAGAACGAGCAAGGTTACAGGTGGTCTCAAAGGTTGATGACGCTCAAACATTCAGACATTCGTTGGTGTTCTCGATCCTTAGAGAATGTTACTATTGTCGACTGTTATGGAGAATTCCCTAATGTCCCTTTACTTGGCATTAGAGGAGGTATCACCTACAACCCTTGCTTAGCCTTAAGACAATTTGGTTACACCCGAAGGGATGGCTCACATGAGATGCTCATTCAAGGTTTAGTATTTGACTACGAGAACGACGATCAAGGTCATCACTAGAGATTTATCTGAGCTTGGAGGATGGTGAACAAGGTAGATAGCAATACATTGGTGCATAAGAATTCCATCCCTCTTGAGCCTTACCTCAAATGGGTACGAGCTCGTGCTCAGAGTCTTATGATGCCTTATTCCTCCATTCTCCCAGTAATCATTGAGCTTGTCATGGAAGGAGATGTTCCATATACTATCCTGCATCCTGACATGCCCACCTCTCTTGAAGACTTACAAAGAGATTGGATACAACTCAAGGGGGAGCGATATACTTTTGAGGCCCGATTCTACGCTAGCGAGAAGAAGGTTTTGGAACTTACTAAGCAACTTCATGAGGAGAGGGCTCTGAATGCCTACATTGCATCAAAGAGGATACATACAACATTTTTATCTTAGATTTTTTTTATTTTTTCCCAAAGAGGAATTGATGTACTCAAGCTTTAATTTATTAATATAACGTGTGTTTCCTTTTTGTCTAAAACAAATTTGAATCTTTAAAATCCTTGAAATCATTGCATATGCATCTATCATTCATCATAACATAAGTAGGTTTCGTGCAACAAGTCTCCTCATCTTTCTATTGTTTATTTCAGTAAGATGGATCTCGAGCAGACGGTGAAGAACCTCCAAGCACAAAATGCTCAGTTTCAACAGATGTTCCTAACTCTAGCCAAAGGACAAGAAGAGTTGAAGACCTTGCTGGTGGAAGAGAAAAAGAAGAAAACAAAGAAAATAACTAGAGTTCTAAATATGGGAAGAAGATTCCAAAGACAAGCAAGAAGGACCCTAGACTTTGCAACGTCATCTGGTGAGAAAGACAATCAAGATGGGAAAGGCAAGGAAGCAGTTGTCCAGCCAGATTCAGAAGAGGAAGAGGAAGAAGAAGATTATTCTGAAGAACAATATCCTCCAGCCGAAGACACTATAAGCATCTAGAAGAACGGTTAAGCGTAATAGAAATTCAAAAAGTGCCTGGATTGGACTTTGAGGAGTTGGGGTTAGTGTTTGGGATTGTCATTCCTCCAAAATTCAAGGCATCGGTGTTCGCCAAATACGACAGAATGTCGTGTCCCAATATACATCTTCGGTCCTATGTGAGGAAAATACAGCCTCACACTGCTGACAAGGATTTATGGGTACACTTCTTTCAAGATAGTCTGTCTGGCACTCAACTTGATTGGTTTTATCAGCTAGAAAGAGCCAATGTTCATAATTGGGAAGATCTGGCTGCCGCCTTTTACAAACAATACCAATACAATGCAGACCTTGCTCCCACCCGTACTCAACTCCAGAGTATGGCCATGGTTTCAAGTGAAGGCTTCAAAGACTACGCGCAAAAATGGAGGGACTTAGCAAGAAGATTTTAGCCTCCCCTATCAAAAAGAGAGCTCATAGACATGTTTTTGGGCACCTTGTCTGGTCCTTTCTTTAATCACTTAATTGGGAGTTCCTCGGCGGGTTTTATCGAATTAATATTGACCGGAGAAAGAGTGGAAGTCAGGATAAATATTGGGAAGATTCAAAGAGACGCATCCTCTATTGCTGTAAGAAAACCATTCATTGGAAAAAAAGAAGTTGTTTTTGAATATCCTCAGAGAAATCAAGGTAGGACTGAACGTCGTCCAATGGTGGGGGTTGTCATGATTCCTAAACCTGCACCTTCTCAATAAAGAAGCAACCAGCCAAGAACGGAAAGACCAATCAGACAGTTCACCCGAATCAATATGACATTATCTCAATTATTGCCACATTTGTTAAGATCCAATCTAGTGAGTTTGAAAGAAGCTCCAAAGAATGCTAACACAACCTCTCCTCATTATCATCCTAATGCCCACTTTGTGTACCATTCTAAGAGTCACAGACATGACACTAATAACTATTGGGCTCTGAAAAACAAGGTACAAGACCTTCTTGAAGCCAAAGAGATTGAATTCGACGCGCCAAAAATTCTTAATTTCATTACTGCCCCTATTCCCAAGCACGGTCGTGATGTCAACGTCGTTGAGGAAGATATGTTTGTTACTTTGGTTGATGAACTTGTGACCCCACTCCTGACTATCAAAAAGAACTTGTTGAATGCCGGTGTATTCTCAGGCTGTGATGAAACCTGTCATTTCTATTTGTTCTCGCCAACCAGCTGTCATTTGTTAAAATCAGGCGTTCAATGCCTAATAGATGACAAGGATATTTTGTTCGAAATGACTTCTATTCCAATTGTTTCTTATAATGATGTTTCCATAGTGACCATTTCCGCCAATTCTTCCAGGGTCTCCACCAAAAGACCCGTTAGAATTATATCAGTTCCTAAAGTAGCTTCGTTGATAATTACAATGCCTGGACCAATCCCGTATTCGTCATACAAAACCGTCCCGTGGAATTATGGAGGTGATGTCTACTATCACGGTATCAAGCAAGATTGGCCAGCTGCTGAAAATTCAAATTCTGAGAAAGTTGACTCTGATATCAGTAACATCGTAGGGACTAGTAAGATAACCCGAAGTGGAAGGGTATTCTCTCAAGAAATTGCCCCTCCAAAAGCTATTTCAGGACCTGTAATCATTCATGTTTTTGTTTCTCCTCCAAAGGCTATCTCTGCTAATACTCCTGTTGACAAAATTGTTACAGTCCCTATTATCACACCTACTGACATTCCTACTGCCGAGTCAACCGAGACTCGAGGAAAAGGTATTTTGGTTGAGCCTGTCCGGACAAAGGCACACTTAGTAGCTATCCCTGAGACCTCTTGAAAAGAGATGGAGGAAATTCTAAAGATTATAAAAAGAAGCGACTACAACGTAGTCGAACAACTGGGGAAAACTCCATCAAAAATTTCCATGCTGGCTTTATTGTTATGTTCTGAGGCTCATGCAAAGGCCTTGGTAAAATTCCTTCAAACTGCCCATGTACCCCAAGAAACATCTTCCAATCAGTTCCAAGACTATCTAGCTTGACTGCAGATAATGGTTTATGTTTTTCGGATGCTGATTTAACGCCAAGGGGGAAGAAGCATAACGATGCATTGCATGTCTCAGTCGAATGTAGGGGAACAACCTTGGCTCATGTCTTGGTGGATACCGGTTCGTATCTAAATGTGTTGCCTAATAAGGCTCTTGATAGGCTTGACCATAAGGGATTGACCTTAAAACCTAGCAATATAGTAGTGAGGGCCTTCGACGACTCAAAAAGGATGGTGCATGGGGAAGTGGACATCCCCATAAAAGTTGGAACCCAAACATTTGATTCAACTTTTTATGTAATGGATTCACAATGCTGGTGTCGTTACCTCTACGTTGCATCAAATGCTGAAATATCCAATTCAGGGGAAAATCATCACCATTCATGGAGAAGAAGAGTATATGGTCAGTCATCTAAATTTCTTCAGATATGTGGAATTAGATGGTGAATTTATTGAAACTCCATTCCAGCACTTTGAAGAAGTCCCCCGCAAACTGTGGCTGTAACCAAGGCTGTTTCTCAAGTCCCAGAGATTAAAAGGCCTCCGCTCAAGATGTCGTCTTTTAAAGATGCCAAGGCAATGATAGAAGAAGGTGGGTGCACTATTTGGGGCTAACTCCTAGATATCCCATACAAATCTGACAAATTTGGTTTGGGTTTCACTTCAGGACCACCCTTGATGATCAGCAACCACGAAGTCAACACCGTGGAGGATGATGAAGACAGTTATAACCTGGAGGATTGGATTTTCCCAACTGTCAATGGAGGGCTCAGCAACTGGGAAGCTGGAGATTTTGTCCCGATCACTTTTATCCAACAGTAATTTGTCTTTAAATTTTGTCGGACCTGTAATATTAAACAATTCAGACTCTTAAAACCTTGTGTCTTACCCAAGGCACAATGGTCCATTTGTAAGGTTCATTATCTCATTTTCATATGACATCAATGAAGCATGGATGTTTTTGCATACAAACATTGTGCTCATTGTTTTTATTTTTACATTTTCATTTCTTTCAAAGATAGTTATACTCTTACACACACTCACATTCAAAATGCAGATCTACACCCATTCGGATCCCATGGGTAACGGTTCTACTATGGCCTTCTATGATTCTAAAAATCTAATCCACCAAGCCGAAGACGAAGGTGAGGAAGATTGTGAAGTGCCAGGGGAACTCACTAGATTACTACAACAAGAAGAGAGGACCATACAACCCCGCGAAGAACCAGTGGACACGATTAACCTAGGTACCGAAGAGGACAAGAAAGAAGTCAAGGTGGGTGCCAATCTGGAACCCAGTGTCAAAGAACATCTGATTCAGTTGCTACATGATAATGTTGAGGTCTTTGCTTGGTCGTATGAAGACATGACAGGACTGGATGCAGATATCGTGCTACATCGTCTACCAACAAAAGAAGATTGCCCACCGGTAAAACAAAAGGTCCGTCGCATGCGACCAGACATGGTAGAGAAGATCAAGGCGGAAGTCTTGAAACAATTCAACACCGAATTCTTGGTCGTCGCCTCCTATTCGCACTGGGTCTCCAATGTTGTTCCCGTGCCCAAAAAGGACGGCAAGGTACGAATGTGCGTGGACTACGGAGATTTGAATAGGGAAAGCCCTAAGGATGATTTCCCGCTTCCCTGAATTGATATTCTAGTTGACAATACGGCATAACATAAAGTGTTTTACTTCATGGACGGTTTCTCAGGCTACAACGAAATCAAAATGGTGCCTGAAGACATGGAGAAAACAACATTTGTCACACAATGGGGCACATTCTGCTACAAGGTTATGCCATTTGGGTTGAAGAACGTTGGGGATACCTATCAGCGTGCCATGGTAGCCCTATTTCACGATATAAAACATCACGAAATAGAGGTCTATGTGGACGACATGATAGCCAGATCTCAAACAGAAGAAGAGCATGTTGGTCATTTGTAGAAATTATTTGAGAGGCTAAAGAAATACAAGCTGAGGTTGAACCCCAATAAATGCACGTTTGAAGTGAGGTCCAGTAAACTCTAAGGTTTTGTCGTCAGCGGTAGAGGTATTGAAGTAGATCCTGCTAAGGTAAAAGCAATACAAGAAATGCCTGCTCCTCGTACCGAGAAGGAAGTCATGGGATTCTTGGGACGGTTAAACTATATTGCCAGATTCATTTCTCACCTGACAGCTACTTGTGAACCAATATTCAAATTACTGAAGAAAGATCAAGTAGTCAAATGGAATGATGAGTGCCAAACTTCCTTCGACAATATCAAAGAGTACCTGCAAGAGTCTCATGTTTTGATGCCACCAGTCGAGGGAAGACCATTGATCATGTATTTAACTATTTTGGAAAATTCAATGGGGTGTGTGTTGGGGCAGCATGACGAGTCTGGCCGAAAAGAGCATGTTATTTATTACCTGAGAAAAAATTTTACCGACTGTGAAACAAGATATTCACTGCTCGAGAAAACTTGCTGCGCTCTGGCATGGGCTGGTCGCCAACTAAGACCGTATATGCTAACCCATACTACCTTATTGATATCTAAAATGGATCCAATAAAATACATCTTCGAGAAGCCTTCCCTTTTTGGGAGAATAGCAAGATGGCAGATGATCTTGACGGAATATGGCATTCAGTATACTACCCAAAAATCAATATAGGGAAGTGTACTAGCTGATCACCTTGATCACCAAGCTGTGGAAGACTACCAGACCATGAAGTTCGAATTCCCAGATGAAGACATCATGATGGTGAACAATTGTGAAGAATTTAGACCATATGATGGACCTGAACAAGGATCCCGATGAATCCTGGTTTTTGATGGGGCATCCAACGCACTCGGAAATGGTATAGGTGTTGTACTCATATCTCCTAAAGGATGTCATACCCCCTTTACAGCAAGACTCTACTTCAATTGTAAAAACAACATGGCAGAATACGAAGCGTGCATTTTTGGTCTCAAAGCTGCCATAGATTTGGGGATCAAATCCTTAAATGTATTTGGAGATTCAGCTTTGGTCATCAGCCAGATCAAAGGCGAATGGGACACCAAACACCCTAACCTTATCCCCTAAAAAGAACATGTATCGACATTAATCCCATATTTTGAGAAGATTACCTTCGAGCATTTCCTACGAGAAGAAAATCATCTAGTAGACGTACTAGCCACAATGTCATCCATGTTTAAACTTAAATGGGATAACAAACCTCCCCAGATCACCATTGAACGAATGGATGAACCAGCTCACTGTCATGAGATTAATACTAAAGAAGTAGTGGACCAGCCTTGGTTTCACGAAGTCAAGAGGTATCTCGAGGCTCAAGAATATCCGTAAGGAGCTTCAGTCAATGATAAGAAGTTCTTAAGGAGATTATCTGCTAAATTATTCCTTAGTAATGGCATTCTCTACAAACGCAACTGTGATCGGTGGATCTGGAACTGACTGTTTAACGCTGGTTCGCGAAATGTCGCGGAAGCAAGAGTCGCCACCGTCTTTTATTTTCTCCAACAAGGAAAGGACAAAAGCACAGCAAAATTCCTTATGAGATAGTTTCTCGGTTCGGGAGGTAGATTTATAGAAAGGGAAGGTGTTAGCACCCTTTCTATCCATGGTTATCCATGGGCTCTTAGATACTTGCTCATTTGTGTTTTCAAAATGTTTGCTTTTCAATTGTGAGTGGGTTTGAAAAAAGTTTCGTTTAAAGATTTCTGAATAACTCCTGTATCAGTCCTCAAGAGTGTTTGAAAAATTGTTTTGAAAGCTTTTTGAAAAGTGTCGGTGTGAAAAGAGTTTTGTTTGTTTTTTTTGAAATAGAGCAAGTATCTACGAGTCATCTACGTACCCTAAGGAATTAGGCTGTGTAAATGTCCTTAAGGTAGTGCCATCCCACCATTGAGAGGTAGGTAGCACCACCGTTGGAGGTGTTCGGGTCAATTCGTTTGTAGGGACAGTGTGGTCACCGAGCAACAGTAGGACACCTCAGAAGCTACCCTTATGGCATTGATCCTTTTTAATTCCGAGGCAACCTTTCCGAGGCGACTGGATCATATCAGGGACATAAGGACTTACTAAAATGTCCTGTACTCGACGACCACAATTCGAGCTTGTAGGGACAGTGTGGTCACCAGAGCAACAATAGGACACCTTAGAAGCTACCCTTATGCCATGTTCATGGACATAAGGACTTACTAAAACGGCATATACTCGACGACCACGTTTCGAGGGGCAAGGCAACAGTGAGGCGTACTCTAAGAGTGGTGTGTGAATTTGTGTATTGTTTTCAGTTATGTTTTATCTTGTCATGCATTATGGTGATCTACGCTTTGATTTTATTTGGGCCATTCATTCTTTCATGCAAAATTTAGCAATTAAGGGGTGCGGAAATTAAAGTACGGAAAACGTAAATCCTACGCTATTACAAGGCGCGGGTCTATACATCGCCAAATCTTTACAAAGACCCGTTTTAAGTAAATAAGTGCGGAAAATAAAAAAAAAACAGTAAAAAGGTCCTATTTACTATTACATATCCGGAGCAATTACATAATAATCGAACAAATTAAATACACGCGAATAAAGAAAAGGGAATTAATTTTTTTGTCTTTTTTTTTTGGTAATTAAATGAAATTGAAAACTAATAAATTATTTTAACTACAAGAAAATATTTTTTGACCTTTTTTATGTTTTTATGAAATAAAATAAAAAAAGAATTAAAAATGTCAAAAGAAAAAGCCTAAGTCTAAATTTGTTTTTATTTATTGTCAAAAAAGGTTAAAATTAACTAATTAAACTAATTAATTTGTTAGTATTTTATTTACAAAAATAATTACTAAAGTGAAATTAATAATAATAATAATAATTACCTTTTTTTTGTTTTTTTTCTGAATTTATGAAAATAATTATTTGTGAACTAACTAAATAATAATAATAATTAATAAAAGGAAAGAAAATAAGAAAAGAAATGCTAAACCAAGGAGGTGAAGGCCGGATTTTGGAGGTTTTACTCAAAATCATCCTTAGGCATCAAAAATTCCATCTAAGCCAATGGTTGTGATCGTCCATGTCTCCTGATCACGTCTATGCTTATGGTTTGTCCCAATTTCACCTGGAGACAAAATACCTAAAAACAAAACCAACGAACCCTAGGCACGGGTATTGTTATACGAAGCCTAAAAATGAAATTGAATATAGCAGTTACATTGGAAATTAGGCATGGAGTATGAATATGCTATTATTTTCCAGAAAAAGTGCAAGAATGGAGAAACATGATTTCGTGTACAGGGGTGAGTTTGAGACAACTTACAGCGCTTGGTAGTGGATCTTAGGACGCGTTTGTGGTTGCTTTGGCTTCAGGGAGTGGCAAGGAAGAAAGCCACGTGCTTGCTTTGATCTGAAAATGTTTGCAACACCGCTTTAGATCTCTCACTTTTTTGGACAAATTTTGAACTTTTCCTCTGGCCGTTTGTGCACACTCTCCTTTTTTTCTAGGTCCTGAATGAGGCTTGCAAGGCTTGTATATATAGGCTTGGATGAGAATCAGTCACATTAAGGAGCTTTTAAGCCTTGCAATGAAGTTTTGATTTTCTCCATAATCACCATTGAAATAACTTGCCATATTTGCTCCAAATTTGAATTTATTTGCTTGAAATAGGTCTTGAACGAATTTGGTATATGTTTTATGGTGTATCAAAGCTATTCAAACCACAAAATATCCTCCCATTAATTTTCTTGATTTTTATTTGAATTTTAAAGATTTAAAATGAATTAAATCAAATAAAATTAAACAAAAATAGAAAAATTAATTTTTATTCTTGAAATAAAACATGGGACACGTGGGAGGTATGGCAAAGCTGAATCAAGTGGAAAAAGTCGGCCCCTTTTGTCAAAAATGAAGTTTCAAGGATAATTGACTTTGGCCCTTTCACAAAAATTTCCCAACTTCTCCAATGCATATCTTGCTCAATTTCGAAGCTATGAACATGTTCTTTGACATTTTGGAAAGGTCTTGAAGTCCTCTAACCAATGCCTTTGGTCCCATGTCATTTTGATTTACCAATATCAAGTTATGGTCTTTGACTTAAAGTGCCTTTTTGTTGACTTTTGAAAATGACCTATAATGTTGAATTTGATAACTTTTTGTGAGAGCATTTTTTGGACTTGGAATGTGAAGATGAGTTGTAGGAAATGTCTTCCCCTTCAAAATGAGCATTGGATGGGATTTTTCTGATGATCCATGAAAAAGTTATGCCTTGGTCAAGGTACAGTTGACTTTTCAGCTGTCCAAAAATAGAAACTTTTGACACCTTGATGATTTTTGAGCCATGCTTGAGGAATCATGATCAAGATTTGACCAAATGATGATTGTGGCTTCAAAATAAGATGTTGACCAAAATTTTTGACTTTTGACTGCCAAATGACCATGTGAGCCTTGAAACTTGACATGTAGGTGCTTGACAATGTTTATAGGCATGTGGGACTTGATTGGACCATTGAAAACCTCAACTTCCTTGAAGGAACCAAAACCTTAATTTTGACTCGCTTAGGAGGATGGTTGACTGTGCAATCCTTGGAGTAGCCTTGAACCATTTGAGGTGATGCTTGGCAAAACTTTTGAAGAATATGGGAGGGCAAATTTTGGGGTACAACAGTTGCCCCTGTTCAATCTTCTTAGACCTGAGGATGTAGATTGGCTTGTGTGCCTTTCGTGATCCGAGGGTGGAAGATGATTGAACACTAGAGTGCCCAGAAATTTGCACTCACATAGTAGAGTATCAGCAGTGTGATGTCGGGAATGGGCTTACAGATGCCATTTGGAGAGATGATGGGTAGGAGGATGGGCTTATAGATGCCATCTGAAAGTGTGACAGAACCTTGTCGGGAATGGGCTTATAGATGCCATTTGGAACTGTAATGGATAGTTGAATCTGAATAAGAAATAGAATAGCTTCCCTGTCTGGGGCATATCTAGTCTATATCTAATTGTTGACGTCTGAACGAGTAGTAGAATGACCGTCGGGTCTGGGGTATATCCATACTGCATGAGTAATAGAATGTCATCCGAATCTGGATCGTATCTGGACTGAACAATAGAATAGCATCCGGGATGGAGCATCTCTAAGTTGTCTTTAGAAGTTTGAATCTGAATAAGCAATAGAATAGCGCCCGGATCTGGAGCATCTCTAAGCTATATCTCAAAGGAAATCTGGAATAAGTATCAGAACGTCGCCATGCCTGGGTCACATCTGAACTATCTTTAGAAAGAGTCTTGAATAAGCAAGAAAACAGCATCCATATCTGGAGCATGTCTAAGCTATCTCTGAAAGGAAATCTGGAATGAGTATCAGAACGTCGCACTGACTGGGTCACATCTGAACCATATCTAGAAGGAGTCTTGAATAAGCAAAAGAACAGCATCCATATCTGGAGCATTTCCAAGCTATCTCTGAAAGGAAATCTGGAATGAGTATCAGAACGTCACCATGCCTGGGTCACATCTGAACTATCTCTAGAAGGAGTCTTGAATAAGCAAAAGAACAACATCCATATCTAGAGCATTTCCAATCTATCTCTGAAAGGAAATCTGGAATGAGTATTAGAACGTCGCCATGCCTGGGTCACATCTGAACTATCTCTAGAAGGAGTCTTGAATAAGCAAAAGAACAGCATCCATATCTGGAGCATTTCCAAGCTATCTCTGAAAGGAAATCTGGAATGAGTATCAGAATGTCGCCATGCCTGGGTCACATCTGAACTATCTCTAGAAGGAGATCTCTGAATAAACAATAGAACAGCCTCCGTGTCCGGAGCATCTCTAAGTTATATCTGAGAAGAAATATGGAATAAGTATCAGAACATCGCCATGCCTGGGTCACATCTGAACCATATCTAGGAAGGAATTTTGAATAAGCAAAAGAACAACATCCATATCTGGAGCATTTCCAAGCAATCTCTGAAAGGAAATCTGGAATGAGTATCAGAACGTCGCCATGCCTGGGTCACATCTGAACCATATTTAGAAGGAGTCTTGAATAAGCGAAAGAACAGCATCCATATCTGGAGCATTTCCAAGCTATCTCTGAAAGGAAATCTGGAATGAGTATCAGAACGTCGCCATGCCTGGGTCACATCTGAACCATATCTAGAAGGAGTCTTGAATAAGCAAAAGAACAGCATCCATATCTGGAGCATTTCCAAGCTATCTCTGAAAGGAAATCTGGAATGAGTATCAGAACGTCGCCATGCCTGGGTCACATCTGAACCATATCTAGAAGGAGATCTCTGAATAAACAATAGAACAGCCTCCGTGTCCGGAGCATCTCTAAGTTATATCTGAGAAGAAATTTGGAATAAGTATCAGAATGTCGCCATGCCTGGGTCACATCTGAACCATATCTAGGAAGGAATTTTGAATAAGCAAAAGAACAACATCCATATCTGGAGCATTTCCAAGCAATCTCTGAAAGGAAATCTGGAATGAGTATCAGAACGTCGCCATGCCTGGGTCACATCTGAACCATATCTAGAAGGAGTCTTGAATAAGCAAAAGAACAACATCCATATCTGGAGCATTTCCAAGCTATCTCTGAAAGGAAATCTGGAATGAGTATCAGAACGTCGCCATGCCTGGGTCACATCTGAACCATGTCTAGAAGGAGTCTTGAATAAGCAAAAGAACAGCATCCATATCTGGAGCATTTCCAAGCTATCTCTGAAAGGAAATCTGGAATGAGTATCAGAACGTCGCCATGCCTGGGTCACATCTGAACCATATCTAGAAGGAGATCTCTAAATAAACAATAGAACAGCCTCCGTGTCCGGAGCATCTCTAAGTTATATCTGAGAAGAAATTTGGAATAAGTATCAGAATGTCGCCATGCCTGGGTCACATCTGAACCATATCTAGGAAGGAATTTTGAATAAGCAAAAGAATAGCATCCATATCTGGAGCATTTCCAAGCTATCTCTGAAAGGAAATCTTGAATGAGTATCAGAACGTCGCCATGCCTGGGTCACATCTGAACCATATCTAGAAGGAGTCTTGAATAAGCAAAAGAACAGCATCCATATTTGGAGCATTTCCAAGCTATCTCTGAAAGGAAATCTGGAATGAGTATCAGAACATCGCCATGCCTGGCTCACATCCGAACCATATCTAGAAGGAGTCTTGAATAAGCAAAAGAACAGCATCCATATCTGGAGCATTTCCAAGCTATCTCTGAAAGGAAATCTGGAATGAGTATCAGAATGTCGCCATGCCTGGGTCACATCTGAACCATATCTAGAAGGAGATCTCTAAATAAACAATAGAACAGCCTCCGTGTCTGGAGCATCTCTAAGTTATATCTGAGAAGAAATCTGGAATAAGTATCAGAACGTCGCCATGCCTGGTTCACATCTGAACCATATCTAGAAAGGAATTTTGAATAAGCAAAAGAACAGCATCCATATCTGGGGCGTTTCCAAGCTATCTCTTTAATCTTTTTAACGTAGACATGCCTGACCGGATACAGGTATCGAATCCACAATCAATCGCTCACGGACATGCCTTGGCTAGATACAGGAATCGAATTTGGGATTGAGATAGTTGATAGTAATCATCTTTGTATTGACCTTTCCTGAAAAAAGGCAAAACATTAGTTATATGCAATGTCATGGTGCATGGAATGCGCGGTGTCATGACGTTTATAACCAATGGGATTGTAGAATGTGATGTTTATATCATGTATGAAAATGTGATGTTTGCGAATGTATTTTTTGTCTAGGAAAATAAATCCTCGACGAATGTCGGGAGCTAATCCTGGGCTGATGTTTGAAGAGTAGAGAATTCTTCGTTTCCGCTGGGGAAAATGATTGCAAGGATAAACCGGTAGGAGGAGATGACTCCGTTGGGGAATAAGCTTGGAGAGATTACTCTGCGGGGAAAATTACTCTAGCGATCTTGCTGGGGAAAATACTTTGTGGGAAGAGAGGTACTTCGCTGAGATGTTGTATGAGAACTCCACCGGGGATACCATTGTTGAGTTACGTTTGGGAGGTTTGAGGAACTCTGCTGGGGATAGGAATACTTCGCCGAGGACGATCTTTCTGTGGCAATTAGCTGAGGATAACCCAGTTATAAGCACTGGCGAGTAATAACCTTCTGAATAAAGACGGGGAGAGATATGCTCTGCAAAGGATAAGCTTCCAGAATCTACTGGGGATAAGCTTCCTACTGGGGAGATGATTTAACTCTCTTGGGGAGACTTTGGACTGTACTGGGAAGGGCTCCGCTGGATGTCTAGATTCCGCCGAGGAACAATCTTAGATCAATACTGTCGGGGATGCTTGTTGAGGGTGTTTGTAGACTCCGTTGAGATCTGCTGGGGATACTCAACTTCCTTAAGGCTGGCAGTATGTTAACTCTGCTTGGGGAGAGTGTTGCCGACTTGCTGGAGATACTGTGCCTTCTCTGCTCGGGGGGAGTATGGTTGAACCTTGGCTCACTCTCTGGGGAATTAAGGTATCTTGATTACATTCTTCAGCCGAACTCACCTTGGTACCTTGGTGGACAGAGCAATTAGATTTCCTAGACAACTCATTATTGCCCTTGTTTCTGTGGGAGAAGGTACCCGTAGAGGTGCTTGATGACTGCCGATTGACAAATCTTCTTCTGGTAGGCGAGTGACGAGATGACGAGACATAGTCGTACGCTTTGATCCCTAATTTTTTGCCTGGACCGCCCTTTCGGGTTTTCAGTCCACCGGGATACCCATTTTTGCCCAAGCCGCCTCTTCAGGTTTTCGACTTGTCGGGTGTACATATTTTTTTCATTTTCATCCCTTATTTTTGCCCGAACCCTTTTGGTTCGCCGGGAAGCCCTTATTTTTGCCTAGGTGTGTCAACCTAGCGGGTCTTTGATTATACGTAGTATCTTTTTGACTATGTCCATATTCTCGGGACGAGGGAGTTGCCCCTGTCAGTGGGGTTGTGTTGTCATGCTACCAGAAGATCTTCGTTTGATCGTCCAATGCCCCAAGTGATCCAGGTGGAGATTTGCCCCAGGCTGTTTGGCCTTTTGATAGATCCTCTGAATCTTGACTTAACTGCCCCAGATGATGGACAATGATCAGGCCACGCCCCTTGATTGGAGGTGCTTTTGTTCATTATACATTCGTCGTGCGAACTTCTATGTTGTTCCAACAAATAGTCATATGCAAGCAATGTTATATTAAAAATGCACAGCTTATGTCTGTCTTGAAGTTTTTGAAAATGCATATTTTTTCATAAAAACAAGTGAATTTTGTGAACTGTGATGTTAACTCGTCATTTTACCGCAAGCCTTAAGGAGTCAGGATACCTTTCGTAACAGTATGCTTTCGAACTAACCCATGCTTCAGCTAGGACTTTTGAGGGTTATAACGTGGCCTGGTTCACGGTTTAAGAAACAAAGGATAAAGGCTCAAATTTATTTGTACCCACCCGCTCTTCGTGATGTTCTTCAAACCTAAACTCAGTTGATCGTGCGTTAGACCTTGTTTGAGTTTTTGCTTTGATATACCAGTGATGGTTCGGATACTGACGGTTTGTTTTAAATAGGCAGTCATTTCCCTTTTTTGTTGAGGGTTTGTATGACCTCTTTTTCTTTCTTGATTTTTGTTGTCCCTGTTTTTTTGCCTGAGCTGTTTCCTTTTTGGAATTACAGTCAGCGGGATGCCCCAGTTTTGAAAGTCTCCTTCATAGGTTTTGACTTAATGGGTTTTTATTTTGAGAAGTAATGACTGCCTATCTTTATGATTGTTCGGGACCATCACTGTCTTTCTTTGTTGTAAGGATCTCTTTGGTGCCATTTGTTATGCACTTGGATCAACTGAGAAAACTACCCTGCCCCAGGTTATGATAAAGGGTTTTAATTTTCGAAAAGAAAAACTCCTACTTCTTTGGCTCAGAGGGGTTGACGAGGGATTATCTTCCTTATAACTCCAGTGTTTAGGGATTGAAACAATGCTTGTACCTCATCAGCGGGGTCTGTTCAAAAGCATAGTGTAGATTGCGGTATCGTTTTCGTCATCCTCCCTCAAGAGGCTTAGAATTATCAATCGAGAGTTGATCATCACAGAATATGAAAACAGTTTGAATATAGCGAATGTGAATATATTGATTCAAAACAGACATGTGCGATGCATTGATAAAATAATAAGGTTTGCTATGACAATAATTGTTTGAACAATCAAAAGAAAATTACAACTTGAAAGATCCTAATGAACAACAATCCTCTAGTTTGAACTAGTCATCTTAAATGGAGAATTCTCAGCGGAAGATTTTCATTTCGCCATCTGGCATGAACTCCAGCACCCCTTCGTCAATCAAGTCCTTGACTTTGTTCTTCAAGGTCCAACAGTCGTCTGTAGCATGCCCCGGGCTGTCTGAATGATAAGCGCAGCGGGTGTTGGGGTTATACCTTGAAGGTGTCATATTCGGATTCTTAGGAGGGTCCTTTAGAGTGATCAGATTGACCTCCAACAAGCGCTTCAGTATAAAGGATGATGGTATATCAGTCTCCGAGAAATGTCTTCCAGGCGCATATCATTTACGCTGACTACCCCGTTGAGGCTGGGCTCGTGACCCTGAAGCAAGCTGAGGAGATTTTCCTTTGTCTTATGGCCCCGCATGTGGTTGAATGCTGACTGGAACCTCAACCTTGGTTGTTTGCCCCACTGGATTATTCTGAAGCAGCTTGGTGACGAGGACCCGGAGCTCTTCTTGTTTTTGAGATAAGTCCTGAATGAGGGTCATTTGGCCCATCAACTACCCCATCATTTGGATCTTCATGGTTGCCAACTAAATTTGTAGCCCTTCCAGCTGATCGTTCCTGATACCCCCTGCATTCCCTAGGGTCAAATTCCTTGTGAGGAGAGCCTTTATTTCTTCTTGCCCCTGGGATAGGTTCAAGAACATTTCTTGCAGTTGGGCGTTCTGAGCCTGGAGATCTTGGTTGTCCGGTTGGAAAGCCATTGCTGAAATAAACAGCAAAGATGGTAAGTGACCTGTCAAGAGGGTACCTGTTATGCAATGATATGTATGTATATATATGCAATGTTTTCAAGGATCTTGCGGGGTAAACAAGAAGATCGTTAGAATTTGAATTTGTAGCTTGATTGAAGGACCTTCATGTTGTTGAGAATCCTTCTTCAGGTGTCAAGGCTCACCATATCGAGTGGGTCATAGCCCCTGACAACCTTGGCTAGAGGAAAATAAATCCCCTTTGCCCCTTGCTGGACATTTGGTTCATCATGACTTGCATCACAAGCCCTTGAGATCCTTGAAATGGATTAGTCCTTATGAAGGATGCATGCAATGGTATGATGTTATGTTATGCATGGGGTACTGTAGATAAACCCTGTTATGAGTCCCAATTAAGGACATAAACAAAACCTGCAAGAAACCCAGTAAACCCTGTTATGAGTCCCAATTAAGGACTATAAACAAAACCTGCAAGAAACCCAGTAAACCCTGTTATGAGTCCCAATTAGGGACTATAAACAAAACCTGCAAGAAAACTCAAGTGTCAGATAACAAGCATGCAAGTAGTCAAGTTGGAAGGCACACAAGTCACACAAGAGACCTTAGAGTTTAGGCCTGCATGGGGTCTGGGTATTACCCTCTTGAAGTTAGTGGGCTCAACCTCTCCTATTAGAAGTAACCGGGTTCTAAGGATCCCAATATCACTGGATTGCTTTCATTGTTCATCGTTTCGATTTAGCCACTGAACTGGCGACCGAAATATTCCAGGAAAGCAACCCTCAATTGAGTGTAGTATCGAGTATCAACCAACCTCGGACTACACCAAAGTCAGTTATCTCACTACCCTAAAGAGGCCAAGATAGTTCAATTAAGGTTCCTAAGGTCAGTTGATGCTTCACGACACCACGCGGAGGCCTCGTACTCTCCTTGACTGAACTCAAGGGTTACCGGTACACACCAAAGTGCCACATCAATGTAGCAGACTGTTTCAACCATGTCGGTATACCCCGCACAGTTCCCTCACAGCCTTGTTGCTACTTTCTAAGATGGTATCCCCAGATCTGGGTTAGGATCTATAGAACTCCCGAGACAGTCCCACAATAATAAAGCAAACAGTTCAGAAAATTGAAAACACAAGTGATCTTAGTCCTAAGGTACACCTCACTTTAAAGTAATCCCCAGCAGAGTCGTCAAGTCTGTGATCGGTGGATCTGGAACTGACTGTTTAACGCTGGTTCGCGAAATATCGTGGAAGCAAGAGTCGCCACCGTCTTTTATTTTCTCCAACAAGGAAAGGACAAAAGCACAGCAAAATTCCTTATGAGATAGTTTCTCGGTTCGGGAGGTAGATTTATAGAAAGGGAAGGTGTTAGCACCCTTTCTATCCATGGTTATCCATGGGCTCTTAGATACTTGCGCATTTGTGTTTTCAAAATGTTTGCTTTTCAATTGTGAGTGGGTTTGAAAAAAGTTTCGTTTAAAGATTTCTGAATAACTCCTGTATCAGTCCTCAAGAGTGTTTGAAAAATTGTTTTGAAAGCTTTTTGAAAAGTGTCGGTGTGAAAAGAGTTTTGTTTGTTTTTTTTTAAATAGAGCAAGTATCTACGAGTCATCTACGTACCCTAAGGAATTAGGCTGTGTAAATGTCCTTAAGGTAGTGCCATCCCACCATTGAGAGGTAGGTAGCACCACCGTTGGAGGTGTTCGGGTCAATTCGTTTGTAGGGACAGCGTGGTCACCGAGCAACAGTAGGACACCTCAGAAGCTACCCTTATGCCATTGATCCTTTTTAATTCCGAGGCAACCTTTCCGAGGTGACTGGATCATATCATGGACATAAGGACTTACTAAAACGTCATGTACTCGACGACCACAATTCGAGCTTGTAGGGACAGTGTGGTCACCAGAGCAACAGTAGGACACCTTAGAAGCTACCCTTATGCCATGTTCATGGACATAAGGACTTACTAAAACGTCCTATACTCGACGACCACGTTTCGAGGGGCAAGGCAACAGTGAGGCGTACCCTAAGAGTGGTGTGTGAATTTGTGTATTGTTTTCAGTTATGTTTTATCTTGTCATGCATTATGGTGATCTACGCTTTGATTTTATTTGGGCCATTCATTCTTTCATGCAAAATTTAGCAATTAAGGGGTGCGGAAATTAAAGTACGGAAAACGTAAATCCTACGCTATTACAAGGCGCGGGTCTATACATCGCCAAATCTTTACAAAGACCCGTTTTAAGTAAATAAGTGCGGAAAATAAATAAAAAACAGTAAAAAGGTCCTATTTACTATTACATATCCGGAGCAATTACATAATAATCGAACAAATTAAATACGCGCGAATAAAGAAAAGGGAATTATTTTTTTTGTCTTTTTTTTTTGTAATTAAATGAAATTGAAAACTAATTAATTATTTTAACTGCAAGAAAATATTTTTTGACCTTTTTTATGTTTTTATGAAATAAAATAAAAAAAGAATTAAAAATGTCAAAAGAAAAAGCCTAAGTCTAAATTTGTTTTTATTTATTGTGAAAAAAAGTTAAAATTAACTAACTAAACTAATTAATTTGTTAGTATTTTATTTACAAAAATAATTACTAAAGTGAAATTAATAATAATAATAATAATTACCTTTTTTTTGTTTTTTTTCTGAATTTATGAAAATAATTATTTGTGAACTAACTAAATAATAATAATAATTAATAAAAGGAAAGAAAATAAGAAAAGAAATGCTAAACCAAGGAGGTGAAGGCCGGATTTTGGAGGTTTTACTCAAAATCATCCTTAGGCATCAAAAATTCCATCTAAGCTCATGGTTGTGATCGTCCATGTCTCCTGATCACGTCTATGCTTATGGTTTGTCCCAATTTCACCTGTAGACAAAATACCTAAAAACAAAACCAACGAACCCTAGGCACGGGTATTGTTATACGAAGCCTAAAAATGAAATTGAATATAGCAGTTACATTGGAAATTAGGCATGGAGTATGAATATGCTATTATTTTCCAGAAAAAGTGCAAGAATGGAGAAACATGATTTCGTGTACAGGGGTAAGTTTGAGACAACTTACAGCGCTTGGTAGTGGACCTTAGGACGCGTTTGTGGTTGCTTTGGCTTCAGGGAGTGGCAAGGAAGAAAGCCATGTGCTTGCTTTGATCTGAAAATGTTTGCAACACCGCTTTAGATCTCTCACTTTTTTGGACAAATTTTGAACTTTTCCTCTGGCCGTTTGTGCACACTCTCCTTTTTTTCTAGGTCCTGAATGAGGCTTGCAAGGCTTGTATATATAGGCTTGGATGAGAATCAGTCACATTAAGTAGCTTTTAAGCCTTGCAATGAAGTTTTGATTTTCTCCATAATCACCATTGAAATAACTTGCCATATTTTCTCCAAATTTGATTTTTTTTGCTTGAAATAGGTCTTGAACGAATTTGGTATATGTTTTATGGTGTATCAAAGCTATTCAAACCACAAAATATCCTCCCGTTAATTTTCTTGATTTTTATTTGAATTTTAAAGATTTAAAATGAATTAAATCAAATAAAATTAAACAAAAATAGAAAAATTAATTTTTATTCTTGAAATAAAACATGGGACACGTGGGAGGTATGGCAAAGCTGAATCAAGTGGAAAAAGTGGGCCCCTTTTGTCAAAAATGAAGTTTCAAGGATAATTGACTTTGGCCCTTTCACAAAAATTTCCCAACTTCTCCAATGCATATCTTGCTCAATTCTGAAGCTATGAACATGTTCTTTGACATTTTGGAAAGGTCTTGAAGTCCTCTAACTAATGCCTTTGGTCCCATGTCATTTTGATTTACCAATATCAAGTTATGGTCTTTGACTTAAAGTGCCTTTTTGTTGACTTTTGAAAATGACCTATAATGTTGAATTTGATAACTTTTTGTGAGAGCATTTCTTGGACTTGGAATGTGAAGATGAGTTGTAGGAAATATATTCCCCTTCAAAATGAGCATTGGATGGGATTTTTCTGATGAACCATGAAAAAGTTATGCCTTGGTCAAGGTACAGTTGACTTTTCAGCTGTCCAAAAATAGAAACTTTTGACACCTTGATGATTTTTGAGCCATGCTTGAGGAATCATGATCAAGATTTGACCAAATGATGATTGTGGCTTCAAAATAAGATGTTGACCAAAATATTTGACTTTTGACTGCCAAATGACCATGTGAGCCTTGAAACTTGACATGTAGGTGCTTGACAATGTTTATAGGCATGTGGGACTTGATTGGACCATTGAAAACCTCAACTTCCTTGAAGGAACCAAAACCTTAATTTTGACTGGCTTAGGAGGATGGTTGATTGTGCAATCCTTGGAGTAGCCTTGAACCATTTGAGGTGATGCTTGGCAAAACTTTTGAAGAATATGGGAGGGCAAATTTTGGGGTACAACAGTTGCCCCTGTTCAATCTTCTTAGACCTGAGGATGTAGATTGGCTTGTGTGCCTTTCGTGATCCGAGGGTGGAAGATGATTGAACACTAGAGTGCCCAGAAATTTGCACTCACATAGTAGAGTATCAGCAGTGTGATGTCGGGAATGGGCTTACAGATGCCATTTGGAGAGATGATGGGTAGGAGGATGGGCTTATAGATGCCATCTGGAAGTGTGATAGAACCTTGTCGGGAATGGGCTTATAGATGCCATTTGGAACTGTAATGGATAGTTGAATCTGAATAAGAAATAGAATAGCTTCCGTGTCTGGGGCATATCTAGTCTATATCTAATTGCTGACGTCTGAACGAGTAGTAGAATGACCGCCGGGTCTGGGGTATATCCATACTTCATGAGTAACAGAATGTCATCCGAATCTGGATCGTATCTAGACTGAACAATAGAATAGCATCCGGGATGGAGCATCTCTAAGTTGTCTTTAGAAGTTTGAATCTGAATAAGCAATAGAATAGCGCCCGGATCTGGAGCATCTCTAAGATATATCTCAAAGGAAATCTGGAATAAGTATCAGAACGTCACCATGCCTGGGTCACATCTGAACTATCTTTAGAAAGAGTCTTGAATAAGCAAGAAAACAGCATCCATATCTGGAGCATGTCTAAGCTATCTCTGAAAGGAAATTTGGAATGAGTATCAGAACGTCGCCATGCCCGGGTCACATCTGAACCATATCTAGAAGGAGTCTTGAATAAGCAAAAGAACAGCATCCATATCTGGAGCATTTCCAAGCTATCTCTGAAAGGAAATCTGGAATGAGTATCAGAACGTCGCCATGCCTGGGTCACATCTGAACTATCTCTAGAAGGAGTTTTGAATAAGCAAAAGAACAACATCCATATCTAGAGCATTTCCAAGCTATCTCTGAAAGGAAATCTGGAATGAGTATCAGAACGTCGCCATGCCTGGGTCACATCTGAACTATCTCTAGAAGGAGTCTTGAATAAGCAAAAGAACAACATCCATATCTGGAGCATTTCCAAGCTATCTCTGAAAGGAAATCTGGAATGAGTATCAGAATATCGCCATGCCTGGGTCACATCTGAACTATCGTTAGAAGGAGATCTCTGAATAAACAATAGAACAGCCTCCGTGTCCGGAGCATCTCTAAGTTATATCTGAGAAGAAATCTGGAATAAGTATCAGAACGTCGCCATGCCTGGGTCACATCTGAACCATATCTAGGAAGGAATTTTGAATAAGCAAAAGAACAACATCCATATCTGGAGCATTTCCAAGCTATCTCTGAAAGGAAATCTGGAATGAGTATCAGAACATCGCCATGCCTGGGTCACATCTGAACCATATCTAGAAGGAGTCTTGAATAAGAAAAAGAACAGCATCCATATCTGGAGCATTTCCAAGCTATCTCTGAAAGGAAATCTGGAATGAGTATCAGAACGTCGCCATGCCTGGGTCACATCTGAACCATATCTAGAAGGAGTCTTGAATAAGCAAAAGAACATCATCCATATCTGGAGAATTTCCAAGCTATCTCTGAAAGGAAATCTGGAATGAGTATCAGAATGTCGCCATGCCTGGGTCACATCTGAACCATATCTAGAAGGAGATCTCTGAATAAACAATAGAACAGCCTCCGTGTCCGGAGCATCTCTAAGTTATATCTGAGAAGAAATCTGGAATAAGTATCAGAACGTCGCCATGCCTGGTTCGCATCTGAACCATATCTAGAAAGGAATTTTGAATAAGCAAAAGAACAGCATCCATATCTGGGGCGTTTCCAAGCTATCTCTTTAATCTTTTTAACGTAGACATGCCTGACCGGATACAGGTATCGAATCCACAATCAATCGCTCACGGACATGCCTTGGCTAGATACAGGAATCGAATCTGGGATTGCGATAGTTGATAGTAATCATCTTTGTGTTGACCTTTCCTGAAAAAAGGCAAAACATTAGTTATATGCAATGTCATGGTGCATGGAATGCGCGGTGTCATGACGTTTATAACCAATGGGATTGTAGAATGTGATGTTTATATCATGTATGAAAATGTGATGTTTGCGAATGTATTTTTTGTCTAGGAAAATAAATCCTTGACGAATGCCGGGAGCTAATCCTGGGCTGATGTTTGAAGAGTAGAGAATTCTTCGTTTCCGCTGGGGAAAATGATTGCAAGGATAAACCGGTAGGAGGAGATGACTCCGTTGGGGAATAAGCTTGGAGAGATTACTCTGCGGGGAAAATTACTCTAGCGATCTTGTTGGGGAAAATACTTTGTGGGAAGAGAGGTACTTCGCTGAGATGTTGTATGAGAACTCCGCCGGGGATACCATTGTTGAGTTACGATTGGGAGGTTTGAGGAACTCCGCTGGGGATAGGAATACTTTGCCGAGGACGATCTTTCCGTGGCAATTAGCTGAGGATAACATAGTTATAAGCTCTGGCGAGTAATAACCTTCTGAATAAAGACGGGGAGAGATATGCTCTGCAAAGGATAAGCTTCCAGAATCTACTGGGGATAAGCTTCCTACTGGGGAGATGATTTAACTCTCCTGGGGAGACTTTGGACTGTACTGGGAAGGGCTCCGCTGGATGTCTAGATTCTGCCGAGGAACAATCTTAGATCAAGACTGCCGGGGATGCTTGTTGAGGGTGTTTGTAGACTCCGTTGAGATCTGCTGGGGATACTCAACTTCCTTAAGGCTGGCAGTATGTTAACTCTGCTTGGGGAGAGTGTTGCCGACTTGCTGGAGATACTGTGCCTTCTCTGCTCGGGGGGAGTATGGCTGAACCTTGGCTCACTCTCTGGGGAATTAAGGTATCTTGATTACATTCTTCAGCCGAACTCACCTTGGTACCTTGGTGGACAGAGCAATTAGATTGCCTAGACAACTCATTATTGCCCCTGTTTCTGCGGGAGAAGGTACCCGTAGAGGTGCTTGATGACTGCCGATTGACAAATCTTCTTCTGGTAGGCGAGTGACGAGATGACGAGACATAGTCGTACGCTTTGATCCCTAATTTTTTGCCTGGACCGCCCTTCGGGTTTTCAGTCCACCGGGATTCCCATTTTTGCCCAAGCCGCCTCTTCAGGTTTTCGACTTGCCGGGTGTACATATTTTTTTCAAAGTATGATTAAGTGTATTGAAGTTTGTTTAAAGAAAAGAAGTTTTAAAAGAAAAGTCACTCGACAAATTCGAGGTTTATTATGAAATTGGTTTGAGTTTAAAAACAAAGAAGATTTTGAAAGAAGATGAGAAGGCTTTGAAAATTAAAGAAGATGGGAGGAGATGAAGGGACTATCCTAAAGCATAAGGTAAAAGCTAAGGAGAAGAACCGTCTAACCAACATGAAGCCAATAATTGACATTATGAGTCAAGATAGAATTCTCATTCTTTGGGTTGAAACCAAGCAAGCAAAGATACTAGACCTCTTGAGAGAACCAAACTTCAAGTGTATTAAGTCTTCGCAAAAATTGGGCAGAGTAACGGTTGTCTACGGGTGAATTCCAGATTACAAACAAAGGGTGTAATCATAATAACCTGCACACAAAACAAACAAACAACCCAATGTCTTGAGATAAACCTCAAGAACTCCAGACAAAATAATCAGATAAAGTCACAAAGTCTCCAAGATAGGCCAAGGTCTCTAATCCTAAGTCCAAGAAAAAGTCCCATGCTCCATAATGCCAAGGATAGTAACCAAATAGTCCAAGTACCATTAAATATTTTTTAAGGTTTATGTTGATTATTAAGTTTCTTCAAAATAAAAAGAAAAGCTCAAGTGAGCAAAATAAAAATGACATAAAAGTAAATGCTCAAGTGAGCAAAGATGAAAATAGCATGAAATGTAAATACTAAAAGTAAATGGTACATAAAGTAAAGAGCATAAAATAAAAGCGTAAAATAAAGTCAATTGTTAGAAATTAGTGGTTAGTTGGGTGACCATCTTGAAGCTTACATTTGGAACTCATTAGAGGATTGGTAGAACCAAAGCCTCCACACAACAAGTTGCATTTGCTTTTTGTCAAGTATATAGTCCATTTTGGAATCCTCAAAAAGTAACATGTAATGATCAACGATGTTTAAGTGATCCGCGTTGACCAAAAGTGATGTAGATACATTAGAGGATTGGTAGAACCAAAGCCTCCACACAATGAATCTCAAGGTTATTGGATCAAAGAGATCAAATTAACATACTTGGGCTTGAAATCATAATTTTGGGACATGAATGATCATTTATTCGAATCGGGACAAAATTTAGCGTTATGTTAAGCAATCGTAAGTGGACTTATGTAGAAATCGCACCTATTTTGAGGCCGGTCAATAGCAATCTATGTACTTCATGTTTGGATAAATGATATAGAGATCATCATCCCTTAACATGTAGCACAATTAAAAAAGAAAGGGATAAGATGAAGAGGGAGGGGAATGATAAGCTAATTTGGATCACCACCTCAAAATACTTTCATCTTTAAATTCAACCACTCCTCTAGATGGATTAAAGCACTAAACATATCATTAATCCAAAGCACCAAAAATGAATTAAATAATTCACTCTTAGGTAGATTTGAATTGATGAACATTTATCCAACTTCATCTACATCACAAAGTCCGTTGAATTTAAAGAGAAATTGGACATTTAAAATTGCAATCCAAACCAACAATCAAAAGGAGTGAGTAGAAAAAGCATTTTGGATCAAAGCTGCCCCAAAACAAGGAAAAAATGCATTTTGTCCCTGTGTAAATCGATTTACATAGTGCAATTTTCAAAAATTTATGCCAAATTCACTTAGTGCAATCGATTTCACTGTTACAGCAATCGATTGCACGTTGTTACAGACAGCAAAACAGCATTTTAAAAGGCCAGATTCTTGTTCAAACTTTCCATCAAATACCTTATGATCATGGATCCAATTGAGAACGAAAATTCCATCAAATTATGAGAAAATAACACCCATTGGAATCACAAAATAATTCTCAAATAATCAAACCCAAAGATCAACAAGAGATCACATTGTGAAAGATGAATTATCCAACTTCCAAAGGTAGATCTAGAGAATTATCAAAACAACTTCAAGAATTTGCTTCAATTTAACCACAAGAATCAATTGCTCAAGATTGGATGTAGAGAATTGATAAAGAAAAAGTGTTTGGATGAAGGTTTAGCTCAAAGATTAGTAAGCTTCAATGCAAAGCTTACTACCTTTTTGAAAATGAAGCTCTTAGTGAATTTGGTAGATGGAGAGAATTGAGAGATTTTTTAGCAAGGTGGATTTGGCTATCAAAAGCTTGAAATTTGAATGAAATGAGGGCTCTATTTATAGAGTTTAGGATTGGGATTAGTGGTAATTTGGTAATTGATTATGGGAGCCAAAATTTGAATTAATGGTAATTCTTTCAAAAATTAGAGCCAAATTGGAGAAAAAATTTTGACAAGCTTGAAATGCTGATTTTTTCAAATTTTCACGCTGTGCAATCGATTGCACCATAGTGCAAATCGATTTGCACAGTGTATTTTTCAAAAATGGCGTAAAATGCACTTTGTGCAATCGATTACACTCTAGGAGCAATCGATTGTACAGTGAAAAAAATGAAAAAAATTTAATTCTTTTTTTTTCTTCTGCAAATAGAGATTTTAGGGAAATAATACTGGAAAACCTTATTTGCCATATGCTTTGACTCGGTACCTACAAAACACAAATATGCAAAGACAAAGGCAAATATTTTTTTTGTATTTTGATTAGAAGTTAGTCAACAACACAAGAGCAAACTTAAAGATAGGATGCAAATGTGATGAATGAAGTTATTTATTAATGATTGTGACTGAATGACAAAATATGGTATGAAAGGGAGACTGAAAAAGTTAGGGGGTGAAATTTAGGGTACAACAGCTGCCCCTATTTAGTTATCTTTTTGCCAGATAGGCGGAAAGTAATTAAATACAAAAAGACCTGAATTTCGTCCCTGATGCAATGAGATAATAGCATATGTTATGAATGAATGCATGGACTATTTTTTGACATATTTTTTTGAATTATGTATGAGATGAGATACACTTTGTGGGAATATGGAAAGACTCGAAACTGGAAACTTGTGGTAGCTCAGATGAAATGACGTGGAAAGACACGCTAAGGAAACAACAAGATATTCCGGATATCCATTTGGGTGACAAGGAGTAACCATCAATACTTGGGAAAAAAGAGATAAAACCTGAAAAGGCAAGCAGCGACATCCAAGAATGGCATTGAATGAGGTGAGCAACTCTCTGGAAAAGACAATCAGAAACATCTAGAATAACATTAGATGTGGGATGAGACCAAATCTGAAGCTACATCAGAGTCATCCGGGAAAGAAGCTGGAAGGAAGAGAAACACGACATCCAATACTGGATTTGAATGAAGGGAAAAATAAACGTCTAATACTGGCTTTAGACGAGAGAAACGATCACAATATCCAATACTGGCTTTGGATGGGGTGAGGAAAAAAAATCAAGACGTCCAATACTTGCTTTGGACGATAGAAAATGTAACAACATCCAATACTGGCTTTGGATGGAAAAAGAGATCTTGACATTCAATACTGGATTTGAATGAAAGAAAAGCTCAACGTCTAATAATGGCTTTAGACGAGAGAAAAGATCACAACATCCAATATTGGCTTTGAATGAGGTGAGAAAAAAAACAAGGCGTCCAATACTGGCTTTGAACGACAACAAAAGATTCCGACATTCAATAATGGCTTTGAATGAATGGAAAGCTCAATGTATAATAATGGCTTTAGACGGGAGAAAAGATCACAACATCTAATATTGGCTTTAGATGAGTGGAAAACTCAAGGCGTCTAATACTGGCTTTGAACAACAACAAAGATAACAACATCCAATACTGGCTTTGGATGGAAACAAAAGAGACCACATATCCAAGATTAGAATTGGACGGAAGAGAGAAACAACTCATCCAAGATTAGCATTGGAAGAAAGAGAGACAGCTGAACTGACGTTTGCTTTGGTAGGTGCCAAGTAAGTTGGACTTTGATCTCAAGGTGACATGTCAACTGCAACAAGACCTCGGGAAATGCAAATGAGGATGAAACACTCTTGTTATGCATTATGTATGAATTTTGTTATGCATGATATGTGAATGATCTATGCGTGTAATGCCGACATTTACGACAATGGAGTTTGAATCTTTTGTGGAGGTAAGATTGGAAGTTTGATTCCTCAACACGGAGAACTCTGCCAAATTTGATTGGAAAGAAAAAATTCTTGAGCCCAAATTTGTCACACTTGTAAACTATATTGAAATGGTGATCTTTTGGGGAAGGACATGGAGAGCTGCTTGGGTATTTACCCCAGATTAGCTGACTGTTGAAGATAAACTGATCATGGCTTCAGTCAAAAGTTGCTGGTAATGAGTTGATCATGGCTTCAGCTCTAAAAATGACTATTGGAGATAAACTGATCATGGCTTCAGCTCTAAAATGATTGTTGAAATAAAATGATCATGGCTTCAGCTCTGAAATGACTGTTGGAAAGGAATGCCCCTATATGAGTCTTGAAAATGATCTTCTAGCTAACCAATTCTGAGAAAACTCGCACTGAGCAACAAATCTTGAACTAATTCACAAATGGATCTGGAAGATACTTTCCCTTGATAGGGTCACTAACCAAGTTTCTCAGCTGTTTGAAATTCCTTGATGAGGAAATATTGTTTGCAAGCAAAAAAATTTATTCAAACATGGCAATTTTAATGCAAAGTTCATGCAAAAGTTTTTGAATTCAAAATCATTTTTGAAATGATGTTGTTGGTGTATATAAAATGCATCACTGGTTAAAACACAGTGGTTTATACTTTTAAAGTGAAGAGAAAGCAAATGTATGATACCAAAACAAATAGTTCGCAAAAGATCTTAGGAGTCAGTTTACGCAACTTTGCTGTAGTATGCTTTCAAAAGAAACCTGACTTCAATTAGGTCTTTTGAGGGTTGTAATGTGGTCTGGTTCACAGTTTAAGAAATATAGGATAAAGGCTCAAAGTTTATTTGTACCCAACCCAATCTTCAGGATGTTCTTCAGCCCTACATTCAGTTAATTCAGAATATGCATTCAGGTTCCAAGAGATTTTTGAATTGCACTGATGGTAATAATGATGATGGTTCAGAAGCTAAGGAATTTTTGAGACGATTGTCACTTCTTCTTACATCATTTTGTTGTTTTAGGGAATTTTATCAACTCTGGTGGAGAATTTTGAGTATTTGAAGACCTCTTATGATTGAATTTATTATTCCCAACTTTTGCCTGAACTGTTTCATTTGTAATTACAGTCAGCGGGATGTCCCAGTTTTTTTGCCTGAACTTTTTCATTTGGAATTACAGTCAGCGAGATTCCCCAGTTTTTTGCCTAAGTCCCTTTCAGAGGTTTTGACTTAGCAGGACTTTTCTTTTGATTTATATTTTCATTTCATTTTACTTTTTGGGAAGATAATGAATGTCTTGATCAATGATTACGGGGAACCATCTTTGTCATTTTTTGTTTGAGAGCATCTTTGACACTTCTTGTTGTGTGCAAAGGAAAGCTTGATCTGACCTTTATTGAAAGGTGTCTTGCATGATTTCTCTTGTAATTGAATGTACAACCAAATTAATTGAGAACTACCCATCCCCAGATTAAGATTGCGGGTTTTTTCATATAGAAAGAAACTCCAACTTCTAGGCTCAAAGGGGTGAACGAGGGATTAACTTCCTTATTTATTCGGTGTTTGGGAGTTGAAACAATGCTTGTATATCCTCAGCAAAGTTTTATTCAAAAGCATACCAGCAATAATTATGGGTATTTCGTTTTTATCATCCTCCCTCCAATCTTTGCATAAATAAAAGCTTGATAAAGAGAGTAAACAAGATAAATATATTTGAAAGCAGTAAATGAAAATGATTTGAATCAAAATATTACAATGCTCATATCATTAGAATTAACGTGAAAGTATAAACAGAATTTGAAAGCAACAATTTTAACATAAACAAGGGAAAATGCAAACAGAAAGAAAGATGGCCTAGTGACTAATCAGTAACAAGGATGAGTTATCCTGTCTGAAACACTGGCTTTAGGAAGTGACTTGAGGGTACCCTGACTCAGTCTTCAGCCACTTTGTTTTAGCAAAGGATTGTTGACAACATTAGGACCTGCCTCTTTGAAAATGAGAATATTTTCTTTCACCAATTCTTGCACTCTGTTTTTCAATGCATAGCAGCTCTCTAAATCATGACTGACAGCTCCCTGATGGAATTCACAGTGAAGGTCAGATCTGAACCCGACTGGAGGAGGATTTCGAGGAATTAGAGGCCTAGTTGTAATCAAGCCCTTCTGAACCAATGCATGATACAATTCAATGTATGTCATAGGGATGCGATCAAATTGAGCCCTATTCCGATTTTGATTATGTGCAATATTCTGTCGTTGAGGAACCTGAACTGGTTGAGCATTAACTACAGGAGTAACAGCCGGTACTTGTGGCTGATTAGTGTATTGAGGCCTATGGCGAGATCCTCTTCTCTAAGTCAAGACATCATTGGCTTCTACCTCTTTCTTCTTCTGAAAGTTCCCAAGGTATTTCTTAGCACCATTAGAAGATTCAACAACTTTAGACACTTTAGCATTCTTGATTCCTTCTTCTAATCTTTGGCCGATATTCACCAAGTCTGTGAAGCTAGAGGACACACTACCAATCATCTTCTCCCAAAAGAAAGGGGACAAAGTATCCATGAACAAACCAGTTAACTCTTTCTCTTCCAAAGGTGGTTCAACTTGAGATGCCAATTCTCTCCATCGTTGAGCATATTCCTTGAAAGATTCTTTCTCGTTCTGAAACATATTTTACAGTTGGCGACGATTAGGTGCCATGTCAAGGTTGTATTTGTATTGCTTTACGAAAGCATCAACAAGATCTTGGAAGCATTGGATACGACCTTTCTCAAGCCCCATATACCATTTCAATGAAGCTCCACTCAGACTATCTTGGAAACAATGGATAAGCAGCTTGTCATTCTTGGTGTAAGCAGACATCTTTCGAAAGTACATCAACAAATGACTTCTTAGATAAGTATGCCCCTTATATTTCTCAAACTCGGGAGTCTTGAACTTAGCAGGCATAACCAGATCAGAAACTAGGCACATATTTTCAGTAGCAATACCAAAGACATCATTACCTTCCATAGCTCGGAGTCTTTTCTCTAAAGTCTGATATTGTTCTTTGAACTCTTCAAACTCACCAAAGTCTCCCTAACTCATACTTCGAGGACTGGCAGCATGGTACTCAAAGAGAGGGTTCCCAAAAGCAGCTTGTGCATCAGGTTGGCGAGAAGCAATATGAACAATTGGCTGAGGTTCAGTGAACACCGGAGCTTGAAAAACCGGTCGGGCAGACTGGCCAACCATTGAAGTAATTGTAACAGGCGGAGAGTAATTCTGATGTAACCCAAACTCTGGACATGTAGTAGACAAATATTTTTTTTGTATTTTTATTAGAAGTTAGTCAACAACACAAGAGCAAACTTAAAGATAGGATGCAAATATGATGAATGAAGCTATTTATTAATGATTGTGACTGAATGACAAAATATGGTATGAAAGTGCGACTGAAAAAGTTAGGGGCGAAATTTAGGGTACAACACAAGTGTATCGAGTCGGGGATCTAGTTATCAAACGTATCATACTACCGCAGGATGATCCCAGGGGAAAATGGACTCCTACACACGAAGGACCGTTTGTGATCAAAAGCATATTCTCTGGTGAAGCAATAATCTTAACCACTATGGATGGAGACAACCTTCCACACCTCGTGAATGCAAACATAGTCAAAAGATACTACGCATAAGAGACCCGCTAGGTTGACACACCTAGGCAAAACAAGGGCATCCCAGCGAAACAAAAAGGTTCGTGCAAAAATTAGGGATAAAACAAAAAAATTTGCACACCCGGCAAGCTGAAAACCCGAAAGGGCGGCTTGTGAAAAAAAGGGTATCCTGGTGGACTGAAAACCCGAAAAGGAGGTCTAGGCAAAAGTTAGGGAATTAAAGCGTATTACTATGTCCCGTTGGATCACCTTACGGACAACCTACAAACTTGACGGTTTTGATAAACTTAATCAACTTCGGACAAGGCAACAAATAGATAAGATGCTCAGAGACACGGAGACTATAGCAGAATGGGAACCCCATGGGATTATTTCACATAGCTATCTTTTCTTTGTATCAGATTTTCGTTTCTTCATGACGGAATTCTCTTACTAGAATGTGTGTCTCGTTGTACAAAAATACTTACTCAAAGTCAATACAAATATTTCCCTTTGAAAGTACAATACTATCTATTTTTCTTTACTCTTATTGTTTTGTTTACAAAAACGTCCAATGATTTATTTTTGAACATATGCATTTGAATGTAACTACCATTTACAAATGAAAAAAATAGAAAGACAATCACTAATGGCTTTAAGAGATAGGTAAATATCTCTAAGCTACTTCCATAAAATCCCCCACAGTGTGTAGTTTAATCCCCAGCGGAACAAAACTTCCAGTTATCACTCCCCGGTAGAAGTCACCAAATTTCTCAGGATTTCCCAACAGGATTTTACAAGAAGTATACGGAATTTCCCTTACAACAAGGTTTGTTTCTCTAACTTGAAATTCATCAACACTTCAAAACATGAAGAGTTGCACTCCGTATCCTCAGCAGCAGTCGGGGATTTATTTTCCCCAATCCAACAAACAGTGCAACAGATTAGTTCACATACGCATGCATCGCATCCATATATCATAAACATCGATAACACGAATGCATGTATCACAATCTCATTATACCATGCATTTCATACAACATGACATTGCATATTAGCTAACATTTTACCCTTTTCAGGATAAGGTTAATCAACAAGCTACCATTAAAAATGTTCAAAGGTTTTTTAGATACAGTTCAGATACGCTCCAGACACGGATGCCATCCTGATACTCATTCAGATTCAATTTCAGATACAGTTCAGATACGCTCCCGCCACGGACGCCATTTTGATACTCATTCAAATTCAACTTTCAGATAAAGTTCAAATACGCTCCAGATACGGATGCCATCCTGATACTTATTCAGATTCAATTTTCAGATACAGTTCAGATATGTTCCAGATGCGGATGCCATCCTGATACTCATTCAGATTCAATTTTAGATACAGTTCAGATACGCTCCCGCCACAGATGCCATTCTGATACTCATTCAGATTCAAATCTCATATACATTTCAGATACGCTCCAGATACGGATGCCATCCTGATACTCATTCAGATTCAACTCTCAGATACAGATCAGATATGCTCCAGACACGGATTCCATCCTGATACTCATTCATATTCAACTTTCAGATACAGTTCAGATACGCTCTAGACACGGACGCCATTCTGATATTCATTCAGTTTTAGCTTACAGATACAGTTCAACAATCATTTCTGGATGGCATCTACAAGCCCATCTCCAACAACTTTCCATCATCCCTCTAAATGGCATCTTTAAGCCTATTCCCTATACCATCAACCATCATCTCACCAAGTGTAAATTTCTGGGCACTCTAATGTCCAATCATCTTCCACCTCCGAGTCACAAATGGCAAAACTCGCCAATCTAACTCTTCAGGCTTAAGAAGATTGAACAGGGGAAGTTGTTGTACCCCAAAATTTTCCCTCTCACATATCAAGAATTTGCTCACAAGATCTCCTTTGGCTCAAGACTGCACTAGGGATGATCCGCTCAAGACACCTCCTTAAGCACTGATGACCAAAATTAGGGTTTCAGATTGCACAAGGATATTTGAACTTCCAATGCTCCATATGCCTTTCATGGATCATTATGGACCCTTAAGATTACTCATGTCAAGTTTCAAGCTTTGGATCACACTTTTGCTCAATCAATTGAGAAGTTGACCTTAAAATCAATTGTATTGGGGAAAAAGTCAATTGTGGCCAATTTACAGTCAAACTTCATAATTTTTTATCCACATCAACATTTTAAACTCATATGTATCATTTTATCAAGTTTGTACCATAATTCCTCATGAAATTTCATCAAATCTTGAAAAGGGCAAAATGGTCAAAATTAGGATTTTGATTGGGAAAGGGCAATTTCTTATTTTTGACCTAGAAAATGATCAATTGGTTTAAAGCATGACCTCAAGAGTATAATTGCATCATTTTGACCTAATGAAGCTCAAAACATTGCTCAAGTCCAATGGATTGAGAGATGAATTTCCAGTCAATTGTATACTGAAAAGTCAAACTTTGACTTTTTGGTCAAAATCAAATGTCATAGATCACAATTTATCAAAGCATGACAAAATATGAAACTTATTCATCAAGAAATTAAAAATTCAATATTTCATTTTTAAAAGTTAAAATTTCTAAACTTCAAAAAATTTTCTAAGTGTTGAAAATTTCTTATTTTTTCACAACTTTGAGCAAAATTTTAACCATGATGCAAGATGATTCAAAAGAAACTTTCAACATGAAAGTTGTATATCTCCATGAAATATACAACTTTGATTTACACAACTCCTTCCAAAAGTTCTTGAATCTCAAGTTATAATTTTAAGAACACATGGTCATGAAACAAAACACTTAGTCAAATTTTGCCCTAATTTGGTTAGGATTTTGACCTAACTTCATGGAACTTTTTCATATTGTTCCAAGGGGAATTTTCAAAAAGTTATTCAAAGAGGGGTTGTATATCATATTACAAGCTTTCCAAAATGTCCAAGAACTCCTTGAGATCATTTTTGAGCAGGGAGAATCGAAGAGATGAGGTTAGGGTTTTCACACTTGAATTACAAGTCATTTTGGATGAACAAGATTCAAAATTCAAACCTATGTTGCATAATCTATACTTTACAGGCCTCAAACTTGTTAGGAAATCCATAATTAATTGCTTGCACAGCTGTTAGAGGTCTCAATTCAAGCATTCAATGCAAGATCATGCTTTATATCCATTTTGGGAAGAAAGTGCACAATGCCATTTTGATAAAGTAGTTTTTTGCATAAAACATGTTCTTGAGCCTTGCACTTGTTCTCTTCTAATCATACATGTCTTATAACACAAGAGAAATGGTCTAGACACTTACTATCACTCAGCCCATGCTTGTACTTCCTCTTGAAACTTGTTTTCCCACTTTTCTTCAAAATCAAGTAACCTACCAATTAGTTTGTAACTTGTACTTCTGACTCTCCAAAGCACTCAAGACTTTTTGCTTATACATACACAAGTCATTTGCCACAAATCCCACGCATGCTTAATCTCTGAAAACACCAAGAACACATAATCACCAAAAACACCTCAAAACTTGCCATTTTTTAGTTTTGAATCTAATCTCCAAATTTGCTCGTGTGTTTCTTGGCCTTTTACTTTCAAAAGCTTCTAAATAACATACACAAACAATTCCAACACCTGCAACACCACTGTAACACCTCCATTATCATCCACCATTTTCAAAAACAACACCTTGCACCTTGACTTCTCTAGAACTCCTCAGGCACTTTCAGCTCAAGCTAAGCATCACATTAGCTTCCTGGGAACTTGAGGAAGTTAATCCAATCATTGGAACTCACTGAAAGTAACTCAAACTCCAAACACGATACCCTATTGCAAGGTAAGTTTTCTGACTTTTGAACTCTTCATACATGCATCATTAATGGTTTATTTGTGAATGAAAAATGTAGATATCATTGCCCTAAAGCTAACCATGTCCATAGTTTTCATTTATATTGCTTGAGCTTAGAGAATTTTAAGATTGAAGTTTCTGAAATTTTTAGGGTTCAGATTAGGGCCATTAAAATTCATGCTTGTCTTTGATCTATAATTTTATTGCTTTACATTTCTGAAATCGTGAGAAAATTTGCTACAAGTTTCTTGTTTACACTTTTCATTTTTGTTGAGAATTGAATGAGATACAGAGGTTCAGGTTGGGCGTGAGGTTGAAGATGAAGATGGCTTCAAGAACGTGTTTACCATATATATTTATGGTTTGATATTAGTAAACGGATGTATAGCCACCCTAGTGGTAGAAGCGTGCGCCTGTGACTATAGGGACCTGGGTCCAAGCCCCAGTGGTACCCTTTTGGGATTTTTTCATATTTTTTCACATATTCTGACTTTTTGGAAGCGCTAGGCCTCATCCCTTGGGCCTTATGTTTTTTTTTCACTTCTAACCCCCTTGCTGGCTATTCACACCCTGGCCCATTTTTATTTTCTTTTTCTTTTTTTTTATTTATTTGTTTTCTTAAATATTTTATCTAATACTAAAAAATCAGAAGAAAAAAAATAAAAACATTAGATTTATATTTTGATATAGTTTATTTATTTTTTACACAAAAAAATTATTTTATTTAATCATACTTTATTTTTTTCACTAATTAATTTGTAAATTTAAGTAGAAACTAGGTTTTTAGTTATTTTCTTTTACACAATTTAAATATATTATTTTAAAATATAAAAAGACCAAAAATATTTTATAACACTATAAGTTATTTTTAAGACAAAAATACCAAAAATATTCTTCTTATAAACTTAATTTCTTTTTTTAAAATCAATTAACAGATTAGGGTTTTATTTAAATACTTTTCCTAGTAAATTTAGGTTTTACTTTTTTACTTTTTTAATTAATTATTTTTTCTTTTAGTTAATTAGGTTAAAACAAAAACCCTTTTCCTAAAAAATCCAAACAAAATATCCATTTTCTTTACATTTACATTCTTGTATATTTATTCATTTTGTACATTATTTATCCAATCCTTGTATATATTCAATATGGTTGTAATAGATAATTAGGTTTATTTTCTAGAAATCCCCATTTGTAATTTGTACAACCCCCTCCCACAAGTATTGTAATAGCGTAGTAATTTTAAATTCCGCAATTTATCGCTTTATATACAAATGCTAGTAATTAGGGTTTGTATGGAAAGACTAAAATCAATAAATTAGAAAACCCTAATTGTTGCACACCAAAATTTTCCCTCCCATTTTTCATTCAAGATACTATCCTAGGGTTTCTCGAATACTCAATTAGGCTCAGAATTTGATCAGACAGATTCTCTTCCTAAGCAGTAAATCGGCAATTAGGGTTTTGCATTTCTCAAAGAAAATTGAGTCTTCAAGGTTTCAAATGGACCTCACAGATCTTCATGTCTCCCAAAGGATGTTCGTGCCAAGTTTCAAACCTCGCATAGCAAGTTTATTCAATCAATGGTCCAAATAACTGAAAACGACTACGTCGACCCAAAAAATGACCTTTTATGAGAACAAATTCAAACGATCGTAACTTCTTCATTATTCAATATTTTTTAGCGGATTTTCTTGCGTATGATTCTCCTTGATACCATCTCCAATTTATCTTCACAAATCAAGAACTGATTACGCGTAGAAGATCACCAAAATTCGAATGTGTTAGAAGTCGCATCATGGAATTTTACCTAATTTTAAATAACAATTGCCTGATTTCTAAGATTTGTGATTTATTCAAATTACAAGACCTTGAGACGATTATCTCTGTATGTGGTCATAAGTGATGTTGCTCACGGGTTTATCTTCAAAGAATCGAAAGAAAATTGTGTTTGGAAGATTTTAAAAATTATCGAATCGTCGCAAGTCATTAGTTGATTTTTAAGTGTTCTTAACCATAATTTGTTAAAAGATTGACGAATTTTCTCAGAGCATGTTTGTTTGGCAATGAAGTTCCATCTTTAATCGAGCATGGCGTGCGAGTCCATTTTGAATGCAAGTTTGAATTGGATACGATTTAAAGATTAAGACTTTCATTTAAAACAAACATGATTTTGGATTCAAGTTTGCCAAGTGGAATTGAGTTCTTAAGCATTTATTTTGTTTGAGAATTTGATTGGAGTACAAGGCATATGGTTTATCTAATCATTTTGTGATTGCTTGAAGTACAAGTTATCAAACCAAGATGATTTATTCAAAGCATTCAATCAAGAATTGCAAAGTTTAAATTAGAACTCAAAGTTTGGTACAACAAATTCATCATTCATACATTTCATTCAAATGTTATGTTATGATTACATTCTTGGACAATTTGTAAAAAAAGGTTTACAATGAAAAATATAAATTACAAATTGTTTGTCTTGTTTACAAAGAATCTCAAGTTTTTTGTTTACAAAGGGAAGTTTTACTTCTTATTCAAGTCTTCCTTGCTTCATCTTCAAGTAATCAATCTAATCTTTGTTTGCATCCAAGCCTCGCTTGCCGTTCATGAAACAAGAAAGGGAAAAGTTAGCAAAAATTCAAGCAAATTAATATGTGAAGAGGAGAAATTCATCATTAGGGTTTGCATCTTGGAATCAGAATTTTGTTTGTTTTAATCACCATCCATTTCTCCCTATTTTGAAAATCTCAAAACCTAAATTTTGGTTCACAAAAGAGGGAAAAAGAAATATACAAAACAGGTTGCATAGTGTAACCAGCAAGCAAAACCAGTAGGGCAAGCAAGCTTCCCAAATAACCATTGCAAAAGTCCAAACAACAACAAAATACACAAGCCAACAAGCTATTGCAACAGTACAAACAGAAGCACAACTCAAAACAACTCAAAACAGCAGCAAGTATAGCACAACAACAATTCATGAAAAGCATCAAGCTAGCTATGGCCCACCCAAAACCCTATGCCTCAACATTTTCCTAGATATTGCAAACCCTTCAGAATTTCAATAAGTACACAAAACTATTTATTTTCATTGAAAGAGGAAAGATGAAAGAGATATCACCTAGGCAACAAACAGTCCCAAAATTGTCAAACCTGTTACATCTCTGCATGAAGCAAGCCAACTAGCACATAAATCCTGCATACAACAACCCATAAGCATGTTGTCCAAACTGCAAAATTGCCCAAAATACACCCTACAAAAACCTGCAATCTTGCTATCCAAAACCTTCCATATCAATCCAACCATTGTATAGAGTTGCAGAAGAAAAATTGCAGCCACAAAATAATATAATAGTAGCCAAAATTGTTCAAAACCCATCTCATTTTTCCACCCAATTCAACTCCTCAAGCTGCTATAAAACCATAATACAGTAGAAAGAAAAGAGGAGGGCACTATTTGTAAAAAATAAAATCTTAAAAAAAAAACAGTTGCAGAGTGTTGTACCCCAAAATTTGCCCTCCCATATTTCCCAAGACATTGCAAGAAGAATCTCTAAGTTGCTCAAGATGGCTCAAGAGTTGGACAGTCAAATCACCTCCTAAGGCAGTCAATCTCAAATTAGGGTTTTGTGTTGCATCAAGGCCCTTACATCCAAGTGACCCCAAGTGTTCCCCAATGTCCTAATATGTTATCAAGTTCATCCATGTCAAATTTCAAGCCTTGCAGAAGAAGTTTGGTCAATCAATTGCTCAAGAGGTCCAAAAATCGATTGTGCTAGGGCAAAAGTCAACTATGACCTACAAATAGTCAAACTTCAAGATTTTTTGTCAACATTATCATTTTTAAGGATAATTCATCATTTTATCAAGGGTTGATCATGATTCATCAAGGATTGCTCAAGTTTCATCAAGATTCAAAAGTTGCTAAATTAGGGTTTTGTAGGAAAAGTTAACTTAACTTTGACCAAGCATAACTTTCTCATACTTTATGAGAAATGACCCATCCAAAGCTCATTTTTAAGAGGATTCAATTTCCTACAATACATCTTCACACCCCAAGATCAAGAAATGCACTCACAAGAAGTTACAAATTTGGACATTATAGGTCATTTTTGAAAGTCAACAAAAACACCTTTTTTTCCAAAGCTTATAACGTGAGCATGGAATATCAAAATGACATGAGACCAAAAGGGTTGGTTAGACGACATCTCAAGGTTTCTAAAAAGTCCAAGAACACCTCCAAAGGTTCAAAATTGAAGAAGTTATGCATTGTTGAAGTTGGGCATTTTTCCAAAATTGCCAAAAGTCAACTATCCCCAAAACTTCAAATTTTGTCAAATGGGCCCACGTTTTTCCACTTGATTTGATCTTGTCACACCACACATGTGTCCTATCTTCAGCCTTGTGTCCAATTATTAATTTTTCTATTTTATTTGATTTTTATTGATTTAATTCATTTTAAATCAATTTAAATCCAAATAAAATCCAAATCTTAATCACTTGATATCTTTTTGATCATTACAGGTCCTAAATATAATCATGGACACAATCAAATCTGGATCAAGCCATATCATGCACAAAATATTGGTTTTTGTCATTTTTGGAAGCTTTGTTAATGGTGAATCATATCAAATCTAGAATCATCAATACACAAGGATTCCAAGCCCAAGACTTGACCTAATAGAATGCTTGATACATATACAACACAAGGCATACAAAATCAGAACCGAGAGGCTTCTAATTCACAAGAACAAAAACTGGAAAAAAAGCTTGAAAACGTGTGGAACTGAAATCTTAGTTAGAGACGTTTTCAACACAAAAACTCAACGTAGACTTCTTGCTTGACATCCACTAAATCTATTGGAATCAAAATCAAGCCTTCTCCCTCCCTGAATTGCGTTGTAAGTCCTTTGAAACATACCCCTGTACATGAAATCGAAATCTCTTATTCTTGCATCCCTTTGCCAAAATCTTTGCACAATCATGCTGATCGGTCCATTTAGAGACTTTCTGCAATATTTGATTTTGTTTTTGTAGCCTGTAAATCCCTACCCGAAACTTGGGTTTGGTTTTCTTGTTTTTAGGCATTTGCTTTGCAGGAAAAATTAGAACAAATAATGGGTATAGACGTGCTCAGGAGGAAGAGACGAACATGTCCATGATTTTGGTTTGCATTTTTATGGCCCAAGATTTGTTTTAGGATGAAGCCACGAATTTTGTTGCGGATTCAAATCCGCAGGAAAAATAACCAGGGTTCGTTGGGGAAGACGATGACGCGTCCCTTCCCAATTGGCCCATTCAAAATATTCGCGCTTCTTTTTTTATTTTTCAAGCATAATAGTTGTTTTCATATATTATATTCTTTTCTCACTATAATAACAAAAGCAACACAGTGGTCCAGTGGTGGAAGCGTTAGTGCATAGTCCAATGGGACCTGGGTTCGAATCCCAGGTCCCCCAATATTTGTTGAATTTTGTTTCCAGGAAATCCAGTGCAAATTCAAAAGCGTGGCTTACCATACACTCTCATGCCATTAGTGGACAGATGGCCTCCAGGCCAAATCTGATGGCCCAGAATGAAAGACCACCATGTGCTCTAGTCAACAGGCGCGCGTGAGATCCTGAAGAGTCAAAGCAGGCTTGCTTGTAATGGGCCTGGAAAATGCTGAACAAACCTCCTCTTGGGCCGAACACCCCCCTTGGTTTATTTTTCTTTTCATTATATTTATTTATTTGTTTTATTGTTATTATTTATTATTAATCACTAACCAATTAATAATTTTTCCTCATAAAATCAGAAAACACAAAAATGTAATTGCTTCTGGAATGTAATAGTCTTAATTAGGACTTTATTTTATCGCTTTATTTACTTTCCGCAATTTAAATTAAAGGGTTGCTTTTGGCGATGTAAATACCCAACGCCTTGTAATAGTTTAGATTTAATTTCCGCAAATTTAAATTCCGCAACTATACACTGCTAGATGTTTGATAATAAGGAATGCATGACAAGATCAAATGTATGAACTTAAAATCAACATAGCTCGCCCATGACATGTACAAAGATAAAATTAACCGAAATAACACACTCGCACATGCGCACTCCTAGGGTACATCTCACTTGGTTTCCTTCGAACGTGGTCATTAAGTATAGGAAGTTTTAGAGGTCGTCCTCTTGTCCAAAGATCATAGTTGCCTCGAAACGGTTGCCACAGGAAAAATGATCTAAGACATTAGGGTTACCGCTAAGGCGTCCTAACATTGCTTTAGTGACCACACGTCCCTTAATGGAATTGACCCTTAAAACTCCGACGATGATGCTACCTACTCAATAGTGGGATAGCATTGTCTAAAGGACATTAGCACAGATTAATTCCCTTATAGAGTAGGTAGATGGTTCTTAAGTACTTGCTCTCTTTCTAAAACAAAACAAAACTTTTTTCACTTACACTCCTTTCAAACAAAAACTTCTTTCAAACCCACAAACACAAAGAAAAGCAAATTTTGAAAACACTTTGAGCAAGTATCTAAGAGCCTGTGGATAACCACGGATAGAAAGGGTGCTAACACCTTCCCTTTCTATAATCTACCTCCCGAACCCGAGAAACATCTCGAAAAAGGAATTTTCTGTGCTTTTTTCCTTTCCTTGTTGGATAAAATAAAAGACGGTGGCGACTCTTGCTTACCGCGACATTTTGCAAAAACAAACGCAAAACGCGAACCAGCATTCCAAAACAGTCAGTTCTCTTCCCACCGTATCGCACAGAGGAAAGTTGGCAAGACAGCAAAGAGTAGAAAGATCTGAAACACATAAAGAAATTCAAGAAAAGAAGCAACAAACTCAGTAGAAGGGATTTCTTATTCTCACCTCTTTGAAGCTTATCATAGGGATTCCAATAGGTACGCTTTCCTTACTATTTTGTCCACCTTTTTATCCTCATATCATAGCCTTTTCATCATATATGTCGCTCCTATTAGTGTTCAAACTGTAACACAAATCACTTCTTTGAGTGAGTTAAAACTGAAAAAACCGTGTTATTATTGGAACTTAAACAAAAAAAAAGAAAAAAAAATGATTAACAAGTAAAGCAATGGTAGAGGATAACGTTAGGGAGAAGGATAATTTCAATGAGTTAAAAGATGAGATGAATCACCAGATCTCGCAGGCGCAGGTTGATATTGAGGATCATAAGAAGCAATTGGAGGATACTCGCTTCTCTCTCTCGCACCATCTTTCAATTTTTTTTCACACACAAAAAAAACAACATTATTTTCGTTACATTCTTAGGTTTTCATGACTGCTCCATCGGCAAGGGCTCGTGTCGATTACGATTACCTCATCAAGCTTCTCTTGATCGGCGATAGCAGTGTTGGAAAGAGTTGTCCCCTTTTGCATTTTTCTGATGGGTCTTTCATAACCAGTTTCATCATAACTATTGGTATTGATTTTAAGATAATAACCATTGAGCTTGATGCCAAAAGGATCAAGCTCCAAATCTGGGATACTGCAGAGCAGGAGCAGTTTCGGACAACTACGACCGTTTTACTATCATGGTGTTATGGAAGGAAAAGTTTGGAATGGAAGGAAAAAATGAGAAGATGGTGGAGTTCGGAGGAGTTCGAAGATGAAGATCGAAGCGATATCTCATAAGAACTCATAGGGTTGAAGTTGGTGATTGAGGGTTGCGATATGATGAATAAAGAGCAGAGGGAATGTTCGTTTTAGAGGAAATAAAAATCTGAAAAAGATGAAGTAATTATGTTGATTGTTTGGTTGGAATAAAAGAATTCCTTTTCCCTATGCCAACAACAGCTAGCGGCGCCTCTATCTTTGCTTTTAGGGTTGAAACTGTTTTCATTTCCCTTTTGCCAGTCAGGTCAGCCCATTGGGCTTGTTGGCCCAATTTCCTCAAATGTTTTAACCTTAAATTTTAATTAAATCATAGTAATAATGAATGAGCAATCCAGTACAGTTGGAAAAGCATATCTTTAATGGCTAAGGGTGGATGAGTTCCTAAATTTCGACAGAGGTGTTTCCTCAGTAGAATAAATGGACGAGTTCCTAAATTTTGACAGAGTTATTTTCTCAGTAGAATAAACGGACGAGTTCCTAAATTTCGACAGAGATGTTTCCTCATTAAAATACGGACGACCGAAGCTCCTAAAATTCTACTTCTCTCAACAAAGATCAGCCTTCCCCAGCGAAATCTTCCTCAACAACAGGTATACAAGCTCTCTCTAAGGAATCTCTTATGCGATCGACACTCCTTCAGATGGCATCTTTAAGCCCATCCCCTCGTCATCAATTTCCAAATGGCATCTGTAAGCCCATTCCAGACATCACAAAACAATTACCACTTCATGCGAGTGCAAATTTCTAGGCACTCTAGTGTTCAATCCTCTTCCACCTTCGGATCACGAAAGGCACGAAAGCCAATCTATATCCTCAGGTTTAAGAAGTTTGAACAGGGGCAGCTGTTGTACCCCAAAATTTCCCTCCCATATTTCTCAAAACATTTCAAGAAAGATCCTCAAGTTGCTCAAGGAAGTCCAAGGGTTGGCCAGACAAGCTCTCTCCTAAGGCAGTCTACCCCAAATTAGGGTTTCATGTTGCATCACGATACTTGAGTCCAAGTGGTCCCAAATGATAAACATTGTCCTAATATGTTCTGAAAATCATCCATGTCAAGTTTCAAGCCTTGCAGAGGAAGTTTGCTCAGTCAATTGCTCAAAGGTCCAAAAGTCGACTGTGCTAGGGCAAAAGTCAACTGTGGCCCACATACAGTTAAACTTCAATATTTTTGGTAAACATCCTCATTTTGAAGTATATTTCATCATTTGATCAAGGGTTGATCATGATTCATCAAGGATTGCTCATAATTCATCAAGACTCAAAAGTTGTTAAATTAGGGTTTTGTAGGAAAAGTCAACTCAACTTTGACCAAGCATAACTTTCTCATACTTTATGATAAATAATCCATCCAAAGCTCATTTTTAATAGGATGCAGTTCCCTACAATCCATATTCAGCTCCCAAGTTCAAAATATGCATTCACAAGAAGTTATGAATTTGGACATTATAGGTCATTTTGGAAAGTCAATAAACACACCTTTTTTTTCAAAGATTCATACATGAGCATGGAATATCAAATTGAGATGAGACCAAAATGTTTGATTATAAGACATCTCAAGCTTTCTAAAAAGTCCAAGAACACCTCCAAAGAGTCAAAATTGAGGAAGTTATGCATTGGTGAAGTTGACCTTTTTTGCAAAATTGCCAAAAGTCAACTATGCCCAAAACTTCAAATTTTTCCAAATGGGTCCAATCTTTTTCACTTGTTTTGAGTTGGAAACATAGCCCACGAGCGCTACCCTTTTCCAATTGTCCATATCTCGTTTTTATTATTTATTTTGATTTTTATTTCAATTAATGCAATTTAACTCAAAATAAATCATATAAAATCAAAAAAATTGAAAACAAAAGATTTGGTGGTTATTTCAGGTCTTAATTTATAGGTAGCAAGCATTCAAACTCGTGTAAAGGCATATGTGCACAAAAAGATTGAAAAAAGCCATGTTTGGAAAGATCTTAAAAGTGAATCAAATCAAATCAAAAATCATTGAAGGAGAAAGATTTGGATGCAGCTATCAACCCTAATGCATTGCTTGGTACATATAGAGGGCGTGCAGACCTAAAAAGAGGTTGGAGAGAGGCGTATGAGAAAGAACCAGATTTGAAAAAAAGCAAGAAAAGTGTGAGATCGAAATCCCATTAGGAGGCAGTTTCAGGACCTTTGAATGATTTCAATCGACTCCTGGGACTCTCAGCAAGCTAAAGCAATCAAGAACAAGTCTATTCCAGTCCCAAAACGCATTGTAAGTCCATCACGACATACCCATGTTCTTGAATTCGTATCTCGTGATATAAGCATTGTTAACATGAATTGATTGCATATTCTTGATCTGTGGAACACATGCAAACTTTTTGCATCATTCGATTTCATTTATATGGCTTATACTCTAAATCACCATTGCTAGGTTTCGGAGCTTTCTTTTAGGGTTTTTTATTACAGGGAAAATTGGCCTTCGTAAGTGGTACTACCATGCTCAGGAGGACGAGACAAACACAACCATGGCTTTAGATGTTATTTCTATGGCCTGTGGAAGATTTTGAGAAAGCACAAGTCTGTAGCAACAGACGTTTGTCCGTAGGTATAGGTTATCAAACCTTTAGCGACGGAGAGAGGAAGGAGACGTGAGTTGTCACTCCCCTACTGGCCTGTTCAAATGTTCAGCGCGCATTTTCTTTTTGTTCTCCCCTAACGCATGTTTTTGTATATTATTTTTATTATTCATTATATGTACAATGAAAACAAAGTGGTGTAGTGGTTGCCAGATGGGCGCTTAAGGCATTAGTAGGCTGGAGGTCAGGGGTTCGACCCCTGCCTCCAGCATTTGCTTTTTTTCCATTTTCTTTCAGGCGATTCAGTACACACATGATGTTAATGACTACCATGTATCTTCATAATCCAGCGCGCCATTTGTCTTGAGATCTAGATCTGGTGGTTAGCAAGAGGAGATCACCATGAAGCCTCAGTCAACAAAATACACAGGATCACCAAGGTTAAACGGACTTTATTACTAATGGGCTCAGGAAATTGCTATTGGCAACCCCATTCTCATGCCCAATTCTCTTTCTCTATTCTTTTATATTTATTTTACTTAACTTATTTAATTTATTTTACTAACCAATAATTATTTTCTTTTTATCAAAAATCACAAAAATATTATTTTTCGCAAAAGTAGGTCTAGATCTTATTTTATTAAAATAAATTATTAATTTAATTAGGTTTATTAATTTAGACAATTTTAATTCTTTTTGTAAATAATTAAAATCAATTAGAACAAATAGGTTTTATTACTAACTTAATTATTTTATTTCTTTCCTAAAATAACAAAAAAACCAAAAATATGTCATGTAATTATTTTTATTAATTAATTCAATTAACTAATTAATTGCATTTAATTTTAAAAAACTCATTTCTTTTATTAAAAACAACAAAAAAACATTTTTCTTTTAAATTAGGATAGAAGGGTCAAAACCCTAATTTCGCATTCGATCTAATTTGTCATCGCGCGCTTTATTTTTATTTTTATCCAATTATTGTATTTGCTCACAGTTTGTAATAGTTTTAATTAGGACATTTATTTACGTTTACCGCTTTACTTTTCAAAGGGTTTGTTTTTGGCTATGTAAATACCCGAAGCCTTGTAATAGCGTAGTTTAATTTCGGCATTTTAAATTCCACAAATTATTAACTGTTAGATGTATGAATAATTAGGGTTTGCATGACAAGAATGTATGACCAAATTTAAAACAGTTAGATCACCCTAAATGTGCAAAGATAAAAATAATTTGAAATTGAAACACTCGCACATGCGCACTCCTAGGATATACTCCCACTTGGTTGCCTTCGGTAAACGGTCATTGAGTATATGATGCTTTAGTGGTCGTCCTTTTGTCTAAACAAAGATCAAAGTCCCAATTCGGAAAAGTTTCCTCGGAATGGTTGCCTCGGAATTGTTGCCTCGAATAATTGATCTAAGACATTAGGGCTATTACTAAGACATCCTAACATTGCTTTAGTGACCGTACGTCCCTTTCGAATTGACCCTCAAAACTCCAACGACGGTGTTACTTACTCACTAATAGTGGGATAGAATTGTCTAAAGGAAACAAGCATAGAACGATTCTTTTTTTCGAGTAGGTAGATTAACTCTTAAGTACTTGCTCAAACAAAAAAAACTTTTCACACTTACACTCCTTTACAAACAAAGTTTTCAAAAACACTTCATTACACTCTTGAAGACAGAAGCAAGAGTTAAATCGAAGTCAAAACAAAAACTTTTCAAAGCCCACAAACACAAAGAAAACAATCTTGAAAATGATGAGCAAGTACCTAAGAGCCCGTAGATAACTACGGATAGAAAGGGTGCTAATACCTTCCCTTTCTATAATCTACCCCCCGTACTCAAAAATATCTCAAAAAAGGAATTTTTCTGTGCTTTTTTCCTTTCCTTGTTGGATAAAATAAAAGATGGTGGCAACTCTTGCTTACCGCGACATTTTACAAAAAACAAACGCAAAATGCAAACCAGCAAAATTTCCTTAACGAAATAGGGAAACCACAATCCCGGTTCTGGCCACTGTATCATAGAACTGGAGACTCTGCTGGGGAATTAATAAGTGGGGTGTACCTTAGGAATAGTTCATCATATTGTTTTCAATTGTATGATTTGTTTGCTTTATATTTGTGGGCCTTGTATCGGAGTTACTATAGATCCTAACCCGAATCTGTGGGACACCTTTTAGGTAAGTAGCAATAGACTGTGAGGGAACTGTACGGCGTAGACCGATACGATTGAAGCAGTAGCTACATTAGTGTGACACTTTAGTTGGTACCGATATCCCTTGTGGAGGAACAAGGAGAGTATGGGGCTGCTAAGGGGTCATTAAGCATCAACTGACCTTAGAACCTATAATTGACCAACTTGGCCATAGAAAAGTAGCAGTATGCTACACTCATTGAGACCATACTCTCGCGATGATTTCGGCCGCAAGAAAAGGTTGCTAAACTGGAATTATGACCGATCGAGGATGGTCAGTGATATTGAGATCCTCTAGAACCCGGTTACTATTACTAGGACAGGTTGAACTAACTAAACTGAAAGAGGGTAATACCTAAACTCCATGCCAGCCTGAAATTTAAGGGCTATTGTGTGACTTGTTTGCCCTTACCATGTTTGCTATCTGCGATACCTGTGGTGTGTTTCTATCATGACATCATGAATCATGACATCGCATGCATATTCTATTAGACTAACCATTTCAAAGACCGAGGGGATTCATCTTTGTTCTGTTTTGTAGGTCATGGCATCTATGCATAAAAATACTATTCGCATCAGCTTCGTACAAATCCCTGCTCAGCTTAGAGAGTTGGTTTCAAAGGTTCCTGATACTTGTTCTTTTGTCAGAAGACATGGTCGCTGTTGTACTCCAAAATTTGCCCTCCCATATTTCTCAAAACATTTCAAGAAAAATTCACAAGCCTAACCCGGCGCATCATATTCAGGTGTTCTTTCACCAAGATATCTCTGATAACGTATTCTCAAATTCAGGTTGGCTCAAGAGTCAATTCTTTAAAGAAGGTATCCGAATGTGTGAGTTTTCTCGAAGAAATATGGTGAAAAAGTGTGCTGAAAGTGCAGTTTTTACGCGCTAAAAAATTCATAACTTGAAGATCGTGGCTCGTATTGAACCCGTTCCGGTGGCCAAAATTCCGTCTTGACATTATCTACGTTTTCATCTCTCACGGCTGGAAGCCAATTTCAATCAGAAGGTCTTCAAAAATGTGGATTTATCAAGTATTTTCATACAGAAAATTTGTGACAGAAGTTTATTTGTGTCATGTTCAGAAAATCATAACTTGGTCGATTTCATCGTATCGAGCTGGTTCCAGCGCCAAAATTTCACAAATTGAGTTTGCTACATTTTCACAGGAGGTATCGAGTTCAAACGGTATTCAAAAGGCCTTCGTTTTTTGCTCAGAGTGCGTGACACGCTGAAAATCCTGAATGCTGAATATTATTTCATCTGGGTCGAAACTTCGAAAATTCATAACTCGGTCAATTTTTATCGGATTGGGCTCATATTTTTACACAAGGTCCCTGACTCATAGATCTACAACTTTGCTTCAAAAGTCGAGACCGGATTATGCTCCGATCAATACCAGTTTTTTATTGAAGAATGTGTCAGAGTCGACACTGGAGCCCAAAATAAGTTTGTCTGAGCTGAAACTTCAAAAATTCATAATTAATTCACCGTTTATCCGATTGAGCCGATTTTCGGACAGGAGTTAGTTCTCGATGTAGGCTACATTTTGTTTTCACATTTCAACTTCAAAAATTGCACTTAAGTCCCTGCGACTTAGCCTGGAAAGTGACGAACTCAAGTGGACATTGGAGGCCCAATTGCACATTCAAAGCCCATTTTCTTTACCCTAATTTCCATTATATAATCACATTCTTTTCACACAAACCAGGGAGGAGGAAAAGAGAGAAAAAACCTTGTCACAATACTGTTAGAATATCAAATTCTTTCAAGAACCCTAAAACCTTGAAATCCTTATTACAAATCCCTCTCTCACTACAAACAAGCCATCACAGTTACAAACCAACACCTCACTACTTCTTCAGTAAGGATAAGGCTGGCCTGATCTCCATGATCCTAATTTTCCAGTAAGGCATAAAAACATTCACGTCACTAATTTTCCAGTAAGGGTAAGATTGATTTGATCTCCATGATCAAAAGGGTATAATCATTCATACATGCCATATTGTGCCTAAACATTAAATTTCTTCATATATTGGCTTTATTTGCATTTTATGATTTTATTTAATGTGTTCATGAGATTCAACACTGCAGATTTAGACAGGATCCCATGCAGGTTCATTAAGGAACATTGAGGCCAAAAGCCAAAAGCCAAATGGCCAAAAGCCAAAAGCCAAAAGCCAAATGGCCAAAGTAGAACAACTTATGCATGACACCAATACATGGCGAGACAGACATCCTGAGAAGATTAAGGAACGTTGAGGCCAGAACACAAATGGCCAAAAGCCAAAAGCCAAAAGCCAAATGGCCAAAGTAGAACAACTTATGCATGAAACTCAATCCAATGGCCAAAGAATGCAGACCACGGTACTCAGGAGTCAATACTTCAAAAAAACCTCCCCTTGGGCCAGACACCCCATATGGTTTGCTCAATTTTTAATTTTTATTTGTTTTTCCTTTTTATTCTTTTAATTGTTTTTTAATTGTTTTCTTTTAATTCCATAAAATAATTTTCATAATAAATATAAAATACAGAAAAATCAAAAAAATGTTTATTTTATTAATATTAATTTCACTATTATTATTTTTGTAAATAAACTTTAAACAATTAATTAGATTAATTTAGGTTTCAAAACTTTAATATTTTTCTTAATAAATTAAATATGTAGAAATTAGGGTTTTTAACTTTTTCATCATTTTTTTTAATAAATAATTTTCTCATCATTATTATTATTATTAATTACTAATTTATTTTGTAAATAAACATGTACATAAATTCTTTAGTAAATTAAGTTAAACTTTAACATTTTTCTCAAATAATTAAAAATAACTTAGAATTAGGGTTTCTTTTAATTTTAATTTTAATTTTCTTATTTCATAAATACAAAAAAACCTAAAAAACACTTCTTTTATTTCAATAAATAATTAATTAATTTTTTAATTTCAATTTAACTTCAAAAGGGTCCAACGCCCTCGTTTTCAATTTTAATTCAATTCGCGCATTTTATTTATTCCTTCTTTTAAATATTGATGTAATTCTCCCAAAGCCGTGTAAATATTTATCTTCCGCACTTTACTTTATTTCTTTATTATATGTCAAATCGGGTCCTGATAATAATTTGGCGATGTGGACCCGTGCCTTTGTAATAGCTTAGGAACTTTACATTTCTCGCTCTTTTTTTTAACTGTTAATAATAGCATGCAAGAATGAATGACTAAAAACAAACGCGTAGATCACCTGACATGAACTAGACAAAAATAAATGAATCTGACACACAAATCACACACCACCCCTAGGATACGCCTCACTGTTGCCTTGCCTCGAAAGGTGATCGTCGAGTAGAGGATGTTTTAGTAAGTCCTCATGATCCGGGAACCTGGAATGAGGGTAGCTTCTAAGGTATCTTCCTATTACTCCGGTGATCACACTGTTGCCTTGTCCCTCGAAATGTGGTCGCCGACTATAGGACGTCTTAGTGAGTCCTTATGTCCCATTGATCTGGTTGCCTCAAAATAAGTTGCCTCGGAATAGTTGCCTCGGAATAAAAGATCAATGGAATAAGGGTAGCTCCTAAGGTATCTTACCTCTGCTCGGTGACCTCACTGTCCCAAAACTCGAATTGACCTGAATACCTCCAACGGTGGTGCTACCTACCTCTCAATGGTGGGATGGCACTACTTTAAAGGACATTTACACAGACGAATTCCTTAGGGTAGGTAGACGACTCTAGATACTTGCTCTAAATTTCAAAACAAATCAAAAATACTTTTCACACCGACACCTTTTCAAAAAGCTTTAGAAAGCAATTTTTCAAACACTCTTGAGGACCGATACAAGAGTCGAACTGGAATTTTCAAAGAAACTTTTTAAAACCCACATTGAAAAGCAAACAAACCATTTTTGAAAACACAATGAGCAAGTATCTAAGAGCCCATGGATAACCATGGATAGAAAGGGTGCTAACACCTTCCCTTTCTATAATCTACCTCCCGAACCGAGAGCAATCTCTTTAAAGGAATTTTTTTGTGCTTTTGTCCTTTCCATTTGGAGAAAATAAAAGACGGTGGCGACTCTTGCTTCCGCGACATTTCGCGAACCAGCGTTAAACAGTCAGTTCCAGATCCACCGATCACAGAACTGGCGACTCTGCTGGGGATAATCTTTTAAAGTGAGGTGTACCTTAGGGTTAGTTCATAACTGTGTTTTCAATTGTATTGCTTTGCTTGCTTTATTATTGTGGGTATTGTCTCGGGAGTTCTATAGATCCTAACCCGGATCTGGGGGATACCTTCTTAGAAAGTAGCAACAAGGCTGTGAGGGAACTGTGTGGGGTATACCGACATGGTTGAAACAGTCTGCTACGTTGATGTGGCACTTTGGTGTGTACCGGTAACCCTTGAGTTCAGTCAAGGAGAGTACGGGGCCTCCGCGTGGTGTCATGAAGCATCAACAGACCTTAGGAACCTTAATTGAACTATCTTGGCCTCTTTAGGGTAGTGAGATAACTGACTTTGGTGCAGTCCGAGGTTGGTTGATACTCGATACTACACTCAATTGAGGGTTGCTTTCCTGGAATATTTCGGTCACCAGTTCAGTGGCTAAATCGAAACAATGAACAATGAAAGCAATCCGGTGATATTGGGACCCTTAGAACCCGGTTACTTCTAATAGGACAGGTTGAACCCACCAACTTCAAGAGGGTAATACCCAGACCCCATGCTGGCCTAAACTCTAAGGGCTTTCTCTTGTGTGACTTGTGTGCCTTCGTACTTGACTGCTTGCATGCTTTCTCTGACACATGAACTACTTGCAGGTTTTGTTTTAGTCCTTAATTGGGACACATGATAGGGCTTACTAAGTTTCTTGCAGGTTTTGTTAATAGTCCTTAATTAGGACTCATAACGGAGTGTATTGAGTTTCTTGTAGGTTTTGTTTATAGTCCTTAATTAGGGCTTATAACAGAGTGTACTGAGTTTCTTGCAGACTAGTTTCTTGCAGGTTTTGGTTTGCAGTCCTTAATTGGGACTCATAACAGGGTTACTTACATCACTCCATGCATAGCATACCATCATACCATTGCATACATCCTGCATAAAAAACTAATCCATTTCAAGGATCTCAAGGGCTTGTGATGCAGGTCATGATAAATCAAACATCTAGCAAGGGGCAAAGAGGATTTATTTTCCTCTAGCCAAAGATTGTCAGGGGCTATGACCCACTAGATATGGGGAGCTTTGACACTTGAAGAAGGTTACCCCAACCAAGGTTGTTTGGAAATCAAAGCCAAACAGGATGACTAAAGTCAGGGGCTATGACCCACTGGATATGGTGAGCCTTTGACCCTTGAAGAAGGACTCTCAACAACACGAAGTTCCTTCAGTCAAGCTACCGGACCCAAATTCTAACAAATTTTCTTGTTTACCCCGCGAGGTCCTTGAAAACATTGCATGCATATCATACATATCATTGCATAACAGGTACCCTTTGGACAGGTCACTTACCATCTCCTTTGTTTATTTCAGCAATGGCTTCCCAACAAGATAACCAGGACTTTCTTGCTCAAGAGACTCGGTTCGGGGAAATCCTCCTGAATCTATCCAAGGGGCAGGAGGAGTTGAGGACACTTCTCATGGAGACTTTTGTCAGGAACAGTGCTGAGGATGAAAGGCTGAAACACCTACAAGCTGAGGTGGATGCATTGAAGGTCCAGATGCTGGGGCAGGTGACTGCCATTCAAGGGTTAGCTCAAAGACAAGATGAGCTCGGGGTTCTCGTCAACCAACTGCTTCAGGGCAACCAACTGGGGCAAACGCCTAAGGGTAAAAAGCCAGTCATCGTTCAATCACCGTTGAGACAAGGAGATAAGGGGAGAGCTCCTCAAATGGCTCCAGTGTCACAAATTCAGCATCAACCTCATCGGCTTCAGCCAGACAAGTCCAGGAGGCAATTCACCCCGCTCAACATGTCGTTGTTTCAAGCTTTACAACGCATGTTGAGATTGAATTTGATCACATTAAGGGCTCATCCCCAGAATCCCAACACAGCATCTCCCATCTATGATCCCAATAAGAGGTGTGCCTACCATTCTGCCTGCCCAGGACATGATACAAATGAGTGTTGGGCTCTGAAGAACAAGATCCAGGACCTGATTGATGAAGGGGCATTGGAGTTCACACAAGATGGTCAGGCTGAATTTTTCTACCATCCCTCCAAGACTCACCAGCTGAAGTAACAGGCCCTGAGAAGAGAAAACTTTTGTTCATTCGAATGTTCAAGTTGTAATTTTCTTTTGTTCAAACATTTACTCATTGTTAAACATCGTTATTTCATTAATGCATCGCATATGTCTGTTTTGAAGAAATATATTCGTATTCACTATATGCAAATTATTTTCATATTTTTTCTGATATCGACTCTCTTTAATTCTAAGCCTCTTGAGGGAGGATGACGAAAACGATACCATAATCTACAGTATGCTTTTGAACAAACCCCGCTGATGAGGTACAGGCATTGTTTCAATCCCTAAACACTGGAGTTATAAGGATGATAATCCCTCGTCAACCCCTCTTAGCCAAAGAAGTAGGATTTTTTCTTTTCGAAATATAAAACCCTTAATCATAACCTGGGGCAGGGTAGTCTCTCAGTTGATCCAAGTGCATAACGAATGGCACCAAAAAGGTCCTTACAAAACAAAGAAAGGCAGTGATGATTCCGGATAATCAATAAGGACAGGCAGTCATTATATCTCTCAAAAAAAAAAACCCATTAAGTCAAAACCTATGAAGGAGACTTACAAAACTGGGGCATCCCGTTGACTGTAATTCCAAAAAAGGACACAGTTCAGGAAAAAAAAGAAAGGGATAACAAAAATCAGACAAGAAAGAGGTCTTATAAACCCTCAACAAAAAAGGAATGACTGCCTATTCAGAATAAGTTATCAACATCCAAACCATCACTGGTATATCAAAGCAAAGACGCAAACAAGGTCTAATGTATGATCAACTGAGTTTAGGTTTGGAGAACATCACGAAGAGCGGGTGGGTACAAATAAAATTTGAGCCTTTATCCTTTGTTTCTTAAACCGTGAACCAAGCCACGTTATAACCCTCAAAAGTCCTAGCTGAAGCATGGGTTAGTTCGAAAGCATATTGTTACGAAAGGTATCCTGACTCCTGAAGGCCTACGGTAAAATACGGAGTTGACATCACGTTTTACAAACATTCATTTGTTTTATGAAAAATAATGCGTTTTCAAAATCTTCAAGACAGACATAAGCTTTGCATTTTTAACATAACTTTGTTTGCATATGACTTTTTGTTTGAACAGCATAGAAATTCGCATGACGAATGCCTAATGAACAAAAGCATTTCCAATCAAGGGGCATGGCATGACTATTGTCCACCATCTGGGGCAGTCCAATCAAGATTCGGAGAATCTCTCAAAAGGCCAAATAGCCTGGGGAAAATCTCCGCCTGAGTCACTTGGGGCATTTCAATAATAAATCTTGCCTGATCAAACATCTTCTGGTGGCATGGCAAAACACTTCTAACAGGGGCAACTCCCTACTTTCTGAGAACGGACATAGTCGAAAAATACTACGCATAATCAAAGACCCGCTAGGTTGACACACCTAGGCAAAAATAAGGGCTTCCCGACGAACCAAAAGGGTTCGGGCAAAATGAAGGGATGAAATGAAAAAAATCTGTACACCCGGCAAGTCGAAAACCTGAAAAGGCGGCTTGGGCAAAAATGGGTATCCCGGTGGACCGAAAACCCGAAAGGGCGGTCCAGGAAAAAGTTAGGGATCAAAGCGTACGACTATGTCCTATCATCTTGTCACCTGTCTACCAGAAGAAGGTTTGTCCATCAACAACTATCAGCACCTCACAGATCTTCCTCTCCCACCTCAGAAACAGGGGCAATAATGAGTTGCCCAAGCAATCTAATTGTTCTATCCTCCAAGGTACCAAGGTAGGTTCAGCTGGAGAACATAACCAGATATCTCAATTCCCCAGAGAGTGAGCCAGCAAGTCAGCAATACTCTCTCCAAATAAAGCTATACAATCAAACCTTAAGGAAGTTGAGTATCCTCCAGCAGATCTCAACATTCCCCAGCAGCATATGCACAGCCTTAACAAGCATCCCCGGCAATCTTGGTCTAAAGATTGTTCCCCGGCGGTATATCAAACGTTCAGTGGAGTTACTTCCAGTACAATTCAAAACTTCCTCAGGAGAGTCCAATCTAGTTCCCCAGGAAAGTTGGAATCCATCTCCCCAAGCAGTAAGCTTATCCCTAGTAGATTCTGGAAGCTTATCCCTCGCAGAGCACGAACGCGTCTCCCGGCTTTATTTAAAGAGTTATTTCCTTACCAGGATATAACTGGGTTATCCTCAGCCAAAAGCCATGGAAAGAGCGTCCTCGACGAAGCCTTCTTATCCCCAGCGAAGTCTATTAACACTTCCAACACAACAAGGGTATCCCCGGCAAGTTATTATCAACAGCTCAACAAAAGTACCTCCCCCCCACAGAGTATTGCTTCCCAGCAAGATCGTCAGAGTACTTTTCTCCCCGCAGAGTTATCCATTCGCCAAGCTTATTCCCCAACGGAGTTATCTTCTCCTGCCGGTATTCTTGCAACTATCATCCCAACGGAAGCAAAGATCTATTCTTCAACGTCAGCCCAGGAGTGACTTCCCGGCACCCGTCAAGGATTTACTTTCCTAGACGACAAACATATATTCATAAACATCACATACATCATTATAGCATGCATATACGCATCATATCTTACAATCTCATTTATGTTGAGAACATCATTGCTTGATCCATATCATGCATTGCATATGACTGACCTTTACCTTTCAGGAAGAATTCAGTTAAATTCTCAGCTACATTTCAAGACCTAGACCGGTTCAGTTAAGTCGACCCTAAGACTTTTCTGTTTCTTATCCAGTCCGAGGCCTTCTTTGGTTCAGTCAGATCGACCCTAAGATCTCCCTGTTTCTTATCCAGTTGAAGACATTTCAAGACCTAGACCGGTTCAGTTAATCGACCCTAAGATTTTCTGTTTCTTATCCAGTCAAAGGCCTTCTCTAGTCCAGTTAAATCGACCCCTAACAGATTTTCCTGATAAAGACTCAGTAGAAGTTATCCAAGATTCCCTCAATGATTGATGTTGAGGTTGTAGTCGCCTATGGTTCTCTCCCCGATACTGCGGAGGTAGTAATCATCCTAAGTTTCTCTCAGCGTTACTGTTGAAGTAGAAGTTATCCAAGATTCTCTCAATGATTACTGTTGAGGTTGTAGTCGCCTATGGTTCTCTCCCCGATACTGCGGAGGTAGTAATCATCCCCAGATTCGCTCAGCGTTACTGTTGAAGTTGAAGTCATCCAAGATTCTCTCAATGATTGTTGTTGAGGTTGTAGTCGCCTATGGTTCTCTCCCCGATACTGCGGAGGTAGTAATCATCCCAAGTTTCTCTCAGCGTTACTGTTGAAGTAGAAGTTATCCAAGATTCTCTCAATGATTACTGTTGAGGTTGTAGTCGCCTGTGGTTCTCTCCCCGATACTGCGGAGATAGTAATCATCCCAAGTTTCTCTCAGCGTTACTGTTGAAGTAGAAGTTATCCAAGATTCTCTCAATGATTACTATTGAGGTTGTAGTCGCCTGTGGTTCTCTCCCCGATACTGCGGAGGTAGTAATCATCCCAAGTTTCTCTCAACGTTACTGTTGAAATAGAAGTTATCCAAGATTCTCTCAATGATTACTGTTGAGGTTGAAGTCGCCCAAGATTCTCTCAATGATTACTGTTGAGGTTGAAGTCGCCCAAGATTCTCTCAGCGTTACTGTTGAGGTTGAAGTCGCCCAAGATTCTCTCAGCGTTACTGTTGAGGTTGAAATCATCCCAAGTTTCTCTCAGCGTTACTGTTGAGGTTGAAGTCGCCCAAGATTCTCTCAGCGTTACTGTTGAGGTTGAAGTCGCCCAAGGTTCTCTCAGCGTTCCTGTTGAGGTAGTAATCATCCAAGGTTCTCTCACCGTCCCTGTTGAGGTAGTAACCATCCCTGGTTCATTCATCACCTTTTTGAAGCTCCAGATTCAATTCCTGTAACCAGTCAGGGCACATCTACACAAAGAGTTTGAAGACCAGCTCCTGTAACAGGTCAGGTAATCATTTTCTTTTGCAGGTACGCAAGTTCTCGCTAAGGAGTCTCTTACGCGATCGACACCCAGATGGCATCTATAAGCCCATCCACCTATCCATCACCTCTCAGCATGGCATCTATAAGCCCATCATCCTATCCATCAATCTCCAAATGGCATCTATAAGCCCATGCCCACCATCACACTACTATGTGAGCGCAAATTTCTGGGCACTCTAGTGTTCAATCCTCTTCCACCTTCGGATTACAAAAGGCACGTCAGCCAATCTACATCCTCAGGTCTAAGAAGATTGAACAGGGGCAACTGTTGTACCCCAAAATTTGCCCTCCCATATTTCTCAAAACATTTCAAGAAAAATTCACAAGCCCAACCCGGCGCGTCATATTCAGGTGTTCTTTCACCAAGATATCTCTGATAACGTATTCTCAAATTCAGGTTGGCTCAAGAGTCAATTCTTTAAAGAAGGTATCCGAATGTGTGAGTTTTCTCGAAGAAATATGGTGAAAAAGTGTGCTGAAAGTGCAGTTTTTACGCGCTAAAAAATTCATAACTTGAAGATCGTGGCTCGTATTGAACCTGTTCCGGTGGCCAAAATTCCGTCTTGACATTATCTACGTTTTCATCTCTCACGGCTGGAAGCCAATTTCAATCAGAAGGTCTTCAAAAATGTGGATTTATCAAGTATTTTCATACAGAAAATTTGTGACAGAAGTTTATTTGCGTCATGTTCAGAAAATCTTAACTTGGTCGATTTTCATCGTATCGAGCTGGTTCCGGCGCCAAAATTTCACAAATTGAGTTGGCTACATTTTCACAGGAGGTATCGAGTTCAAACGGTATTCAAAAGGCCTTCGTTTTTTGCTCAGAGTGCATGACACGCTGAAAATCCTGAATGCTGAATATTATTTCATCTGGGTCGAAACTTCGAAAATTCATAACTCGGTCAATTTTTATCGGATTGGGCTCATATTTTTACACAAGGTCCCTGACTCAAAGATCTACAACTTTGCTTCAAAAGTCGAGACCGGATTATGCTCCGATCAATACCAGTTTTTTATTGAAGAACGTGTCAGAGTCGACACTGGAGCCCAAAATAAGTTTGTCTGAGCTGAAACTTCAAAAATTCATAACTAATTCACCGTTTATCCGATTGAGCCGATTTTCGGACAGGAGTTAGTTCTCGATGTAGGCTACATTTTGTTTTCACATTTCAACTTCAAAAATTGCACTTAAGTCCCTGCGATTTAGCCTGGAAAGTGACGAACTCAAGTGGACATTGGAGGCCCAATTGCACATTCAAAGCCCATTTTCTTTACCCTAATTTCCATTATATAATCACCTTCTTTTCACACAAACCAGGGAGGAAGAAAAGAGAGAAAAAACCTTGTCACAATACTGTTAGAATATCAAATTCTTTCAAGAACCCTAAAACCTTGAAATCCTTATTACAAATCCCTCTCTCACTACAAACAAGCCATCACAGTTACAAACCAACACCTCACTACTTCTTCAGTAAGGATAAGGCTGGCCTGATCTCCATGATCCTAATTTTCCAGTAAGGCATAAAAGCATTCACGTCACTAATTTTCCAGTAAGGGTAAGATTGATTTGATCTCCATGATCAAAAGGGTATAATCATTCATACATGCCATATTGTGCCTAAACATTAAATTTCTTCATATATTGGCTTTATTTGCATTTTATGATTTTATTTAATGTGTTCATGAGATTCAACACTGCAGATTTAGACAGGATCCCATGCAGGTTCATTAAGGAACGTTGAGGCCAAAAGCCAAAAGCCAAATGGCCAAAAGCCAAAAGCCAAAAGCCAAATGGCCAAAGTAGAACAACTTATGCATGACACCAATACATGGCGAGACAGACATCCTGAGAAGATTAAGGAACGTTGAGGCCAGAACACAAATGGCCAAAAGCCAAATGGCCAAAGTAGAACAACTTATGCATGAAACTCAATCCAATTGCCAAAGAATGCAGACCACGGTACTCAGGAGTCAATACTTCAAAAAAACCTCCCCTTGGGCCAGACACCCCCTATGGTTTGCTCAATTTTTAATTTTTATTTGTTTTTCCTTTTTATTCTTTTAATTGTTTTTTAATTGTTTTCTTTTAATTCCATAAAATAATTTTCATAATAAATATAAAATACAGAAAAATCAAAAAAATGTTTATTTTATTAATATTAATTTCACTATTATTATTTTTGTAAATAAACTTTAAACAATTAATTAGATTAATTTAGGTTTCAAAACTTTAATATTTTTCTTAATAAATTAAATATGTAGAAATTAGGGTTTTTAACTTTTTCATCATTTTTTTTAATAAATAATTTTCTCATCATTATTATTATTATTAATTACTAATTTATTTTGTAAATAAACATGTACATAAATTCTTTAGTAAATTAAGTTAAACTTTAACATTTTTCTCAAATAATTAAAAATAACTTAGAATTAGGGTTTCTTTTAATTTTAATTTTAATTTTCTTATTTCATAAATACAAAAAAAACCTAAAAAACACTTCTTTTATTTCAATAAATAATTAATTAATTTTTTAATTTCAATTTAACTTCAAAAGGGTCCAACGCCCTCGTTTTCAATTTTAATTCAATTCGCGCATTTTATTTATTCCTTCTTTTAAATATTGATGTAATTCTCCCAAAGCCGTGTAAATATTTATCTTTCGCACTTTACTTTATTTCTTTATTGTATGTCAAATTGGGTCCTGGATATAATTTGGCGATGTGGACCCGCGCCTTTGTAATAGCTTAGAAACTTTACATTTCTCGCTCTTTTTTTTAACTGTTAATAATAGCATGCAAGAATGAATGACTAAAAACAAACGCGTAGATCACCTGACATGAACTAGACAAAAATAAATGAATTTGACACACAAATCACACACCACCCCTAGGATACGCCTCACTGTTGCCTTGCCTCGAAAGGTGATCGTCGAGTAGAGGATGTTTTAGTAAGTCCTCATGATCCGGGAACCTGGCATGAGGGTAGCTTCTACGGTATCTTCCTATTACTCCGGTGATCACACTGTTGCCTTGTCCCTCGAAATGTGGTCGCCGACTATAGGACGTCTTAGTGAGTCCTTATGTCCCATTGATCTGGTTGCCTCAAAATAAGTTGCCTCGGAATAGTTGCCTCGGAATAAAAGATCAATGGCATAAGGGTAGCTCCTAAGGTATCTTACCTCTGCTCGGTGACCTCACTGTCCCAAAACTCGAATTGACCCGAATACCTCCAACGGTGGTGCTACCTACCTCTCAATGGTGGGATGGAACTACTTTAAAGGACATTTACACAGACGAATTCCTTAGGGTAGGTAGACGACTCTAGATACTTGCTCTAAATTTCAAAACAAATCAAAAATACTTTTCACACCGACACCTTTTCAAAAAGCTTTCGAAAGCAATTTTTCAAACACTCTTGAGGACCGATACAAGAGTCGAACTGAAATTTTCAAAGAAACTTTTTAAAACCCACATTGAAAAGCAAACAAACCATTTTTGAAAACACAATGAGCAAGTATCTAAGAGCCCATGGATAACCATGGATAGAAAGGGTGCTAACACCTTCCCTTTCTATAATCTACCTCCCGAACCGAGAGCAATCTCTTTAAAGGAATTTTTCTGTGCTTTTGTCCTTTCCATTTGGAGAAAATAAAAGACGGTGGCGACTCTTGCTTCCGCGACATTTCGCGAACCAGCGTTAAACAGTCAGTTCCAGATCCACCGATCACATTCGCCTCCTTGGCTTGGTCACTTCTAAGTTGGATGAGCAAATGATGAGTGTCTTGTTCCAGTTCTTTGAACCATTGCATCACTGTTTCACCTTCCCAGACTATCAGTTGGTCCCTACTTTGGAGGAATTCTCTGATTTACTTGGCATATCTATTCTAGAGAAGACACCCTTTACAGGTTTGGAGATAGCTCCTAGGCCAGAGGATATTGCTACAGCCCTACATCTGACAAAGGTTGATGTAATGTCTAATTGGGAGATTCGGAGTGGTGTTAAAGGCTTCTTGGCTAAGTTCTTGATTGATCAGGCTCAACAGTTTTGGGATAGCTTGGAATTTCAAGCATTTGAAGACATCCTGGCTCTTCTCATCTATGGCTTGGTTTTGTTCCCTAATTCAGATTCTTTTATCGACGTGAACGCAGTTAAGATCTTCATGTCCCATAATCCATTGCCCACTCTCTTGGGTGACATTCTACATGCTCTTTATGCCCGTACTGCTCGGAAAAGGGGAACCCTTATTTGTTTTGCACTGCTGCTGGCGAGGTGGTTTATTTTTCACCTCCCCAAATTTGTATTGAAAAATGAGGTAGGTATGGGTTGGGCCTACAGAATCATATCCCTTGCTTATACGGACATCATTTGGAGTACTAAAGACATGGAAGAAGTAGCTATCATTGATCGGTGCGGAGAATACCCTAATGTTCCATTGTTGGGAATTAGAGGAGGAATAACCTATAATCCTTATTTGGCCTTACGACAGTTTGGACGAGCTCGAAGGGACGGTCCTCATGAGCTGCTGCTTCCAACCATTGTCTTTGACTTCCAGGGGGATGTTGAGGGACATCGTCGCAGGTTCATATGAGCTTGGGATAGGGTGAAAAGGTCTGATCCACATGAGCTAGGAATGAAGACTTCTCTCCCGACGCAACCGTATCTCTGGTGGGTTCGAGCCCGTGCTCAAAAGCTGGGAATGCCATACGAAGCTGTCTTACCAGTGATTGTAGAGCATGCTGATGAAGAAGGGGTTCCTTGTACGGTCCTCCATCCATACATGCATACTGACATTTTGGCATTAAAGAGGTCTTGGATCCAGCTAAGGGAAAAAAAGGATACTTACAGAGAGAAGTATCATGAGCAGGAGCGGAAGATCCTGAAGCTTACAAGGAAGCTGGAGACTGAGAAGACAATCAACGAATATGTCAGCACACAGGGAAAACGACCATGGGAGCGCTGATTTCTTTTGCTATTATCTAGTTTAGATTTGCTTTTCAGTATTTCTTTTTGTAAACGCCTTAAAGGCATTTGTTAAACATTGTTTCAAGTTTTAATCTAATAAAGTGTGTTTTATTTTGGTTTACAAATTTGAATCTCCCTAAGTCTTTAAAATCATTTCATACGCATTCCATTCCAATGCACCTCATTACAGGTACCCTTACAGGTTTCTCATCTTCTTCGCTGTTTATTTCAGCACAACATGTCTTCTAAAACATCTACTGATCAAGCCATCAAGGCTCTGCAAGCTCAAAATGCTCAGTTCCGGGAAATGTTCATGAACTTGGCTAAGGGTCAACAAGATTTGAAGACTCTTATCTTGAAAGACAAGAAGAAGAAGAAGAAGAAGAAGAAGAAGAAGAAGAAGAAGAAGAAGAAGAAGAAGAAGAAGAAGAAGAAGACAGTCCTCCTGAATATGGGTCACAGATTTGGGAACCGATTGAGACAAGAAGCTGATTTATCTCACTCATCTGGAGGGGGAGAGAATCAAGAAGAAAGGAAGGGTCCTAGCCCTGTGGTTTCAGACAATGACACTGACTTTGATGAAGACCAGTATCCTCCTGTCGAGGATAGATACAAGTAACTCGAAGACCGGTTAATTGCAATAGAGATCCAGAAGATACCTGGGTTGGACTTAGAAGATTTGGGTTTGGCATCTGGGGTGGTGATCCCACACAAGTTTAAGGCTCCTGTCTTTGCTAAGTACAACGGGGTCTCTTGTCTAAAGCTACACCTCCGTTTGTATGTCAGAAAAATTCAACCATATACTTCTGATAGGAACCTCTGGGTTCACTTCTTTCAAGATAGTCTGTCAGGGACTCAACTTGAATGGTTCTATCAACTGGAAGGAGCTAACGTCCGTAACTGGGAGGACCTTGCTGCTGCTTTTTACAAGCAGTACCAATATAATGCCAACCTTGCTCCCACACGTACCCAACTTCAGGGTATGTCTATGGGTGCGAGCGAAGGTTTTAAGGACTACGCTCAGAAATGGAGAGATCTGACAGGAAGAGTACAACCCCCTCTAGCTGATAGGGAGTTGGTGGATATGTTTCTTGGGACTTTGTCTGGTCCATACTTTAATCATTTGATCGGTAGTTCATCGTCTGGGTTCACTGAATTTATTATGACTGGGAGAGGATTGAAGCCGGTATCAAGAGCGGAAAGATACAGAAAGGTGCTTCGTCAAGTACAGAGAAGAAGCCTTTCAAGAAGGAATCTAGTGTAGTTTACAGCTCGAGGAGCCAAAATCGACCTGAGCGCCACCAAGCAGTTAATGCGATGGTTATATCAAGACCTGTTGTTGCCCCATAACGCAACAATCAGCAAAGAGTAGAGAGACCGCAAAGACAGTTTACTCGGCTCAGTATGACTCTATCTCAAATTCTGCCGCAATTGCTGAAGACCAACTTGGTGATTCCGAAGGAGGCTCCAAAGAATCCCAACACTACATCACCACTGTATAATCTGAACGCCCGCTGTGCTTATCACTCCGATAGCCGGGGGCATGATACAAATAACTGTTAGGCCTTGAAGAATAAGGTACAAGATTTGATTGATGCTAAGGAGATCGAATTTGAAGTGCCAGAAAAGCCTAATGTCATAACGGCTCCTATTCCAAAACATGACGCGGGAGTAAATGCAATTGGGGATGATGATGAAGAGTATGATATTGACAGCTGGATTTACCCCACTACCAACGGTGTCTTGAGCAATTGAATGGAAAAGGAATCCATGCCCATTTCTTTTATTAAGTAATAAGACTTTTTTTTTGAGTTTGTAACAAACAATTTGAAACTTTACGGCCCGGTGCTTTGTCCGAGACACCGTGGTTTTGTTTGCGAGGGCTTTATATTTGTCATCTCCATATATCATTAATATAAGCATCGGACATTTTCTTGCATTACGAATTTTGCGCTCCTTGTTTTTTCTTTTCTATCTTGCAAAACAGCTATTTTACACACACTCACATATACAGGTCTACATCCACTCTGGATCCCACTGATAACGACTCTACTACTGCCAGTTATGACTTCGAAAGTCTGATCAACCAAGCCGAGGACGAAGGTGAGGATGATTGCGAAGTGCCTGGTGAACTTGCTAGACTGTTAATTCAGGAAGAGAGGGACATACAGCTGCACGAAGAGCCAGTGGAAATAGTAAATATGGGTACAGAAGTAGACAGGAAAGAGGTCAAGATCGGTGCAAATTTGGAGTCTAGTGTCAAGCAACAGTTGATTCAGATGTTGCGTGACTATGTTGAGATCTTTTCCTGGTCTTATGAAGATATGCCTGGGTTGGATACTGATATTGTGGTTCACCGCTTGCCCACCAAGGAAGATTGTCATCCAGTGAAACAGAAAGTTCGTCGAATGCGCCCAGAGATGTCTGATAAAATCAAGGTTGAGATTATGAAACAGTTTGATGCCGGTTTTCTAGCCGTTACTTCTTACCCGCGGTGGGTTGCCAACGTGGTTCCAGTACCGAAGAAGGATGGTAAGGTTCGGATATGTGTTGACTATAGGGATCTGAACAGGGAAAGCCCCAAGGATGATTTCCCTCTGCCTCATATCGACGTTCTGGTTGACAACACCGTGCAGCACAAGATCTTCTCCTTTATGGATGGTTTCTCCGGTTATAATCAGATTAAAATGGCTCCTGAAGACATGGAGAAGACAAACTTTGTTACTCAATGGGGTACCTTTTGCTACAAGGTCATGCCATTTGGATTAAATAATGTTGGGCCAACGTATCAGCGCGCCATGGTCGCCTTGTTCCGCGACATGATTCACCATGAGATTGAGGTATACATTGACGATATGATTGCAAGGTCCCAGACTGAGGAAGAACACCTTGACCATCTTCAGAAGCTGTTTGACAGGTTGAAGTTGTACAAGCTGAGGTTAAACCCGAATAAGTTCACTTTTGGAGTGAGGTCTGGTAAGTTGTTGGGTTTCGTCATAAGTGATAAAGGTATTCAAGTGGATCCTGCAAAGGTGAAGGCTATACAGGAAATGCCAGCTCCTCGAACTGAAAAATAATTCAGAGGCTTTCTGGGACGTCTAAACTATGTTGCCCAGTTCATCTCACACCTGACTGCTACTTGTAAGCCAATCTTCAAATTACTGAAGAAAGATCAAGTGGTAAGATGGAACGATGAATGCCAAGACGCTTTCAAAAGGATCAAAGAATATCTCCAAGAGCCTCCTATTCTGATGCCTCCATTTGAAGGGAGACCTTTGATCTTATACTTGACAGTACTCGATAATTCGATGGGGTGTGTGCTGGGGCAGCATGACGAGTCTGGCCGAAAAGAGAATGCTATTTATTACCTTAGCAAAAAGTTTACCGACTGCGAGACCCGATACTCGTTGCTTGAGAAAACTTGTTGGACTTTGGCATGGGCTGCTCACTGGCTGAGACAGTATATGCTGACTCACACTTCTCTATTGATATCGAAGATGGATCCAATCAAGTATATCTTCGAAAAGCCTGCCTTGTCCGGAAGAATAGCAAGATGGCAGATGATCTTGATTGAGTATGATATCCAATACACAACCCAAAAAGCAATCAAGGGAAGTGTTTTGGCGGATCATTTGGCACATCAGGCAGTGGACGATTACCAGTCTATGAACTTTGAATTCCCAGATGAGAACATCATGTTGGTGACTGACTGTGAAACACCTGGACCGGATGAAGGACCTGAGGAGGGATCCCGATGGTCTATGTACTTTGATGGAGCTTCAAATGCTTTGGGTAATGGAATTGGCGCCGTGATCATATCTCCTGAAGGCTCTCATACTCCGTTCACCGCCCGACTATGTTTTAACTGCACCAACAACATCGCGGAGTATGAAGCGTGCATCATGGGCCTTCGATCAGCTATTATCCTAAGGATTAAGTTCTTGAGTGTATTCATAGATTCCTCTCTCGTGATTAGTTAGATCAAAGGCGAGTGGGAAACGAAACACCCAAATATTATTCCTTACAAGGAGTATGTATTGACTTTGCTTCCACACTTCGAGGAGATAACCTTTGAACACTTCCCTAGAGAGGAGAATCAGTTGGCCGACGCGCTAGCTATGATGTCTTCTATGTTCAAAGTCAAATGGGACAATGAAGCTCCCCAGATTTCCATTGAGAGGTTGGACGAACCTGCATATTGTTGTGACATTGATACTGAAGAGGTAGCATATAAGCCCTAGTTTCACGAGGTGAAGAGGTATCTTAAAGCTCAAGAGTACCCCGAGGGTGCATCTATTAATGATAAGAAGTTTCTGAGGAGGTTTGCGGCGAAGTCCTTCATCATTAATGGCATCCTTTACAAGCGTAACCATGATTCGACCTTACTGCGATGTGTGGATAAGAACGAGGCAGAAAAGATCATGGCAGAGTTACATGAAGGTGCTTTCGGGACTCATTCCAGTGGACACACCATGGCGAAGAAAATCCTATGGGCAGGATATTATTGGTCTACCATGGAAACCGACTGTTATCAGCATTCTCGGACCTGTCATAAGTGCCAAGTCTATGCTGATAAGGTGCACATACCTTCAGTACCCCTGAATGTTTTGACAGCTCCTTGGCCTTTTGCAATGTGGGGCATCGATATGATCGGCGAGATCAGACCTACTGCATCCAATGGGCATCGCTTCATCTTGGTAGCCATTGATTACTTTACAAAATGGGTTGAAGCAGCTTCCTTTGCTACAGTGACCAAGAACGTCGTGGCACGATTTATTCGGCACAATCTGATTTGTCGATATGGTGTACCGGAGAGGATCATTACGGACAATGGTACAAATCTCAACAATAAGATGATCACCGAACTCTGCAAACAGTTCAAGATACATCATCACAATTCTTCTCCTTACCGGCCGAAGATGAATGGGGTTGTCGAAGCGGCTAATAAAAACATTAAGAAGATTGTGCAGAAGATGATGGTGACATACAAAGATTGGCACGAGATGTTACCTTTTTCTCTTCATGGATACCGCACCTCAGCACGGACGTCAACAGGGGAAACACCTTATTCCTTAGTTTATGGCATGGAGGCCGTCTTGCCCATTGAAGTTCAGATACCCTCTCTTCGGATTATGAAGGATGCAGGTTTGAGCGAAGATGACTGGATTCAGACCCGACTCGATCAACTGAACTTAATCGACGAAAAGAGACTTACTACTATTTTTCATGGTCAGACGTATCAAAAACGGATGATCAAGGCATTTAACAAGAAAGTCAGACGACAAGAGTATCAAGTTGGGGATCTGATAATCAAGCGCATCATCATACCACAAGGTGACCCCAGGGGCAAATGGACCCCTACGTACGAAGGGCCATTTGTGGTTAAGAACATTTTCTCAGGAGGAGCTATGATTCTAACCACCATAGATGGTGACGACCTTCCTCACCCCGTCAATGCATACATAGTGAAAAAATACTACGCATAATCAAAGACCCGCTAGGTCGACTGGCCTAGGAAAAAATAAGGGCTTCTCGGCAAACCAAAAGGGTTCGGGCAAAAATAAGGGATGAAAATAAAAAAACTGTACACCCGGCAAGTCGAAAACCTAAAAAGGCGACTTGGGCAAAAAAGGGTATCCCGGTGGACTGAAAACCCGAAAGGGCGGTCCAGGCAAAAATTAGGGATCAAAGCGTAACACTATGTCTCATTGGATCACCTTGAAACCGGACTTCGGTATCGAATATCAAGCTCGGACGGCACCAAACAATCTGATCCACCTTCAACCAAGTAGAAAAGTGATGAGATGCTCGAGGACATAAAGGCAATAGCAGAGTTGGATCCTAGTAGGGATTGTTCACATAGCTGTTTTTCTTTGTTTTTCACAAATTGTATAAACTTTATTGTGCGGCGGTGTTCTCTTACTAGGACGTCATTCTCTTGTACAAAAACGCTTATTTACAGGCTAACTTCAAAATCAATACAAGTCATTTTTACAACGAAATTTCAAACTATTTTCCTTTTTCTGTTTTGTTTTGCAAGAACGTCCAATGTTCATTTTTTGATATATGCATTTGACATTAATTGTTGCTCATGAATATTTACATGCGAAACAAAAGACGATTACTTGTTATATCAGAAACAGGGGAAAACGAGAAATGTCCAAACCGTACAGTTGCTCTACCCACCAGGTATAGGGATAGACCTAGCTGGAGGAAACGATTGAAGGTGCATTCACTACCCGCAGAGTAAGGAGAAATATAGCGGTGTTAAAATTCTCCCCAGCTGAGACTCGCAATTGTGATTGAATTGGCGATATTCTCCCTAAAGCAGAGTTTATCTACCATCAGCACTAAAAAAAATTATCCCCAGTGGAGTTTGAAAAAATCATCCCCAGTAGACTCTGGAAGATTGTCCCCAGTAGAGTCTAAAAGGTTATTCCCCGTGAAGTCGCAACTGGAAAATCATCCCCAGTGGAGATTATTCCTTTCACAAACAGGAATGCAATCCCCGACAGGTTTCATTATCACCAGCAACGGTAATTCATCCCTAGCTGAATTTATCAGCGGAATCCTCAACAGAGCATCTCTTCCCCACAGAGTCATTCTCTCGTCAATTTATTCCCCAGCGGAATTATCCTCTCCTGCAGGTTTATTCTCACAAACATCTTCATCTATTATCCCCAGCGGAAACGAAGCATTCAATTCTTTTCTCCAACAGCAATCCGGGATTTATTTTTCCCAGCTAAAAACATCACATGTCCATACATCATGACATGCATACACATCATACGACACAATCTCATTTATTTAGAGAACATCATCGTCTGATACATATCATGCATTACATACAACTAACCTTTACCTTTCAGGAAGGATACGATTAAATTCTCACAAAATTCAAGCTATGAAGCTTTTACCTCAGTTGAATTACGGACGAGTTCCTAAATCTCGACAGAGATGTTTCCTCAGTTGAATTAAGGACGAGTTCTTAAATCTCAGCAGGGATGTTTCCTCAAGTGAATTACGGACGAGTTCCTAAATCTCGACAGAGATGTTTCCTCAGTTGAATTACGGACGAGTTCCTAAATCTCGGTAGAGATGTTTCCTCAGTTGAATTACGGACGAGTTCCTAAATCTCGGCAGAGATGTTTCCTCAGTTGAATTACGGACGAGTTCCTAAATCTCAGCAGAGATGTTTCCTCAGTTGAATTACGGACGAGTCCCTAAATCTCGACAGAGATGTTTCCTCAGTAGAATAAACGGATGAGTTCCTAAATTTTGACAGAGATGTTTCCTCAGTAGAATAAATGGACGAGTTCCTAAATTTCGACAGAGGTGTTTCCTCAGTAGAATAAACGGACGAGTTCCTAAATTTCGACAGAGATGTTTTCTCAGTAGAATAAGCGGACGAGTTCCTAAATTTTGACAGATTTGTTTCCTGAGTAGAATAAACGGACGAGTTCCTAAATTTCGACAGAGATGATTCCTCAGTAGAATAAACGGACGAGTTCCTAAATTTGGACAGAGGTGTTTCCTCAGTAGAATAAACAGACGAGTTCCTAAATTTCGACAGAGATGACTCCTCAGTAGAATAAAAGGACGAGTTCCTAAATTTCGACAGAGGTGTTTCCTCAGTAGAATAAACGGACGAGTTCCTAAATTTCGACAGAGATGATTCCTCAGTAGAATAAACGGACGAGTTCCTAAATTTCGATAGAGGTGTTTCCCCAGTAGAATAAATGGACGAGTTCCTAAATTTCGACAGAGATGTTTCCATAGTAGAATACGAATGACCGAAGCTCCTAAAATTCTAATTCTCTCAACAAAGATCAGCCTTCCCCGGCGGAATCTTCCTCAACAACAGGTATACAAGCTCTCACTAAGGAATCTCTTATGTGATCGACACTCCTTCAGATGGCATCTTTAAGCCCATCCCCTCGTCAGCAATTTCCAAATGGCATCTGTAAGCCCATTCTCGACATCACAAAACAATTACCACTTCATGCGAGTGCAAATTTCTGGGCACTCTAGTGTTCAATCCTCTTCCACCTTCGGATCACGAAAGGCACGAAAGCCAATCTATATCCTCAGGTTTAAGAAGATTGAACAGGGTCAGATGTTGTACCCCAAAATTTTCCCTCCCATATTTCTCAAAACATTTCAAGAAAGATCCTCAAGTTGCTCAAGGAAGTCCAAGGGTTGGCCAGACAAGCTCTCTCCTAAGGCAGTCTACCCCAAATTAGGGTTTCATGTTGCATCAAGATACTTGAGTCCAAGTGGTCCCAAATGCTCAAAATTGTCCTAATATGTTCTCAAAATTATCCATGTCAAGTTTCAAGCCTTGCAGAGGAAGTTTGCTCAGTCAATTGCTCAAAGGTCCAAAAGTCGACTGTGCAAGGGCAAAAGTCAATTGTGGCCCACATACAGTCAAACTTCAAGATTTTTTGTCAACATCCTCATTTTGAAGTATATTTAATCATTTCATCAAGGGTTGATCAAGATTCATCAAGGATTTCTCATAATTCATCAAGACTCAAAAGTTGCTAAATTAGGGTTTTGTAGGAAAAGTCAACTCAACTTTGACCAAGCATAACGTTCTCATACTTTATGATAACTGACCAATCCAAAGCTCATTTTGAAGAGGATTCAATTACCTACAATCCATATTCATCTCCCAAGTTCAAAATATGCACTCACAAGAAGTTATGAATTTGGACATTTTAGGTCATTTTGGAAAGTCAACAAAAACACCTTTTTTGTCAAAGCTTCATACATTAGCATGGAATATCAAATTGAGATGAGACCAAAAGGTTTGATTAGAGGACATCTCAAACTTTCTAAAAAGTCCAAGAACAGCTCCAAAGAGTCAAAATTGAGGAAGTTATGCATTGGTGAAGTTGACCTTTTTTGCAAAATTGCCAAAAGTCAACTATCTCCAAAACTTCAAATTTTTCAAAATGGGCCCAATCTTTTTCACTTGTTTTGAGTTGGCAACATAGCCCACGAGCGCTAGCCTTTTCCACTTGTCCATATCTCGTTTTTATTATTTATTTTTATTTTTATTTGAATTAATGCAATTTAACTCAAAATAAATCATATAAAATCAAAAAAATTGAAAATAAAAGATTTGGTGGTTATTTCAGGTCTTAATTTACAGATAGCAAGCATTCAAACTCGTGTAATGGCATATGTGCACAAAAAGATTAAAAAAATCCATGTTTGGAAAGATCTTAAAAGTGAATCAAATCAAATCAAAAACCATTGAAGGAGAAAGATTTGGATGCGCCTATCAACCCTAATGCATTGCTTGGTACATATAGAGGGCGTGCAGACCTAAAAAGAGGTTGGAGAGAGGCGTATGAGAAAGAACCAGATTTGAAAAAAAGCAAGAAAAGTGTGAGATCGAAATCCCATTTGGAGGCAGTTTCAGGACCTTTGAACGATCCCAATCGACTCCTGGGACTCTTAGCAAGCTAAAGCAATCAAGAACAAGTCCATTCCAGTCCCAAAACGCATTGTAAGTCCATCACGACATACCCCTATTCTTGAATTCGTATCTCATAATATAAGCATTGTTAACATGAATTGATTACATATTCTTGATCTGTGGAACATATGCAAATTTTCTGCATAATTCGATTTCATTTATAAGGCCTATACTATAAATCACCATTGCTAGGTTTTGGAGCTTTGTTTTAGGGTTTTTGATTACAGGGAAAATTGGCCTTCGTAAGTGGTACTACCATGCTCAGGAGGACGAGACAAACACAACCATGGCTTTAGATGTTATTTCTATGGCATGTGGAAGATTTTGAGAAAGCACAAGTCTGTAGCAACGGACGTTTGTCCGTAGGTATAGGTTATCAAACCTTTAGCGACGGAGAGAGGAAGGAGACGATGAGTTGTCACTCCCCTACTGGCCTGTTCAAATGTTCAGCGCACATTTTCATTTTGTTCTCCACTAACGCATGTTTTTGTATATTATTTTTATTATTCATTATATGTACAATGAAAACAAAGTGGTGCAGTTGTTGCCAGATGGGCGCTTAAGGCATTAGTAGGCTGGAGGTCAGGGGTTCGACCCCTGCCTCCAGCATTTGCTTTTTTTCCTTTTTCTTTCAGGCGATTCAATACACGCATGAGGTTAATGACTACCATGCATCTTCATAATCCAGCGCGCCATTTGTCTTGAGATCTAGATCGGGTGGTTAGCAAGAGGAGATCACCATGAAGCCTCAGTCAACAAAATACACAAGATCACCAAGGTCAAACGGACTTTATTACTAATGGGCCCAAGAAATTGCTATTGGCACCCCCATTCTCAGGCCCAATTCTCTTCCTCTATTCTTTTATATTTATTTTACTTAAGTTATTTAATTTATTTTACTAACCAATAATTATTTTCTTTTTATCAAAAATCACAAAAATATTATTTTTCGCAAAATTAGGTCTAGATCTTATTTTATTAAAATAAATTATTAATTTAATTAGGTTTATTAATTTAGACAATTTTAATTCTTTTTGTAAATAATTAAAATCAATTAGAACAAATAGGTTTTATTACTAACTTAATCATTTTATTTCTTTCCTAAAATAACAAAAAAACCAAAAATATGTCATGTAATTATTTTTATTAATTAATTCAATTAACTAATTAATTGCATTTAATTTTAAAAAACTCATTTCTTTTATTAAAAACAACAAAAAAACATTTTTCTTTTAAATTAGGATAGAAGGGTCAAAACCCTAATTTCGCATTCGATCTAATTTGTCATTGCGCGCTTTATTTTTATTTTTATCCAATTATTGTATCTGCTCACAGTTTGTAATAGTTTTAATTAAGATATTTATTTACGTTTACCGCTTTACTTTTCAAAGGGTTTGTTTTTGGCTATGTAAATACACGAAGCCTTGTAATAGCGTAGTTTAATTTCCGCATTTTAAATTCTGCAAATTATTAACTGTTAGATGTATGAATAATTAGGGTTTGCATGACAAGAATGTATGACCGAATTTAAAACAGTTAGATCACCCTAAATGTGCAAAGATAAAAATAATCTAAAAATTGAAACACTCGCACATGCGCACTCCTAGGGTATACTCCCACTTGGTTGCCTTCGATAAACGGTCATTGAGTATAGGATGCTTTAGTGGTCGTCCTTTTGTCTAAACAAAGATCAAAGTCCCGATTCGGAAAAGTTGCCTCGGAATGGTTGCCTCAGAATTGTTGCCTCGAATAATTGATCTAAGACATTAGGGTTATTACTAAGACATCCTAACATTGCTTTAGTGACCGTACGTCCCTTTCGAATTGACCCTCAAAACTCCAACGACGGTGTTACCTACTCACTAATAGTGGGATAGCATTGTCTAAAGGAAACAAGCATAGGACGATTCTTTTTTTCGAGTAGGTAGATTAACTCTTAAGTACTTGCTCAAACAAAACAAACTTTTCACACTTACACTCCTTTACAAACAAAGTTTTCAAAAACACTTTATTACACTCTTGAAGACAGAAGCAAGAGTTAAATCAAAGTCAAAACAAAAACTTTTCAAAGCCCACAAACACATAGAAAACAATCTTGAAAATGATGAGCAAGTACCTAAGAGCCCGTAGATAACTACGGATAGAAAGGGTGTTAATACCTTCCCTTTCTATAATCTACCCCCCGTACTCAGAAATATCTCAAAAAAGGAATTTTTCTGTGCTTTTTTCCTTTCCTTGTTGGATAAAATAAAAGACGGTGGCGACTCTTGCTTACCGCGACATTTTGCAAAAAACAAACGCAAAACGCAAACCAAAAAAATTCCCTTAATGAAATAGGGAAACCACGTCCCGGTTCTGGCCATCGTATCACATACTCCTCCAGTGATGGCCTTTAGATTTGGCCATCTGGCCATCTGGCAGGCTGAATGATGAGGACACATGATGGTCCTTAGGCTTGCAAACACGCTGGATTATCTGAAAGAAATTAAGAAAAATAACAAACATTGGAGGCAGGGGTCCTACCCTTGACCTCAAGCACTCCAACGCCTTAACGCTTGCCTGGCTACCACTGCACCATTTGTTTTTTTGTATGTAACATAAACAAGAAATAATATAAAATAAACAAGCGAAATAAACAGATATTAACGCGAATTTTCAAATGAGCGAATGATGGTTGGCCATGTATCCGTCTCCCTCCCTACACCGTTGGTAAAAGTTTGGACACTTTTACCTACGGACATATGTCCGTAGCTATAGTCCTGCACATTCTCAAAACTCAACACAAGCACGTTAAATAACAATGAAGGCCATGGATAGCTTCGTCTAGTCTTGCTAAACACATTGGTGGCATTTTTATGGCCTAATTTTTCCTGGATTCAAAAACCCCAAAGCGAGTTATGAAACCCTAACAATGGCACATTCCAATGCAGGCCATATAAATGCAATTAAATTATACAGAAATCTTGCATATGTCTTAAGGATCGAGAATATACCATCAGTTCATGCTATCAATTCCTAAATCATGGAATTCGAATTCAAGAAAAGTTGGTTATCGTGACTGACTTACAGTGAGATATGGAGCTTGAAAATGCTTGATTTGGATTGCTTTAGCTTGCTGAGGATCCCAGGAATCGATTGAGATAGCTAGAAGGCCTTGAGGATGCCTGGAACACTGAATTCGAGTTTGCAATTTTTCTTGATTTTTCAAGTTTGTGTTCTTGATGTTGCGCCTGCTTCCAACCTCTCTTTTAGGTCTGCTTCCCTTCTATATGTATTGAGGAGTGAATTAGGTTTGAAAACCTGGCCTCAATCTTCCTCCATCAATTTCCTTGATCTTGATTTGATTCACCTTAAAATCTTTCCAAAAATGATCCAAATCCAATTTTTTTCTGCACACATGCCTTTACACGAGTTTGATTTGATGCTAGCTGTATAATAAAACCTGAAACAAGCACAAAATCTTTTGTTTTCAATATTTTGGATTTTATATGATTTGTTTTGATTTAAATTGAATTAATTCAAATAAAAATCAAAATAAATAATAAAAAACATGATAAGGAAAAGTGGCAAGGGCTAGAGCTCTTGGACTACGTTTCTAACTCAAAAAAATAGAAAAAGATTGGGCCCATTTGGCAAAAATTGAAGTTTTAGGCATAGTTGACTTTTGGCAATTTTGCAAAACAGATCAACTTCACCAATGCATAACTTCCTCAATTTTGACTCTTTGGAGGTGTTCTTGGACTTTTTAGAAAGCTTGATATGTCCTCTAATAAACCCTTTTGGTCTCATATCAATTTGATATTCCATTCTTAAGTATGAAGCTTTGACAAAAAAAAGGTGTTTTTGTTGACTTTTCAAAATGACCTATAATATCCAAATTCATAACTTCTTGTGAGTGCATATTTTGAACTTGGGAGTTGAAGATGGATTGTAGGGAATTGCATCTTATTCAAAATGAGCTTTGGATGGGTCATTTCTCATAAAGTATGAGAAAGTTATGCTTGGTCAAAGTTGAGTTGACTTTTCCTACAAAACCCGAATTTAGCAACTTTTGGTTCTTGATGAATTATGAGCAATCCTTAATGAATCATGATCAACCCTTGATCAAATTATGAAATGTACTTCAAAATGAGGATGTTGACCAAAAATCTTAAAGTTTGACTGTATGTGGGCCACGGTTGACTTTTTCCCTAGCATAGTCAATTTTCAGGCCTTTGAGCAATTGACTGAGCAAATTTCCTCTGTAGGGCTTGAAACTTGACATGGATGTTCTTGAAAACATATTGGGACAATGTTGAGAATTTGGGGTCCCTTGGACTCAATTATCTTGATGCAACATGAAACCATAATTTGAGGTAGACTGCCTTAGGAGAGAGCTTGTCTGGCCAACCCTTGGACTACCTTGAGCAACTTGGGGATCTTTCTTGAAATGTTTTGAGAAATATGGGAGGGCCAATTTTGGGGTACAACAGCTTCCCTTGTTCAATCTTCTTAAACCTAAGTATATAGATTGGCTTTCATGCCTTTCGTGATCCGAAGGTGGAAGATGAATGAACACTAGAGTGCCCAGAAATTTGCACTCGCATGAAGTGGTGTCCGTCTTGCGATTTCAGGAATGGGCTTACAGATGCCATTTGGAAATTGCTGACGAGGGGATGGTCTTAAAAATTCCATCTGAAGGAGTGTCGATCGCATAAGAGATTCCTTAGCGAGAGCTTGTATACCTGTCGTTGAGGAAGATTCCGCTGGGGAAGGCTGATCTTTGTTAAGAGAAGTAGAATTTTAGGAGCTTCGATCGTCCGTTATTCTGCTGGTGAATTGTCTCTGTTTGAATTTTAGGAACTTCGGTCGTCCGTATTCTACTGAGGAATCATCTCTGTTGAATTTTAGGAACTTCGGTCGTCCATGTTCTACTGAGGAATCATCTCTGTTGAATTTTAGGAACTTCGGTTGTCCGTATTCTACTGAGGAATCATCTCTGTTGAATTTTAGAAACTTCGGTCGTCCGTATTCTACTGAGGAATCGTCTCTGTTGAATTTTAGGAACTTCGGTCGTCCGTATTCTACTGAGGAATCATCTCTGTTGATTTTTAGGAACTTCGGTCGTCTGTATTCTACTGAGGAATCATCTCTGTTGAATTTTAGGAACTTCGGTCGTCCGTATTCGACTGAGGAAACATCTCTATTGAATATGAAATTTGAATTTTAGGAGCTTCGGTCGTCCGTATTCGATTGAGGAAACATCTCTATTGAAGAGGAAAGTTGAATTTTAGGAGCTTCGGTCGTCCGTTATTCGACTGAGGAAACATCTCTATTGAAGAGGAAAGTTGAATTTTAGGAGCTTCGGTCGTCCGTTATTCGACTGAGGCAACATCTCTATTGAAGAGGAAAGTTGAACTTTAGGAGCTTCGGTCGTCCGTTATTCAACTGGGGATTAAACTATTATCCAGTCGTACCCGGGCTTTACAGCTTGAATTTTATGAGAATTCGATTGTATCCTTCCTGAAAGGTAAAGGTTAGCTGTATGTAATGCATGATATGTATCAAGCAATGATGTTCTCAAAATAAATGAGATTGTGTTTATATGAGGCGTATGTGCATGCGTCATGATGTATGGAAATGTGATGTTTTTAGCTGGGGAAAATAAATCCCGGGTTGCTGCTAGAGAAAAGAGTTGAATTCTTTGTTTCCGCTGGGGATAGCGAATGAAGATGATTGTGAGAATAAACCTGTAGGATAGAATAACTCCGCTGGGGAATAAACTGATGAGGAAATGACTCTGTGGGGAGGACATATTCTGCTAGAGGACCTGTTGATTTGGAGAAATAACCTCGGCTGGGGATGAATCATCATTGCCGACAATGATAAACTCTTTTGGGGATTGAGTTTCTGTTTGTAAAAAGGAATGAACTCCGCTGGGGATGATTTTCCAGTTGTGACTTCACGGGGAATAACCTTTTAGACTCTACTGGGATAGTTTTCCAGACTCTACTGGGGATAATCTTCCAAAGCTGGTGGTAGATAAACTCTGCCTGGGGGAGAATATTGCCGACTCATTCTCGGTTGTGAGCCTCAGCTGGGGAGAATTAACACCACTATCTTTCTCTTACTCTGCGGGTAGTGAATGCACTTTCAATCGTTTTCTCCAACTAGGTCTATCCCTATACCTGGTGGATAGAGCAATTGTACGGTTTGGGCATTTCTTGTTTTCCCCTGTTTCTGGTATTACGAGTAATCATCCTTTGTTTCGCATGTAAATATTTATGAGCAACAATTATTGTCAAATGCATATATAAAAAATGAACCATTGGACGTTCTTGCAAAACAAAACAGAAAAAGAAAAAAATTTGAAATTTCTTTGTGAAAATGAATTGTATTGATTTTGAAATTAGCCTGTAAATAGGCGTTTTTGTAGAGGTTGGCGTCCTAGTAAGAGAATTCCGCCAAACAATAGAATTTATACAATTTGTGAAAAACAAAGAAAAACAGCTATGTGAATAATCCCACTGGGTTCCAACTCTGCTATTGCCCATATTTCCTCGAGCATCTCATCACTTTGCTACTTGGTTGAAGGCAGATCAGATTGTTTGGCGTCGTTCGAGCTTGATAGTCGATACCGAAGTCTGGTTACAAGGTGATCCAATGAGACATAGTGTTACGCTTTGGTCCCTAATTTTTGCCTTGACCGCCCTTTCGGGTTTTCAGTCCACCGGGATACCCTTTTTTGCCCAAGCCACCTTTTCAGGTTTTCGACTTGCCGGGTGTACATATTTTTTCATTTTCATCCCTTATTTTTGCCCGAACCCTTTTGGTTCGCCGGGAAGCCCTTATTTTTTCCTAGGCCAGTCAACCTAGCGGGTCTTTGATTATGCGTAGTATTTTTTCACTATGTCTGCATTGACGGGGTGAGGAAGGTCGTCACCGTCCATGGTGGTTAGAATCATAGCTCCTCCTGAGAAAATGTTCTTAACCACAAATGGCCCTTCGTACGTGGGGGTCCATTTACCCCTGGGATCACCTTGCGGAAGTATTATGCGCTTGATTACCAGATCCCCAACTTGATACTCTTGTCGTTTAACTTTCTTGTTAAATGCCTTGATCATTCGCTTTTGAAATGTCTGACCATGACAAATAGAAGTGACTCTCTTCTCATCGATTAAGTTCAGCTGATCAAGCCGGGTCTGAATCCAGTCATCTTCGCTCAAACCTGCATCCTTCATGATCCGGAGAGAGGGTATCTGAACTTCAATGGGCAAGACGGGCTCTATGCCATATACCAAGGAATAGGGTGTTGCCCCTGTTGACGTCCGCGCCGAGGTACGGTACCCATGAAGAGCAAACGGTAACACCTCGTGCCAATCTTTATATGTCACCATTATCTTTTGCACAATCCTTTTGATATTCTTATTAGCCGCTTCAACAGCCCCATTCATCTTCGGCCGGTAAGGAGAAGAGTTGTGATGCTGTATCTTGAATTGCTTACAGAGCTCGGTGATCATCGTATTGTTGAGATTTGTACCATTGTATGTAATGATCCTCTCTGGTACACCGTATCGACAGATCAAATTGTTCCGAATAAACCGTGCCACGACGTTCTTGGTTACAGTAGCAAAGGAAGCTGCTTCAACCCACTTTGTAAAGTAATCAATCGCTACCAAGATGAAACGATGCCCGTTAGACGCAGTAGGTCTGATCTCTCCAATCATATTGATGCCCCACATTGCAAAAGGCCAAGGAGCTGTCAAGACGTTCAGAGGAACTGGAGGTATGTGCACTTTATCAGCATAGACCTGGCACTTATGACAGGTTCGAGAATGCTGATAACAGTCAGATTCCATGGTAGACCAATAATATCCTGCCCGTAGGATTTTCTTCGCCATGGTGTGTCCACTGGAATGAGTCCCGAAAGTAACTTCATGGAAATCTACCATAATCCTTTCTGCCTCGTTCTTATCCACACAACGCAGTAAGGTCGAATCATGGTTACGCTTGTAAAGGATACCATTACTGATGAAGAACTTTGCCGCGGACCTTCTTTGAAACTTCTTATCATTAACAGATGCACCCTCAGGGTATTCTTGAGCCTCAAGATACCTTTTTACCTCGTGAAACTAGGGTTTATCTGCTACCTCTTCAGTCTCAATGTCACAGTAATATGCAGGTTCGTCCAACCTCTCAATGGTAATCTGGGGAGCCTCATTGTCCCATCTGACCTTGAACATAGAAGACATCGTAGCTAGCGCGTCCGCCAATTGATTCTCCTCCTTAGGGAAGTGTTCAAAGGTTATCTCCTCGAAGTGTGGAAGCAAAGTCAACACATACTCTTTGTAAGGAATAAGATTTGGGTGCTTCGTATCCCACTCGCCTTTGATCTGACTGATCACAAGAGGGGAATCTCCGAATACACTTAAGAACTTAATCCTTAGGTCAATAGCTGCTCGAAGACCCATGATGCATGCTTCATACTCTGCCATGTTGTTGGTGCAGTTAAAACATAATCGGGCGGTGAACGGAGTATGACAGCCTTCAGGAGATATGATCACGGAGCCAATGCCATTACCCAAAGCGTTTGAAGCTCCATCAAAATACATAGACCATCAGGATCCCTCCTCAGGTCCTTCATCTGGTCCAGGTGTTTCACAGTCAGTCACCAACATGATGTTCTCATCCGAGAATTCGAAGTTCATAGACTGGTAATCATCCATGGCCTGATGCGCCAAATGATCCGCCAACACACTTCCCTTGATTACTTTTTGGGTCGTGTATTGGATATCATACTTAGTCAAGATCATCTGCCATCTTGCTATTCTTCCGGACAAGACAGGCTTTTCGAAGATATACTTGATTGGATCCATCTTTGATATCAACAGAGTAGTGTGAGTCATCATATACTGTCTCAGCCGGCGAGCAGCCCATGCCAAAGCGCATCAAGTTTTCTCAAGCAACGAGTGTCGGGTATCCCAGTCGGTAAACTTTTTGCTAAGGTAGTAAATAGCATGCTCTTTTCGTCCAGACTCGTCATGCTGCCCCAGCACACACCCCATCAAATTGTCGAGTATTGTCAAGTATAAGACCAAAGGTCTTCCTTCAACTGGAGGCATCAGAATAGGTGGCTCTTGGAGATATTCTTTGATCCTTTCAAAAGAGGCTTGACATTCATCATTCCATCTTACCACTTGATCTTTCTTCAGTAGCTTGAAGATTGGCTCACAAGTAGCAGTCAGGTGCGAAATGAATCGGGCAATATAGTTCAGACGTCCCAAAAAGCCTCTGACTTCTTTTTTCAGTTCGGGGAGCTGGCATTTCCTGTATAGCCTTCACCTTTGCAGGATCCACTTGAATACCTTTATTACTAACGACGAAATCCAGCAGCTTACCAGACCTCACCCCGAAGGTGCACTTTTTCGGGTTTAACCTTAGCTTTTACAAATTCAACCTGTCAAATAACTTTTGGAGGTGGTCAAGATGTTCCTCATCAGTCTAGGATATTGCAATCATGTCGTCAACGTATACCTCAATCTCATTGTGAATCATGTCGTGGAGCAAAGCGACCATGGCGCGCTGATACGTTGCCCCAGCATTCTTCAATCCGAACGGCATGACCTTGTAGCAAAAGGTACCCCATCGAGTAACGATCGTTGTCTTCTCCATATCCTCGGGAGCCATCTTAATCTGATTGTAACCGGAGAAACCATCCATAAAGGAGAAGACCTTATGCTGAGCGGTATTGTCAACCAGAACATCAATATGAGGCAGAGGGAAATCATCTTTGGGGCTTGCCCTGTTCAGATCCCTATAGTCTACACACATACGGACTTTACCATCTTTCTTCGGCACTGGAACCACGTTGGCAACCCACTGTGGGTAAGAAGTAACAGCTAGAAAACTGGCATCAAACTGTTTCACTGGAGGACAGTCTTCTTTGGTTGGCAAGCGGTGAACCACAATATCGGTATCCAACCCAGGCACATCTTCATAAGACCAGGCAAAGATCTCAACATAGTCGCGCATCATCTGTATCAACTGTTGCTTAACACTAGACTCCAGATTTGCACCGATCTTGACCTCTTTCTTATCTACTTCTATACCCAGATTTACTGTTTCCACTGGCTCTTCATGTGGTTGAATGGCCCTCTCTTCCTGAAGTAACAGTCTAGCAAGTTCACCAGGAACCTCGCAATCATCCTCACCTTTGTCCTCGGCTTGGTTGATCGGACTTTCAAAGTCATAACTGGCAGTAGCAGAGTCGTTATCAGTGGGATCCCGAGTGGATGTAGACCTGTATTATGTGAGTGTGTGTAAGACAAATAGCTGTTTTGCAAGATAGAAAAGAAAGACAAATAGCTATTTTGAGTAATGCAAGAAAACATCCAATGCTTTTATTGATGATATATGGAGATGACACATAATAAGCCCTCAAACAAAGCCACGGTGTCTCGGGCAAGGCACCGGGCCGTAAAGTTTTAAATTGTCTGTTACAAACTCAAAACAAAAGTCTTATTACTGTGTAATAAAAGAAATGGGCACGAAGTCCTTTGCCGTCCAATTGCTTAATCCACCATTGGTAGTCGGGTAAATCCAGCTGTCAAAATCTGACTCTTCATCATCATCTCCAATAGCATTTACTCCCGCGTCATGTTTTGGCATAGGAGCCATTATGACATTAGGTTTTTCCGGAGCTTCAAACTCAATCTCCTTAGCTTCAATCATATCCTGCACTTTGTTCTTCAAAGCCCAGTAGTTGTTTGTATCGTGCCCCGGGCTATCAAGGTGATAAGCACAGCGGGCGTTCGGGTTATACAACGGTGATGTAGTACTAGGATTCTTCAGAGCCTCCTTCAGAGTCACCAAGTTGGTTTTCAACAGTTGCGACAAAATTTGAGATAGAGTCATACTGAGCCGAGTATACTGCCTTTGCGGTCTCTCTACTCTTTTCTGATTGTTGCATTGTGGGGAAACAACAGGTCTTGATATTACTACCGCATTAACCGCTTGGCAACGCTCAGGTCGGTTTTGACTCCTCGAGTTGTAAACTGCACTAGACTCCTTCTTGAAAGGCTTCTTCTCTGTACTTGACGAAGCACCTTTTTGTATCTTGCCACTTTTAATACCAGCTTCAATTCTCTCCCCATCCATAATTAATTCAATAAACTCGGAAGATGAACTACCGATCAAATGATTGAAGTATGGACCAGAAAAAGTCCCAAGAAACATATCCACCAACTCCCTATCAGCCAGAGGGGGTTGTACTCTTCCAGCAAGATCTCCCCACTTCTAAGCATAGTCCTTAAAACCTTCGCTTGCGCCCATAGACATACCCTGAAATTGGGTACGCGTGGGAGCAAGATCGGCATTATACTGGTATTGCTTGTAAAAAGCGACAGCAAGGTCCTCCTAGTTGTGGACATTAGCTCCTTCTAGTTGATAGAACCATTCAAGTTGAGTCCCTGACAGACTATATTGAAAGAAATGAACCCAGAGGTTCCTATCAGCAGTATATGGTTGAATCTTTCTGACATACGAGCGGAGGTGTAACTTTCGGTAGGAGACCCCATCGTACTTAGCGAAGACAGACGCTTTAAAATTGTGTGGGATCACCACCTCAGATGCCAGACCCAAATCTCCGAAGTCCAACCCAGGTATCTTCTGGATCTCCATTGCGCTCAGCCGGTCTTCGAGTTGCTTATACCTATCCTCAGCCAGAGGATACTGGTCTTCATCAAAGTCAGTGTCATTGTCAGAAACCACAGGGCTAGGAGCCTTCCTTTCCTCTTGACTCTCTCCTCCTCCAGATGAATGAGACAAATCAACTTCTTCTCGCAACCTGTTCCCAAACCTGTGACCCATATTCAGGAGGACCACCTTCTTCTTCTTCTTCTTGTCCTTCAAGATAAGAGTTTTCAAATCTTGTTGACTCTTGGCCAAGTTCAAGAATATTTCCTGGAACTGAGCACTCTGAGCTTGCAGAGCCTTGATGGCTTGATCAGTAGGTGTTTCAGAAGACATGATTGCTGAAATAAGCAGCGAAGAAGATGAGAAACCTGTAAGGGTACCTGTGATGAGGTTCATGGGAATGGAATGCATATGAAATGATTTCAAAGACTTAGGAAGATTCAATTTTGTAAACCAAAATAAAACACACTTTATTAGATTAAAACTTGAAACAATGTTTAACAAATTCCTTTAAGGCGTTACAAAAGAAATACTGAAAAGAAAATATAAACTAGAAACAATAAAAGACATCAGAATTCCCATGGTCGTTTTCCTTTCGTTCTGACATAATCGTTGATTGTCCTCTCGTTCTCCAGCTGCCTTGTAAGCTTCAGGATTTTCCTCTCCTTCTCATGATATTTCTCTCTGTAAGTATCAGTTTCTTCCCTTAGTTGGATCCAAGATCTCTTCAATGCCCCAATATCAGCAGGCATGTATGGATGGATGACCGTATAAGGAACCCCTTCTTCATCAGCATGTTCTACAATCACTGGCAAAATGGCTTCATATGGCATCCCCAGCTTTTGAGCACGGGTTCGAACCCACTGGAGGTATGGTTGCATCAGGAGAGAAGTCTTCATTCCTAGCTCATGTGGATCAGACCTGTTAACCCTGTCCCAAACTCGTATAAACCTGCGATGATGTCCCTCAACATCCCTCTTGAAGTCAAAGACAATGCCTGTAAGCAGCAGCTCATGAGGATCGTCCCTTCGAGCTCGTCCAAACTGTCGTAAGGCCAAACAAGGATTATAGGTTATTCCTCCTCTAATTCCAAGCAATGGAACATTGGGGTATTCCCCACACCGATCAATGACAGCTACCCTTTCCATATCCTTATTACTCCAAAGGATGTCCGTATGAGCAAGGAACATGATTCTATAAGCCCAACCCATACCTTCCTCATTCTTCAATACAGATTTAGGGAGGTGAGAAATAAACCACCTCACCAGCAGCGGTGTATAACACATGAGAGTTCCCCTTCTCCGAACAGTACGGGTATAGAGAGCATGTAGAATGTCACCTAAGAGAGTAGGCACTGGGTTACGAGACATGAAAATCTTGACTGCATTCACATCTATGAAGGCATCTGGATTCGAGAACAGGACCAAGCCGTAGATGAGGAGAGCCAGAATGTCTTCAAAAGCTTGAAAGTCTAAGTTTTCCTAGAACTGTTGAGCTTGATCGATCAAGAACTTAGCCAAGAAACCTTTAACCCCACTCCGAATCTCCCAGTTAGACACTATGTCAGCCATTTTCAGATGCAGGGCTGAAGTAATATCCTCTGGCCTAGGAGCTATCTCCAAACCTGTAAAGGGTGTCTGCTCTAGAATAGATATGCCAAGTAAATCAGAAAACTCCTCCAAAGTAGGGACTAACTGATAGTCCGAGAAGGTGAAACAGTGATGCAACGGGTCAAAGAACTGGAACAGGACACTCATCATTTGCTTATCAAATGTTGAAGTGACTAGGCTAAGGAGATGACCATGTCTTCTAACAAAGGAAGAAGTATCAGGAACCTTTGAAACCAACTCTCTGAGTTGAGCAGGGATTTGCACGAAACTGACTCGAATAGTATTTCTGCGCATAGAAGCCATGATCTGCAAAACAGAACAAAGATGAATCCCCTCGGTCTTTGAAATGGTTAGTCTAATGAAATATGCATGCAATGTCATGATGCATGATGTCATGATAAAAACACACCACAGGTATCACAGATAGAAAACATGGTAAGGGCAAACAAGTCACGCAATAGCCCTTAAATTTTAGGCTGGCATGGAGTTTAGGTATTACCCTCTTGCGGTTTAGTTGGTTCAACCTGTCCTAGTAATAGTAACAAGGTTCTAGAGGTTCTCAATATCACTGACCATCCTCCATCGGTCATAGTTCCAAACACGCAATCTTTTCTCGCGTCCAGAACCATCTCGAGAGTATGGTCTCAATGAGTGTAGCATACTGCTACTTTCTATGGCCAAGTTGGTCAATTATAGGTTCTAAGGTCAGTTGATGCTTAATGACCCATTAGCAGCCCTATACTCTCCTTGTTCCTCCATAAGGGATATCGATACCAACTAATGTGTCACACCAACGTAGCTACTGCTTCAACTGTATCGGTCTACGCTGTACATTTCCCTCACAGTCTATTGCTACTTACCTAAAAGGTATCCCCAGATCCGGGTTAGGATCTATAGTAACTCTGATACAAATCCCACAAAATAAAGCAAACAAATCAAACAATTGAAAACAATATGATGAACTAATCCTAAGGTACACCCCACTTATAAGATCCCTAGCAGAGTCGCCTGTTCTGTGATACGGTGGCCAGAACCGGGACGTGTTTCCCTATTTTTTTAAGGAATTTGCTGGTTTTTGTTTTGCGTTTGTATTCGCAAAATGTCGCGGTAAGCAAGAGTCGCCACCGACTTTTATTTTATCCAACAAGGAAAGGAAAAAAGCACAGCAAAATTCCTTTTTCGAGATATTTCTGAGTACGGGGGGTAGATTATAGAAAGGGAAGGTATTAGCACCCTTTCTATCCGTAGTTATCTACAGGCTCTTAGGTACTTGCTCATCATTTTCAAAATTGTTTTATTTGTGTTTGTGTGCTTTGAAAAGTTTTTGTTTTGACTTTGATTTAACTCTTGCTTCTGTCTTCAAGAGTGTAATGAAGTGTTTTTGAAAACTTTGTTTGTAAAGGAGGGTAAGTGTGAAAGATTTCTTTTGATTAAGCAAGTACTTAAGAACTAATCTACCTGCTCGAAAAAAGAATCGTTCTATGCTTCTTTCCTTTAGACAATGCTATCCCACTATTAGCGAGTACGTAGCATCGTCGTTGGAGTTTTGAGGGTCAATTCGAAAGGGACGTACGGTCACTAAAGCAATGTTAGGACATCTTAGTAGTAACCCTAATGTCTTAGATCAATTATTCGAGGCAACAATTCTGAGGCAACCATTCTGAGGCAACTTTTCTGAATCGGGACTTTGATCTTTGTTTAGACAAAAGGACGACCACTAAAGCATCCTATACTCAATGACCGTTTACCAAAGGCAACCAAGTGGGAGTGTACCCTAGGAGTGTGCATGTGCGTGTGATTCAATTTCAGATTATTTATCTTTGCACATTTAGGGTGATCTAACTGTTTTAAAATTAATCATACATTCTTGTCATGCATCCTAATATCATCCATCTAACAGTTAATAATTTGTGGAATTTAAAATGTGGAAATTAAACTACGCTATTACAAGGCTTCGGGTATTTACATAGCCAAAAACAAACCCTTTGAAAATAAGGCGATAAATGGAAATAAACGTCCTAATTAACTATTACAACTTGTAGGCAGTTACATCAATATGATAAATAATAAAAATAAAGCGCGCGAGAAAAATTAAGATCGTCGAGAAATTAGGGTTTTGACCCCTTTAACCTAATTAAAAGAGAAAATTGTTTTTTTGTTGTTTTTAATAAAAGAAATAAGTTTTCAAAATTAAATATGCAATTAATTAGTTAATTAAATTAATTAATAAAAATAATTACATGACATATTTTTGTGTTTTTGATTATTTTTAAGAAAAGAAAATAATTAAATTAGAAATAAAACCTATTTGTTCTATATTAATTTTAATTATGTGCAAAAAGAATTAAAATTGTCTAAAATTAATAACCTAACTAAATTAATTAATTTTTAATAAAAATAAAATCTAGACCTAATTTATGAAAAGTATATTTTTTGTGATTTTTTAATAAAAAGAAAAATAATTTAATTGGTTAGTAAATAAATAAATAAAATAATTAAATGAAATATAAAAAGAAAAAGAATAGGAAATGGGCCTGAAAATAGCAACTTGGGGAGATGTGAATATCATATTTTGGGGCAAAGAGATGGTGACCCACGCTGACTTTGTAATCCCACGCCATGTGTTGACCCTGGTCTATTGTACTCCTCCAGTGGTGGCCTTTAGATTTGGCCATCTGGCCATCTGGCAGGCTGAATGATGAGGACACATGATGGTCCTTAGGCTTGCAAACGCGCTGGATTATCTGAAAGAAATTAAGAAAAATAACAAACGTTGGAGGCAGGGGTCGAACCCCTGACCTCAAGCACTCCAACGCCTTAACGCTTGTCTGGCTACCACTGCACCATTTGTTTTTGTTGTATGTAACATAAACAAGAAATAATATAAAATAAACAAGCGAAATAAACATATATTAGCGCAAATTTTAAAATGAGCGAATGATGGTTGGCCACGTATTCGTCTCCCTCCCTGCACCATTGGTAAAAGTTTGGACACTTTTACCTACGGACATATGTCCGTAGCTATAGGCCTGTACATTCTCAAAACTCAACACAAGCACGTTAAATAACAATGAAGGCCATGGATAGCTTCGTCTAGTCTTGCTGAACACATTGGTGTCCTTTTCATGGCCTAATTTTGCTTGGATTCAAAAACCCCAAAGCGAGCTATGAAACCCTAACAATGGCACATTCCAATATAGGCCATATAAATGCAATTAAACAATACAGAAAGCTTGCATATGTCTTAAGGATCGAGAATATACCATTAGTTCATGCTATCAATGCCTAAATCATGGAATTCGAATTCAAGAAAAGTTGGGTATCGTGACTGACTTACAGTGAGATATGGAGCTTGAAAATGCTTGATTTGGATTGCTTTAGCTTGCTGAGGATCCCAGGAATCGATTGACATAGCTAGAAGGCCTTGAGGATTCCTGAAACACTGAATTCGAGTTTGCACTTTTTCTTGATTTTTCAAGTTTGTGTTCTTGATGTTGCGCCTGCTTCCAACCTCTCTTTTAGGTCTGCTTCCCTTCTATATGTATTGAGGAGTGAATTAGGTTTGAAAACCTGGCCTCAATCTTCCTCCATCAATGTCCTTGATCTTGATTTGATTCAACTTAAAATCTTTCCAAAAATGATCCAAATCCAATATTTTTGTGCACACATGCCTTTACACGAGTTTGATTTGATGCTAGTTGTATAATAAAACCTGAAACAAGCACAAAATATTTTGTTTTCAATATTTTGGATTTTATATGATTTGTTTTGATTTAAATTGAATTAATTCAAATCAAAATCAAAATAAATAATAAAAAACATGATAAGGACAAGTGGCAAGGGCTAGAGCTCGTGGACTACGTTGCCAACTCAAAAAAATAGAAAAAGATTGGGCCCATTTGGCAAAAATTGAAGTTTTAGGCATAGTTGACTTTTGGCAATTTTGCAAAAAAGATCAACTTCACCAATGCATAACTTCCTCAATTTTGACTCTTTGGAGGTGTTCTTGGACTTTTTAGAAATCTTGATATATCCTCTAATCGACCCTTTTGGTCTAATATCAATTTTATATTCCATTCTTAAGTATGAATCTTTGACAAAACAAGTGTTTTTGTTGACTTTTCAAAATGACCTATAATGTCCAAATTCATAACTTCTTGTGAATCCATATTTTGAACTTGGGGGATGAAGATGGATTGTATGGAATTTAATCCTCTTAAAAATTAGCTTTGGATGGGTCATTTCTCATAAAGTATGAGAACGTTATGCTTGGTCAAAGTTAAGTTGACTTTTTCTACAAAATCCTAATTTAGCAACTTTTGGTTCTTGCTAAATTATGAGAAATCCTTGATGAATAATGATCAACCCTTGATAAAATGATGAAATATACTTCAAAATAAGGATGTTGACCAAAAATATTGAAGTTTGACTATATGTGGGCCACAGTTGACTTTTGCCCTAGCACAGTCGATTTTCAGGCCTTTGAGCAATTGACTGAGCAAGTTTCCTCTGTAGGGCTTGAAACTTGACATGGATGTTCTTGAAAACATATTGGGACAATGTTGAGAACTTGGGGTCCCTTGGTCTCAAGTATCTTGATGCAACATGAAACCCTAATTTGAGGTAGACTGCCTTAGGAGAGAGCTTGTCTGGCCAACCCTTGGACTACCTGTAGCAACTTGGGGATCTTTCTTGAAATGTTTTGAGAAATATGGGAGGGCAAATTTTGGGGTACAAAAATAAAATCATGAACATCATAACATCATACACATTCACTAACCATTTCAAGGATCTTGGGATTTGTCTTTGTTCTGTTTTGTAGGATATGGACTCTCTTCGCAGGAAAACTATTCAAGTCAACCTTGTAAGGATTCCTCCACAACTTAAGGAGTTAGCTTCAAGGATTCTGGAAAATTCTCTATTCACCGAGAGACATGGTCTCTTACTCAACTTGGTCACCTACAACACTGATGAGGACATGATGAAGGTGCTCTTTCAGTTCTTCGATCCCTTACACCATTGCCTCACATTTCCCGACTATTAACTTGTGCCAACTCTGGAAGAATTCTCCCAACTCTTGAGGATTCTCATTCTCAATCAACTACCTTTCAACGGTATGGAAAGAGACCCAAAGCCAGAAGAGATTGCTCAAGTTCTACACTTGCAATCATCTGATGTCACAACTCATTGGGAAACAAGGAGTGGTGTCAAGGGTTTCCTAGCAAAGTTCTTGTTTGAGAAAGCCCAAAACTGTAGGAACTCTTTGGATTTGCAAGCTTTCGAGGAAATTGTGGCTCTCCTCGTCTATGGGATAGTTTTGTTTCCAAATCTTGACCAACTCATAGATGTGAACACTGTCAAAATCTTCATATCTCGCAACCCGGTGCCTACTTTGCTAGGAGACATTCTACATTCTTTTCACACTCGCACTATGAGGAAAAGAGGTATCCTTATGTGTTGTACTCCGCTCTTGGCAAGATGGTTTATTTCGCATATTCCCCAATCTGTCTTAAAGAACGAGCAAGGTTCAAGGTGGTCACAAAGATTGATGACGCTCAAACATTCAGACATCCATTGGTGTTCCAGATCTTTAGAGAATGTTATCATCGTCAGCCATTGTGGAGAGTTCCCTAATGTCCCCTTACTTGGAATTAGGGGAGGTATCACCTATAACCCCTGTTTGGCATTAAGACAGTTTGGTTACGCCCGAAGGGATGGTCCACATGAGATGCTAATTCAAGGGATAGTATTTGACTACGAAAGTGACAATCAAGGTCTTCGCCAGAGATTTATCCGAGCGTGGAGGATGCTGAACAAGGTAGATAGTAAGACTTTGGGGCACAAGAATTCCATCCCTCTTGAGCCTTAACTAAAATGGGTACAAACTCGCGCTCAAAGTCTTATGATACCTTATCCCTCCATTCTCCCGGTAATCATTGAGCCTGTCATGGAAGGAGATGTTCCATACACTATCCTGCATCCTGACATGCCCACTTCTCTTGAAGACTTGCAAAGAGATTAGATACAGCTCAAGGGAGAGCGAGACACTTTTGAGGCCCAATTCTACGCTAGGGAGAAGAAGGTTTTGGAACTCACTAAGAAACTTCATGAGGAGCTATCCCTGAATGCCTATATCGCACCAAAGAGGGTGTGCACAACCTTTTTATTTTAGAGTTTTTTGTTGTACTTCTGTGTAAGCCCAAAGAGGCATTGATGTACTCAAGCTTTAATATTTTAATATAACATATATTTCCTTTTTGTATAAAACGAATTTGAATCTCTAAGTTCCTTGAAATCATCGCATACACATTTACCATTCATCATAACATAAACAGGTTTCTTGCGACAAGTCTCCTCGTCTTTCTGCTGTTTATTTTAGTAAGATGGATCTCGAGCAAACTGTGAAGGACCTCCAAGCACAATACGCTCAGTTTCAAAAGATGCTTTTAACTCTAGCCAAAGGACAGGAAGAGTTGAATACTTTGCTGGTTGAAAAAAAAATAAGAAAACAAAGAAGGTGACCGGAGTTCTAAACATGGGAAGAAGATTTCATGGGCAGACAAGAAGGACCCTAGACTTTGCAACGACATCCGGTGAGAGAGACAATCAAGATGGGAATGGCAAGGAAACAGTTGTCCCGTCAGAATCAGAAGATGAAGAGCATGAAGAAGACTATTCTGAAGAACAATACCCTCCAGCTGATGACAAGTATAAACATCTCGAAGAACGGTTGAGTGCGATGGAAATCCAAAATGTGCCTGGATTGGACTTTGAGGAATTGGGGTAAGTATCTGGGATTGTCGTCCCTCCAAAATTCATAGCACCAGTATTCGCCAAATATGATGGGGTCTCATGTCCCAAAATGCATCTCCGGTCCTATGTAAGGAAAATCCAGCCTCATACTGCTGATAAGGATTTATGGGTACACTTCTTCCAAGACAGTTTGTCGGGAACTCAACTTGACTTGTTTTACCAACTAGAAAGAGACAACATTCACAATTGGGAAGATCTTACTGCTTCCTTTTACAAACAATACCAATACAATACCGACCTTGTTCCTACCCGTACTCAACTCCAGAGTATGGCCATGGTTTCAAGTGAGGGCTTCAAGGATTATGCATAAAAATAGAGAGATTTAGCCGGAAGAGTTCAGCCTCCTCTATCGGAAAGAGAATTGGTAGACATGTTCTTGGTCACCTTGTCTGGTCCCTTCTTCAATCATCTAATTGGGAGTTCATTGGTCGGTTTTATTGAATTGATATTGACCGGAGAAAGAGTGGAAGCCGGGATAAAGAATGGAAAGATCCAAAAAGATGCATCCTCTTCCGCAACTGTGAGAAATCCATTCATCAGAAAGAAAGAAGTGGTTGCTGTATATATCCTAAAAGAAACCAAGATAGGGCCGAACGCCGACCAATGGTGGGGGCTGTTATGATTCCTAAACATGCTCCTGATTAACAAAGAAGCAATCAGCCAAGGATGGAAAGACCGGTCAGGCAACTCACCAGAATTAACATGACCCTATCTCAGGTATTACCACATCTGTTAAAATCCAATTTGATGACCTTGAAAGAAGCTCCGAAGAACCCTAATACAACCTCTCCTTACTATCATCCCAATGCCCGTTGCATATATCACTCTGAAAGTCTTGGCCATGATACTAATAACTGTTGGGCTCTAAAGAATAAGGTACAAGACCTCCTTGAAGCTAAGGAGATTGAATTTGATGCGCCAGAAAAGCCCAATGTCATTTCTGCCCCTACGCCCAAACACGACCATAATGCCAATGCCATTGAGGAGGATATGTTTGTTGCTTCAGTTGATGAACTTGTGACCCCACTCCTGACTATCAAAAAGAGCTTGTTAAAAGCCAGTGTTTTCCCAGGCTGTAATGAAAGCTTCCATTTCTGTTTGACCTCACCGACCAACTATCTTTTGTTGAAAATAGGCGTTCAGTGCCTAATAGATAACAAAGAAATTTTATTCGTGAAGACTCCTATTCCAGTTGTTCTTTTTAATGATGTTTCCATCATTACCATATCCACCAATTCTTCCAGGGTCTCCACCAAAAGACCCGTTAGAATTACATTAGTTCCAAAAGTAGCTCCTATAATAATCACAATGCATGGACCAATATCGTACACGTCAGACAAAACTGTGCCATAGAATTATGGAGGGGATGTCTACTACCACGATATTAAGCAAGACTGGCCAGCGGTCGTAGATTCAAGTTCTGAGAAAGATGATTCTGATGTCAGTAATATTGTAGGGACTAGTAAGATTACCCGAAGTGGTAGGATTTTCTCTCTATAAATTGCTCCCACAAAGGTTATTTTTGTACCCGTAATCATTCCTGTTGTTGTTGCTCCTCCGAAGGTTACTCCCAGTCCCATAATCATCTCTGCAAATGCTCATGTTGACAAAGCTGTTACAATCCCTGTTATCACCCATACTGACGTTCCTGCTGCCGAGTCAACCGAGACTCGGGGTAAAAGTATTTTAATTGAGCATGTCCAAACGAAGGCCCAATCGGAGGCTATCCCTAAGACCTCCCGGGAAGAGATGGAGGAAATTTTAAATATCATAAAAATAAGCGACTACAATGTAGTCGAACAGCTAGGGCAAACTTCGTAAATAATTTCCATGCTGGCTCTCCTATTATATTCTGAGGCGCATGCAAAGGCCTTGGTAAAATTCCCGAAAACTGCCCATGTACCCAAAGAAACATCTGCTGATCAGTTCTAAGACTGCGTATCCAGCTTGACTGCAGATAATGGTCTAGGTTTTTTGGATGCTGATTTAACGCCAAGAGGGAGGAAGCATAATGAGGCATTGCATGTCTCGGTTGAATATAGGGGCACGACGTTGGCTCATGTGTTGGTTGATACCGTTTCATCCCTGAATGTGTTGCCTAAAAAGGCTCTTGATAGGCTTGACTTCGAAGGATTGACATTGAAACCAAGCAATATAGTGATGAGGGCCTTTGACGGCTCAAAAAGGATGGTGCATGGGGAAGTAGACATTCCCATAAAAGTTGGAACCCAAACATTTGATTCAACTTTTTATGTAATGGATATCCGCCCCTCTTATTCATGCTTGCTAGGCCGTCTGTGGATTCACAATGCTGGTGTCGTTACTTCTACGTTGCACCAAATGCTGAAATATCCAATTCAAGGGAAGATTATCACCGTTTATGGAGAGGAAGAGTACATGGTCATCCACCTCAATTTCTTCAGATATGTGGAATTAGATGGTGAATTTATTGAAACTCCATTTCAACACTTTGAAGAAGTCCCGCAAGATGTGGCAGTGACCAAGGCTGTGTCTCAAGTTCCCGATATTACAAGGCCTCCGCTCAGGATGTCATCTTTGAAGGATACCAAGGAAGTGGTAGAAGAAGGTGGGTGTACTATTTGGGGGCAACTCCCAGATATCCCATATAAGTCTGACAAATTTGGCCTGGGTTTCACTTCAAGTGCCCAGAAGGCTGTACGTCACGCTCGTGCCAGAGGACCACCATTGAAGATCAGCAACCGCGAAGTCAATGTCGTGAAAGATGATAAAGATAGTTGTGACCTGGAGGATTGGATTTTCCCAACTGTTAGTGGAGGGCTCAGTAACTGGGAGGCTAGATATTTTGTCCCGATCACTTTTATCCCATAGTAATTTGTCTTTACATTTTATTGGATCTGTAATATTAAAACAATTCAGACTCTTAAAACCTTATGTCTTACCCGAGGCACAATGGTCCATTTGTAAGGGTTATTATCTCATTTGCATATGACATCAATGAATCATGGATGTTTTGCATACAAACTTTCGCACCATTTTTCTTCTTTTTTTACATTTTCATTTCTTTCAAAGATAGTTATACTCTTACACACACTCACACTCATAATGCAGGTCTACCTCCATTCGGGATCCCATGGGTAACGGTACTGCTATGGCCTTTCGTGACTCTGAGAATCTAATCTACCAAGCCGAAGACGAAGGTGAGAAAGATTACGAAGTACCAGGGGGACTTGCCAGATTACTACAACAAGAAGAAAGAACCATTCAGCCCCACGAGGAACCCTTGGATACGATCAATCTAGGTACCGAAGAAGACAAAAGAGAAGTCAAGGTGGGTGCCAATGTGGAACCCAGTGTCAAGGAGCGTATGATTCAGTTGTTACACGAATATCTTGAAGTCTTTTCCTGGTTGTATGAAGACATGCCGGGAATTGATGAAGACATTGTGGTACATCGTCTACCTACAAGAGAATATTGTCTACCAGTAAAACAAAAGGTCTGTCGTATGCGACCATACATGTCGGAGAAGATTAAGGCAGAAGTCATGAAACAATTCAATGCTGGATTCTTGGCCATCACCTCTTATCCGCAATGGGTTGCCAATGTTGTTCCCGTCCCCAAAAAGGACGGCAAAGTACGAATGTGCATGCACTACAGAGATTTGAATAGGGCAAGCCCTAAGGATGATTTTCCACTCCCCCACATTGATATTTTGGTTGACAATACAGCACAACACAAAGTGTTTTCCTTCATGGAAGATTTCTCAGGCTACAACCAAATCAAAATGGCGCCTGAGGATATGGAGAAAACAACCTTTGTTACACAGTGGGGTACATTCTGCTATAAGGTTATGCCATTCGGACTGAAGAATGTTGGGGCAACCTATCAGCGTGCCATGGTAGCTATATTTCACGACATGATACATCATGAAATAGCGGTCTATATGGACATTATGATAGCCATATCTCAAACAGAAGAAGAGCATCTCGATCATTTACAAAAACTTTTTGAGAGGATGAAGAAATACAAGCTGAGGTTGAACCCAAATAAATGCACGTTCGGGGTACGGTCTGGTAAACTCCTAGGCTTTTTTGTCAGCAACAAAGGTATCGAGGTTGATCCTGCCAAGGTTAAAGCGATACAAGAGATGCCTGCTCCTCGTAATGAGAAGGAAGTTAGAGGATTCTTGGGACGTTTGAACTACATTGCCAGATTCATTTCTCACCTGATAGCTACTTGTGAACCAATCTTCAAATTGTTAAAGAAATATCAAGTAGTCAAATGGAATGACGAGTGCCAAGTTTCTTTTGACAAAATCAAGGAATACTTACAAGATCCTTCTATGTTGATGCCACCATTCGAGGGAAGACCATTGATCATGTATTTGACTGTTTTAGAAAACTAAATGGGGTGTGTGATAGGGCAGCATGACGAGTCTGGCCGAAAAGAGCATGCTATTTATTACCTGAGCAAAAAGTTTACCGACTGTGAAACAAGATATTCACTGCTCGAGAAAACTTGTTGTGCTCTGGCATGGGATGCTCGGCGGCTAAGACAGTATATGCTGACCCATACTACCTTGTTGATATCTAAAATGGATCCAATAAAATACATCTTCGAGAAGCGTGGTCTCTCTAGGAGAATAGCAAGATGGCAGATGATCCTGACGGAATATGACATATAGTATACTACCCAGAAAGCAATAAAGGGCAGTGTACTAGCTGATCACCTTGCTCACCAAGCTGTGGAAGACTACCAATACATGAAGTTCGAATTCCCAGATGAGGGCATCATGACGGTAAACAACTGTGAAGAATTCAGACCATATGACGAACCTGAACAAGGATCCCGATGGACTCTGCTTCTCGATGGGGCATCCAACGCACTTGGAAATGGTATTGGTGTTGTACTCGTATCTCCTGAAAGGTGTCATACTCCCTTTACCGCAAGACTCTGCTTCAATTGTACAAACAACGTGGCAGAATACGAAGCGTGCATCTTTGGTCTCAGAGTTGCCATAGATTTGGGGATCAAATCTTTGAGTGTGTTCAGAGATTCAGCTTTGGTCATCAGTCAGATCAAAGGGGAATGGGACACCAAACACCCTAATCTTATCCCATACAAAGAACATGTGTTGACATTGATCCCACGTTTTGAGAATATTACTTTCGAGCATTTCTCGCGAGAAGAAAATCAGCTAGCAGACGCACTAGCCACAATGTCATCCATGTTTAAACTTAAATGGGACAACGAAGCTCCCCAGATCACCATTGAATGAAGGGATGAACCAGCTCACTGTCACGAGATTAATACTGAAGAGGTAGTGGATCGGCCCTGGTTTCATGAAGTCAAGAGGTATCTCGAGGCTCAAGAATATCCGAAAGGAGCTTCAGTCAATGATAAGAAGTTTCTAATGAGATTATCTTCTAAGTTCTTCCTTAGTAACGGAATTTTGTACAAACGCAATCATGACTCTATTACTTTGGTGCATAGACAAAGTTAAAGCTGAAAGGATCATGGTTGAATTGCACGAAGGCACTTTTGGTACCCATTCCAGTGGGCATATGATGGCAAAGAAAATCCTACGGGCAGGCTATTATTGGTCTACCATGGAAGCAGATTTCTATCAACACTCTCGAACTTGCCATAAGTGTCAGAGTTATACTGATAAAGTGCACGTACCTCTGGTTCCTCTGAATGTCTTGACGGCTCCTTGGCCCTTTGCTATGTGAGGAATTGATATGATTGGGGAAATCAAGCCAACGGCCTCCAATGGACACCGCTTCATCTTAGTGGCCATTGACTATTTTACAAAATGGGTGGAGGTAGCCTCTTTCGCTTCAGTTACCAAGAATGTTGTCGCCCAGTTCATCAAACAGAATTTCATTTGTCGGTATGGTATCCCAGAGAGAATCATCACTGACAATGGTGCGAATCTAAACAACACTATGATCACCGCCTTGTGTGAGCAATTCAAGATCCAGCATCACAATTCTTCCCCTTACCGGCCGAAGATGAATGGTGTTGTCGAAGCTGCAAATAAGAACATTAAGAAGATCATACAGAAAATGACAGTCACATACAAAGACTGGTATGAGATGCTACCATTCTCTCTCCACGGGTATCGTACCACAGCTCGCACATCAACTGAGGCAACACCCTATTCTCTGGTATATGGCATGGAGGTTGTCTTATCTATTGAGGTCCAGATCCCCTCTCTGAGAATTATGAAGGATGCGGGGCTGAACGAAGAAGATTGGATCCAGACTCGACTTGATCAACTGAACTTAATTGATGAGAAAAGGCTTACTGCTGTTTTCCATGGTCAAATGTATCAGAAACGAATGATCAATGCTTTCAACAAAAAGGTCAGATGCCAAGTGTATCAAGTCAGGGATCTGGTGATCAAGCGCATCATACTGCCGCAAGGTGATCCTAGGGGAAAATGGACTCCTACATACAAAGGACCATTTGTAATCAAAAATATCTTCTTTGGTGGAGCAATGATCTTGACCACCATGGATGGCAACGACCTGCCGCACCCTACGAATGCAGACATTGTCAAAAGATACTATGCATAAGAGACCCGCTAGGTTGACACACCTAGGAAAAACAAGGGCATCCCGGTGAACCAAAGAGGTTCGGGCAAAAATTAGGGATAAAAAAAAAAATTGTACACCCGGCAAGTCGAAAACCCAAAAGGGAGACTTGGGTAAAAAAGGGTTTCCCGATGGACTGAAAACCCGAAAGGGCGGTCTAGGCAAAAGTTAGGGAATTAAAGCGTATGACTATGTCCCGATGGATCACGTTATGGACAACCATTGGCTTCCATTGAAAAACTCTGAAGTTCGAATCAATTCAATCATCTTCGGGTGAGGCAACAAATAGACAGGATGCTCGGAGATATGAAGGCTATAGCAGAATGGGAACCCAATGGGATTATTTCACATAGCTATCTTTTCTTTGTATCAAATTTTCATTTTTTTTATGACGGAATTCTCTTACTAGAGGGTTTGTCTCATTGTACAAAAATACTTACTCAAGGTCAATACAAAGATATCCCTTTGAAAGTGCAAAAACTATCTGTTTTCTTTACTCTTGTGTTTTGTTTGCAAAAACGTCCAATGATTTATTGTTGAACATATGCATTTGAACATAATTACTGTTTACAAATAAACAAAATAGAAAGACAATTACTAATGGCTTTAAGGGATAGGGAAATCTCTCTAGGCTATTTCAAAAATCCCCATAGTGTACAGTATAATCCCCAGCGGAACAACGCTTTCAGTTAACAATCCCTGGTAGAAGTCACCAGATTTCTCAGGATCTCCCAACAGGATTTCACAAGCAGTACACAGCATTTCCCTTACAATAGAGTTTATTTATCTAAAAGGAAATTCATCAACACTTAAACTTCACAACATGAAGACTTACACTCCATATCCTCAGCAGAAGTCAGGGATTTATTTTCCCTAATCCAACAGCAGTGCAGCGGATCAGCTCACATACGCATACACCACATTCATATATCATAAACATTAATAACACAAATGCATACAACCTAATCCCATTATGCATACATTTCATGCAACATGACATTGCATATTGGCAACATTTTACCCTTTTCAGGATAAAATTAATCAACAGCTACCACTAAAAATATTCAAAGCATCATCGATACAGTTCAGATACGCTCCAAATACGGATGCCACCATGATAATTCATATTCAGCTTTCAGATACAGTTCAGATACGCTCCAGATATGGATGCCATTCTGATACCCATTCAGATTCAACTTTCAGATACAGTTCAGATACACTCCAGACACGGATGCCATTCTGAAACTCATTCAGATTCGGCTTTCGGATACAGTACATATATGCTCCAGATACGGATGCCATTCTGATGCTCATTCAGATTCAACTTTCAGATACAGTTCAGATACGCTCCAAATATGGATGCCATTCTGATACTCATTCAGATTCAGCTTTCGGATACAGTACATATACGCTCCAGATACGGATGCCATTCTGATGCTCATTCAGATTCAACTTTTAGATACAGTTCAGATACGCTCTAAATACGGATGCCATCCTGATGCTCATTCAGATTCAACTTTCAGATACAGTTCAGATATGCTCTAAATACGGATGCCATCCTAATACTCATTCAAATCCAGCTTTCAGATACAGTTCAGATACGCTCCAAATATGGATGCCACCCTGATACTCATTCAGCTTTCAGATACAGTTCAGATACGCTCCAAATACGGATGTCATTCTGATACCCATTCAGATTCAGATTTCAGATACAGTTCAGATACGCTCCATATTCGGATGTCATTCTGTCACTCATTCAAAATATGGTCCAGATACGAGTCAGATACAATTCATTTATGAATGTTATTTTGTTGCTCATCTAAGACCTCTTTTGGTTCAGATAAATCTCTCAACGATTATTCTGATTCTTTCCTAATAGGTACTTTTTCTGTTTCAGATAAATCACTCCAAAGATTTATTCTGATTCGTTTCCAGTTGAAGTCAAGTTCAGACTTAGTCCATTTCTATCAACAATCACCTTTGGATGACATCTTTAAGCCCATCTCTGATAGTTCTCCATAATTTCTCCAAATGGCATCTTTAAGCCCATTCCCTACACAATCAACCAACACATCATTGAGTGCAAATTTCTGGGCACTCTAGTGTTCAATCATCTTTCACTTTCAAGATACGAACGACAAACATGTCGATCTTACTTTTCAAATTTAAGAAGATTGAACAGGGGAAGCTGTTGTACCCCAAAATTTGCCCTCCCATTTTTCATTCAAGATACTATCCTAAGGTTTCTCGAATACTCAATTTGGCTCAGATTTTGATCAGACAAATTCTCTACCTAAGCAGTAAATCGGCAATTAGGGTTTTGCGTTTCTCAAAGAAAATTGAGTCTTCAAGGTTTCAAATGGACCTCACAGATATTCATGTCTCCCCAAGGATATTCGTGCCAAGTTTCAAACCTCGCATCGCAAGTTTATTCAATCAATGTTCCAAATAACTGAAAACGACTACGTCGACCCAAAAAACCGACCTTTTATGAGAACAAATTCAAACGATCGTAACTTCTTCATTATTCAATATTTTTTAGTGGTTTTTCTTGCGTGTGATTATCCTTGATACCATCTCTTATTTATATTCACAAATCAAGAACTGATTACGTGTAGAAGATCACCAAAATTCGAATGTGTTAGAAGTTGCATCATGGAATTTGACCTAATTTTAAATAACAATCGCCCGATTTCTAAGATTTGTGATTTCTTCAAATTACAAGAACTTGAAACGATTATTTCTGTATGTGGTCATAAGTGATGTTGCTCACAGGTTTATCTTCAAAGAATCGAAAGAAAATTGTGTTTGGAAGATTTTAAAAATTATCGAATCGTCGCAAGTCATTAGTTGATTTTTAACTGTTCTTAACCACAATTTGATGAAAGATTAACGAATTTTCTCAGAGCATGTTTGTTTGGTAATGAAGTTCCATCTTTAATCGAGCGTGGCGTCCGAGTCCATTTTGAATGCAAGTTTGAATTGGATACGATTTAAAGATTAAGACTTTCATTTAAAACAACCATGATTTTGGATTCAAGTTAGCCAAGTGGAATTGAGTTCTTAAGCATTTATTTTATTTGAGAATTTGATTGGAGTGCAAGGCATATGGTTTATCTAATCATTTTGTGATTGCTTGAAGTACAAGTTACCAAACCAAGATGATTTATTCAAAGCATTCAATCAAGAATTGCAAAGTTTAAATTAGAAGTCAAAGTTTGGTACAACAAATTCATCATTCATACATTTCATTCAAATGTTATGTTATGATTACATTCTTGGACAATTTGTAAAAAAAGGTTTACAATGCAAAATATAAATTACAAGTTGTTTGTCTTGTTTACAAAGAATCTCAAGTTTTTTGTTTACAAAGGGAAGTTTTACTTCTTCTTCAAGTCTTCCTTGCTTCATCTTCAAGTAATCAATCTAATCTTTGTTTGCATCCAAGCCTCGCTTGCCGTTCAGGAAACAAGAAAAGGAAAAGTTAGCAAAAATTCAAGCTAAGTAATATGTGAAGAGGAGAAATTCATCATTAGGGTTTGCGTCTTAGAATCAGAATTTTGTTTGTTTTAATCACCATCCATTTCTCCCTATTTTGCAAATCTCAAAACCTAAATTTTGGTTCACAAAAGAGGGGGAAAAATTTACAAAACAGGCTGCATAGTATAACCAGCAAGCAAAACCAGCAGGGCAAGCAAGCTGCCCAAATAACCATTGCAATAGTCCAAACAGCAACAAAATGCACAAGCCAACAAGCTATTGCACCAGTCCAAACAGCAACACAACTCAAAACAACTCAAAACAGCAGCAAGTATAGCACAGCAGCAATTCATGAAAAGCAGCAAGCTAGTTATGGTCCACCCGTAACCCTATGCCTCATCATTTTCCTAAATATTGCAAACCCTTCAAAATTTCAATAAGTAAACAAAACTGTTTATTTTCATTGAAAGAGGAAAGAGGAAAGATGAAAGAGATATCACTTAGGCAACAAACAGTCCCAAAATTGTCAAACCTGCTACAGCTCTACATGAAGCAAGCCAACCAGCACATAAAGCCTGCATACAACAACCCATAAGCATGTAGTCCAAACTGCGAAATTGCCCAAAATACACCCTACAAAAACCTGCAATGTTGCTATCCAAAACCTGCCATATCAATCCAACCATTGCACAGAGTTGGCAGAAGAAAAATTGCAGCCACAAAGTAATATAATAGTAGCTAAAATTGTTCAAAACCCATCTCATTTTCCCCCCTAATTCAACTCCTCATTCTGCTATAAAACCATAATACCGTAGAAAGAAAAGAGGAGGGCATTGTTTGTAAACAATAAATTCTTCCAAAAAAAATAGCTGTAGAGAAAAGTTGGAAAGACAACAAAGAGGAGAAAGATCTGAAACACATAAAGAAATTCAAGAAAAGTAGCAACAAACTCAGTAGAAGGGATTTCTTATTCTCACCTCTATGAAGCTTATTAGAGGGATTCCGATAGGTACACTTTCCTTACTGTTTTGTCCAATTTTTCATCCTCATATCATAGCCTTTTCATCATATATGTCGCTCCTATTAGTGTTCAAACTGTAACATAAATCACTTCTTTGAGTGAGTTAAAACTGAACAAAACGTGTTATTATTGGAATTTAAACAAAAAAAAAGAAAAAAAATGATTAACCAGTAAAGCAATGGTAGAAGCTAACGTTAGGGAGAAGGATAATTTCAATGAGTTGAAAGATGAGATGAATCACCAGATCTCGCATGCGCAGGTTGATATTGAGGATCATAAGAAGCAATTAGAGGAGAACCGCTTCTCTCTCTCTCGCGCACCATCTTTCAATTTTTTTTCACACATAAAAAAAAACAACACCATTTTCGTTACATTCTTTCGTTTTCATGACTGCTCCACCGGCAAGGGCTCGTGTCGATTACGATTATCTCATCAAGCTTCTCTTGATCAGCGATAGCGGTGTTGGAAAGAGTTGTCCCCTTTTGCATTTTTCTGATGGGTCTTTCATAACCAGTTTCATCACAACTATTGGCATTGATTTTAAGATAAGAACCATTGAGCTTGATGCCAAAAGCATCAAGCTCCAAATCTGGGATACTGTAGAGCAGGAGCAGTTTCGGACAACTACGACCGCTTTACTATCGTGGTGTTATGGAAGGAAAAGGTTGGACTGGGAGGAACAAATGAAGAAGATGATGGAGTTCGGAGGAGTTCGAAGATGAAGATCAAACCGATATTGCATAAAAACTCATAGGGTTGAAGTTGGTGATTGAGGGTTGCAATATGATGAATGAAGAGCAGAGGGAATGTTGGTTTTAGAGGAAAGAAAAATCGTAAAAATAGGAAGAAATTATGTTGATTGTTTCGTTGGAATAAAAAAAATTCCTTTTCCCTATGCCAACAACAGCCAGCGGCGCTCTATCTTTGCTTTTAGGGTTTAAACTTTTTTCCTTTCCCTTCTGCCAGCTGGGTCAGCGCATTGGGCTTGTTGGCCCAATTTCCTCAAACGTTTTAACCTTAAATTTTAATTAAATCATAGTAATAATGAATGAGCAATCCAGTACAGTTGGTAAAGCATATCTTTAATGGCTAAGGGGACCCGGGTTCAACCCCTGTTGGGACTTTTTTTTTTGTTTTCTTTGTTTTCTTTTAGATATTTGATAACAAAATTAGTTTAGGTTTAGATTTTAATTTTAAGATTCAATTAAATTTAAATACAACTTTTTAAATTAGTTAAATTTTTTTAGTTAGTTTAAATTAGGAATTTGTGAATAGTTTTATTAGTTAATATTTTATCATTTAGTTAACCTTTTCTTTTAATTTATTTAGTTTCTATACTATAAAAAAATGCTAAAAGATAAAAATATACATTTTGATTTATTTTCTTTAGTTAGATGTCCTCTTTAATAGAATAGAATTTTACTTTTCTTTCCAAGCTTTTCAGGCAGATACTTATAATTTCATTTTCATATTTTTACTTTGATTAATTAATTTTTACTTCATAAATTTGTTGTGATTTCGATTGACTACTCGATTCGATTTGGTTGTATTGTTCGCTTATTTTAACTTTTAATCATACTAATCCATCCCCATTTGTAAATTTATACCCCCATTCCCGAAAAATTTGTAATAGCGTAGAATTTTAATTTCTGTAATTTACTGTTTTTCTTATACTGTATAGTAAATAGGCGTGTATGGAAAGATTCAGAATCAATCGCTAGATAACCTAATCAAAGAACAAAATAACTTGAACCAAACATACTTTTTCACACGCGCACCCCTAGGGTAACCTCGCCCGTCGCCTCGGAAATACAGTCATGTCCCTCGAATATGGGACACTTTAGCAAAGACCCTTCGATAAAAAAAGATCGTAGTCCCTCGATGTCCCTCGATGTTGCCTTTGATAAAATGATCTAGTCCCTTACAAAAATTGTTAAAGCGTCTCACAAGTTACCTTCTATGACTGTACAAAAGTCTCGCGCCTGTCCCTTCACATCTAACGATGGGGCTTCTTACCAAATCAATGGTAAGATAGCAACATCTAAAGGAGGAAAATAACATTTAAGACCTTTCGAGTAGGTATATTCGCTCTTAATCGCTCGCTTGCTCACAACCAAAAATTTTACACCAATACTTTCACATTAAAACCTTTTTCAAAAGACAAAAACTTTTTTATACGTTCTTATAGAGATGAGAACCATTACAAAAATATCTTTTCAAAATCACCTTCAAAAAACACAATACACAAACACCTCTTTGAACTATTTTTTGAAACAACACTTTGAATGCGTTCTTATAGAGACGAGAACATTGCAAAGACATTTTCAAAATACTTTCAAAAAACCACACCACAAACATATTCAAACGAAAGCAAGTGATCTTGCAAGTAACTAAGATCCCGTAGATAACTACGAATGAAAAGGGTGCTAATACCTTCCCTTTTCATAATCTACACCTCGAACCCGAGAAATAATCTCGAAAGGTCTTTCCTGTGCTTTTTAACCTTTCCTTTTGGATAAAAGAAAAGTCAATGGCGACTCTTGCTAACTGCACAATTGCGATCAAACGCAAACGACCCAAGTCAGTTCTCCCACCGTATCACACTAATCAAAGACAAAACCAAGCATGAAAATCAATACACTTGCACACTAGCACCCTTAGGGTAAAATCCACTTGGTTGTCTTACAAAATGGCCATATTATGCATGTGAGGTATCTTAGCAAAAACAAGCAAAATATAAGATCATAGTCTCTCGATGATGCTACCTATGTTGCCTTTCAAATGATCTTAGTCCCTAAAAGAGAATGCTAAGATACCTTGCAACATTGCTAATCATGGTTATACGATGACCCACGCCCGTCCCGTTTACATCCAAAAATAGGGTTACTTACCAAATCAATGGTAAGATAACAATGTCAAAGGAAAGAGGAAATGAACATGAAAGACTTTTGAGTAGGTAGAATGCCCCTAGTTACTTGCTCACTTTCAAAACAAAACATCCTTGCTATTTTAAAAACAAACACCTACGCTTTCAAAACATCTTACAAACTTGAAAATATTTTCAAAATATCAACATCTTTGTATATATTCTTACGAACGAGAATCATTACCAAGTTTTCCTAAACAATGGCCTCTTTACAAAATACTTTCAAAAAACCACACAAAGCACAATTTCAAACAAAAAGAAAGTGATCTATCAAGTAACTAAGAGCCCATGGAAAACCATGGATGAAAAGGGTGCTAATACCTTCCCTTTTCATAATCTACCCCCGGAACTCAAGAAATAATCTCAAAGGTCTTTCCTGTACTTTTTCACCTTTCCTTTTGGATAAAAGAAAAGTCGGTGGCGACTCTTGCTAACCGCAACATTTGCAATCAAACGCAAAACACCTAAGTCAGTTCTCCCACCGTATCACACATAACAAAAAATTTAAAGCAAAAAAAAACAGAAAATAACATTTACTCCTGACTAAAGGAGATTGGTATAAAGTCTTCAGCCTTCCAATTGTTGAGCCCACTGCCGGTAGTAGGGAAAATCCAATTGTGTATGTCATAGTCGCTATCAGCGTCTTCCACATTGTTGACTTAATTTTTATGAACTCCATTGTTGTTGATGCAGAATGGCAGTCTCCCAGAATTAGCACGAGCACGACGGGTAGCCCTCTGAGCCTCTGAGATGAAACCCAAACCAAATTTGTTAGACTTGTAAGGAATGTTGGGAAGATGACTCCAAATAGTGCCACCACCTTCTTCGACCACATCCTTAGCGTCTTTCAAAGAAGCCATCTTTGGTGGAATCCTAGTAACCTTAGGAATAGTAGGAGCAGCTTTAGCAACAGGGGTTATCTGAGGAATAACTTCAAAGTTTTGGCAAGGAGTCTCGAAGAATTCCCCACCCATCTCAACATACTTGAAGGAACTCAAATGGCTCACCATGTATTCTTCTTCGTCACAAACTATAATGATCTTTCCTTTTATGGGATACTTCAGCTTTTGGTGTAAAGTAGAAGTAACAGCGCCTACCCTATGAATCCAAGGGCGTCCAAGCAAACAGGAATACGCTGGACAAATTTCCATCATATAGAAAGTGGAGTCGAAGACCTGGGAACCAAATTTGATTGGAAGATATACCTCTCCATGCACCATTCTTTTTGAACCATCAAAATCTCTCACCACAATGTCACTGGGTTTTAGCACAACCCATTCATAGTCAAGTTTTTCTAAAACAACTTTTGGTAATACATTCAATGAGAAACATGTGTTTACTAACACATGAGATAAGGTAGTGCCCCTACACTCAATAGAGACATGCAGGGCCTTATTATGGTTCCTTCCTGCGGGAGTTAAATCAGCGTCAGAAAAGCCTGGCCCATTTTCAATTGTCAGGCTAGCAACACAATCTTCGAATTGATCAAAAAAGATTTCTTGTGGTACATGAGCATATTTTAGAAACTTTACCAAAGCTTGGGCATGGGCTTCAGAGTACAACAACAGAGATAGCATAAATATTTTAGAAGGGGTATGCCCCAACTGTTCAACGATCTTATAGTCACTCTTTCAAATAATTTTCAGTATCTTCTCTATCTCTTGCTTGGAGGTATCTTCAACAGTAACTTCTTTTGGTGTCTCAGTCTGGGCAGGCTCAGTCATCTGTTCTTTGCCTCGAGTCTTAGTAGTTGATTCAATAGCAGTGATATGAACTGGTGTAGTAGCCTTTGGAGAGATCTCTGGAGAGAAAACTCTTCCAATTCTGGTAACCTTACTAGTCTCAGCAATATTTCCAACATTTGTATCAGTAACTTTAATATTTTCATCTTCGACAGCCAATGGTTCTTGCTTGACGCCATGGTAGAAGACATCAGCTCCATAATTCCAAGGGATAACCTTGTCAAGGGAATATGGATTTGGCCCAGATGCGGTAATTATTAGAGGGGAAACCCTAGGCTCGGTAGTAATCTTCACAGGACCCTTAGAAGTGATCCTTACAGGAGTACCAAAAGTTGTAATCATGGACACGTCTTCAAGCTCCGGGTCTTGAGACATACTTTTACATAAGCTCTCTACAGGAGGAGTCTTCTCAAATAAAATTACATGGTCATCTATCATACATTGAATACCTTCTTTCAGTAGTACACAACCATTGGATTGGGACACACATTAGTAGCGGTTCTCAATGCAACCCAAAAATAAATCGGCTTGCAACAACTTCTTCTTAAAAATCATCAGAGGAGTAGTCAAGTTACTCACATCAGAAACATAAGAAATATTATCAATAGCATTAATGCCTTTGTCACGATTAGGCATAGGTGCAGTGATCATATTAGGATTCTCAGGAGGATCAAATTCAATCTCCTTAAAGTCAATCATATATTGAATCTTATTTTTTAGAGCCCAATAGTTGTTAGTGTCATGGCCAGGATTGTTAGAGTGATATGCACACCTTGCATTAAGATTGTAACGGGGAGACGAAGTATTGGGATTCTGAGGAGGATCCTTCAATGTAATCAACTCTTCCTTCAACAGGTGTTGCAATGCTTGAGACAACGGCATGTTGATTTTTGTGAATTGTCTCCTAGGTGAATCATGCCTATGCTGATTGTTCTGTTGTTGTTATTGCATTAGCGTAAGATTAGAGATCAGAACTGCCCCTACAGATTGGTTGTGGCCACTCTTATTACGACCCTCCTGGCCGTACACAATATTTGATTTTCTCTTACCATTATATGACTTCTTCGCAATATTCGAAGATGTAGCCACCTAGATTTGACCACTTCTGATTCCATTCTCAACATATTCCCATGTCAATATCATTTCAGTGAAACTAGTTGAAGAACTTCCAAGCAGGTGATTATAGAAAGGACATGTTAGTGTACTCATGAACATGTCAACCAATTCCCTATCAGCCAAAGGAGGTTGAACTCTGCCTACAAGATCTCTCCATTTTTGTGCGTACACTTTAAAGCCTTCCTCATAACCCATGGACATACTTTGTAGTTGCATACGGGTTGGTGCTAAATCAGAATTATACTGATATTATCTATAGAAAGTTGCAGCCAAATCTTCCTAGGTATGGATATTGGTACATTCGAGTTGATAATACCATTCCAATTGTGTTCCAAACAGACTCTCTTGAAAGAAATGCAACCATGATTTCTTGTCAGCAGTGTGTGGTAGAATTTTTCGAACATATGATCTCAAATGCAGCTTCGGGCAAGAAACATCATCATACTTAGCAAAGGTAAAAGTTTTGAACTTAGGAGGAATGTCAACTCCTGATACTAAACTCAATTCTTCCAAGTTCAAGCCAGACACCTTATGGATCTCCATAGCCTTTAGACACTCTTCTAACAGCTTATACTTCTCGTCATCAGGGGGGTATTGTTCATCCAAGTAATCCTCTTCCTTTTCCTCAGCATGTCTATATGAACCATGATTTATTTTTTCAGTTTTAACACTCTTACCATCTTCATCTCCTTCGTCATGTTCGTCCAATAGGATATCAAGATCTCGAACTTTATTGACTGGACCTCTGAACCTTCTTCCCATGTTAAGTATGCCGATTGGTTTATTTGTCTTCTTCTACTTCCCGTTGTCGATGAGCTCCTTCAGTTCTTATGTCCTCTTGGCTAAGTTTAGGAACATCTCTTGGAACTGAGCATTCTGAGCCTGGAGTTCTTAGACTGTCTATTCGAGAGCCATGTTTGCTAAAATAAACAGCAAGAAGATGAGAAACATGTCTTGGAAACCTGTTATGCAATGATATGTATGGAATGTATATGCATATGCAATGTTTTCAAGGACCTCGAGGGATTTAAATTTGTTAATAAGAAAGGAGAACAGAAACAAAAATTCTTATTAGTAAGTTCAAGTGAAAAAATGGGTTACAAGAAAGCAAATTATGAACTCCTAAGACCTAAGACTCAAGTCTCCCATGGACGCTTCCTCTTTGTGTTGACATATGCATTAAGGCTTTGCTCTTCATGAAGTTGTTTAGTTAGCTCCACAACTTTCTTCTCACTAGCATAGAATTAAGTCTCAAAGGTGTCCCTTTCTTCTTTCAGTTGAATCCAAGACTTTTGTAGCTCTTCAAGGTCAGTAGGCATATCTGGATGAGAAATGGTATGAGGAATATCTCTTTCAACAACAGGATCCATAATTAGTGGTAGGATAGAAAAATATGGCATTATAATATTTTGGACACGAGATCACACCCATCTGAGGTAGGGCTCCAAAGGGATGGAGTTTTTCTGTCCCAAAGTCTTGCTATCAATCTTATTTACCATGCCTTAACTACGTATAAACTTTTGACGATAACCTTGAGGATCATTATCGTAATCGCATACAATACCCTAGATAAGCATATCATGAAGACCATATCTTAGAGAATAACCAAATGGATGTAGATCTAGAGAAGGGTTGTAATTAATACCTCTCCTTATGCCAAGGAGTGGCACATTAGGTAATTCCCCACAATAGTCAATAATAGTGATGTCCTCCTGAGATCGGGAGCACCAATAGATATCTGAATGAGATAGTGTCATCATCCTTCGAGACCACCTCAAACCTTGTTCTTTCTTCATCACTGATCGGGGAAGGTGCGAAATAAAACCCCTTGGATAGTAAAGGTATGTAACACATGAGAATCCCTTGCATCCTCATAGTACGAGTATGGAGAGAGTGCAGAATATCTCCAAGCAAAGTAGGCACAGGATTATGAGAAAGAAATATTTTAATGGCGTTCATATCTATGAGTTGGTCTGGATTAGGGAATAGTACCAAATCATAGATCAACAGATCCAAGATCCCCTTAAAAGCATGAAAACTCATAGAATCTAGAAACAACTAAGCCTTCTTTATTAGAAATTTAGCAAGAAGACCTTTAACTCCACTTCTTGTTTCCCAATTAGACACAATATCTGACTACTTTAGATGTAAGGCTGCTGTAATATATTTAGGTTTTGGAACTTTCTCTAAACCGGTGAAGGGTGTCTGATCAAGAATAGGCACTCTGAGTAGCTTAGAAAACTCTTCCATTGTAGGTACCAACTGGTAATCTGGGAAAGTAAAATAGTGATGCTTAGGATCAAAGAACTGGAATAGAACACTCATTATGTATTCTTCAAAACCTGAGGTGATCAAACTAAATAGATAACCATCCCTCTTGGTGAATTGAGAGTTTTCGGAAACCTTTGAGACTAACTCCTTAAGCTTGGAAGGTATCCTCACAAAGTTGATCTGGATAGTATTTCTGCGAGCGGAGGCCATAACCTGCAACAAGGAACAAAGATAAATCCTTAGGTCCTTGAAATGGTTAGTGAAAATGTTATGTTATGATGATATGATGTTATGATGTTATGGTGTCATGTTTATGTTAACATAAGTAGAAAACAAGTCACATAAAAACCTTAGGTTTAAAGGCTTGCATGAAGTCCATAGGTAAATACCCTTCCCCATTGAAGTTAAGTTGCCTCAACCTGTCATAAAATAGTAACTGGGTTCTAGGAATCTCATATCACGGATCTTTCTCGTAGACTTTATTTTAGCACCGCGATTGACTTGCCACCAAAACATTCCGAAAGTCGAATCTCAATGAGTGTAGCCTCGAGTATCAACCAACTTCGGACTGCACTAAAGTCGACTTTCTCACTACTTTCTAATGGCCAAGATGGGTCAATTAAGGTTCTAAAAGTAAGTTAGTGTTAACGACACCACACGAAAGCCTAATGTTATCCTTGACTACCTCAAGGAACATTAGTATAAACCAAAGTTTCACAGTAATTGTAGCCATCATGTTAACCATATCGGTATACGTCGTACAATCTTTATGATCTATTGCTACTTACCTAAGGAATCCCTAGATCCGGGTGTAGGATCTTACAAGCAATAATACCCCAGCATGAACCCTTAAAGTAAATCAAATAGTTCAAACAATTAAAGCAAGTAAAAGTGATCTAAACTCTAAGGTAATCCCTCTTTTTTAAGTAACTCCCCAGTAGAGTCGGCAGTTCTATAATACGGTGGGAGAACTGACTTTTTTGGTTTTATCCAAATATGCAGATAGCAAGATTCGCCACCGACTTTTCTTTTATCCAATGCGAGAAAAGAAATCTACGCTATCACAATTGATAGTGCGACCTATACATTTTGTATAATAAAATTAAATAGTGAATAAAGAAAATAGGAAAAATGTTAGAAAAATATTCTAAAGACCTAAAATCTAAGTTAATATTTTTTGATATTTTGCAGAAAATAATTTAAGTGTTAATAATTAATTAAAACCTAATTGTTTCTCATTAATTTTAATATTAAGAAAATGTTAATTAATTAATAAAAATATGTCAATAATTTGATCACTAATTAAAAACCCTAACCCTAATTTGTTATAATTTAAAAAAGATTAGGTTAATTAATGGTTAATTTAAAAAATAAATTAATGAAGAAAATATGGTGAAAAATAGGGTTAGAAAAAATAAGGAAAAAAGAATGCATGGGTGGGTGCTGAACCCACGCCCTGGAAGTCACAGATGTGCGTTGCTTTCCACTAGGTCAAGCTGTTGTTGGTGATTGAGAATAGGAATGAATCAACATAATATTAACCTGCGCATTAGTTTGGAAAAACAACAAAATAATTGCAAGACGTAGGGATCGAACCTACGCTCTCATGTAATACAAACTCATCATTCACCATCTGCACCATGTTGTCGTTGTGTTATATAATAGAAACAAATAAATATATAATAAAACATATATCAGAGAAACGTCGGAGCCCTAGCTCCGGTCGTCTTCTCCGACGAGGCAATAATCCAACCTTCAAAAATAGCAAGATTTAAAGATCAAGAGGGGTCGTGTCCCCCTAATTTGAACCTTCTAAATCCAATGGATGTGTTAGTTTAGCCTGAAAAATATTGTAACACGAGATATAAAGGAAATATTCCAAACTGGCCTAACAATGGCATTTTGTCATTCGTGCGTCAAAGCTTGCAAACGATGCGTCAAAATCATTCCAAACATCAATATGAACATGAATGTATGCATCAAATTAATTAAATATGCATGAATTACAAGATTCGATTTCAAGAATATTACCTAAACCTGTGTTCTTGTGTGAGCGACTTCTAGCATGCTACGAGCTTCAAGGATGGTTGGGATGGACTCTTGGGAACTTCAGGAAGCTAGTGTGATGCTTGGAATGGATTGAAAGTGGCTGGAAATAAGGGTTTGAGTTTGCCCTAGTTTTGACAAATTTAAGATTTTTTAGGGCTTGTTCTTGAGGAAATTTTTGTGTCTCTCTTGGTCTGAATGTGTTGAGTATTTATAAGAGAGTGGTTTAGGTCAACAAACATGAATCAAGTCTTTATATTTCATGACCAAATATTTGATTGGAATTTTTGCATGAAATATTTCTTTTTTAGGCCAATCATGTACCAATCATCTCTACACATTTTTGCTAGGTTGTCACCAGCTTTTTGGGCTTCAAATCTGATTAAAACAAAAGTCCATGCGCCTAAGTCCATGAGTTTTATATTTTATTTGATTTATTTTGAATTTAAATGAATAAAATCAAAATAAAAAGAAATAAAAATCACAAAACTGTATGAATGGATTTAGAGGTCTAATATGAGGTCATGAACATGTTTGGACCTGAAAACTTAAGCCCATTAGCCCAAAAATTCAAGTTTGCTCAATTTAGGTTTCATGCATTTTCTCAAAATTATTCAACTTGCAGCAATCGTAACTCTCTCAATTTTTGTCATATGAAGATAATATTGGACTTTTTGGAAACATCAATATGCCTCTTACAACTCTCATGTTGGTCATTTTTTCATTTGAAGTCTTTAACTTGATGTAAATTACTTTGACAAAAAATTTCTTGTTGTTGACTTTTAAAATGAATTGTAATATTTTGGCCCGTATCTCTCAAATGAAGAATTTTTGGCCTTGAACTTAGAGATACAAAGTTGTTTACAATTGCATTTCCTTCAATATAGGCTATGGTTGAGGAATTTCTGATGAAGTATGTGAAAGTTATGCTTGGTCAAAGTTCTGTTGACTTTTCCTAAAGAAAAACCTAATTTAGTAACTTTTGTCTTTTGATGAATCTTGAGCTTTCTTGATGAATCATGATCAACCATTGATCAAATGATGAATGTGACCTCAAAACCTTGATGTTGACCAAAAATCTTGAAGTTTGGCTGTAGATTGGTCAAAGTTGACTTTTTGTCCAATATAGTTAATTTTCAATCATCTAGCCAACTGATTGAGAAAACTTGTACTACAAGGCTTAAATTTTGGCATGAGGATACTTTGAGACATATGAGATACCATGAAGTCCACTTGGGGTATTAGAAGTCCAATTTCCTTTGAGAAAATAAAAACCTTAGTTGTAGGTCAATTGCTTAGGAGGAGAGTTTGCTTGGTCAACCCTTCAGTAGTCTTGAGTGTTTGAGACCTTCATGAGCATGAGGAGGTGTCTTGAATTAATTTATCTCAGAGATAGGAGGGAAAGTTTTGGGGTACAACAGGATTCTTTTAGAGTTTTTGTTTTTTTTTGTATGTCACTCATGTATCTTCTGATACATTGAGGTAGACCGATTGTTCTTAGTTAAAAGCTTTTAAGCAAAAAAATAAGTATTATTCTCACTCATGGGCTTTTAAGAAAATAGTTAATTATTATATTTGAAGTGTAATATTCTATTTTGTTTTTGGATATTGTCATTGGTTTATGATTGGTTTTATCACTAAGGTGATTGTTGGAAGTGAGATGGGTTCTCATATCTAGGAGGTTCCTAGGTAGAAATTGCATAGGATTGTGATTAGGTGATATGTTGTAAACTAGGATTGTTTAGACTTTAAACTAATACTGTTATAATGGATTTTGTTCTTGGCTTGGTAGCCTCCAGAGTAGATGGTGTTACACTGAACTGGGTTAACAATTGAATGTGTAATTTATCTTTTAACAATTTACTTTTTACATAATCTATTGTCTTAAAAGTATTTTCTGTCAGCAGACTGATGTCTTAGCATATATCCTGACATAGTCTTCTGGAAGTGGAACATTAGTATTATTATATGTTTTTTAAAGTGCTAGAATTTCAATTGGCATCAGAGTAGGAACCCTGTTCTGTTTAAGTGGTGAGCTCCAGGGAGAATATTTTCTGGTACTATGGACAAGGAAGGAGAATACAACAATAAGCTCCTATGTTAGATGGTTCAAATTATGACTAGTGGAAGGTTAGAATGGTGGATTTTTTGAAATCCATGGACAACAAATCTTGCTTTGTTGAAAGGATGGAATCATCCTATTGTTTAGGACAAAGTTGAGTATGAGTCCTTGAAGCTAAAGTAAGATTGGTCTGAAGAGGATGATAAATTAGCTCTTGAAAATCCCAAGGCTTTGAATGCTCTATTAAATTGAGTGAACAAGAATATTCTCATATTGATTAATTCATGTATTGCAACTAAATATGCTTGGGAAATTCTCAGGACAACTCATGAAGACACATCTAAAGTGAAGATGTCAAGACTTTAACTTCTCACCACTAAATTTTAGAACCTAAAGATGAATGATAATGAAAGCATTCAGGACTTTCACATGAATGTTCTTGAAATAGAAAATGCATCTAGTACTTTTGGAGAGAAGATGTCAAAGGAGAAACTGGTTATCAAAATCCTTAAGTCTCTACCTAGAAGATTTGACATGAAAGTAACAACTATTGAAGAAGCCCAAGATATCAGCAGCATGAGGGTTAATGAACTTGTCGGATCTCTTCAATCCTTGGAACTGGATATAAGTCACAAGTCTGAGAAGAAAAACAAAAACTTAGCTTTATGGTTCTATGAAAGCGGTCAGCAAGGATAAGGACCTCAAATGGATCATTCTCTAATAATAATTCCTTGACAGATTCTGAAGTTCTTCGTTGCAAAAGAAGGATGTTAAAGGATGGTAACTCAGAGATGGGCAAGAAGATATGGGATTCAAATCTAAGCTAGGAGTAGTCAATCGTGTGGAAAGAGGTGCTAGCATAAAAAGTGGAGTTTATGGAGGCAAGAGATGAGGAAGGGATGATGGTAAAGAAGGCGAAATCAAATGTGTTGCAATGAATATTTTATCATAAAACATCAGAGGTGGCGGTATTTGTGCGAAGAGGAAGAGAATTAGCTTCTTAACCAATTCAGGTAATACTAACTTGTGTTTTATTCAGGAAACTAAGATTACTCATTTTGGTGATACTATGGCTTGGTCTTTTTTGGTGTAGTAAAGAGGTAGAGTGGACAACTAGCAATTCACGGGGAGCGTCGGGGGGTATGGTCATTCTTTGGAGGAGAAACTCGCTATCTCTTGATTTCAGCTTCATGGGTCCAGGGCTTATTGGAACTAATGTTAATTGGAAAGGAGGGGTTTATAATTTCGTAAATATTTATGCTCCTTGCAATATGGCTTCTAGGATGTTATTGTGGAGTAGGTTGGTTTAAAGGAAGTTGCAAGTATTAACGAAGAGTGGTTTCTTGGAGGCAATTTTAATGAAGTTTGTTTTAGGGAAGAAATATTAGGAGCAGAGACATGGAAGAGTTTAGGAATTTTATTGAGGATATGGAGTTGGTGGACACGCCGTGTGTAGGGGGGATATTCACTTGGTATAAGAGGAATGGGATGACTATGAGTAGACTCGATATATTCTTATTATCAAATAAGTTGAAGAGTGGAATTTTATTGATCAAAGAGTTGGAAGTAGAGATATATCTGACCATTGTCCCATATGGCTAAACTCGGGTAAGATTGATTAGGGGTCGAATCCGTTTAGGTTCAATAACGCTTGGTTTAAGCATGAGGGATTTAAGTCCTTCATCAAAGAGGAGTTGGAAAAGATCAAGGTGGAGGGGAGAGGAGATTTTATATTGTATGAAAAGTTAAAAAGATCGAAACCTTGTATAAGGGATTGGAATCATGACATTTTCGGGTGGATTGACTTGAAGGTGTGTGACCAGGTGAAATATTTGAATGTGTTGGATAGTTTTTTGGTAGACCAACATGGTGGTGATATTGAGGAGCTTGTTAAAGATAGAGGAAGTGTAACGGAAGATCTTTGGAACTTGTTAAACTTGAAAGAAAGCATTCTAAGATTTAAATCTAGGAAATTTGGTTGAAGGAAGGTGATAAGAATTCACATTTTTTTCATAATTCATTGAAGGAGAGGAATAGGAGGAATGTCATTACTTTAGTGGAAGTGGTTAATGGTAGATTAGAAAGGGTTGATGAGATTAAAGAGACAGTTAAGTCTTATTTTGAGGATTTCTTCAAGGAAATCAATTTAAATAGACCGGTCCCAGAAGGTCTTGTCTTCAAATCCTTAAATGAGCATGATGGATGGTGGCTTGAAATATCGTTCTCAGAAGAAGAAGTGAAAGAGGCAGTGTGGTCTTGTGATGGCAATAAAAGTGCATGTCTAGATGGTTTTTCTCTAGAGTTTTTTCAAGTAAAATTGGGAGATTCTTAAGAATTATGTCTTAATATTTGGGGGAGGTTTTCATAATAGTGATAAGCTCACTAAAGCATACATATCTTCTTTTATTACTCTTATTCCTAAGATTAAAACCCAACAATCTTTATTTGAGTATAGGCCCATTTATCTTGTGGGGAGTATGCACAAGATTTTATCCAAATTGTTGGAGGCAAGATTAAAAAGTGTTTTGGGAAGTCTAGTCTCGGTCAATCAATCTGCTTTCATTCCAGTAAGAAATATAGCGGATTGAGTGTAATTGGTCAATGAGGTTTTGGATTTGGATAGAAGAGACAAGAGGAGTTGTATGGTGTTGAAATTTGATTTTGAAAAAGCATACAATTGTGTAAGTTGGAACTTTTTGAGATGTTTGCTACCTAAAATGGGATTCAGAGTTAGGTAGACTAGATGGATAGAATGTTGTGTTTTTTCTAGTTGTATGTATGTTATCGTCAATGGAAGTACTACGAAAGATTTCAAGGTGGAGAGAGGTATCCTTCAAGGTGATACGATTTCACCTTTTTTGATTGTGTTAGTCATGAAGGTTCTAACTGGTCTTATGAATAAGGCGGTGGATGTAGAAGATTTTAGATGGTTTAAGATTAATGAAGAATATGATGTTAATATCTTGCAATTTGCGGACGATACAATTATTATGGAGGATGGTTGTAGTGATAATCATGGAGCATGCAAGCTATTCTATGGTTTGAAGATTAACTTTCACAAAAGTAAACTTTGCGAAATTCATGTGGGAGATTTGTTTTTGGAAGCTTCTTCCATTTTTCTGTCTTGCGATATAGATTGTTTACCTTTCAAATTTTTTGGTGTAAAAGTAGGGGACAATCCTAGGAAACTAGCCATGTGGAAGGATTTGATCAACCATATAAAGAGAAGGTTGGTTGTTTGGAAAGGGAAGCACCTTACTTTTGTGGGTCGTGTGGTGTTGATAAACTCGATGTTGAATGTTATTCCCATTTATTTTTATCTTTCTATAAAGCTCCGTCTAAAGTGTTATTTGAGATTCTCCAATCCTAAAGTAATTTCCTATGGCGTGGTTGTGAGAATAGAAGGATGATTCATTGGATGAGTTGGAAAACCGTTTGCAAACCCAGTGATCAAGGTGTTCTTGGTGTTAAACATGTTGAGGATTTTGACCGAGGAAGAAGTAGTGTTGAGTAATATTCTTAGAAGTAGATACAAAAATCCTGTAACCAAGGTGCTTATTCGAAACAAAAGTGTGTTGCATAATGTGATACGGTGGGAGAACTGACTATGGTTTTGCGTTTGTTTTCGCAAATGTTTCGGTTGAGCAAGAGTCGCCACCGACTTTTTATTTTATCCTAAGGAAAGGTTTAAAAAGCACAGCAAAAACCTTTGAGATTTTTCTTGGGTTCGGGGAGTAGATTATAGAAAGGGAAGGTATTAGCACCCTTTCTATCCATGGTTATCCATGGGCTCTTAGGTACTTACTTAGATCAACTTGCCTTGGTTTTCAATTGTTTGAAATGGTGCTTTGTGTGGCTTTGAAAAGGTTTTGAAAAAGATGCCTTGTCTAGGCTACCCTTGTAACAATTCTTTACTCGAATGTTTTACAAAGGTGTTTGTCTTTTTGAAAAGATGTTTCAAGGTTTTTTGAAAGTTTGTTTTGAAAGTGTTTGTGAAGTGTGGTTTGAAAATAGGCAAGTGTTTTCTTTTGCAAATTGACAAGTACTTAAGAGCTATCTACCCTAAAGTTCTCAAAGATTTTTGTTATGTTTTTAACCCTTTTAACAATTTTGTTCCACCATTGCATTTGGTGGACAATCTTGTATTAGGAGGTGAAAGGGACGGGCGCGGGTCATTGTTTAGACCATAATTGCAATAGTGTTAAATGTCTTTGGGCAATTTTTCTTTGAAAGGGACTTGATCATTTTATGCAACTTTTCGAAAGCGTCATCGAGGGACTATGATCATTTGATTGTTTGTTTTTACCCAAAGAAACCTAACATGCAACATGGCCCAATTAGTTGAAGGCAACAAGTGGAATACCCTAGGGGTGCAAGTGTGAGATGTGTTGTCCATTTTCATGCTTTGATTATCTTGAAATTAGGTCAAACTACTTTGTTCTTTTTATTTGCATACAAAACCCTAATTCTAGCATGGTATATTTAGAAAGCGTTTAAAGTGCGAAAAGTAAAATTCCTACACTATTACAACACAATATGGGAAGGGGGGTACAAATGTTCAAATGGGGGGATATTTAGACAAAGAAATTAAACCTAGCTATTACATCATTTTTTGGAATATTTACAAATAATTGATTGCATAAATTAAATGGAAAATACAAATAAAGATGCAAAATGCAAAAAAGGGTTTTTATATGTATGAAAAAAAAGTATTATTTATGTCAAATAAATAAAAATAAGAGAAATATTAATTTTGGAGTTTTTTGTGTTTTAAGGGTAAAACCCTAATTTCATTAAATAAATATATTAACTATTTAATATGTATAATATTTAATAATTATATACAAAAATAAAATAAAATGGAGTATATTCATAAAAAAAGTATTTTTCATATCAAGTATTAATAAAATAAAAAATGTACGTATTTTGGTATCTTTGCCCTAAGTATATTAATATATATAAATATCTTTATTATTTACTAAATATGTATTATATATACAAATTAATAACATTTAATATTTAATGAAAAAAAAGTATTTTTTCTATAAAATATTTTCAGAAAGTAAAACAAAATAAAAATGTATAAAAATGTATTTGCACTATTTTAGTATTTTAAATAAAAGTATATGTATTTATTTATTTATATACAAACTAAAAGAAAACCAAATAAATGCCTAATAAATTCAAAAATGGTGAGAAAAATATTTTTTATATTTTTAATATCATGAGAAAAAATAAATAAGTCAATCCAAAAAAGAAAAAGTCAAAAAGTCAAAGAAATAAGCAAAATGGGCTCAGGGGGTGCAGAAGTAAAAATATGGTGCAAAAAGAAATGTCAAACAGGCCCAGCCCAGAACCAAGTCATCTTCAACCTCAGAACACCTTTGTTCAAGCCAAACACGCGTTTTCTATCTCCTAATTCCTGGACTTTTAAGCAAAACTTTCAACATGAAAAGTGTAGAGCATGAGAAGACGAATCCAGGGATATAAAAAACTTGACTTAACTCTCTAAGATGAGGGAGAATTTCTTCTCCCCCAATTCCTGACCTAGTTTTCCATCAATGTTCAGACTCAAAATTCTTGCAGCACACATAATATAAATGAAATCTAATCATATGGGCATGTTCAGGGCTATGATTGTGACATGTTTTCTTCACAAACCTAAAGCTAACAATGCCTAATAAGAGAGATACGAGTTCATGAACTTACCTGTTCAGTTGAAGTTGTATCTGGCAATGGAGAAGCTTTCAGTGCAAGGTGATGATTGGTATAGCTTCCTTGAGGTCCAGGGATGCTATTCCAAGCTTTACTTTGTCTTGAAACTTCTTGAATCGTGCTAGAGAACTTCAACTGCAAAACAAGAAAATGAAAATGGTGGAACTGGTTAGAGGAATTACAGGTCGTGTTTTAGGTTTTGGTTAGCTTGCATTGATGGTAGGGAAGGTGTGTGAAGAGCTTTTAGCAAGAAAGCATGACAGGGATGAGAGTTGGAACTCAATCTGCAGAGGTCACTCTGTTTTGGCAGTTTGATGGTGGTTCTGAGTTTGTGAAGGTATTGGAGGTGGAAGGCTCGTGCTTTAGCTTTGGATCAATGTTTGTAATGTGTTTGATCACTTTCTCTAAGGCTTGCTTGACTGATATGGAAGTTGGTATGTCATATGCAATGTTTCTTGAACTTTAAGCAAACAATGGTCACTTGATGTTTCTAGCCTGTACAGGCCCTCACACTATGCTGCATACATTGGCCTTGATCAGTGCAATTTGCTCATAAACTTGTGCCAAGAAGATTTGGAATGTACCACTTGGATTTGCAAAATGGACATAAAGTTCTACTTTTTCAAAATGGAAATAATGCTTTTTCTAATTAAGGGTTAATTCTCCATGTAATGTCCAAATGCATAGAACAACATCTTGGCACAATGGTTTTGCATTGAATTATTGAGTGAAAATTGGATTAGAGGCCTGCAATGTAGCTTAAGCATGCTGAATTCAAAATGGCATAAGTTATGAACATGTACATGACCAATTCAAAAGCGAGTTTTTGCCATATTGTGAAATTCGATTCTCTCAAGTTATGAGGTTGTTTGATGAGTTCTTGGACATTTTGAAAAGCTTGGAATGTGTACTACAATCCATCTTTGAAATGCAAATTGAAATTCCAAGTGGAAGTGTATGGAAAATGGCCTTGAAGTTAGGTAGAAAACCTTGCCAAAATAGGTTAAAATTTCACTAAGTTAAGAATGGTTTAGTACCCTTATTCCAAAAATTGTAACTTGAGATACAAGCCTCATTTGGGAAAACTTTGTGAATCAAAGTTGTAGATTATGCAACAAGCTACAACTTTCATGTTTTGACTTTTGTTTGAATCCAAATGAATCTTGGTGATAAAGTGGGGCAAAGTTGGGAAAAAATTAGGGTTTTTCATAACTTAGAAAAATTCTAAGTTATGAAAAATTCTCATTTCAAACCCTAATTTGCAAATTTTGATTTCTTGGTGAACAAGTTTCATGATTTGGCATGTTTTGATGAAAAATGAATCCTGACTCTTGATTTTGACCAAAAAGTCAAAGTTTGACTTTTCAGTGTACAGTCAAAATTGATCAATTGACTAGGAAATTCAACTGTCAATCTTGTGTACTTGGGATCTTTTGAACTTGTTGAGCATGTCAAGATAATTTCATGGGGCCCTTGAGTCCATATGTGAGCTTGGTTGGTCATTGGCTAGGTCAAACAGTCAAAAATTGCCTTTGTGCAGTCAAAACCCTAAAAATGACCATTTGCCCTTTTGGTGATCTGATCAAATTTCTTGTGGAATTGTGATCCAAACTTGATCAAATGGTCCATGTGAGTTCATAATGTTGATGTGGGTCAATTTTCATGAGATTTGACTGTCAATTGGCCACAGTTGACTTTTTCCCCAATACAGTTGATTTCTAGGTCAACTGTCCAATTGACTGGGCAAAACTTGGAATCAAGACTTGAAACTTGATATGGATAAACTTGGGAGTCCAATATGAAGCAAGAAAGTCATCTTAGGCATTTTAGGTCAAAACATCTTTGTGCAAACACAAACCCTAATTTGGGTCAACAGTGCAAGGAGAAGTCTTGAGCAGATGAAACCCTAACTGGATCTTGATCTTCAAAGGTTTTGTGGTGAGAAATCAATGAGAAATGGGAGGGCAAATTTTGGGGTACAACACATAACAATGATTCCATTTGGTGGCGGGACTTGATTATGTCTAATTTTGTTGTTGTTGTCCATAACAGCTTTGCAGGTGCAGTGTTTTGTAAATTAAAAAACGGAAGGGGTGTCGCCATCTGGCAGTTGAAATGGTTGGGAAACCAATCGCTGCTGCCTGCTTTTCCAAAAATATTTGAGCATGTTAGCAGCAAGAATCGTTGTGTTGCGGAAGCATGGAACTGGGACGGTACATAGTGGTCGTAGAATTTTTTGGAGATGGTGGAAACATTAAAGATATTGAGCCAAGCCTTTGGGAGGAGTTCGCGAATATGCTGCTGGAAGTGACTCTGGACAGGAATGTTATCGATGGTTATGAGTGGCAGATAGAAGTCGAAGGTATCTTTACGGTTAATTCTTGTTACAAGTTGTTTTGCTAAAGTAATTATGTCTCTAATTTTTCCGGTGATATTATGAATGCCATCAAACATTTATGGGAGGTCAAAGTTCTTTCTAATATATTATTATTCAGGTGGAGATATATCCTCAATAGAATTCCTACCAAAGACTAGTTGTTTAAACATGGAGTTTTGTTGGATAGAAACTGTGCTTTTACTTAAGAGAGGATGAATTTATCACGCATCTTTTTGGGCTTTGTTTGTATTAGGCCAGAATATGAAATATGGTTTTTGATTGGATAGGTAGCAAGTTGAATATGTCGTTGATAGAGTTTGTGGGTTTCTTTCTCCACTACGAGAAGGTGAAGTGCAAGATGAAGAGGACAATTGCCAACGTGTTATGGCTTGCAACTGCTTGGAGCATTTGGTTGATGTGTAATGCTATTATTTTTAAAGGAGTTGCTTTCAATTTCGATGATTGTATGTCGGCAATTGTTCTTAGGTCATGGACGTGGTTGAGTTCCTTTTGTAAAACTGTTGATTGTTGTAATATTTCTATTTGGAATACTCTACATCTTCTATGTTTATGATGTAGGAATTTTATGTGTTTAAGCTTTAAGTGGATATCTCTTATACTCTCTTTTAATACTATCATTGTCTATTAAAAAAAATTCAATAGAATGATGAAATATCTAAAATAACATTTTAAAAATAATTATTTATATATTTTCGTTTGAAACTTTAATGAAAAATTTCTTTATAATATTTTTTTAGTTAAATAGGTTTTTAGTCCCTATAAATATGCGACTTTGTAATTTTGGTTTCCTCTAAAAATTTTCTTCGAATAATGATTCTTTTAAAATTTTCTACCATCATTTTTTGATCCTCCTACAATTTTGCTACGATTTACGTGTATCCGTAAGTAATCGAATAATTAAATATTTATTTACTTTATCCGTGAATATCTGTTAAACCATTCTATCCATATCTATGACAAATTTTATCCGCGGATATTTACGTATACAAATTTTTTTACCATCCTATATACTACATTATAAAATAAAAAAATTTAAAAAGTAAAACAAACTGCCGGCGGCGCCATCATGTATTTTTATTTAAATGGATGTCAGGGAGCTCTTTAAAATTGTTTGTATGCATTGCACACGCCAACTTTAAAAATTAAAACTATAAATAACTAAAATATATTTTTATATACTCTCACTGTTACCTGATTATTTTAAATTCAAGTTAATCCCATAATCATGCAACCTATTAAATTCAATATGCTTATCGCTAGAAAGATGCCTATCGCTAGAAAGATGATTCTAAAAGATGAATAAAAATATACTATCTTTTGTGTACTCTCACAATCATATAGCAATTATTTAAAATTCAAGTTACTCCCGTAATCATACCATCTTTTAAAATTCAAGATGCTTATAGCTAGAAAGATGCTTACATATGATTCTGAAATATGCTTGTGATAAACACTTGTACCCACACCATTAAACTTGTTTTGCGCACGCCATGTTTGAATATAATCTTTAATGAATATGCATCGACATTGTAAGTTTACACTGTCATTTTAATAGAAAACCATTAATCTATTATATCATTAAATATTTTTAATAAAAAAATAATTTAATTGAATATATAGTAGTGATTAATTAGTTGACAGATAAAAATATTAAAATAACAATTACGTGATTATTAGAAATTCAAGTATCTCATAATGCTGTAAAAAAAAAGTAACTCCCATAATCATGTGACCTATTATAATTCAAGATGCATTAAGTATAATAAATATCTTTTATGTGAAGATGTGATCTTCTATGTAATTAGTAAGATACAGTGCGTTATTCGTTATTGTTTGGAAGGTTATTTGTGTGGATAGTAGAATTGTTATTATTTAATTTTGAAATTCAAATAAAATAAAATAAAAAATATTTAAATATAATTATAAAATTAAAAAAAATAAAAATAGTCAAAAATGAATATATAAATTAAATAAAATATAATAGAAGTGTAAATAAGAAAAACAAAATAATTTATTAAATTAGTTTATTATTCTAAAAGAAAGACATGTTTTTAAAATAAAATCAAAATTGTACGAAATTTTCAATTTTTAAAAGAAAAACATCAATAATATATATTTCAATTATTCATATATTATCTTAAAAATATTATATGTTAATCTGTGCGTTCACACGATGCTGATGTATTATTTGTGCATTTACACGAATTTTGATTTAATTTCTTGTGCGTTCACACAGTACTGATGTGTGTTATTTGTGCATTCGCACGGATACTGGTGTAGAATGTAGAATTGTCAACAATTTAATTTTGAAAATTCAAATAAAATAAAAAATATTTTAATTTAATTATAAAATGGGAAAAATAAAAAGAAAAGTCAAAAATAAATATATAAATTAATTAAATCAATAATTTTTAAGAAAAAAAATATCAAACACTCATTTAGAAAAAAACAATTGTGCAAAATAGAAAAAATAAATAAAATATATTTCTCAATACTGATTATTCGTGCATTCATAAAATACTAATTTATTACTCGTACGTTCGCACATGTACTGTTATTTTATTTCATATGTTTATACAGATATTGATATATTATTTGTGTATTCGCACGAATAGTGATATAATATATTGTAATGTCACTATTTAAGACTTCAATTAACTAAAAAGAGTTAATTTACACAAAATTCAAAAAAAAAAAAATTTATTTAACGTCAAAAGTTATAAATATTCCTACTGAAGTGATAGTCAAAGCACTGTATATATACTAAAGTGACATAATTCAAATATTCAAATAATGATCTTAATGAAGTGATAGTCTGAACATATTGAAGTTATAAATGTTTCATATTTATTGATATATATTGATTTTTCTTATTTGACAACATCTATAACAAATGTAGAAATATTTTTAAGACATGAAACATTACATGCCATTGTTCTATTATTGATTTCATATTGTAGATGTTGTTGAGATACTTCTAAAACATTTAAGACCGTATTATTTCTTTAAAAATGAGTTGAATCATTTTTCAGTAATATACATCTTTTAATGTGTGTAATACCAAATTCCAAAACATCTAAACTGAGATAAACTAATTCAATAATAAACTTTAACAATACTATCATGATTAAACATGTTCTAATATGATATACTTTAACGTCTGATGATGATAGCTATGCCATCACCCTTTACTATTTGATTATGAAATTGAAATATATGTATGCAATAGATAAGATTCGGTCGGTTACAGTTTAATATATATGTAGGAAACTTTGTATGATAATAATAGTCACATTTAAAATGATAGATATACAATATTAATTACTACAATATTGATCAAATGACATAAACACATTCAAAATGAATCAACAACTATATCATAACCTTTACCAGCTTGAAGAAGAATGTGGATAGAGAAAGCAATATTCTTCATATCACTAAAAAGTACAAGTATTAAATTTCATGATTCCAAATCATTTTATGTTTTGAATTTATTGATAATCTCTTCAAAGGTAGACATGAAAATTGTTATAATAACATATTTTATTAAAATAAAGCTTCATTGTAGTCCTTCTTTCTATGATTTACTTCTACACTGCTATTAAGAAATTAGATATAAAATTGTAAAATAAACAGTTACACAAATACCTCTGATACAACTTATAATACACTACCTCTTTGTGAAAGTGCTTATCAATTTCCCAACTTCAATATTGTAATTGTCTCCTCTGCTAAAGGCATGCATAAAGATTGATTATATGCATTCATGCTGAAGAATATATAGGTGATAATGTGGTATAGGCATAAAAATAAAATTTAACTGGTTTTTTTTTTTTAATTCCACTACAAATATAATGATATAACATCCCCAGCCACTATCTAACAACACTGCTTTGAACCGAAATAATAAAATAAGATTTGTTAACCTTACCTGAGTATTGGCTGGATTGGAAAATTGATGTAACATGAAAGCATCTGGTGTGGAATCCAAAAGTTCATAAGCTTTGAAAGTGCAATCATTTTTGTTTGTGTAAGCTCGTTCCTTTGCAAAAAGAGAATTAAACTGATTCAAGTAGGGCATAAGTAAGACATAATTATTGCTCTAATTTTTTATACGCAATACCAATAATTGTTGCTTCTCAATTCTTTGTACATGGCTTTAGCACTGTCCTGATATGGCCCATTTTCTGTCAGATTCAACTTAAACATAAATTGTTATAATTGAAGTAGACTTTGTTTTTACATTCTTTAGAGAAAGAGGAAAACTTTTCTATTGTTGTTGTTGTTAAATAAAATACACTTTTGGTCTTTATATAGACTCAATGATATTTACAATTCAAGAAAAGATAACTGCTACTAATAAAAACTATCATAATCTACTGATTTTTTTGACCTTCCAAATTACATTTGGTTCTTAATCTTCCTTCTACCTTATTTAATAAGAAAACTCATTACTAATGACATTAAAGTTTACCAACAAAACTCCTCTGTAAACTTAAATGTTTCTTCCATCCAGCATTCCTATCATCTTCTTGTCTCTGTCGAAGATCTCTTTCGATAGTGGTTTTGTGAAAATATCCGTTGTTTGGTTCTTGCTTGCTACATGCCTCGATTCGACACTTCCTCCCTTCACATGTTCACGAATGAAGTGGAATCGAACATCAATGTGTTTGCTTCGTTCATGATTCACTGGATTCTTTGCCAATTCGATAGCTGATTTATTTTCCACTTGTATTATTGTTGGACCTTACTATTTTAGCTCCATCTTGCTTATCAACCTTCTGAGCCATACTGCATGACAGACGCACCAGTATGCTGCCACATATTCAGCTTCATATGTTGAAAGTGTTACTATAGGTTGCTTCTTCGATAGCCAAGTAAATATTGTGTTTCCCATGAAGAACACATATCCAGAAGTGTTCTTTCGGTCGTCTATGTCTCCGCACCAGTCACTTAGAATTCGTTTCAGTGCCTTCCAATGTGTGAGTACTGGCTCCCCCATGAATCAACTTACAATGCCAACACATAGTGAAATTTCTGGCCGTTTGTATGTGAGATATCGAAGGCTATCTACCAAGCTTCGATATTTGCTTCCTTCAACCCGTTCTCCTCCATCAAACTTTGACAGTTTTGCACCTGGTTCCATTGGCGTCAAAGTTGGATTGCAATTCTTCATCTTATATTTTTTCAGGATTTCCTTTGCATATTTTTCTTGTGAGATAAAGATTCCAGTTTCTTCTTGTCAAACCTCCAGACCAAGAAAGAATCTCATCAGACCTAAGTCTGTCATTTCGAATCCGCTTGTCATGGTGCTCTTGAAATATTCTATTATCTGAACATCACTGTCTAGAAAAATAAAGTCATCAACATAGAGAGCAACAAGTAATAGATTACTTTCATTTTTCTTCACATAGAGGGTAGGTTCATAAGGACATTGCTCGAACCCATTCTCTTTGAAATATGTGTCAATGCGTGTGTTCCATGCCTTAGGTGTTTGCTTCAGCCCATACAGCGCTTTCTTCAATTTCAACACCTTCTTCTCTTCTCCAATTCTCATATACCCAAGTGGTTGTTCGACATAGATTTCTTCTTCGAGCACACCATTCAAAAATGTTGTCTTGACATCCATTTGAAATATTGGCCATTTGAATTGAGCAGCTTGAGAAATGAGCAATCGAATTGTCTCCATTCTTACAACAGGCGCAAACACTTCGTCATAGTCAATTCCTGCTTTCTGTTTGTATCCCTTTGCAATCAGTCGTGCTTTGAATCTTTCGATTTCTCCTTGAGCATTCATCTTTTTCTTGAATACCCACTTTACACCAATGGGTTGACTACCTTTTGGCAATTCGACTAGCTTCCAAGTGTTTTTGCGTTCGATTGCTCTAATCTCTTCGTCCATGGAACTTTTCCACTTCTTGTCTCGTAACGCTTATGCGCCACTGATGTTTTGAGCATATGCCAGAAGGCACACAAGATGCACCTCACTTATTGAATCATATAAATCATGCAAGCTTCTCATTCTGGTTTGTAGAGGTTCATCTTCATCTTCAGTATCTTCATGTTCTGTTGGAATATTTGTTGGTACAGCTACAGTTGTTTCTTCGACTGCGTTAATAACCTCTGTCGAATTGTTCCAGTCCCACTTGCTTGTTTCATTTATTCGAACGTCTCTACTCACGATCACTTTCTTGCTTATGGGATCAAATAACTTATACCCTTTCATCTTCTCATCATATCCAATGAATATGTACTTCTGACTTTTGTCTTTAAGCTTTGTTCTTCGTTGATCTGGTACATGTGCATAAGCTACACTACCAAATATCTTGAGATGAGAAACTGTTGGATTCTGTCCACTCCATGCTTCTTGTGGTGTTTTTTCTTCTAACTTCGAATGTGGACATCTATTCTGAAAATAAACAACACATTGTACTGCTTCTTCCCAGAATTCTTTCGACATACTCTTGCTTTTGAGTATTGATCGAATCATGCCAAGAATAGTTCGATTCTTCCTTTCAGCCACACCATTTTGATGAGGTGAATATGGTGCAGTTAGGAATCTCCTTATGCCCTGTTCTTCACAGTACTTCACAAAGGCCGTCGAATTATACTCACCTCCTCTGTCAGATCGAACTGCTTTGATGTGTCTGTCTGTTGCCTTCTCCGCCATTACTTTGAACTTTTTAAACACCTCTAATGCTTCAGACTTTTCTTCCAGGAAGTAAACCCAGGTCTTTCTTGAGAAGTCATCAATAAAAGAAATGAAGTACCTTTTTCCACTAAAGGATTCTGGAGTGATTGGCCCACATATGTCAGTATGTATCAATTTGAGAATATGTTTAGCTTGATATTCTGCCTTCTTTTGAAATTAGATTCTTGTTTGTTTACTGAGTACACATTCTTCACAGAATTTTCCTTCGTAATCCATGTCTGGTAGTCCATGCACCATGTTCCTTTTTGCCAACCTTCTCAAACCAGCATGATATAGATGACAAAAGTGCATATGCCATAGTGACGCTTTGTCTTGCACTTAGATTTGCAGACATTTCTCTCGAACGTTCCTCAGGTTCAGTTTGTACATTTTATTTCTTTCCATTTCGACACAGGCAATCAGATGTCCTACTTTGTCCTTCAAATGCAGTGTTCGATATTTCATAAGTATCGAAGCACCTTTTTCTGTAAGTTGTCTCAGACTCAATATGTTGGTCTTGAGATCTGGTACATAGTAAATGTCTTCGATTGATCCAATCAAGCCATCCTTCTGCAAGTAACTGATTGTGCCATTTCCTTCGACCTTCACTTTTGATGCATCTCCAAAAGACACATTACCATCTTCAATTCTCTTCATATCTTTAAAGAGGTGTTTGTAACCACACATGTGATTACTTGCTCCTGAGTCAAGATACCAAATATTTTCATTATTGGTGTTTATTTCGTTTTGAGCCACCTGGAGAAAGCCTTCATTCGATTCAGCTTCCAAGGCTAGGTTGGTTGTTTATTCAATCTTCTTTTCAATTCGAAACTCTTTTGCAAGATGTCCCACTTTGTCACAGTTGTAACATTTTTAGAAGTTGCAATCCTTCACGTAATGACCATACTTCCCACACTTGTAGCATTCGAAGTTGGAGTGATTCGAACGACCACCTCTTTGATGACATCCTCTGCCACGCCAATTTTGTTGGCTTGATTGTCCTCTTTCGAAATTGCTACCTCTACCACTTCGACCACTGTTACGACCTTCACGTCCACATCCTCTTCCTCAAAAGTTTTGAGAAAAGAGTACCTTTTCGTCTTTGTTCGATTCCTTGGTTTGACTTGCTTCTTCGACTGCTTTTTCTTTCTTTTTCATCTTTCGTTGTCCATGTGCTTAGAGAGAACCAGCAGGCTCTTCGATTGAGAGCGTCGAAAGATCTTTCGACTCTTCTATTGCACACACAATATTCTCATACTCGTCTATTAAAGATCTCAAGATCATTTCAATAACTCGTGCATCAGTTACTGTCTCTTCATTTCTGGTGAGTTGATTCACCACCTTTTGCACACGTGTGATGTAGTTAGATACAGTACATGTATCCTTCATCTGTATCCTCTTCAATTTGTCACGAAGAGTTTGAAGTCGAACTTGCTTCACTCGATCTTTTCCTTTGAACACTTTTTCTAACGTGTCCCACACTTGTTTCGACGTAGTCGAACCATCAATTTTTTCGAAGCCTGATTCATCTACAGCCCTGAACAACATGTATAATGCCGTTTTGTTCTTCGATCGCATCTCTTTCAACGCCTTCGTTTGAGCTACCATATATCCCCCAACTTCTATTGGTTCTTCAAACCCATCATGGGTCACATCCCACGCGTCTAGAGATCCAAGAAGAGCTTTCATTTGGATACTCCAGTTTTCATAATTTGACTTCGTTAGCCGTGGCAACGGCATTTGATTCATCATATTTTCCATGAGCTCTGATGCCAAATTGTTATAATTGAAGCAGACTTCGTTTTTACACTATTTAGAGAAAGAGACAAACTTTTCTATTGTTGTTGTTAAATAAAACACACTCTTGGTCTTTATATAAACCCAATGAATTTTACAACTCAAGAAAAAATAACTGCTACTAATAAAAACTATCATAACCTACTGACTTTTTTGACCTTCCAAATTACATTTTAGTTCTTAATCTTTCTAATACCTTATTTAATAAGAAATCTCATTACCAATGACATTAAAGTCTACTCAACAGTAATTAATAAAGTTGAATATGTGCAAATATTCCTTCAGAGTAATGGTGGAGTGTTGAAAGGACCTCAAATCAAAATACATTCCAACACCAATAAATAGTCATAGTGTTTACATGTCACACATTTGTAAAAGAGAAAATGTCCAATTACAAAACTAAGCTTGTAGAAAATAATACTAAAATTAACAAACAGTGAATAACTAACAAATTCAATTTGGCTTTTTAAAGAATGAAGATCATTTTTAGCCAACTCTTTTGCCCCATCACGTAGTAGGTGTCATCACTAAGTCTATGCACTATACACATTAGTTCCATTATGCACTACACTTATGTACTTTCTGAAATGGATGAAGCAGTGAAGATGATTCATACTAATATATTGAAAATTTGATAAATGCTTATGCAAGCATTATTCATAAGTACTTATTTTGATAAAGGCTTGTGATTTAAGCTTTAAAATAAGTTGTTTATCCAATAACACCCTTATTCTAATGTATGCTCCTTTAGATTATCAAACCTCTTCATTAATTATTGGTTTCATTTTCAGTTACAGCAAAACTTCAAGATCCAAGTTACCCTTTCAACAGAGCCCTCATTTTATATATTCCACTTGTACAAAATGTTCAGTTTTGGACAACTTAATAGTTCCCAAATAGGATTTATAATTAGAGAATGCAAGCTTATTGTATTTGACTCGAGCATTCTCTTGACAATTGATAGTGCATCATGCAGAGTTCTATCCATCTCATCAAGCATATAGTCGTAACCAAAGAAACCTAAAGAGGAAAACACATTCAGGAGATAATGTATATCCTACATAATATGCAACCAGTTTAAGAGATTTCTCACAACTAATCGATTGTTCTTAAGCTTCCCTTTGTAAGCCATCCAAATCATTCATCAAATAGCTAAAAAACAGTCCAACACGACAATTCAAAGTACACCATGCCAATGCAACTCAGGATCAATGCCAAAATTCAAATATAGCCTAATTTTCACTATAATAGTCATGTCATCTTAAGTAAGTCCAGAAAACTATCAACATATATATTATTCTAAACCATGTGCAAAGGATACAAGATAGACATACGCTATACCTGTTTAGAACAGGACCATTCAAAATATCCACACCATTGCAGCCACTCAATTCAAGCAAAAGGCATACCAACATGAAATCCTAACATTCAACATACATACTCAGATCAAGGCATTATCTTTGACAGTACCACATACCAATCGTTTCATTTCACCATAAAATGTAAGGCTTGATAACAATTCAAAGTTCAACATAAAAAAAGAGAGTAGAGAGATCTGTAAGAACAAGAAGTGTTTCTACATTTGGCCTTGAGATTTTGATGATAACTTTACATGTTATCTTAGAGATCAATTGTATACACTAATGATTTCGTCTAGTGTGTAGCTGCTACTATAATGTTCTGACTCTGGTACAAGACATGTGACATCATCAGGTTCTGAACATACACTCTAGAAGAAAACATGTGGTTACATGTTTTGTTGAAGTCAAGATTCTGAACTGTTCTTCTGCAAAGTGTCTAAGGAACGTTAGTATAAGAAGTTCTGATCGTGACTTTATGGTTAAGCTTTGGAGGCCTTCTAAAGATTTACTTCTGTGTTACAAGTTCTGAAGATTATGAAGACGAGGTTCTGCTGAACAAGTTCTGATGATCTGAAGAAAAACAAGTTCTTACAACCAAGTGCTGAGGAATCTGAAGAAAGGTTTTGTGTGACATTTTCTAAAGACTCCAAGACTTAGGTTCTAAGGCTTAAGAAAGATTCTTCTACAATAAGCTTCAACGTTCAACATTCAAATATCTGAAGCCTCTGAAGATAAGAACAAAAATTCAAATGGTTAATGTGTGATGTTGTGCAAAAGGTACATAAAGTGTATGTGACCTCTATCCTCTAGGGTGGCGTAAGGACAATCCTTTATACTGTATTGACAACCACTCTCATTGTGACCGTTGGGAACAAACAACTGGATTTACAATTATCTTTCTTTACTTAACAGATCTCTGTTTACAAGCTTAATAGAAAAATATTATTTAGAGAAAAAGGTGGAAAGCTATCATTGAACAGTGACAGAATACAAAAATATTATTTTATATTGTTTAAACTCTTACACCTTATTCTATTCGTTGAGAACTAACGGTTGGTGCAGCAAAAGTCAGTTTTATCCTCACAACGTCTCTCTCCGTCAAAGACTATAAAAGGAGATCAAAGCTTCAAAGATAAATTGTCATTTTGCAGTTTCCGTTTTCCATTGGCCATCAAGCTTCATCCTTTGGAAGGAAAGCAATGGATGCTGAAGATGTTAAAGCTGCAATGTTATACATTCCGAAGACCACTAAATAAGAGAGAAAAGAAAGAAAGATGATTTCAACAATATGCCATTCAACTATCATCATATGCATCTTGGATGAAATAGAAGAAGCAAGAAGTTACTGCTCATAGCTTGCTCAAAGAAAAAGAATAAGAAGACTACAAGATGTTATTCAACTTTCAATTACACACATCTTGGTATATCTCAGAAGAAGGAAGGAGTTATTTCTCATAGCTTGCTTAACAAGAAGATAAATAAGAACACTACAAGATGTTACTCAACTTCTGATCATATACATCTTTGTAGAACATTGTAATAAACACTAGAGTTGTTGCTCGTATAATGTTTATGTTGGTATCTCTTCATATAAATTGTTTTAACACTTGTGTTGTTTCTCGAAGAAGTGTTAAATAATATGTTCTTAAATACTTGTGTAATCTGCTTAGAAGAAGCATTCATGTAAACACAAGATCACCATCAACTGTTGTTGAATGATTCCTTGGGAGACTTGGTGAAAGTCGGATCTCAAGAAGATAATGGATGCTGGTCATTATGGGAAATCCTGATAGGAGATCTTGTGGGATCAGATTATGTTGGGTCAATGGTAGTCATATCTCAAAAGGGACCGAGTGAAGGTCAGACTCTTATGAGATCACCGATGGATATCATTGCAAGGAAATTCTGGTAGGAGATCTTGAGGGATCAAATTCTATTGGGTCAATGAACGCTATATCTGGTTGCATTACTGAATGTGTCATTGTGTGTTAGTCACCGACAGTTGCCCGTGCAAGTGTAATCAGTTTGGTTATAGTGGATTAAGTCTTTGGATAAGGCGAAATCATCCTTGCGGGGGTGGATAAGAGTAACCTAGTTAACAGCGAACCTGGATAAAATACTTGTGTCCTTTTCACTTCATTGTCTTTATATCTATTATCATTTGAGTGCAAAAAATTTCTAAAGGGGAATGTTTTCTATGAACACAATTCAACCCCTCCCCCCCTTTCTTGTGTTTTCTCTACTTTTAATTGGTATCAGAGCTCGACTTTGTTATTGATTTAAGATCAAATACTTAACCATGTAGAGAGATCTAGTAAAGAGAAAATTGTGTAGTTGTCAGCTACTAAAATTATATAAAGATTTTCTGATTCAAAACCCATTTTGTAGAGGATTCAAAACTTTGGGCTAGGATCAGGAATATGAAGATAGAATTCCTGAAACAAGTTCTCAGGATTTTGAAGGCTCAAGTACCTAATGGAAAGGGAACTCATCTTCTCAAACAACAGAAGCTCTCCATCAGTAGAAAAGAATCAAATCAATGTCATCTCAAGAGGATTCATCAAGTTCTCTAAAAGGATTGATACTTATCTCTGAAGTATAAATAGGATTGTGAGAATATCATAAGCTATATCTCCTGAAGCAAGTGAAGCTGCTCTAAAAAACAAGAAATGAAGAATCAAAAGATGCTCTTCCAGAAGCTTCTGATGTCTACAAGGAGGACTATTTGAAGACCTCACTCTCTGAAGAAATGTTCTTGGGTTCAAAGTTCGTGATGGAACTCACTTCAATTGAAAGAAGCATCTCAACATAAAGAATGGAATCCGAAGATATACAAAGAATATAACAAAAAGGATAAGCCAAAATCAAGCTCAATGATAAAGGCAAATTCTTCATAGAACAAGCTTACCATGTTAGAATTTACTTGGTTTCTTTCAAAGTATTTATTTAACTCTCTTTAGCCATAAGTTAATTCTTTTTAACATTAGTAAAAAACGAAGATAAAATTCCCTAATAATTTTTTTTATTGATCTAACATATAAATTGTTTGGGAAAATAACGTATCTAAAAGCATTGAAAAAATCAAAGTAAAATCTATCAAAGTTTAAAATTTACTTTGTTTCTTGAAAACTAAAAAGGCTAATGCTTTAAATGCACTGTCAAAATAATGAAAATTTTCTGTTTCACTCTTAATGATAGTTGTCTTTTTGAACCATACATGTCGTTTGAAGTGACACGTGAGTAGTGAGATAGTCTTGAGATTATAAGAAATATCCTCATACCTTACCCTTTGTCAGATTCTATCTTTCTTCATTGATAAATAATAATTGCATAATTTATTTAAAATCCACTCACTATTCTGCCTACACTTTCGCTAGTCTTATCCCCAAATCCTTAAAAACACTAAAACTCTTCTCCCGCATTCGAATATGTTCATCTTTAACAATGTTCTAAAAAATCAATTATTGGCTCATCATCTCTTCCAGATCAAATTGGTACCAAATTTCCTGAACTTAAATGTTCCATTCCAGATCTCAGTTACGGGTCTTATTGGAATCTGTAGTGAAGGTCAAAAATCTCAAGGAAAATGGTTATGATCTCTCCTTAGATGTTTCCTCTCAAGGATGGGAAACCTTCTTTAAAATTCTAAAAGGTACTACCTTTCCTGATTTAGTAAAACAATTATGGGTTATGGCATGTGAATCTAGACAAGAGATTACAACAAACATTGTTGGAATTCCAGTCACGATTTCTGAAAAATCTATCGCGCATCTACTTAATCATGACAGGACTGGATTAAAGTACTGCAGTCTAAACGATAAGAACATTATCAAGAAACACAGAATGAGGGTTTCCTCCATAATCTTAGAAAAGAAGAGCTCCAAATTGTTCAAGGATCTTCATTCTTCTCTCAATATATGAGAAAGAATTATTTTAGAATGCATTTATCAGAAACCTCTCACCAATAAACCTCCCTTAATCGACAAAGATATAAAAGAAATTTTATACAACCTGACATCAAGGAGAAAGGTCAATCTTCCCTTCATTCTTTTCAAGCATTTGAGATATGCTATCAACTATTACAAAACCCATAAAGAGAGTCCTATCAAATGGATACCCCTAGGAAGACTCATCACCGCTCTCTTATTCAACTGTGGATTAGTTGATTCCCTCGCTCAAGTAAACTTGCATGAGTATCTGACCCCATGATCTGTAAAGTTCTTTGATGGAAGAAACTTAAGAGCCATGTTGCCAACTGTCATCCATCCGTCAGAAGATTTCATGTCAAACTCTTCAAACTATCATACACCTCAACATGAAGATAATTATCCATTCACTACTATAGATGGACCAGAGATCTGTTTATCTTATCTAAAATAATGTATGATCAAGGATGTACCAATTAGTATGTCTCCTGAAGTCGTCGTATCAATCCTTCATGATCCTCTTGAAATTATCTCCCAAAGAATCATTCAATACATCCTTAATATAGCTAACTTATTTGAATACAAAGAAAGACTTCCATCTTTTTCTGAAATTCGTGCCACAATTCGTCGAAAATATACAGACCTTAATCAAAAGTTTGATGATTCGTCTAGTGAAGAAGATTCGTGCCACTCATCACCAAATCTCATATGCCTCTTTCCGATGAACCTGGTCCTCTTCAAACCATTCTCCTTACACTATCTTCCTCCCCTTTCGAGAACACTCATCAAGTTGCAATTTTTCCTGAATCTCTTGATAGAGAAACATCCTCAAACTTTATTGATATAGATGAGGTGTCATCTAACTATGAGGAGGAAATTGAATCATCCACTCACACTGAGTTTTGTGAATAAGATCTTCCTCTACAAAAACCTAATACCTTGCCTGATCTTGATTCCCTTGTCAACTCCCATCACGACCTTCCACACTCACTCTCTCCTTTTGATCCTCAAACAAATATTGGAAAAGTTAATCTTCCATACATCACATCTTATAACTTTCCTTCAACATCCTTTCATCCTGCTTTTCATCAAATATCAATAAGGCCTCTAATCTCATCTGAACTCTTCCAAAAGTTTAAACAACTCTCTTTTATCTCTCTTGAAAATATCTTGAGAATCTCTTCCTCCAGCATGGATCCCTTCAAAACTAAAGCCACCTGGACTAATTTCGGACATGAAATGGATGTCAACTCTGGCATCATGCAATATTTCTGTTGTCAAGAGGCTAAACGGAAATATGAAGACCTGCTTGAATGTTATCCTTTCCTCCCTTGTGTTTACCCTCTCTAGAACCTACAAGACAAGTGATTCTTGGCTTACAAGTTATGCGCCCTCCAATAATCCTGATACTATTTTTGTAACAGCTGAAAACCAACCTTTGGTGCAAAGTCAACTATGGATGTAGAAAAGGAAATTTATGGGATAAAAGAAACTCTTGAGAAGATACAAGAATATAATTGGATTATTCAAGAGCTTTTGGAAAGTCAAGAGAAGACAAGTCTAGATCGAGAAACTTCCTTCAATCAGATGGTTGAGATGTTGAAGAAGTTCATGGAGAAGTTTAACAAAGAGTCTTAGGATTAGATGACATCTTAGAACTTAGGATTTATTCGCTCATGTTTCTAAAAAACTTTAAACTCTTGTGTGTGATGTAGTTTATCTGAATGATTAGTTATCTTTAATGTTTATCTCATTATCTCATCTCCAGTTAATCTTAAGATAAGACTTAAAACATATCATACAAAAACTCAAATAATTAAGAAACCTTAAAACATCTGCCTTCTCTAGTTGTCTGCATTTTTTTCTTTCAATTAATCAATTATGCTTTCTATGTTAATTACCTTCTCAGTTTAAATTTTCTCTATCTTTATTAACTTTCTATTTTTTTCTTTCAAATTAATCCGTGTAATCTATATTCTCTCTATCAACTATTTCCTTCAATTGTTATTTCAATATTTGTTTCTATCCCTGTTTAATCAATGAATTCTATTTCCTGAGTTGATTATCTTTTTAATCTAATTTTTTCTATCCCTCTATCACTTTTTTGATTTCTGACAAAGAGGGAGAAAGTAAAATGATGATTTTGATAACATATAACAAACACATAAATTATTGTTGCTACTAATTATTTGTTTGTTGTTTTAATCTGGGAACTTTGAACAAGTTCACCAAGTATTCTAAGACAGGTTAAAGAAGATGATCTTAATGCTAAGGTTGATAACCTTATGGATGAAATCAACTATGATCTTATATCTAAGAAATTGTACACTTTATGAATATATGAATATTCAAACAGATGTACCAAACACAATTCAGAAGTTATAAACTTACTGAAAATTTAAAGCTCAGAAGTTGTGCTCTCCTGAAAGGAAGACAAGTCAACATTCTGATGCATGCTCTCATATAGAGATGCCACTCAGAAGTTGTACTCTGATATGTGTGCTTCAACAACGTCCACTCTATTTAGAATTCATAAATTGTCTGAATGTCTGATATATTTGAATATATCAGATCAAACGCTGATGCTTGAGAAGTATAGTGTTTTGATTGTGATATTAGAATCATGGAACAGAAGCGGTGATACATAATGCGTGTCATTATAAAATATGGCTCAAATCAAGATTTTAATTCTTCATCAAGTGCTGATAGAAACCAGGTTCTGAGATGAAGACCAGACATTCTAGTCAGACTATGATAAGTTGTTGTTGGGAAGTGCTACTTCTTTATTCTTGTGTTCTTAATGCTCAAAATTTATTTTGTGAGTCTTGGGCTCAGGGGGAGACTTTGAACAAGCTTAAATGAATTTTTTAGGTTTAACAGATTCACGGAGAGCTGTGAGCTTAACTCTAAATTTGTCAGTTACAGTGATTACCCTGTATAAATTGTTCTATTAAAATACATGGTTTTTTCATCATCAAAAAGGGGTAGGTTGTAAGAACAAGAAGTGTTTCTACATATGGCCTTGAGATTTTGATGATAACTTTACATGTTATCTTAGAGAACAATTGTATACACTAATGGTTTCGTCTAGTGTGTATTTGCTGCTATAATATTCCGACTCTAGTACAAGGCTGAAGTCATCAGGTTCTAAACATACACTCTGGAAGAAAACATGTGGTTACATGTTTCATTGAAGTCAAGATTATGAATTGATCTTTTGCAACATGTATAAGGAACATTAGTACATAAAGTCTTGATCATGACTTTGTGGTTAAGTTTGGAGGCCTTCTAAATCTTTAATTTTGTGTTACAAGTTCTGAATATTATGAAGACGGGGTTTTGCTGAACAAGTTCTGATGATCTGAAGAAAAGTAAGTTCTTACAACCAAGTGTTGAAGACTCTGAAGACAAGGTTATGTGTGACATATTCTAAAGACTCCAAGACTTAGTTTCTAAGGCTTAAGAAAGATTCTTCTACAACAAGCTTCAATGTTCAACATTCAAATATCTCAAGCCTCTAAAGATAATAAGAAAAGTTTAAATGATTAACGTATGATGTTGTGCATAGGTACATAAAGTGTCTGTGAAAGTCGGATCTCAAGAAGATAATGAATGTTAGTCATTATGGGAAATACTTATAGGAGATCTTGCGGGATCAAATTTTGTTGGGTCAATGGTAGTCATTTCTCAAAGGGGACCGAGTGAAGGCCAGACTCTTGTGAGATCACTGATAGATATCATTGCAAGGAAATCCTGGTAGGAGATCTCGAGGGATCATATTCTATTGGGTCAATGAACGTTATTCGGTTGGATAATTGAATTATTGTGTGTTAGTCACCGGAGGTTGCCCGTACAAGTGTAATCAGTGTGGTTATAGTGGATTAAGTCCTTGGATAAGGCGAAACCATCCTTGCGAGGATGGACAGGAGTAGCCTAGTTAACGGTGAACCTGGATAAAATACTTGTGTCCTTTTCTCTTCATTGTCTTTATAGCTATTATCATTTGAGTGCAAAGAATTTTTAAAGGAGGATGTTTTTTATGAACATAATTCACCCCCCCCCCCCCCCCTTCTTGTGTTTTCTCTACCTTCAAGATCAAGGCAGAAACATGCTAAAAAAACATATCTAAAATCATCAAATCATTTAGATAAAATATCCAAACAATTTAAATCAATCAGACCTAGATCTAAAATATAAAAAGTGAAGTTTTTCTTAGCAAACCGCTGCAAATCTTCCCCCTTTCACTTGAGCCAACACCGCTAAACCTGAAACAACAAAAACTAAATCAAATTCATCAAATCAACAAAAAAAAACCCTAACCAAAGAGAGAGAGAGAGAGAGAGAGAGAGAGAGAGAGATACATAAATAGGACAAGAGAGAAAAAGATGGTGTGTTGTAGAATGTTTAAATTAAAGGAATTGAGAGAGTTAGGTTGATGGTGTGTTGTAGAATGTTTAAATTAAAGGAAGTGAGAGATTTAGGTTGTAGTACCCATGTTTCTCAGTCGATGGGACAATTCGATTTTTGTGCCAAGTTTGCAGATCTTGTGCAGGTAAAAGTGTGATAATGAAAAGTAGTTCAGTTGCTTCTTAAACAATTTTGCTGCATCCAGTTTGCATTAGCGGTTAGGGCTGTGCATGGTTACCATATATTGTGATCCAATCCACTTTTATGGTTATGGTTTACAAACCAAATCATTAATTACAAAAATCGATTTGAAAGACATAATTGGTTCTAAACCGATTTGAAACCAGTTTTAATTTTAATCCAAATTATTTAAATATAATTTAATTTATATTCAATTCATTTTAATTAATAAAATTTTAAAACTAATTTAGTACTAATTTTTTTAAACATTAACAAAGCACATCCTTAATTTAATTTTAAGCAGATTATAAAAAATAATCGCGCTCATGTTGCAGTTTTTGCAATTTTGGTCGATAGAGGTGTCACGATATTGATTGTGTTCGTTGCGGTGTAAATTATTAATCATAATTTATATTTTAATATAAAACGGATATAACGGTATCTATATCGACATCTGTCCAAAATGTTTTGTCGCGGCCGTTCTCACGGTCACATACCGTTTTTTAAAACATTTTTATGTTTAAATGATCCTTTTTGTTTTATCAATCCTAAAAGAAAAATCAATTAATATTGAGATAGTATTAATTAATTCACTATGCACATTCGTTTTCTTTTATACAATATATGTATATATTGAATGAAAAGGAATCAAGTTCAAATGAATTTCTTTCAAATTTAAATTTATCTTCTACAGTAATAATAATATATTTTACTTTTTAAATGTTTAGTCTACTGTATCTTTCAATTTATTTGAGAGTGTTTGCATATTTTTTAACTATAATTAAACTATTACATGATGCAAATAATTCTGTTAAGTTTGTTACTTAACTGTTAGTTAAGTTTGTTACAGTTAGTTAGTTTAGTTTGTTACTTAACAGTATATATAATACTGTCTTGTACATTCCAAAAGCAATTTGAATACAATGAGCTTATTCCAAAATTAACATGGTATAAGTTTGAAACTTCTTTTCCGCGCCTTTCCTTTTCCTTTCATCTTCTTCGCGCCTTCTTCTTCCTTTGCTGCATCAGCTTGATTATGGCGCTTCCTTACTCTGATTTTGCTACCAATCCTTCCAATCCTTACTACATGCATCCTAATGAGAATCCCTCTCTTGTTCTTGTTCAACCTGTTCTTGATACCAAGAACTACCAGATCTGGTCTAGATCGATGAAAGTGACTCTTATCTCCAAGAACAAGATCAAGTTCGTTGATGGCACTCTTTCTCCTCCGCCTATCTCCGACTCTCTATACGAACCTTGGCTGCGATGCAACAATCTCGTCCTCTCATGGCTTCAACGCTCGATTTCTGAGGAAATTGCAAAATCTCTTCTCTGGTATGATCGTGCTTCTCTTGTATGGAAAAGTTTGGAAAATCGTTTTTCTCAGGGAGATATTTTTCGCATTGCTGACATTCAAGAAACTGTTGCTCGTCTTCAACAAGGAACTCTCGATATCTCTTCGTTCTTCACGAAATTGATGACACTTTGGGAAGAAATCGATAACTTCCGGCCAATTCGTGACTGTACTTGCGCTATACCGTGCTCCTGTGGTGCTGCTTCAGACTTACGCAAATTCAAAGAACAAGATAAAGTTATCAAGTTCTTGAAAGGCCTTGGTGACCAATACGCTCATGTTCGCTCGCAGATTATGTTGATGACCCCACTACCAACTCTTGATAATGTGTTTAATCTGGTTCTTCAACAAGAACGTCAATTCAACCTTCTTTCACCTTCTGCTTCTTCGATTGAGTCTCAATCGTATGTGAATCACCTCTCTCAAGCACCTTCTCGTTCTTCTCACAACCCTGGTCGTGGTCGTGGCCGTGGAAACCGACTATGTACTCATTGCAACCGCACCAATCACACCATTGAGACTTGTTTCATGAAACAGGGCTATCCCCCGGGATTTCAACAACGCAAGCCTACTACATCTGTGGGGAGTTCTATTGATTCTACAGTAAACTCGATTCAAGATGTTGCTTCTCCTCAACTTGAGGCATTATCTTCCTCTGCTTCCACATCAAACACCAGTCCAAGTGCTTTGTCTACGATTCAAGAGCAATACACTCAGATTCTGCAGCTCCTCCAACAATCTAATTTGCAATCTCCTTCACATCCCTCGATTAATTCAGTTTATACTGCTAATTCTGTTTCCCATACCTCTCCTCATACTTCCTCTGGTAAGAATTCCTCGAATCTTCCTTGTCATAACTGGTGGATCATTGACACAGGTGCCACTGATCACATCACCCATATCTTTGCCAGTTTCCTTTCCACATACCACATTGCACCTAAATCTATGACAATGCCTAATGGTGACTCTGTCACTACAACTATTGCTGGTTCGGTTTTACTATGTGATTCACTTGTCCTTCACAATGTTTATTACTTTCCTTCATTTCATGTCAATATTATTTCTGTCATGACTCTTTTTGACTCCAGTTTATATGATGTGAAATTTTCCCCTAATTGTTGTCAAATTATGCAGTTGTCCCAATCCAAGATGACTGGATTTACAGCTAGGAGGATTGGTAAATTGTATGTTCTTGATGCCACCCCACCTAAGGCCATCTCTCCCACATCTGGCTCTGTCAACACCTCCTCTTCTCCCCAATTAGAACCTGCTAAACACGATCCTGCTACTATTTGGCATCTTAGGCTTGGACACTTAAGTCCTTACATACACAAATGTATTTCCTCTCAATTTCCTTTTGTCACCTACAATGACAATCATAAGCCCTGTAATACTTGCCATTTGGCTAAACAAAAACATTTTCCATTTACTCACAGTAATACTAAGTCTGCTGCCATCTTCAATTTACTTCATGTTGATATTTGGGGCCCTCTTTCCACACCTTCCATATGTGGCCACAAGTATTTTTTAACCCTCGTAGACGATTACAGCAGGTTTACTTGGACAATTTTTATGGCCAACAAAAGTGAAACCAGAAACCATTTAATTCACTTCATATCCTTTATCGAAACTCAATTTAACAAGAAACTCAAGTGCATTCATAGTGATAATGGTCCTGAGTTTCTCATGACCACTTTCTACCTTTCTAAAGGAATCATTCATCAAAGGTCTTGTGTGGAAACGCCTCAACAGAACGGTATCGTGGAAAGAAAACATCAACACATTTTGAATGTTGCTCGTGCCCTCTCTTTCCACTCTCACCTCCCTCACAACCTTTGGCACCTTTCCATACAACAGGCTATTCATATTATAAACCGTCTTCCCACTCCTCTTTTAAACAACCACTCTCCCTACCAAAAACTCCATTCTACTCCTCCCAGCCTTAACCATATGAGAGTCTTTGGTTGTCTTGCCTATTCTTCGACCTTACTTAACCATCGCACTAAATTCGAACCAAGAGCAAGGAAATCCATTTTTCTTGGCTACAGGGAAGGCACAAAAGGCTACCTTCTCTATGATCCTATCACACATGAATTTTACATTTCAAGAAATGTATTCTTTTATGAAACTGTGTTCCCTTTTGCATCCATCCCACCTGCACCTAATCCTATAATTCCTACTCCTGACCCTCCTTCCCTTGATTCACCTGATATTTTCACCAACATTCCACCCATCTCACCTCCACCATAAAATGAACCTTCCTCTCATACCTCTCTCCCCCAGCCAGATTCTCCCGCTAACCTCTCTTCTTCCTCAAATGACACTAACAACTCCCCTTGCCCCTCCCCTCCTGTGCCAACCAGAAAATCCAATCGAAATATTAAACCTCCAGCTTATCTATCTGATTATCACTGCAATTTCCTATCCCCCATGCTTCCAGCATCTGACTCAGGTTCCTCTAACTACCCTCTCTCTTCTGTTTTATCTTATAGCCAATGTAGTCCTGATCACAAATTATTTTGTCTATCCATAAGCTCTTTCACAGAACCCAAAACCTATAAACAAGCCTGCAAGTTTGATTGTTGGAACAATGCTATGAAATCTGAGTTAGATGCTCTTGAATCTACAAATACTTGGTCTGTTGTTGATTTGCTTGCAGGCAAACAATTGATTGGTTGCAAATGGGTCTACAAAATCAAGCATCATGCTGATGGATCCATCGAACGATACAAGGCCCGTTTGGTAGCAAAAGGATATACTCAGCTGGAGGGTGTGGATTATTTCGACACTTTCTCACCTGTTGCGAAGCTTACTTCTATTCGAACCCTTCTCTCAGTGGCTGCCATTAAGAATTGGCACTTGGAACAACTCGACGTCAACAATGCCTTCCTTCATGGTGATCTACATGAAGAAGTGTATATGGATCTGCCTCCTGGATTCCTGCCCCCTGCTTCTTCGATCAACGAAGTTTGCACTTCTTCGACCAACGAAGTTTGCACTTCTTCGACCAACGAAGTCTGCACCTCTTCGGCCAACAAAGTTTGCACTTCTTCTGCTTCTTCGACCAACGAAGTTTACACTTCTTCGACCAACGAAGTTTGCACTTCTTCGACCAACGAAGTTTGCACTCCTTCGACCAACAAAGTTTGCAAATTGCATAAGTCATTATATGGCCTGAAGCAGGCTAGCAGACAGTGGTTTTCAAAATTGTCCACTGCCCTTATCTCTCTTGGCTACTCATATTCCTCTGCTGATCATTCTTTTTTCACAAAATCACATGACTCTTCTTTTACTGCCTTATTAGTCTATGTTGATGATATTGTCTTAGCCGGTAATGATTTGCAGGAAATCAAATATGTCAAATGCTTCCTTGATTCCACTTTCAAAATCAAGGACCTTGGTAGGCTAAAATATTTTCTTGGTCTAGAAGTTGCCAGATCAACTCACGGCATTTTTCTCAATCAGAGAAAGTACGCTTTGGAATTGCTCGAAGACAGTGGCTTATTGGCTACTAAACCTTGCTCTACTCCCTTCGATTCCTCCTTGAAGCTTCATGATGATAACTCACCACCTTTCGAAGACGTCACAGCTTATCGAAGGCTTGTTGGAAAACTTCTATATCTGACTACCACCAGACCTGACCTTGCATTCATCGTTCAACAGCTCAGCCAATTCATCTCACATCCTATGCAAGTTCATCATTCTGCAACAATTCGAGTACTCAAGTATCTCAAAAGTGCTCCTGCCAAGGGTTTGTTCTATTCATCTTCCTCTCCACTCAAACTCTCTGGCTTCGCAAACTCAGATTGGGCAAGTTGCCATGCTACCCGCAGATCCATAACTGGATATTGTGTGTTCCTTGGCAATTCCCTCATATCCTGGAAATCCAAAAAGCAGTCTACAGTATCCAAATCAAGTTCAGAAGCGGAATACAGGGCCTTGGCAGCGTTAACTTGTGAATTGCAATGGCTGCAGTATTTGTTCAAGGATCTCCACATCTCCTTTGATCAACCTAGCTCAGTCTATTGTGACAACAAAAGTGCTATCTACCTTGCTCACAACCCCACCTTCCATGAACGGACAAAACATATTGAAATTGACTGCCACGTCATTCGTGAGAAAATCCAAACTGGTCTCATCCACCTTTTATCAGTTTCTTCTGCTGCTCAATTGGCAGATGTTTTCACCAAGCCTTTGGCAGCTCCCTCTTTCGATTCTCTTGTTTCCAAGCTTGGTCTATTAGACATCCATAGTCCAGCTTGTGGGGGGCTATTACATGATGCAAATAATTATGTTAAGTTTGTTACTTAACTGTTAGTTAAGTTTGTTACAGTTAGTTAGTTTAGTTTGTTACTTAACAGTATATATAATACTGTCTTGTACATTCCAAAAGCAATTTGAATACAATGAGCTTATTCCAAAATTAACACTATAATTAAACATTTTTACATTTATTCAATAATTAGTCATTTGAAATAAAAGGTTAAACATCATTCAATTTTTATGAAAATGTGTAGAGCTTATTTTCTTGAAAAAGTGTGAAAAATGAAAAGCAGCAAAATTTGATGAAAAAGAAATTTGAATATACAATAACCATTTTATGGGTACCAGTTTACCACTTTGACCATAAATAGACCACCAAATCCAATATTTAATATTTAGACTGGGTTTTAAAAAATGGAACGATTTGAATATGAATTTGGTTATAAGTAACCAATTTTTTTGCACACCCCTATTAGCGGTTCATCAACACTGAAAATGATAAACAACTGTTTTAGAAGTTAATTATTAATTAGTTAGCTGTAAAATGGGTAGAAAAAGACATTCTTTGATATTAAAGACTTATCGTGGATTATTTATTTACAAGGGTTAGGGTGTCTTTTTTAAAACTATTTAAGTTCTTTTTTTTTTTATATATATATATATATATATGGAGCAAACAACCAATTTTTGTTTTTTTTCCCAATATCAAATTTCTTATACATTTAAAATTTTATAAAATGCATTGTCATACTCAAAAGTTAGTTGATGTACTGCTTAATGATATCGTAATGTGAATTTGTTTATTCTCAAAGTGATTATAATTTAAAAAAGGCAAATTCTTTAGAACCGTTTAGTTTTAGTTGGGTATGTGCAACTTATTGTTAATTGATTTAAAATATTATTTTTTTTAAGTAAAATAATATTTAAAAATAATGTGGTTTAAATATTCTTATTTGATCGAAAGAAGATATTGGTGTCTAATTAAATTCAAGGATATCTGGATGTTTACTACAAAATTATGCGCTTCAGCTATGAATTATTTAATTATTATAAGTGCGAAGTGAGGAGAATGTTTTTTGAATTACTAAAAGAAAAAAAAAAACATAAATGTAAAGTACGACAAAATAATAAATAGTGTAAAAATGCATAGGCAACTTGTTTGATATGTGCCTCCAAAATAAAATGGTATTTATAACTAAACACTTGTCATACAAAACAAATGTGATTTTCATTTAATTTAATGTTTTGTCAAATTGATTATGTGAATAATACTCATATTCTTCCCGATAATAACACCCCATTTGTATGGGTATATTTGTAAAGGATACGTAGGAGGCAATACAAGATTCACCAACAAACGGTGGATAACATCTATCACTCAAAGTAAGGTTGCTAGTCATCCATATATCACAATGTGTATCAGTTTATCACAATGTTCTTTTATTATTTGTGGCGTTTCTGCTTTGATTAAATCACTCACCACTTAAGAAAAGGTGGTGAATGGCATAACGGTACGGGGGAATCAAAGAAGAGAATGATTTTTTTCAAGATAATAGAATAAATAATTATTCGCTTCTGACGATCCTGAGAGAAGAATACTATTATCACTTTCTTTGATTCTAAAATCTAGGTCCAAGAGATTCATATAAATACCTCAGCCGTAAAGTTGAGCAAAGATATTCAATTTACTCATCAATCACTTAGATATAAAGCTTCTCACCAGGAATTACAATTGTACACATAATCATTGAGTATACGTAAAAAATATCTACAACGGATAGGATAAATTTAGTATGGACGCAGGCACGTGTAAGTACACATTAAAATAAGCGAGTATGAGCGTGGACATGGGTACCTTAGTGCCCTCCCTGCACCATACTTGCACAATGTATATTTATGTATATTAATTTTTATCATCATATAAAAAATGTATGTCAATATCTTTAAAATAATACATCACAATTAAACTATTACACAATTTAATATAAATGTTCATTTATTTTATAATTCAACAGTAAATCTTTGAATTTTTTATTAATTTTATTTAAAACTTAAAATGATATGATATTTTTCAATTCATAGATTTATTTTTACTAAAAATGCGGGTAACAGGTACGGCTAACGTATATTCACGTACCCATAAGATACGAGTACGGATATAAAAATTGGTGCCCACGCGAATATTATAAATTTCTGTTTTTGCTAGATTATTTTATTTTATTTATTTATGCCTTTTGTGTGCATTATTGAATTATTATGTGTAGTAAGTAAATAATTGTGGGTTATATGTCGTTGAGGTAGGAGTGTGGAGAGAAATAAAAAGTGCATAGAATTAATTAAGTATTGGAATAAATAATATTTTATTTGAATAATTTAAATAAATAATAAAATGATAAAATTGAGACAATATTAAGAATTAAGAGAAATAAAGGGGAGCAGGGAGTTGGGACAATAGTGTGAATTAAAAAAATTGAGGGTTAATGAGGTAATTGGAAATAATTGTGTAGAAAACCCTAAGTATATATTTGAAGAAAGAGAAAATTAGCCTAGTTTTTATCAATACATGTAATATGAGGAAAAAGGCAAAAGGAGAGAAATAGATTTTGAAGGAAAAGGGAGCTAGGGCTGGAAGAAGGAGATCCCATAGAGATTATTTTCTTTTGTTGGAATTACAAGATAAGGGAGATTGTTCATCTAAGGATGCCTAAATCATAAAATGGTAGAGAGGTTTCTCTTAACCTCCAATAGGGTTTGTATTCTTTATTTGATTGATGATGAGTATGGTGAATGAATAATTATAATTTTGTTTTTACCATGAATTAATGTGAACAATTATTTGTGTTGTTGTGGTGTTGTACTATAGGGTTGTGGTAGGTTTATGTGGCCGAAGAATATGAAGATTCATCTTCTCTGTTGGGTTTGCTATCGTCTCGCCACAATTGTTGGTTGCTTAGGGTTCCTGTTTTAGGGTTAGGGTTCCTCGCTTCGGAGGTTAGGGTTATGGGTTCTATCCTAGGGTTTATAAGTGTTTGAAGATTGTTGTTAGGGTTCATCAAGTTTGATTGAAGGTGGTGGCGCGTTAGATTTCAGGCGCGGTGTTTTATGGGATTTCAAGTGGGGTTTATGGCTGAGTCACCGACGGAGGTGATTTATGGCCAATGGCGTTTTAGAGGGAAAAATGAGAGGGTTAAGAGAAAGGGAGAAAGGGAGGGAGAAGAGAAAGTGAAGAGGTGGAAAATGACAATTTATAAAGGGATTTAAGTTTAGGTACTCCACCTGTGTGCCCGCTGATGTGCACCAAGAGGCGTTTGTCACTACCTTTAGATCAATTGACTATCCTAGTCAACTAATGTATTATACGCGTGTAACCCTTTCCATCTTACATGCACCTTTTATCCTTGCTCTTGATTCAGTTGACTCCCTGATGGTCAACTGTTCCAACGCCTTTGACTAGATATTTGACCAACCATGGTATGTTGATCAAGCTGCCTTTCTATTTTCTAGTTTAATTAATTTTTTTTGCCTGGACTTCAATGTCATTTGGGCCTTTCCCAATTTCTTTTCCCACTTCATATTTTACTAGCCCAACTGCAGTTCACATCCCTTTTCTCTAAAAAATAAAATAACGAGACACACGTGTGTGGGGTAAACCCTCACAAATACCAAAATGTGACATTGTGTTGTGAGGATTTAAACCTCTAGCAAATAATGACACACTACGCTACATATTCTCGCCTACGCCCACGTGACTATCACATGAAAAAGTGGTTAGGTTTTTCGTGGGATTAAGCCCCTAGCAAATCTAGGATGTGGAAGATCCCTCACAAATAATTTGCGATAACCTGAATTGCAAGATATGTTTTCCCCTCGCAAAAATTAGTTTTGTGAGGGGGCTTTGTGATGCCGCCACATTTGTACGCCTTCACAAATATATCACCATAATATATAAAAGATAAACATTAGTTAAAAGAGATACAAAAGGAATAAAGAGCTCCAACACTGAGCAAGAACAACAAATATAGTAAAAATCCATGGCGAGAAAACAAATCCAAGAGACAACAAAAACGTGATGAAAAGTGAAACAAGCCAACCAACCAACAATTTGATTTAATCTAAAGTCTCGGGCGCAACAGACATATGAGTACGCTAGAGGGAGGTATCCATGACCACCCATCTTCATATGAAATTCATTTCTAGTGAACTTCTTCAATGACAATCTTATAGGAAAACATTTTTCTCGGATTAATGTTCCTTACAACATTGTGAACTTATTTGCTTAAGCAAAACATATCAAAGACAACGAACAATAGGAATTAAACATAGGTCATGTTTTCTTCTTGCTGAAATCCCAAATGACTCAATCATATCTAGTTCTTTATTCTTCATATTATTTGGAAGCTTCCAATTAAAGTTGTAAATTAATTGAGCAATAGTTAGCTCAATACTCGGTAAGGCAAATGCAATGCCTGGATAAATCCTCCTTCCAACATCAAATGGTATGAATTCAAAGTTTGTTCCTTTGAAATCAATTGGACTATCAAGAAACCTTTCAGGTTTAAAAGTATCATCTTCAACCCAATACCTTGGATCTCTTCCAATGGCCCAAGCAATGACCGTGGCTCTTGTCTTAGCTAGGATCTCATACCCATTGATTTGACATCTCTCCCTACTTTCTCTTGGAACTAACATTGGTACAATGGGATGTAGCCCGAGTATTTCTTTGATGACAAAGTTTAAGTATATAAGTTTATGTATCGGTGTCTCATCTACATACCCTTTTTTATCAAACACACTTCATACTTCAGCTTATGCTTCTTCCATTACCTTTGGATTCTTTATTATCTCAAGCGTACACCATGACATATTTCCTGAGGTTGTTTCAGTACCAGCACCAAATATGTCCTGCAAATGTATTAAATTAATAGTAACATACAAAAATTTATCAATTAGTCTTAACATGTGTAATGAACTTGTTAAAACGGTTAATTGTAAACTAACTAGAATGATTGATTTCACGTTTACGTCAGTCACGCGATGTTGTGAGTGTTCACTTTCTTGTTGAATCTTGAGAAGAGCATACTAGATCTTTATCCTTGCTTACTTCCTTGTGAATATTTTTGTGATTGTCGATAATATATTGCATTATCATATCAATCTCTCTATGAAGTTTTTCAAATTTCTTCTTTGCTGTACTTATCCGTTGAAACATTTTAATAGATGGATGCAAATCTGCAATACAAAATCCTCCCATCAAACTTACTATTTCACCAATTGCTGATTTGAATGCTTGTTCGTGTTTATTCCTTTTTCCAAAAGCTTCCCTCGCCACTATCCCATGCATTATATCAGAAATCTTACGAGAAATATTAACAACAGATCTTTCACTTGCAGCTATTGATTTAACAAGATCTAACACCTCTTCTTATCTTATGCACCTAAATGATTGGACACACATCGCACTGAATAACTCTATCGCACATATTTTTCTCAGTTGCCTTCAGTGTTCTCCATATATACACCTACTACGAAAAACCCATTTAACAACGGTTAGGAAAGATATATAACCACGTGGGACCAGGCGTTGTTATGTAGCATGTGGTTGTATATGCGGTACTTACAATCACGGTAATGGAACTATTGTTGTATTTTAGAAAGCATGTGCCATATCTTAAACTATTCCCATTTTTTATCCTGTAACAATTATAACCATATCAGATAATTTACAACAACCCATATTTTTGTTAACCAAGCAGAAAGAGCATAAGAACAACTAACATTGTGCATCAAAAGCTAAGATTAACATTTACATCAAAGATAATATGTTTAAGTCAAAAGTAATATTTACATCATCATATACAAAAATTAATAAGTCATTAGCACATCTCAATAAATCAAATAGCATGACCCTTAAGCACATTGTGGATATACGCCAAACATTTACGAAGGTCGACAAAGTCCTCAACGAGGAATGGGGTTACGTCGTTAAACATCTACGTAAGAAAGAGAAAAAAAGTCTTTAAAATATATTTCAACTTATATATTAATATATGTAAACACATTATGACATATATACCTTATCACATGAATCAAAAATGCTGGCAAGAACAATGTTTAACATGTGTTTCATGACATAATACCTACACTCGTATTTCTCAGGTTGTTTCCTTGTCTACAAATGAATGTAACCATACATGAATGTAACCACACATGAACATAACCACACATGAATCTAAATTAAAAAACAGGTAATCAGGCCACTTACTTTAGGAGAGACCCATGAGGATTTTCTTCTAACATTGTTTATCATATTCACTTGCTCCACAACACTGTACATTGAATATGAATTAAACATATTACATGCTAAACTACTTACAATATCAAAGAAAACAAATTAAACATACACTTACGAATTAATAATCTCTTTCATTTTCTTGTTGAGTGGATCATGCAAGGAACACAATATAGTTATTGTATTCGTCTTAAATGATATTATGATCAATTGATAATGACCACTAAATAAACACGAACATATATATTATTAGTATTTGCTAAAATAAAACTAAATATAAAATACATAAACATCAATTACTAAAATACTTACGACAGAGAAATTGTGCGAAGTAACATTCTTTTCCTACCTCATTTAACCGTTTTTTGAAGTACTCTTGAATGTCTTTTGGTTCATTATACGCCCATCGAATAAAAAGCGGATCCAAGATTCCATAAATACTCGATTTATTCAACTCTACACAAACACAATAAATGTACCTAAATGGTTAAAGAAAATGAATAAATTAAATGAGGAAATACAAAAAATGATAATGTGTATATTCAACTATATACTTAACTGCATCAAACTTGCAATATCCCTACGTCCATACACTTATATCCACCGAGAAAATTCCTTACATCTTTTGGATTGTAATAGAATAAATCCACATATGGACAATGTTCTAGCGTGAGAGGTTGCACATCATTCATCACCGCAACGTTCAAGTATAACATGGTGATTTATTTGAGTTAGGGTCTAATAACTCATTGTGGTTAGCTGGAGGGGGGAAGGGGATGAATAATTACTTCCTTTTGTAGAAGCACGACGTACAACACTTTTACTTAGAGTTTGATCATAATCATGATATTCATCACCATCAACATAACATTGATCTTCGTTTGTACGTTATTCGAGGTTTTCACTTAATCTCTACATCATAATATTCAGTTAGAACAAAAATAAGCACAATATATATCATGCATTTTCAATAAAACATTAAAATCTCAAGTAAAGCACATACCGAATATAAATCTTGAAACCTTTGCACATATTTGTCCCTTTTTCCCTCTCCTCTTAAAACAACCTCTTTTGTTCTTCTAATTTATTCTCAACATCTCAATATTTTGTTTTTGTGCATTTAATTTCGAGCTTTCAGTACTTTTTCTTTGAGACTCAAAGAATAACCTCAAGTCAACACCTTCTCCAACACCACATACACGCCACCCATTCTCCTCTATTCTGATTTCTTTTACTAATATGTCATATTGTGCTTCTAGAATAAACGTGTATTCACGAGCCGCCTCAACCAAATTATCCTACACAACATTAACAACTTACATATATTGTTACCAACACATTTAAAAAATAAACAATATAAACAAAACAAATCATACTTACAATTTTCTCGTCAACTACTCTTGTTGCCTTAGAGGTGTATTCTCCATTTGGTCCTAATCGACCCCTCTTCCATTTTTCATGTCTTGACAGTGGGGATGGGATGCGATCATCTCCTGTTTGTGGTTGTTTTTCAAGCATTATTCTTTTCTCAAGTTTTCTATAACCCCCACGAGAAAATCTACGGGGGTACATGTTCTTTGCCTTGTTTCGTATACCTACATCCCTTTTAAGTTGTTATTAACATAGTGAATGATATATATGATTAGTATCTATAACTCATTAGCATAACATTATTGGTTAAATAAGACTAGTACTAACCTTGAATTCCTCAGAACGACGTATCTTTGCAAACTTCTTCCATTGCTTATTTGATATAAAACTATATATTTTCCATGGAAGATCAAGATCGCTCTTAGGCTTCCTAATGTAGTCAGTCGTGAGCTGTGACTTAAATCCCATCCAATGAGTACTGGCATAAGAGATCCACTTTTTTTGCAACTTTGAGTCATCGGTAAACTCAAAATTCAACTGCATTTAAATCAATATATTAGAAATTATAGGTAGTGATATCTAATATATGAAAATTATAGTATGTAATACCTTAATGTCTGACCATATGCTTTCTTTGACTTTCGCATCCAATTTTTTCCAATCATCTACCAATATATTTACTTTAATACATCCAAGGAACGCAACATAACTCTTAAAAGTAGAGTAGTATTCACAATCAACTACTCTGTAGTACGAATCAAACTCGATAAGAGTTTTTTCACCTGATGATGAGTTGCGGACTAATGTGAATTAGGGCATCATTGTGACACCTCTTTGTGATCTTTCTGATTGAGTATCATTTGTTTGAGTTTCATTCGCACAACACTTATTTGTTTCAGTTTCTTCACTACAACCTGATGAAGAACTCGGCAGGGTTTCTTTTATTTGTGACATCTCTTTTCTTTGCGACGTCTCTTTTCTTTGTGACATAATTTTTCTTTGTGACATCTCTTCTCTTTGTAACATCTATGTTCAAAATCAACAATAACAACATGAACATCAAGAACATAAACAAAAACAATAATGACAAATGAAGTTTAATGTAGATGCATGGGGAAATATTTTACGTATCCTAAATGTGATGACTAAGTAAATGATATTGGTGTTGGTGTTGGTGTTGTTGTCTTCTTCCTTCTTCCTTCATTACGGCAACGACGATGTTGTTGTCGTCTTCCTTTTCGATGGTGACAACTTGGTTGGTGTACTCTTCCTTCTTAATGATGATGACAATCGTGATGGTCTTGTCAACCTTCTTGACGATGTTGACGAAAATGCCGAATAAAAAATGAAGAATGGATATTGAAGAGACAAGTTTGGGTGAACGATTGTGTATTGTTTCACAATATGAACGTTGGGGTTTAAGGTTGAAATCGTGTATTGTTTCGTCTAGTTTCGTTTTTCAATGGAAAAAAGTATAATGAAGAGACAAGCTAACTAGGAATGTATAATATTATAAAGATACCACCACGGCGAAACCCAGAAACCATTATGATATATTACTTTCATATGAAATTTCATAAAGAAGCGCCCAAGTTTAATTTACAATTAAAATTTTTTAATAAAAAAATTAAATAATATCACAACGGTGGAACGAACCAACCGTAGTCATAACCCTTTAAGTTTTTTATTTAAAAATAAATAAAAAAGAAAATGTGGGCCTTAATATTAATGGAATAATATATATCATGGCGCTGAGGTTCGAACCCATGACAGCTTGACTATTTCACCATAGTTGGCTCATCAACCGTTGTTATATAAAATTAATTTTAAATAAAAAATAATAATATGGGAGCGCCTAAGTTTAGAGATGTCACAACGGTGTAGAGAAGAACCGTGGTGACCATGGCATTGTTGGTTACACGTTTTGTAGTAGTGATTGAGAATATCATATCAGTAGCATTGTAAGTAACTATTATGGACAACATAAGGTTTGGCCTATCACAATATGTGAGCTCATCTGTTTTCATAATCTCTTTGGCCATTTCTGGTGAACTAACTATTATGTATGGTACCTCACCAAGTTTTAAGTACATCAAAGGTCCATACTTTTGTGCCAAATTTTTGAAGGAATGATGAGGCAATGGGCTACTAATAATCTGATGTATGTTCCCTATAAATGGCAGTGTCCATGGTCCTGGTGGTAAATTGGAGTTAGAGTTTTTAGAAGTATTCCATCTTGTAAATATTTTGAATAGTACCAAGAGGAAGAGAAATGAAACCATTAAGGTAAAGTTAGAAAAGTTGTTGTGAAGCTCCATGCCTATAGACTGTAGAGGAATGGGAGAACAATTCCTAGAAGAAGGTATATATGCTATATTATATTAACCTAGAGAATAGAGAAACCTATTGCAAAGCAGAATAATGGAGATTTGAACTTTAATCAATTGTTTTTTTGTCTGTAAGTAAGATGATATATAAGGGAGAACTAATGATTCTCCAACCTAATTACATAAGAACTGGGAAAACCTGACAAAATAAAGAGATTACTAACTAATTAGAATTACCATAGGAATAACAAAGGATATTTTCTAAACTCGTATGAAACTACAATTGGAATGAGTAATATCTCCTATGAAAGACCACCTCCAAACCAAAATTTTAATGTTCCAAACTGTTTTAATATTCCAATCATCATTCCGGAAACAAATCCCGTCCCGTAATAACCAAACTTTAATCAATTGTGTTCTTAGGCTAGATATTTATTTTTTATAAAATCAAGTTGATGATATTTAGGCTTGATAAATGTACGATTTATAATGGGTTTATTTAGGCTTATATGCTTTGATTAGAAAGGTTAGGCCTAGTATTAAGGAAACTTTTTTATGATCTGGGAAAAACTTATTAGGTTATATGGAAATATCGGAATAATATAATGTTGGGTTAAATATGTTTTTAATCCCTCTAAATATTTCAATTTCATTTTTAGTTCCTCTAATTTTTTTCTTCAAAAAATGGTTCCTCTAAAATGTTTCCATTCACACTTTTGTCTCTCCTGCTAATGTCAGTTAACAGAACTTAATTCCAGTTAACAGAAATGGCATGGTACTGACATGTAGTAATGCCAGCATGCCAAATTTGCTGATATGGATGCCACGTGGAATTTTGAACCCATTTTATATTATTTATATAAATTTAATTTTTAGCGACTAAAATTACGTCACTAGCATGAACTTCAAATTGAAACTCAGAAACCTAGCTAATCTGTAGTTAATCCCTAGCTAATTCCTTGCTAATTCAAACACATCATTATTTTGAGGTAGACTTTTATTTTTTTAATGAATTTTTGCAGGAACGTTTATCACAATATAAGAATATCTCATAAAATTTTAAATTTTTTAACTCGAGATCAAGCACTAGTGGTATGAGCTCAGGGAAGGTGAAGGTGCTTAAGACGAAGACTGGTATGAGTGAGGCGACAATTGTTGACGAAGCTAAACTTGCGATTGAGAAAGGTAATCAAAGCATCCATGTATGACATTTATTGTGAATATTCATTATGGGGGGAAGTTTGTTAGGGACAATATCGTATACTACCTAGGTGGGGATAAATATGCAGTAGACATTGACCTGATAAGTGGAGTTTCTTTGAAGCAACTAGTTTTGGATTATGCTTTTATGTTATGTTGAACAAGATGACTACATCATGTATTTTGGTTTAAGCCTTTTTGTTTTGTATTAGGTATTTTGATTACATTACTGCTTTGGCTTTAGCCTTAGTGTTTGAACATTTATTTTTTTGGATACATCATGTATTTTGGATACATTATCAAGCTTGGTTTATGTCCAATTGAAATGGCCTAGTAACAATTTGCCTTTTTACCTATATTATTTGTGTCACTTAAAATGCAAAGCAGGAGGAACAATAAAATTGCAAACATATTAATATTTGGTCCAAAATCAAAATATCATTTTCATTCATCAAATGGTACATGAAAGAATTTAAAAAAAAAATTAATGTTACAAGGACTAAAATCAAATACAACAAACAAACACAAACAAATGGGATTCACCACCATTTGTGGTAGGCAAAGAAGAAACCCCATGACACAACCGACAATAGCTTCAATAGATTTTTTTTCTTTTTTCCTTCTCCAAATTCATCTTCATCTTTTCATTTTTTCCAACTTCAATCTCCTTAAAAATGGACCCTAAATCCTTTAACACATCCGAGAAATTGCATTCACTTGAACTTATGAGATCACTAGGTGGATTTCGTTCAAGGTCATCATCCAAAATGGACAACTTACAACTAAACATTAACCCTAAATTTTGACACTTCCAAAATCTCCCTTTAGGTTTTTCAATTGAGTTTGACATAAACATTTTCATAGCTCTATTTCAACCACAAACTGGTACTTGAATGTGATGTGAGTTTGCAGACAATGACTAAGCCATGGCCATTTGGATGGTGAAGGTGCAAAGAGGAAGAAGAAAGTGCAATGGGGAGAGAGATGGAAGATTTGGAAAATAATTTATTTTTTGGTTTTGGTCCTTTTTTTATTAACTATTGTTGTACCCCAAAATTTTCCCTCTCTTTTCTCAAGACATTTCTCACAAGATCTCCAATGGCTCAAGTTTGCACAAGTGTTGACTAGGTCAAACCACCTCCTAAACACTGATGCCCCAAATTAGGGTTTTGATTTTCACAAGGACAATTGAACTTTTAATGCCCAAAATTATTTTCATGGTTAATTATAGACCTCAAAGAATACTCATGTCAAGTTTCAAGTCTTAGATCACAATTTTGCTCAGTCAATTGACCAGATGACTGAAAATCAGCTGTATTAGGTAAAAAATCAACTATGGTCAACTTACAGTCAAACTTCAAGATTTTTGACCAATATCAACATTTTAAAGTCATATTCATCAATTGATCAAGTTTGGGTCAAAATTCCTCAAGAAAAGTGTTCAATTCATCAAAAGGGTAAAATGGTCAAAAATAGGGTTTTTGATTAGAATGATTGATTTTTGGTTATTAACCTAATACATGACTTATTGGTTAGAAAAATGATTTCAAAGATTCAACTACATCATTTTGACCTAATTTCATGATTCAATTCATCCCTCAAGATCAAACAATTGATAGATGAAATTTGGTCAACTGCTAAAAAAGTCAACTAATACACCAAAAGTCAAATTTTGACTTTTCGGTCAAATTTAAGTTTCAAAGATCAAAATACATCAATACATTCAATAACATGAAGCTTGATCATCAATAAATCAATAAAGTCAAAAGTCAATTTGAAAAGTCAAACTTTTCAAGACTTGGAAATTTTTCTAAGTGTTTTTTGCACATGATAATTTCACTTCTTCATGCCAATTTTTTACAAGATCCAAGATGATTCAAAGAAAACTTTCAACATGAAAGTTGTAGATCTTGATGAAATCTAAAACTTTATATTAGAGGGCTCATATCCAAAAAATTCTTAGATTTTGAGTTATAGGCCCATGAAGTCATGCACTTTTTTTAAACACTTAATGAAATTTTGACCTAGTTTAGGAAGATTTTTATCCCAACTTCTTGGCCATTCTTCACATAGTTCCAATTTTATTTTGCAAAAGTGGAAAACATGAAAGTTGTAGAGTATATTTCAAGCTTTCCAAAATGTTAAATAACTTGAAGAGATCATTTTTGAGCTAAGAGAATCGAAGAGAGGAAGTTGGGCATCCATTCTTGAATTACAAGTCATTTTTATGATGAACACTTGATCAAAACCCTAGCCTATGCTGCATAACTTTACTTTTCAGGTCTCTAACTTGTGTCTCACTCCATAATTAATTGATTACACAACTGATAGAGCCATTTCCCAAGCATTTGAGTCCTTATCCAAGTTGCATTTCCATTAATGGCATAAAGTAATATTGCCATTCTAGTAAAGTGGCTTTAATCACAAAGTCAACTTGTCTTGAGCTTTGCATTTGTTATTTCTGCACAAGCATCCTCTACACAATCAGATAAGCATGTTTAAAGTAACCTAACCACTTTAGATAGTCAGTACCTTGCCTTGAAATAATGCTTGTCAAGCTTGCTTCAAAAACAAGCCAAAGATCCATAACATGTGATCTTGTGTTTCTGATCCCTCCAAGCTTCCAAACATTTGCTTATAAATTGAGCCTTCATTTACAAGCCAAGGACACAAAATTAAAATCCTTGAACTCCCTCAAACCAGAAATTGCTCTAAAAACACCATTGTTGTGTCATTTCTGCCTTTGAACATCCATCTCACAATCCCCTCGTGCATTCTCCATTTTTATCAATAACCAAGCTTCTAATACACATATAAAGACAACCCAAACACATGCAACACCATTTTAACACAATTTTCCTCATCTTCCATTTTCAAAAATAGTTGCCTGCAGGTTTACTTCTCCAGAACATTTCTGCCATCCTCAATCCAAATTAAGTATTGTAATAGCTTCTTGGTGGGTCCAAGAAGCTAACCAGATCACTACAACATCTTGAAAGTTGTTCGAACTCAAAACACGATCTCCATCTGCAAGGTGAGTCTTCTGAACTCCTATCTCTTCATACAAGCATCATTTGGCTTCCATTTTCAAAGATAAAATGTAGACATCATAGTGCTGAAACTAACCATGTCCTTAGAATTCATTTATGTGGCCTGAGTAGTGTGAATTTTAAGTTTGAACTTCCTGAAAAATTAGGTCAGAATTTGGTACCATTTAAAATTCATCCTCACCTTTAATCCATTGTTTAAGTTATTTACATATTTGGAATCATGGTGAAATTTCTAACAAGTTTGATGTTTATACTTTTGAGAATGGTTGAGAGTTGAGAAAGTTACAGAGTTATAGATGGCGCGAGGAAGAAGATGAAGTACAATCATGGACTCATTTTATCTTAAATTTAGTGCAACTTGTTTCTATACCGGATGAAACAGCTACCACAATGGCAAGAAGCGTGCGCGTAAGGCATTACTATAGATGGTCCTGGGTTCGAGCCCTAGCGAGACCTTTTTTCATTTTAACAACATTTCCTTGTTTCTTTTTGTTCAAAAATGCGCCTGGGCTTCATTCCTGATGGGCCAAACCGGTTTACTCAGCATCACCCCCCTTGCTCACTTTTACCACGCAGCCCAACATTTTCTTTTTATTTTATTTTGGTTTTATTTCTGATTACAAAAAGGTTGTTTGGGCCGAAAACAAAAACCTTTTTACTATCAAACCTCCCTCACCACTTTTTAAACCCCCTGACCCTTAATTTTTATTTTCTTTTCTTTTCTTTTAAATATTATTATTATTATTATTATTATTATTATTATTATTATTATTATTTATTTATTTAAATTAAAAAAATACAAAAATATATTTTTATTAAATACTTAGACTAAAATTATTATTTTATTTCTATTTTATAAAATTCTAACAGATATTTTCTTTCTTAAAATAAATTAAAATAAATCTAGACTTAGGTTTCTTATTTTAATTTTCTCTTTTTTAAAATTAAATCAACTTAGACTATAATTAATTAACTTATTTCTTTTGTTAGTTTAATTAGGTTAAATACCTTTCATAAAAACCATAAAAACATTTCTCTTTTCAATTTATTTTCACTTTACATTTCTTTGTATATTTTATTATTTTGCATATTATAATGTAATTTTCAAACCTTTGTAATAGTTAGAGTTTATTTTCATTTATCATCCCCATTTGTAATTTGTAATCCCCATCCCCTAAAATAATGTAATAGCATAAAACTTTTAATTTCCGCAATTTATCGCTTTCCATACATAGAAATTAGGGTTTGTATGGAAAGACATAAAATCAACAAGTAGACAATCCTAATTCAAGACAAATGCATAAAAACAATACACTTTGCACACTTGCACCTCTAGGGTTAGCCTACACTTGTTTCCTTAGAATATACAGTCATGTCTCTCGAACGTGGATACTTTAGTAAAGACCCTCTATTACAAGATCGTAGTCCCTCGATAATCCTTCGATGTTACCTTCAGTAAACGATCTTAGTCCCTTACAACAAATTGCTAAGGTATCCTATAATGTTGCCTTCTATGACTGTACGACGATCCACACCCGTCCCTTCATATCTAATGATAAGGTTTCTTACAGATTAATGGTAAGACGACACTATCTAAAGGAGGAGGAAAAGAACAAAGACTTCCTTTTGAGTAGGTAGAATGCTCGTAGTTGCCTGCTCACAAATATTTCAAAATAAAACATCTTTCAAACACACCAACACTCTCTTTGAACTATTTTCAAAACCAACATTTGTATACATTCTCTCCGAAACGAGAATCATTACAAGGTTTGCCGAAACGAAGGCGTTATCAAAATATTTTCAAACTTACACCAAGTACAAAAACATTTATAAAGCATTCTCAATGTGAGCTAGCAACTAAGATCCCATAGATAACTACGGATGAAAAGGGTGCTAACACCTTCCTTTTTCATAACCTACCCCCCCCCCCCCCCCCCCCCCCCGAACTCAAGAAAATTCTCAAAATGTATTTCCAGTTCTTTTCACCCTTTCCTTTATTGGATAAAAGAAAAGTCGGTGGCGACTCTTGCTATCCATAACAATTGCGATAAAACTCAAAACCCCCAAGTCAGTTCTCTCATCGTATTACAGAACTGGAGACTCTATTGGGGAATACAAACTTAAAAGTGGGGTTACCTTAGAGAATATATCACTTTTATTGCTTTCATTGTTGGACTTGCTTGCTTTACTCTTAAAAGGTGTTTGGGCTTTGTATAGATCCTCTACCCGGATCTGGGAACATTATTAGGTAAGTAGCAAAGATTTTGGAGACTGTATGATGTAGACCGATATGGTTGAAACAATAGCTACGTTAGTGTGACACATTTGTGGGTACCGGTATCCCTAATGGCGAATCAAGGAGAATACAGCGCTGCTGTGTCGTGTCATGAAGCACTAACTGACCATAAAACCTTTAGTCGAACAACGTTGCCATTAAAAAGTAGTGAGATAGTCGACTTTGGTGTAGTCCGAAGTTGGTTGATACTCGATACTACGCTCATTGAGATTGGACTTCGGGATATTTCGATCGCCAAAACAGAGGCTTGCGCTGAAACAATGCCCGATGAATAAAGATCAATGATATTGAGATTCCCTAGAACCCAATTATTTTCTAGGACAGGTTAAACCAACTAAACTTCAAGAGGGTACTTACCTATGGACTCCATGCAAGCCTAAACTTAAGGACTTGTTTGCTTTGTTTGTATATGATTATTTGTACATAACATCATGACATCATACCATAGCATTTGCATTAACCATTTCAAGGACCTGGAGATTTATCTTTGTTTTGTTTTTTAGGATATGGCTCTCACTCGCAGAAATACCATCTGAATCAATCTTGTAATAGTGCCTCCTCAACTGAAAGAGTTAGCATCAAGGGTCCCTGAAAATTCTCCGTTCACCAAGAAGTACGGCCGACTCCTCAACTTGGTTACCTCAAACTTTGAAGAAGACATGGTACATGTGCTTTTTAAATTCCTTGATCTTAAACATCATTGTTTCACATTTCCTAATTACTAATTGGTGCCTACCATGGAAGAGTTCTCTCAACTATTAGGAGTACCTATTCTTGATCAAATACCCTTCACCGGTATTGAGAAAGACCCAAGACCTGAGGAGATTTTTTTAGCCTTACATTTGCAAAGGTCCGACATTGTGACTAATTGGGAAACAAGAAGTGGTGTTAAGAGTTTTCTAGCCAAGTTTTTGTTTGAGAAGGCCCAACATTTTTGGGATGCTCTGGATTTGCAAGATTTTGAAGAAGTTTTGGCTCTTCTAATCCATAGGATGGTACTGTTCCCTAACCCATACCAATTATAGATATGAATACAGTCAAAATCTTCCTATCTTGTAACCCGGTGCTTACCTTACTTGGAGACATTTTGCATTCTCTTCATGTCTGTACCATGAAGAGAAGAGGGATTCTTATGTGTTGCACTCCATTGTTGTCTAAGTGGTTTATTTCGCACCTTCCTCGATCAGTTTTGAAGAATAAACAAGGCATGAGGTGGTCTCAAAGGTTGATATCACTCTTGCATTCAGATATTCATTGGTGTTCTCGATATTTGGAGGATGTTACCATTGTTGATCATTGTGGGGAATTCCCTAATGTCCCACTCCTTGGAATTAGAGGGGGTATCACTTATAATACTTGCTTGGCTCTATGACAGTTTGTGTATGCTCGGAGGGATGGTCCTCTTGATGCACTTATCCAAGGTATTGTATTTGACTATGAGAACAATGTCCAAGGTTATGGTCAAATATTTATACGAGCCCGGGGCATGGAAAACTAGGTTGATATCAAAGCTTTGGGGCATAAGAACTCCATTCCCTTAGAGCCTTATCTCAAGTGGGTGCGAGCTCGCGCTAAAAACTTCATGATGCCATATGTGTCCATCTTACCAATAATGGTGGAGCCTATCACCGAGGGGGGTGTTCCTTATACCGTTCTTCATCTTGACATGCCTACTACTCTCGAGGAATTGCAAAGATTGTGGATTCAACTCAAGGGAGAGCGAGTGTTTCCCTTGGGTTTTGGTAAACAACCGCTGATCCTCCAAATGGTTACTTATTTGGTTACTCGCAGGATCGATCAGATTGATCCTATGGACATAGGTTGATTTTGAAGTTTGATTAAGGTGGATAAGGCTTTAAATAAAATGTTTCAAGTAAATTGCATAAAGGAAAGACTTGGTAAAATAAACAAGGCTTTAAAGTAAAGGTTCGACAGAAATTTAAAGGAGAAAAGCAAGTAAAATGCTGGGAATGTAAATGACTTTAATTGATAAAATTGGTGTTTCACACATACATTTCTCAACAATTCTTTCTCACACGTTGGGTACTTGAATCTAAATGAGTGACTATGTATAGAATTGTGAACACACGCGAGAAACTACATGTCTACTCCTATTTATACTAAAACATTCCAAGTAACCGTCGGGCAGTTACACTGCTTCGAGATCAAGCCACTTGGCACGTTCTCCATGCTCGACGCTCCAGATCCTTGCACGTTTGCACGTAGTAACTGCTGGAAACCGTTTTCCCTCCAAAGCTTTGAATTTCAAACTGCTCCACTCTGGACCATCGAACACCTTCATCAAGAGACATCTTCGACGAAAACTCCTTCGACGTCAAAGGCAACCAGCCTTCTTCCTTGGAAGAAATCTTCTAAATATTTTGCCATCTTTCGACGGGCACTTCGACAGGCTTAGCCAGTCGAAAGCATCTTTCAGCTTTTAATGGCTGACACCAATCAAAACAAAGGTGTCGAATTTAGGAGCCAACAAATTGCCCCCCAAGAATGCCTTATTTCGACTCTGAAAGAAAAAGGCATTCTTTGAAAACGCCATTCGACACCTGTCTTCCCACGCTTAGTCACAAGTTAACTTGTGCACTTTTTGTTGCTTTTTACCAACTATTGGCAATCCCAAGAAACCATCATTGATTTGATCCTAGGACGTCACTTTCAGTACGGCGTGCAGTACCAAACGTCACTTCAAAATTTGTCATTATGACAAATCCCAAAAACGAGGACGCACGCTGCGTCTCTCTGTTTCTGCAGAAAAGGCCAAAACAACAGGATGCTGCCACGCGTCCCACTAATTCCTGCAGCATTAAATGACATTTAATGTCCTCGTTATTGGAGATTTTTCCCACTACTATAAATAGTAGTGAATATCCCATTGTGGGACTTTTTACGCAAACTAGCCTTCAAACTTCCTTGCTTTCGTACAAGCTTGCTCTCTTTGCAGAAAACTTTTCCTCTTTCACTTCATCTTCATCCTCAACAATGGCCTCTGCTTCTACTGCCCCCAAGGCTAACGCACCAACTGAACAACATGTTAAACCCAAGGTCTTTGTTACTGCTCCGGTAGTAAACTCTACAGGGAAACGAAGGGTTCCTGAACCCTCTGACATCTCCGTTCGCGATGCTTACTCGCGCCACTTGATGATCCCGGTTGGATACTCCAACCAGATCTTCGCAATGTCTGGCCCCATGAATCCAAGCATCTCTGAAGCTCTGAAGATCAAGAGCTACTTCCCAATCGTCGAGAAACTCAAGCCAGTAGCATGCGCCAAGAAGGACGCAGAAGACAACGAAGACCCTACACGCGAGAAAATCGACCTCCGCTTCTTCAACAGAAGTGTTAGGGTCTTCAGGTCTTGCCCTAATCTGACCTCCGATTATGTTGCTTGGCTAACAAAGTTGGAGAAGCATCAAACTCCAGTCTGGAAGGAAATGGGAATCTTCGACCTAGTGATGCTGTCGAAGACAGGCTTAAACTACTCCCCAGAGATGCTTATAGCTTCGCTGTTGTTCTGGGACTACTCCCATTTTACTTTTCATCTTCCATGTGGGATGTTAACCCCCACACTCTTCGACGTGGCAGCTATTACTGGCCTTCGACCAACCGGAGATTACTTCGACCCGGAGGAGATGTCGGAGGACCAAATTGGCTTCTCTGAGACCAAGCCAACATACACCACCTTCATCAACCATTTTCATGACAGGTCGACGGATACAGTGTCGGATGTCGAACACATAGCGTTTCTAGCCTTATGGCTAACTCGCTTCGTGTTTTGCTCGAAGTCTCTGCAGGTGACCAAAAAGATGGTCACTCTTGCCACCCAACTGCATCACCGCCAAAACATCTGTTTGGCAGAACTAATTCTGGCCAGTCCATATGACTCGATCAGCAATGGGGTCACTCTTCTGAAACATATCGAAGATAGGGCCAGTTTGCTACTCGCTGGGCCTTTCTGGCTACTTCAACTGTGGCTCAACGCCACTTTCGAATCTTTCTTGCCCAAGAAGGTTCAGATAAATGAACAGGCGCCAACAATAGCAAACAGGCGCGTCGAAGGCATCAGGCTGGCTCTGCTAACACCTGTGGAAGATGGGCTAGAGTTTCAACAAACCTTCACCAACTTCGTTTTAATGTTCGCTCGAAGGAAGGAATTTGTTTCAACTATGGCTCCATTTGCTCAACGGAGGGTGGGACCAGCATGGTTCACAAGGCCACATCCAAAGGAGTCGAGCGGTCCCAATGTCGATGAGCACACCATACTTTGGGAGGCGTTCCTGACACCCAGGATCATGCCTCTTCGATTTAAGAGTTCTAAGACTCATTTGAGTCTGCTTGCCTATCAACCAAATCTGGTATCTCGCCAGTTTGGTATCATCCAAACCCTGCCTTCTCCTATTTTTCAAAGAGAGAAGTCAATGTTGTACTTCTGCAACGATTATACAGAAGAAGCTGCCATCAAGCATATCGGAAGATATGCTGGTCGAACAATCCTCTCGCTGTTTGACTACCAGCTTAATTTCCTTTGCTCACCATCCTTTGAGGAGTGGTGGAGAAGCTATTATGCTGAGTACTTCTTCGACGAGAAGGACTTCATGGCAGAGTTGCAGAAGTCTTTTGTCCTTGTGTTGGACAAGGTCAAGAAATGTAAGTTCATTCTCTCACATTACTTTTTGTCTTTCTCTTCGACTGCTAGCCTGTTAACCTTTTCTTTTGCTTTCAGTTGTTCGAAAGCCTCTAGCCAAGAAGGCTACAGAAGGCCCACAAGGAGGAGGCCCTTCAACAAAACCTCCACCGCCGGCGAAGACTACAGCGCCGGTGAAGACCATAAGCAACCAATAGGGGGAAGGCTCTTCGAGGAAGCCTCCTGCATCGGTAACCAGATTTTCTTCATTTTTCTTCTGGCTTTCGATTTTTTATTTTCGATGTAATTATTCAATCGAATTCCTATTGGTTTTCTAGGCACCTTCGCCCAAGAAGCGGGCAGCACTGGTCGTCGAATCTGGAAGTGATGACGAAAGTGATTCTCCTCCTGCCCCCTTAAAGAGGCGAAAGTTAACGAAGGATGCTTCTGTTCCTGTTCCTGCTCCTGAAGGTCGAACCGTCAGAATAAAGGTCGCTGTGAGAAAGCCTAGGCCACCTGCAGTGATCATCGAGGAGCCAACTGAGGAGGAACTGAACGTTCTTCTTAACAAACCTGTCGAGAGTGACAATTCCAGCCCTGGGGCTGAAGTTAATCCACAGGTAATCTATTTTAGGCATAGATACCCGTATTCGATTGTGTCTCTTTCGACATCTGAAGATTTGTCTTCTTTCCCTTTTCAGGACACTACTGAAAGTTCTCCACCAAGGACTTCAGAAACTCTAGAATCTGCTGATCTTAGCAGGCCTCAGGAAAAAGACTTGGGCAATGACGAAGCCCATACTGAGAATGAGGCCAATGCTGAAACAGTGGAGAAAACAACAGAGGAACCTATGGTGGAGGAACCACAGCCAGTGGAGGAACAACAGCCAGAAACAATTCAGGTGGTGGACTTGTCAGAAGAGAATCAAGAAGATAGGGACCAAGGCAATGGCGAAGAGAATCAAGATGCCGTTGACGAAGAGAACCAAGGTGGTACCGGCGAAGGACACCAGGGCGACGCTAGCGAAGAGCCACAAAATGACGCTGGCGAAGGACCCCAGGGTGATGCTAATGAAGAACCACAAGTCGACGCTGGTACCGCCTCAGTCCAAGTCGAAGAACAACCGGTCGAGGCACTTAGCATTCAAGAACCTCAAACCCAAGATAACACTATTGCAAGGGTTACCTCCTCGAAGCACAGGTCAAAAGAGGACTTGGAACTCTTGAAACAGACTGATCCGGTTAGCTACCTCAATGCCATCATTGAGAGTAAGAGTTCGTCTGACACTAGTCAGGAAATTCCTACCCTGTCGGGGAAGTCTACTGAAACTTCTCCTCTTGATGATGCATTGGCGAAGGTTAAGGCCCAGTTCTTCAAGAGGGACTTGATGAAGACTCTAGAGGGGGACCCCACTGCTCCATCATGCTTAAAAGAGGTCTTGAATGCTGTCGACTTCGAAGCTGTAGCCCCAGAAATCTCAGACTTGATCATGGAGTTACACTCTATGATTGATCAGGTCTCAGCGGATTACAGGCGCCAAAGAGGTTTTAACAGTCAGCTCGAAGTGCTGCATGGCAAAAGCTCATCTGCGTGGACTGCTGTCTCAGATTCGACTTCTCGAATTGCCGAGTTGTCGAAACAAAAAGCGTCTGCACAGGAAAGAGTCGATGCCATTGAGCGAGAGAATGTCTCCTTCCGAGCACAAATCGCAGAGATAGAGGCGAAGATAAACGCCAACACTGTACTCCAGGAGGAAATTCTTTCGACCATCTCAGACACTGAGAGCCAGACTGAGATCAAGCAAGGCCTGGAATTCGCTGAGAGGGCCCAAAGCCTCGACGCTCAAATTGCCAAGCTAGTGCAGGAAAACTCTTGGTGCAAAAAGAGGTTGGAGCTGCAGTATGCCAAGTATCTTCGACTCAAGAATTCTCTTACCTTTTGATTGATTCTCTTTTGTAACCATCTTCTGTAATCGTTTTTGACAACAATTGCCATCTTGGCTGAAATTAATAAAAATTTCCATTTTGGCATTTTTTATGGTTAATTTAGTTTGTTCTTTTATTATTTTATTTTTATCTCTTGAAGTATAGGCTTATATTTTTTCAAATATTTACCATTTACTCTCAAGAGCCTTTTATCACCACTTATCTCTTCGACTTCATAGGCTCCACCCGAAAAAGTTTGGATAACTCTGAAGGGTCCTTCCCATTTGGGTGACCATTTCCCCATGCTTCGATCCCGTCGATCCATGGGAAGAATTACCTTCCAAACTAAATCTTCAGGCAAAAATACCTTAGGTTTTACCTTTCTATTATAAGAGTCTTCTACTCTTTTCTTCTGAAGCCTGAGTAAGTCGAGAGCGTGTAATCTCTCTTCGTCTAAATCCACCAATTCATCTAACATCATATTCCAATAAACCTCAGAAGGAATATCATAATGCCTCTGAACTCTTGCAGATTGAAGACAAATTTCTGCTGGCAATACTGCATCATGGCCAAAAGTTAGCCTATATGGTGTTGTACCAGTGGCTTCTTTTGGGGACGTTCGACAAGCCCATAAAATCTGGTCTAACGTCTTATGCCAATTCTTTGGTTTCTTCCCAACATGTTTCTTTATCAAGCCAATCACCACTTTGTTAGCTGCTTCAACTTGACCATTCGCCTGTGCATAGTAAGGCGTGGATGTTAGGAGTTTGAAACCTGTTTCCTGAGCAAATTCCTGCATCTTTCGACCAGTGAAAACTGACCCTTGATCAGTTGTTATTGTCTCAGGGATTCCATACCTAAATATAATGTTCTTTTGAATGAATTCAATGACATTTTCTTGGTCTACATTGACTAAAGGGACAGCTTCGATCCATTTAGTAAAATAATCAATGCCTACCAATATGTATTTCTGACTCTTTGATGATGCTGGTCGAATCTCTCCAATGAGATCCAACGCCCATCCTCTAAAGGGCCAAGGCTTCACTATCGAGTGAAGTTCGCTTGCTGGTACATGTTGGATGCCTGTATGAACTTGACACTCTTGGCAACCTTTGGCGAACTCAACACAATCTTTCAGCATAGTGGGCCAATATAGTCCTTGTCGAAACAACAACCATTTCATCTTATGGCCTGCTTGGTGAGCCCCACATGCCCCAGCATGCGTAGTCGAAAGGGCTATGTATGCTTCAGTTTCACTTAAACATTTCAGCAACACCCCTTCAGGCGTCTTCTTGAATAACTCATTACCCATGAGCACAAAACTCAACGCCCTGTATTTTGTTTTTCGTTCTGTCGGATGTCGACTTCGAAGCTGTAGCCCCAGAAATCTCAGACTTGATCATGGAGTTACACTCTATGATTGATCAGGTCTCAACGGATTACAGGCGCCAAAGAGGTTTTAACAGTCAGCTCGAAGTGCTGCATGGCAAAAGCTCATCTGCGTGGACTGCTGTCTCAGATTCGACTTCTCGAATTGCCGAGTTGTCGAAACAAAAAGCGTCTGCACAGGAAAGAGTCGATGCCATTGAGCGAGAGAATGTCTCCTTCCGAGCACAAATCGCAGAGATAGAGGCGAAGATAAACGCCAACACTGTACTCCAGGAGGAAATTCTTTCGACCATCTCAGACACTGAGAGCCAGACTGAGATCAAGCAAGGCCTGGAATTCGCTGAGAGGGCCCAAAGCCTCGACGCTCAAATTGCCAAGCTAGTGCAGGAAAACTCTTGGTGCAAAAAGAGGTTGGAGCTGCAGTATGCCAAGTATCTTCGACTCAAGAATTCTCTTACCTTTTGATTGATTCTCTTTTGTAACCATCTTCTGTAATCGTTTTTGACAACAATTGCCATCTTGGCTGAAATTAATAAAAATTTCCATTTTGGCATTTTTTATGGTTAATTTAGTTTGTTCTTTTATTATTTTATTTTTATCTCTTGAAGTATAGGCTTATATTTTTTCAAATATTTACCATTTACTCTCAAGAGCCTTTTATCACCACTTATCTCTTCGACTTCATAGGCTCCACCCGAAAAAGTTTGGATAACTCTGAAGGGTCCTTCCCATTTGGGTGACCATTTCCCCATGCTTCGATCCCGTCGATCCATGGGAAGAATTACCTTCCAAACTAAATCTTCAGGCAAAAATACCTTAGGTTTTACCTTTCTATTATAAGAGTCTTCTACTCTTTTCTTCTGAAGCCTGAGTAAGTCGAGAGCGTGTAATCTCTCTTCGTCTAAATCCACCAATTCATCTAACATCATATTCCAATAAACCTCAGAAGGAATATCATAATGCCTCTGAACTCTTGCAGATTGAAGACAAATTTCTGCTGGCAATACTGCATCATGGCCAAAAGTTAGCCTATATGGTGTTGTACCAGTGGCTTCTTTTGGGGACGTTCGACAAGCCCATAAAATCTGGTCTAACGTCTTATGCCAATTCTTTGGTTTCTTCCCAACATGTTTCTTTATCAAGCCAATCACCACTTTGTTAGCTGCTTCAACTTGACCATTCGCCTGTGCATAGTAAGGCGTGGATGTTAGGAGTTTGAAACCTGTTTCCTGAGCAAATTCCTGCATCTTTCGACCAGTGAAAACTGACCCTTGATCAGTTGTTATTGTCTCAGGGATTCCATACCTAAATATAATGTTCTTTTGAATGAATTCAATGACATTTTCTTGGTCTACATTGACTAAAGGGACAACTTCGATCCATTTAGTAAAATAATCAATGCCTACCAATATGTATTTCTGACTCTTTGATGATGCTGGTCGAATCTCTCCAATGAGATCCAACGCCCATCCTCTAAAGGGCCAAGGCTTCACTATCGAGTGAAGTTCGCTTGCTGGTACATGTTGGATGCCTGTATGAACTTGACACTCTTGGCAACCTTTGGCGAACTCAACACAATCTTTCAGCATAGTGGGCCAATATAGTCCTTGTCGAAACAACAACCATTTCATCTTATGGCCTGCTTGGTGAGCCCCACATGCCCCAGCATGCGTAGTCGAAAGGGCTATGTATGCTTCAGTTTCACTTAAACATTTCAGCAACACCCCTTCAGGCGTCTTCTTGAATAACTCATTACCCATGAGCACAAAACTCAACGCCCTGTATTTTGTTTTTCGTTCTGTCGGAGCTCCTGGATTTTGAAGATAGTCCACAATGGGTTTCCTCCAATCTTGCTCTGACAAATTATCAATGAACGAAATCTCGAAGTTTGAGTGATCAGCATATCCCAGCCTCGTCGATTCCAAGTCTGATGGTGATAGACAAGTTGCTTTTATCTTTTCCCGAACTTCGATTGCTCTTTGTAGTTTCGTTTTTGAAATCTTATACCCAGATGCAATTTGTGCCAAGTCATTGGCTATTTGATTTTCGACTCTGGGTATGTGTCGAATATTGACACTTTCAAATTGTTTCAATAAACGATTTGCTATCACAAAGTACATAATGAGATTCTCTCTTATGCATTTATATTCCTTTGTGACTTGCTTGATGACTAACTCTGAGTCTCCCATTATTTCGACTCGAGTTGCCCCCAATTCCAACAATATCTCAAGGCCAGTAATTAGAGCTTCATACTCAGCCTCATTGTTTGAACAAGAACCTTCTATTTGGTACTTGAATGTTGTTGGAATTTTATCTGGAGAAATAATCAAGACTCCTACTCCTGTTCCATTTTTATGGCTGGAACCATCGAAGTAGAATTTCCAAGGTTCTATCTCCACATAATTAATATCCTCGACTTGAATTGAGTGGTCGACTATGAAGTCTGCATCCACTTGTCCTTTTACTGCCTTAAGAGGCATAAAGGTCAAGGAGTATTCAGTCAATGCTAATGCCCACTTGCCAATTCGACTATGCAAGATAGGTTTCGACAACATATATTTGAAAACATCAAAATGAGACGAAACATAAACATCAACTGGTTTTATATATTGCTTGAGTTTTGTACAAGAGAAATACAGACATAGACACAATTTTTCAACTTCGCTATATCTAGTTTCTGCATCATTCAAAACTCGACTGAGATAATAAATGGGTCTTTCGACTCCATTCTCATCCTCTTGGGCTAACATACTTCCCAGAGTTTTGTCAGATGCAGCTATGTACAATCTCATACTCCTATTGCTACAAGGAGGCACCAAAATAGGTGGCTTAGTGAGGTACCCTTTGATTTTGTCGAAGGCTTCTTGCTGCTCTTGCCCCCATTCGAACCCCTCTTTATTCAGTCGAAGTAAGGGCGAAAAGGCCTGAGCTTTCCCACTTAGGTTAGATATAAACCTTCTCAAGAAATTTATCTTGCCTAAGAGAGATTGCAATTCCTTCTTATTCGATGGCGCTTTCGCTTCCAAAATTGCCTTCGTCTTGTTCTGATTGATTTCGATTCCTTTCTTGTGGACAACGAAGCCCAAGAAATCTCCAGCTTTCACACAGAACGCACACTTCAAAGGGTTCATCTTCAGACCATGTTCTCTCATTCTTTCGAATGATTGTCGAAGGTGGTCAATGTGACTCTTCCTGGAAACAAATTTTATAACAATATCATCAATATAAACTTGCATAAAAGTGTTAATAAAATCATGGAAGATAGTATTCATTGCTCGCTGGTACGTTGCCCCAGCGTTCTTCAGGCCAAAAGGCATCACTACCCATTCGTAAGTGCCTAAGGCCCCAGGGCATCGAAAAGCTGTTTTCGACACATCCTCTTCAGCAATGAATATTTGATTATATCCTAAATAACCATCGAGCATACTCAGGTATTCGTAGCCAGCGGCAGAATCGACTAGCATTTCCGCCACAGGCATAGGATATTCATCTTTGGGGGTGGCAGCATTCAAATCTCTGAAATCTATGCACACCCTTAATGTGCCATTTTTCTTAATTACTGGCACAATATTTGCAATCCATTCGACATACCTTGTAACACGGATGAATTTGCATTTCAGAAGTCTTTCGACCTCTGTTTTGATCTTCGACAATATTTCTGGAGCGAAGCGTCTTGGATTTTCCTTGATTGGCTTCTTTCCAGGTTTGATTGGCAACTGAAGTTCTACCAATCCTCTGTCGAGACCAGGCATTTCGTCATAATCCCATGCAAAACAGTCTTTAAACTCTTTCAGCAATTGGATTACTTCCAACCTAAGTTCTGGATCAATTTTGGCACTGATGTAAGTTGGCCTCTTCTCTGATCCTTCGCCTAAGTTGATTTCTTCTAAAGGGTCTTGCGCTAACATCTTAATGTTATTCGCCAAGGGATCCTTCTCGAAGCCCAAAGGCTCATCGTCATAGATGGCGTCGAGCCTCTGTTCCTGCATTCCTTCTGGCATGATATCAGGAGGTTTTGGATCGAAATCCTTTCCTGGGCCAACAGCAGATATTTGTTGATCATTGGCCTGTGTGGCCATGTACTTTACTTCGGCTTCGAGAGCCGTTATCATCTTGGTTTCGGCCACATAAGCCGAAATTCGCTTCAGAGATTGTGACTCAGTCATTATCACTGAATTCACTTCCCCAACCAGTTGGTTGGATATCAGTTAGCCCACTGAAGTCTATGTGGGACAAGTCTTCTCTGTCCCATTGGAAACCATGCTCAGGATGCAGGTATAAGGAACAAAAGGTGTTTGGCGCTGGCGCCATGTCGAAGTCAGGTGTTGGACATGGCCCTATGTGAGCCAAGTTTTTGTCGAAATCTGTTACACCCAAGTGATTCACTTCGCCAAGGTAGTAACTTTGATCCGCCTCTATGTTTTCGACCATCCCATCTGGACGCCATAGCAGCAGTCTTTGATGCATCGATGAAGGCACAGCGCCAACACCATGAATCCACTCACGGCCTAACAAAAGGTTGTAGTTAGGTTTGGCCGATATGACCATGAACATTGTTGGTCGAAGGATCGACCCAACTTTGATATCTAGCTGGATCACTCCCATGGTGGTCCCAATGCCTCCCTCATAGTTGGACAGGACCATATTGTGAGGTTTGATTTCTTCATCCCTTTTGCCAATCTTCCTTAGCATAGAATGAGGGATAATATTGATAGTGGCCCCACAGTCGACCAATATTTTGTTCACAGTGGTCTCTTCGAGCTTAGCCCTTATGAACAAAGGTTTGAGGTGATTCTTCATCGCCTCTGTAGGTGGCTCGAAGAAGCCATTTTGTTCCTCTGTAGTGCCATTGTCCATGACAAAATAGCACACTGGCCTATGTTTGGCCATTTCTTGTTCCACCTCCCAGTCACTGGCTTCGACTTCTACCTGTCGATTGAATTCCCTAGGCAGTACTGAAACAATATTCACCATTATATCCAGAGTATCGTCGGACTCAGCATCATCTTCGTCTTCGACTTCACTTTGGTTAGGCCAAACTAGCCTGTTGGTAACTGGTTCTCTCTCAAGAGGCTTTCTTTGTTTCCTTTGAGGCACATTCGAACTAGTTTCTGCCTTAGGTTCGTTGGCAGCCTCCCTTTCAGCTTTTCGCCTCCTTTGATATCTCCTCCACTGAGATCGAGACATAGGATTTTTACCCTTGTAGTTGCTGGACACTTGAGCAACCTTAGGTGCAGCAACTTGAGGCTCTTTCTTTTGAGTCAGAGAGGAACCTCTTGGCACATCGAAGGAATGCCATTTCTCTTCATTTGGCCTTTTTCGGCCAGAAGTTTTGTACCAAGTGTCTACTGGTACATTTGTTGGAGGCCTAAAAGTCAATGGCCTCTTGTCTTGATTAGAACCCCTTCTGGGATCATGTCGAAGGTCAGCATTCTCCCTTCTCTTGTTCGCTGCTCTCACGCCTTGAATGTGCTCAGCAGCTTTTTTATCAAAGATTGAACTGCATCTTGGACACAGCATTACCTTTGATTTCTTTTTCTGGCATCTTTGTAAAAAATCTGCCAAGTTTTCGTTTTCCCGAGGGAAAGCCGTTTTATTAGCCTGCTCTTGCCTTATGGCCTCTTCTGATGCTTTAGGATCAGAAAGTTCAACCATGTTGATATTCATTGTATCTTTACTAGCAAGAGTTAGTTGCTTCATTTGTGTCTCCAGATTCTCCGTCTGGCCTTGAACAGTGGCCAAGTGGGAACTGGGCTTTGATCCAGTTTTTTGTGCTTCAGAGTCTTCGACTTCGGGTCTTCGACCGCTTTCTGGACAGCCTCAATTGTCTTCCTGGATAAATTTCCAGAAAAACTGCCAAAGATTGGCATGTTGATGTGGTCCTTTGAGACTTCGACCATGGTAATGCCTGGCTTCTTCGACTGGATCCTGGTTGCCTCTATCATGTTCACCTCAGAGGGTTCTGCATAGTGGGCTTCAGCCTTCAGTGGATTGGAGTCGACAGCCATGGGGGATTTGTCAGCAAACTTTAATCTCCCTTCCTCAATAGCGTCTTGCACAAGATTCCTGAAAAGAAAACATTGAGAAGTTTTATGGCCCAAAAAATTATGATATTTGCAAAAACCTCTCTTCTTTCTTTGATTAAGAGGAGGCACTTTTACCCCAGGGGGTACTATCATTTGGCCATCTTTAACTAGCAAGTCGAATATTTCATCACATTTTGTGATGTCAAAACTATAAGTCTTTTTTGGGAACCTATCGTTGGTCCTGTCTGGACCAATGGGATTTTTCCCATTTGAGGGGACTAACTGTTTACAAGAGTATGGAGGCCCTTGTTTTAATTCTGCTAAATCGACTTCCCCTTCTTCGACAGCTAAAGTATCGTCGAAGGATTCTAGATCTTCGTCATCCATCTCAACGTACGCTATTCTCTCTCTTTTGTGAGTTTTCGTTGCCTTAGCTTTTTCAGCTTTGAGGCGTTCGACCTGTCGAACTCTATCGGCCAGTTGGGCCATGTCTCTTAGGTACTGGGTATCTAGCTTCTTCCTAATGGAATAATCTAAACCGCCTGCGGCTATTTCGACCAACTCATGTTCTGGCACTTGTGTAAAACATCTCGCCTTAAGCAACCTAAACCTATTCAGATATTCGTCTATAGGTTCAGTGAAACGTCTCTTCACACTGGCCAGTTCTTTCAGGCTTATCTTGGTTTGCCCCATATAGAATTGTTCATGGAACAATCTTTCCAACTGGGTCCAATGATGGATTGAATTGGGGGGGAGAGTTGTGAACCAAGTAAAAGCGTTCTTGGTTAAGGAACTTGGGAAGTACTTGATCCTTAGGTTTTCATTATTTGAAATGTCTCCTGCTTCGATCAAATACCTCGCCACATGTTCGACAGTAGATTCTGTCGTGTCCCCGGAGAACTTAGTAAATTTGGGGACTTTGCTCCTAGGAGGTAAATCCGTTTGTAACACATATTCTGACAATGGAGATGTAAAGTTGGGCCTTCGAAAGCCCATGTTCATTCCATTCTGAGTCATGATCCTTTCGATCATGGTTGCCAGATTGTTTTCCAAACCCATGTTTTGGTATTGGATATGCTGAACTACTTCGTCAGCATTTTGGTTTCTGTTAACTAACCTTACCTCTGGGGCTATTACCCTAGGCTCTTCGACAGGTTGTTCCAACCGTGCCCTAAGGTTTTCTTCGACAGGCTGTTGGGCCTGGTTAATGGTGGTTTCTTCCTCTACAAATATCCCCTGATTTCCTCTTATTTGCGCCCTTTGGGGCTGTCGAATAGGTGGGGGTGCTCCAAAGAAGTCAGCCAAACGCGTCATTTGCGCTGTAACTTGCTGATTCGATTGAGTAGTATTTTGTATTAGAGGATTTAGCACTGTACTCAAAGTTTGTGCCAACATTTGCACCATATCATGGTTGCTTTCGTCCATTTGTTGCCTCAAGACTGCTGTCGAGGCATTTGTAAGGCCATGGGCTACTTGGGACGTTCCTCCTAAGAGTTGGGTCCTATTTCTATTCGCCATGCCTACTCCAGAGCCTTGGAGTGGCGAAGAGGCACTCACGAAAGGGTCTGAATAAGTGGACGCAGCATTCGTCAGGCTTGCCACTTCAGAAGTTGGCATACCATAGAATGGAATAAATCCTGGGGGAACCACAGGCCTTGTGCCTATATTTCCCCTTGGTGGGGGAGTTCCCAAAGGTATTCTGGGGCCTGTTAACGAAGTTATTGGCCCCGTGGTTGTGACCGACACTGCTGGTGTCGAACCAACGTTTGTCGCTTCACTTACGGTCATACTAACCGTTTCTCCCACACTCGTTTGTGGGATTTCGTTATTGTTTGGCGGATTCGCCATCTCTTCCCTTCTTCTGGCAGTATTGTTATCGTTGGTGTATATTCTACCACTCCTCAATAACATACAACTCGAAAAGATGAGATTATTTTCAACAATCAACACACAGTCCCACCAGGTGTGCCAATTTGTTTCCCTTGGGTTTTGGTAAACAACCGCTAATCCTCCAAATGGTTACTTATTTGGTTACTCGCAGGATCGATCAGATTGATCCTATGGACATAGGTTGATTTTGAAGTTTGATTAAGGTGGATAAGGCTTTAAATAAAATGTTTCAAGTAAATTGCATAAAGGAAAGACTTGGTAAAATAAACAAGGCTTTAAAGTAAAGGTTCGACAGGAATTTAAAGGAGAAAAGCAAGTAAAATGCTGGGAATATAAATGACTTTAATTGATAAAATTGGTGTTTCACACATACATTTCTCAACAATTCTTTCTCACACGTTGGGTACTTGAATCTAAATGAGTGACTATGTATAGAATTGTGAACACACGCGAGAAACTACATGTCTACTCCTATTTATACTAAAACATTCCAAGTAACCGTCGGGCAGTTACACTGCTTCGAGATCAAGCCACTTGGCACGTTCTCCATGCTCGACGCTCCAGATCCTTGCACGTTTGCACGTAGTAACTGCTGGAAACCGTTTTCCCTCCAAAGCTTTGAATTTCAAACTGCTCCACTCTGGACCATCGAACACCTTCATCAAGAGACATCTTCGACGAAAACTCCTTCAACGTCGAAGGCAACCAGCCTTCTTCCTTGGAAGAAATCTTCTAAATATTTTTCCATCTTTCGACGGGCACTTCGACAGGCTTAGCCAGTCGAAAGCATCTTTCAGCTTTTAATGGCTGACACCAATCAAAACAAAGGTGTCGAATTTAGGAGCCAACAGCGAGACACCTTTGAAGCCCAATTCTACTCAAGCGACAAGGCAACTTCACGAGGAGAGGAACTTGAATGCCTACATCAGTCCAAAGATGAAGCGTCCATGGGAGACCTAATTCTTTTGTTATATAATTTCATTTTGGTGTTTTTTCTTTCATTGTAAGCCCAATAGGTGATTTGTAACCTTTGAACTTATTAATACAATTAATGTTTTGTTTCTTCTTTGTTTAAGCAAATTTAAATCTTAAAGGTCCTTGAAAACATTGCATACGCATAACATGCATCATATCATAAGCAGGTTTTCTGATACAAGTTTCCTCATCTTTCTACTATTTATTTTAGTATAAGATGGATCTCGAGCAAACTGTCAAGGACTTGTAGACACAAAACTCTCAGTTTCAAGATACTCTGCTCAACTTAGCAAGGGGGAAGCAGGAAATGATAAGACTTCTTGTCACGAAGAAGAAGACCAAGAAGAAGGTTGTAATCAACATGGGAAAGAGATTCAAAGGCCCCGTCCGACAAGTTCAAGTGGAAGAAGACTCCTCCGAGGAAGATGAGAATCAAGATGAAGATTCTAGGAGCACCCGTGCTGGGGGTGGAAACAATCAAATCTCTGAAGACGAGGATTATTTTGACGAGCAATATCCACCGGCCTATGACAAATATAAGAAACTAAAAGCAGATTGAAGGCTATAGAAATACAAGTTATGCCTGGCTTGGACTTTGGTGATTTGGGTTTGGTTCCTGGGGTAGTCATTCCCCACAAATTCAAGATCCCTGTTTTTGCCAAGTACGATGGTGTTTCATGAACGAAACTCCACCTAAGATCTTATGTCTGCAAAATTCAGCCGCATACCTCTAATAAGAAATTGAGGGTGCATTTTTTCAAGAAAGTCTATCTGGGACACGGTTGGAGTGGTTTTACCAATTGGAAGGGACTAACATCCATACTTGGGCGAATTTGGCCACTGCCTTTTACCCCCAATATCAATATAACACTGATCTTGCACCAACTAGGGTGTAATTGCAAGGAATGACCATGGGTTCCAATGAGGGCTTCAAATAATACGCTAAAAAATGGAGAGACCTGACTAGCAGGGTGAAACCAACTTTAAATGATAGAGAGTTGGTAGACATGTTTATGGGGACATTTACTGGACCATTTTTCAACTTGCTGATTGGAAGTTCATCATCCGTATTTACTGAATTGATCTTGACCGGTGAAAGGGTTGAAAGCGGGATTAAATGCAGAAAGAGACTAATGCAGTATGTGGATCAAGGAGCCGTACTAAGAATAATTGTCATCATTTAGTAGGGGCCGTATTAATTTACAATCCTACACCTACTCAACAACAACAACAAGGGAATAGGCGTAGAACAAAGTTTCAAAAAAGGCAGTATACTAAGATCAACATGTCATTGTCTCAAGCATTGCAACATTTACTAAAAGCGGAGCTGGTTACATTGAGGGATCCTCCCCAAAACCCTGATACCTCCTATCCCAAATACAATCCCAATGCAAGATGCGCTTACCACTCAAACAGTCTCGGACATGATACCAATGATTGTTGGTCTCTAAAGAACAAAATCCAAGACCTAATTAATAACAAGACGATTGAATTCGACCCTCCACCGACTCCCAATGTGATCACTGCACCCATGCCAAATCATGGTAAGGGTGTCAATGCTATTGAAGATGCCTCTTTTGTTTCATCCATCAAAGGTTTGACCACTTCTTTGAAAACTATTAAAAATAATTTGTTAAAAGCTAGGGTATTCCATGGCTTCCTTGAAAACTGTTGTTGTTGTGCTGTACAAATTAATGGTTGTGAATGGCTTAAGAAAGGTGTCCAACACCTGATGGATAGCCATGAGATTCTATTTGAAAAAGCTACATCTGTGAAAAGTTTGACCCAAAGTGTATCTCAAGAATTTGAAGACGTGTCCATCATTACTATCTTAAACAAACCTATTAGGATCACCTCCTAAGGTCCTATTAGGATTCTCGTTGAACCAAGAAAAGCGCCACTAATTATCACCACACCGGGGCCAGTCCCCTACTTTTCTAATAAGGTTGTGCCCTGAAATTATGGGGCTGAAGTGTATTACCATGGTATCGAACAAGATTCCTAGATCGATGAAGATGAAACCGTCGACATTACAAATATTGCTGGATCAAGTAAAGTTACTAGGACGAAGAGGATTTTCTCTCTAGAGATTTCACCTCCGAAAACCACTGCTACACCCATTCGCATTACTACTGTTAAACATGTTACTGATATTCTTGGAAAGGAAAAAATGACTGAGCCTGCCAGGACGGAGGTGTCCACAAAAGATATTACCATTGAAGACCCATCTACCCAAGAGATGGAGGAGATTCTAAAAATTATCAAAAAAATTGATTACAAGATAGTGGAACAGTTGGGGAAAACACCCTCGAAGATTCCCATGATGTCTTTATTACTATGCTCCGAAGCGCATGCTCAAGCACTAATAAAATTCTTGAAAAATGAACATGTCCCTCAAGAAACTACGCCGGACCAATTTGAAAACTGTGTAGCCAGTTTGACTGCTGACAATGGTTTGGGATTTTCGGATGCGAATTTGACCCCAACTGGGAAAAATCATAACAAAGCTCTGCATGTGTCCATCGAGTGTAAAGGAACCACTTTAGCCCATGTGTTAGTGGATACTGGATCCTTCCTCAATGTCTTACCTAAAGGAGCATTGGATAAGCTAGACTGTGATGGACTGGTTTTAAAACCCATCGACATTTTAGTACGGGCTTTTGGTGGATAAAAAAGAATGGTCCGTGGAGAGGTTGATCTCTCTATCAAAGTTGGGTCTCAAGTCTTCAAATCAACATTATATGTGATGGATATCCATCCCTCTTATTCTTGCCTTCTTGGACGCCCATGGATCCATGGGGCAGGTGTGGTAACTTCCACACTACATCAAAAGATGAAGTACCCGGTCAAGGGGAAAATTGTCACTGTATACGGATAAGAAGAGTTTATGATTAGTCATATAAATTCATTCAAATATGTTGAAATGGATGGCGAGTTCATAGAGACTCCTTGTCAAGCCTTTGAAGTGGTGTCTCCCATGGTTGTTGTTGCCAAAGCCACTCCTGACATTCCCAAAGCTACTAAAGATACATCGAGGTTGGCCTCTCTCAAAGATGCTCGTGTTGTTATTGAAGATGAAGGTTGCACCATTTGGGGACAACTCCCTGATATCCCTTTCAAGTCAGACAAATTTGGGTTGGGCTTTACTTCCAAGGCTCAAAAGGAGGTTCGACGTGCCTGTATAGGGAAACCACCTCTCCACATTAGTAACCATGAGATTAATGCCCTTAAAGACTTTGATGCTGATTATGAATTTGATGACTGGATCTACCCGACTGCCGATGGAGAACCAAACAACTGGAAGTCTAAGGACTTCATCCCAATCTCCTTCAGCCAGGAGTAACTACCATTTCCTGTTTTTCATTAATTTGAGAAATTTGTCTGTAATTTCCATTAAAACAATGACTTTAAGCCATGTGCCTTGCCTGGGGCACAATGGCCCATGTGTTAAGGGTTTGTCATTTTTATATGCCATATGCTCATTTTAATGAAAAACATTGGACTATTTTGCATTCAAATTTTGCGCTCTCTGTCTTTTTCTTATTTTATCGCATTTTGAAATAGTCATGTGACCTTACATGTACACACACACACACATATTTGCAGATCCACATCCACTCCAGGTCTCAGTGACAACAATTCTGCTATTGCCTTCTATGACTTTGAACATCCAATCTATCAAGCTAAAGATGAAGGTGAAGAAGATTGTGAAATACCTGGGGAACTCGCCCGACTTCTGATACAAGAGGAAAAAGTCATTCAACCACACGAGGAACCAGTTGTAGGGATAAACCTAGATACTGAAGCAGATAAGAAAGAAGTCAAGATCGACGCTAACTTGGAAGACTGTGTCAAGAGAAGATTGGTTCAGATGCTGCACGACTATGTTGAAGTGTTTGCTTGGTCATATGAAGATATGTCGGGGCTTGATACTGATATTGTAGTTCATTGTCTTTCAATGAAGGTTATCCTCTAGTCAAGAAAAAGGTTCGTTGCATGCGGCCAGATATGTCTGAGAAGATCAAAGCTGAGGTAATGAAACAGTTCAATGCATGTTTCATGGAAGTGATGTCATATCCGAAGTGGGTTACAAATGTGGTCCCGGTACCAAAGAAAGATGGAAAAGTCCGTCTGTGCATAGGCTACAGGGATTTGAACAGGGCAAGCCCTAAAGATGATTTCCCACTACCACATATCAATGTCTTGGTTGACAACACGGCTCAACATAAATTTTTTTCCCTTGATGGATGGCTTCTCCGGATATAATCAAATCAAAATGGCACCCGAAGACATGGAGAAAACCACTTTCGTTACACAGTGGGGGCACCTTCTGTTATAAGGTCATGCCTTTCGATTTGAAGAATGCAGGCATAACCTATCAACGGGCTATGGTAACTATATTTCATGACATGATCCATCATGAAATAGAAGTGTACGTTGATGATATGATTGCAATGTTGCAAACTGAGGAAGAACACCTTGATCATTTACACAAGCTATTTGAAAGGTTGAAGAAATATAAGCTGAGACTAAATCCCAAAATATTCACCTTCGGGGTAAGGTCTGGAAAACTCCTAGAGTTTATCGTCAGTGGCAAAGATATTGAAGTCGACCCTACAAAAGTCAAAGCTATACAAGAAATTCCAGCTCCATGTACTGAAAAAGAAGTTAGGGGTTTCTTAGGTCGACTCGACTACATTGCTCGATTCATATCTCACTTGATTGCTACTTGTGAGCCAATCTTCAAACTATTAACGAAGGAGCAAGTAGTCATATGGAACGAAGACTGCCAATAAGCTTTTGACAAGATCAAGAAGTACTTACAAGAACCTCCAATCCTGATGCCTCCAATTTAAGGAAGACCTCTGATTATGTACCTAAATGTATTAGAGAATTCAATGGGGCGTGTGTTGGGCCAACGTGACGAGTCTGGCCGAAAAGAGCATGCAATATACTACCTTAGCAAAAAGTTTACCAAATGTGAAACAAGATATTCACTGCTCAAGAAAACTTACTGCGCTTTGGCATGGGCTTCTCGCTGGCTAAGATAGTATATGTTGACTCACACCACTTTATTGATTTCTAAGATGGATCCCATCAAGTATATCTTCGAGAAGCTAGCTCTCTCCGGACGAATAGCTAGATAGAAAATGATTTTGACTGAATATGACATCCAACACACTACACAAAAAGCAATCAAGGGAAGTGTGTTGGTGGATCATTTGGCCCATCAAGCTGTTGATGACTACCAATCCATGAACTTTGAGTTCCCAGACGAGAATATCATGCTGATAACCGACTGTGAAAAGCCTGGACCGTATGAAGGACCAGAACAAGGATCCCAATGGAATATGATTTTCGGTGGAGCTTCTAATGCACTGGACAACAGAATTCGTGATGTGATCATTTCTCTCGAAGGTTTCTATACACCTTTCACTGCCAGACTTTTCTTCGACTGTACGAACAACATGGCTGAGTATGAAGCATGCATCTTGGGTCTAAAGGCTACCATTGACCTAAGAATCAAATTCTTGAGTGTATACAGAGACTCAACCCTGGTGGTAATTCAAGTTATAGGAGAGTGGGATACCAAACATCCAAACTTGATCCCTTAAAAAGAGCTTGTGCTAACCTTGATCCCATACTTTGAGAAGGTCACCTTTGAACATATCCCATGAGAAGAAAATTAGTTGGAAGATGCTTTAACAACTATGTCGTCTACGTTCAAGGTCAATTGGGAAAATGAAGCTCCCATAATTACTATCAAAAGATTTGACGAACCTGCACACTCTTATGAGATTGGCACTGATGAGGATAAGCACTGGTATCATGAAGTGAGGAGGTACCTTGAAGCACAAGAGTATCCCGAGGGCGATTCAATAAACGAAAAAAATTCATGTGGAGGTTCTCAGCCAAATTCTTTCTAAGCAATGGGATCCTATACAAGCGCAACCATGATTCTGCTCTGCTCCATTGTATGGAAAAGAAGGAAGAAGAAAAGATCATGGAAGACATGCATGAAGGTATCTTTGGGACTCACTCTAGTGGACACACTATGGCTAAGAATATTATAAGAGCTTGATACTATTGATCGACTATGGTAATTGATTGTCACCACCGCGCGAGGACTTGCCATAAGTGTCAGGTCTATGCCGACAAGGTTCATGTGCCTCCGATACCCTTGAACGTCATGACTGCTCCGTGGCCATTTGCAATGTAGGGCATTGACATGATTGGAAAAATCAAGCCCCTTTCCTCCAACGGACATTGTTTCATCCTCGTCTCCATTGATTACTTCACCAAATGGGTCGAAGCTATTTCATTTGCCTCAGTCACTAAGAATGTTGTAGCCCGGTTTATCAAGCATAACCTCATTTGTAGGTACGACATCCCTGAAAGGATCATTATTGACAATGGAACCAACCTCAACAATGCCATGATCACTGAACTCTACACGTAATTCAAAATCAAGCATCACAACTGTTCTCCATACAGACCTAAGATGAATGGTGCAATGGAAGCTGCCAACAAGAACATAAAGAAGATTGTGCAAAAGATGGTGGTGACCTATAGAGACTGGCATGAGATGCTACCATTTTCTCTTCATGGCTATCGTACCTCGGCATGAACATCAACTGGGGAAACCCCATTCTCTTTATTCTATGGCATGGAAGTTATCCTGCCTAATGAAGTTAAGATCCCTTCTTTAAGGATTATGAAATAAGCAAACTTAGGCGATGAGGAATAGATTTAAACTAGATTGGATCAATTGAATTTGATTGATGAGAAGAGACTGGCTGATGTCTGTCATGGTCAGATGTATCAAAAGCGTATGATCAAGGAATTCAATAAGAAGATCAAACCTCGAATATATCAGGTTGCCGACTTGGTAATAAAGCGCATCATTTTACCATAAAGCGATCCCAGAGGCAAATGGACTCCACTTACGAAGGGCCATTTGTTGTCAAGAAAGTATTCTCTGGCGGTGCTATGATGCTAACCACTATGGACGGTACATATTTCCCGCATCTTGTGAACATGGACATAGTAAAAAAATACTACGCATAAAGAACGACCCGCTAGGTTGACATACCTAGGCAAAAATAAGGGCATCCCGGCAAACCAAAAAGGTTCGGGAAAAAATTAGGGATATATACAAAAGATTGTACACCCGGCAAGTCGAAAACCTGAAAGGGCGGCTTGGGCAAAAAAGGATATCCTGGTGGATTGAAAACCCGAAAGGGAGGTCCAGTCAAAAGTTAAGGATTAAAAGCGTACGATTATGTCTTGTTGAATCACTACAGTCAACTTTATTACCAAGGTCAAAAGTTTAAATAGTATGAGATCAATTCAATCAACTTCTTTCTACGGCAAGGGATGATGTTCGAAGATATATGGGCAATAGCGGAGTTGGAACCCAATGAGATCACTTCCACATGGCTATACAATTTTTGTTTTCACTTTGTATTCCTTTCATTTTTTTGACGGCTTCCTCTTACTAGGATTTCTGTCTCCCTATACAAAAACGCCTATTTATAGGCAGATTATCAAAACAAATATACTTTGAAGTGCAATTTTTTTGTTTTTTTTTCTTCTGTTTTGAGTGCAAAAACGTCCAACGACTAAAATTGAAAGAACATATGCATATGGACATGATTAACTATTAACAAATGTACGCACAGGAACAATAATAAGCATTTACTTATGGATTTGGGATATCCTCACATATTTACTTCAATAAGAAGTATCCCCACATCCAGAGTTCCAATCGGCATATTTCCTGGAAATTCTCCTCCCCAGCCGAGTTTTTCCAAAACCAGAAAAGAAACTTTACAAAAGTGCTTCCCTAGAAGAATTCACTTCCCCAGTAAGGTTTCCAGAATACTTTCCTCGATAGGGTTTATTTCCCAAATGGACCACAGTCTTCCCAGCCTAAGTCTATTCCTCAGACTACTACAAATCAACTGATAGAACACCTCTTCTACAACAGAATTGTACTATCCCCAGAAAGTTGTTGTGTAGCCTAGAATCTGACCAGATAACATTTAACTTCATGTTCCCCAAACAAATTAGAAGTTTAATCATCTCTTTTATCCCCAATCAGGGTATATAAGAATCAAGTTCCCCATTAGAGTAATAGTCAACTAAGGTTCCTGAATTCTACTCCTTAAGCAGAAACCAACTTCCCTTGCAGAATTTCTTCAAACGGAAAACAGGAATTCCCAGCAGAAGCACTCTAAACAAGGTTAAAGATACACATACTCTTCGTCTCAAGCAGTAGTCCCGTAACTCCCCCTTAGTAGTCAATGATTTATTTTCCTAGACAAGGATACATTTAATTAACATTCATGCATCATGACATATGCATACGAAACATATATCATAATCTCATTTGTTTTGAGAATATCATTATGCAATACATTTCATACGTCAGGGCATTGCGTGCAACTAGCTCTTTACCTTTTCAGGAAAAAATCAGTCTACATATAAATATCATTAAGCTTGGATTCTTTCTAGTACCTGTTGAAGTAGTAGTCGTCAGATTACTTCATTACCTGTTGAAGTAGTAGTTGGCAGAGATTCCTTCATTACCTGTTGAAGTAGTAGTCATCAGATTCCTTTATTACCTGTTGAAGTGGTAGTCATCAGATTCCTTCATTACCTGTTAAAGTAGTAGTCGTTAGATTCCTTCATTATCTGTTGAAGTAGTAGTCGTCAGAGATTCCTTAATTACCTGTTGAAGTAGTAGTCGTCAGAGATTCCTTCATTACCTGTTGAAGTATTAGTTGTCATAGATTCCTTCATTACCTCTTGAAGTAGGAGTCGTTAGAGACTCCTTCATTACCTGTTGAAGTAGTAGTCGTCATAGATTTCTTCCTTACCTGTTGAAGTAGTAGTCGTCAGAGATTCCTTCATTACTTGTTGAAGTAGTAGTCGTCGGATTCCTTCATTACCTGTTGAAGTGGTAGTCGTCAGAGATTCCTTCATTACCTGTTGAAGTAGTAGTCATCAGAGATTCTTTCATTACCCGTTGAAGTAGTAGTCGTCAAAGATTCTTTCATTACCTGTTGAAGTAGTAGTCGTTAGAGATTCCTTCATTACCTACTGAAGTAATGTCATCACAAGATTCCTTCCAGTATACAATAAAATAATAGTCACACTCAAGGTTTATACTTACCAGAAGTCACTTTTGATGGCATCTATAAGCCCATCTCAGATAAATCTTTATCACCCCTCCAAATGGCATCTATAAGCCCATTCCTGACACAATCAACCAATAACATTTTTTCGTGCGAGTGCAAATTTCTTGGAACTCTAGTGTCCAATCTTCTTCCACCTTCAAGTTATGAACGGAGGGCCCGCCAATCTAACTATTTAGGTTTAAGAAAATTGAACAGGGGCAACTGTTGTACCCCAAAATTTCCCTCTCTTTTCTCAAGACATTTCTCACAAGATCTTCAATGGCTCAAGTTTGCACAAGTGTTGACTAGGTCAAACCACCTCATAAACACTGATGCCCCAAATTAGGGTTTTAATTTTCACAAGGACAATTGAAATTTTAATGCCCCAAATTATTTTCATGGTTCATTATAGACCTCCAAGAATACTCATGTCAAGTTTCAAGTCTTAGATCATAATTTTGCTCAGTCAATGAACCAGATGACTGAAAATCAACTATATTAGGTAAAAGTCAACTATGGCCAACTTACAATCAAACTTCAAGATTTTTGACCAATAACAACATTTTAAAGTCATATTTGTCAATTGATCAAGTTTGGGTCACAATTCCTCAAGAAAAGTGTTCAATTCATCAAATGGGTAAAGTGGTCAAAATTAGGGTTTTTGATTAGAATGACTGATTTTTGGTTTTTGACCTAATACACGACTTATTGGTTTGAAAAATGATTTCAAAGATTCAATTACATCATTTTAAACTAATTTCATGATTCAACTCATCCCTCAAGATCAAACAATTGATATATGAAATTTGGTCAAATGCTAAAAAAGTCAACTAGTACACCAAAAGTCAAAATTTTGACTTTTTGGTCAAATTTAAGTTTAAAAGATAAAAATACATCAAGAAATTAAAAAATATGAAGCTTGATCATCAAGAAATCAAGAAAGTCAAAAGTCAATTTGAAAAGTCAAAAACTTTTCAAGACTTAGAAATTTCTAAGTGTTTTTTGCACATGATAATTTCACTTCTTCATGCCAATTTTTCACCAAGATCCAAGATGATTCAAAGAAAACTTTTAACATGAAATTTTTAGATCTTGATGAAATATAAAAATTTGTATAAGAGGGATCATATCCAAAAAATTCTTAGATTTTGAGTTATAGGCCCATGAAGTCATGCACTTTTTCTTAAACACAGTGTGAAATTTTGACCTAGTTTAGGCAGATTTTTATCCCAACTTCTTGGCCATTCTTCACATAGTTCCAATTTTATTTTGCCAAAGTGCAAAACATGAAAGTTGTATAGGATTTTTCAAGCTTTCTAAAATATCAAATAACTTTAAGAGATCATTTTTGAGCTAATAGAATCAAAGAGAGGAAGTTGGGCATCCATTCTTGAATTACAAGTCATTTTTGTGATGAACACTTGATCAAAACCCTAGCCTATGCTGCATAACTTCACTTTGCATGATTTTAACTTGTGTTTCACTCCATAATTAATTGATTACACAACTGATAGAGCCATTGTCCAAGAATTTGAGTCCTTATCCAAGTTGCATTTCCATTAATGGCACAAAGTAAAATTGCCATTCTAGTAAAGTGGCTTTAATCACAAAGTCAACTTGTCTTGAGCTTTGTATTTGTTCTTTCTGCACAAGCATCCTCTACACAATCAGATAAGCATGTTTGAAGTGACCTAACCACTTTAGATAGCCATTACCTTGCCTTGAAACAATTCTTGTCAAGCTTGCTTCAAAAACAAGCCAAAGATCCATAACATGTTATCTTGTGTTTCTGATCCCTCCAAGCTTCCAAACATTTGCCTATAAATTGAGCCTTCATTTACAAGCCAAGGAAACGAAATTAAAATCCTTGAAACTCCCTCAAACTCCACAAACCAGATATTGCTCTATAAACAACATTTTTGTGTCATTTCTGCCTTTGAACATCCATCTCACAACCCCCTCGTGCGCTCTCCATTTTTATCAACCACGAAGCTTCTAATACACATATAGAGACAATCCAAAAACCTGTAACACCACTACAACATCATTTTCCTCATCTTCCATTTTTAAAAATAGTTGCTTGCAGGTTGACTTCTCCAGAACATTTCAACCATCCTCAATCCAAAGTAAGCATTGCAATAGCTTCCTGGAGGGTCAAGGAAGCTAACCAGATCACTACAACATCTTGAAAGTTTCTCAAACTCAAAACACGATCTCCATCTGCAAGGTGAGTTTTCTGAACTTCTATCTCTTCATACAAGCATCATTTCACTTCCATTTTAAAAGATAAAATGTAGACATCATAGCCCTAAAACTAACCATGTCCTTAGAATTCATTTATGTGGCCTGAGTAGTGTGGATTTTGAGTTTAAAAATTTTGAGTTTAAACTTCCTGAAAAATTAGGTCAGAATTTGGTGCCATTTAAAATTCGTGCTCATATTTGATCCATTGTTTAAGTTTTTTACATATTTGGAATCATGGTGAAATTTCTGACAAATTTGATGTTCATACTTTTGAGAATGTTGGAGGGTTGAGAAAGTTACAGAGTTATGGCTGGCGCGAGGAAGAAGATGAAGTACAGTCATGGACTTGTTTTATCTTATATTTATTGCAACTTGTTTCTATACAGGATGAAACAACCACCCCAGTGGCAAGAAGTGTGCGCGTAAGACATTACTATGGAAGGACCTGGGTTCGAGCCCCAGCGAGACCTTTTGTCATTTTTATAATATTTTCCTTGGTTCTCTTTGTTCAAAAATGCGCCTGGGCTTCATTCTTGATGGGCCGGACCACTTTACTCAGCACCACCCCCTTGCTCACTTTTACCACGCAGCGCAACATTTTCTTTTTATTTTATTTTGATTTTATTTCTGATTACAAAAAGGTTGTTTGGGCCCAAAACAAAAACCTTTTTACTATCAAACCTCCCTCACCACTTTTCAAACCCCCTGACCCTTCATTTATATTTTACTTTTATTTTCTTTTGTTTTCTTTTGAATATTATTATTATTATTATTATTATTATTATTATTATTATTATTATTATTATTATTATTATTATTATTATTTAGTATTATTATTATTATTATTTTTAATTATTTAAATTAAAAAATACAAAAAAATATTTTTATTAAATACTTAGACTAAAATATTATTTTATTTCTATTTTATAAAACCCTAAATAATATTTTCTTTCTTAAAATTAATTAAAATAAATCTAGACTTAGGTTTCTTATTTTAATTTGCTCTTTTTTAAAATTAAATCAACTTATACTATAATTAATTAACTTATTTCTTTTGTTAGTTTAATTAGGTTAAAAACCTTTCATAAAAACCATAAAAACAATTCTCTTTTCAATTTCTTTTCACTTTACATTTCTTTATATATTTTATTGTTTTGCACATTATAATGTAATTTTCAAAGCTTTGTAATAGTTAGGGTTTATTTTCATTTATCATCCCCATTTGTAATTTGTAATCCCATCCCCTAAAATGATGTAATAGCGTAGAACTTTTAATTTCCGCAATTTATCGTTTTCCATATTATTGCTAGAAATTAGGGTTTGTATGGCAAGACATAAAATCAACAATTAGACAACCCTAATTCAAGACAAATGCATGAAAACAATACACTTTGCACGCTTGCACCTCTAGGGTTAGCCCACACTTGTTGCCTTAGAATAAACAGTCATATCCCTCAAACGTGGGATACTTTAGCAAAGACCCTCGATTACAAGATCGTAGTCCCTCGGTAACTCTTCGACGTTGACTTTGGTAAACGATCTTAGTCCCTTATAACAAATTGCTAAGGTATCCTACAACGTTGCCTTCTTTGACTGTACAACGACCCACGCCCGTCCCTTCACATCCAATGATAGGTTTCTTACGTATTAATGGTAAGACAACATTATCTAAAGGAGGAGGAAAAGAACAAAGACTTCCTTTTGAGTAGGTAGAACACTCGTAGTTTCTTGCTCACAAATATTTCAAAACAAAACACCTTACAAACACACCAACACTCTCTTTGAACTATTATCAAAACCAAAATTTTGTTTACATTCTTGCCGAAACGAGAATCATTACAAGGTTTGCCGAAACGAAGGCGTTTTCAAAATATTTTCAAACTTACATCAAGCACAAAATCATTTATAAGAAGCAGAACTTGGTCTCTTCTAATGTCTTGGCAGCGCTATTTATCAGAAGCAGAACATGTTTGTTAAATCTTAAAAGTAAGAAACATTAGAGTACCAAAATTATCCATACAAACATACTCATTTGTTATCATCAAAACTCAAAGATAAAATTTCAGAACCAAATCTTGTTATGAAAATCTCCCCCTTTTTTATGATGACAAAACTATGTATTTTGATGACACAATTTTGTACATAATCAAAAAAAGTAAAAATAAGAAGGGTAAGAAACACTTATCCTTTATATGAAAACTCCCCATGACTCTAAAACTTTACGAATATCGTATATCTTGATTATGAACCATTTGAGTAGAACTCCCCCTGGTTGCAATATATCAAATATAAGAATCTTGAGAGTCTTGATGTCAATCATGGCAATTGAGGTCTTGAAACTTTAGCGTCACAAAGACAAATTCCAAATTCTCAATTTAGAGCCTCATTATGAGCTAAATACTTCTCAGAGTATGAATCCAAAAGTTAGACAAAAGCCTTGTATAACACTTTCAGATCTTGATTCCTGAAAATAAAACAATTCTAACAGAAACAGAAGTTTAACTGGGTTAGAATGTAAGCAGCTTTTTTTAGAGACGTTTTCTAGAATTTAATTACCATAATCAAAATATTACTTTTAGTTATTTACTCCCCCTTTTTGTCATAATCAAAAAGGTAATTATGTGTGAAAAAGATAAAACATAAGAAATAAAAGAAAATGAGAAGTGATAAACTAAATTAAACTTCATTGAAATTCAAACAACAGAATGAAAAACATCAGAAAGAAAAGAAAAAACATAAGACGCAAAAAGTACTAAGGTTCACGTGCAAAAGGAAAAATAATCCTAAAAGCCTAAGGTTCAGACCTGGAGCATGAGCAGGAGTAGAAATCTTTTACAGAATCAACTCTAGGATGTTCTGAACATTCTCATGAACAACCTTCTGTTTAGTGATGCTCTTTCCAAAAACCTGTTTGTTGTACCCCAAAACTTTCCCTCTTTTTCAAGACATTCCTCACAAATGATCTCTAATTCGCAAGGATTCTCAAGGAGTTGATCAGACAAAATCATCTCCAAAGCACTGAGACTCTAAATTAGGGTTTTGACTGAGAATGACCAATCTTTGACTTTTGACCTAGTACATGACTTATTGGTTCGAAACATGATCTCAAGGGTTTAAGTACATCATTTTGACTTAATCGCATATTTTAATTCATCTCCCGGAATCAGTGGGTTGATAGATGAAATTTGGTCCACCGATGAAAAAGTCAACTGTATACTGAAAAGACAAACTTTGACTTGTTGGTCAAATTTGAGTTTCAAAAATCACATTTCATCAAGACATTCAAAATATGAAATTTGATCATCAAAAATCAAGAAAGCCAAAAATCAAACTTTGCAAGACTTGGAAAAATTTTCTAAGTATTTTCTATACATGTTAATTTCATTTCTTCATGACATCTTTTCACCACAATTCAAGACAATTCAAATTATTACAAGCTTTCAAGTAAATAACAAGGCTGCATTTTTAAAAGTTAAAAATTACAAGTTACAAATCCTAAGCTGTCTTGTTTGAACTTTGCCCTTTGACTCAAACTTTGCCATTATGCTATCCACAAAACCAGACTTGTACCATGCTACAAATGTTGTTGTTCAGAGAAGACCCAAAGTCATATATGTTGTCAAGTCCAAGCCTGTTTCTACTAGCCCAAAACTATGTTAAAAATCAGTTTGCTGTCCTACTATAAAACAACCCTGCCCCAAGCTGCCACTCCACTCCAAAACTGCTACAAAACAGTCCTTCTATGCTGCCTCTAACCCTGTCCAAACCTGCACTATATCAGTCCCATATTTGCACCAAATTATCACATAAGAGTTGCATCTAAAAAGCAATGAAATAGTATACTCAAACAGTTCAAAAACTTAATTGTTCCCCCCCTAAATCTCAGCCAAACTTCATCTACAAATAAACTGTTTTCACAACACACAAAGGGTTGGATTTTAGAGAGAGAATGGAGAGTTTTGAAAAAATTTGACAAACTTTTGTTGTAACTTCAGCTCATCTTCAGCTCTATCTTCATCCACAAAAACAAAACCTCAACCCATTATTCCACCTTGCAAGCTCTCCCATAAACCATCCATCTAAACACTTCATATTTAATAGAGATTGTTCAAACACAATAACAATTTATATAGTGCCATTATCATCACCTTTCAAACACAAAAAAAATACAATATTGTATAACTTGACTGGGTTGGAGTTGGCTCAGTAGTTTCAATACAAAGGAAGGCTTGGAGCAGCTTCCTGGAGGTTCAATGAAGCCATCATAGCATCTTGAAAGGTATTCAGACTCAAAACACAAAGTGCAGTCGCAAGGTAAGTCTTCTTGACTTTGCATTTTTCATACATCATTATTGGTTCATTTGTGAAGATAAAATATAGCTATCTCTGTCCTTGAAGCTAATTATATGCTTGTTGTTCATTTTTATCAATCATATTCTGTGAACTAACTTGTACAGACAATAGAACAATGTTAGAACTAAAAAACTGCAGCATGAGTCGATGCATACTCACATGAGTCGACTCATTTTAGTGACAAAACATGATATGAGTCGACACAAGGCCTTATGCATCGATACATACTGCTATCCAGACCCAAAATAGAAAGAAAAAGGGTGTATGAGTCGACACGAAACACGAATATGTCGACACAAACAAGAAATGAGTCAACACATACCATTATGTATCAACCCATACTGAGTTGAGTTGGATTTTTCAGAAACAGGAAGTGAAATGAGTCGACACATTCCATTATGCATCAACTCATACTGAGTTGATTTGGATTTTTTAGAAACAAGAAGTGGCATGTGTCGATGCATGAAGCTATGTGTCAATACATAATGTTTGTTTTACTTTCTTTGTACACTATTTTCCTTTTTTTTCTATTTATTTTATTCAATATGGTTGTAATAATTTAATTAGGCCTATGCTTCATCCCTATTTGTAAATTGTACCCCCATCCCCCAAGTGATGTAATAGTTTAGGATTTTAATTTCCGCAATTTATCGCTTTAATATAATTGTTAGTAATTAGGGTGTGTATGGTAAGATAAAATCAACGGTTAGAAACCCTAATCTCAAAGACAAAAATGCATGCAATCAAACATACTTTACACACACGCACCTCTAGGGTAACCTCACTTGTTGCCTCAGAAAAATAGTCATGTCCCTTGAATGTGGGATGCTTTAGCAAAGACCCTCAAGTGAAAATATCGTAGTCCCTCGATGTTGCCTTTGGTAAAACAATCTTAGTCCCTACATAAAATTGCTAAAGCGTCTTACAAGTTGCCTTCTATGACTATACGGCGACCCATGCCCGTCCCTTCACATCCAATGATAGGTCTTCTTATCAATCAATGGTAAGATAGCAACATCTATAGAAGGAGGAAAAGAACTAAGACCCTTTTGAGTAGGTAGAACGTTCATAGTTGCTTGCTCACAATATTTTCAAAAACAACATCTTGCAAAATACACCAACACTTTCAAACATAAAATATTTTCAAAAAGACAACACTTTGTATACATTCTTATAGAGACGAGAATCATTATAAAGTTAGCCTAAACGAAGGAACTTTTTAAAAATACTTTAAAAAACAATCACAAACACATTTTAAACAAAGCATTTTTCAAAGTGAGCTAGTAACTAAGAGCCCGTAGATAACTACGGATGAAAAGGGTGCTAACACCTTCCCTTTTCATAACCTACCCCCCAAACTCAAGAAAATATCTGAAAAGGGCTTTCTTGTTCCTTTCACCCTTTCCTTTATTGGATAAAAGAAAAGTCGGTGGCGACTCTTGCTATCCTCAACAATTGAGATAAAAAGCAAAACACCCAAGTCAGTTCTCCCACCATATTACATAACTGGAGACTCTACTGGGGATGATACTTAAAAGTGGGGTTACCTTAGAGCTAGATCACCTTTAAAATGATTTACTTGTTTGATTTGTTTGCTTTACATTTATGGGTCCTTGTTTGGGTTTGCATTGATCCTCTACCCGGATCGGGGAATATTATTAGGTAAGTAGCAATAGATCGTGGAGACTATGCAGGGCATACCAGCATGGTTGAAGTGATGGCTACGTTAGTGTGACACATTTGTTGGTACCGATAGCCCTTGAGTCCAGTCAAGGAGAATACGGGGCCGCCGTGTGGTGTCATAAATCACTAACTTATTGTAGAACCTTTAATTGAACAACTTGGCCATTAGGAAGTAGTGAGATATCCGGCTTTGGTGCAGTTCGAAGTTAGTTGATACTCGATGCTACGCTCATTGCGATCAGACTTTCGGGATATTTCGGTCGCCAATAAAGAGGCTTACGCTGAAATAATGCCCGATGAAGAAAGATCAATGATATTGAGATTACCTAGAACCCGGTTACATTTTAGGACAGGTTAAACCAACTAAACTTCAAGAGGGTACTTACCTATGAACCTCATGCAAGCCTAAACCTAAGGACTTGTTTGCTTTGCTTGTGTATGTTTACTTATACATAACATCATAACATCATACCATGGCATTTTTCACTAACTATTTCAAGGACCTGGAGATTTATCTTTGTTTTGTTTTGTAGGACATGGCTTCCACTCGTATGAATACTATCCAAATCAACCTCGTAAGAGTGCCTCCTCAACTCAAAGAGTTAGCGTCAAGGGTTCCCGAGAATTCTCCGTTCACCAAGAGACATGGTCGAATTCTCAAACTGGTTACCTTAATCTTTGATGAAGACATGATGAAAGTGCTCTTTCAGTTCTTTGACCCTTTACACCATTGCTTTACATTTCCTGATTACCAATTAGTGCCCACCATGGAGGAATTTTCTCAACTTTTGGGAGTGCCTATTCTTGATCAATTACCCTTCACCGGTATTGAGAAAGACCCAAGACCTGAGGAGATTGCTTTAGCTTTACATTTGCAATGGTCCCATGATGTGGCAAATTGGGAAACAAGAAGTGGTGTTAAGGGTTTTCTAGCCAAGTTTATTTTTGAGAAGGCTCAACTCTTTTGGGATACTCTGAATTTTCTAGTTTTTGAAGAGGTTTTGGCCCTTCTAATTAATGGGATGGTACTGTTTCCTAACCCGGACCAACTCATAGATGTGTTGCACTCTCTTGAATCTCGCACCATGAAGAGAAGAGGAACTCTTATGTGTTGCACTCCTTTGTTAGCTAGGGGTTTATTTCGCATCTACCTCAATCTGTTTTGAAGAATGAGCAAGGTATGCGATAGTCTAATAGGTTGATGTCACTCACGCAGTCGGATATTCATTGGTGTTCTCGGTCTTTAGAGGATGTTACCATTATTGATTGCTGTGGGGAATTCCCTAATGTACCTCTCCTTGGAATTAGGGGAGGTATCACTTATAATTCTTGTTTGGCTTTGTGACAGTTTCGGTATGCTAGGAGGGATGGTCCTCATGATGCACTTGTCCAAGGAATTTCATTTCACTATGAGAATGATGTCCAAGGTTACCATCAAAGATTTGTACGAGCTTGGGGCATGGTGAACAAAGTTGATAGCAAGACATTGGGGCATAAGAAATACATTACTTTAGAGCCTTATCTCAAGTGGGTGTGAGCTCGTTCTCAAAACCTCACGATGCCTTATGAGGCCATTCTACCTATCATCATAGAGCCTGTTACTGAAGGAGATGTTCTCCATACTATTCATCATCCTGACATGCCGACTAATCTCGAGGAGTTGCAAAGATCTTGGATTCAACTCAAAGGGGAGCGAGAGACCTTTGAAACCCAGTTCTACACAAGCGAGAAGAAGGTTTTGGAGCTTGTAAGACAGCTTCATGAAGAGCAAAGTTTGAACGCCTACATTGCACCGAAGAGGATGTGCTCATGGGAAGCCCGAGTCCTTTTTTTGTTGTTTTAGGAGTTTATTTTGTATTATCTTTATTTCTTCCATTGTAAGCCCAAGAGGAATTTTTGTAATCGTTTGAACTTATTAATGCAGTTAATGTTTGTTCCCTCTTTGTCTAAACAAATTTAAATATTAAAAGTCCTTGAAATCATTTGCATACGCATTACATGCATCATGACATAAGCAGGTTTTCCGACACAGGTTTCCTCATCTTTCTACTGTTTATTTCAGTAAGATGGATATCGGGCAGTCCGTGAAAGACTTGCAGAAGCAAAATTCTCAATTTCAAGAAACTTTCCTCACCTTGGCCAAAGGACAACAAGAGATGATGTCATTTTTGGTGGCCAAAAAGAAGACAAAGAAGAAAACGGTAATCAACATTGGAAAGAGATTCAAGGGCCCCGTCCAACATGTTCAAATGGAAGAAGACTCCTCTAAGGAGGATGATAATCATAATAAAGATGAAAGAAACACCCGTGCTGGGGGTGCAAACGACCAAGCTTCCGAGGATGAATATTACTTTGATGAACAGTATCCACCGACTGAGGATAAGTACAAGAAACTAGAAGATAGGTTGAAAGCTAGGAAATTCAAGCTGTACCTGGCTTGGATTTTGATGATTTGAGCTTAGTACCTGGGGTTGTTATTCCCCATAAATTCAAAATTCCAATCTTTGCTAAGTACGACGGAGTTTCATTCCCAAACTTCATTTGAGGTCCTATGTCGGCAAAATACAACCGCATACCACAGACAAGAAGCTCTGGGTACACTTCTTTCAAGAGAGTCTATCTGGGACTCAGTTAGAATAGTTTTACCAGCTGGAGGGTTCTAACATTCATACTTGGGAGGATTTGGCCATTGATTTCTACCGTCAATATCAATACAATGCTGATTTGACACCGACTAGAGTTCAACTTCAAGGAATGACAATGGGTACTAATGAAGGGTTTAAAGAGTACGCGCAAAAATGGGGGGACCTTGCTGGTAGAGTTCAACCACCACTGACTGATAGGGAGCTGGCGGGCATGTTCATGGGAACGTTAACTGGACCATTTTTTAACCTATTAATTGGGAGCTCATCGTCCAGTTTCACTGAGTTAATTCTGACTGGTGAAAAGGTCGAGAGTGGTATCAAGAGTGGAAAAATTCCCATGGCATCTGCTTCTACATCAAACACTGTAAAGAAGGCCTTTACTGGCAAGAAAGAAGCTAATGTTATATATGGGTCAAGGGCCCATACCAAGAAGTATCACCGTTCATCTGTTAATGTTGTTTTGATCTCCAATCCTCCATCTACTCAAAGACAACCACAACAAGCCAATCATCAACAACCTGAGATCCCAAGAAGAAAGTTCACAAGGATTAACATGTCGTTATCCCAAGCCTTGCAACACCTGTTGAAGGCCAACTTGGTAACATTGTGTGATCCATCATTAAATCCCAATGTTTCATCAACGAAGTACAATCCTAATGCCAAATGAGCATATCATTCTAATAGATATGGGCATGATACTAATCAATGGTGGGCTCTAAAAAACAAAATTCAAGATCTTATCGACAATAAGACTATTGATTTTGATCCACCTACAACTCTAAATGTTATAACTGCACCAATGCCAAATCATGGAAAAGGTGTCAATGCAATTGAAGAAACTATTTTTGTTTCCTCCGTTGAGGATTTGACTACTCCAATAATTGTTGTTAAAAAGAACCTGCTGAGAGCTGGGGTGTTTCCTGGCTGTTTGAAAGACTGTAATTATTGCGCTGAACAAGTTAATGGATGCAAATGGCTGAAGGAAGGTGTTCAACACCTGATTAATAGTCATGAAATCTTGTTTGAAAGAACTCCAACCATCAAAAGCTTGATCAATAAAACTGAATACGTTCCATCATAATAATTTCCAACAAGCCTCTTAGGATCTCTTCAAAGGGTCCTATTAAGATTTCCAACGAATCAACATTTGCTCCCTTGATAATTACTGCTCCTGGGACGATTCCTTACTCCTCCGATAAAGCGGTCCCTTGGAATTATGGTGCCGGAGTTTACTATCATGGAAGTAAGCAATATTCCTGGATCAATGAAGACAAGGTTGATGATGTTACAAACATTACTGGTTCTAGCAAGGTAACAAGAACGAGGAGAATCTTTTCTCCTAACATTTCACTTCCAACTACTACAACAACACCTGTCCACATTACCATGGATAAGCCTAATACTGACACTAGGGGTAAAGAAAAATTAATTGAGCCTGCCAGGACGGAGGTGCCGGCCAAAGATGTTGCTACTGAGGAACCTTCCACCCAAGAAATGGAGGAAATCTTGAAGATTATAAAAGAAAAGTGATTTCAAGATTGTAGAGAAACTGGGGAAAACCCCCTCCAAAACCTCTATGTTGTCTTTGTTGCTTTGTTCCAATGCTCGTGCCTAAGCTTTAATCAAATTTTTGAAGAAAGCACATGTTCCCCAAGAAACCACAATCGATCAATTTGAAAACTGTGTGGCGAGTCTCACTGCCGACAATGGATTGGGGTTCTCTGATGCTGACTTGACACCAGTTGGAAGGAATCATAAAAAGGCTTTGCATGTCTCTATTGAGTGCAAAGGAACTACCCTGGCCCATGTCCTATTTGATATTGGTTCCTCTCTAAATGTTCTGCCCAAAGGTGCCTTGAATCAGTTAGATTGTGTAGGTCTGGTGTTAAAGCCAAGTGACATAGTTGTGAGGGATTTTGATGGATCCAAGAGGATGTTACTTGGATAAGTTGATCTCCCCATTTGTTGTACCCTAAAATTTTCCCTCTCATGTTTTCCAAGGTCTCCCCCTACATGGTTGGTCAAAAACCCTTGCCTAAGGAAAAGGAGAATTTGTGAGTAGTGTTTTCAAGCTTCCTTCGATTGGCATCTCCAAAATGAACTTCTGTAACGGTGGGAGAACTGCCTTGGTTGTTTTGCGTTTGATCGCAATTGTGCAGATAGCAAGAGTCGCCACCGACTTTTCTTTTATCCAAAAGGAAAAGCTGAAAAGAACAGGAAAGACATTTAGAGATGTTTTCTGAGTTCAGGGGGTAGATTATGAAAAGGGAAGGTATTAGCACCCTATTCATCCGTAGTTATCTACGGGCTCTTAGTTGCTTGCTAGATCACTTACTTTTGTTCGAATGTGTGCTTGTGGTGTGGGTTTTGAAAGTATTTTGAAAATGTCTTTATAATGGTTCTCATTTCTATAAGAACACGTACAAAGTTTTGTTTCGAAAATAGTTCAAATAACTGTTTGTGGAATGTGTTTTTGAAAGTGATTTTAAAAAAAAGGTTTCCTTTGTAATGGCTCTCGTTTCTATAAGAACACGTACAAAATGTTTATCTTTTTGAAAATGTTTCAAGATGAAAGTGTTGGTGTAAAAAATATTTTGTTGTGCACAAGCGAGCAACTAGGAGCGAATCAACCTACTCAAAAGGTCTTAAATGTTCTTTTCCTCCTCCTTTAGGTGTTTCTATCTTACCATTGATTTGGTAAGAAGCCTCATCGTTGTATGTGAAGGGAAGGGCACAGGACATTTTGTATAGTCATAGAAGGTAACTTATGGGACGTTTTAGCAATGTCGTATTAAGGACTAGATCGTTTACCGAAAGAAACATTGAAGGTCATCGAGGGACTACAATCTTTTATTGAGGGTCTTTACTAAAACGCCCCTATTTGAGGGACATGATTATTTTCCGAAAGGGCAACAAAGCGGGATTACCCTAAGGGTGCTAGTGTGTAAGTGTGTTTGATTTACGTGCAATTTGTCATGATTAGGGTTATCTATTTGTTGATTTTATGTCTTGCCATACACACCCTAATTACTAGTATTTATATTTGAAAATAATAAATTACGGAAATGTAAAGGTCCTACGTTATTACATCATTTAGGGATGGGGGTACAAATTTACAAATGGGGGGTTGCAAGAATTTAAATCTTATTTAGCTATTACAACCATATTGAAATGTACAATATAAGAAGAAAAAAGACTTGTTTAAAAAATGGTTTTTTGTCTTAATGAATCAAAAAAGAAATAAATTAATTAATAAAAAAAGAGAAAATATTTTTATGTCTTTTTTATATTAATAAAAAGGGTATTAATATTGAAAATGATAAAAAAAAGGAAAATAATGAGAGATAGAATTAGCGTGCTGCTTCCAACAGAACAAAAGGGATCAACAGTTCTGATGCCAGGTGCGCTGTGACTCAGAAAGAAACGACAGTGGGAATCAAAAGTTTTGGATTAATACACTCTGAGGTCCTACAAGAAACGTTAGAGGGAAAGAAAACAGAAGTTCTGGGTGGTGTTTAGACAGTGAGCAAAATGTCAGAAGTTCTGTGTCGTGTTAAACAGTGGGTGAAAAGTCAGAAGTTCTGTTACCGTATCAGAACAGTGTAAAAACCTAGGATTCTGATGTGTTAAAACAGTGAGAAGAACTCATAAGTTCTGTGTTACGGTAAACAAATGAGTGAGAATATGAAGTTCTGTATTGTGTTAAACAGTAAGTGAAAGTCAGAAGTTCTGTGTTACATTTCAACTCTTTCCTCATATTAATCAGCACATCAACAATTTATTCAGTCCTTAATAGAAAATCAGAAGGATAAAAGCACAGTAGTTTATAGAAGTTCTAATTCTAATTATGAGCCTAGCTTTATTCAAAAAGTTCTGATCCATAGTTTTTCTACTTATGCAATGATATGGACAACATCAATACTATGGTATTTACATATTTAATGATGTTCTAAATGAAAAGATGCAAAGTCAGAAAGACTTACCTTGAATCTGGAGCGTGTGGTTGGAACTTGAGCTGCTGCCTTCAGATGTTATGGAGTCAGCCAGAGCAAAGGAAAAGAAAAGATTATGTTCTTTTTCAAAGGGAAGAACAAAGGTTTGGTTTTCTATTTGGGAATTCTGAATTTTTTGGCGAAAGTTTCACAGTTTTTCTTTTCTCTCTTTTGACAATTCTCCCTCTCTCTAAAAGCCAGCCCCTTGAAAGTGTGATGGAGCAACTTATTTATAGGTGAGTTTGCTGTGGTTTTGGGGGGAAAAACATATGGGATCTTGTTGTACCCCAAAATTTGCCCTCTCATGTTTCCCAAAGTCTTCCCCCTGCATGGTTGATCATAAACTCTTGCCTAAGGAAAAGGAAATTTTTTGAGTGGTGCTTTAAGTACATTTCGATTGGCATTCTGAAAGACCCTTCGATTGGTGTTCTGAAGGAGCCTTTCGATTGGCATTCTGTCAAGCTCTTCGATTGGCATTATGGACAAGCATTTCGATTGGCATTATGTCAAGGCTTTCGATTGGCATTCTGAAAGACCCTTCGATTGATATTATGAAGGAGCCTTTCGATTGGCATTATGGACAAGTACTTCGATTGGCATTATAACAGTGTCCTTCGATTGGAATTCCAAAAAGGTCCATTCGAAGAAGCATTCAAAGGGTCCATTCGAAGAAGCTTTCGAAGGCCAGTTACATGTCATTCAAAATTCAAAAAGGGACAAGATCCCATGTGTTTAGCCAACGTTACGAACTCTCATTCATGGCTTTCAAACACATAATCAACGTTACAAATTCTCATTCATGGCTGTCAAACACATAATCAAGGTTATTTAAACCTTTGTCTTCCTGTCCCCTCCACCCCTCTATATAAAGAGATCACAAGTGTTGCAAAAGAGGAAAAAAAAAATATACAGAAAAATAGAGAAAAGAAACAGGGAGAACTTGGAGATACGCTGCCAAAAATCATCAACACTTCCAGGAAGCCAAACCCATCTCTGCACTAGCCATTCCACACTCAGAATCATAGATCAAAGCACTTCTGTTTGGTAAAAAGAAATCTAATCTCAAACTCATTTCGATCTCTGATTGCATATTCACGTTATTACTGTTGTTTGTGAATGATTTAATGTGCTACATATAAGCTACAACGCAGAGATGAGATTGTGCCATTGCTTGGGCACAATATGAGTTTCTCCTTCGAATCCCAGGATAAAATAAACCCATACCCAGATTCAGCAGGTGCGAATAGGGAGGAGATTCGAATCAGGGGGTAAAGTCCCTCTGGACCTTTAACATGTGTTTCGTTTTTGTAGGAAATATATTCTCAGGATCCTGTTCAGAGTTTCGAAGCTCAGCAGCTTAGCTTCGAACTGTACCCAGGACTTCCAGATCGAAGGATGACATATCCAGATCGAACACCCTCAGAGTGCAGCCCCTCATGCACCTTCGATCCAACCTCTTCACTAGGTCGAAAGACAGCCCACACTTCTTTCGACCCAGGCCTCCAGAATTATTTTGTTTTTCTTGATTTACTGCCTGATTTCATTTTCGTTTGGACCATTTTATTTGTTTTTTTAATCAACATAAAAATCATAAAAATAAGTAACTTAGAATTAGGATTTAATTTAGTTAATTATTTTAACTTATTTTCTCCAATTTTAAAATCAGTAGACTTAGGATTTATTTAAATTCAATCCTTTTCATAAACAAAAAAATGCAAAAAATATTAAGTATGTTTTGGAGTTAATTTTAATCATTTTTTTTAATTAATTAAATTTGACTTAATTGAACATTTAGCATTTTCCCAAAAATAAAATAAAACAACAAAAGTTCTTATTCTTAGGATTTTTCAGATTCACGCGCATTTATTTTATTGTAACTGCTTACTGGTTTGTGGTAGCTTAAATTAAGACTTTTACTTTACTGCTTTTATTCCCCCAATTTTTGGACATGTAAAAATCCCCCGAAGCCTTGTAATAGCGTAGGATTTACAATTTCTGCACTTTAAATTCCTGTACATATATTAACTGCTTAGATGTATGCTAACTAGGATTGTATGACAAGATTAACTCTTAAACTTAAAATCAACAGTAGCTCACCATGACATGCAAAGATAATATAACTGAAAAAACAATACACTCGCACATGCCACTCTTAGGGTATACCTCACTTGGCTGCCTCAAGTGTGGTCATTGAGTATAGGAAGTCTTAGAGGTCGCCCTCCTGTCTAAAGATCAAAGTTGCCTCGAAACAGTTGCCTCGATAAAAATGATCTAAGACATTAGGGTTACCGCTAAAGCATCCTAACATTGCTTTAGTGACCACACGTCACTTAAATCAAATTGACCCGAAAACTCCAACGACGATGCTACCTACTCCTCAATAGTAGGATAGCATTGTCTAAAGGACATTAGCACAATTTAATTCCTTTTTGAGTAGGTAGAGGTTCTTAAGTACTTGCTCCTTTAAAAAACAAAACAAAACTTTTCGCACTTACACTTTCTTCAAAAACAAAACAAAACTCTTTTCAAAACCCACAAACAAAAAGAAAAGCAAACTTTTGAAAACATAGTGAGCAAGTACCTAAGAGCCCGTGGATAAACACGGATAGAAAGGGTGCTAATACCTTCCTTTCTATAATCTACCTCCCGAACCCGAGAAAAATCTCGAAAAGGAATTTTTCTGTGCTTTTGTCCTTTCCTTATTGGATAAAATAAAAGACGGTGGCGACTCTTGCTTACGGCGACACTTTGCAAAAACAAACGCAAACGCGAACCAGCATTAAAAAACAGTCAGTTCTCATTCCCACCGATCACAGAACTGGCGACTCTGCTGGGGAGTATCATAAGTGAGGGGTACCTTAGGATTAGATCACTTGTGTTTTCAATTGTATTGCTTTGTATGCTTTTAATTATGGGCTTGTATCGGAGTTCTATAGATCCTAACCCGGATTTGGGAAACATTCATAGATAGCAATACATTGTGGAAACTGTGCAGGGTATACCGACACGGTCGAAGCAATAGCTATATTAGTGCGACATATTTATGAGTACCGGTAGCCTTTGAGTCAATCAAAGAGAATACGGGGCCGCTGAGTGATGTCACTAAGCACTAATGACCTAGAACCTTACTTGACCATCTTGGCCTTTTTTAGGGGTAGTGAGATGACCGGCTTTGGTACAGTCCGAAGTTGGTAGATACTCGATACTACACTCATTGAGGATTGTTTTCTTGGAATATTTTGGTCGCCAGTAAGTGGCTAAACCAAAAAAATGAACATAGAAAATAATCCAGTGATATTGAGCTCCTTAGAACCCGGTTACTATTTATAGGACAGGTTTTGAGCCAACTAAACTCAAGAGGGTACTTACCTATGAAACTCCATGCCAGCCTAAACTTAAGGCTATATGTGTGACTTGTGTGCCTTCAAACTTGAACTACTTGCACATACTTGTTATCTAACAACTTGAGTTCCTTGCAGGTTTTGTTTACAGTCCTTATCCAATAATTTGGACTTATTGCAGGGCTTACTTACATCACCTCACACTTGTTCTTAAACGCATAACATACACATCATAGCATCATGCCTTAGCATTTCTTTAACCATTTCAAGGATCTCAAGGGTCTGTGATGTAGGTTATGGTAAATCAAATGGCTAGCAAGGGGCAAAGGGGATTTATTTTCCTCTAGCCAAGGTTGTCTAGAAATCCAAGCATGATAACTTGAGTCAGGGGCTATGACCCACTCGATATGGTGAGCTTGACTCTTGAAGAAGGACTCTCAACAACATGAAGTTCCTTCAATCAAATCTACAAGATTTAAACTCTATCAGTTTCTTGTTTATCCCGCGAGATCTTTGAAAACATTGCATACATATATCATACATATCATTGCATAACAGGTCTCCCAGTACATGTCTCTCATGTTCTCGCTGTTTATTTCAGCAATGGCTCCCCCACAAGACAACAAAGATCTCCATACTCAAGATACTCAGTTCAAGGAAATCTTTCTAAACCTATCCAAGGGGCAGGAAGAGTTAAGAACACTCCTCATGGGGAATTTGGTCAAGAAAAGTCCTGAAGACAATAAGGACGAACGGCTGGAACAACTGCAAGCTGAGTTCAATACCATGAAAACCCAGATGCTGGGGCAGATGACTCTTATCCAAGGCTTAGCTCGGGAACAAGAAGAGCTGAGAACTATTATCAACCAGCTTCATCAAGACAAATACAACAGTATGAAGCAAACAATCAAGGCTGGGGATCAAATCATTAATCAGCCTCCAAGAAGGCAAGAGTTTGGTATGGTGAAGAATGGACCTCTCCAAGTTGCTACTACCTCACGGGTCCAACAACAATCTTGCCATAAACAACGGGTTAATCAGAGGCCGTTTACCAAGCTCAACATGCCGCTGTCCCAAGCTTTGCAACACCTGTTGAGATTGAATCTGGTGACGTTGGTAGGACCTCATCCGAATCCTAAGACTTTTTCACCCAACTACAATCCTGATGCAAGGTGTGCATATCACTCCAACAGCCCGAGGCATGATACTGACGACTGTTAGAAGTTGAAGTACAAAATTCAAAACCTGATTGATGAAGGGGCATTGGAATTCACACAAGATGGTCAGGCTGAGTTCTTCTACCATCCCTCCAAGGCTCACCATTTAAAGTGACAAGTTCTAACAAGAGAGGGCCTTTTGTTCATTTGAATTTTCAAGTTGTAATCTCTTTGTTCTTCAAACAATTATCTATTAATGTCAAACTCTGTTTCATTAATGCATTGCATATGTTTGTCTTGATTTGATCCAATCATTTTAATTACATTTAAACTATGATTTTTACTCACTTTATGACATTCAACTCTTGCTAAAAGTTACAAGCCTTTAGAGGGAGGATGACGAAACAATGCCATAATCTCATACAATATGCTTTTGAACAGACCCCGCTGACGATGTACAAGCATTCTTTCAAATCCTAAACACTGGAGTTATAAGGAAGATAATCCCTAGTCCACCCCTCCGAGCCAAAGAAGTAGGAGTTTTCTGTTTTAAACACAAATTGAAACCTTTAATTTAAACCTGGGGCAGGGTAATCTCTCAGTTAATTCAAAAGATGCGCATTGAAGTCGCAAAACTCTCAGTTCATAATACAACGAACGACATCAAAAGCATTCCTATGGAATAAAAAGACAGTGGTGGTTCCTTATCTCATAGGCAGTCAATCTCTCAAAAGAGAAAAGCCCACTGAGCCAAAACCTATAAAGGAGGCTTAAGAAAGTTGGGGTATCCCGCTGACTGTAATCTCGAAAACAGGAACAGTCAGGCAAAAGTTAGGGATAACAAATCAAAAGAACGAGGTCACTAAAAATCCTCAACAACATGAAAAATGTTGCAAAAATGACTGCCTTCCAACAAATTCAACTTGTGTGAACCATCACCAAAAACGTTGTTCCAAACTCATTTGGAGTTCAAATGCACAATTAACTGAGTTTAGGATTGAAGAACATCACGAAGAGTGGGTGGGTACAAATATACTTTGAGCCTTTATCCTTTGTTTCTTAAACCGTGAACCAAGCCACGTTACAACCCTTCAAAAGTCCTAACTGAAGCATGGGTTAGTTCAAAAGCATACTGTTACAAAAGGTATCCTGACTCCTGTAAGGCTTTGCCCTAAATCTTATGTTGAATTTTTCTTATAAAAAGTTTTCAGCTAAAAAACGCATTTTTCAAAACTTCGAGACAAGCATAAACTTTGCATTATTTGAATATCACTGTTTGCATTTGGCTATTTGTTTGACAGAGGAGAAATTCACACAACAAATATCCGATGAACGAAAGCCCTCTCAGTGAACAAAATCACTTCAAAAAGGATGGCACTTCCATTGACAAATCTCCTTCCAATCAAGGGGCATGGCATGATCGTTGTCCATCACCTGGGGCAGTCAGGTCAAGATTCAAGGAGTCTCTCAAAGATGCCAAATAGCCAGGGGCAGATCTCCGTCTGAATCACTTGGGGCATTGGACATGAATTCCAGTAATGAATATTGTATGATCAAACGAACATCTTCTGGTAGTATGGCAACACGACACTACTGACAGTGACAACTCCCTACACTCTGAGGGCGTGGACATGGTCAGAAAATACTGCGCATGAACAAAGACCCGCTAGGTTGACACACTAGGCAAAAATAAGGGCATCCCGGCGAACCAAAAAGGTTCGGGAAAAATTAGGGATAAAAACAAAAAGATTTGTACACCCGGCAAGTCGAAAACCTGAAAAGGCGGCTTGGGCAAAAAAGGGTATCCCGATGGACTGAAAACCCGAAAGGGCGGTCCAGGAAAAAGTTAGGGATTAAAGCGTACGACTATGTCCCGTCATCCCATCATTTGCCTACCAGAAGAAGATTTGTCATTTCAATCGGCAATTTCCAAGCACCTCATAGGTTGGAATAATACTCAATCCACAAGGCCTCCGCAGGCACCTTCTCCCACAGATACAGGGGCAGAAAAGTCTCAATGCAAAGTCATTGTCATATCCTCAGCCCGCATCCCAGTAACATCTATACTCCCCATAGAGTAAGAAAAGGACAGTGGTGTTAATTCTCCCCAACTGAGGCTCGCAACCACGAATGGGTCGATAAGATCCTCCCCAAGCAGAGTTTATCTATCACTAGCACTGGAAGATTATCCCCAGTGGAGTCTGGAAGATTATCCCCAGCAGAATCTAAAAGATTATCCCCAGTGAAGTCGCCATTAGAAAATCATCCCCAGCGGAGTTCATTCCTTTCACAGACAAAAATTCAATCCCCAACAGGGTTCACTGTCACCAGCGACAGTAATTCATCCCCAGCTGAGTTTTATTTCTCCTAAATGCAGCTTCACACGGGTTTATCCTAAAAAATCCTACACGGGTCCTTTATCATGTATTTCTGAATGAAGTTTTACACGAACTCATCCCAAAGTAACCTTACCCAGATCCCTTCTAGAAACAGTTCAGATGTGACCCAGACATGGCTGACATTATGATACTTATTCCAGACTCCTTCTAGAGACAGTTCATATGCGACCCAGACATGGCTGACATTCTGATACTTATTCCAGACTCCTTCTAGAGACAGTTCAGATGCGACCCAGACATGGCTGACATTCTGATACCTATTCCAGACTCCTTCTAGAGACAGTTCAGATGCGACCCAGACATGGATGACATTCTGATACTTATTCCAGACTCCTTCTAGAAACAGTTCAGATGTGATCCAGATATGGCTGACATTCTGATACTTATTCCAGATTCATTCAAATTATAGTCCAGATTCGATCCAGATTCGGATGTAATTCTGTCACTCATTCAAATACATTTCAGATACGCTCCAGATGCAGACAAAATTCTGACAATAATCCAGACTCAAATCCATTCTCCAGCAGCTCCGGGATTTATTTCCCCATCTAAAACATTACATTTCCATACATCATGATACATGCATAAACGCATTATACCACACAATCTCATTTATGCTGAGAACATCATTGCTTGATCCATATCATGCATTGCATATGACTGACCTTTACCTTTCAGGAGAGATGAAGTTAAATTCTCAGCCATATCAAAGGCCTTCTCTGGTCCAATTAAATCGATTCCTAAAGATTTTCCTGATGCCGATCCAGTTAAAGATATTCCAAGACCTTGTCTGGTCCAGTTAAATCGATTCCTAAATATTTTTCTGATGCCGATCCAGTCAAAGGCCTTCTCTGGTCCAGTTAAATCGATTCCTAAAGATTTTTCTGATGCCGATCCAGTTGAAGATATTCCAAGACCTTGTATGGTCCAGTTAAATCGATTCCTAAAGATTTTTCTGATGCCGATCCAGTAAAAGGCCTTCTCTGGTCCAGTTAAATCAATTCCTAAAGATTTTTCTGATGCCGATCGAGTTGAAGTTATTCCAAGACCTCCTCTGGTTTAGTTAAATCGATTCCTAAAGATTTTTCTGATGCCGATCCAGTTGAAGTTATTCCAAGACCTCCTTTAGTTCAGTTAAATCGATTCCTAAAGATTTTTCTGATGCCGATCCAGTTGAAGTTATTCCAAGACCTCCTATGGTTCAGTTAAATCGATTCCTAAAGATTTTTCTGATGCCGATCCAGTTGAAGTTATTCCAAGACCTCCTCTGGTTCAATTAAATTGATTCCTAAAGATTTTTCTGATGCCGATCCAGTTGAAGTTATTTCAAGACCTCCTCTGGTTCAGTTAAATCGATTCCTAAAGATTTTTCTGATGCCGATCCAGTTGAAGTTATTCCAAGACCTCCTCTGGTTCAGTTAAATCGATTCCTAAAGATTTTTCTGATGCCGATCCAGTTGAAGTTATTCCAAGACATGCTCTGGTTCAGTTAAATCGATTCCTAAAGATTTTTCTGATGCCGATCCAGTTGAAGTTATTCCAAGACCTCCTCTGGTTCAATTAAATGGATTCCTAAAGATTTTTCTGATGCCGATCCAGTTGAATTTATTCCAAGACCTCCTCTGGTTCAGTTAAATCAATTCCTAAAGATTTTTCTGATGCCGATCCAGTTGAAGTTATTTCAAGACCTCCACTAGTTCAGTTAAATCGATTCCTAAAGATTTTTCTGATGCCGATCCAGTTGAAGTTATTCAAGGACCTCCTCTGGTTCAGTTAAATCGATTCCTAAAGATTTTTCTGATGTCGATCCAGTTGAAGTTATTCCAAGACCTCCTCTAGTTCAGTTAAATCGATTCCTAAAGATTTTTCTGATGCCGATCCAGTTGAAGTTAATCCAAGACCTCCTCTGGTTCAGTTAAATCCATTCCTAAAGATTTTTCTGATGCCGATCCAGTTGAAGTTATTTCAAGACCTCCTCTGGTTCAGTTAAATCGATTCCTAAAGATTTTTCTGATGCCGATCCAGTTGAAGTTATTCCAAGACCTCCTCTGGTTCAGTTAAATCGATTCCTAAAGATTTTTCTGATGCCGATCCAGTTGAAGTTATTTCAAGACCTCCTCTAGTTCAGTTAAATCGATTCCTAAAGATTTTTCTGATGCCGATCCAGTTGAAGTTATTCCAAGAGCTCCTCTGGTTCAGTTAAATCGATTCCTAAAGATTTTTCTGATGCCGATCCAGTTGAAGTTATTCCAAGACCTCCTCTGGTTCAGTTAAATCGATTCCTAAAGATTTTTCTGATGCCGATCCAGTTGAAGTTATTCCAAGACCTCCTCTGGTTCAATTAAATGGATTCCTAAAGATTTTTCTGATGCCGATCCAGTTGAAGTTATTCCAAGACCTCCTCTGGTTCAGTTAAATCAATTCCTAAAGATTTTTCTGATGCCGATCCAGTTGAAGTTATTTCAAGACCTCCTCTGGTTCATTTAAATCGATTCCTAAAGATTTTTCTGATGCCGATCCAGTTGAAGTTATTCAAGGACCTCCTCTGGTTCAGTTAAATCGATTCCTAAAGATTTTTCTAATGTCGATCCAGTTGAAGTTATTCCAAGACCTCCTCTAGTTCAGTTAAATCGATTCCTAAAGATTTTTCTGATGCCGATCCAGTTGAAGTTAATCCAAGACCTCCTCTGGTTCAGTTAAATCAATTCCTAAAGATTTTTCTGATGCCGATCCAGTTGAAGTTATTTCAACACCTCCTCTGGTTCAGTTAAATCGATTCCTAAAGATTTTTCTGATGCCGATCCAGTTGAAGTTATTCCAAGACCTCCTCTGGTTCAGTTAAATCGATTCCTAAAGATTTTTCTGATGCCGATCCAGTTGAAGTTATTTCAAGACCTCCTCTGGTTATGTTAAATCGATTCCTAAAGATTTTTCTGATGCCGATCCAGTTGAAGTTATTCCAAGACCTCCTCTGGTTCAGTTAAATCGATTCCTAAAGATTTTTCTGATGCCGATCCAGTTGAAGTTATTTCAAGACCTCCTCTGGTTCAGTTAAATCGATTCCTAAAGATTTTTCTGATGCCGATCCAGTTGAAGTTATTCCAAGACCTCCTCTGGTTCAGTTAAATCGATTCCTAAAGATTTTTCTGATGCCTATCAAGTTGAAGTTATTTCAAGACCTCCTCTGGTTCAGTTAAATCGATTCCTAAAGATTTTTCTGATGCCGATCCAGTTGAATTTATTCCAAGACCTCCTCTGGTTCAGTTAAATCGATTCTTAAAGATTTTTTTAATACCGATCTAGTTGAAGTTATTCCAAGACCTCCTCTGGTTCAGTTAAATCGATTCCTAAAGATTTTTATGATGTCGATCCAGTTGAAGTTATTCCAAGACCTCCTCTGGTTCAGTTAAATCGATTCCTAAAGATTTTTCTGATGCCAATCCAGTTGAAGTTATTTCAAGACCTCCTCTGGTTCAGTTAAATCGATTCCTAAAGATTTTTCTGATGCCGATCCAGTTGAAGTTATTCCAAGACCTCCTCTGGTTCAGTTAAATCGATTCCTAAAGATTTTTCTGATGCCGATCCAGTTGAAGTTATTCCAAGACCTCCTCTGGTTGAGTTAAATCGATTCTTAAAGATTTTTCTGATGCCGATCCAATTGAAGTTATTCCAAGACCTCCTCTGGTTCAGTTAAATTGATTCCTAAAGATTTTTCTGATGCCGATCCATTTGAAGTTATTCCAAAACCTTCTCAAGTCCCAGTTTAATACCTGTAACAAGCCAGGAAAAATATCTGTGGACGTTTGATTGTAGGTTAATACCTGAAACCAGCCAGGAAAATTATCTACATGAAGGTTAATACCTGTAACAAGCCAGGAAAACTATCTTTCTTTCTCAGCTCAGCGATTAATACTTGGAACCAGATAGGACAAGTTCTATAACCTCAACGGTATACTCCCGGTGAGCACGAGTCAGTTCCTAAATCTCAAACAAAGTTAGACTTCCCCAGTGGAATCTTCTACAACAACAGAAATGCAAGTTCTCGCTAAGGAATCTCTTATGCGATCGACACTCCTGCAGATGGCATCTGTGATCGGTGGATCTGGAACTGACTGTTTAAAGCTGGTTCGCGAAATGTCGCGGAAGCAAGAGTCGCCACCGTCTTTTATTTTCTCCAAATGGAAAGGACAAAAGCACAGAAAAATTCCTTATTGAGATTAGTTCTCGGTTCGGGAGGTAGATTTATAGAAAGGGAAGGTGTTAGCACCCTTTCTATCCATGGTTATCCATGGGCTCTTAGATACTTGCTCATTTGTGTTTTCAAAATTGTTTGTTTGCTTTTCAAGATGAGTGGGTTTGAAAAAGTTTCTTTTGAAATTTCAGTTCGACTCTTGTATCAGTCCTCAAGAGTGTTTGAAAAGTTGTTTTTGAAAGCTTTTTGCAAAGTGTCGGTGTGAAAAGAAGTTTTTTTGATTTGTTTTGAATTAGAGCAAGTATCTACGAGTCATCTACCTACCCTAAGGAATTCGTCTGTGTAAATGTCCTTAAGATAGTGCCATCCCACCATTGAGAGGTAGGTAGCACCACCGTTGGAGGTGTTCGGGTCAATTCGAGGTTTAGGGACAGTGTGGTCACCAGAGCAATAGGAAGACACCTTAGAAGCTACCCTCATGCCATGTTCATGGACACGAGGACTTACTAAAACATCCTCTACTCGACGACCACGTTTCGATGGGCAAGGCAACAGTGAGGCGTACCTTAGGGATGGTGTGTGAATTGTGTGTCATTTTCAGTTATATTTGTCTTGTTCATGCATTGGTGATCTACGCTTTGTTTTTATTTTTGGCATTCATTCTTTCATGTGGTTATTAACAGTTAAAAGGTGCGGAATTAAAAGTCCTACGCTATTACAAAGGCGCGGGTCTACATCGCCAAATTAAACCAAGACCCGATTTGAAATAAATAAAAATGCGGAAAAATAAATATCCTAATTAATCTATTACAAGGCTTTGGAGCAAGTACATAAAATTTAAAAAGGGGAATGAAAGTAAATGTGCGAAAAGAAATAAAATCGAGAATGCGAGGGCGTTGGACCCTTTTAAGGAATTAAATATGAAATTAAAAATGAATTAATGATTAAAGAAAAAGAAATTATTTTTTTGGTTTTTTGGTATTTAATAATAATAGAGAAAAATGGATTAAAATTAAAAATTAAACAAAACCCTAATTCTAGTTGTTTTTATTTTATATACAAAATGTTTGATCTTGACCTAATTTTAACCTAATTATTTAAATGGCATATTTATTTACAAAAAATAGTTAATAATTAAATATGGTGAAAAAAGGAAAAAAAGAATAAAAGTATAAAAACCCTAATTTCTACCTTTTTTAGTTTATTCAAAAAAATATTAAAATTAAACCTAAAATTAAACTAAATAGTTTTTAGAATTTATTTACAAAATGAAATATTAATGAATTAAATAATAAAATATATTTTTATTTTGACTTTTCTGATTTTTTGTATTTTTATATTATTTAAAACTAATTTAAGGAATTAAAATAAAACAATTAAATTGAAACAAATAAATAAAAAAAAGAAAAGAAAAGGGATAGAGATACAAACAAGAGGGGTGGTAGACCCAATTTTGGAGGTATGATCAGCAGTAATTTGGCCCATTTGAAGGAGGCCCTTTTGACTTTTCTGGCTTGCATATGGATGTGTTGACTGAGGCGTATGGTGGTAGCTGGTGATAGCCACTAGATTGATCTTCAGGGACATGTGGCAAGCTAAGGCATGAAGTTGTATGGTGGACCTTAGGATGCAAGCTGCGTAGAAACACATTACAAGAAAAAATATGAAATATATATGGGGGACCTGGGAATCGAACCCAGGTCCCAAGGCTTGCCAATCAGATTCCCAACCACCACACCATTCAACGCGTTTGTATGTATCATCAAAAACAAATATTATAAACAATAAATCACGCTAATGATATTAACACAAAAAGAACGCGCGGAAAATTTAAATGGTCCAACCATGATAGGACACGCAGGCTTCTTCCTCGTTGTGCCTGTAAACAGAAAAGAGATAGCGGGGGTTTTAAACCCCCACTAAATGTACCCTGCGAAAAATAGCGATTAGAGCATCGTTGCTCATAAATTGGGCGCGATATGATGATTGGATTCGCCTGAAGGTCACGAGTTTAATGGTATAGGCCTTGCTGTCCAATTTTTCCAGAAGAAGAAAGCCCCAAATTTAAACCTCTGAAAACCTAGAAAACGTTAATGGCATCTTTCTATACAAGCGCTATTAATCCAATTCAATGGCACCATTAGCTTTATTGAGTTCATGTTAGTGCAAAACAATCATTAGAATGCATTAATATGGCATGAAAAGATAAATACGAATATGCAAATGTTCATGGACAGGGCGACTTCGTGCTACCGTTTCTTGAGGTTAGAGGCTGTGGTTTTGATTCAGAAAGCTTCCTTGATGCGTCGGGAAGGTAATGGAATCGTTCTTTGGCCTTCAAACACCCTCTAGCTGTGTTTTCAGTTTTGAACTTTTTGACAAAAAATGCAAGGTTTGTATTTTATTCTGAGCGCAGCTTCCAGGTCCCTTGCATTAGGTTTAGGTTTGTGTTTATATGAGGAATGAATTAGGGTAAAAATTCAAGCCAAGAAACCTTTGCATTGATGTTTCAAATATTTGGTTTTTAATGTAATCTTTTCCAATCTTTTTCATGTAAAACCATTGCCAATCATGAGAAATCTTGCCTTTTTAGTGATGCACGAAATCTTGAGTGATTAAAGAGGGCATATGCTGCATAAAAAGATTTGGAAACATGTGTTTAGCATTTTTCTTATAATTAATTTTAATTAAATGAATTAAATAGATTAAATATTCAATTAATTAATTAAAAATAGGAAAATAACTCCCCTTTGGGTCAATGGGTCGTGCATAGCTTTTGGGTGATGATTCTTGGAAGAAATTGAGGCCCATTAGCAATTTTGAGGCATTTGAAGTAAAGTTGACTTTTCAAAATTCCCAAAAATTTCCCAACTTCCACAAGGCATATCTTGCTCAATTTTAAAGCTTTGATCATGTTCTTGGACATTTTGGAAAGGTCTTGAAGTCCTCTAACCAATGCCCTTTGTCCCATGTCGTTTTGATTTACCAATATCAAGTTATGGTCTTTGACTTAAAGTGCCTTTTTGTTGACTTTTGAAAATGACCTATAATGTTGAGATTGATAACTTTTTGTGAGAGCATTTCTTGGACTTGAAGTGTGAAGAGGAGTTGTAGGAAATGTCTTTCTCTTCAAAATGAGCTTTGGATGGAATTTTTCTAATAAACCATGTGGAAGTTATGCCTTGGTCAAGTTACAGTTGACTTTTTCAACTGTCCAAATATGGAAACTTTTGCATCTTGAGACCTTTTGAGCCATGCCTTGAAAATTATGATCAAGAATTGATCAAATGATGTTTGTGGCTTCAAAATAAGATGTTGACCAAAAATTTGGACTTTTGACTGTCAAATGACCATTTTGCCCCTACAGTTGACTACTGAGCAATTAGGGTTTTTGACTGTGCAATTTTGTGCTGTAAGTCTTGAAACTTGGCATATGGATGCTTGACCATGTTTGTAGGCATGTGGGACTTGTTTGGACCCTTGAAAACTTCAATTTCTTTGCCAGAACCAAAACCCTCATTTTTGACTGTTAGGAGGCAAATGGACTGTGCAACCCTTGAGAGATTGTGAAGCATGCTCTTTGCAAATCTTGAAGAATATGGGAGGGCAAATTTTGGGGTACAACAGTTGCCCCTGTTCAATCTTCTTAGACCTGAGGATGTAGATTGGCTGACGTGCCTTTCGTAATCCGAAGGTGGAAGATGATTGAACACTAGAGTGCCCAGAAATTTGCGCTCACATAGTAATCTGATGGTGGGAATGGGCTTATAGATGCCATTTGGAGATTGATGGATAGGAAGATGGGCTTAAAGATGCCATTCTGAGAGGTGATGGAAGGTGGATGGGCTTATAGATTCCATCTGGGTGTCGATCGCGTAAGAGATTCCTTAGCGAGAACCTGCGTGCCTGGAAAAAGAAAGATGATTACCTGACGTGTTACAGGAGCTGGTCTTCAGACCCTTTGTGTAGATGTGTCCTGACTGGTTATAGGAATTGAATCTTTTAAACCTCGTCAGACGTGCTCTGGCGAGATACAGGAATCGAGTCTGGAGCTTCAAAAGGTTATGAATGAATTAGGGATGGTTACTACCTCAACGGGATGGTGAGAGAACCTTGGGCGATTACTATCTCAACAGGAACGCTGAGAGAACCTTGGATGATTACTACCTCAACAGGAACGCTGAGAGAATCTTGGATGTCTTCTACTGGGATAAGAATCAGGGAGATCTTAGGGTCGATCTGACTGAACCAGAGAAGGCCTTTGACTGGATAAGAATCAGGAAAATCTTAGGGTCGATTTAACTAAACTGGGCAAGGTCTTGGAATATCTTCAACTGGATAAGAATCAGGGAGATCTTAGGTTCGATCTGACTGAACCAGAGAAGGCCTTTGACTGGATAAGAATCAGGAAAATATTAGGGTCGATTTAACTGAACCAGGCTAAAGTCTTGGAATATAGCTGAGAACTTAACTGGATCTTTCCTAAAAGGTAAAGGTCAGTCATATGCAATGCATGAGATGGATCAAGCAATGATGTTCTCAACATAAGTGAGATTGTATGTTTATGATGCTTATATGCATGCTATAATGTATGGAAATGCGACGTTTATGAATGTATGTTTTTTCGTCTAGGAAAGTAAATCCTTGACGGGTGCCGGGAAGTCACATCCTGGGATGATGTTGGAGAATAGTGCTTTGCTTCCGCTGGGGATGATGGTTGCAAGAATACCGGTAGGAGAAGATAACTCTGTTGGGGGATAAACTTGGCGAATGGATTACTCTGCGGGGAGAAAAGTACTCTAGCGATCTTGCTGGGGAACAATACTCTGTGGGGTGAGAGGTACTTTGCTAGGATATTGATGGTAACTTCGCTGGGGATACCGTTGTTGTGTTGGAAGTGTTAATAGACTTCGCTGGGGATAAGAAGTCTTCGCCGAGAACGATCTTTCCGTGGCTTTTGGCTGAGGATAACCCAGTTATATCCTGGTAAGGAAATAACCTTTGAATAAAGCCGGGAGACGCGTTCGTGCTCTGCGGGGGAGAAGCTTCCAAAATCTACTGGGGATAAGCTTCCTGCTGGGGAGATGACTCCAACTTTCCTGGGGAAACTGGATTGGACTCTCCTGGGGAAATTTTGAACTATATTGGGGAAGTGACTCCATTGAATGTTTGATATGCCGCCGGGGAACAATCTTTAGGTCAAGACTGCCGGGGATGCTTGTTAAGAATGTTTGTATATCGTGCTGGGGAATGTTGAGATCTGCTGGAGGATACCCAACTTCCTTAAGGTTGATAGCATAGCTTTGCTTGGGGAGAGTGCATTGACTTGCTGGCTCACTCTCTGGGGAATTAAGGCATATTGGTTATGTTCTTCAGCTGAACCTACCTCGGTACCTTGGTGGACAGAACAATTAGATCGCTCAGACAACTCTTTATTGCCCCTATTTCTAATATTACCTGTAATTAATCCTTTGTTTCGTACGCAAATATTTATGAGTTAGCAATTAGTGTCAATGCATATATCACAAATTGAACCTTGGACGTTCTTCGCAAAACAAAACAGAAAAGGAAAAACAATTGGAAATTTTAACTGAAAAGTGATTTTTGTATTGATTTTTGAATTTGCCTGTAAATAGGCGTTTATGTACAAGAGGCTAACGTCTTAGTAAGAGAACGCCGCCGAACAAAAGAGTTTATACAAATTTGTACAAAGGAAATTAAAACAGCTGTGTGAATAGGACAATCCCACTGGGTTCCAACTCTGCTATCGCCTTTATATCTTCGAGCGTCTCATCACTTGATGACCTAGCTGAAGATGAAACTGATTGATCGATGTCGTCTGAACTTGATTGTTGATACCAGATTCTGGATGCAAAGTGATCCAATGAGACATAGTATTACGTTTTACCCCTAACTTTTGCCTGGACCGCCCTTTCGGGTTTTCAGTCCACCGGGATACCCATTTTTGCCCAAGCCACCTTTTCAGGTTTTCGACCTGCCGGGTGTACAAATTTTTTTCATTTCATCCCTTCATTTTGCCCGAACCCTTTTGGTTCGCCGGGAAGCCCTAATTTTTGCCTAGGTATGTCAACCTAGCGGGTCTTTTTTTTATGCGTAGTATCTTTTTACTATGTCTGCATTGCCGGGGTGAGGAAGGTCGTCACCATCCATATTGGTTAGAATCATGGCTCCTCCTGAGAACACATGTTTAACCACAAATGGCCCTTCATACGTAGGGGTCCATTTTCCCCTTGGATCACTCTGAGGAAGAATGATGCGCTTGATTACCAGATCCCCAACTTGATATTCTTGTGGTCTGACCTTTTTGTTAAATGCCCTGATCATCCGTTTTTGGTACGTTTGACCATGACAAATAGCAGCAAGTCTCTTTTCATCAATAAGGTTTAGCTGATCAAGTCGTGTCTGGATCCAATCATCTTCGTTCAGATCTGCATCCTTCATTATCCGGAGAGAGGGTATCTACACTTCGATCGGTAAGACTGCCTCCATACCGTAGACCAAGATGAAGGGAGTTGCCCCGGTTGACGTCCTTGCTGCGGTACGGTACCCATGTAGAGCAAACGGTAACATCTCGTGCCAATCTTTATAAGTCACTGTCATCTTCTGCACGATTTTCTTAATGTTCTTATTCGCTGCTTCTACAGCCCCATTCATCTTCGGCCGGTAAGGAGAAGAGTTGTGGTGCTGTATCTTAAACTGCTTGCAGAGCTCAGTGATCATGTTATTATTAAGATTGGTACCGTTGTCTATAATAATCCTTTAAGGGACGCCGTACCGACAGATCAGGTTGTGCCGAATGAACCGTGCCACAACATTCTTGGTTACTGTGGCGTAGGAAGCTGCTTCAACCCACTTCGTGAAGTAATCAATCGCCACCAGAATGAAACGATGCCCATTGGATGTTGTAGGTTTAATCTCACCGATCATATCTATGCCCCACATTGCAAACGGCCAAGGTGCTGTCAAGACGTTCAGAGGAATTGGAGGAACATGCACCTTGTCTGCATATATCTGGCATTTGTGACATGTCCGAGAATGTTGGTAGCAGTCGGCTTCCATTGTGGACCAGAAATACCCTGCCCGAAGGATCTTCTTTGCCATAGTGTGTCCACTGGAATGTGTCCCGAAGGTACCTTCATGCAACTCTGCCATGATCCTTTCTGCTTCAGTCTTATCCACACAACGCAGTAAGGTCGAATCATGGTTTCGCTTGTACAGAATGCCATTGCTGAGGAAGAACTTCAATGCGAACCTTCTCAGAAACTTCTTATCATTGATAGATGCACCTTCAGGGTATTCCTGAGCTTCCAAGTATCTCTTCACTTCATGGTACCAAGGCTTCTCAGTCACCAATTCAGTCTCAAGATCACAACAGTATGCTGGTTCGTCCAGTTTCCAGATAATGATCCGGGGAGCCTCATTGTCCCATTTGACCTTGAACATAGAAGACATCGTAGCTAACGCGTCCGCCAACTGATTCTCCTCTCTCGGAAAGTATTCAAAGGTTATCTCTATGAAGTGGGGGATCAAGGTCAACATATATTCTCTGTAAGGAATAAGATTCGGATGTTTCGTATCCCACTCTCCTTTGATCTGATTGATCACGAGAGAGGAATCTCCGAAGACACTCAGATACTTGATCCTTATGTCGATCGCAGCTTGAAGACCCATGATGCATGCCTCATACTCCGCCATGTTGTTGGTGCAGTTGAAACATAGCCGGGCAGTGAGTGGAGTATGAGTGCCTTGGGGGGATATTATCACAACGCCGATACCGTTACCCAAAGCATTAGAGGCTCCGTCAAAGTGCATAGACCATCGGGATCCTTCCTCAGGTCCTTCATCCGGTCCAGGTACTTCACAATCAGTCACTATCATGATACTCTCGTCTGGAAACTCGAAGTTCATTGACTGATAGTCGTCTACTGCCTGATGTGCCAAGTGGTCTGCCAATACACTTCCTTTGATGGCTTTCTGGGTTGTGTACTGGATGTCGTATTCTGTCAAGATCATTTGCCACCTTGCTATTCTCCCAGACAAAGCAGGATTTTCAAATATGTACTTTATAGGATCCATCTTCGAGATCAACAAGGTAGTGTGAGTCAGCATATACTGTCTCAGCCAGCGAGCAGCCCATACCAAAGCGCAACAAGTTTTCTCGAGCAGTGAGTATCGGGTCTCACAGTCGGTAAACTTTTTGCTAAGGTAATAAATGGCATGCTCTTTTCGGCCAGACTCGTCATGCTGCCCCAGCACACACCCCATTGAGTTGTCAAGTACTGTCAGGTATAGTATCAGAGGTCTCCCTTCAACCGGTGGCATAAGAATGGGTGGTTCTTGGAGATACTCTTTGATTTTGTCAAAAGCGGCCTGACATTCATCATTCCAACGTACTACCTGATCTTTCTTCAGCAGCTTGAAGATTGGCTCACAGGTAGCAGTCAGATGCGAGATGAATCGGGCAATATAATTCAGGCGTCCTAAAAAGCCTCTGACCTCTTTCTCTGTCTTAGGAACTGGAATCTCTTGAATAGCTTTAACCTTGGCAGGGTCCACTTGAATACCCTTATCACTTACAACGAAGCCTAGCAATTTCCCAGATCTTACCCCGAAGGTGCACTTGTTCGGGTTCAACCTCAGCTTGTACAACTTCAGACGGTCAAACAATTTCTGCAGATGATCAAGGTGTTCTTCCTCAGTTTGGGACCTTGCGATCATGTCGTCAACATACACTTCTATCTCATGATGGATCATGTCATGAAATAAAGCAACCATGGCACGTTGGTAGGTTGCCCCAGCGTTTTTCAACCCGAATGGCATGACCTTGTAGCAGAAGGTGCCCCACTGAGTAACAAAGGTAGTCTTTTCCATGTCTTCAGGAGCCATCTTGATCTGATTATACCCTGAAAAACCATCCATGAAGGAGAACACCTTGTGCTGAGAAGTATTGTCAACCAGGACATCAATGTGAGGTAGAGGGAAGTCATCCTTGGGGCTAGGCCTATTCAGATCCCTGTAATCAACACACATTCTGACCTTTCCATCTTTCTTTGGTACCGGCACCACATTCGCAACCCACTGAGGGTAAGAAGTCACTGCAAGAAACCCGGCATCAAACTGTTTCATAACCTCAGCTTTGATCTTTTCGGACATCTCTGGACGCATACGGCGGACCTTTTGCTTAACCGGAGGGAAGTCTTCCTTGGTAGGTAAATGATGGACCACAATGTCAGTATCTAACCCAGGCATGTCTTCGTAGGACCAGGCAAAGATCTCCACATAATCATGTAGCATCTGATTCAACCGTTGCTTCACGCTGAGCTCTAGGTTGGCACCAATCTTGACCTCCTTTCTGTTCGTCTTGGTACCCAGATTTATCGTTTCCACTGGCTCTTCATGTGGTTGAATTGCCCTCTCTTCCTGGAGTAACAGTCTTGCAAGCTCGCCAGGCACTTCGCAATCCTCTTCACCTTCGTCTTCGGCTAAGTTGATCGGATTTTCGAAGTCATAACTGGCAGTAGCAGAGTCGTTACCAGTGAGATCCAGAGTGGATTGAAACCTGTATGAGTGAGTGTGTGTAAATACAGCTGTTTTGCAATATATAAAGAAAGGAAAGAAAGAAAAGGAGCATAAGATTTGAAATGCGAGAAAACGTCCAAGGTCTTTATTCATGATATATGAAATGACAATTAATATACCCTCACAAATGAAACCACGGTGCCCCGGGTAAGACACCGGGCCATAGAGTTTTAATTCATTGTTTATTACAAATAACAAAAACAAAGGAGTTTATTACTGCGTAACAAAAGTAACAGGAGTATGATCTTTAGCAGTCCAATTGGTCAATCCACCATCAGTCGTCGGGTAAATCCAGCTATCAAACTCTGACTCTTCCACTTCATCTTCATCCCCAATGGCATTCACTCCTGGATTGGTGATGAGCACAAGAGGTCTTCTGGTTCTAGCTTTGCGCACAGCCTTCTGGGCCTCTGCAGTAAAACCCAGTCCAAACTTGTCAGTTTTTGGTGTAAAATCAGGGAGCCTGCCCCAGTTAGCACATTCACCTTTCTTGATTACAGCCCGGGCGTCCTTCAAGGAAGCCATCTTCAAAGGAACATCCTCTTCAACCACTGTTTCTGCCGCTGCCAATGTTGGAGGTACCTCTTCAAAATGCTGAAAGGGGGTTTCAATAAACTCCCCGTCCATCTCAATATATCGGAAGGAATTCAAGTGACTAACCATATACTCCTCCTCTCCCTGCACAGTGACAATCTTCCCTCTGACAGGGTACTTGAGCTTCTGGTGTAGGGTAGAAGTCACTGCCCCAGCTTTGTGAATCCAAGGTCGACCCAGTAAACAAGAGTAAGATGGACGGATATCCATCACATAGAAAGTTGAGTCGAATACTTGAGATCCCACACGAATAGGAATGTCTACCTCTCCATGAACCATCCTCTTAGAACCGTCAAAGGCTCTAACAATGATGTTGCTAGGTTTCAGCTCCAGGCCCTCGCAATCCAACCGGTCTAAGGCCTTTTTGGGTAGCACATTCAGGGAAGAACCAGTTTCCACCAACACGTACGCAAGAGTAGTGCCCCTGCATTCAATAGAGACATGCAGGGCATCATTGTGATTTTTTCCCTTAACAGTAAGGTCAGCATCCGAGAAACCCAAACCATTGTCAGCTGTCAAATTGGCTACGCAATCAGTAAACTGGACTGCAGATGTCTCTTGTGGCACATGGGCCGTCTTGAGAAATGAAATCAGGGCCTTAGCATGGGCCTCTGAGCACAGTAGTAAGGAGAGCATAGAGATTTTGGAGGGTGTATGCCCCAGCTGCTCAACAACATTAAAGTCACTCTTCTTGATTATTTTAAGAATTTCCTCCATCTCTTGCTGGGAGGCCTCAGCATTCACAGATTTTGGCGCCTCCATCCGGGCAGGCTCATCTTCAATCCCTTTGCCCCGAGCATTAGATGACTCGGCGGCAGGGGAAACAACTTGATCAGAAATGGGAACAGGTGCACTTGCAGGTGTTATAACGAGAGGTCTTCGAATAGCGGGTGGCGCAATGTCAGGCGAGAAGAGCCTGCCATTGCAGGTTACTTTGGCTGGACCAGTGATATTGCTGATGCTGGTGCCAGTGTTGAACTCTTGCTTTATGCCATGTACATATACATCTGCCCCATAGTGCCATGGGACAGCCTTATCAGATTCATAGGAGAGGGGCCCCGGAACAGTAATAACAACGGGTGCGACAGTCATGATTTTAACCGGCTTCCTCGGGAAAGCCTTGATCGGATTATTGAAAATAGTAACAACAGATACTTCTTCCACCGGAACAAACGGAACTGCAGTCTTCTTGAACAGAATCTCTTTGCTGTCCATCAGACTTTGGATGCCCAACTTCAGCAAAGGACAACCAGAAAGGGAAACAGCACAGAAAAGGCAACCTTCGCTACAACCCGGAAATAAACCGGCCAGCAGTAGGTTCCTCTTAACAGTCATCAAAGGAGTAGCTACATCACTCACAGAAACGGCATACACATCTTCATCAATGGCATTCACTCCATGCTGGGGCATAGGAGCAGTCACCACATTTGGCCTCTCAGGCGCTTCAAATTGTATCTCCTTCGCATCAATAAGGTCTTGCACCTTATTCCTTAAGGCCCAACAATCATCAGTGGAATGCCCCGGGCTATCGGAGTGATAAGCACATCGGGCATTTGGATTGTACTTGGGAGAGGCATTGTTCACAACCTTTGGGGCCTCCTTGACAGTCACCAAGTTGGTGGATAGCAACTGCGGCAAGATTTGTGATAGGGTCATACTCAGCCGGGTAAACTCTCTTCTGGGTCTTTCAGCCCTTTGTGGATTAGTTTGCCGAGGAGCGGCAGCAGGCTTAGCAATCATCACCGCGTTGACAGATTGGCGACGCTCAGGTTTATCATGTCTTCTAGGCCCATATACAGCACTGGCCTCCTTCTTAAAGGGCTTCTTCTCAGAACTTGACGATGCCCCTTTCTGAATTTTACCGGACTTCATTCCAGCCTCTATTCTCTCCCCAGTCAGAATAAGATCAGTGAACCCTGCAAATGAGTTACCGATAAGATGATTGAAAAATGGCCCAGATAGGGTCCCCAAGAACATATCCACCAGCTCACGGTCAGTTAACGGAGGCTGCACCCTGCCAGCCAGATCCCTCCACTTCTGTGCATACTCTTTAAAACCTTCGCTTGATCCTAGCGACATACCCTGGAGTTGGGTACGTGTAGGAGCAAGGTTGGCATTATATTGATACTGCTTGTAAAAAGCAGTAGCCAACTCCTCCCAGTTACGAACTTTGGTCCCATCCAGCTGATAGAACCATTCGAGATGAGTCCCTGAAAGACTCTCTTGGAAGAAGTGGATCCACAAGTTCTTGTCCACTGTGTACGGCTGAATCTTCCGCACATACGATCTGAGTTGTAGCTTAGGACAAGACGCCCCGTCATACTTGGTGAAAGATGGTGCCTTAAACTTGTGAGGAATAATCACACCAGTAGATAAGCCCAAGTCTCCGAAATCCAGCCCAGGCACTTGTTGGATCTCCATTGCATTCAGTCTGTCTTCCAACTGCTTATACCGGTCTTCAGCAGGAGGATACTGTTCCTCATTGAAGTCAGTCTCGTTGTCAGAGACTACTAGACTTGAAGTCTTTCCCCCTTGGGGACTGTCTTTGCCTACAGAAGAACCAGCTTCTTCATTCTGCAGAGTGTTACCAAACCTCCGGCCCGAGTTGAAAAGAACAGTTCTCTTCTTCTTCTTCCCCTTCTTCAGGAGTAAAGCCTTCAGCTCTTCTTGGCCTTGAGCCAAACCCATGACCAGCTCCTGAAATTGTGCGTTCTGCGCCTGAAGGGCCTTGATAGACATCTCGGTTGATGATGAGTCAGGGTTCATGATGCTGAAATAAACAGCGAAGAACAGTAAGCAACCTGAAAAGAAGAAAACCTGCTATGCATATGATGAATGATATGTGTTTATGTAATGCATTCAAGGGTTCGAAAGTTCAAACTTTGTTGTAGACAAAAAAGGAACACACATTATCATTAAGGAAATAATTGTTCAGTACATCAAAGCCTCATGGGCAAAATATTACAAAAGCAAATCAATCCCAGAAGACACTACGCATCCTCTTTGGAGCTATGTAGGTGTTGAGATTCCTCTCCTCGTGCAATAGGCGGGTGAGCTCCAAGACCTTCTTTTCACTAGCATGTAGACTGGTCTCAAGAGAATTCCGTTCTTCCTTAAGCTGGATCCAACTCTTCTGCATCTCTTCCCAGGACGTGGGCATGTCAGGATGTTGAATGGTGTAGGCCACCTCTCCTTCCAAGACTGGCTCTTTGATCACAGGGAGCACATGAGGATAAGGCATTATTAACTTCTGGGAGCGGGCTCGTACCCACTTGAGATAAGGTTCCAATGGGATGGCATTCTTGTGCCCCAGTGTCTTGCTGTCTATCTTACTGGGCATCCTCCAAGCTCTGATAAATCTCTGGCGAAGTCCTTGTGCATCATTGTCGAAGTCAAAAACTATGTCAGGAATTAACATGTCATGAGGGCCATCCCTCCGAGCATAGCCAAACTGTCTCCAAGCCAAGCATGGGTTGTAAGTAATACCTCCTCTGATTCCAAGTAAAGGAACATTAGGGTATTCCCCGCAACGATCAATGATAGTGACATCCTCTCTGGACCGAGAGCACCAATGTATATCTGCATGTGTAAGAGTCATCAACCGTTGTGACCATCTCAAACCCCGCTCGTTCTTCAAAACTGATTGTGGAAGGTGCGAAATAAACCACCTTCCCAGGAGAGGAGTGCAACACATAAGAACACCTCTTTTTCTCATGGTTCGAGTGTAACATGAGTGAAGGATGTCCCCCAGTAACGTAGGTATAGGATTCCTGGTCATGAAGATCTGGACAACACTGATATCTATAAGCTGATCTGGGTTAGGGAAAAACACCAAACCATAGACAAGGAGGGCCACAACCTCTTCAAAAGCTTGTAAGTCAAGGGAGTTCCAACATTCTTGGGCCTTTTCAAACAGAAACCTGGCTAAGAACCCTTTGATGCCACTTCTAACCTCCCAATGTCCCTTGAGGTCAGATGATTGTAGGTGTAAGGCTTTAGCAATCTCTTCAAGCTTGGGTTCCTTTCCCGTACCGTTGTAGGGTAGTTGATCAAGGATAGGGATCTTCAAAAGCCGGGAGAACTCTTCCAATGTAGGCACCAGTTGATAATCCAGGAAAGTGAAACAGTGATGCAGAGGGTCGAAGAACTGGAACAGGACCTTTATCATATCTTCCTCAATGTTGGTATTGACCAAGCTGATGAGTCTTCCATGTCTTTCACTGAATGAAGAGCTCTCGGGAATCCTGGATATAAGCTCCTTAAGCTGAGGAGGGATCCTTACAAGGCTGATTTGAATTGTCTTTCTGCGAACAGTTTCCATGTCCTACAAAACAAGAACAAAGATGAAGATTCGAACCCCTGAAATGGTTAGTCAATGCATATGATGCTGGATGATGTCATGATGCTATGATTAAACACACCACAAATATTTACAAAGGCAAACATGATAAGGCACACAAGTCACACAAGACAAGCCCTTAGAGTTTAGGCCGACATGGGGTCTGGGGTACTACCCTCTTGAAGTTGGTGGGCTCAACCTGTCCTATTAGAAGTAACCGGGTTCTAAGGGTCCCAATATCACTGGATTGCTTTCATTGTTCATCGTTTCGATTTAGCCACTGAACTGGCGACCGAAATATTCCAGGAAAGCAACCCTCAATTGAGTGTAGTATCGAGTATCAACCAACCTCGGACTGCACCAAAGTCAGTTATCTCACTACCCTAAAGAGGCCAAGATGGTTCAATTAAGGTTCCTAAGGTCAGTTGATGTTTCACGACACCACATGGAGGCCCCGTACTCTCCTTGACTGAACTCAAGGGTTACCGGTACACACCAAAGTGCCACATCAACATAGCAGACTGCTTCAACCATGTCGGTATACCCCGCACAGTTCCCTCACAGTCTTGTTGCTACTTTCTAAGAAGGTATCCCCCAGACCCGGGTTAGGATCTATAGAACTCCCAATACAGTACCCACAATAATAAAGCAAACAATTCAGACAATTGAAAACACAAATGATCTTAGTCCTAAGGTACACCTCACTTTAAGTAATCCCCAGCAGAGTCGCCAGTTCCGTGATCGGTGGATCTGGAACTGACTGTTTAAAGCTGGTTCGCGAAATGTCGCGGAAGCAAGAGTCGCCACCGTCTTTTATTTTCTCCAAATGGAAAGGACAAAAGCACAGAAAAATTCCTTATTGAGATTAGTTCTCGGTTCGGGAGGTAGATTTATAGAAAGGGAAGGTGTTAGCACCCTTTCTATCCATGGTTATCCATGGGCTCTTAGATACTTGCTCATTTGTGTTTTCAAAATTGTTTGTTTGCTTTTCAAGATGAGTGGGTTTGAAAAAGTTTCTTTTGAAATTTCAGTTCGACTCTTGTATCAGTCCTCAAGAGTGTTTGAAAAGTTGTTTTTGAAAGCTTTTTGCAAAGTGTCGGTGTGAAAAGAAGTTTTTTTGATTTGTTTTGAATTAGAGCAAGTATCTACGAGTCATCTACCTACCCTAAGGAATTCGTCTGTGTAAATGTCCTTAAGATAGTGCCATCCCACCATTGAGAGATAGGTAGCACCACCGTTGGAGGTGTTCGGGTCAATTCGAGGTTTAGGGACAGTGTGGTTACCAGAGCAATAAGAAGACACCTTAGAAGCTACCCTCATGCCATGTTCATGGACATGAGGACTTACTAAAACATCCTCTACTCGACGACCACGTTTCGATGGGCAAGGCAACAGTGAGGCGTACCCTAGGGGTGGTGTGTGAATTGTGTGTCATTCTCAGTTATATTTGTCTTGTTCATGCATTGGTGATCTACGCTTTGTTTTTATTTTTGGCATTCATTCTTTCATGTGGTTATTAACAGCTAAAAGGTGCGGAATTAAAAGTCCTACGCTATTACAAAGGCGCGGGTCTACATCGCCAAATTAAACCAAGACCCGATTTGAAATAAATAAAAATGCGGAAAAATAAATATCCTAATTAATCTATTACAAGGCTTTGGAGCAAGTACATAAAATTTAAAAAGGGGAATGAAAGTAAATGTGCGAAAAGAAATAAAATCGAGAATGCGAGGGCGTTGGACCCTTTTAAGGAATTAAATATGAAATTAAAAATGAATTAATGATTAAAGAAAAAGAAATTATTTTTTTGGTTTTTTGGTATTTAATAATAATAGAGAAAAATGGATTAAAATTAAAAATTAAACAAAACCCTAATTCTAGTTGTTTTTATTTTATATACAAAATGTTTGATCTTGACCTAATTTTAACCTAATTATTTAAATGGCATATTTATTTACAAAAAATAGTTAATAATTAAATATGGTGAAAAAAGGAAAAAAAGAATAAAAGTATAAAAACCCTAATTTCTACCTTTTTTAGTTTATTCAAAAAAATATTAAAATTAAACCTAAAATTAAACTAACTAGTTTTTAGAATTTATTTACAAAATGAAATATTAATGAATTAAATAATAAAATATATTTTTATTTTGACTTTTCTGATTTTTTGTATTTTTATATTATTTAAAACTAATTTAAGGAATTAAAATAAAACAATTAAATTGAAACAAATAAATAAAAAAAAAGAAAAGAAAAGGGATAGAGATACAAACAAGAGGGGTGGTAGACCCAATTTTGGAGGTATGATCAGCAGTAATTTGGCCCATTTGAAGGAGGCCCTTTTGACTTTTCTGGCTTGCATATGGATGTGTTGACTGAGGCGTATGGTGGATAGCTGGTGATAGCCACTAGATTGATCTTCAGGGACATGTGGCAAGCCAAGGCATGGAGTTGTATGGTGGACCTTAGGATGCAAGCTGCGTAGAAACACATTACAAGAAAATATATGAAATATATATGGGGGACCTGGGAATCGAACCCAGGTCCCAAGGCTTGCCAATCAGATTCCCAACCACCACACCATTCAACGCGTTTGTATGTATAATCAAAAACAAATATTATAAACAATAAATCACACTAATGATATTAACACAAAAAGAACGCGCGGAAAATTTAAATGGTCCAACCATGATAGGACATGCAGGCTTCTTCCTCGTTGTGCCTGTAAACAGAAAAGAGATAGCGGGGGTTTTAAACCCCCACTAAATGTACCCTGCGAAAAATAGCGATTAGAGCATCGTTGCTCATAAATTGGGCGCGATATGATGATTGGATTCGCCTGAAGGTCACGAGTTTAATGGTATAGGCCTTGCTGTCCAATTTTTCCAGAAGAAGAAAGCCCCAAATTTAAACCTCTGAAAACCTAGAAAACGTTAATGGCATCTTTCTATACAAGCGCTATTAATCCAATTCAATGGCACCATTAGCTTTATTGAGTTCATGTTAGTGCAAAACAATCATTAGAATGCATTAATATGGCATGAAAAGATAAATACGAATATGTAAATGTTCATGGACAGGGCGACTTCGTGCTACCGTTTCTTGAGGTTAGAGGCTGTGGTTTTGATTCAGAAAGCTTCCTTGATGCGTCAGGAAGGTAATGGAATCGTTCTTTGGCCTTCAAACACCCTCTAGCTGTGTTTTCAGTTTTGAACTTTTTAACAAAAAATGCAAGGTTTGTATTTTATTCTGAGCGCAGCTTCCAGGTCCCTTGCATTAGGTTTAGGTATGTGTTTATATGAGGAATGAATTAGGGTAAAAATTCAAGCCAAGAAACCTTTGCATTGATGTTTCAAATATTTGGTTTTTAATGTAATCTTTTCCAATCTTTTTCATGTAAAACCATTGCCAATCATGAGAAATCTTGCCTTTTTAGTGATGCACGAAATCTTGAGTGATTAAAGAGGGCATATGCTGCATAAAAAGATTTGGAAACATGTGTTTAGCATTTTTCTTATAATTAATTTTAATTAAATGAATTAAATAGATTAAATATTCAATTAATTAATTAAAAATAGGAAAATAACTCCCCTTTAGGTCAATGGGTCGTGCATAGCTTTTGGGTGATGATTCTTGGAAGAAATTGAGGCCCATTAGCAATTTTGAGGCATTTGAAGTAAAGTTAACTTTTCAAAATTCCCAAAAATTTCCCAACTTCCACAAGGCATATCTTGCTCAATTTTTAAGCTTTGATCATGTTCTTGGACATTTTGGAAAGGTCTTGAATTCCTCTAACCAATGCCCTTGGTCCCATGTCATTTTGATTTACCAATCGCAAGTTATGGTCTTTGACTTAAAGTGCCTTTTTGTTGACTTTTGAAAATGACCTATAATGTTGAGATTGATAACTTTTTGTGAGAGCATTTCTTGGACTTGAAGTGTGAAGAGGAGTTGTAGGAAATGTCTTTCTCTTCAAAATGAGCTTTGGATGGAATTTTTCTGATAAACCATGTGGAAGTTATGCCTTGGTCAATTTACAGTTGACTTTTTCAACTGTCCAAATATGGAAACTTTTGCATCTTGAGACTTTTTGAGCCATGCCTTGAAAATCATGATCAAGAATTGATCAAATGATGTTTGTGGCTTCAAAATAAGATGTTGACCAAAAATTTAGACTTTTGACTGTCAAATGACCATTTTGCCCCTGCAGTTGACTGTTGAGCAATTAGGGTTTTTGACTGTGCAATTTTGTGCTGTAAGTCTTGAAACTTGGCATATGGATTCTTGACCATGTTTGTAGGCATGTGGGACTTGTTTGGACCCTTGAAAACTTCAATTTCTTTGCCAGAACCAAAACCTTAATTTTTGACTGTTAGGAGGCAAATGGACTGTGCAACCCTTGAGAGATTGTGAAGCATGCTCTTTGCAAATCTTGAAGAATATGGGAGGGCAAATTTTGGGGTACAACAGCATCTATAAGCCCATCCTCCTACCAACAATCTCCAAATGGCATCTGTAAGCCCATTCCTGACATCACAATGCTGATACTACACGATGCGAGTGTAAATTTCTGGGCACTCTAGTGTTCAATCATCTTCCACCTTCGGATCACGAAAGGCACGCAAGCCAATCTACATCCTCAGGTTTAAGAAGATTGAACAGGGGCAACTGTTGTACCCCAAAATTTGCCCTCTCATGTTTCCCAAAGTCTTCCCCCTGCATGGTTGATCACAAACTCTTGCCTGAGGAAAAGGAAAATTTTTGAGTGGTGCTTTAAGTACATTTCGATTGGCATTCTGAAAGACCCTTCAATTGGTGTTCTGAAGGAGCCTTTCGATTGGCATTCTGTCAAGCTCTTCGATTGGCATTATGGACAAGCATTTCGATTGGCATTATGTCAAGGCTTTCGATTGGCATTCTGAAAGACCATTCGATTGATATTCTGAAGGAGCCTTTCGATTGGCATTATGGACAAGTACTTCGATTGGCATTATAACAGTGTCCTTCGATTGGAATTCCAAAAAGGTCCATTCGAAGAAGCATTCAAAGGGTCCATTTGAAGAAGCTTTCAAAAAGCATTAGAAGGAGGCCATCAGCCCATTCGAAATGGAGCATTCGAAGGAGGCCATCAGCCCATTCGAAAGGGAGCATTCGAAGGCCAGTTACATGTCATTCAAAATTCAAAAAGGGACAAGATCCCATGTGTTTAGCCAACGTTACGAACTCTCATTCATGGCTTTCAAACACATAATCAACGTTACAAATTCTCATTCATGGCTGTCAAACACATAATCAAGGTCATTTAAACCTTTGTCTTCATGTCCCCTCCACCCCCTCTATATAAAGAGATCACAAGTGTTGCAAAAGAGGACAAAAAAATATACAGAAAAAATAGAGAAAAGAAACAGGGAGAACTTGGAGATACGCTGCCAAAAATCATCAACACTTCCAGGAAGCCATACCCAATCCTTGCACCAGCCATTCCACACTCAGAATCATAGATCAAAGCACTTCTGTTTGGTAAAAAGAAATCTAATGTCAAAATCATTTCGATCTCTGATTGCATATTCACGTTATTACTGTTGTTTGTGAATGATTTAATGTGCTACATATAAGCTACAACGCAGAGATGAGATTGTGCCATTGCTTGGGCACAATCTGAGTTTCTCCTTCGAATCCCAGGATAAAATAAACCCAGACCCAGATTCAGCAGGTGCGAATAGGGAGGAGATTCGAATCAGGGGGGTAAAGTCCCCCCTGGACCTTTAACATGTGTTTCGTTTTTGCAGGAAATATATTCTCAGGATCCTGTTCAGAGTTTCGAAGCTCAACAGCTTAGCTTCGAACTTGACCCAGGACTTCTAGATCGAAGGATGACATATCCAGATCGAACACCCTAAGAGTGCATCCCCTCATGCACCTTCGATCTAGCCTCTTCACTGGGTCGAAAGACATCCCACACTTCTTTCGACCCAGGCCTCCAGAATTATTTTGTTTTTCTTGATTTACTGCCTGATTTCATTTTCGTTTGGACCATTTTATTTGTTTTTTTTAATCAACATAAAAATCATAAAAATAAGTAACTTAGAATTAGGATTTAATTTAGTTAATTATTTTAACTTATTTTCTCCAATTTTAAAATCAGTAGACTTAGGATTTATTTAAATTCAATCCTTTTCATAAACAAAAAAATGCAAAAAATATTAAGTATGTTTTGGAGTTAATTTTAATCAGTTTTTTTTAATTAATTAAATTTGACTTAATTGAACATTTAGCATTTTCCCAAAAATAAAATAAAACAACAAAAGTTCTTATTCTTAGGATTTTTCAGATTCACGCGCGTTTATTTTATTGTAACTGCTTACTGGTTTGTGGTAGCTTAAATTAAGACTTTTACTTTACTGCTTTTATTCCCCCAATTTTTGGACATGTAAATAATCCCCCGAAGCCTTGTAATAGCGTAGGATTTACAATTTCTGCACTTTAAATTCATGTACATATATTAACTGCTTAGATGTATGCTAACTAGGATTGTATGACAAGATTAACTCTTAAACTTAAAATCAACAGTAGCTCACCATGACATGCAAAGATAATATAACTGAAAAAACAATACACTCGCACATGCCACTATTAGGGTATACCTCACTTGGCTGCCTCAAGTGTGGTCATTGAGTATAGGAAGTCTTAGAGGTCGCCCTCCTGTCTAAAGATCAAAGTTGCCTCGAAACAGTTGCCTCGATAAAAATGATCTAAGACATTAGGGTTACCGCTAAAGCATCCTAACATTGCTTTAGTGACCACACGTCACTTAAATCAAATTGACCCGAAAACTCCAACGACGATGCTACCTACTCCTCAATAGTAGGATAGCATTGTCTAAAGGACATTAGCACAATTTAATTCCTTTTTGAGTAGGTAGAGGTTCTTAAGTACTTGCTCCTTTAAAAAACAAAACAAAACTTTTCGCACTTACACTTTCTTCAAAAACAAAACAAAACTCTTTTCAAAACCCACAAACAAAAAGAAAAGCAAACTTTTGAAAACATAGTGAGCAAGTACATAAGAGCCCGTGGATAAACACGGATAAAAAGGGTGCTAATACCTTCCCTTTCTATAATCTACTTCCCGAACCCGAGAAAAATCTCGAAAAGGAATTTTTCTGTGCTTTTGTCCTTTCCTTATTGGATAAAATAAAAGACCGTGGCGACTCTTGCTTACCGCGACACTTTGCAAAAACAAACGTAAACGTGAACCAGCATTAAAAAATAGTCAGTTCTCATTCCCACCGATCACAGGTCTAAACCTTTTTGGTATACTGTTCCATTGCTTTTTAATCACAGTTTTTGTATGCTAATTTGGTGCAAATATAGGGTTTGAGAAAAATGAAGGCGTGGACTAGATCAACAACAATTTAGGGTGTTATTGCATCTGGTTGCAGGACTGTGCTATAGCAGTGCAGCAGGCTGCTCAAACAAGGTTTTGGGGCTTTGTGATGTTCTGATCGAAGAAGACCAGAGTGAAACTCGAAGGGTGATGTTCTGATCGAAACGTAAAACATAGTCTCCATATGCTGAAGAGTCATTTTCTGATCGAAGGATAAAATTTCCTTATGTTCTAATTGAAGAGTCATGTTATGAACCGTCTTTGCAAATTCTGATTGCGCTGGTGTGAAATCTGGCCTAGAAGTTCTGAAACTGTCATATTTTCTCAATACTTAGAAATTTTTCCAAGTGTTTAGAAATTTGATTTTTTCAAAGTAATTTCTGACTTTTGATTTTGATGAATTAATTTAATGTCTTGATGAAATATAATTGTTGAAACTTGATTTTTATCCAAAAGTCAAAGTTTGACTTTTTAGTGCACTTTTGACCATTTTGCCCTTGTGAATGACTTTCTTTAGAAAATTATGATTTGAGACTTGAAACTTGCTAGAAGCAAACCTGAGGGTCTAGAATGATCCTTTGAGAAATGAGAGGGCAAATTTTGGGGTACAACAGCTGCCCCTGTTCAATCTTCTTAAACCTGAAGATTTAGATTGGTGAATCTGCCATTCGTGACTTGAAGGTAGAAGATGATTGGACACCAGAGTGCCCAAAATTTTTCACTTGATGATACTGTGGTTGAGGTGTAAGGAATGGGCTTAAAAGATAACATTTGGAGAAACGATGGAGAGTTGTCGGAGATGGGCTTATAGATGCCATCCAAAGGTGATTGTTGACAGAAATTAGACTAAGTCTAAGCTTGACTTTAACTGAACCAGAGAAAGTGTCTTATTTAGAAATAATCAGGATAAACCATTGAGAGGTTTAAACTGCAACAAAAGAGGTATTGGGCATTCTTTAACTGGAGAGAATCAGAGTAAATCTTGGAGCAATTTATCTGAACCAGAGAAGATGTCTGCGGGAAGAATCAGAATAAACCGTTGAGAGATTTAAACTAAACCGGCAGGAGTCTGGAAAAGAATCAGGGTAAATCTTGGAGCGATTTATCTGAACCAGAGAAGATGTCTACGGGAAAGAATCAAGATAAACCGTTGAGAGATTTAAACTGAACCGACAGGAGTCTGGAAAATAATCAGAATAAATCTTGGAGCGATTTATCTGAACTAGAGACGATGCTTGTAGGAAAGAATTAGAATAAACTGTTGAGAGATTTAAATTGAACCAGCAGGGGTCTGGAGACGAATCAGAATAAATCTTGGTGCGACTTATCTGAACCAGAGAAAATGTCTGCGGGAAGGAATTAGGATAAACCGTTGAGAGGTTTAAACTGAACTGACATGGGTCTGGAAAAGAATCAGAATAAATCTTGGTGCGACTTATTTGAACTAGAGGAGATGTCTGCAGGAAAGAATTAGGATAAAACCATTGAGAGGTTTAAACTAAACCGGCAGGGGTCTGGAAAAGAATCAGAATAAATCTTGGAGTGATTCATCTGAACCAGAGAAGATGTCTGAAGGAAGTAATTGTCATGTAGATAGTCACCCCATCTTGTTTCGGGAATTAATCTACAATTGATTTGCTCATAGATATTTTCCTTCTCTTGTTGAAAATTTGATGATAATGTTTTGTTGATTTTTCTTTCCTGAAAAAGGTAAAAATTTAGTTATATGTAATGCCATGATGCATGAATTTCATAGTGCAATGAGATTGTGATATATGCATTTGTGTCATCGATGTTTATGATATATGGATGCGATGTATGCGCATGTAAGCTATTCTGCTGCTATGTTGTTGGATTGGGGAAAATAAATCCTTGACTGCTGTTGGGGATGTGGGGTGTAAGTCTTCATATTTTGGTGAAATTGAAGTGTTGATGGATGGGCTTCCATAATTAGAGAAATAAACTATGTTGGGGAAGGGAAACATCGTGCCTTGCTTGTGGACCTCGTGAAATCCTGTTGGGGAATCTTGAGGAACTAGGCGAATCTCACTGGGGGAATCTTTGGAGCGGTAACTAGAAGTTTTGTTCCATCGGGGATGTGAGAGCACCTGATACCATTAGGCTTCATACTGGAGATACGCTAGTGTTCCTGTAGTAGGATGTCCTTGCTTCCCCTCCTGCTGGAGAAAGTACCTGCGGGGATTTTATGGAATGGCCTATAGACATTATCTTATTTCTTAAAGCCATTAGTAATTGTCTCTCTGTTTTCTAATCCCTCCTTTCTTGCGCTCATTTGTAAATAGTAGTCACGTTCAAATGCATATGTTCAAAAATAATCATTGGACGTTTTTGTAAACAAAGTAGGGAAATAAGAGAAAAACAGATAGTTTTGCACTTTTAAAAGAATATCTTTGTATTAACTTGAATAAGTATTTTTGTACAAAGAGATGAACATCCTAGCAAGAGAATGTCGTCGTAGAAAATGAAAACTGATACGAAGAAAAGATAGCTATGTGAAATAATCCCATGGGGTTCCCACTCTACTATAGCCTTCATGTCTCTGAGCGTGTCATCCACTTGCTGCTTTGTCCGAAGCTGATTGGATTGATTAGAACCGTTTGAGTTTGTCAGTTGATACTGAAGGTTGGCTGCAATGTGATCCAACGGGACATAGTCATACACTTTAAATCCCTATCTTTTTCTTGGACCTCCCTTTCGAGTTTTCAGTCCATCGGGATACAGATTTTGTTTTGTATTTTATCCCTAATTTTTCCCGAACCCTTTTGGTTCGCCGGGATGCCCTAATTTTTGCCTAGGCCAGTCGACCTAGTGTGTCTTTATTCATGCGCAATATCTTTTGACTATGTCCGCATTTACATGACGCAGAAGGTTATCGCCATCCATAGTGGTTAAGATCATTGCTCCACCAGAGAATATGTTTTTGATCACAAATGGTCCTTCGTATGTAGGAGTCCATTTTCCCCTGGGATCACCTTGTGGAAATATGATACGCTTGATTACCAAGTCACTAACACGATATACTTGACTTCTGACCTTCTTATTAAAAGCTTTGATCATGTGTTTTTGGTACATCTGGCCATGACAGGCAGCCGTAAGCCTCTTCCCATCGATCAAGTTCAACCGGTCAAGTCGAGTTTGAATCCATTCATCTTCATTCAACCATGCATCTTTTATGATTCTCAGAGAAGGTATTTGGACTTCAATTGGTAGGACAACTTCTATACAGTATACCAAAGAGAAAGAAGTTTCCCCTATTGACGTGCGTGGCGTGGTACAGTAACCATGGAGAGAAAATGGAAACATCTCATGCCAGTCCTTGTAGGTCACTGTCATTTTTTGTATGATCTTCTTGATGTTTTTATTTGCAGCTTCTACAGCGCCATTCATCTTCGGTCGGTAAGGAGAGGAATTATGGTGCTGGATCTTGAGTTTCGCGGATAGTGCATTAATCATAGTATTGATGAGATTGGTACAATTATCCGTGATGATTCTCTCCGGGATACCGTACCGACATATGAGATTTTGTTTGATGAATTGGGCCACCATGTTCTTGGTAACAGAAGCGAATGAAGCTGCCTCGACCCATTTCGTGAAGTAATCAATGGCAACCAAGATGAAGCGGTTTCCATTAGAAGCTGTGGGTTTGATCTCTACAATCATGTAAATGCCCCACATTGCAAAGGGCCAAGGAGCAGTCAGGAAGTTTAGGGGAACCAGAGGCACATGTACTTTGTCAGCATAGATCTGGAACTTGTGACAAGTTCGTGAATACTGATAACAATCCGCTTCCATGGTGGACCAGTAGTATCCTGCCCGTAGGATCTTTTTAGCCATCGTGTGTCCACTAGAATGAGTGCCAAAGGTACCTTCGTGTAAATCAGCCATGATATTTTCTTCCTCACTCTGGTCTATGCAAGGAAGCAAAGTAGAGTCGTGGTTGCGTTTATAGAGGATCCCGTTACTGGGGAAGAATTTAGTAGAAAATCTTCTCAAGAACTTCTTATCATTGACTGAAGCTCCCTTCGGATACTCTTGGGCCTCGAGATACCTCTTAACTTCATGGAACCAAGGTTTTTCCACTGCTTCTTCAGTATCGATCTCGTGATAGTAAGCTGGTTCGTCCATCCTCTCAATGGTGATCTGGGGAGCCTCGTTATCGCACCTGATTTTAAACATGGATGACATAGTGGCTAGCGCATTCTCTAGTTAATTTTCCTCTCCTGGAAAATGCTCAAAGGTAATTTCCTCAAATATGGGATTAAAGTCAACACATGTTCTTTGTAAGGGATGAGATTAGGATGCTTCGTGTCCCACTCTCCTTTGATATGATTGATGACTAAAGCTGAATCTCCAAATACCTTTAAGGACTTAATTCCCAAATCTATGGCGGCTTTGAGACCCATAATACACATTTCATATTCTGCCATATTATTGGTACATTTGAAACAAAGTATCGCGGTGAAGGGAGTATGACATCCTTCAGAGGATATGATCACATCGCCTATGCCGTTACCGAGTGCGTTGGAAGCTCCGTCAAAAACCAAGGTCCATCGGGATCCTTGTTTAGGTCTGTCATATGGTCTGAGTTCTTCACAATTGCTTACCAACATGATGTCTTCATCTGGGAACTCGAATTTCATGGACTGGTAGTCATCCATAGCCTGATGGGCAAGGTGATAGGCTAGCACAATACCCTTTATTGCTTTTTTTGGTAGTGTATTGAATGTCGTATTTAGTCAGAATCATCTGCCATCTTGCTATTCTTCCAGAGAGGGCGGGATTCTCGAATATGTATTTAATAGGATACATCTTGGATATCAATAAGGTAGTATGGGTCAACATATATTATCTTAGCTGGCGAGCAGCCCATGCCAGAGTGCAACAAGTTTTCTCGAGTAGTGAATATTTGGTTTCATAGTCGGTAAACTTTTTGCTCAGGTAGTATATTGCATGCTCTTTTCGGCCAGACTCGTCATGCTGCCCCATCACACACCCCATTGAATTTTCCAAGACAGTTAGATACATGATCAAAGGTCTTCCCTCGACTGGAGACATCAAAATAGGAGGCTCTTGAAGGTACTCTTTGATCCTGTCGAAGGCAGCCTGGCAGTCGTCGTTCCAATCCAACACTTGATCTTTCTTCAGTAATTTGAAGATTGGTTCACAAGTAGCGGTTAGGTGAGAAATGAATTTGGCGATGTAGTTTAGCCGTCCTAAGAATCCTCTGACTTCCTTCTCAGTGCAAGGAGCAGGAATTTCTTGTATTGCTTTTACCTTTGCAGGGTCCACCTCGATACCTTTACCATTGACAATGAAGCCTAAGAGTTTACTGGACCTCACTCCAAATGTGCATTTACTCAAGTTTAACCTTAGTTTGTATTTCTTCTGTCTTTCAAACTGTTTCTGCAAATGGCCAAGGTGTTCCTCTTCAGTTTGAGATTTGGCTATCATGTCATCCACGTAGACCTCTATCTCGTGATAGATCATATCGTGAAACAGAGCTACCATGGTGAGCTGATAAGTTGCCCCGACGTTCTTCAACCCAAATGGCATAACTTTGTAACATAACGTGCCCCACTACGTGACGAAGGTCGTTTTCTCCATGTCCTCAGGTGCCATTTTGATTTGGTTGTACCTGAAGAAAACATCCATGAAGGAGAATACTTTATACTGTGCGGTGTTGTCAACCAGAAAATCGATGTGGGGAAGCGGGAAATCATCCTTAGGGCTTGCCCTATTTAAGTCTCTGTAATCCACACACATGCATACTTTACCGTCCTTTTTAGGCACTGGAACAACATTGGAGACCCATTGTGGATAGGAGGTGACGGCTAAGGATCCAGCGTTGAACTGTTTCATGACTTCAGTCTTGATCTTCTCTGACATTTCTGGCCGCATGCAACAAAATTTCTATTTTACCGGAGGGCATTCTTCTTTTGTCGGCAGACGATGGACCACGATATCATCATCAAGTCCTGGCATGTCTTCGTATGACCAGGAAAAGACCTCAACATAGGCATGTAGTAACTGAGTCAATCGCTTCTTGACATTAGGTTCCAGATTAGCACTTACCTTGACTTCTTTCTTGTCCTCTTCAGTTCCTAAGTTAACTGTGTCAACCGGTTCTTCGTGGGGCTGTATGGTCCTTTCTTCCTTTTGTAGTAACTTGGCTAGTTCCCTTGGCACCTCACAATCTTCCTCACCTTCGTCTTCGGCTTGGTAGACCGGATTTTCAAAGTCACAATAGGCTATAGCAGAATCGTTACCCATGGGATCCTAAGTGGATATGGATCTGCATTTTGATATGTGAGTGTGTGTAAGAGCATATCTATCTTTGAAAAAATAAAAATGTAGGCAAAGAAAAACAAAGAGCATAAAATTTGCATGCAAAAACGTCCATGATTCATTGATGACATATGAAAATGAAGTAACAACCCTCACAAATGGACCGTTGTGCCTCGGGTAAGACACAAGGTTTTTAAAGTCTAAATTGTTTAATTATTACAAGTCCGACAAAAATTTAAAGACAATTACTGTTGGATAAAAGTAATAGGGACAAATTCTTTGGCTTCCTAGTTGTTGAGTCCTCCGCTGATAGTTGGAAAAATCCATTCTTCTAGGTCACAACTGTCATCACTGTCTTCCATTACATTGACTCCATGGTTGTTGATCCGCAAAGGTGGTTCCCCGGCACGAGTACGACGAACATATTTCTGGGATCCTGAAGTAAAACCCAAACCAAATTTGTCAGATTTGTAGGGAATATCTGGGAGTTGGCCCCAAATGGTACACCCACCTTCTTCGACTACTGCCTTGGCATCTTTCAGAGAAGCCATCTTCAGCGGAGGTCTACTAATCTTCAGAACTTTGGAAACAGTCTTGGTTGCCGCAACTGTTTGTGGGACCTCCTCGAAATGATGACACAGAGTTTCGATGAACTCACCATCCATTTCCACATACCTGAAGGAGTTCAGGTGACTGACCATATATTCCTCCTCTCGATGGACAATGATGATTTTTCCCTTGATTGGGTACTTCAACATCTGATATAATGTAGAGGTAACGACACCAGCGTCATGAATCCAAGGTCATCCCAATAAACAGGAATAGGAAGGGCGACTATCCATCACATAGAAAGTTGAATCGAAGGTTTGAGTTCTAACTTTGATGGGAATGTCCACCTCCCCGTGCACCATTCTCTTCGAACCGTCGAAGGCCCTTACCACTATGTTACTGGGTTTTAAGGTCAAACCTTCACATTTTAGTCTATCCAGAGCCTTCTTAGGTAGTACATTCAATGATGAACCAGTATCTACCAGGACATGGGCCAAAGTAGTGCCCCTGCATTCGACAGAGCATGCAACGCCTCATTGTGTTTCCTCCCTCTAGGTGTCAGATCAGCATCAGAAAAGCCCAAACCGTTATCAGCTGTCAAGCTGGCTACACAATCTTCGAATTGGTCAGCAGAGGTTTCCTGGGGTACATGGGCAGTTTGAAGAAATTTCACCAAGGCCTTCGCATGAGCTTCGTAGCACAACAGTAAAGCTAGCATAGAAATCTTTGAAGGGGTCTGCCCTAGCTGTTCGACTACATTGTAGTCACTTCTCTTTATAATTTTCAAAATTTCTCCCATCTCTTTCTTGGAAGCCTCTGGGATAGATACTGAATGCGCCTTCATCTGGACAGGCTCAACCAAAATTCCTTTGCCCCGAGTCTCGGTCGACTCAGTGATAGGGGTGTCAATAGGGGTAACCATAGGAACTGTAGTAGTAATACCAGCAGGAACAAAAGCAGGAATGATCATAGGACCGATAAAAGCTTTCGGAGGAGCAATCTCATGGGAGAACACTCTTCCACTTCTAGTTATTTTGCTGGTTCCCACAATGTTGCCAACGTCGGGGTCAACATTCTCAAAAAATGGGTCTTCAACAGCCATCCATTCTTGCTTGACGCCATGTGTTGTACCCCAAAATTTTCCCTCCCATTTCTCATTGATTTCTCATCACAAAGCCCTTGGAGATCAAGATCCAATTAGGGTTTCATCTGCTCAGGACTTCTCCTTGCACTGTTGACTCAAATTAGGGTTTATGTTTGCACAGAGATGTTTTGACCTAAATTGCCTAAGATGACTTTCATTTTTCATATTGGACTCCCAAGTTTATCCACATCAAGTTTCAAGTCTTGATTCTAAGTTTTGCCCAGTCAATTGGACAATTGACCTAGAAATCAGCTGTATTGGGGAAAAAGTCAACTGTGGCCAATTGACAGTCAAACCTCATGAAAATTGACCCACATCAACATCATGAACTCACATGGATCATTTGATCAAGTTTGGATCACAATTCCACAAGAAATTTGATCAGATCACCAAAAGGGCAAAATGGTCATTTTTAGAGTTTTGACTGCACAAAGGTAATTTTTGACTGTTTGACCTAGCCAATGGCAAACCAAGCTCACATATGAACTCAAGGACCCCATGGAATTGTCTCGACATGCTCAACAAGTTCAAAAGATCCCAAGTACACAAGATTGACAGTTGAATTTCCCAGTCAATTGATCAATTTTGATTGTATACTGAAAAGTCAAACTTTGACTTTTTGGTCAAAATCAAGAGTCAAGATTCATTTTTCATCAAAACATGCCAAATCATGAAACTTTTTCACCAAGAAATCAAAAATTGCAAATTAGGGTTTGAAATGAGAATTTTTCATAACTTAGAATTTTTCTAAGTTATGAAAAACCCTAATTTTTTCCCAACTTTGCCCCACTTTCTCACCAAGATTCATTTGGATTCAAGCAAAAGTCAAAACATGAAAGTTGTAGCCTATTGCATAATCTACAACCTTTTTTCACAAAGTTTTCCCAAAAGAGGCTTGTATCTCAAGTTACAATTTTTGGAACAAGGGTGCCAAACCATTCTTAACTTAGTGAAAATTTGACCTATTTTGGCAAGGTTTTTACCTAACTTCAAGACCATTTTTCACATACTTCCCCTTGGAATTTCAATTTTCATTTCAAAGATGGATTGTAGTACACATTCCAAGCTTTCCAAAATGTCCAAGAACTCATCAAACAACCTCATGACTTGAGAGAATCGAATTTTGCAATATGGCAAAAACTCACTTTTGAATTGGCCAATTTCCATGTTCATAACTTGTGCAAATTTCTCAAATCAGCATGCAACTTGATTACAGGCCTCTAAACCATTCAACACTCATAAATTTAATGCAAACTCTTTGTGCCAAGACCATGTTCTATGTGTTCAAGCATTGCATGATGGATTAATCCCAAAATAGATAAAGCACTTTAACCATTTTTGCAAAAGTAAGCTTTATGTCAAAATGAAAATCCAAGAAGTACAGATCAAATCCCCTTGGCACAAGTTTAGGGACTAATCACACTGATCAATGCCAAGGTTTCCAGCATGTTATGGGGGCCTCTACCTGTCTAAACACCAACTTTGCTTTTGGTTGCTTAAAGTGTAAGAAATATGGCATAACTAGACACAACTTTCATCTCAGCAATAGAACCCTTAAGCAAATATTTTGTACACATTCAAGACATCCTAACTGAGCTAGCACACAACTCCAACACCTCCATTGCCTTCTAGAATACAGAACCACCCTCAAACTGCCCAAACAGAGCTCCTACTGCAGTTTGAGTGCCAACTCTCATCCCTTTCATGCATTCTTGCTAAAAGCTCATCAAACACATTCCCTAGCATCACTTGAAGCTAACCCAAACATAAAACACGACCTGTAACTCCTCTAGTCAGTTCCACCATTTTCACTTTCTTGTTTTGCAGTTGAAGGTCCATAGCTCGATTCAAGGTCTTTCAAAGCAAAGTAAGCATTGGAATATCACCACTACACTTCAGGCAAGTTGTACAGATCATCATCTTGCCCTGAAAGCTCCCCCATTGCCAGATACAACTTCAACTGAACAGGTATCTTCTTGAACTTCTAACTCTTAATGTAGGCATTGTTAGCTCTAGGTTTGTGAATAAGAAGTGTTCTACTCATGCCCCTGAATCTATACATACTTTTACTTTTCATTTATTTTGCCTGAGCTATGAGAATTTAAGGTCTGAATATGGAAGAAAAGTTAGGTCAAGATTTGGGAATGTTAAAATTCTCTCTCATTTCTGAGAGTTAGGATGATTTCTTTACATATTTAGAATCGTGATTCAATGCTTAACATTTCTTATGTTGAAAGTTTGTGCAAAAGATCAAGGAATCCAGATGTTTGAATTGGTCTTCAGGCGCGCGTTTTTGAACATCTTTCTGGCTGGAGGTTGAAGAAAGGCTTGGTGGGCTGGGCCTGTTGTGCTATTTCTCTCCACACCCTATTTTTTCTTTCATACCCCCTGAGCCTATTTTGTTTGTTTTATTGATTTTTTGACTTTTCTCTTTTTATTCTGATTTATTTATTTTTGCTAGTAATATTAAAAACATGAAAAATTATTTTTACACCATTTTTATATTTTTTAAGCATTTATTTGTTTATATGGACATTTGTACATAAATAATATATATATACTATTATTTAGAAAAAACTAGAAAAAAATAATGCAAATATATTTTATTTCTGATTTTTATTTCATTTTCTCTTTTGAAAACATTTTGTATCAAAAAATATTTTTTTTTATAAATATCAAATATTATTATTTTGTATATATAATATTTATTTAGTAAATAATAAAGATATTTATATATATTAGTATATTTAGGTAAATAATACAAAAAATATATACATTTTTTATTTTATTAATATTTGACATGAAAAATACTTTTTTATGAATACACTTCATTTTTATTTTATTTTGTACATAATTATTAAATATTGTACACTTTAAATAAATATTACCTTTTACTTAATGAAATTAGGGTTTTACCCTTAAAACACAAAAACTCCAAAAATATTACTTTTTTTTATTTTTATTCATTTTATTTATTTGACATAAAAAACACCCTTTTTTCCATACATATAAAAACCCTTTTTGCATTTTGCATTTTTATTTTATTTTCCATTTAATTTATGCAATTAATTATCTTGTAAATATTCCAAAATTGATGTAATAGCTAGGTTTAAATTCCTTGTCAATATCCCCCATTTGAACATTTGTACCCCCTTTCCCATATTGTGTTGTAATAGTGTAGGAATTTTACTTTTCGCATTTTAACGCTTTCTAAATATACCATGCTAGAATTAGGGTTTGTATGCAAATAAAACGAACAAAAATAGTTTGACCTAATTTCAAGATAATCAAGCATGAAAATGGACAACACATATCACACTTGCACCCCTAGGGTATTCCACTTGTTGCCTTCAATAAATGGGCCATATTGCATGTTAGGTTTCTTTGGGTAAAACAAACAATCAAATGATCATAGTCCCTCGATGACGCTTTCGAAAAGTTGCCTAAAATGATCAAGTCCCTTTCAAAGAAAAATTGCCCAAAGATACTTAGCACTATTGCAATTATGGTCTAAACGATGACCCGCGCCCGTCCCTTTCACCTCCTAACACAAGATTGTCCACCAAATGCAATGGTGGAACAAAATTGTTAAAAGGGTTAAAACATAACAAAAATCTTTGAGAACTTTAGGGTAGATAGCTCTTAAGTACTTGTCAACTTGCAAAATAAAACACTTGCCTATTTTTCAAACCACACTTCACAAACACTTTCAAAACAAACTTTCAAAGAAACCTTGAAACATCTTTTCAAAAAGACAAACACCTTTTGTAAAACATTCGAGTAAAGAATTGTTACAAGGTTAGCCTAGACAAGGCATCTTTTTCAAAACATTTTCAAAACCATACACAAAGCACCATTTCAAACAATTGAAAACCAAGGCAAGTTGATCTAAGCAAGTACCTAAGAGCCCATGGATAACCATGGATAGAAAGGGTGCTAATACCTTCCCTTTCTATAATATACTCCCCGAACCCAAGAAAAAATCTCAAAGGTTTTTGCTGTGCTTTTAAACCTTTCCTTAGGATAAAATAAAAAGTCGGTGGCGACTCTTGCTCAACCGAAACATTTGCGAAAACAAACGCAAAAACCATAGTCAGTTCTCCCACCGTATCACACCATGGTAGTAGACGTCACCCCTATAGTTCCAGGGAACAGTTTTGTCTGAGGAGTATGGGATTGTCCCTGTCATAGTAATTATCAGTGGAGTCATCTTTGAAACAGATTTAATCCTAAAGGGTCTTTTGGTGGAGACCCTGGGAGGATTGGCGGAACTGGTTATTATTGAAACATCCTTGTAATAAATGGTCGGAATGGGAGTCTTCTCAAACAAAATCTCTTTGTCATCCATCAGGCGCTGGACACCTGCCTTTAATAAATGACAACCAGTCGGTAGAGATAAACAGAGGTGGAAACCTTTTCCACAACCCGAAATTAACCGGCCTTCAACATGTTCCTCTTGACGGTCAGGAGAGGAGTAACAAGTTCATCAACAACAATAACAAACACATCATTTTCAACAACGTTAACACCACGACTGTGCTTGGGCATAAGAGCGGTGATAACATTTGGGATCTCAGGAGCGTCAAATTCAATTTCCTCTGCCTCGAGAAGGTCTTGCACCTTGTTTTTCAAATCCTAGCAGTCGTTTGTACCATGACCTGGACTTCCTGAATGGTAAGCACAACGAGTATTTGGGTTATAACATGGAGAGGCGGTGTTGGGATTCTTCGGAGCTTCCCGCAAGGTTACCAGATTATATTTCAACAAATGCGGCAAGACTTGAGACATCATCATATTTATCTGGGTAAACTGTCTTACCGGTCTTTCCGTTCTAGAGTGATTGTTCCTTTGTTGAGTAGGTGCAGGCTTAGAGATCACGACAGCCCCTACTGGTGGACGGCATTCAGATCTATCCTGATTCCTATGGTCATATGCAACACTGACCTCCTTCTTTCCGGTAAAGGGCTTCTTTATCGGGCTCGAGGATGCATCTCTTTGAATTTTGCCACTTTTTATACCTGCTTCTACTCGTTCACCGGTCATGATTAATTCGGTAAACCCAACCGAGGAGCTTCCGATCAAGTGTTTAAAGAATGGACCAGATAGCGTTCCTAAGAACATATCCACCAATTCTCTGTCAGATAAAGGGGGTTGGATCTTTCCCGCGAGATCTCGCTATTTTTGAGCATAGGTCTTGAAACCTTCACCTGTTCCCATAGACATGCCTTGCAACTGTGTCCGTGTTGGAGCTAAGTCAGCATTATACTAGTATTGCTTGTAAAAAGAGGCCGCCATATGTTCCCAATTGCGGATGTTGGTCCCTTCCAATTGATAGAACTAATCCAATTGCGTCCCTGACAAGCTTTCTTGGAAGAAATGCACCCATAGATTCCTATCCGCAATATGTGGTTGAATTTTCCTGACGTATGATCTTAAATGCTGCTTTGGATAAGAGACACCATCATATTTAGCGAAAGTGGGGACCTTGAATTTCTGCGGTATGACAACCCCTGAGACAAGTCCTAGCTCCTCAAAATCTAACCCGGGTACCTTCTGGATATCTATAGCATTGAGGCGATCTTCCAACTGTTTGTATTTGTCGTTAGCTGAAGATACTGCTCTTCAGAGTAATCAACCTCTTCTTCTTCTTCAGACTCTGGATGGTCAGTCACTTCCTTGTTTTTCCCTTCTTGATTATCCCCTTCACCTGATGATGTTGCGAAGTCTAGAGTCCGTCTGGATGGTCCTTTGAACCTTCTTCCCAGATTCAAAGCACTGGTTGATTTCTCCGCTTTCTTCTTCTTTTCATTTATCAACAAAGTTTTCAACTCCTCTTGTCCTTTTGCCAGAGTCAAGAACATTTGTTGAAACTGAGCGTTCTGTGCCTGGAGATCTTTTATTGTCTGTTTAATATCCATCTCACTGAAATAAATAGTAGAAAGATAAGGATACCTGTTGTAAGAAACTTGTTTGTGTTATGATGAATGAAGATGCATATGCAAATGATTTCAAGGAAATTAGAGATTTTAATTTGCTTAGACAAAAAAGGAAACACGCGTTATATTAATAAATCAAAGTTCGAGTACATCCTGCTTCTTTGGGATTACAATGAAAGAAATAAAATACAAAAACTCTTAAGACAAAAAAGTTGAATTCATTCTCTCTGGTGCGATGTAGGCGTTCAGACTTCGCTCTTCATGAAGCTGCTTGGTGAGTTCCAGAACTTTCTTCTTGCTGGCGTAAAATTGGGCTTTGAAAGTGCCTCGCTCTTCCTTAAGCTGTATCCAATCCCTTTGTAAGTCTTCGAGAGAGGTGGGCATGTTTGGATGAAGGACAATGTATTGGACATCTCCTTGAACAACAAGCTCTATGATAACCGGGAGAATGGAGGGGTAAGGCATTGTGAGACTCTGAGTGCGAGCCCGTACCCACCTAAGGTAAGGCTAAAGGGGAATGGAATTCTTTTGCCCTAATGTCCTACTATCCACCTTTCTTACCATCCTCCAAGCTCGTAAGAACCTCCGACGATAGTCTTGATCGTCACTTTCATAGTCGAACACTACACCTTGGATGAGCGCGTCATGTGGACCATCTCTTCGTGCGTACTCAAACTGTCGTAGAGCTAAACAAGGGTTATAAGTGATGCCTCCCCTAATGCCAAGCAGAGGAACATTAGGGAATTCTCCACAGCGATCGATGATAGTAATGTCCTCCAAGGATCGAGAACACCAGTAGATATCTGAATTCCTGAGTGACATCATCCTGTTGGACCACCACAAACCTTGCTCATTCTTCACAACGGATCGGGGAAGATGTGAAACAAACCATTTAGCCAAAAGAAGAGTAAAACACAAGAGGGTTCATCTTCTCCTCATGGTGCGAGTGTGGAGAGAATGCAAGATATCTCCCAACAAAGTAGGGACCAGATTGTGAGATAAAAAGATTTTGACAACATTCACATCTATAAGTTGGTCAGGATTTGGAAATAGTACCAACCCATAGATGATAAGAGACAAAATTTCTTCAAAAGCTTGTAAATCCAGGTTGTTCCAACAATCTTGAGCTTTTTCCAATAGGAACTTGGCTAAGAACCCTTTGACACCACTTCTTGTTTCCCAATTAGCCGTGACGTCGGATTGTTGCAAGTGCAAAGCTCGGGCAACCTCTTCAGGGCTTGGGTCTCTTTCGGTACCGTTGAAAGGTAGTTGATCGAGGATAGGAATCCTCAAGAGCTGAGAGAACTCTTCCATAGTTGGTACAAGCTAGTAATCGGGGAAGGTAAAGCAATGGTGTGACGGGTCAAAGGAATGGAAAAGCACCTTCATCATGTCTTCATCAAAGCTCGAGGTAACCAAGTTGAGAAGTTGTTCATGTATTTTGGTGAACGGAGAATTCTCAAGGACCCTTGACGCTAAATCCTTGAGCTGAAAAGGTACTCGTACAAGGTTGACTTGGATTATGTTCTTGCGAGTCGTAGTCATATCCTACAAAACAGAACAAAGATGAATCTCAAAATCCTTGAAATGGTTAGTTTAAAATGCTATGGCATGATGTCATGATGTTATGTACAAGCATATGCACAAGTTAAATCAAACAAATCCTTATGTTTAGGCTTGCATGAGGTTTTATAGGTAAGTACCCTCTTAAAGTTTAGTTGGCTCAACTTGTCCTAGTAATAGTAACGGGGTTCTAAGGGATCTCAATATCACTAATTTGTCTTCTCGGGAATTGTTTCAGCGTAAGTCTCTTTCATGGGGACCGAAATATCCCAAAAGCCAAACCTCAATGAGTGTAGTATCGAGTATCTACCAACTTCGGACTGCATCAAAGCCGGTCATCTCACTACATCGTAATGGCCAAGTTGGTCAATTAAAGGTTCTAAAAGTCAGTTAGTGCTTCATGACACCACTCAGCGGCCCCGTATTCTCCTTGACTACTCAAGGGCTACCGGTACCCACAAATATGTCACACTAACGTAGCTATTGCTTAGACCATGTCGGTATACCCCATACAATTTCCACAATGTATTGCTACTTACCTATAAGGTATCCCAAATCCGGGTAGAGGATTCAAGCCCAAACAGAGAAACAAAATGTAAAGCATACAAGTCAAACAAAGAAAGCAAGTAAAGGTGATCTAGCCCTAAGGTAGCCCCACTTTTAAGATTTTTCCCCAGCAGAGTCTCCAGTTCTGTAACGCGGTGGGAGAATTGACTTGGTTGTTTTGCGTTTGATCGCAATTGTGCGGATAGCAAGAGTTACCACCGACTTTTCTTTTATGCAAAAGGAAAGGCTGAAAAGAACAAGAAAGACCTTTAGAGATGTTTTCTGAGTTCGGGGGGGGGGGGGGGGAGATTATGAAAAGGGAAGGTATTAGCACCCTTTTCATCCTTAGTTATCTACAGGCTCTTAGTTGCTTGCTAGATCACTTACTTTTGTTTGAATGTGTGCTTGTGGTGTGGGTTTTGAAAGTATTTTGAAAATGTCTTTGTAATGGTTCTCGTTTCTATAAGAACGCGTATGTGACCGGTGGAAATAGAACTGACTGTTTTTTAATGTTGGTTCGCGTTTGCGTTTTGCAAAATGTCGCGGTAAGCAAGAGTCGCCACCGTCTTTTATTTTCTCCAACAAGGAAAGGACAAAAGCACAGCAAAATTCCTTTTCGAGATGTTTCTCGGTTCGGGAGGTAGATTATAGAAAGGGAAGGTGTTAGCACCCTTTCTATCCGTGGTTATCCACGGGCTCTTAGGTACTTACTTGCTCACTATGTTTTCAAAAGGTTTTGCTTTTCTTGTGTTTGTGGGTTTTGAAAAAGTTTGTTTGAAAACTTCGATTTAACTCTTGTATCAGTCCTCAAGAGTGTATGAAGTGTTTGTTTGAAAACTTTGTTTGAAAAGTGTAGGTGCGAAAAGTATTTTTTTTGTTTTTAAAGAGCAAGTACCTGAGAACCTCTACCTACTCAAAAGAAATTAAGCTGCGTAAATATCCTTTAGACAGTACTATCCCACTATTGAGACGTAGGTAGCCCCGTCGTTGGAGTTTCGGGTCAATTCGATTACAGGGACATGTGGTCACCAAAGCAATAGTAGGACGCCTTAGCGGTAACCCTAATGTCTTAGATTGTTTTTTATCGAGGCAACCGTTTCGAGGCAACTTTGATCTTTAGACAAGAAGGCGACCTCTAAAACACCCTATACTCAATGACCACGTTCGAGGCAACCAAGTGAGGCGTACCCTAGGAGTGGCATGTGCGAGTGTGTCAGGTTTCAGTTATGTTATCTTTGTACATGTTATGGTGAGATACGATTGATTTTATTTTAAGGATAAGTCTTGTCATGCATAGCCTAGTTAACATACATCTAGCAGTTAATAGTTGCGGAAAGTAAAACTAAACTATTACAAGGCGTCGGGTATTTACATCGCCAAAAACAAACCCTTGGAAAGTAAATTGCGGAAAATAAATGAAAGCGATAAAAAGGGGTCCTAATTAAAGCTATTACATCCTCGGAGCAAATACATAAATATGGATAAAAAATTAATAAAGCAAACATACGCGCGAGAGAAAATTGAATCGGAGAGTTTTTAGGGTTCTGACCCTTTTTTGAGAAAGAAGGAATTTTTTTTTATTATTTTGCATTAAATTAAATTAATCCTAAACGAATTAATTACTTAAATAAAAGAAAGATATTTTTTTTGAGTTTTTTATGTTTTCAGGAAATATATAAAAAAATGGTCAAAATTGTCAAGAAACCCTAATTCTACATCAATTTTATTTGTTGTGAAAATATTAAAATTAACCTAATTAAAAACTAAATTAGTTATGTTAGTATTTATTTACAAAATAACTATTAAAACTAATAAATAAAAATATCATATTTTTGTGTTTTTCTGAATTTATTATAAAAAATTAATTTGGTTAATTTAAGTAATAATAATAATAGTTAATAATAAAAAAAATTAAATAAATAAATATAAAATAAGAAAAAAGAATGAACCCAGGGGGTGTTGGCCCAATTAGGAGGTGTGCTTGGAAATTTGTGGCCCAACAATATTCCAGCCACGTTGACTTTTCTGGATTGTCCATGCATATGTTGACTAAGGACCATGATAGTCCCTCTATCTAGGCCATTGGATTTGAATTTGAAGCCATTTGGCGCTTGGGAATTGGAGATACATGGTGGACCTCACTTTGAAACCTGCATGTGATTATATGAAGAAAAAAGAGAATAAATATTTTAGGGGACCTGGGATTCGAACCCAGGTCCCAATGATCATATGCACGCGTCCCTGCCACTCAGCCAAGTTGTTCCAATTGTTATTAAAATAAAGACCAATAATTATATAAGAAAATAATCAATATGGTGTAAAACAGAAAAAACGCGCGTGTTTTTCAAACTGTCCAATGGGACACCAACACCTCATCATCTTCTTCGTTGTACCTGCAAAAACAGAATCAAATAGCGAGGGTTTTTAACCCCCACTAACCACTACAGGGGAAAATAACGATTAGCACCACAGTTCATATAAATATTTCGCGAGGGGTTGGTCAGGTTCGTCTGGGTCTCGTGATCTCAACCATGTGTCTTATGAGTCCTAATTTTGCCTGGTTCAGAAAGCCCCAATTGAAAACTCAAGAACCCTAAAAAATCGTTCATGGCATCTTTTGATTCAGGGCGTTATAGTCTAATTAAACCATGCCATTAGCTTCATATGGTCTCTAGCAATGCAAAACAAACACAAAATTTTTTAATTATGCATGAATTAGGAGATACGATTATGACTAAAAAATGCAAACCGTGGTTCTGTAGATGACGATTCTTTGAGCTTTGGTGCGTGAATTCAATTGCAAAACATTCCTGACACTTCCTGCAATGTGTTTGAATCAATAGAATGCCTCGAATTGGCCTGGAATGCAAAAATCAGTTTTCACTTTTCTTGGAAATTCTTGAATATGCTTATGGTTGTTTCTGCAGCTTTTTCACGTCTCTCTGATCAGGTTTTGCTTGCTTATGTATAAGAGAATGAAATTAGGTCAAAAACTTGGGCCAATATCCATTGCATTGATGTTCAAATCCTTGATTGGAAATCATATCTTTTTGATTTTTCATGATTGAATAATGTTGCCAATTTTGGATTTTTTGTATCTTTGACTTGGTGCTCGAATTTTCCAGCATGATTAGGTCCTATTTGCTTCACAAAAAGATTGAAAAAATCAAATCTTCTATTTTCCTACAATTTAAATTAATTAAATGAATTAATATTAATTAAAAATCCAATTAATCAATAAAAATAAGAAAATAAATCCCCTTAAGCTTGATGGGTCGTGCATAGGTCATGGGTGAAGTTTCAAGAAGAGATTTGAGGCCCATTAGCAAAAATAAGGTGTTTTGAGCAAAGTTGACTTTTGCAAATTCATGAAAATTTCCCAACTTCTCCAATGCACAACTTGCTCAATTTTTATCATATGACCATGTTCTTGGACATTTTGGAAAGCTCTTGAAGTCCTATAACAAATGCCTTTGGTCCCATGTCATTTGGATTTACCAATCTCAAGTTATGGCCTTTGACCCAAAGTGCACTTTTATTGACTTTTGAATTTGACCTATAATGTAAAAATTGGTAACTTCTTGTGAGAGCATTTCTTGAACTTGGAATGTGAAGATGGATTGTAGGAAATTGCATCCCCTTCAAAATGAGAATTGGATGGAATTTTTATGACAAACCATGAAAAAGTTATGCCCTGGTCAAGATACAATTGACTTTTCTGCTGTCCAAAAATAGTAACTTTTTGCATCTTGATGATTTTTGAGCTATGCTTATGGAATCATGATCAAGACTTGATCAAATGATGATTGTGGACTCAAAATAAGATGTTTGACCAAAAATTCGGACTTTTGACTGCAAAATGACCATTTTGCCCTTGCAGTGAACTGTGGATCAAATGGGGCTTTTGACTGTGCAAATTGGCACTGTGAGTCTTGAAACTTGGCATGTAGGTGCTTGAGGATGAATATAGGCCTATGAGACTTGATTGAACCATTGAAAACCCCAAATTCCTTGAAAGAACCAAAACCCTAGTTTCAGATGTCTTAGGAGGTGGTCTGACTGTCTACCTCTTGAGCAAATCTTGAACCATTTGAAGATGATTCTTGACAAATCTTGAAGAATATGGGAGGGAAAATTTTGGGGTACAACAGTTTCCCCTGTTCAATCTTCTTAGACCTGAGGATGTAGATTGGCTTGCGTGCCTTTCGTGATCCGAAGGTGGAAGATGATTGAACACTAAAGTGCCCATAAATTTGCACTCGCATGGTGTAGTATCAGCATGGTGATGTCGGGAATGGGCTTATAGATGCCATTTGGAGAGATGATGGATAGGAGTATGGGCTTATAGATGCCATTTGGAAATTTAATGGATAGTTGTGGAGATGGGCTTAAAGATGCCATCTGGAAATGTTTGTTGAATTGTAACTTGGTGGGTTGAAAGAAGGAACATGTGTAGGGTTGCCTGATGATGAGTCCGTGTAAAACTGCATCTTGGAAGAGAAGGAACCAGTGTAGAGTTGCTTCATGATGGTCAAGTGGATAGTTGTCCTGTCTGGTTTCAGGTATTAATCTCTGACTTGAGAAAGAAAGATAGTTTTCCTGGCTCGTTACAGGTATTAATCTTCAATCTCTTCAATGTAGATAACTTTCCTGTCTGGTTTCAGGTATAGATCTACAATCAATCGTCCACAGATATTTCCTGGCTAGTTACAGGTGTTGATCTGGAACTTAAGAAAGGTTGGTCGATGAGATAGTTTTCCTGTCTGGTTTCAGGTATTAATCTCTGACCTGAGAAAGAAAGATAGTTTCCTGGCCTGTTACAGGTGTTGATCTTCAATCTCTTCATGTAGATAACTTTCATGTCTGGTTTCAGGTATAGATCTACAATCAGTCGTCCACATATTCTTCCTGGCTAGTTACAGCTGTTAATCCGGAACTTAAGAAGGTTGGCCGATGAGATAGTTTTCCTGTCTGGTTTAAGGTATTAATCTCTGACCTGAGAAAGAAAGATAGTTTTCCTGGATTGCTACAGGTATTAATCTTCGATCTCTTCAATGTAGATAACTTTCCTGTCTGGTTTCAGGTATAGATCTACAATCAGTCGTCCACAGGTATTTCCTGGCTAGTTACAGGTGTTGATCTGGAACTTAATAAGGCTGGCCGATGAGATAGTTATCCTGTCTGGTTTCAGGTATTAATCTTTGACCTGAGAAATAAAGATAGTTTTCCTGGCTTGCTACAAGTATTAATCTTCAATCTCTTCAATGTAGATAACTTTCCTGTCTGGTTTCAGGTATAGATCTACAATCATTCATCCACATATATTTCCTAGCTTGCTACAGGTATTAATCCGGAACTTAAGAAAGGTTGATGGTAATCATCTTTTGATTGAATCTGGAATAAGTATCAGAACGTCGCCATATCTGGGTCACATTTGAACTGTCTCTGGAAGGAATCTGGAATAAGTATCAGAACGTCGCCATATCTGAGTCACATTTGAACTGTCTCTGGAAGGAATCTGGAATAAGTATCAGAATGTCGCCATATCTGGGTCACATCTGAACCATCTCTAGAAGGAATCTGGAATAAGTATCAGAATGTCGCCATGTCTGGGTCACATCTGAACTGTCTCTGGCTCAATGGAGTAAACTGTTGAGGTTATAGGACTGGTCCGTACTATGACGGAGGAGAAACTGTCGAGACTGAGAACCTTATCTGAACTTCAACCGAGGATAATCCGATTGAGATTTAAGAACTAGTCAGATCTTCGATTAAGCTGAGAACTTAACTGCATCTTTCCTGAAAGGTAAAGGTCAGTCACATGAAATGCATGAAATGGATCAAGCAATGATGTTCTCAACATAAATGAGATTGTATGATATGATGCGTATATGCGTGTATCATGATGTATGAAGATGTGATGTTTCAGCTGGGGAAAGTAAATCCCGGAGCTGCTGGAGAATAGAGTTGAGTTCTTCGTTTCCGCTGGGGATGGTGAACGAAGATGATTGTGAGAATAAACCTGCAGGAGAAATGGACTCCGTTGGGGAGTAAACCGGTGAAGATATTACTTTGCGGGGAATTACTCTGTGGGAAGAGGTGCTTTGTTGAGAGTTTTAATGATAACTCCGCTGGGGATTCCGTTGATAAGCTCTGTTGGGGATTTTGATGATGAACTCCGCTGGGGAATATTTAGATCTACTGGGGATACCCAACTTCTTTAGGGCTGATGGTAGACCAACTCTTCTTGGGGAGAGTATCGCTGATTTGCTCATAGTTGCAAGTCTCAGTGGGGAATAGCTACCATTACTGTTTTACTCTGTGGGGAGTGAAGGTATCTTGGGCATACTCTTCAACTGAATCTACCTTGTACCTGGAGGACAGAGCAGCTTGTACAGTTCGAACAATTCTTATTGCCCTAGTTTCTGCGGGAGAAGAAGGCCTATGAGGAGCTTGATAACTGCCGATTGAAAAATCTTCTTCTGGTAGGTAAGTGACGAGATGACGGGACATAGTCGTACGCTTTTGATCCCTAACTTTTGCCTGGATCGCCCTTTCGGGTTTTCAGTCCATCGGGATACTCTTTTTTGCCCAAGCCGCCTTTTCAGGTTTTCGACTTGCCGGGTGTACAGATTTTTTTTCATTTCATCCCTTATTTTTGCCCGAACCCTTTTGTTTCGCCGTGAAGCCCTTATTTTTTCCTAGGCCAGTCGACCTAGCGGGTCTTTGATTATGCGTAGTATTTTTAGACTATGTCCCCATTCTCAGAGCGCAGTGAGTTGTCACTGTCAGTTGTGTCACCATACTACCAGAAGATGTCTGATCATGCAAGATTCGTTGCTGGAATTCACGTCCAATGCCCCAAGTGACTCAGGCGGAGATTTGCCCCTGGCTATTTGGCATTTTGAGAGATTCCTTGAATGTTGACTTAACTGCCCCAGATGATGGACAATGATCATGTCGTGCCCCTGGATTGGAAGTGTTTTTCCACTTGATGTGATCCTTTTTGTTGAGAAGGTTTTTGTTCACTAGATATTCGTCGTGCGAATTTCTCTGCTGTTTGAACAAATAGTCATATGCAAACAATATTATTTTAAGAATGCAAAGCTTATGTCTGTTTTGAAGTTTTTGAAAATGCAGTTTTTAATAAAACAAGTGAATTTTTGTAAAACGTGATGTCAACTCAGGATTTTATAGCAAACCCTACAGGAGTCAGGATACCTTTTGTAACAGTATGCTTTCGAACTAACCCATGCTTCAGCCAGGAATTTTAAGGGTTATAACGTGGCCTGGTTCACGGTTCGAGAAACAAAGGATAAAGGCTCAAATTTTATTTGTACCCACCCCCTCTTCGTGATGTTCTTCAAACCTAAACTCAGCTAATTATGCATTAGATCTTGTTTGAGTCTTTGCTCTGACATTCTGGTGATGGTTCGGATACTGATAGTTTATTTTGAATAGGTAGTCATTTCTTTTTTGTTGAGGGTTTGTAGGACCTCTTTCTTTTCGATTTTATTATCCCTGTCTTTTTTTTGCCTGAACTGATTCTTTTATGATTACAGTCAACGGGATGCCCCCAGTTTTTGTAAGTCTCCTTCATAGGTTTTGACTTATTGGGCTTTTATTTTGAGAGATAATGACTGTCTGTCCTTACGATTATAGGGAACCATCACCGTCTTTTGTTTTGGAAAGACTTCTTTGGTACCATTCATTGTGCACCTGGAGCAGCTGAGAAAACTACCCTGCCCCAGGTTATGATTAAGGGTTTTAATTTTTGTGAAAAGAAAAACTCCAACTTCTTTTGCTCAAAGGGGTTGACTAGGGATTATCTTCCTTATCACTCCACTGTTTAGGATTTGAAACAATGCCTGTACCTCATCAACGGGGTCTGTTCAAAAGCATACTATAAAGATCGTGGTATCGTTTTCGTCATCCTCCCTCAAAAGGCTTATAATTTTTAATCGAGAGTTGAACATCACAAAAATGAAAGCAATTTGAATATAGTGAATACGAATGGATTGATTCAAAACAGACATATGCGATGCATTGATAAAGTAATAAAGTTTGACATGAATAAATGTTTGAACAATGAAAAGAAAATTACAAATTGAAAATTCCAATGAACAAAAAGTCTTCTCGTCTCAGGACTTGTCACTTCAAATGGTGAACCTGGGAGGGATAGTAGAAGAACTCAGCCTGACCATGTTGTGCAAACTCCAATGCTCCTTCATCAATCAGGTTTTGGGTTTTGTACCTCAACTTCCAACAGTCGTCAGTATCATGCCCTGGGCTGTTAGAATGGTAGGCACACCTTGCATCAGGATTATAATTGGGTGAAGAAGTCTTAGGATTCGGGTGAGGTTCTACCAACGTCACCAGATTCAAATTCAACAGATGTTGCAAAGCTTGGGACAGCGGCATGTTGAGCTTGGTAAATGGCCTCAGAGTAGCCCGTTGCCTATGGCAAGGTTGTTGTTGGACCTGTGAGGTAGTAACACCTTGGAGGGGTCCATTCTTCATCAAACCAAACCTTTGACTTCTCGGAAGTTGATTAATGACTTGATCCTCAGCCTTGACTATTTGCTTCATACTGTTGTATTTGTCTTGATGAAGTTGGTTGATCACGGTTCTCAACTCTTCTTGCTCCCGAGCTAAGCCTTGGATAAGAGCCATCTGCCCCAACATCTGGGTTTTCATTGCTTCTACCTCAGCTTGCAGATGTTTCAGCCGTTCACCCTTGCTGTCTTTAGGACTCTTCTTGACCAAATTCCCCATGAGGAGTGTTCTCAACTCTTCCTGCCCCTTGGATAGGCTTAGGAAGATTTCCGTGAACTGAGTCTCTTGAGTATGAAGATCCTGGTTGTCTTGTTAGAAAGCCATTGCTGAAATAAACAGCGAGAACGTGAGAGACCTGTAAAGGGTGACATGTGATGCAATGATATGTATGATATATGTATGCAATGTTTTCAAGGATCTCGCGGGATAAACAGGAAACGGTTAGAATTTGAATTTTGCAGCTTGATTGAAGGAACTTCCGGTTATTAAGAGTCCTTCTTCAAGAGTCAAAGCTCACCATATCGAGTGGGTCATATCCCCTGACTCAAGTTATCGTGTTTTGATCTCCAAACAACCTTGGCTAGAGGAAAATAAATCCCCTTTGCCCCTTGCTAGACAGTTGGTTCATCATGACCTGCATCACAAACCCTTGAGATCCTTGAAATGAGTTAGTCCTTATACAGGATGCATGCAATATTTATGATGTTATGATGTTATGATAAAGGCACACCACAAGTATTCACAAAAGGCAAACATGGTGAAGGCACACAAGTCACACAAAAGAGCCCTTAGATTTCAGGCTGGCATGACGTTTTAGGTACTACCCTCTTTCAGTTTCAGTTGGTTAAGACCTGTCCTAGAAATAGTAACTGGGTTCTAAGGAGCTCAATATCATTAGATTGTTTTCTATGTTCATTGTTTTGATTTAGCCACTTAACTGGCGACCAAAATATTCCAAGAAAACAACCCTCAATGAGTGTAGTATCGAGTATCTACCAACTTCGGACTTCACCAAAGTCGGTCATCTCACTACCCCTAAAAAGGCCAAGATGGTCAAGTAAGGTTCTAAGGTCAGTTGATCCTTCGCGACACCACGCGGCGGCCCCGTACTCTCCTTGACTTGACTCAAGGGTTACCGGTACTCACCAAAGTGCCACATCAACGTAGCTACTGCTTCAACCATGTCGGTATACCCTGCACAGTTCCCTCACAGTTTGTTGCTACTTCTAAAGGGTATCCCCAGATCCGGGTTAGGATCTATAAAACTCCGATACAAGCCCACAATATTAAAGCATTAAAGGCATACAATTGAAAACATAATGATCTGATTCTAAGGTACACCTCACTTATAGAAATAGTCCTCAGCAGAGTCGCCAGTTCTGTGATCGGTGGAAATAGAACTGACTGTTTTTTAATGCTGGTTCGCGTTTGCGTTTTGAAAAATGTCGCGGTAAGCAAGAGTCGCCACCGTCTTTTATTTTCTCCAACAAGGAAAGGACAAAAGCACAACAAAATTCCTTTTCGAGATTTTTCTCGGTTCGGGAGGTAGATTATAGAAAGGGAAGGTGTTAGCACGCTTTCTATCTGTGGTTATCCACGGGCTCTTAGGTACTTGCTCACTATGTTTTCAAAAGGTTTTGCTTTTCTTGTGTTTGTGGGTTTTGAAAAAGTTTGTTTGAAAACTTCGATTTAACTCTTGTATCAGTCCTCAAGAGTGTATGAAGTGTTTGTTTGAAAACTTTGTTTGAAAAGTGTAGGTGCGAAAAGTATTTTTTTTGTTTTGAAAGAGCAAGTACCTGAGAACCTCTACCTACTCAAAAGAAATTAAGCTGCGTAAATGTCCTTTAGACAGTACTATCCCACTATTGAGACGTAGGTAGCCCCTTCGTTGGAGTTTCTGGTCAATTCGATTACAGGGACATGTGGTCACCAAAGCAATAGTAGGACGCCTTAGCGGTAACCCTAATGTCTTAGATTGTTTTTTATCGAGGCAACCGTTTCGAGGCAACTTTGATCTTTAGACAAGAGGGCGACCTCTAAAACACCCTATACTCAATGACCACGTTGGAGGCAACCAAGTGAGGCGTACCCTAGGAGTGGCATGTGCGAGTGTGTCAGGTTTCAGTTATGTTATCTTTGTACATGTTATGGTGAGATACGATTGATTTTATTTTAAGGATAAGTCTTATCATGCATAGCCTAGTTAACATACATCTAGCAGTTAATAGTTGCGGAAAGTAAAACTAAACTATTACAAGGCGTCGGGTATTTACATCGCCAAAAACAAACCCTTGGAAAGTAAATTGCGGAAAATAAATGAAAGCGATAAAAAGGGGTCCTAATTAAAGCTATTACATCATCGGAGCAAATACATAAATATGGATAAAAAATTAATAAAGCAAACATACGCGCGAGAGAAAATTGAATCGGAGAGTTTTTAGGGTTCTGACCCTTTTTTGAGAAAGAAGGAAATTTTTTTTATTATTTTGCATTAAATTAAATTAATCCTAAACGAATTAATTACTTAAATAAAAGAAAGATATTTTTTTTGAGTTTTTTATGTTTTCAGGAAATATATAAAAAAATGGTCAAAATTGTCAAGAAACCCTAATTCTACATCAATTTTATTTGTTGTGAAAATATTAAAATTAACCTAATTAAAAACTAAATTAGTTATGTTAGTATTTATTTACAAAATAACTATTAAAACTAATAAATAAAAATATCATATTTTTGTGTTTTTCTGAATTTATTATAAAAAATTAATTTGGTTAATTTAAGTAATAATAATAATAGTTAATAATAAAAAAAATTAAATAAATAAATATAAAATAAGAAAAAAGAATGAACCCAGGGGGTGTTGGCCCAATTAGGAGGTGTGCTTGGAAATTTGTGGCCCAACAATATTCCAGCCACGTTGACTTTTCTGGATTGTCCATGCATATGTTGACTAAGGACCATGATAGTCCCTCTATCTAGGCCATTGGATTTGAATTTGAAGCCATTTGGCGCTTGGGAATTGGAGATACATGGTGGACCTCACTTTGAAACCTGCATGTGATTATATGAAGAAAAAAGAGAATAAATATTTTAGGGGACCTGGGATTCGAACCCAGGTCCCAATGATTATATGCACGCGTCCCTGCCACTCAGCCAAGTTGTTCCAATTGTTATTAAAATAAAGAGCAATAATTATATAAGAAAATAATCAATATGGTGTAAAACAGAAAAAACGCGCGTGTTTTTCAAACTGTCCAATGGGACACCAACACCTCATCATCTTCTTCGTTGTACCTGCAAAAACAGAATCAAATAGCGAGGGTTTTTAACCCCCACTAACCACTACAGGGGAAAATAACGATTAGCACCACAGTTCATATAAATATTTCGCGAGGGGTTGGTCAGGTTCGTCTGGGTCTCGTGATCTCAACCATGTGTCTTATGAGTCCTAATTTTGCCTGGTTCAGAAAGCCCCAATTGAAAACTCAAGAACCCTAAAAAATCGTTCATGGCATCTTTTGATTCAGGGCGTTATAGTCTAATTAAACCATGCCATTAGCTTCATATGGTCTCTAGCAATGCAAAACAAACACAAAAATTGTTAATTATGCATGAATTAGTAGATACGATTATGACTAAAAAATGCAAACCGTGGTTCTGTAGATGACGATTCTTTGAGCTTTGGTGCGTGAATTCAATTGCAAAACATTCCTGACACTTCCTGCAATGTGTTTGAATCAATAGAATGCCTCGAATTGGCCTGGAATGCAAAAATCAGTTTTCACTTTTCTTGGAAATTCTTGAATATGCTTATGGTTGTTTCTGCAACTTTTTCACGTCTCTCTGATCAGGGTTTGCTTGCTTATGTATAAGAGAATGAAATTAGGTCAAAAACTTGGGCCAATATCCATTGCATTGATGTTCAAATCCTTGATTGGAAATCATATCTTTTTGATTTTTCATGATTGAATAATGTTGCCAATTTTGGATTTTTTGTATCTTTGACTTGGTGCTCGAATTTTCCAGCATGATTAGGTCCTATTTGCTTCACAAAAAGATTGAAAAAATCAAATCTTCTATTTTCCTACAATTTAAATTAATTAAATGAATTAATATTAATTAAAAATCCAATTAATCAATAAAAATAAGAAAATAATTCCCCTTAAGCTTGATGGGTCGTGCATAGGTCATGGGTGAAGTTTCAAGAAGAGATTTGAGGCCCATTAGCAAAAATAAGGTGTTTTGAGCAAAGTTGACTTTTGCAAATTCATGAAAATTTCCCAACTTCTCCAATGCACAACTTGCTCAATTTTTATCATATGACCATGTTCTTGGACATTTTGGAAAGCTCTTGAAGTCCTATAACAAATGTCTTTGGTCCCATGTCATTTGGATTTACCAATCTCAAGTTATGGCCTTTGACCCAAAGTGCACTTTTGTTGACTTTTGAATTTGACCTATAATGTAAAAATTGGTAACTTCTTGTGAGAGCATTTCTTGAACTTGGAATGTGAAGATGGATTGTAGGAAATTGCATCCCCTTCAAAATGAGCATTGGATGGAATTTTTCTGACAAACCATGAAAAAGTTATGCCCTGGTCAAGATACAGTTGACTTTTCTGCTGTCCAAAAATAGTAACTTTTTGCATCTTGATGATTTTTGAGCTATGCTTGTGGAATCATGATCAAGACTTGATCAAATGATGATTGTGGACTCAAAATAAGATGTTTGACCAAAAATTCTGACTTTTGACTGCAAAATGACCATTTTGCCCTTGTAGTGAACTGTGGATCAAATGGGGCTTTTGACTGTGCAAATTGGCACTGTGAGTCTTGAAACTTGGCATGTAGGTGCTTGAGGATGCATATAGGCCTATGAGACTTGATTGAACCATTTAAAACCCCAAATTCCTTGAAAGAACCAAAACCCTAGTTTCAGCTGTCTTAGGAGGTGGTCTGACTGTCTACCTCTTGAGCAAATCTTGATCCATTTGAAGATGATTCTTGACAAATCTTGAAGAATATGGGAGGGCAAATTTTGGGGTACAACAACGTACAAAGTTTTGTTTCGAAAAATAGTTCAAAGAAGTGTTTGTGGAATGTGTTTTTGAAAGTGATTTTTTTAAAAAAATGGTTTTATTTGTAATGGCTCTCGTTTCTATAAGAATGCGTACAAAATGTTTATCTTTTTGAAAATGTTTCAAGATGAAAGTGTGGGTGTAAAAAATATTTTATTATGAGCAAGCGAGCAAGTAGGAGCGAATCTACCTACTCAAAAGGTCTAAAATGTTCTTTTCCTCCTCCTTTAGGTGTTGCTATCTTACCAATGATTTTGTAAGAAGCCTCGTCGTTGGATGTGAAGGGACGGGCACGAGACGTTTTGTATAGTCATAGAAGGCAACTTATGGGACGTTTTAGAAATGTCGTTTTAGGAACTAGATCGTTTACCAAAAGCAACATTGAAGGTCATCGAGGGACTATGATCTTTTATTGAGGGTCTTTGCTAAAACACCCTTATTTGAGGGAGATGACAATTTTCCGAAAGGGAAACAAAGCGGGATTACCCTAAGGGTGCTAGTGTGTAAGTGTGATTGATTTACGTGTATTTTGTCTTGATTAGGGTTATCTATTTGTTGACTTTATGTCTTGCCATACACACCCTAATTACTAGCATTTATATTTGAAAACAATAAATTGCAGAAATGTAAAGGTCCTACATTATTACATCATTTAGGGATGGGGGTACAAATTTACAAATGGGGGGTTGTAAGAATTTAAATCCTATTTAACTATTACAACCATATTGAAATGTACAATATAAGAAGAAAAAGAACTTGTTTTAAAAATGGTTTTTTGTCTTAATGAATCAAAAAAGAAATAAATTAATTAATAAAAAAAAGAGAAAATATTTTTATGTCTTTTTTATATTAATAAAAAGGGTATTAATATTGAAAATGATAAAAAAAGGAAAATAATGAGAGATAGAATCAGCGTGCTGCTTCCAGCAGAACAAAAGGGATCAGAAGTTCTGATGCCAGGCGCACTGTGACTCAGAAAGAAACGTCAGTGGGAATCAGAAGTTCTGGATTGATACACTCTAAGGTCCTACAAGAAATGTTAGAGGGAAAGAAAACAAAAGTTCTGGGTGGTGTTTAGACAGTTAGAAAAATGTCAGAAGTTATGTGTCATGTTAAACAGTGGGTGAAAAGTCAGAAGTTCTGTTACCGTATCAGAATAGTGTAAAAACCTAGGAATTCTGGTGTGTTAAAACAGTGAGAAGAACTCAGAAGTTCTATGTTGCGCTAAACAAATGAGTAAGAATATGAAGTTCTGTATTGTGTTAAACAGTGAGTGAAAGTCAGAAGTTTTATGTTACATTTCAACTCTTTCCTCATATTAATCAGCACATCAACAATTTATTCAGTCCTTAACAGCAAATCAGAAGGATAAAAGCACAACAGTTTATAGAAGTTCTAATTCTAATTCTGAGCCTTGCTTTATTCAAAAAGTTCTGATCCATAGTTTTTCTACTTATGCAATGATATGGACAACATCAATACTATGGTATTTACATATTTAATGATGTTCTAAATGAAAAGATGCAAAGTCAGAAAGACTTGCCTTGAATCTGGAGCGTGTGCTTGGAACTTGAACTGCTGCCTTCAGATGTTCTGGAGTCAGCGAGAGCAAAGGAAAAGAAAAGATTATGTTCTTTTTCAAAGGGAAGAACAAAGGTTTGGTTTTCTGTTTGGGAATTCTGGATTTTTTGGCGAAGGTTTCACAATTTTTCTTTTCTCTCTTTTGACAATTCTCTCTCTCTCTCTAAAAGCCAACCCCTTGAAAGTGTGATGGAGAAACTTATTTATAGGTGAGTTTGTTGTGGTTTTGGGGGGAAAATGGGATCTAAACCTTTTTGATATATTGTTCCATTGCTTTTTAATCACAATTTTTGTATGCTAATTTGGTGCAAATATAGGGTTTAAGAAAAATGCAGGCGTGGACTAGATCCGCAACAATTTGGAGTGTTGTGGCAACTGGTTGCAGGACTGTGCTATAGTAGTGCAGCAGGCCACTCAAACAAGGTTTTGGGGCTTTGTGATGTTCTGATTGAAGAAGACCAGAGTGAACCTCGAAGGGTGATGTTCTGATCAAAACGTAAAACATAGTCTCCATATGCTGAAGAGTCATGTTCTGATCGAAGGACACGATTTCCCTATTTTCTGATTGAAGAGTCATGTTATGAACCGTCTTTGTAAATTCTGATTGCGCTGGCGTGAAATATGGCCTAAAAGTTCTGAAACTGTCATATTTTCTCAATACTTAGAAAATTTTCCAAGTGTTTAGAAATTTGATTTTTTCAAAGTAATTTCTGACTTTTGATTTTGATGAATAATTTCATGTCTTGATGAAATATAATTGTTGAAACTTGACTTTTGATCCAAAAGTCAAAGTTTGACTTTTCAGTGCGATTTTGACCATTTTGCCCTTGTGAATGACTTTCTTTAGAAAATTATGATTTGAGACTTGAAACTTGCCAGAAGCAAACCTGAGGGTCTAGAATGATCCTTTGGGAAATGAGAGGGAAACCTTTTGGGTAGAACACCTTCGATTGGCCTTGCAAAAGGATCCTTCGATTGGCATTTCAGCAAAGCCTTTCGATTGCCTTGCATCAGGATCCTTCGATCGGCATTCTTAAAGGTTCCTTCGATTGGAGCATCAGAGCTTCCTTCGATTGGAGCATCAGATCTTCCTTCGATTTGGAGCATCAGAGCTTCCTTTGATTTGGAGCATCAGAACTTCCTTCGATTGGAGCATCAGAGCTTCCTTCGATTGGAGCATCAGAGCTTCCTTCGATTGGAGCATCAGAGCTTCCTTAGATTTGGAGCATCAGAGCTTCCTTCGATTTGAAACATCAGAGCAAAGGCCCTTCGATTGGCATTCCAAAAGAGTCCATTCGAAGAAGCTTGCAAAAGTCCGTTCGAAGAAGCTTGCAAAGGTCCATTCGAAGGAGGCTAGCAGCCCATTCGAAGGAGGGCATTCGAAGGCAAGTTACACAATAGCAAATTCAAAAAGGGACAAGATCCCATGTGTTTGGCCAATGTTACAAATTCTTATTCATGGCTTTCAAACACAATTAAGGTTGTTCAAACCTTTTCCTTCTTGTCCCCTCTACCCCCCTCTATATAAAGAGATCAGAAAGTGTTGCAAAAAGGGGAGGAACGGAAAAACATTGGAGAGAGGATGCCCATAAAATCCATCAAAGGTTGCCAGAATTTTCCAAGCAAAAGCCACCCCTCAACAAAAATATCCAAGCCCAGAAGTTCCAGATCGAAGGTGCCCACGCCTAGAAGCCCCAGATTGAAGGTGCTCACATCCAGCAAGTGCCCAAATCGAAGATTCATTTGTTGGTAACATAGGGTAAATTGTCCAACTTTATATTTGCATAACACATCCATACTTGTTGTTACCTTAGATTTTCCATCCTAGACAGGATCAAAAGGCCTGGGTTTGGCACCCAGGTCATGTCCTTCGTTTGCTAACATTTTCTACAGACATAGCCTGAAGAGGCCCAGCAAGCGCAGGATCGAAGGGCCTGGGGTTTGATACCCAGGTCCAACGTTTTATTTCGCTAACATATTTTTGCAAGTATAGCATCCCAGATCGAAGGAGACACCTTCTCTGGATCGAAGCTGCCCATAGTCCTCCTAGATCAAAGAGGACATATTTTTCCTGGATCGGAGGCTACTCACCCCACACTCCCTAGCCCAATCGAAGAAGGCCTCTCTCCTGAATCGAAAGAAGGCCTCTCTCCTGAATCAAAAAGGCCATCTCTCTTCCTCTGCAGATTGAAACTCCCCTTTCTTCACCCCAATAGAAGGATGCTTCATTGTACTTTTATTTTGTATTTGTTTCTTTTCTTTATATTTTTAGTACACTTTTTATCTTTTTAATTAACATTAAAATCAAAATCTCAAAAATATTAGGGTAGTTGTTTTTCCAACTAAATTAATTTTGCAAATAAATTAATTAATTATTTTAACAGTTTTTCTTAAAATTAAATTTAAATAGACTTATGCTTTGTTTTCTTTTATACCAAAAACAACAACAAAAAAGATTTCTTTTCTTTAGGATTTGTTAGACATCTTTTCTATTTCACGCGTGTTTATTTAATTTCGTACTATTTACTATTACTGTATCTGTTCACCGGATGTAATAGATAAATTAGGATATTTACTACTTTTATTCCCCAGTATCCTTGTATAATGTAAATCCCCTCTCCGAAGCATTGCAATAGCGTATGACCTCTATTTTTTTTCTTTACTTGTTTTCATATTAACTTCTAGTAATTAGGCTTGTACAAAGACTAAAATCAAACGCTAACGAACTAAATAAACAGACAAAAATAACTGAAACACAACACAATTGCACACAAGCACCTCTAAGGTACGCCCACTTTGGTTGCCTTTAAAAAATAGTCATGAGGCAGGAATGCTTTAGCAAAGACCCATAAAAACAAAAAGATCATAGTCCCTCGATGACCCTACAGTTGCCTTCTCGGTAAATGATCTAGTCCCTAAAACATAATTGCTAAAGCATCTCCATAAATTTGCCTTCGTGACTGTAACGTCCCTTCGATTGTCCCTCAACATTCAATGACAAGGCTACCTACTCACTAATAGTGAAATAGCACTGTGTAAAGGATTAGGAGGAAAAGAACAACCTTTTCGAGTACAAAAGTAGATAGCTGTTAGAAGTTTGCTCAAAAATATTTTTTTTCACTTACACACAAAAACTACTTTTCAAAAGACATTTTTCAAACACTTTGTATACGTTCTCTACTATCCCGAGAAACACTACAAAGTTCGCCACACTAAGGCGTTTTAAAATTATTTTCAAACACACAAAGCACAAAAGCATCTTGAAAAATGAGCAAACCTCTAAGAGCCCGTGGAAAACCATGGATGGAAAGGGTGCTAACACCTTCCCTTTCCATAATCTACCCCCCTTACTCAGAAAATTCTCGAAAAGGTATTTTTCTGTTCTTTTCACCCTTTCCTTAAATTGGATAAAAGAAAAGACGGTGGCGACTCTTGCTTACCGCACATTTGCAAACAAAAAATGCAAAACCAATAGTATTAAACAGTCGGTTCTGCCACCGTGTAACAAAACTGGCGACTCTGCTGGGGTAAAAATAAAAAGTGGGGTTACCTTAGAGTTAATTCATTATTTAACTGCTTTATATGCTTTGATTGCTTTACTTTTGAGGGCTCTGTTTGGGGTTACTATAGATCCTACACCCGGATCTGGGGAAACCTTTTAGGTAAGTAGCAATAGATCATGGAAACTGTGTGGGGTATACCGACATGGTCGAAGCAATGGCTACGTTCACTTTGGTTGGTACCGGTAGACCTTGAGTTAATCAAGGAGAATACGGGGCCACCGCGTGGTGTCATAAAGAGTCAACTAACCTTAGAAGATTTAAATGAACAACTTGGACATTAGGACGTAGCGAGATGTCCGTCTTTGGTGTATTCCCAAAGTCTGTAGATACTCGATGCTACACTCATTGAGACTTGACTCCTAAGTTTTGTTTGGTTGCGAGTCAATCGCCTATCGAACGAAGCTTGTAGGAAAGGTCAGTGATATTGAGATCCTTTAGAACCCGGTTACTATTTATAGGACAGGTGGAACCAATCCAACTTCAAGAGGGTACTACCTTAAAACCCATGCAAGCCTAAACCTAAGGCTGCTTGTGTGACTTGTTTGCTTTCAACTTGAACTACTTGCTGGGTTTTTATCTAACAACATGATTTCCTTGCAGGGTTTGTTTACAGTCATTATCCAATAACTCGGATTTCTTGCAGGGTTTACTTGCTTACACCACATTATACTTTTGCTTAATGCATAATACACATCATAACATCATGCCACAACATTTCCTTAACCATTTCAAGGATCCCAAGGGTTTGTGATGCAGGTTATGATAAATCATACGTTTAGCAATGGGCAAGGGGATTTATTTTCCTCTCGCTAATGCCGTCAGAAGATCAGAACTCAATGACTTGAGTCAGAGCCTATGACCCACTCGATGTGGTTAGCTTGACTCTTGTAGAAGGACCTTCAACAATACGAAGTTATTCAAAGCTACAAATTTCAATTACTGACATCTTCTTGTTTATCCCGCGAGATCCTTGAAAACATTGCATATGCATATCATACATGTTATTGCATAAACATGTTTCAAATCAGGGTCCTCATCTTATTCAATGTTTATTCCAGCAAGCAAAGAAATGGCTCTTGAAGAGACAATCAAAGACCTTCAAGCTCAAAGCGCTCAATTCCCACAAATGTTCCTGACTCTGACACAGGGGCAGGAAGAGTTGAAAGCACTCCTTACTGGGGACCTGGCCAAGAAAAGTCTTGAAGATAATAAGGACGAACGGTTGGAACAACTGCAAGTTGAGGTAGAAGCAATGAGAACCCAGATGCTGGGGCAGATGGCTCCTATCTAAGGCCTAGACCGGGGACAAGAAGAGTTGAGAGCCATTATAAACAAACTTCATCAAGACGGATACAACCGTATGAAGTAACCAGTCGAGCCTGGGGATCAAGTCATTAATCAGCCCCTGATGAGACAAAAAGTTAGCTCGGAGAGCAGGCCTTTCCAGGCGGCTGTTACGCCAAGGGTTAAACCACAACTTTGCCAAAAACCACAGGGTAATCGGCGTAAGCGGGATTCACTGACTAGGCAATATACCAAACTCAATATACCAATGTTGCAAGTCCTGCAACACATGTTGAAGTTGAATTTGGTCATGTTGAGGGATCCCCTTGCGAATATTAATACTTCCGCTCCTACTTATAATCCTGATGCAATATGTGCTTATCACTCCAACAGTCCGGGGCATGGCACTGATAATTGTTGGACGTTGAAATACAAAATTCAAGACCCGATTGATGAAGGAGCATTGGAATTTACACAAGATGGTCAACTGAAATTTTTCTGTCATTCCTCCAAGGAACACCATCTGAAGTGACAAGTTCTGACATAAGGCTTTTCGTTCATTAGAATTTTCAATTTGTAATTTTATTTTGATTGTTGAACATTTATTCATATCAAACCTTGTTATTTCATCAATGCATTGCACATGTTTGTCTTGAATTATTTTGTTTGCACTATGCTTGAATTGCTTTCTTACTTCCTTTTTGTGATATTCAACTCTCGATCAAAAGCTTTGAGCCTTTAGAGGGAGAATGACGAAAACGATACCACAATCCACACAGTGTGCTTTTAAACAGACCTTGCTGACGATGTACAAACATTGTTTCAAATCCCAAATAGTGGAGTTATAAGGAAGATAATACGTAGTCAACCCCTTTGAGCTAAAGAAGTAGGAGTTTTTCTTTCACACAAATTAAAACCCTTAATCATAACCCGGGGTAGGATAGTTTCTCTATTAATTCAAACACGCATTCATTCGCAATCATCCGCTTCATACACAATGAATGGCATCGAAGACGTCCTTCCAAATCAAAAGACGGTGATGGTTTCGCCTAATCATTAAAACCGACACTCATTATCTCTCAAAATAAAATCCCGCTAAGTCAAAACCTATGAAGGAGACTTAAAAAAAACTAGGGCATCCCGCTGAATGTAATCACAAAAAGAAACAGTTAAGGAAAAAGAAGGGATAACGAAAAAAAAAGAGGTTACTACAAATCCTAGACAAAAAAAAAATATTACAAAAATGAATGCCTATTCAAAATAAACTGTCAGTATCTGAACCATCACCGAAACATCAAGGACAAGATGCCAGACTCAACTGGGATTCAAAATGCACAATTAACTGAGCATGGGACTGAAGAACATCACGAAGAACGGGTGGGTACAAATAAACTTTGAGCCTTTATTCTTTGTTTCTTGAACCGTGAACCAGGCCACGCAATAACCCTTGAAAGTCCTAGCTGAAGCATAGGTTAGTTCGGAAGCATACTGTTACAAAATGTATCCTGACTCCTGTAAGGTTTGCTATAAATCATGAGTTGATATCACATTCTTGCAAATTTGTTTTACTAAAAAAAAACGAATTTTCAAAAAAAACTTCAAGACAGACATAAGCTTTTCATTCTTAAAATACCATTGTTTGCATATGACTATTTGTTCAACAATGGAGAAATTCACATGACGAATATCTAGTGAACAAAAATCCTCTCAATGAGCAGAATCACCTCAAGTGGAAAAACACTTCCAACCAAGGGGCACGGCATGATCATTGTCCATCATCTGGGGCAGTCAAGTCAAGATTCAAGGAATCTCTCAAAAATGCCAAACAACCAGGGGCAGATCTTCATCTGAATCACTTGGGGTCATTGGATATGAATTCCAGCAATGAATCATGTAGGATCAAACAAACATCTTCTGGCAGTGTGGCAACACTTACTACTATGGACAATGAGAATTCTCCGTACCCGGTGAACATGGACATAATCAGAAAAGACCACGCATGAAAAAGACCCGCTAGGTTGACAGGCCTAGGAAAAAATAAGGGCATCCCGGCGAACCAAAAGGGTTCGGGCAAAAATTAGGGATAAAAACAAAAACATTTGTACACCCGACAAGTTGAAAACCTGAAAAGGCGGCTTGGGCAAAAAAAGGTATCCCAGTGAACTGAAAATCTGAAAAGACAGTCCAAGCAAAAGTTAGGGATTAAAGCGTACGACTACGTCCCATCATCTTGTCATTTGTATAAATAGTAGAAGGTTTATTACCCTGGTCTGCATTCACCAAGGACTCCAAAAGTTGGGATAACAGTCAAACCATCTACAAAATCCTCGGTTGATATTATCTACAATAGGTATCGAGACATGGGTATTCTACTACAAGGTTATTACCATGTTCTTAGAATGCAGCCTATTGATGCTAGGTGTTATCATACCCTCGGCAGAGAAAAATCTCCAAATTAATGCTCCAACGAAAATTCCCCAATGAAGTCTCCAAGCTTCTCAGGATTCCCCAAGCGGATTACAGAGTTTCACTTCCCCAACGGACACATTCTGAATAAAGTAGATTCTCATCTAGAAACGGTTCAGGTACAATCCAAGAACGGATGTCATCCTAACACCTAATCCAGATTCTCATCTAGAAATGGTTCAGGTACGATCCAAGAACGGATGTCATCCTGACACTTACTCCAGATTCTCATATAGAAACGGTTCAGGTACGATCCAAAGATGGATGTCATCCTGACACTTACTCCAGATTATCATCTAGAAACCGTTCAGGTACGATCCAAGAACGGATGTCATCCTGACACCTACTCCAGATTCTCATCTAGAAACGGTTCAGGTACCATCCAAGAACGGATATCATCCTGATAGTCATTCAAATCATCTTCTAGAAATGGTTCAGGTACGATCCAAAGATGGGTATCATCCTGATACTTATTCCAGACTATCTTTTAGCAACAGTTCAAGTATGATCTAGAGACGGATATCATCCTGATACTTATTCAGTTCTCATCTAGAAATGGTTCAGGTACGATCCAAAGACGGATGTCATCCTGACACCTACTCCAGATTTTCTCCTAGTGCAGTGCATATGCGATCCAGAGACGAATGTCATTGAAACTCATTCAACACATGTTTCAAGTACATTTCAGATACGATCCAAAGACGGATGTCATTCTGACACTCATTCAATACATGTTCAAGTACAATCACGACATAAATCTCCAGCAGTACAGGGGAAGAAACATCCTGATGTAAAGTCATCGTCGTATCCTCAACATGCGTCCTAGTGACATCTATGTTCCCCATAGAGCATAAACAACCAAAGTGTTACCCTCTTCTTCCCCAAGCAGGGATTACCTTCTCCAACTGAAGTCTGTTTTCCCTAGCCCAGTTCAAACAGTTTATAAAACCTCCTCCCGGGTAGAGTTTATTTCTCCAACTGCGGGAGCTCATTCCCCAACTGATTTTATTTCTCTACAAAGGCAAAGTTTCCCAACAAAATATCCTCCCTCCACGGAGTTATTCTCAAGTAGAATCAATTCTCAAGCAGAATCAATTCTCAAGTAGAGTCAATCCTCGGAAGAACATCCTCAAACAGAAAGAGGAAATCCCTGGCAAATCATATCCATTCATCATCTCCAGCGGAAATGAAGGATTCAGCTTCCCAATACTCTCCAGCAGTAGTCCGAGATTTATTTTCCTAGACTGGGAAACATCTAAATAAAATCCCATATTCATACATCATGGCATGTGCATACACATCGCGTACAACATAATCTCATTTATTTTGAGAGCACCATCAATGCATTTCATACATCATGACTTTGCATATGACTAACTCTTTACCTTTTTCAGGGAAATATCAAATCAACAAACACCGCTACTTATGTGACCTGGTAGTCTTCTCAAAAGCTACGTCTAATGAAGGGCTATTTCAGCAATTTCCTCAGAAAGATGTCCTCCCAAGATTTCCTCTAGTTCAGTCATATCGACACTAAGATCTCTCTGATGTCCATGCCAGTTGAAGACACTGTGAAGCCTGGATTTCGACCAGATAACAGTATAAGGTGTTGCGAAGCCTGAAATTCGACCAGATAGTAGTTTTCTTCTTCAAAGATACTATGAAGCCTGGATTTCGAACAGATAACAATATAAGGTGGTGCGAAGCCTGGAATTAGACCAGATAGTAGTTTACTTCTTCAAAGACACTATGAATCCTGGATTACGACCAGATAATAGTATAAGGTGTTGCGAAGCCTAGAATTCGACCAGATAGTAGTTCACTTCTTCAAAGACACTGTGAAACCTGGATTTCGACCAGATAACAGTATAAGGTGCTGTGAAGCCTGGAATTCGACCAGATAGTAGTTCACTTCTTCAAAGACATTGTGAAGCTTGGATTTCAACCAGATAATAGTATAAGGTGTTGCGAAGCCTGGAATCCGACCAGATAGTAGTCACTTCTTCAGAAACTTTGAAGCCTGGGTTTCAACCAGATAACAGTATAAGGTGCTGCGAAGCGTGGAATCCGGACAAATAGTAGTTCACTTCTTCAGAAACTGTGAAGCCTGGGTTTCGACTAGATAACAGTATAAGGTGTTGTGAAGCCTGTAATCCAACCAAATAGTAGTTTACTTCTTCAGAAACTGTGAAGCCTGGTGTGATCGGTGGATCTGGAACTGACTGTTTAACGCTAGTTCGCGAAATGTCGCGGAAGCAAGAGTCGCCACCGTCTTTTATTTTCTCCAAATGGAAAGGACAAAAGCACAGAAAAATTCCTTAATAGAGATTGCTCTCGGTTCGGGAGGTAGGTTATAGAAAGGGAAGGTGTTAGCACCCTTTCTATCCATGGTTATCCATGGGCTCTTAGATACTTGCTCATTGTGTTTTCAAAATTGGTTTGTTTGCTTTTCAACGTGGGTTTTAAAAAAGTTTCTCTGAAAATTCCAGTTCGACTCTTGTATCGGTCCTCAAGAGTGTTTGAAAAATTGCTTTCGAAAGCTTTTTGAAAAGGTGTCGGTGTGAAAAGTATTTTTGAATTTTGTTTTTGAAATTAGAGCAAGTATCTAGAGTCGTCTACCTACCCTAAGGAATTCGTCTGTGTAGATGTCCTTTAAAGTAGTGCCATCCCACCATTGAGAGGTAGGTAGCACCACCGTTGGAGGTGTTCGGGTCAATTCGAGGGTTCGGGACATGGTGATCACCAAAGCAATAGGAAGACACCTTAGAAGCTACCCTCATGCCAGGTTCCCGGATCATGAGGACTTACTAAGACATCCTCTACTCGACGATCACCTTTCAAAGGGCAAGGCAATAGTGAGGCGTACCCTAAGGGTGGTGTGTGCGATTTGTGTGTCATTTTCATTTGCATTTATCTTGTCATATGATTGGTGTTCTACGCTTGATTTTACTTTAAGGCCATTCATTCTTGCATGCTTTGTTTAACAGTTAAAATATTTGCGGAAAAGTAAATTCTAAGCTATTACAAATGGCGCGGGTCCACATCGCCAAAATTAACCAGGACCCGATTTGACGGAAAATAAATAAAGCAAAGAAATTAAAGAATTGAAAAGTGCGAGAAGTAATATTTACAAGGCCTTGGGAGAGATACATAATTATTTGAGCGAAATAAAATAAATACGCGAAATTAAACAATTAAACGAACGAGGGCGTTGGACCCTTTTGCAAAAAATTAAAATTAACGAGGAATTAAAATTAATCAAAATAAGGAAAGAATTTGTTTTTTGGGTTTTTAATATTTTTAAGATTTAATAGAAAAAAAAAGGAAAGAATTAATTAAAATTTAAATGAGATGCAAACCCTAATTCTAATTATTTTTAATTTATTAAGAAGACGTTTAAAATTTAACCTAAATTAAACCTAAATTTTTTATTTACAATTTTAAGTATGAAAATAAATAAAATAAATAACATTATTGTAAAAAAGAAAAATTAAAAGGAATAAAACAATTATTAAACCTATTTCTACATTTTTTGTATTTTTGTTATTAAAAGAATTAACATTAAAACCCTAATTTAAATTAATTTACTTACATGCAATTTGTTTATAAAAATAATTAAAATAAAGTATTTATTATATTTTTTGTCTTTTCTGATTTTTAGGTATTTTTTATATTTGGTAAAAATAATTAATTAAATCAAAACAATAAAGAAAATAAAATAAAAATTTTAAATAAAATATAAGAAAAATAGAAAATGGCAAACCAGGGGGGTGGAAGTCCCCAAACAGGAGGTTAAGTCCAAGCAATTCTGGCCCAATAGCATTGGCCTGTTTGGATATTTTGCTAGCATGCTGAAGCGTTGACCTGAGTTTATGGTGCTCTCCCAATCTCCGCCCTTGGCTTGATCTCAGTGTACACGTGGGTGGATAGATGATGAAGGACTATGATGGTTCTCAGTATGGTGCCTGCATGTGATGATGGATTGAAAAATAATATTGAAAGAACATAGACCTGGGGTTCGAACCCAGGTCTCTAGCATCACCAATCAACACCTGTGCCACTGAGCCATGTCAACGCGTTTGATATATAAATAACAAATAAATAATATAAAAGAAAGCAACGCGTTAGTGGATCAAAGCGCGCGAAATTTAAAAGAACCAACCAACGTTAGCCAACACATCATCTTCCTCGCGTGTTTTATTTTTTTTTCTGAAACAAGAGTATAGAGCAACGGTTTTAGACGCGTTCCATTAGGTGGCTTTAGAGAAAATAGCGAATAGCGTTATAGGGTTCATAAATTGATCGCGAGGGTTCCCTTATGACCGTCAGAGCATCCTGAGTTGAATGGTCTTGGTTTCGTGGGCTAATTTTTCCCCATTACAAAAACCCTATTTTGAAGCTCTGTAAACCCTAAATATCAACAATGGTGAAATCGAGTATACAGCACAAAAACGCAATTAATTATGTTGGTTAGCATCAGAATATCATGAGGAATATAAATCCACAATTAAATTTCACAAAGAATGCATGGGATATAATATACGATTATGGAATTTTCTTGACACAGCTTGCGTTCATGTTACCAATTCTTGGAGTCTGAATGGATGTTTCTGATTGGAATGTGATCAGTAATCCTTGAGGAAGCTATTGGAATGAAAATTAGGTCTTTAATCGCCCTCTAACCTTGTTTTCAGAATTGAGTTTATGGAGAAAAAATTCAAGTTTTTGGAGAGCTCTCTTGCGCAGCTTTTTTTTCTCCTTGCATTAGGGTTATGGTCAGGCATATGTAGTGAATGCATTAGGTCAACAAAACTCAATCAAATCCATTGCCTTTATTGATTTTGGAAATTTGATTTCTTAAGATCTTTTTCATATCTTTTCCATGTGTTCTTGTGTCAATTATGATCAATTTGCTCCAAATCTTTCCCTATTTGATTAGGCACGAAATATTGAGTCTAAAACATGTATAAAAAGATTGGTTAGGGTGAATTAAATATTTTTCATATATTTAAATGATTTAAATGAATTAATATAAATAAAAATTCAAATAAATAAATAAAAAATGAGAAAATACTTCCCTTTGGGCCAAGTAGTCGTGCATATGTCATGGATGATGAATCATGGAAGAAAAATGAGCCCATTAGCAATTTTAGGTCATTTGGATCAAAGTTGACTTTTCAAAATATCCAAAAATTTCCCAACTTCCACAAGGCATAACTTTCTCAAATGTTAAACTTTTCTCATGTTCTTGGACATTTTGGAAAGGTCTTTGAGTCCTATAACCAATGTCTTTGGTCCCATGTCATTTTGATTTACCAATCTCAAGTTATGGCCTTTGACTTAAAGTCCCTTTTTGTTGACTTTTGAAAATGACCTATAATGTTGAAATTGATAACTTTTTGTGAGAGCATTTCTTGGACTTGAAGTATGAATATGAGTTGTAGGAAATGTCTTTCTCTTCAAAATGAGCTTTGGATGGAATTTTTCTGATAATCCATGTGAAAGTTATGCCCTGGTCAATTTCAGTTGACTTTTTCAGCTGTCCAAATAAGGAAACTTTTGCATCTTTGATGATTTCTGAGCCAAATTTTGAGAATCATGATCAAGCATTGATCAAATGATGTTTGTGGCTTCAAAATGATATGTTGACCAAAAATTTGAACTTTTGACTGTCAAATGACCATTTTGCCCCTACAGTTGACTGTAGTGCAATTAGGGTTTTTGACTGTGCAATTTTGTGCTGAATGCCTTGAAACTTGATATGAGGATGCTTGACCATATTTGTAGGCATATGAGACTTGATTGGACCTTTGGAAACTTCATTTTCTGACCAGAACACAAAACCTAGTTTTGACTGTATAGGAGACCTTTGCCCTGTGCAACCCTTGGCAATTTCTTGAAGAATATGGGAGGGCAAATTTTGGGGTACAACAGTTGCCCCTGTTCAATCTTCTTAGACCTGAGGATGCAGATTGGCTGACGTGCCTTTCGTAATCCGAAGGTGGAAGATGATTGAACACTAGAGTGCCCAGAAATTTGCGCTCACATAGTAGCAGTGATGATGGAATGGGCTTATAGATGCCATTTAGAGATTGCTGGATAGGATGATGGGCTTATAGATGCCATCTGGATATTGATCGCGCAAGAGATTCCTTAGCGAGAACCTGCATACCTGCAAAAGAAACAGGAGTACCTGACACGTTACAGGAGTTGGTTTTCAGATGCTTGGTATAGATGTGTCCTGACTGGTTACAGGAGCTGAGTCTGGAGCTTCAAAAGATGATGAATGAACCAGGGATGGTTGCTACCTTGGCATGAATGGTAAGAGAACCTTGGGTGATTTTAACTTCAACAACGCTCGTTGAGAAAATCTTGGTGGGAAATACCATCTTTGCAGGATCGGGAAGAGAACCATAGGTCATTATAATCTGAAAAGGGAACTGTCACCTCACTCACCGTCGGAGAGGGAACTATCCGGAAGGGAATTATCACCTCACTCACCGTCGGAGAGGGAAACATCTGAAAAGGAATTACCACCTCACTCTCTGTTGGAGAGGGAACCGTAGGAGACTATCACCTCACACTCACCGTCGGAGAGGGAAACATCTGAAAAGGAATTACCACCTCACTCACCGTCGGAGAGGGGACCATAGGAGACTATCACCTCACACTCACCGTCGGAGAGGGAAACATCTGAAAAGGAATTACCACCTCACTCACCGTCGGAGAGGGGACCATAGGAGACTATCACCTCACACTCACCGTCGGAGAGGGAAACATCTGAAAAGGAATTACCACCTCACTCGCCGTCGGAGAGGGGACCATAGGAGACTATCACCTCACTCACCGTTGGAGAGGGAAACATCTGAAAAGGACTTACCACCTCACTCACCGTCGGAGAGGGAACCACATGAGACTATCACCTCACACTCATCGTCGGAGAGGGAAACATCTGAAAAGGAATTACCACCTCACTCACCTTCGGAGAGGGGACCATAGGAGACTATCACCTCACACTCACCGTCGGAGAGGGAAACGTCTAAAAAGGAATGATCGCCTCACTCACCGTTGGAGAGGGAACCATCTGGGATAACTTCTACTGAGTCTTTATCAGAAAAATCTGTTGGGAGTCGATTTAGCTGGACTAGAGAAGGCCTTGAAATATGTTTTGAGAATTTAACTGCATCTTTCCTGAAAGGTAAAGGTCAGTCATATGCAATGCATGATATGGATCAAGCAATAATGTTCTCAACATAAATGAGATTTGTATGATACGATGCGTTATGCATGCTATAATGATGTATGTGATGTTTTATGAATTTATTTTTCGTCTAGGAAAGTAAATCCTTGACGGGTGCTGGGAAGTCACTCCTGGGCTGATGTTGGAGAATAAGCTTTTGCTTCCGCTGGGGATGATAACTGCAAGAATACCGGTAGGAGAAGATGACTCCGTTGCAGAATAAACTTGGTGAATGGCAGATTCTGCGGGGAGAAAAGATACTCTAGCGACCATGCTGGGAAGCAATACTCTGTGGGGATAGAGATGCTTTGCCGAATGTTGATAATAATTTCGCTGGGGATACCCTTGTTGTTGGAAGTGTTGATGGACTTCGCTGGGGTAAGAAGACTTCGTCGACGACGCTCTTTCTGTGGCTTTTGGCTGAGGATAACCCAGTTATATCCTGTTAAGGAAATAACTCTTTAAATCAAGCCGGACGACGCGTTCGTGCTCTGTGAGGGGATAAGCTTCCAGAATTTACTGGGGATAAGCTTACTGCTTGGGGATATGGATTCCAACCTTCGTGGGGAACTAGGTTGGACTCTCCTGGGGAGATCTTGAATGCTGGGGGAGTGATTCCTTTGAATGTTGATATACCGCCGGGGAACAATTTTTAGACCAAGACTGCCGGGGATGCTTGTTAAGAATATGCTGCTGGAGAAGTATTGAGATCTACGGGAGGATACTCAATTTCCTTGAGATTTATCAACTCTGCTTGGAGAAGAATGTATTGATCGCTGACTCTCTGGGGAATTTAAGATGTACTGATCATGTTCTTTAGCTGAACCTACCTTGGTACCTTGGAGGGTAGAACGATTAGACTGCTCAGACAACTCTTTATTGCCCCTATTTCTAGTGTCACCTGCAATTAATTCCTTTGTTTCGTATGCAAATATTTATGAGTTTAGCAAACTATTGTCAATGCATATATCACAAATTGAACCTTGGACGTTCTTCGCAAAACAAAACAAAAAAAGAAAAAAACACAGGCACGTTTAACTGCAAGATATATTTGTATTGATTTTGAATGGCCTGTGAATAGGCGTTTTGTATACAAGAGGCTGACGTCCTAGTAAGAGGAACGTCGCCGAACAAGAGAGTTTATACAAATTTTGTACAAAAGAAAATAAAACAGCTGTGTGAAATGTGAATGATCCACTGGGTTTCAACTCTGATATTGCCTTTATAACTCCGAGCGTCTCATCACTTGACGACCTTGGTTGAAGGTGAAGCTGACTGATCTATGCCGTCTGAACTTGATGTAGATACCGTATTCTGGATGCAAAGTGATCCAATGAGACATAGTATTACGCTTTATCCCTGATTTTTGCCTGGACCGCCCTTTCGGGTTTTCAGTCCACCGGGATACCCATTTTTGCCCAAGCCGCCTTTTCAGGTTTTCGACTTGCCGGGTGTACAGATTTTTTTTCATTTTCATCCCTTCATTTTGCCCGAACCCTTTTGGTTCAACGGGAAGCCCTAATTTTTGCCTAGGCATGTCAGCCTAGCGGGTCCTTTTTTATGCGTAGTATTTTTTTACTATGTCTGCATTGGCGGGGTGAGGAAGGTCGTCACCATCCATGTTGGTCAATATCATTGCTCCTCCTGAGAACACATGTTTAACCACAAATGGCCCTTCGTACGTAGGGGTCCATTTGCCCCTTGGATCACTCTGAGGAAGGATGATTCGTTTGATTACCAGATCCCCAACTTGATATTCCTGTGGTCTAACCTTTTTGTTAAATGCCCTGATCATCCGTTTCTGATACGTCTGACCGTGACAGATAGCAGCAAGTCTCTTTTCGTCAATGAGGTTGAGCTGATCAAGTCGTGTCTGGATCCAATCATCCTCGTTCAGATTTGCATCCTTCATTATCCGGAGAGAGGGTATTTGTACTTCGATCGGCAAGACTGCCTCCATGCCATAAACCAGAGAGAAAGGAGTTGCCCCGATTGACGTCCTAGCTGAGGTACCATACCCATGTAGAGCGAACGGTAACATCTCGTGCCAATCTTTATAAGTTACTGTCATCTTCTGCACGATTTTCTTGATGTTCTTATTTGCTGCTTCTACAGCCCCATTCATCTTCGGTCTGTAAGGAGAAGAATTGTGGTGTTGTATTTTGAACTGTTCGCAGAGCTCAGCGATCATCTTATTATTCAGATTGGTACCGTTGTCTGTAATAATCCGCTCAGGGACGCCGTACCGACAGATCAGGTTGTGTCGAATGAACCGTGCTACAACAGTCTTGGTTACCGTAGCATAGGAAGCTGCCTCAACCCACTTTGTAAAATAATCGATCGCCACTAGGATGAAGCGATGTCCATTAGATGCCATAGGTTTAATCTCACCGATCATGTCTATGCCCCACATTGCAAACGGCCATGGCGCAGTTAGAACATTCAGGGGAACCGGAGGAACATGCACCTTGTCTGCATAAATCTGGCACTTGTGGCATGTCCTGGAATGTTGGTAACAATCAGCTTCCATTGTGGACCAGTAATATCCTGCCCGTAGGATCTTCTTAGCCATAGTGTGCCCACTGGAATGCGTACCAAAGGTCCCTTCATGTAGCTCTTCCATAATCCTTTCTGCTTCAATTTTATCCACACAGCGCAATAAGGTTGAATCATGGTTTCGCTTGTACAAGATGCCGTTGCTAAGGAAGAACTTGGCTGCAAACCTCCTCAGGAATTTCTTATCATTGACAGAGGCACCTTCAGGGTATTCCTGAGCTTCCAGATATCTTTTCACTTCATGGTACCAAGGCTTCTCAGTCACCAAGTCAGTTTCGAGATCGCAACAGTATGCCGGTTCGTCCAGTTTCCAGATGATGATCCGGGGAGCCTCATTATCCCATTTGACCTTGAACATTGAAGACATTGTAGCTAACGCGTCCGCTAGCTGATTCTCTTCTCTGGGAAAGTGCTCAAAGGTTATCTCTGTGAAGTGGGGGATCAGGGTCAACACACATTCTCTGTAAGGAATCAGGTTTGGATGTTTCGTATCCCACTCTCCTTTGATCTGGTTGATCACAAGAGCGGAATCTCTGAAGACACTTAGAAATTTGATCCTTAGGTCGATCGCAACTTGAAGACCCATGATGCACGCCTCATACTCCGCCATGTTGTTGGTACAGTTGAAACACAGTCGGGCAGTGAGTGGAGTATGAGTACCTTGAGGAGATATGATTATGGCGCCGATACCATTTCCCAAAGCATTGGAGGCTCCGTCAAAGTGCATAGACCATCGGGATCCTGGTTCAGGTCCTTCATCCGGTCCAGGTACTTCACAGTCAGTTACAATCATGATGCTTTCATCCGGAAACTCAAAGTTCATTGATTGATAATCATCTACAGCCTGATGTGCTAGGTGGTCTGCCAATACACTTCCCTTGATGGCTTTCTGGGTTGTGTACTGAATGTCGTATTCCGTCAAGATCATTTGCCATCTTGCAATCCTCCCAGACAGAGCAGGCTTTTCGAATATGTACTTTATCGGATCCATCTTTGAGATTAACAAGGCAGTGTGAGTCAACATATACTGTCTCAGCCGGCGAGCAGCCCATACCAAAGCGCAGCAAGTTTTCTCAAGCAGTGAGTATCAGGTCTCACAGTCGGTAAACTTTTTGCTAAGGTAATAAATGGCATGCTCTTTTCGGCCAGACTCGTCATGCTGCCCCAGCACACACCCCATTGAGTTGTCCAGCACTGTCAGGTATAGTATCAGAGGTCTCCCTTCAACCGGTGGCATAGGGATGGGTGGTTCTTGGAGATACTCTTTGATTTTGTCGAAGGCAGCCTGACATTCATCGTTCCAACGTACTACCTGATCTTTCTTCAGCAGCTTGAAGATTGGCTCACAAGTAGCAGTCAGATGTGAGATGAATCGAGCGATGTAATTCAGGCGTCCTAAAAAGCCTCTGACTTCCTTCTCTGTCTTAGGAACTGGCATCTCTTGAATGGCTTTGACCTTGGCGGGGTCTACTTGAATACCTTTATCACTGACCACGAAGCCTAGTAACTTTCCAGATCTTACCCCGAAGGTGCACTTGTTCGGGTTCAATCTCAGCTTGTACAGTTTCAACCGGTCAAACAACTTCTGCAGATGATCTAAGTGCTCTTCCTCAGTTTGGGATCTTGCGATCATATCGTCAACATACACCTCTATCTCGTGATGGATCATGTCATGAAATAAGGCGACCATGGCACGTTGGTAGGTTTCCCCAGTGTTCTTCAACCCGAATGGCATGACCTTGTAACAGAAGGTGCCCCACTGAGTAACAAATGTAGTCTTTTCCATGTCTTCAGGGGCCATCTTAATCTGATTGTATCCTGAAAAGCCATCCATGAAAGAGAACACCTTATGCTGAGCTGTATTATCAACAAGGACATCAATGTGAGGTAAGGGGAAGTCATCTTTGGGGCTGGCCCTGTTCAGATCCCTGTAGTCGACACACATTCTGACCTTACCGTCTTTCTTAGGTACCGGCACTACATTAGCAACCCATTGAGGGTAAGAAGTCACTGCAAGAAACCCAGCGTCGAACTGTTTCATGACCTCGGCTTTAATCTTTTCAGACATCTCTGGACGCATCCGACGGACCTTTTGCTTAACTGGAGGGCAGTCTTCCCTAGTTGGCAAGTGATGGACCACAATATCGGTATCCAACCCGGGCATGTCTTCATAGGACCAGGCAAAGATCTCCATATAATCATGCAGCATCTTGGTTAACCGTTGCTTCACGCTGAGCTCCAGGTTGGCACCAATCTTTACCTCTTTCCTGTCTGTCTCTGTACCCAAATTTATGGTTTCCACTGGCTCTTCATGGGGTTGAATTGCCCTTTCTTCCTGAAGTAACAGTCTCGCAAGCTCACCAGGCACTTCGCAATCATCTTCACCTTCGTCTTCGGCTAAGTTGATCGGATTTTCGAAGTCATAACTGGCAGTAGCAGAGTTGTTACCAGTAAGATCCAGAGTGGATTGAAACCTGTATGAGTGAGTGTGTGTGTAAATACAGCTGTTTTGAAATATATGAAAAGGAAAGAAAGACAGAAAAGGAGCACAATATTTGTAATGTGAAAATACGTCCAAGATTTTCATTCATGATATATGAAATGAAAATTTATATGCCCTCACAAATGATACCACGACGCCTCGGGTAAGACACCGGGCCATAGAGTTTATTTATTGTTTATTACAAAATAACGAAACAAAGAAATATATTACTGCGTCACAAAGGTAACAGGGGTATGGTCTTTAGCAACCCAGTTGTTCAATCCGCCTTCGGTCGTCGGATAGATCCAGCTGTTGAATTCAGCTTCGTCCACTTCATGGTCTTCCCCAACAGCATTCACTCCTGAACTTTTAATAAATACCGGAGGTCTTCCGATCTTCGCTTTCCTCATAGCTTTCTGACCTTCTGTGGTAAAACCCAGCCCAAGTTTATCAGTCTTCTGAGTAAAGTCTGGAAGTCTGCCCCAGTCGGCACATTCACCCTTCTGAACCACAGCCCGGGCGTCCTTTAGGGAAGCCATCTTCAAAGGAACACTTTCTTCTGTTGCTGTTTCTGCTGCTGCTGCAATTGGAAACACCTCCTCGAAATGCTGAAAAGGGGTTTCAATAAACTCCCCATCCATCTCAATGTATCTGAAGGAGTTCAGGTGGCTCACCATATATTCCTCCTCTCCCTGCACAGTGACGATCTTCCCTCTGACGGGGTACTTCAGCTTTTGATGCAAGGTAGAGGTCACTGCCCCAGCCTTATGTATCCAAGGTCGACCCAATAGACAAGAGTAAGATGGACGGATATCCATCACATAAAAAGTGGATTCGAACACCTGAGAGCCCACACGAATCGGAATGTCAACCTCTCCATGAACCATCCTCTTTGAACCATCAAAGGCCCTGACGATGATATTGCTGGGTTTTAATTCCAGGCCTTCACAATCTAGACGGTCCAAAGCCTTCTTGGGTAGCACATTCAAAGATGAACCCGTGTCCACCAACACATGTGCCAAGGTAGTGCCCCTGCATTCAATAGAGACATGCAGAGCATCGTTATGGTCTCTTCCCTTCGCAGTCAGATCAGCATCTGAGAAACCCAAGCCATTGTCTGCCGTCAAATTTGCTACGCAATCAGTGAACTGGACTGCAGATGTCTCATGTGGCACGTGGGCCGTCTTGAGGAATGAGATTAGGGCCTTAGCATGGGCCTCGGAGCACAGCAATAAAGAGAGCATGGAGATTTTGGAGGGCGTATGCCCCAGCTGTTCCACAACATTAAAATCGCTCTTCTTTATAATTTTCAAAATCTCCTCCATCTCTTGTGGGGATGCCTCAGCAGCTATAGGTACGGGCGCCTCCATCTGGGCAGGCTCAACTTCAATTCCCTTGCCCCGAGCATTGGATGACTCGGCAGCAGGAGAAACAACTTGATCGGCAGTAGGAACAACAACTTGATCAGCAGCAGGAACATGTATACTTGTGGGAGTTATGAGAAGTGGTCTTCGAGCAGCAGGCGGTGCAATGTCAGGCGAGAAGAGCCTGCCACTACGGGTAACTTTGGCTGGGCCAGTGATGTCACAGATGCTGGCGCCAGCGTTGAACTCTTGTTTAATCCCCTTCACATACACATCTGCCCCATAATGCCAGGGGACAGCTTTATCAGATACATAGGGCAGGGGCCCTGGAACAGTGATAATAATTGGTGCAACGGTCATGATTTGAACGGGCTTCTTCGGGAGAGCCTGGACTGGATTGTTGAATATGGTAACCACAAAAACTTCTTCCATTGGAACCAACTGAACAGCAGACTTTTTAAACAGAATCTCCTTGCTATCCATTAGGCTTTGGACGCCTAACCTCAGCAAGGGACAACCAGATGGGGACACAGCACAGAACAGGCAACCCTCACTGCAACCCGGAAATAAACCGGCCTGCAGTAGGTTCCTCTTGACAATCTTCAGAGGAGTGGCTAGATCGTCCACAGAAACAGCGTAAACGTCTTCGTCAACAGCATTTACCCCATGTTGAGGCATAGGAGCAGTAACTACATTCGGCCTCTCAGGCGCTTCGAACTGTATCTCCTTCGCGTCGATAAGGTCTTGCACCTTATTCTTTAACGCCCAACAGTCATCGGTAGAGTGCCCCGGACTATCTGAATGGTAAGCACAACGAGCATTCGGGTTGTACTTGGGAGACGTTGTATTTGGGAACTTTGGAGCCTCCCTGACAGTCACCAAATAGGTTGAGAGCAACTGTGGCAGGATCTGCGATAGGGTCATGCTTAACCGGGTAAACTCTCTCCGGGGTCTTTCAGCCCTTTGAGGATTATTTGGCCGGGGAGCGGCAGCAGGCTTAGCAATCATTACCGCACTGACAGATTGGCGGCGCTCAGGTCTCTCTGATTTCCTGGAACCATACACGGCACTAGACTCCTTTTTGAAGGGTTTCTTTTCCGAACTAGACGATGCACCCTTCGCAATCTTTCAAGACTTCAACCCAGCTTCAATCCTCTCTCCAGTCAAAATCAAATCAGTGAACCCAGCAGAAGAATTCCCAATGAGATGGTTGAAAAATGGCCCAGATAGGGTCCCCAAGAACATGTCTACCAACTCCCGATCAGTCAACGGAGGCTGCACCCTGCCAGCCAGGTCTCTCCACTTCTGAGCGTACTCCTTAAAACCTTCGCTTGCACCTAACGACATACCCTGGAGTTGGGTACGTGTGGGGGAAAGGTCGGCATTATATTGATACTGCTTGTAGAAAGCAGTAGCCAACTCCTCCCAGTTATGAACTTTGGTCCCATCCAGCTGATAGAACCATTCGAGATGAGTCCCTGAAAGACTCTCCTGGAAGAAGTAGATCCATAGATTCTTATCCGCAGAGTACGGTTGAATTTTCCGAACATAGGACCTTAGGTGCAGCTTGGGACAAGACGCCCCGTCATACTTAGAGAAGGATGGTGCTTTGAACTTGTGAGGGATGATCACACCAGTTGACAAACCCAGATCTCCGAAATCCAGCCCAGGTACCTGTTGAATCTCCATAGCCTTCAACCTATCCTCCAGTTGCTTGTATTTGTCGTCTGCAGGAGGGTACTGCTCTTCATCAAAATCAGTCTCGTTGTCGGAGGCTACCGGACTAGGAACCCTTGCTTCTGTCGGAGGAGTACCCTTGCCAACAGAAGAACCAGCCTCTTCATGCTGCAGAGTATTGCCAAACCTTCGGCCCGAGTTGAACAGAACAGTTCTTCTCTTCTTCTTCTTCTCCTTCTTCAGGAGCATAGCCTTCAGTTCTTCTTGGCCTTGAGCCAAACCCTTGATTAATTCCTGGAATTGTGCATTCTGCACCTGAAGAGCCTTGATTGATGTCTCAGTTGATGCAGATTCGGGATTCATGATGCTAAAATAAACAGCGAAGAACTGTAAGCAACCTGAAAAGAGGAAAAACCTGCTATGCACATGATGAATGAGATGTGGTTATGCAATGCATTCAAGGGTTCGAAAATTCAACTTTGTTGTAGACAAAAAGGAACACACGTTATCATTAAAGAAATCATTGTTTAATACATCAAAGCCTCATGGGCAAAAGTACAAAAATCAAATCAATCCCAAAATACACTGCGCATCCTCTTTGGAGCTATGTAAGTGTTGAGATTCCTCTCCTCATGCAACAGGCGGGTGAGCTCCAAGACCTTCTTTTCACTGGCATGTAGACTAGTCTCAAGAGAATTCCTTTCCTCCTTAAGCTGGATCCAGCTCTTCTGCATCTCTTCCCAGGATGTGGGCATATCAGGGTGCTGAATAGTGTAGGACACTTCTCCTTCCAAGACGGGTTCTTTGATTACCGGGAGCATGTGAGGATAAGGCATCACTAACTTCTGAGAGCGGGCGCGTACCCACTTGAGATAAGGTTCCAACGGGATGGAATTCATGTTCCCCAGTGTCTTGCTGTCTATCCTACTTGGCATCCTCCAAGCTCTGATAAATCTCTGGCGAAGTCCTTGAGTATCGTTGTCGAAGTCAAAAACTATGTCAGGAATTAACATGTCATGAGGACCATCCCTCCGAGCATAACCAAACTGTCTCCAAGCCATGCATGGGCTGTAAGTAATACCTCCTCTGATTCCAAGTAAAGGAACATTAGGGTACTCCCCGCAACGATCAATGATGGTGACATCTTCTCTGGACCTAGGGCACCAATGTATATCTGCATGTGTAAGAGTCATTAACCGTTGTGACCATCTCAAACCCCGCTCATTCTTCAAGACTGATTGTGGAAGGTGCGAAATAAACCACCTTCCCAGGAGAGGAGTGCAACACATAAGGACACCTCTTTTTCTCATGGTTCGAGTGTAACATGAGTGAAGGATGTCCCCCAGCAACGTAGGTATAGGATTCCTGGACATAAAGATCTGGACAACACTGATATCAATAAGCTGATCTGGATTAGGGAACAACACCAAACCATAGACAAGGAGGGCCACAACCTCTTCAAAAGCTTGCAAGTCAAGGGAGTTCCAACATTCCTGGGCCTTTTCAAACAGGAATCTGGCTAAGAACCCTTTGATGCCACTTCTAACTTCCCAATGTCCCTTGAGGTCAGATGACTGTAGATGCAAGGCTTTAGCAATCTCTTCCAGCTTAGGTTCCTTTTCTGTACCGTTGAAGGGTAGCTGATCAAGGATAGGGATCTTCAGGAGCCGGGAGAACTCCTCCAATGTAGGTACCAACTGATAATCCAAGAAGGTGAAACAATGATGCAGAGGGTCAAAGAATTGGAACAGGACCTTGATCATATCTTCCTCAATGTTGGTGTTGACCAAGCTGACGAGGCTTCCATGCCTTTCACTGAATGAAGAGTTCTCGGGAATCCTTGATATAAGCTCCTTAAGCTGAGGAGGGATCCTTACAAGACTGATTTGAATTGTCTTTCTACGAACAGTTTCCATGTCCTACAAAACAAGAACAAAGATGAAAATTCGAACCCCTGAAACGGTTAGTCAATGCTTATGATGCTGGATGATGTCATGATGCTATGATTAAACACACCACAGATATTTACAAAGACAAACATGTAAGGCACACAAGGCACACAAGACAAGCCCTTAGGGTTTAAGGCCAGCATGGGGTTTGGGTAGTACCCTTTTGAAGTTGGTGGGTTCAACCTGTCCTAATCAAAGTAACCGGGTTCTAAGGTTCCCAATATCACGGGATTGCTTTCATTGTTCATCGTTTCGATTTAGCCACTGAACTGGCGACCGAAATATTCCAGGAAAGCAACCCTCAATTGAGTGTAGTATCGAGTATCAACCAACCTCGGACTACACTAAAGTCAGTTATCTCACTACCCTAAAGAGGCCAAGATAGTTCAATTAAGGTTCCTAAGGTCTGTTGATGCTTCACGACACCACGCGGAGGCCCCGTACTCTCCTTGACTGAACTCAAGGGTTACCGGTACACACCAAAGTGCCACATCAACGTAGCAGACTGTTTCAACCATGTCGGTATACCCCGCACAGTTCCCTCACAGCCTTGTTGCTACTTTCTAAGAAGGTATCCCCCAGATCCGGGTTTAGGATCTATAGAACTCCCAAGCAAGTCCCACAATAATAAAGCAAGCAAAGAAGACAATTGAAAACACAGTGATCTTAATCCTAAGGTACACCCCACTTTATAAGATTGTCCCCAGCAGAGTCGCCAGTTCTGTGATCGGTGGATCTGGAACTGACTGTTTAACGCTGGTTCGCGAAATGTCGCGGAAGCAAGAGTCGCCACCGTCTTTTATTTTCTCCAAATGGAAAGGACAAAAGCACAGAAAAATTCCTTAATAGAGATTGCTCTCGGTTCGGGAGGTAGGTTATAGAAAGGGAAGGTGTTAGCACCCTTTCTATCCATGGTTATCCATGGGCTCTTAGATACTTGCTCATTGTGTTTTCAAAATTGGTTTGTTTGCTTTTCAACGTGGGTTTTAAAAAAGTTTCTCTGAAAATTCCAGTTCGACTCTTGTATCGGTCCTCAAGAGTGTTTGAAAAATTGCTTTCGAAAGCTTTTTGAAAAGGTGTCGGTGTGAAAAGTATTTTTGAATTTTGTTTTTGAAATTAGAGCAAGTATCTAGAGTCGTCTACCTACCCTAAGGAATTCGTCTGTGTAGATGTCCTTTAAAGTAGTGCCATCCCACCATTGAGAGGTAGGTAGCACCACCGTTGGAGGTGTTCGGGTCAATTCGAGGGTTCGGGACATGGTGATCACCAAAGCAATAGGAAGACACCTTAGAAGCTACCCTCATGCCAGGTTCCCGGATCATGAGGACTTACTAAGACATCCTCTACTCGACGATCACCTTTCGAAGGGCAAGGCAATAGTGAGGCGTACCCTAAGGGTGGTGTGTGCGATTTGTGTGTCATTTTCATTTGCATTTATCTTGTCATATGATTGGTGTTCTACGCTTGATTTTACTTTAAGGCCATTCATTCTTGCATGCTTTGTTTAACAGTTAAAATATTTGCGGAAAAGTAAATTCTAAGCTATTACAAATGGCGCGGGTCCACATCGCCAAAATTAACCAGGACCCGATTTGACGGAAAATAAATAAAGCAAAGAAATTAAAGAATTGAAAAGTGCGAGAAGTAATATTTACAAGGCCTTGGGAGAGATACATAATTATTTGAGCGAAATAAAATAAATACGCGAAATTAAACAATTAAACGAACGAGGGCGTTGTACCCTTTTGCAAAAAATTAAAATTAACGAGGAATTAAAATTAATCAAAATAAGGAAAGAATTTGTTTTTTGGGTTTTTAATATTTTTAAGATTTAATAGAAAAAAAAAGGAAAGAATTAATTAAAATTTAAATGAGATGCAAACCCTAATTCTAATTATTTTTAATTTATTAAGAAGACGTTTAAAATTTAACCTAAATTAAACCTAAATTTTTTATTTACAATTTTAAGTATGAAAATAAATAAAATAAATAACATTATTGTAAAAAAGAAAAATTAAAAGGAATAAAACAATTATTAAACCTATTTCTACATTTTTTGTATTTTTGTTATTAAAAGAATTAACATTAAAACCCTAATTTAAATTAATTTACTTACATGCAATTTGTTTATAAAAATAATTAAAATAAAGTATTTATTATATTTTTTGTCTTTTCTGATTTTTAGGTATTTTTTATATTTGGTAAAAATAATTAATTAAATCAAAACAATAAAGAAAATAAAATAACAATTTTAAATAAAATATAAGAAAAATAGAAAATGGCAAACCAGGGGGGGTGGAAGTCCCCAAACAGGAGGTTAAGTCCAAGCAATTCTGGCCCAATAGCATTGGCCTGTTTGGACTTTTTTGCTAGCATGCTGAAGCGTTGACCTGAGTTTATGGTGCTCTCCCAATCTCCGCCCTTGGCTTGATCTCAGTGTACACGTGGGTGGATAGATGATGAAGGACTATGATGGTTCTCAGTATGGTGCCTGCATGTGATGATGGATTGAAAAATAATATTGAAAGAACATAGACCTGGGGTTCGAACCCAGGTCTCTAGCATCACCAATCAACACCTGTGCCACTGAGCCATGTCAACGCGTTTGATATATAAATAACAAATAAATAATATAAAAGAAAGCAACGCGTTAGTGGATCAAAGCGCGCGAAATTTAAAAGAACCAACCAACGTTAGCCAACACATCATCTTCCTCGCGTGTTTTATTTTTTTTCTGAAACAAGAGTATAGAGCAACGGTTTTAGATGCGTTCCATTAGGTGGCTTTAGAGAAAATAGCGAATAGCGTTATAGGGTTCATAAATTGATCGCGAGGGTTCCCTTATGACCGTCAGAGCATCCTGAGTTGAATGGTCATGGTTTTGTGGGCTAATTTTTCCCCATTACAAAAACCCTATTTTGAAGCTCTGTAAACCCTAAATATCAACAATGGTGAAATCGAGTATACAACATAAAAACGCAATTAATTATGTTGGTTAGCATCAGAATATCATGAGGAATATAAATCCACAATTAAATTTCACAAAGAATGCATGGGATATGATATACGATTATGGAATTTTCTTGACACAGCTTGCGTTCATGTTACCAATTCTTGGAGTCTGAATGGATGTTTCTGATTGGAATGTGATCAGTAATCCTTGAGGAAGCTATTGGAATGAAAATTAGGTCTTTAATCGCCCTCTAACCTTGTTTTCAGAATTGAGTTTATGGAGAAAAATTTCAAGTTTTTGGAGAGCTCTCTTGCGCAGCTTTTTTTTCCCCTTGCATTAGGGTTATGGTCAGGCATATGTAGTGAGTGCATTAGGTCAACAAAACTCAATCAAATCCATTGCCTTTATTGATTTTGGAAATTTGATTTCTTAAGATCTTTTTCATATCTTTTCCATGTGTTCTTGTGTCAATTATGATCAATTTGCTCCAAATCTTTCCCTATTTGATTAGGCACGAAATATTGAGTCTAAAACATGTATAAAAAGATTGGTTAGGGTGAATTAAATATTTTTCATATATTTAAATGATTTAAATGAATTAATATAAATAAAAATTCAAATAAATAAATAAAAAATGAGAAAATACTTCCCTTTGGGCCAAGTAGTCGTGCATATGTCATGGATGATGAATCATGGAAGAAAAATGAGCCCATTAGCAATTTTAGGTCATTTGGATCAAAGTTGACTTTTCAAAATATCCAAATATTTCCCAACTTCCACAAGGCATAACTTGCTCAATTTTTAAACTTTTCTCATGTTCTTGGACATTTTGGAAAGGTCTTTGAGTCCTCTAACCAATGTCTTTGGTCCCATGTCATTTTGATTTACCAATCTCAAGTTATGGCCTTTGACTTAAAGGCCCTTTTTGTTGACTTTTGAAAATGACCTATAATGTTGAAATTGATAACTTTTTGTGAGAGAATTTCTTGGACTTGAAGTATGAAGATGAGTTGTAGGAAATGTCTTTCTCTTCAAAATGAGCTTTGGATGGAATTTTTCTGATAATCCATGTGAAAGTTATGCCCTGGTCAATTTCAGTTGACTTTTTCAGCTGTCCAAATAAGGAAACTTTTGCATCTTTGATGATTTCTGAGCCAAATTTTGAGAATCATGATCAAGCATTGATCAAATGATGTTTGTGGCTTCAAAATGATATGTTGACCAAAAATTTGAACTTTTGACTGTCAAATGACCATTTTGCCCCTACAGTTGACTGTAGTGCAATTAGGGTTTTTGACTGTGCAATTTTGTGCTGAATGCCTTGAAACTTGATATGAGGATGCTTGACCATATTTGTAGGCATATGAGACTTGATTGGACCTTTGGAAACTTCATTTTCTGACCAGAACACAAAACCTAGTTTTGACTGTATAGGAGACCTTTGCCCTGTGCAACCCTTGGCAATTTCTTGAAGAATATGGGAGGGCAAATTTTGGGGTACAACACCTGGGTTTCGACCAAATAACAGTATAAGGTGATGCGAAGCCTGGAATCTGACCAAATAGTAGTTCACTTCTTCAGAAACTGTGAAGCCTGGGTTTCGACCAGATAATAATATAAGGTGCTGCGAAGCCTGAAATTCGACCAGATAGTAGTTTACTGCTTCAAAGACACTATGAAGCCTAGATTTCGACCAGATAATAGTATAAAGCACTGCGAAGCCTGGAATCCGACCGGATAGCAGTTTACTCGATCAGTTACTATGAAGCCTGGATTCGACCAGATAGTAGTATACCTCAGAATCAAGTTGAAGCCTGGACCCGACCAGATAACAACTTAATTTCTTCAAATTACCAAAGCCTGGATATGACCAGATAACGACACACCTCAGATTCAAGTTGAAGCCTGGACCCGACCAGATATCAGCTTAATTTCTTCATACACTGCGAAGCCTGGAATCCGACCAGATAGCAGTTCAATGTCTACAATTACTGCGAAGCCTAGAACCGACCAGATAGCAGTTAATTTCATATTCCCAGATAAGTCGACTGTGAAGCTTGAAATACGACCAGATAACAGTCAGCCTTATCATCCTCATCAAGTCACTATGAAGCCTGGAGTACGACCAGATAACAGTTTAATCTCATTTCCCCAGTAAGTCACTATGAAGCCTGGAGTACGACCAGATAGCAGTCAACCTTATCATTCTCAGCAAGTCACTGCAAAGCCTGTATCCTGACCATATAGTAGTTCACTTCAATCTCTTCAGCCAAGAGATAACTCCCCAGTAGAGTAACGAGAATTTTTTTTATTAATAACCATGTATTAAAATAATATTTCGCAAATAACCGGGTTTCGGAAAAAATTACGCAAATAACCATGTTTGAGATGGCTCCACAAAGGAGGAGCCATCTCAATTGGCGCCTCCACCTAGGGTTTTTCCCTAGGCTCCATCTCACTTGGCGCCTCCCTTGGCTTTTAGCCAAGTGAGATGGCGCATGCTCCTTAAAAATGAGAGGAGGCGCCATCTCACTTGGCGCCTAGGGCAAAACTAGGGCAAAATGCTGTTTTATAAATAATTCGTCCGTTTCTTCGAAATTTCTCACACTTTCTCGCACTGTATTTTTATTTTGTACTCCGTTATTTGCGTAATGACGTCGCCTATGATTTTTAGCAGAGATGGTTACGTTATATTCTCCGCCATGAAACCTGCGATGAAAATGAAATTCTGGCACATTCACTCCATGGAGCGTCTGAAGCGGGAGTTGATGCGGTGGCTAGATGGAGACATCGCGGAGGGGGAAAAAATTCGAAGGATCCAGCGAAAACGAACAACAACCTCGCATGCGACAGGAAGACCTAATGTGTGGTTGGAGGAAGTCAAAACAGACAGTGATGTAATGCTGATGATGCATGGGTCAGATGAAATTGTGTTAACAGTTGTAATTTCCTAGATTGAATATCGTTAATCATTATTGTACGCGTTTTATTAACTGTAGCAAAATCTGTTAACGGAAAACCCTAATGTTTACAACACAAATATTGAAAAGATTTATTGTATTACAATATTTATGTGGTCGAGCCAGACGCCCGATTCGGACAGTTTTTGCGATTGTGTCCGACCTGACGGCATAAACCACACTTTCTTTCCAACCTGTCAAGATCGTCCATTTCTGTTGTGATGCGCCTACTTTTGGGACGACCCTTCTTGTTCCTTCGCATTTGGTCATTGTGCCAAACTATATCGCCGTTGTATTCAGGCCAATAATCCGGTTTTGCCACCAAAGGAAAGTTGTTGTTGTAAACAGTGAGCAACATTTCAGATTTGTAAATGTTTGACAGCAGTTGAAGCGCGTCTTGATGGGTATGAGCACAAGCGGCAATGACATGAGAGCAAGGCATACGAAATGCTTGAAACCTGCCACAATCGCACCATTGAGAAGGTAAAATGACCCTGTATTCTTGTCTTGGCAGGCCTTCATTGTGGTCGATTGTCTCTTTCACAATGAAGTTGTGGCTGTGTCGGTCAAACCGTGTAACCATGTGAGTGTTGGCTTTAGCACTTTCAGCCTTAATGTATTTCATGCAGCTTTCACTCCATAGTTGTCCTGATTGCAACACCACATTCCATATTTCACCCCTTACACAGCCATCCTAAAATACGTAGATTTTACCAAGGCAGTGATTGGAAGGTTTCGTATGCCCTTGAATACCCCATTCATTTATTCAATAAGATTCGTTGTCATATGCCCCCATCTTTGGCCATTGTCGTATGACCTAGTCCACTTTTCCACCGGAATATTGTCGATCCACCTACCGGCTTCTGGATTAGACAAACGGATCTCGTTGCGGTAATATTTGAATGTGGGTTGTGTCAATGCATATCCCGCATTCATAATCGCTTTCCTCAATGTTTTGTCCTTGACCTCCCTCGAGAAATTCTGGACGATATGCCTGACGCAATAGACATGCGTAGAAGGAGGGTCATGCCAACCATTTGCTGGATTATTGTAGGCACTTTCAATGGAGGCATGTTTGTCCGAGATCAAACAGAGATCTGGTTGAGGAGACACGTGTGTCCGAAGATTTTTCAGGAAAAAGCTCCAAGCACCACCGGTCTCCCCCTCGACAAGGGCAAACGCAACGGGGAAAATGTTGTTGTCGCCATCTTGTGCAACTGCCATCAATAGCGTGCCTTTGTACTTCCCATACAACCAAGTCCCGTCAATTTGTAGAATTGGTTTGCATGATGCAAACTCTGTGATGCATGGTTGAAATGTCCAAAAACACGCGACTGAATATTCTGTTGCCATGCAGTAGACTACCATCTTTGGCGTACGCTGGCAATGTTTCCAGAACATAAACACTACCTGGAGAATATGTCTTGAGTGCATTCAGGTAGCGGGGAAGTTCTCGGTATGACTCCTCCCAGTTTCCGTACACCCTTTCAATCGCCTTAGTCTTTGCTAACCACGCCTTACGGTAAGATGGAGTGTAGTTAAAAACCGTGGTGATGTGGGAGATGATTGTTTTCACCTTCAAAGATGGGTCGTTGCTGACCAGGGGTAGGATTTCTTGACAGATTAGATCATGGTTGAGTTTTCGGTGGTCCTGTGATTGAGTGGAACTTACACAAGTGTGGGTAGTCATGGAACCTATGACCCAGCAGTCACCCCTTAATCTGTATGATGCGGTCAGCTTGAACATACAGTCAGGGTGGACACACTTGATCTTGTACCTTTCCGGGTTGACACGATCCACCTTAAAATCAACCGAGTTGAGCATGTGAAATTTTTTAATGGCCCTGATGCATTCCTCTCTGTTACGAAACTTGTCCATCTCTTTTAAATTTTCATCCGACTGCATATACGGTTTGAAAAATAAGTCAGTAGAAGGTTCATCTCCGCCCATGTGGAAGTTTGTCATGTGCGGAGGTGGTGTGTAGATTTTGTCTGTAGGAATACTAGGGATGCCATCATCGTCAGAATCATTGTTCACCATTTCATCAAACTCTAACTCGTTATCTTCTTCTTCATCATCAACTGCATCTACCTCATCTTGTTCATTCTCCAAAGGATCAACCTCCTGTGACACCGGAGGCTCTACCTCCTGTGTCATCGGAGGCTCTTGAAGCAAAACGTACAACTCAATAGAGTCGTATCCAGAATAGACATGGCTGGAAATCATATTCTGGAGATCCTCGTCATCTTGAACTTCAACCTTATAAAAAATTACTTGGTTGTTTCCAAAAAAAAACTGGATTCTGATAAAATATCTGGGATACCGGGCCTCGTTCAAGTTTGGCCTCCAATCTTTTCTTGAAGTACGAGAAATTGGCTTTCCCGTTTAAGAGAAATCGAACGTTGTCAGTGTTTCTAAACAAAAACCCAACTGTGGGACAAATGTATGTCTCACCGTTGAAATGTGCTTTGACGACAAATTGTGGTGAAGAGGCCATTGCATAGAATTGTTTTAAGGTTTGAAGGTTGGAATGTTTGAGGTTTATTGATTGTATGAAGGTATGAATGCTGGAATGTTTGAAGGTTTGATGACTGATTCGAAGGTTGGAAGATTTGATAGATTATGTGAATCAATGTTATGTTAAACGTAAGGCTAAAAATTTCAATTAAGTAAGGGATGCAACCCCCCAAGGCTGCCAATAATATTACATGCAATAATGAAACCCCATAGGCTGCCACCTATCCTGGCCCTATTCTGCACATATACATGTTTTTTGTAAGACTCCACCCATCAACTCCAATGGCCTTGCATGCAATAAAGAAAGGAATCCCAAAGGCTGTCACGTAGCCTGAGCCTATGCTGTAACAAATGACACCTCTTATTCGCCAAATGGGGTGGCGACACCATTCATTTTTGTACTCTTTCGCCAAGTGAGATGGCGCCTCCCTTACTGTCCAATCGTGATACATGCATGGGCTTATGAAACCCCATAGGCTGCCACCTATCCTGGCCCTATTCTGCACATATACATGTTTTGTGTAAGACTCCACCCATCAACTCCAATGGCCTTGCATGCAATAAAGAAAGGAATCCCAAAGGCTGTCACGTAGCCTGAGCCTATGCTGTAACAAATGACACCTCTTATTCGCCATATGGGGTGGCGACACCATTCATTTTTGTACTCTTTCGCCAAGTCCAATGGCGCCTCCCTTACTGTCCAATCGTGATACATGCATGGGCTGCCACCTAGCCTGCAAGAGTGACACCTTACATTTTTTGTACATGCATGCATGCATATGTGTAACCCCCTAAGCATGCAAATGTGACACTTCGCAGGCATGCAAGCACAAGCAACCACTACATCAAACTTATTTGCCTATAAATACATACCTTATGAAACATCTCTCACACCCACACAACTCTCACTCTCTGCTACGAAATATTTCATAAGTCTATCATACTCTCTATCTCTTCCTAAGTCTTTCATACTCTCAAGCATTCTGAACAATGGCTCTTCTAACAATGGGCAATACTCACAGAGGCACAAGGGAAAACATTGCTGCATTTGTAAGTCTCTTCTTTGGTTATACATTTTTCATACTTCAAATAACGCGTTGTTCATCTTAATTAATCTTACACCTATTAAATTATGATCTCAGGACACAAAAAGATTCAGAATCCATTCGCACAACTACCTGGCTCCCGACCCATTTATCGTCCCTTATCTGGAATACGCAGGTTTTGGACATGTGATAAAGATCTCCAACTGCACCATTGACTCAAAGTTCATTCTTGCAATGTTGGAAAGGTGGAGACCAGAGACCCATACATTTCACCTACCAATAGGTGAATGTACCATCACGATCGAGGATGTGTACATGCTACTGGGCCTCCCTATCGACGGTAAGGCGGTGAATGGGTCGGTTCAACAACCCAACTCACAGTGTGAAGAACTGTTGGGTAGGGATATGGTAGAAGGTGGTGGAGCAAGAGGGCAGGGAATACTACTCACTGACCTGAAACGTCATTATGCAAGTATGGAATTAAATGAAAATTCCTCAGAGAATGACCGAGTAGTAAAAGCCAGAACATATCTTATGATACTTTTTGGTACATTTTTATTTCCCGAAAGTACGGGAAATAGTGTAAATTTTATGTACTTACATTTACTAACAAATTTTGAAAAAACTAGAAAATATAGTTGGGGTTCTGCAGTATTAGCCCACCTATACAGTTCCTTGTGCAAAAATGCAGTCAAGGAGAAATGTACATTTTATGGGTGCGCATTTTTACTACAAGCCTGGGGTTGGTGGAGGATGGAGTCCTTAAACCCCATCAACAACAACACTTTTGGTTTCCCGTACGCAACAAAGTAAGTCATTAAGTTATAGCATTTATAACTATTCTGCTCTTTCCAAAATATATGCTAAAAATAACATGTTTCTCATTTCCTTTAGGTACTGCGTGAGGGGTATGGATTACGGCAAGAATCCAAGATTCAATGTCGCACTCTACCGAAATCTGTTGGATCACTTAGGCCCAGATGACGTACGTCGTAGCTTTTAACTTTTGTTCATTTTAATTATTTATACATTACTTTTGCGCTAACCTGATTTAAATTTTATCGCAGTTCGTCTGGAGACCATATTTGGGTTTGGGCCATGCTCCAAACCCAGAGGATGCAGCAACTTGGACTGCAAAGACTGCACTCATTCGGTTCAACATTGTGGAGATGCACCACAGCGACCGTGTGAAGATGCAGTTCGGAATGCATTAAGAGATACCAAGTGATCCAACAGATTTGTCCCCATGGCATCTTAAAAGGGTCGACGCCCAGTGGGGTCTTACCAACTGGAAAGACTTTGCTCCAGAATGGTGTAAGATGTGGCAGAGGCGTCACCGCTACAGCTTGTAATTCTCGGTTTTCCTTACTCAAGGTAACATGCGACACACGGATCAATATATGTCGTGGTACAGGTCGGTTAGTAACCCAGAAATGCACGTGTCTCATCCGAGGTACTTGGTTGACCCACGCACATAATGGGCACAACCCTCGATTCCCCATCAACAAACCCAAAACCCATCAACCTCCAACCAACCCCCAAGAAGAAACAGACCCACAAACACCCAACCACATTCCCCACCACAACACAACTACAATCAAATGCCTTACTACCAACCACAATCACCACCAAACTACCAATACCTCGATATGCCTCAAACCCAACCACAATACCAACCCCAATACCAGCACACCCACATACCCCAAACACAATTTCAGTCTTCCATATATCCCAATATGGCGCCCTCAACATCCAGCCTTAGCCCTGATATGGGAATGTCGGAAGATTATGACCAAGCCGACCAAACCTACCATCACCCACCATATCACCAAACCACCCAACATCCACAATACCAAACACCCCAAGATCCATTTCCTTTCTACCCCCCATACTCAGACGACCAATGCTACCGACCAACCATGGAACCCCACCCACCGCCAACACGACCAAACTTTGAGGGTATGGGTAACCGACTGTACCAGAGCGGATCTTCGAGATATGGAGATCTTACTGATTTTATGGATTCATACCGCATTGACTTCGCTGGGCCATCGACCTTGCCGCAGAAGGAAACGCGACGGCACCCAGCAAGAGAAAGGCGAGGACGGGGATGCGGAACCGGGGGTCATTAGCGGGTTCCGGGGGATCACTGATGTATCTTTTTTTTTCCCAATATTTTTTGTATCCATTTTTTTTACTGTTCTTTTAATGTAATACAGTTGAATGTAATTATTTTTTTTTTAATAAAAAGTCCATTTTGTTGATCTCTGTCCAATAGGCAACCCACAGGAAAAAAATTTAAAAAAAAAATTTTTGCCCTAAAATTACACTTAGGCGCCATCTCACTTGGCTTAGGGCATGCCCTAAGCACATAGGCGCCAAGTGAGATGGCGCCTCCCTTAAAAAAGGAGGTGCATGCGCCAATTGAGATGACTCCTCCTTTGTGGAGCCATCTCAAACATGGTTATTTGCGTAATTTTTTCCGAAACCCGGTTATTTGCGAAATATTATTTTAATACATGGTTATTAATAAAAACAATTCGAGTAACGAACAACTGAAGCTCCTAAAACTCTATATTCCAAGACAGAGACCAACATTCCTTAGGGGAGTCCTCTCTAATAGCAAAAGCAGGAATTCCCACAAAGGAATATCCCATGAAATCAACATTCATCTGGATGGCATATTTAAGCCCATCTCTGACGACTCTCTGTCATGTGTCGTGGATGGCATATTTAAGCCCATCTCTGACAGTCTCCTGTCACCTTTTTCCAAATGGCATTTGTAAGCCCATTCTCGATATTATTCACCAACAGTATCACTTTAGACGAGTGTAAATTTCAGGGCACTCTAGTGTTCAATCATCTTCCACCTTCAGATCGCGAAAGGCAAACAAGCCAATCTACATCTTCATGTTTAAGAAGATTGAACAGAGGAAACTATTGTACCCCAAAATTTTCCCTCTCATGTTTTCCAAGGTCCTCCCCTACATGGTTGGTCATAAACCCTTGCCTAAGGAAAAGGAAAATTTGTGAGTAGTGTTTTCATGTTTCCTTCGATTGGCATCTCAAAAATGCCCTTCGATTGGCATTTCAGCAAAGTCTTTCGATTGGCCTTGCAACAGGATCCTTCGATTGGAATTTTAGCAAATCCTTTCGATTGGCCTTGCAACGGGATCCTTCGATTGGAATTCCTAAAGGTTCCTTTGATTGGAGCATCAGAGCTTCCTTCAATTGGAGCATCAGAGCTTTCTTTGATTTGGAGGATCAGAGCTTCCTTCGATTTGGAGCATCGAAGGTTTCCTTCGATTGGAGCATCAAAGCTTCCTTCGATTAGAGCACCAGAGCTTCCTTCAATTGGAGCATCAGAGCTTCCTTTAATTTGGAGTATCAGAGCTACCTTCGATTGGAGCGTCAGAGCTTTCTTCAATTTTAAACATCAGAGCAAAGGCCCTTCGATTGGCATTCCAAAAGAGTCCATTTGAAGGAGCTTGCAAGAGTCCATTTGAAGAAGCTTGCAAAGGTCCATTTGAAGGAGGCTAGCAGCCCATTCGAAGGAGGGCATTTGAAGGCCAGTTACACAATAGTAAATTCAAAAAGGGACAAGATTCCATGTGTTTGGCCAATGTCACAAATTACTATTCATGGCTTTCAAACACAATCAAGGCTGTTTAAACCTTTGCCTTCTTGTCCCCTCTACCCCCTCTATATAAAGAGATCACAAAGTGTTGCAAAAAGGGGAGGAACGAAAAAATATTGGAGAGAGGCTGCCCATAAAATCCATCAAAGGTTGCCAGAATTTTCCAAGAAAAAGCCACCCCTCAGCAAAAATATCCAAGCCTAGAAGTTCCAGAACGAAGGTGCCCACGCCCAGAAGCCCCAGATTGAAGATGCTCACATCCAGCAAGTGCCCAAATCGAAGATTCATTTGTTGGTAAGAAAGGGTAAATTGTCCAACTTTATATTTGCATAACACATCGATACTTGTTACCTTCGATTTTCCATCCTAGACATGATCAAAAGGCTTAGGTTTGGCACCCAGGTCATGTCCTTCGTTTGCTAACATTTGCTGCAGACATAGCCATAAGAGGCCCATTAAGCACAAGATCAAAGGGCCTGGGGTTTGATACCCAAGCCCTGCATTTTATTTTGCTAACATACTTTTGCAGGTATAGCATCCCAGATCGAAGGAGACACCTTCTCTAGATCGAAGCTTCCCATAGTCCTCCTGGATCGAAGAGGACATCTTCTTCCTAGATCGAAGGCTACTCACGCCTCACTCCCTAGCCCAATCGAAGAAGGCCTCTCTCCTGAATTGAAAGAAGGCCTCTCTCCTGAATCGAAAAGGCCATGTCTCTTCCTCTATGGATCGAAACTCCCCTTTCTTCACCCCAATCGAAGGATGCTTCATTGTACTTTTATTTTATATTTGTTTCTTTTATTTATATTTTTTAGTAGACTTTTTATCTTTTTAATTAACATTAAAATCAAAATCACAAAAATATTAGGCTATTTGTTTTTCCAACTAAATTAATTTTTCAAATAAATTAATTAATTATTTTAACATTTTTTCTTAAAATTAAAATTAAATAGACTTAGGCTTTGTTTTCTTTTATACCAAAAACAACAACAAAAAAGATTTCTTTTCTTTAGGATTTTTTAGACGTCTTTTCTATTTCACGCGTGTTTATTTAATTTCGTACTTTTTACTATTACTGTATCTGTTCACCGGATGTAATAGAAAAATTATGATATTTACTGCTTTTATTCCCCATTATGCTTGTATAATGTAAATCCCCTCCCCGAAACATTGTAATAGCGTAGGACCTCTATTTTTTTGCTTTACTGCTTTTCATATTAACTGCTCGTAATTAGGCTTGTACAAAGACTAAAATCAAATGCTAGCAAACTTAATAAAAAGACAAAAATAATTGAAACACAACACAATTGTACACAAGCACCTCTAAGGTACGCCCACTTTGGTTGCCTTTAAAAAACAGTCATGAGGCAGGAATGCTTTAGCAAAGACCCGTAAAAACAAAAAGATCATAGTCCCTCGATGACCCTAAAGTTACCTTCTCGGTAAATGATCTAGTCCCTAAAACAGAATTGCTAAAGCATCTCCATAAAATTGCCTTTGTGACTGTAACGTCCCTTCAATTGTCCCTCAACATCCAATGACAAGGCTACCTACTCACTAATAGTGGGATAGCACTGTCTAAAGGATAAGGAGGAAAAGAACAACCTTTTTTAGTACAAAAGTAGATAGCTGTTAGAAGTTTGCTCAAAAATACTTTTTTGCACTTACACACAAAAACTACTTTTCAAAAGACATTTTTCAAACACTTTGTATACGTTCTCTACTATCCCTAGAAACACTACAAAGTTCGCCGCACTAAGGAGTTTTCAAAATATTTTCAAACACACAAAGCATAAAAGCATCTTGAAAAATGAGCAAACCTCTAAGAGCCCGTGGAAAACCACGGATGGAAAGGGTGCTAACACCTTCCCTTTCCATAATCTACCCCCCTTACTCAGAAAATTCTCGAAAAGGTCTTTTTCTGTTCTTTTCACCCTTTCCTTAAATTGGATAAAAGAAAAGACGGTGGCGAATCTTGCTTACAGCATATTTGTGAATAAAAAACACAAAACCATTAGTATTAAACAATCGGTTTTGCCACCGTGTAACACAATTAAAGTTGGTTCACAAGTTTTAAATTCTACTTTCTACGTGATGAAAATTCGTCCCGCATACTCTTATTTACTTGGACGTCCTTGGATACATGGGGCAGGGGCAGTGACAACCACCCTTCACCAAAAGTTGAAATACCCAGTCAAGGGGAAGATTGTTACTGTTTGTGGTGAAGAAGAATTCATGGTCAGTCACTTGAATTTGTTCAAGTATGTGGAGATGGACAGTGAGTTTATAGAGACTCCCTGCCAAGATTTCGAAGTGGTTCCTCCCATGGTTGCCGCCACCAAAATCTCTTATGATATTCCAAAAACTGGTGAAGCTGCACCAAGAATGGTGTCATCTAAAGATGCTTGCACTGCAGATGAAGATGGAAGATGTACTATTTGGGGAACTCCCCGACAATCCTTTCAAAGAAGACAAGTTTGGGCTGGGTTTCACTTCCAAAGCTCAAAGGGAGGTCAGACGTGTTCACATAGGAAAACCACCTCTTCGAATTGGTAATCATGGAGTGAATGATATTGAAGACTCTGAGGATGAATGCAACTTTGATGAATGGATCTACCCGACTGCTGGTGAAGGACTCGACAACTGGCGTGCAAAGGATTTCGTTCCACTCCTTCAACAAGGAGTAATTACTATTTACTATTTTGTCAATTCAAGAACTTTGTCTGTAATTTAATTCCAAACAATGACTTTAAGCCATGGGTCTTGCCCGGGGCACCATGGTCCATTTGTTAAGGGTTTGTTCATGTCCATATGCCATATGGTCATTTAATGAAAAACACTAGACCTTTTGCATTCAAATTTTGTGCTTATTGTCTTTCTTTTTCTTATTTGCATTTTCAAAATAGCCATGTATCTTACATGCACACACACACACACACACTTGAAGATCCTCATCCACTCCATATCTCATTGCCAATGACTCTGCTACTGCCAGCTATGACTTTGAACATCCAATCAACCAAGTCAAGGACGAAGGTGAAGAAGATTATGAAATACCTGGGGAACTAGCCAGACTTATGATGCAAGAAGAAAAATCCATTCAAACTCATGAGGAGCCAGTTGAAGTGATCAACCTAGGTACTAAGGAAGACAAGAAAGAGGTCAAGATCAGCGCTAATTTAGAAGACAGTAACAAAGGCAGACTGGTTAAGATTTTGCATGACTATGTTGAAGTATTTGTTGGGTCATATGAAGATATGCCAGGGCTTGATACTGAAATTGTGGTTCATCGTCTACCAACAAAGTAATATTATCATCCAATCAAGCAAAAAGTGTGTCGTATATGGCCTGACATGTCTGAAAAGATAAAAGCTGAGGTAATGAAGCAAAGAAGGATGGAAAGGTCCATATGTGCGTAGATTATAGAGATTTGAATAGGGCAACCCCAAAGATGATTTCCCACTACCGCATATTGACGTCTTAGTCGACAACACAGCTCAACACAAAGTTTTCTCCTTCATGAATGGATTCTCCGATTATAACCAAATCAAAATGGCTCCCGAGGACATGGAGAAGACCACTTTTGTCACACAGTGGGGCACTTTTTGTTACAAGTTCATGCCTTTCGGTTTGAAGAATACAAAGGCAACCTATTAACGAGCTATGGTAGCCCTATTCCATGACATGATCCATCAAGAGATAGAAGTCTACGTTGATGATATGATTTTAAGGTCGCAAACTGAGGAACAACACCTGGATCATTTACACAAGCTATTCGAAAGGTTTAAAAGTACAAGCTAACGCTGAATCCCAACAATGCACCTTTAGGGTAAGGTCTGAAAACTCCTAGGATTTGCCGTCAGTGGTAAAGGTATTGAGGTCGACCCTGTGAAGGTAAAAGCTATCTAAGAGATGCCAGTTCCCTGCTATGAGAAGGAAGTTAGAGGTTTCTTGGGTCGACTTAACTACATTTATCGATTCATATCTCACCTAACAACTACTTGTGAACCAATCTTCAAACTCTTGAAGAAATATCAAGTAGTCAGATGGAACGACGACTGTCAAGCAGCCTTTGACAAGATCAATGAATATTTACAAGAACCTGTCATTATGATGCCTCCAGTTGAAGGAAGACCTCTGATTATGTACCTGATTGTATTAGAGAATTCAATGGGGTGCGTACTGGGCCAACATGACAAGTCTGGCCAAAAAGAGCATGCAATATACTATCTGACCAAAAAGTTTACCGACTGTTAAACCAGATATTCACTGCTTGAGAAAACTTGTTGCACTCTGGCATGGGCTGCTCTCCGGATGAGATAGTATATGTTGACTCACACCACTTTGTTGATTTCTAAGATGGACCCTATCAAGTATATCTTTTAGAAATCAGCTCTCTCCATACGAATAGATAGATGGCAAATGATCCTGACTGAGTATGATATCCAATACACCACACAAAAAGAAATCAAGGGAAGTGTGATGGCAGATCATTTAGCCCATCAAGCCGTTGATGACCACCAATCCATGAACTTTGAATTCCCCGACAAGAATATCATGCTAGTAACTGATTGTGAAAAGCATGGACCGTATGACGGACCTGAACAAGGATCCTGATGGACAATGGTTTTTGATGGGGCTTCCAACGCATTGGGTAATGGAATCGATGTTGTGATTATTTCTCCTGAAGGTTTCCATACACCTTTCACTGCTAGACCGTGCTTCGACTGTACAAATAACATGGCTGAGTATGAGGCATGCATCTTGGGTCTAAGGGCTGCCATTGACTTAACGATCAAGTTCTTGGATGTATACGGAGATTCTGTTCTAGTGGTCAGTCAAGTTAAAGGAGAATGGGATACCAAGCACCCTAATATGATTTCTTACAAAGATCTTGTGCTAACTCTTATCTCATACTTTGAGGAGGTCACTTTTGAACACTTCCCAAGAGAAGAAAATCAGTAGGCGGATGCCCTAGCAACAATGTCTTCCATGTTCAAGGTAAATTGGGACAACGAAGCTTCCAGAATTACAATCGAAAGATTTGACAAACCTGTACACTGTTATGAGCTTGAAACTGGCAAAGAGAAGCCTTGGTACCATGAAGTAAAGAGATATCTTGAAGAGCAAGAGTATCCTGAAGGAGCTTCCATCAATGATAAGAAATATTTGCAAAGATTTACAGCCAAATTCTTCCTAAGCAATGGAATCTTGTACAAACGCAACCATGATTCTACTCTACTTTGGTGTGTGGATAAGAAGGAGGCAGAAAAGATCATGGAAGACATGCGTGATGGTATCTTTAGGACTCACTCTATTGGACACACTATGCCCAAGAAGTTTCTAAGGGCTGGTTACTATTTGTCGACAATGGAAAGTGGTTGTCACCATCATTCGAGGACTTGCCATAAGTGTCAGATCTATGCTGACAAGGTCCATGTGCCTCCAATTCCCTTGAACATCATGACTTCTCCGTGGCCATTTGTAATGTGGGGGCATTGACATGATTGGAGAGATCAAACCCATTGCTTCCAGTGGACACCATTTCATCCTTGTTGCTATTGATTACTTCACCAAATGGGTCGAAGCCGCCTCATTTGCCTCAATTACGAAGAATGTTGTAGCCAGGTTTATCAAGCATAACCTCATCTTCCGTTATGGTATCCCCGAAAGGATCATCACTGACAACGGAACCAATCTCAACATTGCTATGATTACAGAACTCTGCACACAGTTCAAAATCAAACATCACAACTCTTCTCCATACAAACCTAAGATGAATGGCGCAGTGGAAGCTGCCAATAAAAATATCAAGAAGATTGTGCAAAAGATGGTAGTAACCTACAAAGACTGGCATGGGATGCTGCCATTTGTTCTTCATGTCTACCATACTTCAGCTCGAACGTCAATTGGGGAAACTCCTTTCTCTTTAGTATATGGCATGGAATTTGTCCTATCCATTGAAGTTCAAATTCCTTCCCTAAGGATTATGAAAGAAGCATATCTGGGAGAAGACGAATGGGCACAGACTAGTTTAGATTAGTTGGACCTGATTGACAAGAAGAGACTCGCTGCTGTTTGTCATGGACAAATGTACCAAAAACGCATGATCAAGGCTTTCAAAAAAAAAGATCAAACCTCGAGTGTATCAGACTGACAACTTGGTAATAAAGCGCATGATTCTTCCACAAGGCGATCCAAGGGGAAAATGGACTCCCACATAAGAAGGGCAATTTGTTGTTAAAAATGTTTTCTCTGGTGGTGCCATGATGCTAACTACTATGGATGGCGAAGACTTCCCGCATCCTGTGAATGCAGACATAGTAAAAAAATACTATGCATAAAAATGACCCGCTAGGTTGACATACCTAGGAAAAAATAAGGGCATCCCAACAAACCAAAGAGGTTCAGGAAAAAGTTAGGGATATATACAAAAGATTATACACCCAACAAGTCGAAAACCTAAAAGGGAGGCTTGGGCAAAAATGGGTATCCTGGTGGACTGAAAACCTAAAAGGGCGGTCCAGGAAAAAGTTAGGGATTAAAGCATACGACTATGTCCCGTTGGAACTTTGCAGCCAGCTTTATTACCAAGGTCTGAGTTCAATGGTCCAAGATCAATTCAATCGACTTATTTCAACGACAAGGGATGATGTTCAAAGACATAGGGGAAATAACGGAGTTGGAACACAATGAGATCACTTCCACATGTCTATTATTTTTGCTTTCACTTTGTACTCTTTTCATTTCTTTTGACGATTTCCTCTTACTAGGATCTTTGTCTCCTTGTACAAAAAACGCCTGTTTATAGGCAAACATCAATACAAATATACTTTGAAGTGCAAACTTTTGTTTTCTTCTGTTTTGAGTGCAAAAGTGTCCAATGACTAAAATTGAATGAACATATGCATATGAACATGATTAAACTATTAACAAATGTATACATAAAAACAATAACAAGCATATCCTTAAGGATTTGGGATATCACCATAGAGATATTTCAATAAGATCATCCCCACCAATATATTTCAATAAAATTATCCCCACAGAGATGGATCCATACAATCCCTAGCCAGAGTTCCAATCTCTTGAAAACCCTCTCCCCAGTTGAGGTAATCTTGACTAAGAAACCTTGTGGAGTTCTTCCTAAAGAAAGCACCTCCCCATCAGGTCGTTGAACATTCTCTTCAACAGGGTTTATTTCCCCAACAAACTACAAGTTCCCCAGCTTGAGATTGGCCCCTCAGACTATCACAAATCAATGGACAAAACCCCTTAATCCTCGGTAGAGTCATTGCAATCCCCAACAGAGTTTTTACTATTTGAGAAAATTACTGTAAAGCGTGGAATCCTACCAGATAACAGTCAACTTCATCCTTTCAAGAAAGTTATTGTGAAGCCTGGAATTCGACCAGTTAACAATTAACTTCATCCACTTTAGTAAGTAATTGTGAAGCCTAGAATTCGACCAGATAACAATTAACTTCATCCACTTCAGTAAGTGATTGTGAAGCCTAGAATCCGACCAGATAGCAATTAACTTCATCTACTTCAGTAAGTGGTTGTGAAGTCTGGAATTTGACCAGATAGAAATCAACTTCATCCTTTCTAGCAAGTTACTGTGAAGCCTGGAATCTAACCAGATAACAGTTAATTTCATCTAAGTTGCTGCGAAACCTGGAATCCGACCAGATAACAGTTACTTCAAATTACTGCAAAGCATGCACCTGACCAGATAATAGTTCAACTTTATCCATTCTAGCAAGTTACTGCAAAGCCTGGACCTGACCAGATAACAGTTCAACTTTATCCTCTCAAGAAAATTACTGCGAAGAATGGACCCGACCAGATAACAGTTTGATTTCATCTAAGTTACTGCAATGTCTGGAATCCGAACAGATGCCAGTTCAACTTACCCTCTCTAAACAAATTACTGCAAAGACTGGAGTCCGACCATATAACAGTTTGAATTACTGCGAAGCCTGGAGTCCGACCAGATAACAGTTTGAGTTACCGCAAAGCCTAGAATTCGACCAAATAACAGTTAATTTCATCTTCTCCAGTAAGTTGTTGCGAAGCCTGGGATCCGAACATATAACAGTTAACTTTATTATCCCCGACAAGTTGTTGCTAAGCCTGGATCCAACCAGATAACATCTAATTTCCTTTCTCTCCAATCAAGAGATAACTCCCCAGTAGAGCAACGGGCAACTAAAACTCCTGAACTCTTTCCCTCAAGCAGAAATAAACACTCTCCACAAAGTTTCCCTCAAGAAAAGACAATATTCCTCAACGGAGTTCTCCTCAAACAACAAAACAAGAATCCCCAGCAGAAACATTCTAAACAAGGTCTGAAGATGTGCATACTCTTCATCCCCAATAGAAGTCCGAGATTTAATTTCCCAAAGCTCCCCAGCATTTTTCGAGGATTTATTTTCCAATACAAAGATACACTTCAATAATATTTCACATTCATACATCATATTACATACACGACAAATGCATACGACACAATCTCATTTATTTTGAGAACATCATTGCGACATGCATACATCTGCATACAACTAACCTTCTTCCTTGCAGGAAAAGTCAATCAACAAGACAAATACCTCTTCTGGTTAGAATTTATTTCCACCAGTTAATGACAGGCAATCAACAGACCTCTTCTGGTTAAGATTATGTCCCCAGTGAAGTCGTTAAACAACATACCTTCTCTGTCACTCTGGATGGCATCTATAAGCCCATCTCTAACAAATTCTTCATCACTTCTCCAAATGGAATATTTAAGCCCATTATCGACACAATCAACTAACACATCATCAAGTGAAAAATTTTTGGCACTCTAGTGTTCAATCATCTTCCACCTTCAAGTCATGAATGGTAGACCCGCCAATCTAAATCTTCAAGTTTAAGAAGATTGAACAGGGGATGCTGTTGTACCCCAAAATTTTCCCTCTCTTTTTCAAGACATTCCTCACAAATGATCTCTAATTCTCAAGGATTCTCAAGGAATTGATCAGACAAAATCATCTCCGAAGCACTGGGACTCCAAATTAGGGTTTTGACTAAGAATGACCAATCTTTGAATTTTGACCTAGTACATGACTTATTGGTTCGAAACATGATCTCAAAGGTTCAAGTACATCATTTTGACTTAATCTCATATTTCAATTCATCTCCCGAGATCATTGGGTTGATAGATGAAATTTGGTCAACCGATGAAAAAGTCAACTGTATACTGAAACGTCAAACTTTGACTTGTTGATCAAATTTGAGTTTCAAAAATCACATTTCATCAAGACATTCAAAATATGAAATTTGATCATCAAAAATCAAGAAATCCAAAAATCAAACTATGCAAGACTTGGAAAAATTTTCTAAGTATTTTCAGTACATGTTAATTTAATTTCTTCATGACATCTTTTCACCACAATTCAAGACAATTTAAATTATTACAAGCTTTCAAGTAAATAACAAGGCTGCATTTTTAAAAGTTAAAAATTGCAAGTTACAAATCCTAATCTTTGTCTTGTTTGAACTTTTCCCTTTGACTCAAACTTTACCACTATATTGTCCACAAAACCAGACTTGTATCATGCTACAAATGTTATTGTACAGAAAAGCCCTAAAGTCATATATGTTGTCAAGTCCAAGCCTGTTGCTACAAGCCTAAAACTATGTTAGAAAATAGCCTGTTGTCCTGCTACAAAACAGCCCTGCACCAAGCTGCCACTCCACTCCAAAACTGCTACAAAACAATCCTGCTATGCTGCCTCTAACCATGTCCAAACCTGCAATATATCAGTCTCATATTGGAACCAAATTATCACATAAGAGATGCATCTAAAAAGAAATGAAACAGTATACCAAAATAGTTCAAAAACTTATTTGTCTCCCCCCCAAATCTCAGACAAACTTCACCTACAAATAAATTATTTTCACAACACACAAAGGTTGGCTTTTAGAGAGAGAATAAAGAGGTTTGAAAAAATATAACATAACTTTTCTTGTAACTTATGCTCATCTTCATCTCTATCATCATTCACAAAAACAAAACCTCAACCCATTATTCCACCTTGCAAGCTCTCCCATAAACCAGCCATCCAAACACTTCATATCACATAGAGATTGTTCAAACACAAGAACCATTTCTGTAGTGCCATTATCATGACCTTTTAAACACAAACAAAAGACAGTATTGTATAACTTGACTGGGTTAGAGTTGGTTCAATAACTTTCAATACAAAGGAAGGCTTGGAGCAGCTTCCTGGAGGTTCACTGAAGCCATCATAGCATCTTGAAAGGTATTCAGACTCAAAACACAAAGTGCAGTCTCAAGGTAAGTCTTCTTGACTTTGCATTTTTCATACATCATTATTGGTTCATATGTGAAGATAAAATGTAGCTATCTTTGTCCTTGAAGCTAATTATATGCATGTTGTTCATTTTTATCAATCATATGTTGTGAACTGACTCATACAGACAATAGAACAATGTTAGAGCTAAAAAACTAGAACATGAGTCAATGCATACTCACATGAGTCGACTCATTTTAGTGACAGAACAGGGTATGAGTCGACACAAGGCCTTATGCATCGATACATACTGCTATCCAGACCCAAAACAGGAAGACAAAAGGTGTATGAGTCAATACAAAACACGAATGTGTCGACACAAACAAGAAATGAGTTGACACATACCATTATGTATCGACCCATACTGAGTTGATTTGGCTTTTTCAGAAACAGGAAGTGGAATGAGTCGACACATTCCATTATGCATCGACTCATACTGAGTTGATTTGGATTTTTCAGAAACATGATGTGGCATGTGTCGATGCATGAAGCTATGTGTCAATACATAAAGTTTGTTTTACTTTCTTTGTACACTATTTTCCTTTTATTTATTTTTTTGCTATTTATTTTATTCAATATGGTTGTAATAATTTAATTTGGCCTATGCTTCACCCCCATTTGTAAATTGTACCCACATCCCCCAAGTGATGTAATTGTTTAGGATTTTAATTTCCACAATTTATCTCTTTAATATAATTGTTAGTAATTAGGGTGTGTATGGTAAGATAAAATCAACCGTTAGAAAACCCTAATCTCAAAGACAAAAATGCATGCAATCAAACACACTTCGCACATGTGCACCTCTAGGGTAACCCCGCTTGTTGCCTCAGAAAAATAGTCATGTCCCTTGAATGTGGGACGCTTTAGAAAATACCCTCGAATGAAAAGATCGTAGTCCCTCGATGACCCCTCGACGTTGCCTTCGGTAAAAAGATCTTAGTCCCTATGGAAAATTGCTAAAGCGTTTTATAAGTTGCCTTCTATGACTACACGATGACCCACACCCGTCTCTTCACATACAATGATAGGGCTTCTTATCAATAAATGGTTAGATAGAAACATCTAAAGGAAGAGGAAAAGAACTAAGACCCTTTTGAGTAGGTAGAACGTTCATAGTTGCTTGCTCACAACATTTTCAAAAACAACATCTTGCAAAATACACCAACACTTTCAAACATGAAATATTTTCAAAAAGACAAGACTTTGTATACATTATTATAGAGACAGGAATCATTACAAATTTCTCCTAAACGAAGGCACTTTTCAAAAATACTTTCAAAAATAATCACAAACACATTTCAAACAAAGCATTTTCAAAGTGAGCTAGCAACTAAGAGCCCGTAGATAACTACGGATGAAAATGGTGCTAACACCTTCCCTTTTCATAACCTACCCCCTGAAATCAAGAAAATATATCAAAGGTTCTTTCCTGTTCTTTTCACCCTTTTCTTTATTGGATAAAAGAAAAGTTGATGGTGACTCTAGCTATCCGTATTAACTGCGATAAAACACAAAACACCCAAGTCAGTTCTCCCACCGTATTACACTGTTGTTCTTATCTAATATCACTAATTATGTTTTCCAAACGCACAATAGATAGGCCAGAAGATGATACAACCAGAGCTTCTTGGTTTAGAACCAATCAAATACTCACGAAGAACAAGTAACTCTTTAGGGGGAGTGATGCATGAAACATCAGCAGTCATTTTGGTGATGTGATTTTTATCAACAACTAATACGGAGGATGAACCAGTTACCTCTTGGTTAGAAGAACTGGATGGAATAGTTGAAGAAGACAACCCAGAGGGATTTAAAGCTTGTTCCATCTCTTTATAAAACTTAACAACCTCTTGTTGTTGAGCATTCATCATGTTAAATAGTGTTGAAGATGATGAATTTGATGAAGAAAAAGATGAACTTGATGAAGATCTTTGAAGAAGATGATGAACACAAAGAACTTGTCGAACGTTTGAGAGAAAGAGGGTTTAGGGTTTCTAAAGTGTAGGAGTAAAGTGAAAGTGTGTGCTTTATAGTGTTTTAAAGTGAGAGAAAAGTAAATAAAAATAAACACAAATAGACATAATTTTTAGGAGCATTAAATGAAAGTAATAATTATGATTTTTATCAATTCCAAGAAATATGCACACTGCTTATTGCGTAGCCTGGGTAGAGTGTGATGATTAAGCATAACCAAGGGTTACATGCGTTAATCACTACATCTAATTAGGTGAAACATTTTGATATTCTTAGAATTTAGAAAACTAAAAGGTTTCCATCTAATCAAATACATTTCTTACCGAAACATCTTCTGATGACCGAGGTTCTGAAAAATGAAAACACTTTTTGTTTAAGTCAGAATCTAATTTCTTCAGACTACAACTAAACACATCTAATTTTGATGAAATCTTACTATGGACAAAAGTCCATTTTCAGATGCTTCAGAATAAACAGAAATCTATCTTCAGCTAAGAGTTTTGTAAAGATATTAGCCCATTGATGGTCTGTATCTAAATTTTAAAGATAAAATCCCTTTCTGAACATATTCTCTAATAAAATGATGTTTTATTTCTATGTGTTTAGCCCTAGAGTGTAAAATTGGATTTTTACTTAGGCAAATAGCAGTTGTATTATCGTAGAAAATATGAATGTTACTCTCATAAATCTGATAATCTTCTAGGTGATTCTTTATCCATAGCATTTGAGTATTGCATAGTGCTGCTCAGATGTACTCTGCTTTTGTTGTTGAAAGAGCAATTGTTGATTTCCTCTTGCTTGACCATGAGGTCAGATTCTTTCCCAGAAACTGACAATTTCTAGAAGTACTCCTCCTCTCCGTTTTGTCTCTAGCGTAATATGCATCACCGAAACCAGAAAGATTATACTTTGATGTTTTCTTATACATCATGCCAATGTTAGTTGTTCTTTTCATATACCTTATAATTCTATTAAAAGTAGTTAAATGAGATTATTTAGGATCAAATTAGAATGTAGCACATAGATGAACACTGAATAAAATATCAGGTCTAGAAGCAGTCAGATACAAAAGAGATCCTATCATACCACGATACAACTTCTGACATACCTTTCCACTTACCTCTTCTTTTTTCATAATGCATGTTGGATGCATCATAGTCTTTGTTAAGGTGCAGTCCATCATGTTGAACTTCTTTAGAAGTTCTTTGGTATACTTACTTTGATGAATGTAAGTTAATTCTGGTTGTTGATCAATTTGAATTCCCAAAAAGAACTTAAGTTCTCCCATCAGACTCATCTCAAACTCAACCTGCATCAACTTAGAAAATTCCTCGCAAAGAGAGGGATTAGAAAAACCAAAAATAATATCATCAACATAAATTTGAACTAACAGAATATCATTTTTGAATGTCTTATAGAAGAGTGTAGTGTCAACCTTCCCTCTGGTAAATTTATTTTCTAAAATAAAATTGCTTAATTTGTCATGCCAAGCTCTGGGAGCTTGCTTTAGACCATAAAGATATTTTTTAAGTTTAAAAACAAAATATGAGTTCTCAGCGTTTTCAAATCCAGGTGGTTGTTTAACGTACACTTCTTCTGAAATATAACCATTCAGAAATGCACTCATAACATCCATCTGATAATGATGTTATGATTTACAGAAAAAGAAATTAAAAGACGAATTGCTTCTAACCTAACGGCTGGTGCAAAGGTTTTTTTTATATTTTATCCCATCTTGCTAACTATAACCTTGTGCAACTAGTTGTGCTTTGTTTCTGACAACTTCACCCTTCTCGTTGAGCTTGTTTCTGAACACCCATTTGGTTCCAATGACGTGGACACCTTTAGGTTTCTGAACAAGATCCCATACATCATTCTTTAAGAATTAATTCAGTTATTTTTCCATGGCCAAAATCTAGTCTTCGTCTAGAAGAGCTTCATCAATAGACATTGTCTCAACCAGAGACACCAAGCTTAGAAGCACTTCATCAGAAGGTTTAAACATTGATCTGATTCTGACAGGAGCATCTCTGTTTTCCAGAATTAAATCTTCAGGATGAGATTCTGCTTTTCCTTTATTTTGGGGGATCAGAAGGAACAACAACAATATCTGAAGTAGGAGCTTTTGATTCTTTATCTTCTTGTATATTCTCCTCAAGTTCTGAGAATGTTATCTTCACATCTGCAAGCTTTTCAACCAGCTTTGAGTTTTCATAGTCAAGCTTATCATCTAATCTGACATGGATTGATTCCTCCACAATTCGTGATTCAATGTTATAGACTCTGAAGCCTTTTGAGCGCTCAAAATATCCTAACAACAAACACTTATGTGCCTTGGAATCAAACTTACCAAGATTCACTTTAGTATTCAACATAAAACATACACATCTGAAGGGATGGAAATAACAAATGTTTGGATTTCTATTCTTCCATAATTCATAAGGAGTCTTACTCAAAATAGGTCTTATAGAGATTCTATTTTGAATGTAATAGTGTGTGTTTACTACTTCTGCCCAGAAGTGCTTAGCCATTTGAGTTTCTTGGATCATGGTGCGAGCCATTTCTTGCAATGCCCTATTTTTCCTCTCTACAACCCCATTTTGTTATGGAGTTCTTGGGAAGGAGAAATCATGGGATATGCCATTAGAATCAAAAAGTTTTTCAAAATCTTTGTTTTCAAATTCTCCATCATGATCGCTTCTAACTCTGACTATTTTGCAATTCTTTTCATTTTGCACTTGGGAGCAGAAAGAAGCAAACATAGAATATGACTCATCCTTGTGTTTTAGGAATTTTACCCATGTCCATCTGTTGTAATCATCAACAATGACTAGTCCATATTTATTACTATTGACAAAAGCAAATTTCAATGGTCCAAACAAGTCAATGTGAAAAAGTTCTAGATGGTCTAGAGGTAGAAACAACCTTTTTAGCTTTAAAGAGGTTTTTGAAAACTTGCCTTTCTGACATGCTTCACAAAGAGCGTCAGAAGTATACTTCAGATTGGGCAAGCCTCTAACTAATCCAAAATTATTTAGTTGAGATATTTTTCTCAAGCTAACATGGCCCATATGTTTGTGCCAGACCCACTACTCTTCTTGAACAGTCAAAAGACATTTTACATTCTATTTTTTCAAATTTGATAACCTTATTTTGTAAATGTTATTCTTCCTCTTACCATTAAACAGAACTGAGCCATCCTTATGAATTACAACTTTACAAGATGTTTAATTGAAAATGATGTCATAACCATTGTCACTAAGTTGGCTAATTGACAAGAGGTTATGCATCAGACCCTAGACTAAAAGAACATTGTTAATAGAAATAAGTTTACGATTACCAATAGTTCCAGAGCCAATGATTTTTCCCTTCTGGTTCCCTCTGAAACCAACGAATCCTCCAGACTTAAGTTCCAAATCTTGGAACATATATCTTTCGTTCGTCATGTGTCGCGAGCATCCATTGTCTAGATACCATGACTGGTGTCTCAGTGGCGCCATCAAGGATATCTACAACATAGATTATCTCATCCTTAGGTACTCATTTTTTTGGTCCTTTCTTGTTAGTAGTTCCATAGGTTCTGACACCTTTGGAATCTTATGCAGCAGGATAATCAAGTGGGATTTGTGCATGATATTTAGACTTAGAAGTTTCCTTCTGTATTTATGGTTATGTTTCAATGGAATCAGAACCTTCATGTTCTGGAAATTTCAATTAAGTGCCAGCAAACATGAAATGTTAAGAAAGAGGTTTTGGTTTGACACTCAGGGTCTCATCAATTATTTTTGATGGTCCTGAATATCCTAAGCCTCTACTTCCATTTCTGCTAACGCCATAGTTAATTGAAGCCATCTTGCTTCTATCTATGCTTTTAGCTATGAAGTGTTGAAAAGCTCTATCATATTTGATTACTTCATCAGTAACAGATGTGCTAGACATGATTTCTTCTTGTAACCTTGAGACTTTACTTTTAAGAGCAAGATTTGTTTTTTCTAAAACAAATAATTTTTCAATCAGATCAGAAAGGCTTTCCTCATTATTAGTGGAGTTCTCAAAAGTAACTACAAAATTATTTTTTAGAGTTTTGTGTTTACTTAGAAGAAGTTGATATTTTCTCATCATTTCAGATAAACAAGTTTCAAGTTCAAAACGATAGAGAAAAGCCATTACCTATGCTTTGTCTTCAGAGTTTGACTCTTCATCAGCTGTTAGCTCACACTCTGAGATAACTTCATTAGTGCTTGTATTGGCCATGAGTTCCATGTTAGCATGTTCTTCATCATATTCTTCTTCTTCTGATTCTGAATCATCCCATGTTGCCATGAGACCCTTCTTTGCTTTGAAGACCTTCTTGGCCTTCTTATCTTTTCTGAGCTTTGGGCATTCAATCTTGTAATGTCCAGGCTCTTTGCACTCATAGCATAAGATTTTTTCCTATAAGCTTTATTCTGACCAGATTTAGATTCAAATATACCATTTGTTTTTCTTGGTCCTCTAAACTTTCTATGTTCATGTTTCTATATTTGACTTATCCTTCTGAATATCCGAGAAAGTTCATCTGAATCTGAATCTTCTTCAAATCCTTCTGACTCTTCTTCAGCTTGAAAATCCTTTGTCTTTCCAGACTTAGACTTCAGAGCCATAAATTTAACTCTTTTTTTAGGTTTATCTTGTTCAAGCTCTATCTCATGACTTCTTAAAGAACTAATTAGCACTTCAAGACTGGTATTATTTAGATCCTTTGACAACTTCAAAGCAGTTACCATTGGTCCCCATTTCTTAGGAAAACTTCTGATAATCTTCTTGACATGATCTGCAATAGAATATCATTTGTTCAAAACCTTGAGTCATGCAACAAGAGTATGGAATCTTGAAGACATAGTTTCCACAGATTCATCATCTTCTTTTCTGAAGGCTTCATATTTTTGGATTAGGGACAGAGCCTCTGTCTCCTTAACTTGAGAATTTCCTTCATGGGTCATCTGAAAGAGAATCAAAAATATACTTTGCAGTCTCTCTATTTGTGATCTTCTCATACTCATTATAAGAAATAGAACTTAGAAGAATTATTCTCATTTTATAGTTGTTTCTGTGAACCTTCTTCTGAGCGTCTACCATTGCACTTCTGGAAACTTATATATATTTATCATCTGTTGGGTGAGTGTAGCCATCAACTACCAAATCCCATAGATCCAAGTCATTTTCCATAAAGTAACTTTCAATTTTGTCCTTCCAATAGTCAAACTTTTCTCCATCAAACATAGGAGGTTTAACACTATAATGATCTCTATCGTTATCCTTATTATCAATAGTGGCAATAGAATTGTTACCATTGTTTTCCATTGTTTTTCACACAATATGGATTGGTACTAAACAATGTTAGGTGCTTCATAAAAATTCAAAGTTTTTATCACTCCTCAGAATCGGGGCTTTAATACCAACTGAAAGTGTGAAAAACACAAGAAGGGGGGTTTGAATTGGGTTTTAAATAAAAAAAACTTTCCTTTTAAAATCCCCTTTAATCAAAAACAAGTTACTTCACTTATTGATAATAGTGATAAGATGCAAGAAGGAAAGAACAAGAATGTTTATACTAGTCCACTTGAAAACTATCAAGCTAGTCTAGCCCATTCACCAAGGTGATTTCGCTTTTCTCAACAAGGTCTGAATCCAATAATCACACAGATTATTACAATTCACAAGCTAACTGCAGGCGACTAATGTTAAAACCTCTAAGGCACACTAATCTTAGACTTCTCAAGGATTCTGACCAACTGGTCCCTTAAGGAAAATCAAACAACTGTTTGAACAAAGTTTGTCTACAAAAGATATGCTTCTACGCAAGTGAATAAGTAAACAGATTTTCAATCATATCGACTAGAGAAATAAGAAAGAGTATGAACAGTCTTGATAGAATGTGAATTAGCATCCCTCTCTCTTAGTCTTCAAGCCCTTTTGTAGCCAATAATATATTATAATCGTTGGAGGGTATTTCTAGAATTTCTAGAAAGCTGGCAGCTTGAATAATCATGTAAGGGACAAGATCGTACACAATGTCTGTCCTTCATGGTATTTAGAACCCTTTTTCGAACCTTGAATCATCAGAACTTCAAGTCTTCAGAATCTTCAGAACTTCGTCTTCAGAATCTTCAGCACCTTGTCTTGATAACCCTTTGTCTTCAGAAACATAAGTCTTCAGCATCTGGACTTCAGTCAGAACTTCTGTCTTAAGATCTTTAAAACTCGGTTTCTTGGACGAGTATCAGAGTCACTACTTTAGAGCCTTCTGAAGCTTTTGCTACTGTTCATCAAAACTTGTGTAGCTAGAAGTGGAACTTGTTCTCTTCTAATGTCTTGGCATCGCCGTTTATCAGAAGCAGAACCTGTTTGTTAAATCTTAAAAATAAAAAACATTAGAGTACCAAAATTATTCATTCAAACATACTCATTTTTTATCATCAAAACTCAGATAAAATTGCAGGACCAAATCTTGTTCTAACAACATCCTTTTTTTTAATAAAAAAGAATTTGAAATAGAGAGTTGGTAATGATACGTTGAAAATAGGAAAAGAGTTTGAATCAATGAGTTGTTAATTAGATGTTTAAATAGCTCAAAGCCTCCTTGATAATCTAAAAGAGGTGTTACAACTTGAATATAGCTTATCATATCTATTCTAGTGATATAATTCTAATGCATGTGCGCCACGTCTGTGTTCTAAATTTGTATTTTAATGTTCTATCTCATCGGTCTTCCTAAAGATTGAGGGAAATTTAGCGTTAAAAAAATTTGGAACCTCTATTTTAATTGTATTTTTTATTTTAAAAATAAATGTTCTGACACGTCGGTTTTCCTAAAAAAATGAGGAGACCTTAGCGTTAAAATCAAGGACGTTTATCAAATCCTCAATCAAAACCTTGTCGTCCATTTCATGACTATCAATGGTGAAGACCTAACCATTAGTGATCCGCGTGAAACATAAAAAGCCTCCATTGTGCCTTTCATTATAAAATAATTTTGAAGCATGAAGAGTTTAAGGTTTGTAGAAGTGTTTTCCATGAAGAGTTCTCTATGATGAAGTGCAAGAGCAGAAAATTATTTGGTTTTAAGGTTTGTGTTCTTAAATGTTTTCCATGAAGAGTTCTTAAATATTTTTTTATCAAAAAATTATTTATTTATCTAATCCTTTTTTTACTAACCCTTTTTTTGTCTAAACTTATTTTTGACTAACCCTTTTTTGTTCATATAAAAAACAAATGCATGCAAAAGTGATTGAAAACATCCTTGCACACAAAATTTGATCTAACCTAAAATTATATGGTTTGAAGATCTAAAATCTAGATCTTCTGGAAATTAATTTACCTAATCCTTTTTTTTGTTGGAAGAATGGAGTTTCCTAGTATTTGATCTTGCCAGAATATCAAAGAGTTGAAGACCCAACATATGATCTTCATGGACAATTAGTTTTATTTTTCTGTATAAAAAATGTAATATTACGGGTACACAATATAACGAGTTTTATTTTAAAAAAAAAGGAATTACCCCTTGATTTTCTTGATAAACCAAGATAAAATAGGCCATAGTTTTTTTAATTAATAAAAGTGCAGAAACTAGGGATCGAACCCATGGGCTAAAAAAATATTACCCTGGCCTTAAAAACACCGAGGTGTTAAATTCATAATTTTCATGATGACCTTATTTACCTCGCTTCAGATGCCGAGGTAAAACGCATTTCACGTCCGACGTCAGATGCGTTTTTGTAGTAGTGATATTAAATTATTTATCCAAAATATTAAAATTAAAATAAAAATTAAATTCCCTAGGGATCTAGATTGAAATCAAAGTCCCTCAAGATGTAGACTTTAGATCTCTGAATTATTGATTCTAGATGAAGATCAAATTTTGGATGCAAGAATAATCTCTAAGGATCTTACATGCATTTGTTTCTGGTGAAAAAAAAAGGGTAAGATAATTAATATCAATAATCAAAAATATTTTCGGTACAAATAAAAATTTAATATAATAAACCTTGAACCCAGATGATTTTCTGCTATTGAAATTCATCGTAGAGAATTTTTCCAAGCGTCCTTAGGTTTCAAGCGCTTCATATGTTTCATTTAGGTTAGATTTCCAATATCGTAAGAGAACTTATATAGTGGATGTCCCTTACTTTTCACGCGGATCAATAATGGAAGATTCTTGAGCATTGATAACCTTTAAATGGTCTACAAAGATTTGTTTAAGGCCTTTGGAAATAGTGAAAAATAACACTTAACTATCCTCTCGGTTTTAGAATAAATCTGAGGGGGTTAGATTTTTTTAATACAAAAATGGTTATATTGTTTACTCAGAATATTAAAAATACATTACATGCAATAAATCTTCACAGAATATCAAGATTTTTACCCAGAATATTAAAAATACAGCATGTTCAGGACTCATACAAGATTCTAGAGATCTGTTTCCCCATAAGAATTTTCATTTTTTGCTGATATCCATCTTCTGAAAAGTTAAGCTTCCTTCTTTATTTAATCTTTTAAAGGTTGAGGTCCCTTCTTTGTTCAACTTGAAGAAAGATTGATTTTCTGCACTCGCAATCTATCAAATGAGGAAAAATACAACAAAATTTCTCCAAAAAAATACAACACCATTTTGTGAGATAGATTACAAGGGAAGAAAAATATTTTGTTCTAGATAGAAGAACATTGAATATTTTTTATGTCTTGAAATCTATCCTAAATAATGATGCGAGTTTGGGGAGGCTTCATATTAGCATGGATTAGGGTAAAATCTAACGATTGCTTTTATATAAAACCTACCTATTATACCCCTCGATTTATTTATAAAACTGATGAAACATTATTTTTTTTAACTATCACCTCGTTTAAGGTTATAAAACTGAGGTGATAATAATTATTATTTATTATTATTTTTAACTATAGCCTCAGTTAAGGTTAAAAATCGAGGTGGTAGTTATTGTTATTTATTATTTTTTTAAGGGTTAAATAAGTTTTTGGACCCTCTAAATATCTCAAATTTCGTTTTTAGTCCCTCTAAAATTTTCCTTCAAAGAATGGTCCTCCTAAAAAAATTAAATTTTAACTTTTGGAATCATCATCCTGGATATGATTTAGCCGAGTGTTATCCTTACTCATGTTGGTTTTGTCGGGTTATCCCCAATGCAGTATGTCTGTTTTATCAACATATACATGATAACATTCATACACTCATACATACATACATCATGCATAGCTGAATTAAAACCCATGGTTCATTTGCACTCATTGATGTTTTTGTTGGCATATTATCCTCTTTGCAGAGTTATGTTATCCTCTCTCCAATAGAGTTTCAACCTTAAGCAGAAAGTGTATATCCTTTCAATTTCTCCACTGAGTTATTCCTCATGGAAGAATTTTTCTTTAGCCTTCCTACAAAGCTCATTACCTGGATTGAATTGATCCCCATTTTAGTTTACTCCTCATTGGGTGGTGTCTTGGTTAACTGTTTCACTCAGGTTTGTTCCTAGTATGAAATTTTGGTCCTGACAACAATATTATTTTGATCCCTATAGGCTGTGAGCCCTGGATTGAGAATATGCATTTATTTTGCACGTGAAGAATTTATCCCCTCACCAGGAATGTGTTGGTATTTCCCCACTAAATCAAAATTCATTTCTCAGTAGTGTTATCATAATCCTTTTCGTAACAACAAGTAGCAGTCTCTTTATTTAAGCAACATGTACTTCCCCAGTAAGTCTGTTAATGCCCGAGAATATCTTTTTACTCTGATGAATGGTAGTCTCTATGTTATGGGAGATAGTATGTTGTTGAAATTGACTTTACTTTAATGATAAAGACAGTTTGTTGAAAGATCCTTATAGCAGTTATTGTAAGAACAAGAATTGGTTCTGCAATATTATCTCTGAGTTTTGATGATAACAAATGAGTATGTTTGTGTGAACAATTTTGTTGTAATAATGTTTGTTATTGTTGAGTACTTAATAAATAGGTCCTGCTTCTGATGGATGACGTGGCCACGACATTAGAAGAAAATTAGTCCCGCTTCTTTGCTACACAAGTTTTGTTGAACAGTAGCAAGACACTCCATAAGGCTCTGAAGTGTAAGCCCTGATATATGTCTAAAGAAACTAGTCAGAAGATCTGAAGATAGAAGGTGCTACTTACGTCTAGATGCTAAAGAATCAAGCTTCTAAAGACAACATGTTATAAGGAAACAGTCAGAAGATCTGAAGACAGAAGTTGTCACATAAGTCCAGATGCTGAAGACTCGTGTTTCTAAAAGACAGCTTGTTCCAAAGAAACAAAGTTAGAAGATCTGAAGACAAAGTTTCTACTGAAGTCCAGATGCTAAAAACTTAGTTTCTAAAATATAACTTGTTTCAAAGAAGATAAAGTTAAAAGGTATAAAGACAACATTTCTAAATGAAGTCCAGATGCTGAAGACTTTGTGTTTCTAATAACAAGGTTCTAAAGACAAGGATTCTTAAACAACCAAGTGCTAAAGATTTTAAAGACAGGAGGTCTGAAGATTCCGAAGACTTGAAGTTCTAAAGGTCCAAGGTTATCTACAACGGGTTCTCAATACCAAGTGTTGAAGAATCTAAAGACGCAACTCTTAAGACTCTGAAGACTTGAAGCTCTTCTGATCCAAGGTTCTCTACAACAGGTTCTCACGACCAAGTGCTGAAGACTCTGAAGACGCAGTTCTGAAGACTTTGAAGACTTGAAGTTTTAAAGACCTCATGTTATGTTCCCGCTTCTAACCTCATGCTAAAAGAATACTCTGAAGTGCAGAAGGAAAGAATATAACGGTAACATGGTACAATAGTACACAGTACTAAAAAGCTTTATTCCACTACCTCTCCACTAACTTGAAGTGTTGAAGAGATAAGGACATAGCAGTACTATTTGTAATGACTCTTTTTCAAATAGCCAATGGCTCTATTTTTCTTGGCTATATAAGAAAAGAATCGTATGTTTAAACTTGTTAGTTAACCGGTTGCTTGAAACATGATGCTGAACGAGTTGAATATTGGTGTTCAATGTTAAAAATGAGAGGTGTCATTATTGGAACACAACCAAAAAGTTATCATACACTATAACGACAACAATAAAAACTGTTATCAAAATGATTCTGCAATCATGTTGATACTGATTACAATGAAATCATAGATTCATAATGTGCTTAATTGCATATGCTGCACAAAGCTTTCTAAGTCGCAGAACATAATGAAGATGATCATGAAAGCTCCAGTTACAAATCCACAACACAAATGTTGTGCTCTAAAGTGACCATAGAATAAAATTGAACAAGGGTTGATGTCCAGAATGTTCTAAGGTGAATCAAGATGAAGAAGTTATTCTCTCTAATACATCAAGATCAACAAAGCTTTCAGAAGAACACTTCAGCAATTCAAGTGCTTTGGGTTGTTGTCCAAGAAGAACCTACTTGAAGAAAAGAAGACCACACATTGAAGCTACGATAAAATGTAATATCTTTAGTGTGTATTAGGTTCTTCTGATGTACTTAATTATGTTTACATCTAGCTTATGTAGAAGCATTTTTATTGTAAACAAATGTAAATCAAATAGTTGTTTGATGGTTCCTTGAGAGACTCAGTTGAGTCAGAATTATCAAGACTTTGGCTAATGTCATTGTAGATGAAATCCTGGTAGTGGATTCTTTTGGGTCAATGGTAGTCAAATCTCAAAGGGGAATGAGTGAAGGTCAGCCTTCTGAGATCACTAATGGATATCATTGGAAGGAAATCATGGTAGGAGATTCTGGTGAATCAGATTCTATTAGGTTAATGAATGTTATATCTAGTCTGGATCCCTGGACGCGTCATTAGATGTTAGTCACTGGCGGTTGCCCGTACAATTGTAATCAGATTGATTATAGTTGATTAAGTCCTTGAGATCAAGGCAAAATCACCTCGGAAGGGCGGACTAGACTAGATTGGGGGTTTCTCAAGTGAACCAGGATATATCACATGTTCTTTACTTTTTCTTATGCTTTAGAGTTTATGTTTTCTTAACTTAATTAGAAGCATTACTTAGAAGTAACATTCATAAGCATTGTTTACCGAACAATGCTCAGAAGCGAAAGTTATAAAAGAAAGGAAAACCCAATTCAAACCCCCCATTTCTTGCGTTTTCTTCAAACCTTAAATTGGTATCAGAGCCCAGTTCTGTTATTGATGGATATCAAACACCTAACAGTGTCAGAAAAGATCTAGATGTTGTGTGAAGAAATACTCTAAGGTGATAGTTGTCTAATTTTCAACTATTGTCTAGAAACAGAAAATTGGAGAACAAGCTAACAAGAAAAAAATCATCAGATAAGAAGTTCTAACTGTTGAATTCTTTTTTATTAAGTTCCTTGAGAGTATGAGATGTTTTCAAGAAACAGATTAGTCCACCCTTGACTTTCTCATAAGATCTCATTGGGAATCTTTTTCAAAAGGTGAAAGACTATTGTCTTATGATACATAAGAACTTCATAATAAAGATGTTCATTCAAGCAGGCAGAAAAACTAAACATTGTCTCTGTCAAAGGAAGCTTTGTAGAAGGCTAGACATTGTTGAGGAAACAACACTCATTGACGCATCAGAGGTATGGTAAAAAACTAACTCTAAGTAAGTTAGCTCAGCATTGCAAGAATAATATTTTTAATCAGAAACGTCAAAGTTTTGATTAGAACAGATTTTACAATTTGTTCATGGAATCAAAAATTTAAAAGACATTAGGAAATCACAATTAACTTTCTCTCAAGCACATAGCTTCTCAGAAGTTCATAAATTTTGACCTTATGAAAATAAGCTTCTGATCAAAGGAAGTTTAATAAACATATGGATGTTATGATAATAAAATATCAGAATATCTCTGCTCAGAGGACTCTCTCAAAAGTCAGACGGGTGATTCCAAACAGATGAATGAAGAGACCGTCTGAAGAGAAGATTGATCCTAGCTCTCAGATTAGAAAATAGAGTTCAGAAGAAGGTTACTCTTCTCAACTCATAAAACTAAGAATACTCAAAGAAATAAGAGGAATCAATATGAAGAAAATTCAGAACCTCTGAAAGAATGCTCTGAAGAAAGCATAAGAAGAAAGAAGTTGATCATAAGTTATATCTAAAAGCTCAGTTATTATAGGATGCTTTGGTCAGAAATATCCCTGATCAGATGAAACCCTTTGGTTATTCATACCCTGAGTATATTGATCGTGTCACTTAGTTAGACGAAGTGGTTAACGCGTGTAATCCTAAATTATTCTTAACCATCACACGTTACCTAAGCTAGATTATGAATAATGTGTAATTTCGTGAATTGACATGTCATGATTACTTTTATTAATTACAACCCCATTAATTTTTCTATTCCTTTTTAGGACACCCATGACCACACGTTACTCCCCACACTTGTTAGAAACCCTAAAATCCTTTTTTCTCTCAATTGTACCTCGTCTCTCTCTAGGGTTTCTTCATCCTCTTCAAAAATTCGTCTACAACCGTCTTCTACATCTCCATCCACTTTCAACAATGATGACTCCTGCTCAAGAAGAAGCTTTTAAGTTTTCTAGTGAACTTGAGCAAGCCCTAAATTTATTTGTTGCAACATCGTCAACTATTGCATCTTTGTCTTCAACAATGGTTCCATCTTCATCAACCATCGCTCCATCTTCATCCACTGAGGTTCCTTCATCTTCAAAAAATCCTACTGATGACAATCACATTACGCAGAAAAGTTCCCAAGTTCATTGTAATCTGAAACCAACGGAGTTGATTGTTAAGGAATTAATGGTTGATTTTGACAATCTTGCTGCAATTGGGCGTGACTTAAAAGAAGAACTAAAGGCTCAAGGATGGGAAAACTATTTCCAAAGGCTTCATGGTCCTGTCTATGAGGTTCTAGTGATATATTTTTTGAAAAATGTTGATTGTGAAAACTTTCATATTGTTTCAGATGTTATTGGACAAAGGATCATCATCACTGAAGAGTCCATTGTGAAAATGTTGGGATTGAAGTTCTTGAAAGGAAAACGTGTGTATGGATTAGACAATAAATAAAAGGCAGAAAATAAATATCTAGGTCAACTACTATTTACTAATTTCTCTGTTCGGAAATCCAAGTACAAAAGCAAGGATCTTCATGATAATCTCAGAGTATGGCATAAGATTATTCTGGGCTGCATAAACCCTAGACCTCCTTCAAGTTCCTCTAACTATTTCAACATCAATCAGAAGTTCATGCTATACTTTCTGATGTCCAAACAAAGGATTAATATCCCTTTCATTTTGTTTAATTATTTGAGGTATTCTATTAGAAAGACCAGAACCACCGCCTTCCCAACAAAAAGGTATCTCCCAATATTCCCCGTGGACGACTTCTAACTGGTATTTTTGTTGAAAATGGCTTGGTAAAGTTTTTGATTGAAGAAGGCAACTATAAAGAGGATCTGACTCCAAGCATTGGAGATTCCTTTAATGGGTAAACCTTGAGGAACATGAGGTTGATTGAAGAACTCAAGGTTAAGCCTCTGATTGAACATATGAGAATTATCACCATAAAAGAATTCCTATGAGGGACTACCCGCTGTTCTCCAAACGAGATATGGTATCCAGCCTGGCTGCATACGTTCTAATGATGAAACAAGAAGGACATGTTATGTCAAACTTTAATTACTCAAATTTGCATACTGAGGGTGTTGATTGTTCTGTTGGTAAAAGGAAGAGAAGCTCAAATGCTTCTGAACCAGAAAAGAAAAAGAAGTCTGGATTTCTGAAAAATGCCATTCTGGGAAATGAAACTTTTGTAACAACTAGTAAGTCTGATGTTGATATCTCTCTACCTGTTTCATTATTTGTTTCTAAAATTATTGATGCAGTCTCATCCATTCCAACCACCACCATACAAACATCATTTTTGTTCCATCATCCACCATTACCACTTCTATTTCTATTCCTGTTGTAAATCTTCCAACTGTTTCCAATATCACTACAACTGAAATTCCTATAACTTCAAATGAGTCATTTCCACCATCAACAAAAATAATTTCTAAATCCACCACCACATAAGTTCTTGATTCAAATCCTATTCCATCTCTCATTACCTTCATTTCATCAGAACTGATACATACTTCTACTTCTCCATTAACTTCATCTTAATTACTTCCACAAAACTCTCACTTTTCAACCTTCAATACCAATATTCATTTTTATTTATTCAACAAAGAAACCACGCATCATGAGTCACCCATCATTCATCCTGATCCAACATTTCCCTCTATTCTCGAAATATCTGAAAGAACAATCTCTGATAATCATGAAGCTATTGAAATTTCCTTAACCGGGCCCTTCACTTGCTCTGAACTTTTCAATATGATTGAACAACCTTTACCATAAAATCCTTATGAACAAACTTATGAACCAAGCCATCTTGAATCCAACCTAGCCTTGGTTGTTTATGAAAAACCTTCTCCTAAAAACTTGGATGAATGCATTAACATCTTTAGAATCAAGGCTAAGAAAAGGATGGTTAAGTTAAAAGCAGACGAAAGTACAAGTACTGAGCCTTAAGACATGGATGATTCTTGGAAGAAGCTTCAGAAGTGGATGTCTTCTGAGGTTGAACGAATGAATTCTTTTGCTGAAGCATCCAGAGTTAGGGATGTTTTAATGGTAATTGAAAGAAAAGAAACAAGAGAAAAAGTCAAATTTCTAGAACAACTTGCTGCCAAGCAATGAGAAGCTGAAGAAAAAGCTCGCCTTGCTGAAGCTGAAGCAGTAAAACTTAGAGCAGAAGAAGAAGCTAAAGCTGCAGAAGAAGCCAGATTGGCTGCAGAAGCTACAAAGGCTGCTGAAGAAAAAGGTAAGCAGCAAGATCTGATGATATCCAACTCTGAGTCTAACTGCGATCTAAAAACAACCATTTATGAAAGAAAGAAAGAACAGAAAATGTTCAGAGGACATTTCAAAGCTCGGAACAAGGTCAATGAATCTGTTCAAACTATGCTCAATATGATTTTGACAAAAATTTCTAAAACTTCATCATCTGCTCGTCCAACTTCTACTAGGAAATATGATTCTCGTTTAGTTTCCTTGTTTGCATCTGCTATTTTTGGATAAATATTCCTCATGATTAATTGACATATTATCTTAATCTTTTTAAATTTTTTCTACCTTTCCACATGATTATCTTTTTGATGATGTCAAAAACAGGGATAAGTATAATCATTTTGATGAACCTAAAGAAATGTAAAAACTCATCATAATAATAGATTAATATAAAATGTGAATTTACCACTGACGTGTCTTTGTCTGTGTTATAACTAGTTTTAAATTGAGAGTTGCCACCCTTAATATTTATCCTAAGGAAGGGAATATATAGGTTAACCCTAAAAAAGTTAGAGATTATAGGTTTTTTGACTCGTTCATAGATGAAGAGAAGGTGTTAGGCACCCCTCATCTACCTTGTTCACAAGGATACCAGGGTTTGAAGCGCGACCTTTAAGAAATAGGATTTTAATTTTTTACTAGGGGAACTCGCCACGATTTTAGTCGTATGCCTATGTATCCTCTTATGAGGAATCAGAGTCCCAATTCGTAGTTCACAGTTGGTTAGTGCTTTTTATGGATTACGAAGATATTTGAATTTTCCATGTACTTAGTCTAGGTGTGTGAATAGAGGAGTTTGTTAGACAAAGCGCACAGTCGATTTAAATATATTTGTAACCCTTTTTGAAAATTGATTGTGGAATTTAATTTGATTATGAAAAATAATTTATTGTTGGTTAAATATTTTTTAATGTATTAATTGTAAAAATATCTTACTAATGCATGCTAAAAAAATATTTTAACGCAAATAAATTAATAAATGTTAGATGAGTTTAGAAAAATATTATTTGATTTAATAATAATAATAATAGAATTTAAAAATATATTTAAAAATATAAAATATAAATTTAAAAATAATAAAGGGGTATGAGGGAGAAAGGGTCCAAGTCCATATATTGGACTTGGCCCATTAAGCAAAGGGGTGTAGGTTTATGCATGTTAGTAAGACAACAACAGGAGGGAGGTACGAATGGTAACGGTCCTGGCCCAAATGTGCTAATTCCATTTAGTTTGGACTGAGCGTGGGAGAGGATACGATCTTATGGTGAGGGTGCATTTTAGAGCACTTGATGGAGATTAGACGAAGATTGTTAGCGGCGTGCATTTTTCTCCCCTATTTCTGTTTTAGCAATTAGGTTTTTATAGTGTTCAGATTTAGCTGATTTAGGAAACAATTTTGTGATTGACATTACTTAGTTTTAATTTAGAGAAATTAGGGATTTTGAAGATTTGTTTGTAATTCGTTTGTAATCTGTATTGATGTAAGTTTTTTATCAAATTTGATAAGTTTTGATTTAGTTTCAAATTAGTTTCGATTTGATTTTGTATATGTTTTTATTTTAGGATAATTCAATGTAAATATTTGATCTATTTTGTGTATTAGTTCTGTTATGTTCTGGAAAATTAAATGTATAAATATTTGATGCTATTTTGTTTGATCTGAACATTAATGTTTTCTAACCTAAAACTTGCGTTATTATTTCCATGATTTATACAGTAGACGTTTTTGAAACATGCGTTTTTTTTTGGATTGTGTGCATTTTATTTTTTGATTGGGCCTGGGCTGAGAGAAAAAGTGAAGGGTCGGACTATATAAGGTTTTAATTTTTAGTCAAACGTTTTTTTCAAATATGATTATAATATAACAATCAAAAGTTAAGTTAAGAATAGTAACAATAAAAATAATAGGTTTAACAATAATTATCAATAATCATGTAAAGACAAACAATTTCAAAACAACAAAAAACTGAAGTTGGCCTAATTGTACCAATTATTATCTTGGGCCTTAACAAAAATGAATTTCTTTATACATCCTTCAACCTAAATGGGCCCTTCTTATTTAGAAATGGCCCAAAATGTCTTCAATAACGTGAACCCCCCCCCCCCCCCCCCCCTTTAGCATTTAAAATGGACTAAAAATTTTACATGGGCCCTTTCTGATTTAGAAAGGCCCAAGATTTTTTAAAATAATGTAACCCCTTTCAACATTTGAAATGGGCTGAAACCAAAAGGCCTTAACCCAAAGTGAAATGGGCTTAGCAAATTGGATGTTAAGCCCTTAGCCTAAGATGCACCCTATATTTGTAAGTGCAACCTTATTGGGCTTAAATATTTTACATGGACTTTTCTGATTTAGAAAAGCCCACTAATTCCTAAAAAACCCTTCCATAAACTAAACCTTATGAATCATATTATAAAGAAAGATGCTAATTCTAGGAATGAAAGATTAAAAACCAGTAGGGAAAATTTGGGGTATGACAGCTGCCCTTATTTAATTACTTTTCGATTGAATAGTGTTAGAATATGCAGGTCTCACATGCTCCGATCAGAAGTTTATTAAATATTGAAAGACCCCAAAATTTGTCAGAAAGATTATAAGAATAAGTTATGCAGCATTCCCATGGGTATGAAGAGTAGGTATAGATGATGATGATGTATAATCTTACCAGCGTTTGAACCAAAGTTTTATGTTGACTTAGATTTGACGATGCGTAAAACTCGTCAATATCTAAGAGATTGTAGATTCTATTTCATATTTACAAAAATACAAAAAAAAATTGAAAAAAAGTTGACTTACTAATGCTTGGAGACTAATATAGTAAGTTTTGATTTGATTTTGTTTATTCATCACAACCTAGGGCATGAATAAAATCAAAGTTTGATAACACATTGCTGCATGGAGACTGATGCAATGAATTACGCATATTTTGTTATGTTTACTACAACCTAGGGAGTAAATAATTAGGAGGATGAACCTGTGCCTTTATCGCAACCTAGGGGATAAAAGACAACAGAGGTGGGCTTACGTTGTTCACCACAACCTTGGGGATGAATAATATAACCCCAAAAATTTACATGCCTATCGCAACCTAGGGGATAGATATTTGAAAATTAATTCTCTCACCTACCTCAACCTAGAGGGTAGATGATTGAAAATGCTTGATAACACATCACTGCATGGAGACTGGCGCAATGAGTTATATCGCAAATTTTGTCTTGTTTACTACAACCTAGGGAGTGAACAGTACAAGGGGGAACCTGTGTATTTATCACAACCTAGGGGATAAAAGACAACATGGGCGGGCTTACGTTATTCATCACAACCTAGGGGATGTGTTGTACCCCAAAATTTTCCCTCCCATATTCTCCAAGAAATTGCCAAGTCAAGCTTCAAAATTCCCCAAGGGTTGCACAGTACAAGGCCTCCTAAGCAGTCAAAATTAGGGTTTGTGTTCTGATTAAGAAATTGAAGTTTTCAAGAACCCAATCAAGTCTCACATGCCTATAAACATGGTCAAGCATCCTCATATCAAGTTTCAAGACTTTCAGCACAAAATTGCACAGTCAAAACCCTAAATTGCACTACAGTCAACTGTAGGGGTAAAATGGTCATTTGACAGTCAAAAGTTCAAATTTTTGATCAACATCTCATTTTGAAGCCACAAACATCATTTGATCAATGCTTGATCATGATTCTCAAAGCTTGGCTCAAAAATCATCAAGATGCAAATGTTTCCTTATTTGGACAGTTGGAAAAGTCAACTGTAAATTGACCAGAGCATAACTTTCACATGGATTATCAGAAAAATCCCATCCAAAGCTCATTTTGAAGAGGAAGACATTTCCTACAACTCATCTTCATACTTCAAGTCCAAGAAATGCTCTCACAAAAAGTTATCAATTTCAACATTATAGGTCATTTTCAAAAGTCAACAAAAAGGGACTTTAAGTCAAAGGCCATAACTTGAGATTAGTAAATCAAAATGACATGGGACCAAAGTCATTGGTTAGAGGACTCAAAGACCTTTCCAAAATGTCCAAGAACATGAGAAAAGCTTAAAAATTGAGCAAGTTATGCCTTGTGGAAGTTGGGAAATTTTTGGATATTTTGAAAAGTCAACATTGATTCAAATGACCTAAATTTGCTAATGGGCCCATTTTTCTTCCACAATTCCTCATCCATAGCATGTGCACGACCACTTGGCCCAAAGGGAAGTATTTCTTCATTTTTTATTTATTTATTTGAATTTTTATTTATAATAATTCATTTAAATCAAATTAAATACATAGAAAATACTTAACCTACTATTTCAAATCTTTTTATACATGATATGCCTTCAATATTTCGTGCATGGTTAAGATTGGAAAGAATCAATTTGATTGAATCATAATTGGTACAAAAACACATGGAAAAAGATTGAAAAGATCTTTGAAAATCAATTTTCAAAAACTATGAATGCAAGAGATTTGGATGATTCTTTTTAACCTAATTCATTACTACATATGCAAGGATCACAACCCTAGTGCCATTACACACGCAGCTGCTCAGAAACCTGAAAACAAAAACTTAAAATTTTGGCAAAAAACTCAATTCTGAAAACAAGGTTAGAGGGCGATTCAAGCTGAGATTTTCATCTCATCATCTTCCTGAGGCCTTCAGCAACGTGCCTGAATAGATTTCCAAGTCCATAACCTCTTGAATCGTTGTACAGAAGCTAACCTTTCTCACTTTTTTTTCATTATCGTGTTTTACATTTTATGCACATTCATGACGTTTTGTTTACATATTCATGATCAGTGAAGTATTTGCAAGCTAACCATATGCTTTGATTGTATTTTTATGCGTTATGTGCAAAGATACCATTATCGTTTTCTAGGGTTTACAGGACCTTGGAATTAGGGGTTTTAGGATGAGGAAAAATTGGCCTTCAAGACCACCACCATTCAACTCAGGGCGTTCAGACGGTTATAAGGATACCCTCGCGCCTAATTTATGGAGCCCCTAGGGCTAGTCGCTATTTTTCCAAAACCGGCCTAAGAAAACGCTCAGAAAACCGTTGCTTAATATATTCTTATTTCAGGAAAATAAACACAACGAAGAAGATGGTGCGGTGGCATAGGCTGGTTGGTCAATTCAAAAGTTCGCGCGGAAAAAAGAACACCTTAACGCGTTTTTTTTATTATGTTTGTTTATTATGTTAATTTACAGATGCGTGAATTGGTTCAGTGGCATATGTGTTGGCTGGTAAAGTGCATGACCTGGGTTCGAGCCCCAGGTCTTCAGTATTCTCAATATTATTTTTCAATTGATCTTCACATGTAGTGCCCAGGTTGAAGCGCACCATACACCTTCTCCACCAAGCGTACACGCGTCCAGCTTCATCAGATCAAAGGCCATGGATGGGAGAACACAGTGCGCCCTAGTCAATGCATCATACGTGTCCTGCAAAAGTCAAAAGGGCCATGCTAAATGGGCCAGAATTCTTGAATTTAACCTCCATGTTGGGGACTACCACCCCCCTAGGTTTGCCATATCTTTTTTTATTTAATTCTATTTCTTTTAATTATTATTTGTTAATTTAATTATTATTTTCATAAAATCACAAAATACCATAAAAAGTCAGAAAAGAGCAAAAATATAATCATTATTTTTATTTTTAGTATTTTCCTAAATAAATTATATTAATGCATAAATTGATTAGTTTTAAATTAGGTCTTCAATTTTAATTCTTTTGATAAAAAATCTAAAAAAACATAGAAATAGGGTTTTATTAATAATTTTTCATCCTTTTTATTTTTCTTTCATAAATAATTAAATAATTAAATATTTATCTTTATAATTAAATTTGCATGTAAATAAATTAGGGTTAATATTAGGTTTTAATTTTCTTTTCTTAATAAATTAAAAATAAAATAGAATTAGGGTTAGCATTTAATTTCAATTAATTCCCTTTTTTTTTAAAATCCTAAAATACTAAAAAATATCAAAAAACAAGTTCTTTCTTTTAATTTTAATTAATTCCATATAATTTAATTTTGCAAAAGGGTCCAACGCCCTCGTTCTTAATTTCTTATCAATTCGCATACTTATTTCTTTTCCGTTTAAATATTTATGTACCTCTCCCGAAGCCTTGTAATTTATTTGCTTTTATTCACTTTCTTTATTTTTCCGTCAAATCGGGTCCTGGTTTAATTTGGCGATGTGGACCCGCGCCTTTTGTAATAGCTTAGAATTTTTACTTTCCCGCAATATTTTTAACTGTTAACAAATGGCATGAAAGAATGTATGGACAAAATAAAAACAAGCGTAGAACACCAATAAACATGACAAGATAAATGCAAATGAAAACGACACACCAATCGCACACACCACCCCTAGGGTACGCCTCACTGTTGCCTTGCCTCGAAAGGTGATCGTCGAGTAGAGGATGTCTTAGTAAGTCCTCATGATCCGGGAACCTGGCATGAGGGTAGCTTCTAAGGTGTCTTCCTATTGCTCTGGTGATCACCATGTCCCGAACCCTCGAATTGACCCGAACACCTCCAACGGTGGTGCTACCTACCTCTCAATGGTGGGATGGCACTACTTTAAAGGACATTTACACAGACGAATTCCTTAGGGTAGGTAGACGACTCTAGATACTTGCTCTAAATTTCAAAACAAAATTCAAAAAATACTTTTCACACCGACACCTTTTCAAAAAGCTTTCGAAAGCAATTTTTCAAACACTCTTGAGGACAGATACAAGAGTCGAACTGGAATTTTCAAAGAAACTTTTTAAAAACCCACAATTGAAAAGCAAATAATCCATTTTTGAAAACACAAGTGAGCAAGTATCTAAGAGCCCATGGATAACCATGGATAGAAAGGGTGTTAACACCTTCCCTTTCTATAACCTACCTCCCGAACCGAGAGCAATCTCCATAAGGAATTTTTCTGTGCTTTTGTCCTTTCCATTTGGAGAAAATAAAAGACGGTGGCGACTCTTGCTTCCGCGACATTTCGCGAACCAGCGTTAAACAGTCAGTTCCAGATCCACCGATCACAGATAGCCATCCTTAAACAAAAATGCAAAAGGAAAGAAAATGAACACAAGCAGTTTATCAAATGAAAAACGTCCAATGAATCATTAAACATGGCATATGGATATGAAAAATAATCAAAACCCTTACAAATGGACTTACATGCCCCGGGCAAGGCAAGAGGTGAAAAGAGAGTGTACGGATTGTTTGAAAATAAATATTACAGACCAAATAGGAAATGTTTAACAGATAAATTACTGATGAATAAAAGTGAAGGGGACAAAGTCTTTTGCCTCCCAGTTGCACAATCCTCCTTTGACAGTTGGGTAAATCCATTCTTCAATGTTGCTCTCTTTGTCTTCGTCCTCCAAAGCGTTGATTCCGTAGGGAGAAATTTTGACTGGCGCTCTTTCAATCTTCGCACGGCGCATAGCTTTCTGGCCTGCGGTAGTGAACCCTAATCCAAATTTGTCTGTTTTATGTGGAATGTCAGGCAACTGCCCCCATGCTGAATTCTTCCCCTCCTTTATTGCGGCCCTTGCGTCCTCTAGAGATGCCATCCTGGCCATCTGCCTCGGTGTTTCAGCTACCAACTCTGCTACTGTTCTTTCAGGAAGGACTTCTTCGAAATGCTGAAAAGGCGTCTCAATGAACTCCCCTTCTACCTCCACATACCGAAAGGAATTCAAGTGGCTAATCATATACTCCTCTTCACCATGGACAATAATGATCTTTCCCTTGACAGGATACTTCAACATCTGATGTAAGGAGGAGGTGACTGCCCCAGCATGGTGTATCCAAGGCCTACCCAGCAAGCAAGAGTATAACGAACGGATGTCCATCACATAGAAAGTAGATTTAAACACCTCAGTGCCTATCTTGATGGGAATTTCAACCTCCCCATGGACCATTCTCTTCGAACCATCGAAAGCTCTGACAACTATATCACTCGGTTTCAACTCCAACCCCTCACAATCTAGTCGGTCCAAGGCCTTCTTAGGCAATACATTCAGCGACGAACCAGTGTCGACCAAGACATGTGCGAGAGTAGTTCCCCGGCACTCGACTGAAATATGCAAAGCATCATTGTGGTTTCTACCTTTAGGAGTTAGGTCGGCATCAGAGAAACCTAATCCATTGTCCGCAGTCAGGCTAGCCACGCAATTCTGAAATTGATTCGCAGAGGTTTCCTGGGGCACATGGGCTGCCTTCAGGAATTTTATCAGAGCTTTAGCGTGCGCTTCCGAGCAAAGTAGTAGTGCCAGCATGGAGATATTTGAGGGGGTTTGCCCCAGTTGTTCTACCACATCGTAATCACTCCTTTTGATTATCCTCAAAATCTCATCCATTTCCTTCTTGGAGGTCTCCGGGATGACCAAGGGTTGAGCCCTCGTCCTGACGAGCTCATCTTGGATTCCCTTACCTTTATCAACAGCGGTAGAAAAGACAGCACTAGGAACAACAACATCTTCAATCAATGGAGTTCTAGCAGAGAGTTTTATTGGTGCAGGGATGACCTTGTCGGCAGATGAGGGTCCAAAGATTGCTCTTGGAGGGGCAATCTCTGGAGAAAATACTCTCCCGCTCCGGGTGATTTTGCTAGTGCCTGCAATGTTACCAATGCTGGCTTCTTCATCATCCAAACTTTCTTCAGTTATTTAGATTTGTTTAATACCATGGTAGTAGACGTCGCCGCCATAGTTCCATGGTATTGACTTCTCAGAAACATAGGGGACAGGCCCTGGCATTGTTATCTTCAAAGGAACAGATTTCGTAGCTGGTGTAATCTTAACAGGCTTTCTGACGGCCTTGGAAAGATTGGCGTGAATGGTTATGATTGAGACATCTTCGATATGGGTTGGAACAGCAGAAACTTTTTCAAACAAAATTTGTCGACTATCCATTAGGCCTTGGATGCCTTTCTTTAGTAACGGACAATCAAACGGCAGAGAGTAACAACAATAGCAGTCTTCTTTACATCCCGGGAAGAACCCGGCCCTTAACAGATTCAACTTAATGGTTAACAAAGGAGTTATCAGATCATTAACATCAGCAACATACAAATCTTCTTCAATGGCATTGACATTTCGGCCGTGCTTCGACATGGGTGCAGATATCACATTAGGCTTCTCCGGAGCGTCGAACTCCACTTCCTTCGCCTCTATCAGGTCTTTGATTTTATGCTTGAGTGCCCAACAATCATTGGTGTCGTGCCCGACACTGTCAGAGTGGTAGGCGCATTTAGCATTAGGATGATAATGCGGAGAGGTCATATTCACATTCTTTGGTGCCTCCTTGATAGTGGCGAGATTCAACTTTAACAGATGGGGAAGCACTTGCGCTGGAGTCATATTAATACGGGTGAACTGTCGTTGTGGCTGTTCCACTCGTTGTTGATTTGGTCTGGTTTGGTTATAGCGAGACTGCTCACTTGAAGGGTTTTGAATCATTACGGCCCCTACTGTCGATCGACGCTCAGTCTTCCCTGCTCTTCTCTGAGAATATACCACAGCCGTTTCCTTCTTGAAAGGTTTCTTCTCAACACTTGCAGCAACACCCTTCTGAATCTTTCCTGACTTGATGCCAGCTTCTATTCTTTCGCCTGTTAAGATCAAATCGGTAAACCCCGCAGAAGAGTTACCAATCAGATGATTGAAAAATGGCCCAGATAGGGTCCCTAGAAACATATCAACAAGTTCACGGTCGGTTAAAGGAGGCTGCACCCTGCCAGCCAAATCCCTCCATTTTTGTGCATATTCTTTGAATCCCTCGCCTGTTCCTAGCGACATACCCTGAAGTTGGGTACGAGTAGGAGCAAGGTCAGAATTATACTGATATTGTTTGTAAAAGGCGGTGGCCAAATCTTCCCAATTCCGGACGCTGGTTCCCTCTAGCTGATAAAACCACTCCAATTGAGCTCCAGAAAGGTTGTCTTGAAAGAAATGTATCCAAAGGTTTTTATCTGCCGTATAGGGTTGGATCTTTCTTACGTAGGACCTGAGATGCATTTTTGTACAGGACAGCCCATCATACCTCACAAACACTAGCACCTTGAACTTTGGGGGAATCACAATCCCGACAACCAAACCCAAGTCTTCAAAGTCCAAACCCGGTACTCTTTGTAGCTCCATGGCGGCCAACCTATCTTCTAAACCTTTGTATTTATCATCAGCTGGAGGGTATTGCTGATCAGAATAATCTTCATCCTCTTCGACCTCTTCTTCTTCCACATCGGACTCGGAAGGTACCGCAGCCCCACCTCCTTTGCTGGTTCCTTCATCAGAAGTAGGAGGAAATTCAAGCACTCTCCGAGCTTCTCCGTCAAATCTTCCCCCTAAAGTAGCCACCCCGAGTCTCTTTTTCTTCTTTTTTACTGGGTCTTTATTACCCAGCAAGGTCTTGAGATCCTCCTGACCTTTAGCCAAGGTTGTCAGGAGTTGCTGAAACTGTGCATTTTGAGCTTGTAGGTCTTTGACTGTTTGCTCGAGATCCATCCTACTGAAATAAACAGCAGACAGATAAGGAAACCTGGAGTGAGACCTGCTTATGCACATGATGAATGGTATGCTTATGTATGCAATGCATTCAAGGATTTAGGACATTCAAAATTGTTTCAGACAAAGAAGAACGCACGTCATATTAATAAGAAGAAATTTGTTAGTACATAAATGCCCCATGGGCCAAATATTACAAAAACTTCTTCTCAAGGTAAAAAGACATTGCGCATCCTCTTTGGTGCGATGTAGGTGTCGAGGGCCTCTTGCTCATGAAGTCGGCGGGTAAGCTCTAAAACCTTCTTCTCACTAGCATAGAAGCTGGCTTCAAAAGTGTTCCGTTCCTCCTTGAGCTGAATCCAACTTTTCTACATTTCCTCCCACGATGTAGGCATGTCAGGATGTAGGATGGTGTAGGGAACCTCTCCTTCCTTGACGGGCTCTTTAATCACCGGGAGTACATGAGGATAAGGCATCATTAGACTTTGGGCTCGGGCTCGTACCCACTTGAGATAAGGCTCAAGAGGGATGGAGTTCTTGTGTCCCAGAGTCTTGCTATCAACCTTGTTGGGCTTCCCCCAAGCTCTGATGAATCTTTGGCGAAGTCCTTGCGCATCGTTGTCGAAGTCAAAAACTAGGTCAGGAATCAACATATCATGAGGGCCATCCCTCCGTGCATATCCAAATTGCCTCAAAGCTAGGCAAGGGTTGTAGGTGATACCTCCTCTGATTCCAAGTAAAGGAACATTAGGAAACTCCCCACAACGATCGACGATGATGACATTTTCTCTGGACCGAGAACACCAATGTACATCAGAGTGAGTAAGAGTCATCAACCGTTGGGAACACCTTGAGCCTTGGTCATTCTTCAAGATAGATTGTGGAAGGTGCGAAATAAACCACCTTGCAAGGAGAGGAGTACAGCACATGAGAACACCCCTCTTTCTCATTGTTCGTGTGTAAAATGAGTGAAGAATGTCCCCAAGCAATGTTGGTATTGGATTTCTGGACAAGAAGATTTTGACGGCGTTGACATCTACCAATTGGTCAGGATTTGGGAACAAGACCAACCCATAGATAAGGAGTGCCACAATCTCTTCAAAGGCTTGTAGGTCCAATGAGTTCCAACATTCTTGTGCCTTCTCAAACAAGATTTTTGCTAAGAATCCCTTGACGCCGCTTCTGGTTTCCCAATGCCCCTTGATGTCGGATGGTTGTAGATGTAATGCTCGAGCAACATCTTCCGGCTTTGGTTCCTTTTCCGTACCGTTGAAGGGTAGTTGATTAAGGATAGGAATTCTCAGGAGTTGAGAAAACTCCTCCAAAGTGGGTACCAACTGGTAATCAGGGAAAGTGAAACAGTGGTGAAGAGGGTCAAAGAACTGGAATAGCACTTTCATCATGTCTTCTTCAATGTTGGTGTTGACTAAGCTGAGCAGTCTACCATGTCTTTCACTGAAGGACGAGCTTTCCGGAATTCTTGAGGTGAGCTCCTTGAGTTGAGGAGAAATTCTCACAAGGTTGACTTGGATGGTGTTTCTGCGAGGAATTTCCATAACCTACAAAACAAGAACAAAGATGAAGATCCAAACCCTTGAAATGGTTAGTGAATGCATATGATGTTTTATGATGTTTATGATGTATGCACAAAACATATGTACAAGCAAATCACACCAAACCCTAGTTTCAGGCTTGCATGGGGTTTCATAGGTAAGTACCCTCTTGAGTGTAGTTGGCTTAAAAACCTGTCCTATAAATAGTAACCGGGTTCTAAGGAGCTCAATATCACTGGATTGTTTTCATTGTTCATCGTTTTGGTTTAGCCACTTAACTAGCGACCAAAATATTCCAAGAAAACAACCCTCAATGAGTGTAGTATCGAGTATCTACCAACTTCGGACTGCACCAAATCCGGTCATCTCACTACCCCTAATAAAAGGCCAAGATGGTCAAGTAAGGTTCTAGGTCATTAGTGCTTAGTGACATCACTCAGCGGCCCCGTACTCTCCTTGATTGAACTCAAGGGTTACCGGTACTCACAAATATGTCGCACTAATATAGCTATCGCTTCGACCGTGTCGGTATACCCCGTACAGTTTCCACAACGTATTGCTATCTATGAAATGTTTCCCAAAATCCGGGTGTAGGATTTGCAAACCCAAACAAGAGAGCCAAAATATAAAGCAATCAAATCAAACAATTAGTCATGCAAGAGGGTGATCTAAGCCCTAAGGTTACTCCACTTTTAAAATTATGTCCCCAGCAGAGTCGCCAGTTCTATGATACGGTGGGAGAACTGACTATGGTTTTGCGTTTTTTTTCGCAAATGTTTCGGTTGAGCAAGATTCGCCACCGACTTTTTATTTTATCCTAAGGAAAGGTTTAAAAAGCACAGCAAAAACATTTGAGATTTTTCTTGGGTTCGGGGAGTAGATTATAGAAAGGGAAGGTATTAGCACCCTTTCTATCCATGGTTATCCATGGGCTCTTAGGTACTTGCTTAGATCAACTTGCCTTGGTTTTCAATTGTTTGAAATGGTGCTTTGTGTGTGGTTTTGAAAATGTTTTGAAAAAGATGCCTTGTCTAGGCTACCCTTGTAACAATTCTTTACTCGAATGTTTTACAAAAGGTGTTTGTCTTTTTGAAAAGATGTTTCAAGGTTTCTTTGAAAGTTTGTTTTGAAAGTGTTTGTGAAGTGTGGTTTGAAAAATAGGCAAGTGTTTTGTTTTGCAAGTTGACAAGTACTTAAGAGCTATCTACCCTAAAGTTCTCAAAGATTTTTGTTATGTTTTTAACCCTTTTAACAATTTTGTTCCACCATTGCATTTGATGGACAATCTTGTGTTAGGAGGTGAAAGGGACGGGCGCGGGTCATCGTTTAGACCATAATTGCAATGGTGCTAAGTGTCTTTGGGCAATTTTTTTTCTTGAAAGGGACTTGATCATTTTAGGCAACTTTTCGAAAGCGTCATCGATGGACTATGATCATTTGAATTATTTGCTTTGTTTTTGCCCAAAGAGACCTAACATGCAATATGGCCCATCATTTTGCCCAAAGTGTGATAGGTGTTGTCCATTTTCATGCTTGTTTATCTTGAAATTAGGTCAAACTATTTTTGTTCGTTTTATTTGCATACAAACCCTAGTTCTAGCATGGTACATTTAGAAAGCGTTAAAGTGCGAAAAGTAAAATTCCTACACTATTACAACACAATATGGGAAGGGGGGTACAAATGTTCAAATGGGGGTTATTGACAAGAAATTTAAACCTAGCTATTACATCAATTTGGAATTTATTTACAAGATAATTCATTGCATAAATTAAATGGAAAATAAAATAAAGATGCAAAAATACAAAAAAGGTTTTTATATGTATGCAAAAAAAGGTGTTTTTTACATGTCAAATAAATAAAATGAATAAAATAAAAAAAAGTAATATTTTTGGAGTTTTTGTGTTTTAAGGGTAAAACCCTAATTTATAAAGTAAATATATATATTATTTAATTTATACAAGTATTTATTTATTATATGCAAAATAAAAAAAATAAAAAAATGAAGTATGTTTGTCAAAATGTATTTTTACTATCAAATGATAAAAAAATAAAATGTATATATTTTTGTATTATTTACTAAATATTCTAATAAAAAAATATATATATATATATGTATTAATTTCTAAATATGTATTATATATATATATATATATATATATATATATATATATATATATATATATATATATATATATATATATATATATATATATATATATATATATATATATATATATATATATATATATATATATATATATATATATATATATATATATATATATATATATATATATATATATATATATATATATATATATATATATATATATATATATATATATATATATATATATATATATATATATATATATATATATATATATAAATAATAATATTTAATATTTATAAAAAAAAGTATATTTTATACAAAATATTTTAAGAAGATAAAACAAAATAAAAATGAAAATAAAATGTGTTTACATTATTTTCTAGTATTTTAAATAAAAAGTGTTTATTTATTTATTTATGTACAAATAACTAATCTAAACAAATAAATGCCTATAAATTCAAAAATGGTGTAAAAAATTATTTTTATATTTTTTATATCATGAGGAAAAATAAATAAGCCAGAATAAAAAAAGAAAAGTCAAAAAATCAATAAAACAAATAAAATGGGCTCAGGGGGTGTAAAACCAAAAATATGGTGTGAAAAGAAATATCCAAGCAGGCCCAGCCCACGTGGCTTCTTCTTCAACCTCTGGACAGAAAAACATTCAAAAACGCGCGCCTGTTTCTTCCATTGCAAAGTCCTGATTCTTTGAGTTTTAGCAAAAACTTACAACACCAAACATGTTAAGCATTGAATCACGATTCTAAATATGTAAAGAACTCATCCTAACTCTCAGAAATGAGAGAGAATTTTATCATTCCCAAATCTTGACCTAGTTTTTCTTCCATATTCAGACCTTAAATTCTCATAGCTCAGGCAAAATAAATGAAAAGTAAAAGTATGTCCAGATTCAGGGGCATGAGTAGAACACTTCTTATTCACAAACCTAGAGCTAACAATGCCTATATCAAGAGTTAGAAGTTCAAGAAGATACCTGTTCAGTTGAAGTTGTATCTGGCAATGGGGAAGCTTTCAGGGCAAGATGATGATCTGTACAGCTTGCCTGAAGTGTAGTGATGCTATTCCAATGTTTACTTTGCTTTGAAACACCTTGAATCGAGCTATGGACCTTCAACTGCAAAACAAGAAAGTGAAAATGGTGGAACTGATTAGAGGAGTTACAGGTTGTGTTTGAGACTTTGGTTAGCTTCAAGTGATGCTAGGGAATGTGTTTGATGAGCTTTTAGCAAGAATGCATGAAAGGGATGAGAGTTGGCACTCAAACTGCAGTAAGAGCTCTGTTTGGGCAGTTTGAAGGTGGTTCTGTGTTCTAGAGGGCAATAGAGGTGTTGGGGTCGTGTGCTAGCTCAGTTAGGATGTCTTGAATGTGTACAAAATATTTGCTTAAGGGTTCTCTTGCTGAGATGAAAGTTATGTTGTCATATGCTATGTTTCTTAACACTTAAGCAAGCAAAGGCCAAGTTGTGTTCTAGACAGGTAGAGGCCCCCTAAACATGCTGCAAAACCTTGTCTTGATCAGAGTGATTAACTCATAAACTTGTGCCAAAGAGATTTCAAATGTACTTCTTCGATTTTCATTTTGACATAAAGCTTACTTTTGCAAAAATGGTTAAAGTGCTTTATCTATTTTGGGATTAATCCATCATACAATGCTTGAACACATAGAACATGGTCTTGGCACAAAGAGTTTGCATTAAATTTATGAGTGTTGGATGGTTTAGAGGCCTGTAATCAAGTTGCATTCTGATTTGAAAAGTTTGCACAAGTTATGAACATGGAAATTGGCCAATTCAAAAGTGAGTTTTTGCCATATTGCAAAATTCGATTCTCTCAAGTCATGAGGTTGTTTGATGAGTTCTTGGACATTTTGGAAAGCTTGGAATGTGTAATACAATCCATCTTTGAAATGCAAATTGAAATTCCAAGGGGAAGTATGTGAAAAATGGTCTTGAAGTTAGGTAAAAACCTTGCCTAAAAAGGTCAAAATTTCACTAAGTTAGAATGGTTTAGTACCCTTATTCCAAAAATTGTAACTTGAGATACAAGCTTCTTTTGGGAAAACTTTGTGAATCAAAGTTGTAGATTATGCAATAAGATACAACTTTCATGTTTTGACTTTTGCTTGAATCCAAATGAATCTTGGTGAGAAAGTGGGGCAAAGTTAGGAAAAAATTAGGGTTTTTCATAACTTAGAAAAATTCTAAGTTATGAAAAATTCTCATTTCAAACCCTAATTTGCAATTTTTGATTTCTTGGTGAACAAGTTTCATGATTTGGCATGTTTTGATGAAAAATGAATCTTGACTCTTGATTTTGACCAAAAAGTCAAAGTTTGACTTTTCAGTACACAGTCAAAATTGATCAATTGACTGGGAAATTCAACTGTCAATCTTGTGTACTTGGGATCTTTTGAACTTGTTGAGCATGTCAAGACAATTCCATGGGGTCCTTGAATCCATATGTGAGCTTGGTTTGCCATTGGCTAGGTCAAACAGTCAAAATTTGCCTTTGTGCAGTCAAAACCCTAAAAATGACCATTTTGCCCTTTTGATGATCTGATCAAATTTCTTGTGGAATTGTGATCCAAACTTGATCAAATGGTCCATATGAGTTCATAATGTTGATGTGGGTCAATTTTCATGAGATTTGACTGTCAATTGGCCACAGTTGACTTTTCCCCCAATACAGCTGATTTCTAGGTCAGCTGTCCAATTGACTGGGCAAAACTTGGAATCAAGACTTGAAACTTGGTATGGATAAACTTGGGAGTCCAATATGAAGCATGAAAGTCATCTTAGGCATTTTTGGTCAAAACAACTTTGTGCAAACACAAACCCTAATTTGGGTCAACAGTGCAAGGAGAAGTCTTGAGCAGATGAAACCCTAACTGGATCTTGATCTCCAAGGGCTTTGTGATGAGAAATCAATGAGAAATGGGAGGGCAAATTTTGGGGTACAACAGGTACGAAAACGCCATCTTGACAACACGAGCCCACCGGGCGATAGCCTAGTGGTGTAGCCTACGTGGCACCACTAAAGGCGAGTAAAGCATAGTTATATTTCCTACATGGCGTCACTATCTCACCATACCAAGCACGATGATGTGGTCGCCACAAGTGGGGAAACGCCCCAAAGGGCCCCCAACTACACATCACAATGGTAGCTCAGGTGCGTATGACTTACCGAGAACATATATGTGATCGCGACAAGTGTGGAAACACACTGCAATTTTGGCCCACAACTACACATTGCAACGGTATAAGTGACACACAAGGTATACGTCATAAGTGATTTACGTCATAGCATCCGGGCCTACTCCGATTCAAGCATGAAAATCATCAAGATCACACATCAAGATTGCACAATCACACAGTGAATCAAACCACCATGGCAAACACATTCAAACGTTCAACCGGAACGAACGGGAACAAGCAATGATCACGTAATTGCATTTTTCACATAATGCACTTCTCAATACTTTGCATATAAAAATCATATGTATTCATGATTTGTACACAAGTGATCATAGCATAATATCACAACATTTATCCATAAAATGTGATTAAATGTATTCGTACATATTCATGTCACAATCGGGTGTAATATCACTTAAAGCTTACACACATTACACCATACATTTCTCAATAATCACTAAGACTAGGGAGGCGCATGGTACGCATCACGGTACGATACTAAACTCAAAGAATTAAATTAATACAATTTTGTCCAGGAGGGCGCACTGAGCAGAGCCTTCTACGCTAAGCGCACTCTGCAAAATAATTAAATTCCAAGTCCTAAGAGGGCACGCTAAGCGCAGCCCCGTGCACTAAGCGTGATCTGCAATTTGCAGAATTATCAGAACGATAACAGTTATGTCTTAGAGTCCCAAAAACCTAATTCTAACTTCAATCTACATACCCACAACATACACAATTCGAAAATATACATTAAACATGTTATTCATCATAAAAGTCAAGATGCATTAACAATTTCTCATTCAAATCCCTAAATCCCAAATCATGCATCAAATCCCAAGTTTCTATCTAATGGAACTCACCTTGGATTAAAAGACGTTAAGATGACATCTATGCAGCAAATGAACTCTTCTCTTGCCCAAAACTCCACCTCCATCACCAAGAAATCCGTAACACCTTTTTCCTCGATTTCAGCAAGAATATCCAACCTTCAAACACGTTTTTCTCCTTTAATACATAACTTATGAACGTGAAATCATATATCAAATTGAAGGGAATTTTGTGTAGATTTTAGAACTTCAAGAAGTTTTTAAAATGGAGTTATGAGTAAAACGTTATGACCTGTTATGTGAAGGCTGCACCATAGCTACGAAAATGAAGTTTGAAAATGGAGAATATGACTTTTCCTTCTCTCTCAATATAAAAAATCGAATTAGTATTACTATTCTACCAAACATTCCCTTATGTTCACATGCACTCGTGTCTAATGACCATCTTACCCTTCAACTAAGTAGTATTAACCAAAATTCCATTAGTTCAATTCCAACCAATCCATTTATCCTTTCTTAATAACTCTTAACATGTCATGCTTGGAAAATGAGATGTTACATTCTCCTCCCTTAAATAGAATTATCCCTCGAATTACTTCCAATCACCATGATCACAGGTTCCTCACACCTTCTTCCAACGAGGGGATGAATGTTCTTTACACTTCTCCTTGTTTAAACCTTGCGACTTCATTTGAAAACCGCTTTATCCAAGGGAACACAGCTCTCTACTACGCTTGCGTCCCCAACATTCCTGACTGGAAGCCTTAGTCATCTCGTAACACATTTCTTCTGATACTCTGTTCAGACATACTTGGAAATTGATCCTCCCAAGGTTTCTAACCTCTACTCATTCACGCCGAGTCTTCATAGCTTTAGAATTCTTGGAAATCCATTATGGTCGGATATTCCTCATCCTCAATGTTTTCCAAGCTCATCCTTTCTCAACACATGTCACTGATTTCACTTCCTCCCCTTTGGCTTACTTGCATAACCTCAAATCCATGGATTTCTGCTGCAACGTCTCTCTGATGATAACATTTTAGATTCACTTTCACACAAGTCCAAACAATGTCATACAACCGCTTGCCGAATTCCTTGGTCCTGACTTCAAATTCCCAGATGCTCAGTTTGACTTGCTCCAAGTCTATCTTCTCCATACCACAAAGCTTCTTACTTTAATCCTTACTTCAACCTTAGACAAAACACTTCCACTGGAAACTACAAGGATATACAATCCTATAGCTATAACCTTGATATCCAACAACTCCTCACAATGTCTCGCCAACGAAGGGTGAATTTTTAACAGTTAACCTGCACCCATCACCCAAGCCTTCAAGCACGTTCAAAATTGCATAAGACATAGTTACAAAAGTCCACTTCAAGAAAAATCATTTACTTGCCTTCGGTATCCCATTAGTCATAACACATGTTTAACTCTCTATACTCACAATCTCAACCGTTGAATCATGAATATATGATCACATGTCAACCATAGAGTCTTCTTTAAGTTGGATCATCGATAGTACCTCCCTTGGTTATGGTGGATCTTTAAGAGACCTTATATGAAACATAGTTTCAACAAGTTTCTCTTAAGAATATGTCTCTACTCAAAACAACTCTTGCAAGCATTATATTCACACATATTACTAGCTTATCTGGCTCATCTCTTATCCATTGTGCTACTGTGATCTCGACTCGGTCACACACTTCTTGAAATCCTATGAATTATGCTACATCCACAATCCACTTGGTTCCATTGCTCTACTACACTGTGTTCAATCTCTTCATAGCAATAGTTCCTTCTCGGTATCCGTCCAATCAGGATAGACGCTAGAGTCTTAAGCACACTCGACAGGGACTAATTCTCGAGATTGAGTATTTTCCAAAATCAGTTCACCAATGATTCTATCAGTCTTGGTTAGATCCATTAAGCACAACTTGGTTACACACTTCATTTCCAGAACGTCTAAATCCAAACGCTTACCGAACATGAGTTCTTCTTACTCCACTGACTTCTACGTCGTACAATAACTATGATAACACTACCAACTTTTCCATAGTTCCTTTCTAACCACACAACTTCATACTCTTAGTTTGACAACACCTCTATCAACTCTTATGAATTAACCAATGCAATAATCCTTTCACAGTTACACTTTGACCAAGTAGTTGTTTAATGTCGTTCATAACGCCCCCGATTTCCTTCGAGGTCACTAACAAACCATACAAACCAATACAAACCTTATATGTCTTCCTTTAGCCATGCAATCCCATACCTGCACAGCCTCAGGATCCTTCTCATACCTGATGCAAATTCAGTTTCCCACTAAAGCTGTTAGGATTGTCTCATTGCCATGCCGTGTTATTTCTGAAACTGTTACTAAACTGACTACCTCTGTTGTGTTCCCAAATGCAGCATTTCTAATGTTTAGAGCACGACCACAATTCAAGGAATCATACTTTGTGCTTCAAAAATTCCATTTTTGGAATTTCTCTCCACTCTAAATCCAATGTGTTGCTGCTTACCGAGACAGACATTACTTCACTTCTGAGAGTCTACAGATACTCCCCTAGATACGTATTACATCGAGCTATCCCAAGATATACTTCATCTATTCTAACATTGATCACCAATGTTAAAGAATAGCCACACTACGTACTTTCCAAGATATGATAACCACACATCAATTCCACCTCTAGAACTCTTGCACACTTACCACTTACAACTCCACGAAACAAGAAACATCTATAAGGCATCCTATGATATCACCCACACAGTCATAACCACTCAGAGTCATCATAAGTGTAGTACCAGAACTTGATCCATCTCACTATCACCTGATAATTCCCTACTATCTAGCACGACATATGGATCCTGGTTACACCTACCTCATGGAAATTCAAATCCGCGTTCCATGAAAACTAGATCAAAATCCTAACTTGAGTTCAAGATCAGCACTGTCCCACATCTTCTAGGTCTCGTGCATGATAGCAATAATGTGACGTTAAACCTATCTGGTAGTACTAATATGGTGGTCCAACTGCGAGGCCATGATCTCAAGTAACCTACCCTATAGCGTATAATTATCTCCACCTATATCATATAGTCACAGGCATCAGATGTCTGAACAACTCTCCACTAAGGTTATCTCTCCTTAAAGCCTTTCAACCACACTCCTTAGGATGCTAAAACCTAAGAGTGTCGCACGTTCTAGGTTTACTTACTCAGAAGAAACAAGCTAGATAAGACTGGGTAAGAATTTAGTGAGAATTTCTATGCCATGCGTGTACTCACCCGTACAATGCATGCATGAGAAATTCTAAGGATAATTCTACAGATAGGAGTACCAGGGTTCCAAACAGTTGATACAACTTTGATCATCTCGTGGATGCTCCTGATAGGCACCAGTTTCCATTCATCTAATTACCCAACACCAAGCGTAGTTATATGGCATCACTCAGGGTTAGACGAACCATACCTAGCAAGAAAATTAAGCTACTGCATATTATGCTTTTACTAACTTCAGTTGCCACCTAGCATAGTTCTAGGGCTCAATCACAGGTTAGCAAAAATAGAGATACAATAGTCCGTCCTCTAATCGGGTATCTAATATCTTCTCAATTAGAGATCACTACTCCTACTCCTCCTATAAATCCTTTACTGGGTAATTCACACACATCTTACGGCATACCAAAATGAGTCGGAGTGTAACACCTTGTCCATCCAAGTACTTCTCACACTAGAGTAACCAGAAAGGTTCGACTTCTTCGTTTAAACTCCCAAAAGTCTATCATCCAACAGGTTCTCAAGTCATACCCACCACTAACACTAGGATTGACTAGTGAATTTCTAATAGTTCGAGCTCCGCTCCATCTCAGAATTCCCTTATTATAATCCTACTCAAGTGCCCTGTGAATTCCTCCACTGCTACCGGGACCCAGAGAAAGTTCACTTCCTCTAATGGAATCTTGGAAACTCTGGTAGTCTTAAACCATACCAGGACATTTCGGAAGCTGACTATTCTGCGTCAAATGCTCCATCTATGCTCAACAACCCCAACATTCTCCCAACTCAATAGGTCTCTACCATTTCAACTCAAGTCGCTTCGAATCTTACGCATCCTCATGGTGGCTCCACCATGATTTTATCCATCGCATATGCAGTCAGAGAGATGGCCAGGCTCAACGACTGAATACTACGGTAGTAGAAATCAGGATAGAAACACACACATGTGAGGGAGAAGAGAGTTGCTAGTGATGTTTCATGGTAAGAACAAGAATCGACCTACTCTAATACCAACTATAACACCCCGTACATATATGTCTAGAATAATATGTAGTGATGTTATAAAAGGTACAAGAAACATACATAAGCGGAAAAGACAAGAAATAAAAACCGTATACAATACAACTCTAACATCATAATAAATATGAATAGCTTGTCTATAACAATGCACAGCAAAAAGGTAACGTCTACAAAGGTCTTTCTGTCATTTGTTCTTCTGCAGTCTTCAAAACTTACCACCTAGAAATTATTCTACCTAGAACCTGCTCTTGAAAAAAATAATAAGATTAATAGGGTGAAATTACTAAATCTTAGTGAGTTCCTCAATCTTATGGTTTCACTCAGTTCTATAGGGTGCATGCATCAAACAAATTCACCGCACATCCGAGTTTTTCTCTCACAGCTGGGTACATGTACACAACAACGACACACCACCATCGGAAGTCCCATAACTATCCAATGAGGAAAACAACACATATTTAAACACAAATAAGTATACAGACTCGTACCCATATATGAGGAATATAAGAGTACGTTAATGCCCCTACTCAGGTTACACTATCACACCCTCGGTAAGTTACACGCATGTATCACATCAAGAGACTCGCACCAGTCATAATACAACGACTCAGATCATTCCCAATGGAATTCCATCCATGACTAGTTATAGAAGTGACATTTGTCGATTTAACGTCACACCCCCGTCCATCATCCAAACGCATGTGATTAGATTGCTGGTACAAAAATACCATCTTGACAACACAAGCCCATCGGGTAAAAGCCTAGTGGTGTAGCCTACGTTGCACCACTAGAGGCGAGTAAACCATAATTATATTGCCTACATGGACTCACTATCTCACCATACCAAGCACGGCGATGTGGTCGCCACAAGTGGGGAAACACCCCAAAGGGCCCCAACTGCACATCACAATGGTAGCTCAGGTGCGTATGACATACCGAGAATGCAGATGTGATTGCGACAAGTGTGGAAACACCTAGCCTATTTGGCCCACAACTTCATATCGCAACGGTATAAGTGACACACAAGGTCTACGTGTTGCGACAGGTTTTTAATGTGAGAGTCACCACTATTAGTTTTTATCCTAAGGAAGGGAATCTAATAGAAAACCCTAATTCGCAGACAAAGATTCAAGGTTTCATACTTCATTAGACGAAAGGAAGGTGTTAGGCACCTTTCATCTACCTTGTTCACAAGGATACTAGGTTTTAGGTTTAGGTTTCGGGTTAAACAGGGTTTTAAATTTTAATTAGGAGGAAAGGGTTTAATTTTTTATAAGGGAAATGGTTTAATTTTTTATAAGGGAACTCGCCATAATTTTTGATCGTATGCCTACGTATCCTCTTGTGAGGAATTAGAGTCTCAATTCGTAGTTCGTATGGGTAGGTGTTTTTAGGGGTTGCAAATGTATTTTGAATCACCTCGCATTTGAACGGGAGTAGTGATTGCGGAGATTTTGGCTAAATGCGTGATTAGTCAAAATCCATTTGAAACCCTTTTGCAAAAAACAATTGTTTAGATTAGTTTGTTGCGAAAAATAATTTGATGTTTGTTGCGTATTTTTTAATCGTATTAACTGCAAAAAAAACTCTTGATTAATGCATGATAAAAAAATACTTAATGCAATATAAAAAATATGTTCATGAGTTTTAAATAAAGATAATTTATTTATGATAATATAAGAATATTTACATATAATAAATAATAAAATATAAAAATTAAAGATAATAATAATTATAAATATAAATAATAATTATCATAAAAACATAATATAATAATAATAAAAAAATAGAAAAAATGTAGAAAATAAATAATTACCGGGGGGTGTAGTTTCTGGTTAGCAAGTAAAAGGAGGGGGTGTTGATAGTTATATTGGGCTAGGCCCAAATGTGGATTCAGAAGGGGGTGCAAATATATTTAGTGTTTAGAAATTAAAGCGAGTGGGGGTACGAAGAGGAACTGGGCTTAGGCTCATTACAACTTTTGGGAGAGTCTGCGTGATTACATGGGCGAGGGTGTATAGAAGCTTATGGTAGACCTGGCCTTTTGGCCATCCACCAAAGATCTAAGGGACGAGATAAAGGGGGTACACAATTACTATTATGGGCATGCAAGCACTGGATCGAAATGTATTATAACATTTTGTTTTCAATATTCATTTTCATTTTTTGTTATTACAGGCTTCTTCTACCTCTCTCTCTCGCCTCTCACGCAACCCACAAACCCTAATTCTCTAAACCCTTTATCCCTTCTTCTTCGCGGAGCTTACCCTAAACAGACCCTTAGTCAAAAATCAAACAAACAATAAAAACCAGGAAATTAATTAGTTTTACCCCTTTCCGATGCAAGCTTCCGTGTTCTTCAAGTTTATGCGCTAATCCTTCTTCTTCTTTCATTTCACAAATTCCAGTGGCGGCCGGTGATGGTGGTGGAAGCGGCGGAGCAACAACGGTTCACACGACGATTGTGGTTTCAGACAATGAAACCCTAATTGCCCTACTCTCGGGTCTTTCAACTGCAAGATTCTCCTTCGCCCTCAGACCTTCCTCCGTCTCTGTATATGAATTTTTTCAGTCTTTTGTTCTTCTTCCCCCCTACTATATTCGAACCCAAGTCTCTGTATTGAATTCCAGTCATTCCCCCTTCTACTGTTAATTTAGTTCTGTATTTATAGCTTTTTAATCTTAGGGTTTTGTCAATTTATTGTTAGACTTTGCATAGATTTAGGAATTATAAAGAATTAGGGATCGAATAAACTACTGTAATTAATTTCAATTGATATGATTCATTTGTAATTGATTGAGTTTATTTTCCAATTTCGGATTTGCTTGTATTGTATATTGAATGTAATTTTCCGGACTTGATTTGGTTTAAAGATTGGATTGAATGTTAATTGATATTTCTGGATTTGGTTTTAGTAATATTTGTACTGATTTTGGTTTACTGATATTTTATTTGCGTTTTTTAGATTTAAGATTGTTTTTGTTTTTAGGTTTGATTTCAACAGTACTAGTTTGTAAAAAAACATGCACTAATTGGGTTAATTGATATAGTAGTGATTTTTTCACTTTTGGGCTAGCGCGCTACCTTAATTGCATTGGCCATGTGTTGCTATTTATTCTAGCCCAGCATGGTTTATTTGTTACATCAAAAACCAGTTATTTAATTCGTCCAACCCAATTGGCCTTTTTCCAAAACAACAAAAGAAAAGTATAAATTATAAAAGTAACAAAAAAAAGTTAAATAACCAATTTATCAGCAGTGATTTTACGCTTTCTTTTTTTCTTAAAAATAAATATATTATTTATTTATTTATTTCAAAACAATACCAATTTGTTTCAATACTTAATGCTGCCTCTTTTTTTTTTTTGACAAAGCAAAACAACAAATGGGCTAATTTAAAAATTCTTTAATGGGCTTATAAATTAATAAGTACACCCCCTCCTTACTGTTTAATGACTAAAACGAAAAAATGATCCCATATGCATTTTAATGGGCCTTTGAATTGCCATTTCACTCCCTTTTCTTCTTGCTAACAACAACAATTAAATGGGCTTAATAATTCTCATAAAGCAAAACAGCAAATGGGATGCTGGAAATACAACAGGCCTGCCATTCATAATTGCACCTCCTTTCTTTTTACTAACAATAATAACACCTAAATGGGATCATGTATTTAATTTTAACCTCTCTTTTACTAATAAAAACTATTTAATAATTAAGAACTTAATAGTTATTTGAATAATTTTTCATTTACGAATCGCATGGGCCATTGGCCAACATGCTTCGTGAATGGGTTTACGGATACATGGGTCTTTCAGATTTAGAAAGCCCCATTCCCCTAAATTAAAGTATACCCCCTGATCGTCTTGAGTAAGGATGGGCCATCAGATACTGTTGTACCATCTTTAATTAAATATTTCTTCTATTTTAATTTTAAAATGAAATCGTCGAGGTAGGGAAAATTTGGGGTACAACAACTTCCCTTATTCAATTATCTTTCAATCGAATAGCGCGAGTGTTGTACCCCAATTTTTCCCCCTATGTGATACAGTGGGAGAAATGACTATGGTTTTGCGTTTGTTTTCGCAAATGTTTCGGTTGAGCAAGAGTCGCCACCGACTTTTTATTTTATCCTAAGGAAAGGTTTAAAAAGCACAGCAAAAACCTTTGAGATATTTTCTTGGGTTCGGGGAGTAGATTATAGAAAGGGAAGGTATTAGCACCCTTTGTATCCATGGTTATCCATGGGCTCTTAGGTACTTGCTTAGATCAACTTGCCTTGGTTTTCAATTGTTTGAAATGGTGCTTTATGTGTGGTTTTGAAAATATTTTGAAAAAGATGCCTTGTCTAGGCTACCCTTGTAACAATTCTTTACTCGAATTTTTTACAAAAAGGTGTTTGTCTTTTTGAAAAGATGTTTCAAGGTTTTTGAAAGTTTGTTTTGAAAGTGTTTGTGAAGTGTGGTTTGAAAAATAGGCAAGTGTTTTTGTTTTGCAAGTTGACAAGTACTTTTAAGAGCTATCTACCCTAAAGTTCTCAAAGATTATTGCTATGTTTTAACCCTTTTAACAATTTTGTTCCACCATTGCATTTGGTGGACAATCTTGTGTTAGGATGTGAAAGGGACGGGCGCGGGTCATCGTTTAGACCATAATTGCAATGGTGTCTAGTATCTTTGGGAAATTTTCCTTTAAGGGACTTGATCATTTTTAGGCAACTTTCGAAAGCGTCATCGAGGGACTATGATCATTTGTATTGTATTTGTTTTGCCCAAAGAGACCTAACATGCAATATGGCCCATTTATTGAAGGCAACAAGTGGAATACCCTAGGGGTGCAAGTGTGATTAGTGTTGTCCATTTTCATGCTTGATTATCTTGAAATTAGGTCAAACTATTTTGTTGTTTTTATTTGCATACAAACCCTAATTCTATCATGGTATATTTAGAAAGCATTAAATTGCGAAAAATAAAGTTCTAAACTATTACAACACAATATGGGAAGGGGGGTACAAATGTTCAAATGGGGGGATTTGACAAGGAATTTAAACCTAGCTATTACATCAATTTGGAATTATTTACAAGATAATTAATTGTACAAATTAAATGGAAAATAAAATAAATATGCAAGATGAAAAAATGTTTTTACGTGTATGAAAAAGAGTATTTTTATATGTCAAGTAAACAAAATAAAAAGTATTATTTTTGGAGTTTTTATGTATTTAGGGCAAAACCCTAATCTAATAAGTAAATATATTAATTATTTAATATATACAAGTATTTATCAATTATATACAAAATTTATTTATTATATATAAAAATAAAATAAAATGAAGTATATTGGTAAAAGGGTATTTTTCAATGTTAAATATTAATAAAAATAAAAATGTATATATTTTGTATTTTTGTCCTAAATATTCTAATAAATATATATATATATTTGTATTATTTTCTAAATATGTATTATATATATAAAATAATAATATTTAATATTTATAAAAAAAGTATATTTTATATAAAGTATTTTCAGAAGATAAAATAAAATAAAAATCAAAAAATGAATGTGTTTACATTATTTTTTTCTATTTATTCTAAATAATAATGTTATGTACTTATTTACATACAAATATCAATATAAACCTCTAAATGCCTTAAAAATATAAAAATGGTGTAAAAAAAGTTTTTTATGTTTTTAATATTATGAGGAAAAATAAATAAGTCAGGAATAAAAAACAAAAGTCAAAAAATCATAAAAATAAACCAAATGGGCCTAGGGGGTGTCAAAGTAAAAATAGTGTGTAAAAAGAAATAGCAAATCAGGCCCAGCCCATGAAGACCTTCTTCAACCTCCAGATTGTTCTTGTTCAAAAACGCGCGCTTGGTACATGAATTCAAACATCCTGATTCCTTGAGTTTTAACAAAAACTTACAACACCAAAAATGTTAAGCATTGAATCACGAATCCAGACATATAAATAACTCATCCTAACTCTCAGAAATGAGAGAGAATTTCTTCTCCCCCAATTCCTGACCTAGTTTTTCTTCCATGTTCAGACTTAAAATTCTCTAAGCATACATAATATAAATGAAATCTAATCACATGGGCATGTTCAGGGCTATGAATGTGACATGTTTTCTTCACAAACCTAAAGCTAACAATGCCTATATTGAGATATAGGACTTCATGAATATACTTGTTCAGTTAGAATCGTGTCTTGCAATGGAGGAGCTTTCAGGGCAAAATGATGATTTGTACAGCTTGCCTGAAGTGTAGTGATGCTATTCCAATGCTTGGAGTGTTTTGAATCGTGCCAAATCAAGCTGCAGAAGTCCACCTGCAAGATAGAAAAATGGAAATGGAAAATGGTGCTATGGCTGTTACAGTCTCAGTTCAAGGTTTGGAATAGTTTATGTGGATATTATGGAATGTGTTTGAAGTGTTTTTAGCAAGAATGCATGGAAGGTTTGAGCTATGGAACTCAAACTGCAGGGATGCCCTGTTTTGGGCAGTTCAATGGTGATTCTGAGTTTTGGAAGGAAATGGAGGTGGTTGACTCGTGTTCTAGCTCAGTTAGGATGTTTAGAAAGTGTACAAAGTTTTTGCTTAAGCTTGTTTGTGCTGAGATGAAAGTTGTTGTGTAAAATGCTATATTTCTTCACACTTAAGCAAGAAAAGGTCAAGTTGGTTTTTAGACAGGTAGAGGCCCCCCTAATGTGCTTCAAACCTTGGCATTGATCAGTGTAACTAGCTCCTAAACTTGTGCCAAGGGGATTTGAACTGTACTTCTTGGATTTGCATTTTGACATAAAGCTCACTTTTGCAAAAATGGTTAAAGTGCTTTATCTATTTTGGGATTAAACCATTATGCAATGCTTGAACACATAGAATATGGTCTTGGCACAAAGAGTTTGCATTAAATTTATGAGTGTAATTGAGGTAAAAGGCCTGTAATCAAGGTAAGCATGCTGATTTGAAAATTGCCTAAGTGTATGAACATGGAAATTGGCCAATTCAAAAGTGAGTTTTTCCCAACTTGCCAAATTCGATTCTCTCAAACCATGAGGTTGTTTGATGAGTTCTTGGACATTTTGGAAAGCTTGGAATGTGTAATACAATCCATATTTGAAGTGCAAATTGAAATGCCAAGTGGAAGTATGTGAAAAATGGTCTTGAAGTTAGGTAAAAACCTTGCCTAAAATAGGTCAAATTTTCTCTAAGTTAAGAAGGGTTTGGTACCCTTGTTCCAAAAATTGTAACTTGAGCTACAAGCTTCTTTTGGGAAAACTTTGTGAATCAAAGTTGTAGATTATGCAATATGCTACAACTTTCATGTTTTTACTTTTGCTTGAGTCCAAATGAATCTTGGTGAGAAAGTGGGGCAAAGTTAGAAAAAAGTTAGGGTTTTTCATAACTTAGAAAAATTCTAAGTTATGAAAAATCTTCATTTCAAACCCTAATTTGCAATTTTGGATTTCTTGATGAACAAGTTTCATGATTTGGCATGTTTTGATGAAAAATGAATCTTGACTCTTGATTTTGACCAAAAAGTCAAAGTTTGACTTTTCAGTATACAGTCAAAATTGATCAATTGAGTGGGAAATTCAACTGTCAATCTTGTGCATTTGGGATCTTTTGAACTTGTTGAGCATGTCAAGACAATTCCATGGGGTCCTTGAGTCCATATGTGAGCTTGGTTTGCCATTGGCTAGGTCAAACAGTCAAAAATTGCCTTTGTGCAGTCAAAACCCTAAAAATGACCATTTTGCCCTTTTGGTGATCTGATCAAATTTCTTGTGGAATTGTGATCCAAACTTGATCAAATGGTCCATGTGAGTTTATAATGTTGATGTGAGTCAATTTTCATGAGATTTGACTGTCAATTGGCCACAATTGACTTTTTCCCCAATACAGCTGATTTCTAGGTCAACTGTCCAATTGATTGGGCAAAGTTTGGAATCAAGGCTTAAAACTTGATGTGGATAAACTTGGGAGTCCAACATGAAGCATGAAATTCATCTTAGGCATTTTAGGTCAAAATATCTTTGTGCAAACACAAACCCTAATCTGGGTCAACAGTGCTAGGAGAAGTCTTGAGCAGATGAAACCCTAACTGGATCTTGAGTTCCAAGGGCTTTGTGATGAGAAATGTTGAGAAAATGGGAGGGAAAATTTTGGGGTACAACAGTTGCCCCTGTTCAATCTTCTTGAATCCAAAGAGTTAGATTGGCAAGTTTGCCTTTCGTGACTTGAGGGTAAAAGGAGATTGGACACTAGAGTGCCCGGAAATTTGCACTCGTCAAAGCAATGGATGTGGGAATGGGCTTAGAGATGCCATTTGGAGATGGGCTTAACAATGCCATCGGGAGGAGTGACAGGAACTTGTCGGGGATGGGCTTAGAGATGCCATCTGGAATGAGTATCAGCAAGGTATCCATGTTTAGGACCATCTTTGAACTGGGGTCTGAATAAGCAATAGATTGACATCCGTATCTGGAGGCATCCGTAAACTGTTTTCAGAGGTTGAGAAGAGTCTGAACAAGCGATAGATTAACGTCCGTTGTTGGGAAGAATCCGTAAACTGTTTCAGAAATCTTGGAGTTGAATAAGCGATAGAGCAACATCCGTTGTTGGGAAGCGTCCGTAAACTGTTTTCAAAAGTTGCATCTGAACAAGCGATAGATTAACATCCGTTGTTGGGAAGAATCCATAAACTGTTTTCAGAAGTCTTGAGAAGAATCTGAACAAGCGATAGGTTAACATCCGTTACTTGGAGAACCCGTGAACTGTTTCAGAAATCTTGGAGTTGAATAAGCGATAGAGCAGCATCCGTTGTTGGGAAGCGTCCGTAAACTGTTTTCAAAAGTTGCATCTGAACAAGCGATAGATTAACATCCGTTGTTGGGAAAAATCCATAAACTATTTTCAGAAGTCTTGAGAAGAAACTGAACAAGCGATAGGTTAACATCCGTTACTTGGAGAACCCGTGAACTGTTTTCAGAAATCTTGAAGTTTGAGGAGGAACCGGTGTAGGGTTTCCTGATGATGAGCTCGTGTAAAACTGCATCTGGATGAATCTGGAATAAGCATCAGAATATTGCCATGTCTGGGTCATATCTGAACTATTCCTGGAAAAATCTCGGAAGATAATGATTTTTGTCTGGCGACTGATCTTACCTGCAAAGGCAAAGAGTTAGTTATATGCAATGTCATGATGCATGATACGATGTATGTTATATGATATGAATGTAAATGGATGCGCATGTAAGCTTTAGAGCTGTCTTGCAAAGGATAAATGAACCCTGGATAACTGAAGATAAAAGAATCTTGACTGCTGCCGGGAAGAATAATTCCTGTTTGTTGCTGAGGAATAAGGAGCTTGGGTTGTATACCAATCTTCTGGGGAATCCCTGTCTTGAGGAGGTCTTCATTGGAGAATCTCGAATGTACAATGAGGAACTGAGAACTGAGAGTCTTCAGATTTTCCTGGGGAATACCAGACCTTCAATCGTCGAGGGGCCTTAGAACCACTTGGGGGACTTGGAATTTCCTTGGTGACTTGCAGGGTAAGAGAATTTCTGATGATGTCTACTGAGGATTTTAGAACCTGGTAGACTTAAGCTGGGGAGATAAGACTAAGAATCTCTAGTCTAGTGAGAAGCATTTCTGTGGGGAAACGGTTCACTAGTCTGGCTCCGCTGGGGATTGATAGTTTGAAGTTTTAGCTCTGCTGGGGATACTGAAACTTAAACTCTGAGGGGAATTGATTTCTGGAGAATTCTCTGGCTGGGGATAACAAAGATAAACTCCTCTGGGGGTTGTATTGATAAGTTAAGCTGGGGAGCTCCGATGAACTCCGCTGGGGATAGGAAGAAATTTGCCGAGTGCGATCTTCTGTGGAAATAAGCTGAGGATAACCCAGTTATAAGCCCTTGTGAGGAATAACTTTGAATAAAGCTCGGGAGAGACGTCCGTACTCTGCAGGGGATAAGCTTCCAGAATCTACTGGGGACAAGCTTCAAGACTTGCTGGAGATATGGATTCCAAATATCCTGGGGGTTTCCTTTGAAAGGGTATCAAGATATCCAACTACACCTTCAACCTATCAGTAATCCTCTTTCTTGATTCATAAGGAAATGATTATGTTCAAATGCATATGCCTATTTAACAAAACATTGGACGTTTCTCAAAATAAAATAATTAGTGCAAGAGAAAAAGAAAAAGGAAACGACACAAATTTCTGGGAAAAGTATCTGTATTAACTTTCTATGAGTATATTTGTACAAAGGAGACAATCATCCTAGTAAGAGGATTTTGTCGTAAATATTGAAAGATTTATACAAAATAAGGATGGCTATGTGAAATAATTCCATGGGATTCCATTCCGCTATAGCCTTCACAACTCTGAATATCTGTCCATTCAACGCTTCGTATGCCGATGACTGGATTGATCAGAAGCCTGGAACTGGTTGATGAAGAGATTGTCTTTGAAGTGATTCGACGAGACATAGTCATACGCTTTAATTCCCTAACTTTTGCCTGAATCGCCCTTTCGGGTTTTCGATCCACCGGGAAACCCCTTTTTGCCCAAGCCACCCTTTCGGGTTTTCAACTTGCCGGGTGTACAGATTTTTTTGTTTTTATCCCTAATTTTTGCTTGAACCGCCCTTTCGGGTTTTCGGTTCACCGGGATGCCCATTTTTGCCCAAGCCGCCCTTTCGGGTTTTCGACTTGTCGGGTTATTTTATGCGTAGTATCTCTTGACTATGTCTGCGTTCGCAGGGTGCAGAAAATCGTCGCCGTCCATGGTGGTTAGAATCATCGCACCACCAGAAAATATGCTCTTGATCACAAATTGTCCTTCATATGTAGGAGTCCATTTGCCCCTGGGATCACTTTGCGGCAAGATAATCCGCTTGATTACGAGGTCTCCGACTTGATACACCTGACGTCTGACTTTCTTATTGAAGGCCTTGATCATCCGTTTTTGATACGTCTAACCATGGCATATAGCAGTGAGTCACTTCTCGTCGATCAAATTGAGTTGATCAAGTCGGGTCTGCATCCAATCATCTTCATTCAAACCTGTGTCCTTCATAATCCTTAGAGAAGGAATCTGAACTTCCATAGGCAGGACAGCTTCCATGCCATATACCAACGAAAATGGGGTTGCCCCGGTTGAAGTACGTGTCGTCGTACGGTATCCATGTAGAGCAAACGGTAACATCTCATGCCAGTCTTTGTAAGTGACTGTCATTTTCTGAATGATCTTCTTAATGTTTTTGTTCGCAGCTTCAACAGCACCGTTCATCTTTGGCCGGTAGGGAGATGAATTGTGATGATAAATCTTGAACTGTTCGCACAATGCGGTGATCATCGTGTTATTCAGATTTGTACCGTTGTCTGTGATGATCCTGTCTGGAACAACATACCGACATATGAGATTTTGCTTGATGAAGCGGGCAACCACATTTTTAGTAACAGATGCGAAGGAAGCTGCTTTGACCCATTTGGTGAAATAGTCAATGGCAACTAGGATGAAGCGATGTCCGTTGGAAGCCGTGGGCTTGATCTCTCCAATCATGTCAATGCCCCACATTGCAAATGGCCAAGGAGCAGTCAGAACGTTGAGAGGAACCGGAGGGATATGAACTTTGTCAGCGTAGACTTGACATTTGTGGCAAGTACGGGAATGTTGGTGGCAGTCAGCTTCCATGGTAGACCAGTAATAGCCTGCCCTTAGGATCTTCTTGGCCATTGTATGCCCGCTCAAGTGAGTGCCAAATGTGCCGCTGTGTATCTCAGTCATGATCAACTCTGCTTCAGCTTTGTCTACGCATCGGAGTAATACACAATCATGGCTTCGTTTGTAAAGGATGTCGTTGCTCAGGAAGAATTTGGCAGCAAATTTCCTTAAGAACTTCTTGTCATTTACGGAAGCTCCTTCGGGATAATCTCTAGTCTCGAGATACCTTTTGATTTCATGGAACCAATGTTGTTCCACTACTTCTTCGGTATTAATCTCGTGACAATGTGCAGGTTCATCCATTCGCTCGATGGTGATTTGGGGAGCCTCGTTATCCCAGTTGAGTTTAAACATGGAAGACATTGTAGCTAGAGCATCTGCTAGATGATTCTCTTCTCGCGGGAAATGCTCGAAGGTAATTTGCTCGAAATGAGGCAACAATGTCAAGACATGTTCTTTGTATGGGATAAGATTAGGATGCTTGGTATCCCACTCTCCTTTGATTTGACTGATAACCAAAGCCGGTCTCCAAATACGATCAAAGATTTGATCCCCAATTCTATAGCAGCCTTGAGACCAAAGATGCAAGCTTCATACTCGGCCATGTTGTTTGTGCAGCTGAAGCAAAGTCGGGCCGTGAAGGGTGTGTGACAACCTTCCGGAGAAATGAGCACTGCGCCGATACTGTTTCCAACTGCATTTGAGGCACCATCAAAGTACAGGGTCCATCGGGATCCCTTTTAGGGTCCGCCATACGGTCCGTTACTTTCAATGTTGTCCAAGTTCATGATGTCCTCGTCTGGGAAGTCAAATCTCATGGGTTGATAATCTTCGATAGCTTGATGAGCCAGATGGTCAGCTAGTACACTCCTTTTTATAGCTTTTTGAGTGGTGTGCTAGATGTCATACTCAGTCAAGATCATCTGCCATCTGGCTATTCTTCCCGATAAAGCGGGCTTTTCGAAGATATACTTGATAGGATCCATTTTGGAAATCAACAAAGTAGTATGAGTCAACATATACTGTCTTAGTCGGTGAGCAGCCCATACCAAAGCGCAGCAAGTTTTCTCGAGAAGTGAGTAGCGAGTCTCACAGTCGGTAAACTTTTTGCTAAGGTAATAAATAGCATGCTCTTTTCGACCAGACTCGTCATGCTGGCCCAAAACACACCCCATTGAGTTATCCAAGACGGTCAGATACATGATCAAGGGTCTTCCTTCGACGGGTGGCATCATAATAGGAGGTTCTAGCAAATACTCCTTGATTTTATCAAAAGCAGCTTGGCAATCGTCGTTCCATTCGACTACCTGATCTTTCTTCAAGAGTTTGAAAATTGGCTCACAGGTAGAAGTCAGATGAGAGATGAATCTGGCAATATAGTTCAAGCGCCCCAAGAACCCTCTAACCTCCTTTTCAGTACGGGGAGCAGGCATCTCTTGTATTGCTTTCACTTTTGCTGTATCGACTTCAATGCCTTTGTTGCTTACAATGAATCCTAGAAGTTTACCAGACCTAACTCCAAAAGTGCACTTACTTGGATTCAGCCTGAGTTTGTATTCTTTCAATCTGGCAAACAGCTTTTCTAGATGTTCAAGGTGCTCCTCCTCTGTTTGTGATCGAGCTATCATATCGTCTACGTAAACTTCAATCTCATGATGTATCATATCATGAAACAAAGCTACCATGGCGCGTTGATACGTTGCCCCTGCGTTCTTCAGCCCGAACGGCATCACTTTGTAACAGAAAGTGCCCCATTGTGTGACAAAAGTTGTTTTCTCCATATCCTCGGGGGCCATTTTGATTTGATTGTAACCCGAAAATCCATCCATGATGGAAAACACTTTGTGCTGAGTTGTATTGTCGATCAAAATGTCAATGTGTGGAAGTGGAAAATCATCTTTGGGGCTGGCCCTATTCAAATCCCGGTAGTCCACACACATTCTGACTTTGCCATCCTTATTAGGTACTGGAACGATGTTAGCGACCCAATGAGGATAGGACGTAACAACCAGAAAGCCAGCGTCGAATTGCTTCATCACTCCTGCTTTGATTTTTTCAGACATGTCAGACCTCATTCGGCGGACTTTTTGCTTGATCGGTGGACAATCCTCTCTTGTGGGGAGACGGTGAACCACGATGTCTGTGTCTAAACCCGGCATGTCTTCATAAGACCAAGCGAAGATTTCAACATACTCATTCAACAACTGTATCAGGCGTTCCTTGACATTTGGTTCCAGATTAGCACCCACTTGCACCTCCTTCCGGTCTTCCTCGGTCCCTAAGTTGACAGTTTCCAATGACTCTTCGTGCGGTAAGATGGCCCTTTCCTCTTGCTGTAGAAGTCTGGCTAGTTCCCCAGGTACTTCACAACCTTCTTCATCTTCATACTCGGCTTGATTGACCAGATCTTCAGAGTTATTGAAGGATATAGCAGAATAGTCACCCATGGAATCCGGAGTGGATGGGTACCTGCATTTGTGAGTGTGGGTGTGTGTAAGGGATAGCCATCCTTAAACAAAAAATGCAAAAGGAAATAAAATGAACATAAGCAGTTTATCAAATGAAAAACGTCCAATGAATCATTAAACATGGCATATGGATATGAAAAATAATCAAAACCCTTACAAATGGACCTACATGCCCCGGGCAAGGCATGAGGTGAAAAAGATAGTGTACGGATTGTTTGAAAATAAATATTACAGACCAATAGAAAATGTTTGACAGATAAATTACTGATGAATAAAAGTGATGGGGACAAAGTCTTTTTCCTCCCAGTTGCACAATCCTCCTTTGACAGTTGGGTAAATCCACTCTTCGATGTTGCTCTCCTTGTCTTCATCCTCCAAAGCGTTGATTCCGTAGGGAGAAATTTTGACTGGCGCTCTTTCAATCTTCGAACGGCGCATAGCTTTCTGGCCCGCGGTAGTGAACCCTAATCCAAATTTTTCTGTTTTATGTGGAATATCAGGCAACTGCCCCCATGCTGAATTCTTCCCCTCCTTTATTGCGGCCCTTGCGTCCTCCAGAGATGCCATCCTGGCCATCTGCCTCGGTACTTCAGCTGCCAACTTTGCTACTGTTATTTCAGGAAGGACTTCTTCGAAATGCTGGAAAGGTGTCTCGATGAATTCACCTTCTACCTCCACGTACCGGAAGGAGTTCAAGTGGCTGATCATGTACTCCTCTTCACCATGGACAGTAATGATCTTTCCCTTGACAGGATACTTCAACATCTGATGTAAGGAGGAGGTGACTGCCCCAGCATGGTGTATCCAAGGCCTACCCAACAAGCAAGAGTATGACGGACGGATGTCCATCACATAGAAAGTAGATTTAAACACCTCAGTGCCTATCTTGACGGGAATATCAACCTCCCCATGGACCATTCTCTTCGAACCATCGAAAGCTCTGACAACAATATCACTCGGTTTCAACTCCAACCCTTCACAATCTAGTCGGTCCAAGGCCTTCTTAGGCAGTACATTCAGCGACGATCTAGTGTCGACCAAGACATGTGCGAGAGTAGTTCCTCGGAACTCGACTGAGATGTGCAACACATCATTGTGGTTTCTACCTTTAGGAGTTAGGTCGGCATCAGAGAAACCTAATCCATTGTCCGCAGTAAGGCTAGCCACGCAATTTTGGAATTGATCTGCAGAGGTTTCCTGGGGCACATGGGCTGCCTTCAGGAATTTTATCAGGGCTTTAGCGTGCGCTTCCGAGCAAAGTAGTAGTGCCAGCATGGAGATCTTTGAGGGGGTTTGCCCCAGTTGTTCTACCACATCGTAATCACTCCTTTTGATTATCTTCAAGATCTCATCCATTTCCTTCTTGGAGGTTTCCGGGATGACCAAGGGTTAAGCCCTCGTCCTGACGAGCTCATCTTGGATTCCCTTACCTTTATCAGCAGCGGTAGGAGGGACAGTACTAGGAACAACAACATCTTCAATCAATGGGGTTCTAGCGGAGAGTTTTATTGGTGCAGGGACGACCTTGTCGGCAGATGAGGGTCCAAAGATTTCTCTTGGAGGGGCAATCTTTGGAGAAAATATTCTCCCGCTCCGGGTGATTTTGCTCGTGCCTGCAATGTTTCCAATGCTGGCTTCTTCATCATCCGAACTTCCTTCAGTTATTTCGATTTGTTTAATACCATGGTAGTAGACGTCACCGCCATAGTTCCATGGTATTGACTTCTCAGAAATATAGGGGACAGGCCCTGGCATTGTTATCTTCAAAGGAACAGATTTCGTAGCTGGTGTAATCTTAACAGGCTTTCTGACGGCCTTGGAAAGATTGGCGTGAATGGTTATGATTGAGACATCTTCAGTATGGGTTGGAATAGTAGAAACTTTTTCAAACAAAATTTGTCGACTGTCCATTAGGCCTTGGATGCCTTTCTTCAGTAACGGACAATCAAACGGCAGAGAGTAACAACAATAGCAGTCTTCTTTACATCCCGAGAAAATCCCGGCCCTTAAAAGATTCAACTTGATGGTTAGCAACGGAGTTATCAGATCATTGACATCAGCAACATACAAATCTTCTTCAATGGCATTGACATTTCGGCCGTGCTTCGGCATGGGAGCAGATATCACATTAGGCTTCTCCGGAGCGTCAAACTCCACCTCCTTCGCCTCTATCAGGTCTTGGATTTTATGTTTGAGTGCCCAACAATCATTGGTGTCGTGCCCGACACTGTCAGAATGGTAGGCACATTTATCATTAGGATGATAATGCGGAGAGGACGTATTCACATTTTTTGGTGCCTCTTTGATAGTGGCGAGATTCAACTTTAACAGATGGGGAAGCACTTGCGCTGGGGTCATATTAATGCGGGTGAACTGTCGTTGTGGCCGTTCCACCCGTTGTGTATTTGGTCTGGACTGGTTATAGCGAGACTGCTCACTTGAAGGGTTTTGAATCATTACGGCCCCCACGGTCGGCCGGCGCTCAGTCTTCCCTGCTCTTCTCTGGGAGTATACCACAACTGTTTCCTTCTTAAAAGGCTTCTTCTCAACACTTGCAGCAACACCCTTCTGAATCTTTCCTGACTTGATGCCTGCTTCTATTCTTTCACCCGTCAAGATCAAATCGGTAAACCCCGCGGAAGAGTTACCAATCAGATGATTGAAAAATGGCCCAGATAGGGTCCCTAGAAACATATCAACAAGTTCACGGTCGGTTAAAGGAGGCTGCACCCTGCCAGCCAAATCCCTCAATTTTTGTGCATATTCTTTGAATCCTTCGCCTGTTCCCAGTGACATACCCTGAAGTTGGGTACGAGTAGGAGCAAGGTCAGAATTGTACTGATATTGTTTGTAGAAGGCGGTGGCCAAGTCTTCCCAGTTTCGGACGCTGGTTCCCTCTAGCTGATAAAACCACTCCAGTTGAGCTCCAGAAAGACTGTCTTGAAAAAAATGGATCCAAAGGTTCTTATCTGCTGTATAGGGTTGGATCTTTCTTACGTAGGACCTGAGATGCATTTTTGGACAGGACAGCCCATCATACCTCACAAAAACTAGCACTTTGAACTTTGGGGGAATCACAATCCCGGAAACCAAACCCAAGTCTTCAAAATCCAAACCCGGTACTCTCTGTAGCTCCATGGCGGCCAATCTGTCTTCTAAACCTTTGTATTTATCATCAGCTGGAGGGTATTGTTGATCAGAGTAATCTTCATCCTCTTCGACCTCTTCTTCTTCCACATCGGACTCGGAAGGTACCGCAGCCCCACCTCCTTTACTGGTCTCTTCATCAGAAGTAGGAGGAAATTCAAGCACTCTCCTGGCCTCTCCGTCAAATCTTCTCCCTAAAGTAGCCACCCCGAGTCTCTTTTTCTTCTTTTTCACTGGGTCTTTATTCCCCAGCAAGGTCTTGAGATCCTCCTGACCCTTAGCCAAGGTCATCAGGAGTTGCTGGAACTGTGCATTTTGAGCTTGTATGTCTTTGACTGTTTGCTCGAGATCCATCCTACTGAAATAAACAGCAGACAGATAAGGAAACCTGGAGTGAGACCTGCTTATGCACATGATGAATGGTATGCTTATGTATGCAATGCATTCAAGGATTTAGAACATTCAAAATTGTTGTAGACAAAAAGGAACGCACGTCATATTAATAAGAAGAAATTTGTTAGTACATAAATGCCCTATGGGCCAAATATTACAACAACAACTTCTCAAGGTAAAAAGACATTGCACATCCTCTTTGGTGCGATGTAGGTGTTGAGGGCCTCTTGCTCATGGAGTCGGCGGGTAAGCTCCAGAACCTTCTTCTCGCTGGCGTAGAAGCTAGCTTCAAAAGTGTTTCGTTCCTCCTTGAGCTGGATCCAACTCTTCTGCATCTCCTCCCACGATGTAGGCATGTCAGGATATAGGATGGTGTAGGGAACCTCTCCTTCCTTGACGGGCTCTCTAATCACAGGGAGAACATGAGGATAAGGCATCATTAGACTCTGGGCTCGGGCCCGTACCGACTTGAGATAAGGCTCAAGAGGGATGGAGTTCTTGTGTCCCAGAGTCTTGCTATCAACCTTGTTGGGCCTCCCCCAAGCTCTGATGAATCTTTGGCGAAGTCCTTGCGCATCGTTTTCGAAGTCAAAAACTAGGTCAGGAATCAACATGTCGTGAGGGCCATCCCTCCGTGCATATCCAAATTGCCTCAAAGCTAGGCAAGGGTTGTAGGTGATACCTCCTCTGATTCCAAGTAAAGGAACATTAGGAAACTCTCCGTAACGATCGACGATGATGACATTTTCTCTGGACCGAGAACACCAATGTACATCAGAGTGAGTAAGAGTCATCAACCGTTGGGACCACCTTGAGCCTTGGTCATTCTTCAAGACAGATTGTGGAAGGTTCGAAATAAACCACCTTGCAAGGAGAGGAGTACAGCACATGAGAACACCCCTCTTTCTCATTGTTCATGTGTAAAATGAGTGAAGAATGTCCCCAAGCAATGTTGGTATTGGATTTCTGGACAAGAAGATTTTGACGGCGTTGACATCTACCAATTGGTCAGAATTTGGGAACAAGACCAACCCATAGATAAGGAGTGCCACAATTTCTTCGAAGGCTTGTAGGTCCAATGAATTCCAACATTCTTGTGCCTTCTCAAACAAGAATTTTGCTAAGAATCCTTTGACGCCGCTTCTGGTTTCCCAATGCCCCTTGATGTCGGATGGTTGTAGATGTAATGCTCGAGCAACATCTTCCGGCTTTGGTTCCTTTTCCGTACCGTTGAAGGGTAGTTGATTAAGGATAGGGATTCTTAGGAGTTGAGAAAACTCCTCCAAAGTGGGCACCAACTGGTAATCGGGGAAAGTGAAACAGTGGTGAAGAGGGTCAAAGAACTGGAATAGCACTTTCATCATGTCTTCTTCAATGTTGGTGTTGACTAAGCTGAGCAGTCTACCATGTCTTTCACTGAAGGATGAGCTTTCCGAAATTCTTGAGGTGAGCTCCTTGAGTTAAGGAGAGATTCTCACAAGGTTGACTTGGATGGTTTTTCTGCGAGGAATTTCCATGACCTACAAAACAAGAACAAAGATGAAGATCTAAACCCTTGAAATGGTTAGTGAATGCATATGATGCTTTATGATGTTTATGATGTATGCACACAACATATGTACAAGCAAATCACACCAAACCCTAGTTTCAGGCTTGCATGGGGTTTCATAGGTAAGTACCCTCTTGAGTGTAGTTGGCTTAAAAACCTGTCCTATAAATAGTAATCGGGTTCTAAGGAGCTCAATATCATTGGATTGTTTTCATTGTTCATTGTTTTGGTTTAGCCACTTAACTAGCGACCAAAATATTCCAAGAAAACAACCCTCAATGAGTGTAGTATCGAGTATCTACCAACTTCGGACTGCACCAAATCCGGTCATCTCACTACCCCTAATAAAAGGCCAAGATGGTCAAGTAAGGTTCTAGGTCATTAGTGCTTAGTGACATCACTCAGCGGCCCCGTACTCTCCTTGATTGAACTCAAGGGTTACCGGTACTCACAAATATGTCGCACTAATATAGCTATTGCTTCGACCGTGTCGGTATACCCCGCACAGTTTCCACAACGTATTGCTATCTATGAATGTTTCCCAAAATCCGAGTGTAGGATTGCAAACCCCAAACAATAGAACCAAGATATAAAGCAATCAAATCAAACAATTAGTCATGCAAGAGGGTGATCTAAGCCCTAAGGTTACTCCACTTTTAAAATTGTCCCCAGCAGAGTCGCCAGTTCTGTGATACGGTGGGAGAACTGACTATGGTTTTGCGTTTGTTTTCGCAAATGTTTCGGTTGAGCAAGAGTCGCCACCGACTTTTTATTTTATCCTAAGGAAAGGTTTAAAAAGCACAGCAAAAACCTTTGAGATATTTTCTTGGGTTCGGGGAGTAGATTATAGAAAGGGAAGGTATTAGCACCCTTTCTATCCATGGTTATCCATGGGCTCTTAGGTACTTGCTTAGATCAACTTGCCTTGGTTTTCAATTGTTTGAAATGGTGCTTTATGTGTGGTTTTGAAAATATTTTGAAAAAGATGCCTTGTCTAGGCTACCCTTGTAACAATTCTTTACTCGAATGTTTTACAAAAAGGTGTTTGTCTTTTTGAAAAGATGTTTCAAGGTTTTTGAAAGTTTGTTTTGAAAGTGTTTGTGAAGTGTGGTTTGAAAAATAGGCAAGTGTTTTTGTTTTGAAAGTTGACAAGTACTTTTAAGAGCTATCTACCCTAAAGTTCTCAAAGATTATTGCTATGTTTTAACCCTTTTAACAATTTTGTTCCACCATTGCATTTGGTGGACAATCTTGTGTTAGGATGTGAAAGGGACGGGCGCGAGTCATCGTTTAGACCATAATTGTAATGGTGTCTAGTATCTTTGGGCAATTTTCCTTTAAGGGACTTGATCATTTTTAGGCAACTTTCGAAAGCGTCATCGAGGGACTATGATCATTTGTATTGTATTTGTTTTGCTCAAAGAGACCTAACATGCAATATGGCCCATTTATTGAAGGCAACAAGTGGAATACCCTAGGGGTGCAAGTGTGATTAGTGTTGTCCATTTTCATGCTTGATTATCTTGAAATTAGGTCAAACTATTTTGTTGTTTTTATTTGCATACAAACCCTAATTCTATCATGGTATATTTAGAAAGCATTAAAGTGCGAAAAATAAAGTTCTAAACTATTACAACACAATATGGGAAGGGGGGTACAAATGTTCAAATGGGGGGATTTGACAAGGAATTTAAACCTAGCTATTACATCAATTTGGAATTATTTACAAGATAATTAATTGTACAAATTAAATGGAAAATAAAATAAATATGCAAGATGCAAAAATGTTTTTACATGTATGAAAAAGAGTATTTTTATATGTCAAGTAAACAAAATAAAAAGTATTATTTTTGGAGTTTTTATGTATTTAGGGCAAAACCCTAATCTAATAAGTAAATATATTAATTATTTAATATATACAAGTATTTATCAATTATATACAAAATTTATTTATTATATATAAAAATAAAATAAAATGAAGTATATTGGTAAAAGGGTATTTTTCAATGTTAAATATTAATAAAAATAAAAATGTATATATTTTGTATTTTTGTCCTAAATATTCTAATAAATATATATATATTTGTATTATTTTCTAAATATGTATTATATATATAAAATAATAATATTTAATATTTATAAAAAAGTATATTTTATATAAAGTATTTTCAGAAGATCAAATAAAATAAAAATCAAAAAATGAATGTGTTTACATTATTTTTTTCTCTTTATTCTAAATAATAATGTTATGTACTTATTTACATACAAATATCAATATAAACCACTAAATGCCTTAAAAATATAAAAATGGTGTAAAAAAAGTTTTTTATGTTTTTAATATTATGAGGAAAAATAAATAAGTCAGGAATAAAAAACAAAAGTCAAAAAATCATAAAAATAAACCAAATGGGCCTAGGGGGTGTCAAAGTAAAAATAGTGTGTAAAAAGAAATAGCAAATCAGGCCCAGCCCATGAAGACCTTCTTCAACCTCCAGACTGTTCTTGTTCAAAAACGCGCGCTTGGTACATGAATTCAAACATCCTGATTCCTTGAGTTTTAACAAAAACTTACAACACCAAAAATGTTAAGCATTGAATCACGAATCCAGACATATAAAGAACTCATCCTAACTCTCAGAAATGAGAGAGAATTTCTTCTCCCCCAATTCCTGACCTAGTTTTTCTTCCATGTTCAGACTTAAAATTCTCTAAGCATACATAATATAAATGAAATCTAATCACATGGGCATGTTCAGGGCTATGAATGTGACATGTTTTCTTCACAAACCTAAAGCTAACAATGCCTATATTGAGAGATAGAACTTCATGAATATACCTGTTCAGTTAGAATCGTGCCTTGCAATGGAGGAGCTTTCAGGGAAAAATGATGATTTGTACAGCTTGCCTGAAGTGTAGTGATGCTATTCCAATGCTTGGAGTGTTTTGAATCGTGCCAAATCAAGCTGCAGAAGTCCACCTGCAAGATAGAAAAATGGAAATGGCAAATGGTTCTATGGCTGTTACAGTCTCAGTTCAAGGTTTGGATTAGTTTATGTGTATATTATGGAATGTGTTTGAAGTGTTTTTAGCAAGAATGCATGGAAGGTTTGAGCTATGGAACTCAAACTGCAGGGATGCCCTGTTTTGGGCAGTTCAATGGTGATTCTGAGTTTTGGAAGGCAATGGAGGTGGTTGACTCGTGTTCTAGCTCAGTTAGGATGTTTAGAAAGTGTACAAAGTTTTTGCTTAAGCTTGTTTGTGCTGAGATGAAAGTTGTTGTGTAAAATGCTATATTTCTTCACACTTAAGCAAGAAAAGGTCAAGTTGGTTTTTAGACAGGTAGAGGCCCCCCTAATGTGCTGCAAACCTTGGCATTGATCAGTGTAATTAGCTCCTAAACTTGTGCCAAGGGGATTTGAACTGTACTTCTTGGATTTGCATTTTGACATAAAGCTCACTTTTGCAAAAATGGTTAAAGTGCTTTGTCTATTTTGGGATTAAACCATTATGCAATGCTTGAACACATAGAATATGGTCTTGGCACAAAGAGTTTGCATTAAATTTATGAGTGTAATTGAGGTAAAAGGCCTGTAATCAAGGTAAGCATGCTGATTTGAAAATTGCCTAAGTGTATGAACATGGAAATTGGCCAATTCAAAAGTGAGTTTTTCCCAACTTGCCAAATTCGATTCTCTCAAACCATGAGGTTGTTTGATGAGTTCTTGGACATTTTGGAAAGCTTGGAATGTGTACTACAATCAATCTTTGAAGCGCAAATTGAAATGTCAAGTGGAAGTATGTGAAAAATGGTCTTGAAGTTAGGTAAAAACCTTGCCTAAAATAGGTCAAATTTTCTCTAAGTTAAGAAGGGTTTGGTACCCTTGTTCCAAAAATTGTAACTTGAGCTAAAAGCTTATTTTGGGAAAACTTTGTGAATCAAAGTTGTATATTATGCAATAGGCTACAACTTTCATGTTTTGACTTTTGCTTGAATCCAAATGAATCTTGGTGATAAAGTGGGGCAAATTTAGAAAAAAATTAGGGTTTTTCATAACTTAGAAAAATTCTAAGTTATGAAAAATCTTCATTTCAAACCCTAATTTGCAATTTTGGATTTCTTGATGAACAAGTTTCATGATTTGGCATGTTTTGATGAAAAATGAATCTTGACTCTTGATTTTGACCAAAAAGTCAAAGTTTGACTTTTCAGTATACAGTCAAAATTGATCAATTGACTGGGAAATTCAACTGTCAATCTTGTGCATTTGGGATCTTTTGAACTTGTTGAGCATGTCAAGACAATTCCATGGGGTCCTTTAGTCCATATGTGAGCTTGGTTTGCCAGTTGCTAGGTCAAACAGTCAAAAATTGCCTTTGTGCAGTCAAAACCCTAAAAATGACCATTTTGCCCTTTTGGTGATCTGATCAAATTTCTTGTGGAATTATGATCCAAACTTGATCAAATGGTCCATGTGAGTTTATAATGTTGATGTGGGTCAATTTTCATGAGATTTGACTGTCAATTGGCCACAGTTGACTTTTTCCCCAATACAGCTGATTTCTAGGTCAACTGTCCAATTGACTGGGCAAAGTTTGGAATCAAGGCTTAAAACTTGATGTGGATAAACTTGGGAGTCCAACATGAAGCATGAAATTCATCTTAGGCATTTTAGGTCAAAATATCTTTGTGCAAACACAAACCCTAATCTGGGTCAACAGTGCTAGGAGAAGTCTTGAGCAGATGAAACCCTAACTGGATCTTGAGTTCCAAGGGCTTTGTGATGAGAAATGTTGAGAAAATGGGAGGGAAAATTTTTGGGTACAACACCCTAAGATCCCTTCATCATACCATTTTGTTTTAATCACCACAAAATCACATTAGGGCTTTTGGTTCTTCTCCTTATCTTTAGCCTTGCTCTTCTGAGGAGTCACCAAGCACCTTGACTTATTTTCTTTGGTGAACATAGATATTTTTATTTGATATTTTGCTATAAATTAACAAATACAATATTGGTTTGTCTTACTTGTTAATAATGTAGGTTAAGGCAATGAGGTTTAGCAAGTTGCATTATGGGTTCATGAGTTTATTTCCATGCCCTAGTCAAAAGCTTGAGAGATCCAAACCTCACCATTGAAGTTGTTTTGAAGTTGTTATGGAAGTAGTTTTGGTGGCCATGAGTCCTCACCCCCATCCTCAACAAATGATATTCACAAAGGAAGAATATGGGCACAAAAAGTTTGTTCAAACTTGGCAAAGTTTCACCAAGCTTTCTCTTGATCTAGAAGCTAGGGTTTTGGAATTTAGAGGGGCATATCTTGCTCATCTTTTAATATTTTTTAGTGATTCCAAAATAATTCTTCTCTTCAAAGAGTTACCAACAAATCACTTCAAAAGTTCCAAATAGTTTTCATGTGGAAGGAACTTAGTGAAGAAGAAAGATTACAAGTCACCCAGATGAATCCCCAATTTTCCATATGTGACTTAAAATGGTCATAACTTGGTCAATTTTTATCACCTTTGGCCCATTCTTTTTTCACGATGATCCTAAATATGTGTACTTCATTCCTTCTTTTATGAGCAAAGTGAGAAAATGGATGGAAGTTTCCTTGAGAATGCAAACGATTATAGGTCATTTCATGATTTTTGGCCAATTTCAACAAGTCATAACTTTCTAAATTTTTGGATATTTTGATTGGTTCAAATTTCAAAATGTCATATAAGAGGTCTACTTCATTCCATCTTTTTTTATCAAGAGAAAATTCTAAGTGCAAGGCCATGTTTGGATGCAAGAGATTATAGGTCATTTTTTAAGAAGAATTTGAAATATTTCTAAGTATGGAAAGTCAACTCTTTTTCTTCAACTTTGACTCCATGTAACTTTCAGCTCAAGCATCCATTTGATTCCATTATTTTTCCATTGCAAAGCTTGTTACCTCATCTTTCCAAAGCATCAAGAATTTTTCCCTAAGACTCCTTGAGGTGGAAATGTCATTGGAATGAAATTGGTAACTTGAAACTGAAGTTTCACCATAAGTCAGAATTGAAATCCATGTTTTGGCCTTTAAACATCAAATTAGCACGAGTTTGTGATCTAAACATGTTTAACCAAGTTGCCAAAGTGGATTAGAGCCTTGAAACGCAAGGATTTGATGAGTTTTGATGCAAATCAGATCACACTTTGCTCGTGTATCAGGTTCACACGATTTCCCTCCAATTTGCATCATTCCACACGCTTGAGTATTCCATTTGATTCCCTATAAATAAAGGGTCATCCCCCATTCAATTTCCTAAGCTTAGATAGACAGAATCACCCTGCCAAACTTGCTTCACAACTCAGAATTCAGCTACTTCGAATCTTATTCTCAAGCCTTTTTCAATCCATTTTATCTATTAATTCACCTTCCTTGATCTTCCCTGAACCTAACCATACAATTACATTCAAGAATCGTACCCTACATTGCTCCATAGAAGTCCAGTTTTAGAGCTCTGCAAATCAACTTCAATAGGTAGATTCCTTCATCAATTCTTCAAAACATTGGTATCATTGTGTTGCTCTCATTGCCTTGGTTCTAGTCGCAAAATTCACTTTCATCTGGAAGCACATTTTGACCATGAATTTTCAAATCCCCTTTCAAAACTTTCTTTCCAAATTGCTTGTTATAGTTTATATAAATTGGGCGCGAAGGTGTGGTTGTCTTCGTCTTGAAGAGACGAAGCGAATGACATAGGTCTGAGCTTCTGATTTTACAGTTTGAGAGACCTGCAATTCGTGAGGCTGAAGGTTGAAGATGACCAACGTGTCACCTTCTAACCAATGAAAGCGTGCCATTTGTATTTTTTGAATTTCTGATTTTACATTTGATTCAGTGCTTTATTCAGTAAAGACCATCATATGCACAGTGCGCTAGATCCTTTGGATTTGATTACTAACGCGTTTTGACTCTCATCCAATGGTCCACGTCTATTTCTTTTATTTTCTTTTTCTGATTTTCATATTTTAATTGTTTTAAATTTCAAAAAATCATAGAAATTTCATTTTTAGTCCAAAAAATCTGGAAAAAATTATGAAAAATATTTTTGATTATTCTCTTTCTAATTTTTATTTTTTCACAATTTATTTTTGTGCTTTGGTATTTTTTATGAATTTTACACTTATTTGATTTGTTAAAAATGTTTAAAAATACTTTTACACATTTTTAAATTCTGAAAAAATTATAGAATGATCCAATGATATTGTGACAAATATTGGTTACCTTATTTTATTTTTCTTTCTGACTTTACTATTTTTTACCATTTTTGTTTATTTCACCCATTTATTTTAATTTTTAAAAATAGTTTCTGACTTTTAAAAATTCCCAAAAATTTTGTAAAATTACTTGGCCCCTTTTCTGATTTTTCTATGGTCTTATTTTTCATTTCTTGATTAATTTGAATATAATTGGTATTTCCCTCATTATTTCCTTTTTTTAAACATTTTTTAAACCTTTTAATATATATATTAAATGTGATATTATTTTGTGATTATTTTCTGGCTGTCTTGGGTTGATTTTTTTATCATAGCTTTATTAACATCATTGGATCCATGGTTTGAGTTTAACTCCACAAAAAATGGATGAATGATTTTAATAATTGTTTGATTAAATATTAATCCAAATGTGGTTTTTCTATTTACCCTAATTCCTCTTCATCTTTTCCCTTTCTAATTGCACTAAATGTTGATAGAGCATGATCTCTATATCATGTCTCAAAACAAATAGGGGATAGATTGCTATTGACCGGCCTCAAAATAGGTGCGACTTGTATATAAGTCCACTTACGATTGCTTAATATAGCGCTAAATTTTGTCCCAATTCAAATAAATGATCATTCGTGGCCCAAACTTATGATTGCAAGCCCAAGTATGTTAATTTGATCTCTTTGATCCAATAACTTTGAGATTCATTGTGTGGAGGCTTTGGTTCTACCAATCCTCTAATGGATCTACAACACTTTTGGTCAACGCGGATCACTTAAACATCGTTGATCATTAAATGGTACTTATGAGAATTCCAAATGGATGATATACTTGACAAAAAGCAAATGCAACTTGTTGTGTGGAGGCTTTGGTTCTACCAATCCTCTAATGAGTTCCAAATGCAAGTTTCAAGATGGTCATTCAACTAACCACTAATTATTGACTTGTTTATTTTATGCCTTTACTCTTTTATGCTTTATGTACTATTTATTTTTTAGCATTTACATTTCATGTCATTTTCATCTTTGCTCATTTGAGCATTTATTTTCTTGTCATTTTTACTTTGCTCACTTGAGCTTTTCCTTTTCTTTCTCAAAATACTTAATAATCAACTTAAACCCTAAAAAAATCTTAATGGCACTTGGACTATTTGGTTACTATCCTTGGCATGGTGGAGCAGTGGGATTTTCTTGGACTTAGGATTAGAAACCTTAGACTATCTTGGATACCTTGTGATCTTATCTGATTATTTTGTCTGGAGCTCTTGAGGTTTACCTCAAGACATTGGGTTGCTTGTTTGTTTTTTGTGTGCAGGTTTTTGTGATTACATCCTCTGTTTGTAATCTGGAATTCACCTGTATACAGCCGTCACTCTGCCCAATTTTTCTGAAGACTTAGTACACTTGAAGAGGTCTAGTATCTTTGCTTGCTTGGTTTCAATCCAAAGAATTGGAATTTTATCTTGGCTCTTAATGTCAAGCTTTGGCTTCTTGTTGGTTAGATGGTCCTTATCATTAGCTTTTACCTTATGCTTTAGGATAGCCTCTTCTACTCCTCCCATCTTCTTTAGTTTCAAAAATCTTCTCCCTCCTTTTTAAACTCTTCTTGTTTATAAACTTGAAACACTTTCATAATAAACTTGGACTTAGGTCCATGCATTTTCAAAAAATCATTTTCATCAATAAACTTTAATCAATTTAATAATACTTAGACACTTTTTTGTGAGAAGACTAAAAATCAATCAATCTCATTTCAAACCATTTTTCCACTTTGGTTTTTATCTTTAAAACTTTTTCTCAAAAGGTTAGACTCTTGTCAATCCTTGTAGTGATGCAAACAACTATACTTCTACAATATGTAGTGAAGAGAGATATTTTCCACTTGGGTGTTGAGTGAGGCATTGTTGATTTTAAACTCCAAGCCATATCCTCCACTTTGAGATGATGCAAATTCTCCTTTCTCATGATTGTGGGTAGTAAGTATGTTTTCCACACGGACAATGACAATAATGTCTTATCTCTTAAAATTAACCAACACACTTGTGTTTCAAGATTTTTAAAGAGGAACTACGTGTACCCTGATCCCCTATTGCACGAAAGGCGGTACGTAGGCACTAAAGGTTCGCAACCGCGGTGGGTGCAAAAAAACTATAAAAAAATATTTATTTTCTCACCTCCACCATCCATTTTATATACAACACAATTTATATAGCCAAAATATACAGATTTTTCAAAAAGGCTCATGCGGAGTACCGTAGATGTTTAGGGTGATAATACCTTCCCTTTGCATAACCAACCCCCTTACCTTGAATCTTTCCCCCTTTTTGGGTTATTCGCTCTTTTCCCATTCCTTTGGAAATAATAAAGTGCGGTGGCGATTTTTATTTGATTTGTATAAAGTCTAGTCAATGCAATGGCTTAGTCTTGAACATTTCTACCGCTACAACGAGAATACACGAGTCTTACGCATTTTGATTGGGAGTTTATTGAATACTTGGAATACCCTAAAATTTGTCTGACAAACATAAGGTTACGCTGATATAGCATACCCTTACGAGTCTTGAGGAAGTAGGCAAAGCTGATGATATATCGCTTACCAGGGTTTGATGACGAGGCAGATGGTCTTGATCTTGAGAGCGCAATTTTGTATGTCTTGGTTTGGTTTTGATTATTCACCCATTTGGAGGATGAATAAAATAATAATTAATGATGCATGGCTGCTTGAAGACTGAGGCCATGGGTTATGCTCGCGAATCACCGCATGACGTCTTAGGTGATAAGCTAGGTTTTGGTTTTCGAGCATTGATACATGTCGTCTTAGGCGATGGTCTGTGTTGCAGAATAAAGAAACACATTGTTGCATGAAGTCTTAGGAAATGGGTTAGGTTCGCAAATCGTTGCATGAAGTCTGAGGCGATAGGCTAGATTTTGGTTTTCGAGCATCGCTGCATGAAGTCTGCGATGTTGGTCTATGTTGCGGAATAAAGAAACACATTGCTGCATGAAGTCTTAGGCAATGGTTTAGGTTCGCAAATCGCTACGTGAAGTATGAGGTGATAAGCTAGATTTTGGTTTTCGAGCATCACTGCATGAAGTCTTAGGCGATGGTTTGTGTTGCAGAATAAAGAAACACATTATTGCACGACGTCTTAGGTAATGGTCTATATTACCGAACAAGGAACTGCACTGCTGCACAATGTCTTAGGCAGTGGGTTATGTTACATTGTTGCCCGAGGTCTTAGGCAATGAACTAGGTTTTGGTTTTTGAACATCGCTGCATGTCGTCTTAGGCGATGATCTGTGTTGCGGAATAAAGAAGCACATTGTTGCATGACGTCTTAGGCAATGGTCTATATTACCGAACAAGGAACTGCAATGCCGCATGATGTATTAGGCAGTGGGTTTGATGAGGAGAATACATTAATGCGTGGAGTCTTAGGAAACGTACCGAGCTTCACACATTACTGCATGGAGACTTAGGTAATGAACTGAACGCATCACTGCATGGAGACTTAGGTGATGGGTTGAATGCGTCACGGCATGGAGACTTAGGTGACGGGTTGAATCGTAGGAGAAGTCTTTTGTTGATTGACCCTTAGATAGCTAAATCAAGGGTGAGATTTTTTATTTGTCGGTTGATATGGAACCCTGAGTGTATGTGCATTGAATGTTTGTATATGCAAAATGATATTTGACATTGATATGGAACCCCGAGTATATGCGTATTGTATGTAAGCAAAAAATGTATAGTGTATGTATGCTTTGGATATGCAAAATGTGTGTGTGAAATGTGTGTAAAATGCGTGTATGCCTCGAAATGTTAGGAAGACTATTTCTAGCATTCTCTCCTTTAAACCATTGGTTTTGAATTACCAATCCATAGCGTTGTATATTGTATTGTTGTGGCATCGTTGAATTTGATTTGAACGCGGCGAAAAAGTGTTAGCAAGATTTTGAACATTGATCTTGTGTATTGTAAGCGCAAGCATAGGTGTAAATGTATGCACAAACTTTGTGTTGCTGGCGTAGACGTAGGAGTAGGCATGTGTATAGACTTTTGTGTTGTAAGTGCAGGCGTAGGCGTAGACATATGTATTGGACGCAGACTTTTGTGTTGTGGGCGTAGATATGTGTATAGACTTTTGTGTTGCAGGCGTAGGCGTAGGCGTAGACATATGTATGGACGTAGACGTGGATTTTCTTTTTGATGTTTTTCTAACCAAAATGTTTTTCGATGTTTTGTCAAATTCTGTTATTTGTCAATTCCCCCGAAACGATTTCAAGAATATATTCACAAGCAATAATCGTAGTATTTTGAAAACAAATCTGAGAAAAGAAAAAACACAATTTGAAAGATGAAAAAGAAAAGTGAAATATTTTATTGATTATGCCTCTGCATAGGCGAAAGTACAAGATGCAATTCCTAGAAAGAGGTAGTTACAAAAAAAAATTAAAACTGTAAATGGCAATGAAAATGATAATTGTTACTACTGTTTCCCCAATATCCTTTTGATAGATCTTGTCTCCTTCGCTTATGAGTCGTATGATTTAGACCTATCTCTCCCTTTATGGTTCGTATTCGTAGTTCTTAGATCGCAGTCTTTTTGTTCTTTATTTCTTTATATGAAATCCCTAATTTTTTCCTGGATTTCCCTTTCGGGTTTTCAATCCACCGGGACAATTATTTGTTTATATGCCCCTAATTTTTTCCTGGATCGCCCTTTAGGGTTTTCGATCCGCCGGGACGCTCCTTTTTTCCTAAGTCGCCTGTTTAAGGCTCGAGCTTAGTGAGCTTCTTATACATAGTGTTTTTTAATGCGTATGAGTTTGTCGGATGCAGTAGTTCTTCCCCATCCATTGTTGTGAGGATGAGACCACCTCCGAAGAATGCTATTTTGACTACGTATGGAACTTTGTAGTTGGGTGTCCTTTTACCACGTGAATCAAGGCGAGGTAACATAATCTTCTTGAGTACTAGATCATGTTGTAGTTCCTCCTGTGTAGTACATCGTTACTCAAAGAATTTCAAGGCTAATTTCCGTAGAGTTCGTTTGTCAATGATAGAGGCATTTTATGGATATTCTTGCTTTTCGAGGTACTTCTTGATGTCTTAAAACCAAGGCTTGTCATTCGGCCCTTATTTAATAGCAAGGCAGTGTGATAGCTCTTCAAAGTGTCTTATTATGATGCGTGGTTCATGGTTTAGTCAAGTTACTTTAAACATGGCTGAGAGGGTTTCCAGAGCGTCTGCCATTTGATTTTCTTCTCGTGGGATGTGACTGAAGGTGATCTTTGTCCATTCCTCGGCCAACTTTAAAACATGATCCCGATATGGAGTCAGTTTTGGATGTTTAATATCCCATTTGCTGTTGGCTTGGTATATGACTAGTGCGGAGTCCCCAAATACCTCAAGGTGCTTTATTCTTAGATCAATTGCAGCTTCCAATCCTAGTATACAGGCTCTGTACTCGGCGATGTTGTTGGTGCAGTTAAAACATAATCTTGCAGTATAGGGTTTGTGATCATTCTTTGGAGAAGTCAAAACTGCCCATATACCGTGCCCTAATGCATTGAATCCCCCTCGAACATGAGTGTCCAACGTGCCCTTGGCTTGATTTCTTTTATTAGGTCCTTGTATCTCATAGTCATGACATCTTCGTCTGGAAAGTCTAATTTCATAGGTTGATATTATGGAAGTGGTTGGTGAGCTAGATAATAGCTTGATCAGCCTTTCTTTGATGCTCTGCTCTAACATTGCCCCTAGTTTGATTTCTTTCTTTGTACCTAGATTAATGGTCTCAATAGCCTCTTGATATGGTTGTATGTTGTCAGCCTTTCATTCTATTTCCATTTCCTCAGAGAGTTCAAGATCTTCATCATCTTCCTCTTCAGCTTGGTTGATAGGAGCATCAAAATTATATCGAGTCACAGCAGTAACATTAGCGGTGGTTTTGGGCATGGATTTGCACATTTATCATGTTTTGGTGCAAATTTTAGTATATGAACTTGGAAAATGCATATGCAGAGAAAGTATTGCCATTTTTTAATTTAAGAGATAAATGCAATAGAAAGACAAGGATCTTAATTGAAAAAAAAACATAACTTTTATTAATCATAAATATTGTCTGAAACAAAATGGGAGAACCCTTACAAGCAACCCCTATGCCTCAGGCTTGACATAGGTTCTTTCAAAAACAAGGAAAATTACTTAGGAACGAAAAAAGATCTCAGGAATCTCCATGGTAGTCCATCTTTTGAGTTCTTCTCCTGGGGCGTATTCCCGGATGAAGTCAGTTGCCTTTTTGGTGTTGACTTTGTTGGATATCATTATCACATGTCCGCCATGCTCTATTCCCTTGTGAGTGAAGGTCTCTTGGATTGGAGGAAACCGTGCTTTACCCTTCAGAGTAGTTACATATTTTTCTTCAGGGTATGGTCCGAATTGGACTATCCCCTGGTCCACTAGCTTTTGTAGCGTTCTTTCGAAGGCTTCATTATGTTCTAACAGGAACCCACATTCGAACAGGTATTCTTTCATCAAGTTGATTGGGGTCTTTGCATGTCTGGTTGTCCCAGAGTTAGTGACTACTTCAATCTCATTTATTGTCGGCCCACCATGCAGAGGCATGGGGTTTAATTTGATGTTAGGCTTCTCAAACGTGATGTCTTGAGATTCTAACAAGTCATGAACTTTATGTTTGAATGCCCAACATTGTTCTGTGGTGTTCCCCAGAGAGTTAGCATGGTATTAACATTTGGAATCGGCATTGTACCTTCACGGGAGTGGCCTGACTGGAGGAGCTAGAGGCTTGATTTCCACCAAGGATACTTTAACCAAGTGTTGTAATAACTGGCTAGGAGGCATGGGGAGTGGATCAAAACTTCTTTATGGCTTTCCAAATCTGCCTTGTTACTATCCTGGTGGGATCATTAATGGTTGTTGTGCCCTTGGTTGTGAGGCTACAACATTAATTTCTCCCTCCTTTCTTTTTGAGAAATTTGAAGCAGGCCTTTTTGAATTGTAGGGGGCATTTGATGGCCCCCATGGTATTTTCCCACTCTTTATTTCAGTCTTGATTCTTTCTCTAATAGTCACTAGATCTGAAAACCCCGAAGAGATACTTCCAACCATCTTCTAATAATACAACCCTTGCAAAGTTCCCATGAACATGTCTACTAATTCCTTCTCTAACAGTGGTGGTTGCACACGGGATTCCATCTCCCTCCATCTCTGAGCATATTCTTTGAAGGGCTCTTCTTTCTTCTGGGACAGATGTTGGAGTTGATGGCGGGTAGGCGCCATGTCCAGGTTATATTTGTAATGCTTTAAGAAAGCAGTAGCAAGATCTGTCCAGGTTCGAATATGTGTTCGCTCCAATTGCATATACCAGTCTAAAGATGCCCCACTTAGGCTATCTTGAAAACAGTGAATCATCAGCTTCTGATCGTGTGTGTGGGCATGCATCTTCTTGCATTAAATGTGTGTTGTACCCCAAAATTTTCCCTCTCACTTATAAAGAATTTGCTCACAAGATCTCCTTGGGCTCAAAACTGCACTAGGGCTTGATCAGCTCAAGACACATCCTTATGCACTGATGACCAAAATTAGGGTCTGAGTTTGCACAAGGATTTTTGAAATTTCTATTACCCATATGATTTTCACGGATCATTATGGACCCTCAAGTTTACTCATGTCAAGTTTCAAGCCTTGGATCACATTTTTGATCAATCAATTGAGCAATTAACCTAAAAAATCAGTTGTATTGGGAAAAAGTCAACCATGGCCAATTTACAGTCAAACTTCATAATTCTTGATCCACATTAACATTTTAAACTCATATGTATCATTTGATCAAGTTTAGACCACAACTCCTCAAGAAATTTGATCAAATCTCTAAAAGGGCAAAATGGTCAAAATTAGGGTTTTGACTGAGAAAGGGCAATTTCTGATTTTTGACCTAGCAAATGGTCAATTGGTTTAAGGCAGGATCTCAAGAGTCCAATTTCATCATTTTTACATAATGACATGGTTCAAAACATTGCAAGTCCATTGGATTGACAAATGAATTTTGCAGTCAACTGATCAAAAGTCAACTATATACTGAAAAGTCAAACTTTGACTTTTTGGTTAAATTCAAGTGCCAAAGATCATAATTCATCAAAACATGTTAAAATATGAAACTTATTCATCAAGAAATAAAAAAGTCAAGATTTCTTTTTGAAAAGTCAAAATTTCTAAACTTAGAAATTTTTTTAAGTGTTGGAAATTTCATGTTTTTTCATAACTTTGAACAAAATTTTCACCGTGATGCAAGATGATTCAAGAGAAACTTCCAACATGAAAGTTGTAGATCTCCATTAAATCTACAACTTTGCTTTACATAACTCCTTCCAAAAGTGCTTGGATCTCAAGTTATAATTTTATGAACATGTGGTCATAAAACTAAACACTTAGTGAAATTTTTCCCTAATTTGGTCAGGATTTTGACCCAACTTCATGGAACTTTTTCATATAGTTCCAAGGGGAATCTTCAAAATAAATTCAAATATGGGTCGTATATCACATTGCAAGCTTTCCAAAATGTCAAAGAACTCCTTGAGATCATTCTTGAGCAGGGAGAATCGAAGAGATGAAGTTAGGGTTTCATCACTTGAATTACAAGTCATTTTTGATGAACACATGAACCAAATCCATGCTAGGCTGCATAATCTTTGCTTTGCAGGCCTCAAACTTGTTTGTCACTCCATAATTAAATGTTTACACAACTATTAGGGCTTTGATCCAAGCAATTGAGCTATTATCCAAGTTGCATTTTCATTAATGGCACAAAGTTAACATTGCCATTCTTGTAAAGCATGCTTTTTGCATAAAGTCCTTTCTTGAGCCTCTAACTTGTTCCCTCTGATCACACTCCATCCACAAAGTCAGAAGCAAGCTTGTTTAAAGCATAACCACTCTATGAACCAAGTACAAGGAACAGAAACTTGTTTTGTCAAAAAATCACATGTTGAACTTAAACATATAAATTTGAATTCTGATCAACTAGAGCACTCCAAACTTTTTGCTTATAAATAGAGTCACTATTTGTGAGCTAAGGGACGAGTTTTAGAACCCTGAAACACTCCCAGATTCCCTCTAGCCAGAAATTTCATAAAAAAACTCCATCGATACACAATTCTGGCCTTAAACTCGTATCTCCCATTTCCCTCGTGCGTTTTCCCTCAAATTCATTCCTAAAGCTTCCTTACATCAAATATAACTCATCCACATCCTTATTCCAGAACTAAAACACCATTTACCATAACCTCCATAACCAAAAAACAGAGTCTGCAACTTGACTTCTCCAGGCCATTTCAGCCACTCTCAACTCAAGCAAACCTTAGCTTCCTAGGACCTCAAAGAAGCTAACCTGATCATCACCATCACTTGAAACAAGCTCAAACTCAAAACACGATTTCCAGTTTTGAGGTAAGTTTTCTCAACTTGAAACTCTTCATACAGGCATCATCAATAGTTTATTTGTGAATAAAACACGTAGATATCATTTCCCTGAAACTAACCATGTCCATAGTTTCCATTAATTTTGCTTGAGCTTAGAGAATTTTGAAACTGAAATTTCTGAGATTTTTAGGGTTCAAATTAGGGCCATTAAAATCCATGCTTATCTTTGATCTATAATTTTAATACTTTACATTTCTGAAATCGTGAGAAAATTTGCTACAAGTTTCATGTTTAAAGTTTTCATTTTTGATGAGAAATGAGCAAGTTACAGTTGGTCTGGCTGGAGGTTGAAGATGAAGTCATCAGGGCGCGTTTTTCCTTGTATATTTATTGTTTTGCTTATGTTAACGGATGTATAGCCACCCCAGTGGTAGAAGCGCGCGCCTGTAACCTTTGGGACCTGGGTTCGAGCCCCAGTGGTACCCTTTTGCATTTTTTTACACATTTTGACATTTCTGACTTTTTTTGAGCGCCTAGGCCTTATTGGGATTGTTTTGTTTTTTTTTTTGTTTTTTTTGCTGACTAACCCCCTTGCAGGCTGTTTACACCCCTGGCCCAAGTTTGTTTACTTTTCTTTTTTTATTTTTATTTATTTCATTTATATTTTCTTAATTATTTTTCCTAATATTAAAAAAATACAAAAATTAGATTTTTATTTATAACTTAGTTTATTTTTATTTTTCTCATAAAAAAATATTTTATTTAACTATACATTATTTATTTTTATTAACTAGTCTTGTAAATTAAATTAAAACTATGTTAGTATTTATTTTTCTTTTCACACCTATTAAAATATATATTTTTTAATATTAAAAAAGCCAAAAAATATTTTATAATACCATGAATATTTTCAAGACAAAAATACCAAAAATACTTTTTTTAAACTGATTGTCTTGTAATCAACTAAATAGAATTAGGGTTTTATTCAAAAAATCTTTTCTTAATAAATTTAAACTTGATTAATTATTTTCTTTAAATTAATTAGGTTAAAACAATTTCCCTCTTTCTCATGAAAACCAAACAAAGACCCATTTTCTTTATATTTTGCATTTTTGTACACTTATTCATTTTGTACATTACTTATTTTAATTCCTTGTACATTAATACCCATTCAATTTGGTTGTAATAGATTGACTAGGTTTACATTCTTGCAATCCCCATTCAATTTGTACACCCCCTCCCCACAAATGTTGTAATAGCGTAGTAACTTTAAAATTCCGCAATTTATCGCTTTTATATACAAATTCTAGTAATTAGGGTTTGTATGGAAAGACTAATATCAACACTTAGAAAACCCTAATTCAAGACAAAAACAAGCATGAAAATGATACACTTGCACACAAGAACCCCTAGGGTTATCCCACTTGGTTGCCTTATACAAAATGACCATATTACGCATGTAGGGTATCTTAGCAAAAACAAGCAAATACAAGATCATAGTCCCTCGATGACGCTATCTAAGTTGCCTTTCAAATGATCTTAGTCCCTAAAAAAGAATACTAAGATACCTTGCAACATTGCTAATCATGGTTATACGATGACCCACGCCCGTCCCGTTTACATCCAAAGATAGGGTTACTTACCAAATCAATGGTAAGATAACAATGTCAAAGGAAAATAAAAGTGAACAAGAAATACTTTTTGAGTAGGTAGAATGCTCCTAATTACTTTCTCAATTTCAAAACAAACATCCTTGCTATTTTCAAAACAATCACCTACACTTTCAAACATCTTACAAACTTGAAAACATTTTCAAAAGATCAACATCTTTGTATACATTCTTACAAATAAGAATCATTACAAAGATTTCCTAAACAATGGCCTCTTTACAAAATAATTTCAAAAACCACACAAAGCACAGTTTCAAACAAAAGAAAGTGATCTAGCAAGTAACTAAGAGCCCATGGAAAACCATGGATGAAAAGGGTGCTAATACCTTCCCTTTTCATAATCTACCCCCTGAATTCAAGAAACAATCTCAAAGGTCTTTCCTGTGCTTTTTCACCTTTCCTTTTGGATAAAAGAAAAGTCGGTGGTGACTCTTGCTAACTGCAACATTTGCGATCAAATGCAAAACCCTCAAGTCAGTTCTCCCATCGTATCACTGAACTGGCGACTCTGCTGGGGAGAATTCTAAAAGTGGGGTTACCTTAGGGTTAGATCAAATTTACTTGCTTTCATTGTTTGATTTGTATTCTTTACATTATGGTTCTTTGTTTGGGTTTGAATCCTCTACCCGAATTTGGGATACATTATAGGTAAGTAGCAATACATTGTGGAAACTGTACGGGGTATACTGACATGGTCTAAGCAATAGCTATGTTAGTGCGACATATTTGTGGGTATATGTATCTTTTGAGTTAATCAAAGAGAACACGGGGCCGCTGAGTGATGTCATGAAGCACTAATGAACTTCTAGAACCTTTACTTGACCAACTTGGCCTTTAGGATGTAGTGAGATGAACGACTTTGGTGCAAGTCAGAAGTTGGTAGATACTCGATACTACACTTATTGAGGTTTGGTTTCTTGGGATATTTCGGTCGCCATTAAAGAGGCTTGTGCTGAAACAATGACCAAGGAAACAAACCAGTGATTTTGAGCTCCTTAGAACCCAGTTACTATTACTAGGACAGGTTGAGCCAACTAAACTTCAAGAGGGTACTTACCTATAAAACTCCATGCAAGCCTAAACCTAAGGACTTGTTTGCTTTGTTTGTACATATGCATACTTATACATAACATCATAACATCATACACATTCACTAACCATTTCAAGGGTTTCTGGATTCATCTTTGTTCTTGTTTTGTAGGACATGGATTTTATTCGCAGGAAAACTATTCGAGTCAAAATTGTAAAGATCCCTCCAAAACTTAAGGATCTAGCTTCAAGGATTCTTGAAAACTCTCCATTAACCGAGAGACATGGTCGCCTACTCAACTTGGTCACCTCCAACACATATGAGGACATGATGAAGGTGCTCTTTCAGTTCTTTGATCCTTTACACCATTGCTTCACATTTCCCGACTATCAACTTATGCCTACTTTGGAAGAATTCTCCCGACTCTTGAGGATTCCCATTATCAACCAACTACCTTTCAACGGTACGGAAAGAGACCCAAAGCCATAAGAGATTTCTCAAGCTCGACACTTGCACTCATCTGATGTCCCAACTCATTGGGAAACAAGGAGTGGTGTCAAGGGATTCCTAGCAAAGTTCTTGTTCGAGAAAGCCCAAAACTGTTGGAATTCCTTGGATCTGCAAGCTTTTGAGGAAATTTTGGCTCTCCTCATCTATGGGATGGTTTTGTTTCCAAATCCTGACCAACTCATAGACGTGAACACCGTCAAAATCTTCATATCACGCAACCCGATGCCTACTTTTCTAGGGGACATCTTACACTCTTTTCACACTCGCACAATGAGGAAAAGAGGTGTCCTTATGTGTTGCACTCCTCTCTTGGCAAGATGGTTTATTTCGCATCTACCCCAATCTGTGGTCACAAAGGTTGATGACGCTCAAACATTCAGACATTCATTGGTGCTCCCGATCCATAGAGAATGTTACTATTTTCGACCATTATGGAGAATTTCCTAATGTCCCTTTACTTGGCATTAGGGGAGGAATCACCTACAACCCCTGCTTATCCTTAAGACAATTTGGTTACGCCCGAAGGGATGGCTCGCACGAGATGCTGATTCAAGGTTTGGTATTTGACTACGACAATGACAATCAAGGTCTTCGCCAGAGATTTATCCGAGCTTGGAGGATGTTGAACAAGGTAGATAGAAAAACTTTGGGGCATAAAAATTCCATCCCTCTTGAGCCTTACCTCAAATGGGTACAAACTCATGCTCAGAGTCTTATGATGCCTTACCCCTCCACTCTCCCGGTAATCATTGAGCCTGTCATGGAAGGAGATATTCCATACACTATCCTACATCCTGACATGCCCACCTCTATTGAAGACCTACAAAGGGATTGGATACAACTCAAGGGGGAGCGAGATACTTTCGAAGCCCAATTTTACGCAAGCGAGAAGAAGATTTTGGAACTCACTAGACTACTTCATGAGGAGCAGACTCTGAATGCCTACATTGCACCAAAGAGGATGCGTACTACATTTTTATCTTAGAGTTTTTGTATTATTTTGCCCAAAAAGTAATTGATGTACTCGAGCTTTAATCTATTAATATAACGTGTGTCACCTTTTTGTCTAAAACAAATTTGAATCTTAAAATCCTTAAAATCGTTGCATGTGCATTTACCATTCATCATAACATAAGCAGGTTTCTTGCAACAAGTCTCCTCGTCTCTCTACTATTTATTTCAGTAAGATGGATCTCGAGCAAACGGTGAAGGACCTCCAAGCTCAGAATGCACAGTTTCAATAGTTGTTATTGACTCTAGCCAAAGGACAAGAAGAGTTGAAGACCTTGATGGCTGAGGAGAAGAAAAAGAAGACGAAGAAGATAACTGGAGTTCTAAACATGGGAAGAAGATTCCAAGGGAAAACAAGGGCCTTAGACTTCGCAACGACATCCGATGAGAAAGACAATCAAGATGGGAAAGGCAAAGAAATAGTTGACCAGACAGAAGAGGAAGAGGAAGAAGAAGACTATTCTGAAGAACAATACCCTCCAGCCGATGACAAGTATAAGCATCTAGAAGAGCGTTTGAGCGCAATGGAAATCTAAAAAGTGCCTGGATTAGACTTTGAGGAGTTGGGTTTAGTGTCAGGGATTTTCATTCCTCCAAAATTCAAAGCACCTGTGTTCGCCAAATATGACGGAGTTTCATGCCCTAAAATGCATTTCCGATCCTACGTGAGGAAAATCCAGCCCCATACCGCTGACAAAGATTTATGGGTACACTTCTTCCAAGACAGTCTGTCTGAAACTCAACTTGATTGGTTTTATCAGTTAGAAAGAGCCAATGTTCATAACTGGGAAGATCTTGCTGCAGCCTTTTACAAACAATACCAATGTAATGTTGATCTTGCACCCACCCGTACTCAACTCTAGAGTGTGGCCATGGTTTCAAGTGAAGGCTTCAAGGACTATGCGCAAAAATGGAGGTACTTGGTCGGAAGAGTTCAACCTCCTCTATCTAAAAGAGAGTTGGTAGACATGTTTTTGGGCACCTTGTCTGGTCCCTTCTTCAATCACTTAATTGGGAGTTCATCGGCAGGTTTTACTAAATTGATATTGACCGGAGAAAGGGTAAAAGCCGGGATAAAGAATGGAAAGATTCAAAAAGATGCATCCTCTGCTGCTGTAAGGAATCCATTCATAGGAAAGAAAGAGGTGGTTGCTGTATATCCTCATAGAAATCAAGATAGGGCCGAACTCCGTCCAATGGTGGGGGCTGTTATGATTCCTAAACTTGTGCCTGATCAGCAAAGAAACAATCAGCCAAGAATGGAAAGACTAGTCAGACAGTTCACCAGAATTAACATGACATTATCTCAGGTTGTTGTACCCCAAAATTTGCCCTCCCATTTCATCTATATTTTCTCACCACAAGACCCTTGGAGCTCAAGATCAAGTTAGTGTTTGCTCTGCTCAAGACTCCTCCTTACACTGTTGACCCAAATTAGGGTTTGAGTTTGCACAAAGATGTTTTGACCTAAAATGCTCAAAGTAACTTTCATGCTTCATGTTGGACTCACAAGTTTATCCATACCAAGTTTCAAGCCTTGATTCCAATCTTTGCCCAATCAATTGGACAGTTGACCTAGAAACCAGTTGTATTGGGAAAAAGTCAATTGTGGTCAATTGACAGTCAAACCTCATTATTTTTTACCCACATCAACATTATGAACTCATATGGACCATTTGATCAGGATTTGGATCACAATTCCACAAGAAATTTGATCAGATCACCAAAAGGGCAAAATGGTCATTTTTAGGGTTTTGACTGCACAAAGGCAATTTTTGACTGTTTGACCTAGACAATGGCAAACCAAGCTCACATATGGACTCAAGGACCCAATGGCATTGTCTTGACATGTTCAACAAGTTCAAAAGATCCCAAATGCACAAGATTGACAGATGAATTTTCCAATCAACTGACAAATTTGACTGTATACTGAAAAGTCAAACTTTGACTTTTTGGTCAAAATCAAGTGCCAAGATTCATTTTTCATCAAGACATGTCAAATTATGAAACTTGTTCATCAAGAAATCAAAAATTACAAATTAGGGTTTGAAATGAAGAAATTTCATAACTTAGAAATTTTCTAAGTTATGAAATTTCCTATTTTTTTCCTAACTTTGTCCCATCTTTTCACCAAGATACATTTGGATTCAAACAAAACTCAAAACATGAAAGTTATAGTCCATTGAAAATTCTACAACTTTTATTCACAAAGTTTTCCCAAAAGAAGCTTGTAGCTCAAGTTATGATTTTTGGAACAAGGGTGCAAAACATTCTTAACTTAGAAATTTTTTGACCTATTTTAGGCAGGATTTTTGCCTAACTTCATGGCCACTTTTCACATGCTTCCACTTGGAATTTCAACTTGCATTACAAAAGATGGATTGTAGTACACATTCCAAGCTTTCCAAATTGTCAAAGAACTTCTCAAACACCCTTGTGGTTAGGGAGAATCGAATTTGTGAAGTTGGGCAAAATCCATTTTTGTTCTTGACCAAGGCATGTTCATACACTTTGCATTTTTGAAATCAGCTTGTACAAGCTAGATTACAAGCCTCTAATCCTTCTTACACTCAATAATTAAATTCATATCCTTTGTGTTAGAGTGTTATTTTGTGCATTTGGACAATACACACAAAATCAAGCCATATTTGGAAAAAGCAAGTTTGCCATTTTGAAAAAGTATGGCTTTATGTCAAAACACAAATCAAAGAAGTACAAAGCAAATCTTCTAGGCACAAGATTATGGACTAATCCCACTGATCAAGGAGAGATTATGCAGCATGCTTGAGGGACCTGCCTTGGCCTATAACCCAACTTGACAAACTTTGCTTATCAAAGAAGAAAACTTGCATATTGAACACCAACATTCATCTCCTGTCAACAGAAGCCTAAACAAACTTCTTGAACACTTTCAAAACATCATAACAGACCTAAGGCACGACCTAACCACCTTCAATACCTCCCCAAACATCAAAACACCATTTTGCTGCACAAAATAGGGCATCCCTGCAGATTGAGTTGCACAACTCAGTTTGCTCGTGCATTTTGGCCAAAGCTTGTTCATACACACTCCATAGTATCCATACAAGCTATCCCAAGCCCTAACTACAGACTGTAACACCTCTAACCAAGTTCACCATTTTCATTTTTTCAGTTGTGCAGGTTGAGTCACATAGCTCGTTTCAGTTAGTTTCAAAGCAAGCTAGATGTTGGAGAAGCATCCCTGAACTTCAAGCAAGTTGTACAAGTCCTCAAATTCCATTGAAGATACCTCCATTGCTGTACACGATTCAAGCTGAACAGGTAAAAGTTTGGACTTCTATCTCTCAATCTAGGAAGAGTTAGGCTTAGTTTTATGAATGAAACATGCTCTACTCATGGCCCTGAAGCTACCTATATCCTCACTTTTCATTTATATTGTGTGTGTTAAGAGAATTTGGAACCTGAACATTAGAAAAAACTTAGGTCAGAAATTGGGGATGAAGAAATTCTCCCTCGTTTCTTAGAGTTAAGTCAAGTTTTTTATATGTCTGGATTCGTCTCTTGATGCTTTACATTTTTGGTGTTATGAGTTTTGCTTGAAAGTCCAGGAATCAGGAGTTAGGAAGCGCGCGTTTTTGTTTGTTCAAACAAGTCTGGAGGTTGAAGATGACTGGCTTGGGTTGGGCCTGATTCAGTCCTACTTTTTGCACCCCTTTTTTCAAGTTGCACCCCCCTAGCCCATTATGTGATATATTTGTTATTTTTGATTTTTTCTTTTTGATTCTGATTTTATATTTTTATTCAAGCATGGAAAAACACTAAAAATATTTTTCTCACATTTTTTGCATTTTATTTGGTATTTATTTGGTTTCATTTAGTTCCATATGTAAATAAATATATATATACTTTTATTTAAAATACTAAAAATAATACAAATACATTTTTATTTTCTGATCTTATTTTATTTTATCTTTTGAAAACATTTTCTAAAAAATATACTTTTTTTGTAAATAATAAATATTTTTATTTTTGTACATATTTAATATATTTAGTAAATAATATAAATACTTATCTATCTTTTATTAAATATTTAGGATAAATATTAAAATAATACATTTTTTTTGTTAATATTTGACCTCAAAAATTACTTTTTTACAATATAATTCTCTTTTATTTATTTTTGTATATAATTAATAAATATTGTATATAATATAATTGATAAATATTATTATTTAGAAAATTAGGGTTTTGCCCTAAAAACACAAAATATCCAAAAATTGATTCTTTTATTCTTTTGTTTATATTTCACATAAAAAATACTTTCCCATACATATAAAAACCATTTTTGTGCATAAATACATTTTTGCATATTTATTTACTTAATTATTGTACAATTAATCTTTGTATATTCAATTTGGATGTAATAGCTTAGATTTTAATTTCTTGCTAAATATCCCCATTTAAACATTTGTACCCCCCATCCCATAATTGTGTTGTAATAATTTAGGATTTTATTTTTCGCATTTAAAAGCTTTCTAAATATGCCATGATAGACTTAGGTTTTGTATGCAAAAATCAAATAACAAATAGCTTGACTAAACAAAAGACAAAAAGCATGAAAATGGACAACACCAATCACACTTGCACCCCTAGGTTTACTTCACTTGTTGCCTTCAATAAATGGGCCATGTTGTATGTTGAGTGTTTTTGGCAAAACAAAACAATATCAAATGATCATAGTCCCTCGATGACGCTTTCGAAAGTTGCCTAAAAATGATCAAGTCCCTTAAAGGAAAAAGTTGCCAAAGACACTTGGCACCATTGCAATCATGGCCTAAACGATGACCCGCGCCCGTCCCGTTAATATCCTAACACAAGATTGTCCATCAAATACAATGGTGGAACAAAATTGTTAAAAGGGTTAAAACATAGGAAAAATCTTTGAGTGAATTTTTAGGGGTAGACAACTCTTAGTTACTTGATCAAACTTGCAAAACAATCCTTGCCATTTTTCAAAACACACATCACAACACACTTTCAAAACAACTTTCAAAAACATTGAAAACTTTTCAAAAGATACACACCTTTGTATACATTCAAACATGGATCATTACAAAGGTTGCCATGACAAATGGCCTCTTTTCAAAACATTTTCAAACCCACACACAAAGCACCATTTCAAACAATTGAAAGCACCATTTCAAACAATTGAAAATACAAGGCAAGTGATCTAAGCAAGTAACTAAGAGCCCATGGATAACCATGGATAGAAAGGGTGCTAATACCTTCCCTTTCTATAATCTACTCCCCGAACCCAAGAAAACATCTCAAAGGTTTTTGCTGTGCTTTTTAACCTTTCCTTAGGATAAAATAAAAAGTCGGTGGTGACTCTTGCTCAACCGAAACATTTGCGAAAACAAACGCAAAACCCAAGTCAGTTCTCCCACTGTATCACACAGGTATTACCGCATCTGTTAAGATCCAACCTAGTGACTTTGAAAGAAGCTCCAAAGAACCCTAAAACAACCTCTCCTTACTATCATCCTAATGCTCGCTGTGCATACCACTCTGAGAGTCCCGACCATGACACTAACAACTGTTGGGCTCTAAAGAACAAAGTACAAGACCTCCTTGAAGCCAAAGAGATTAAATTCGATGCGCCAGAAAAACCCAATGTCATTTCTGCCCCTATGCCCAAACACGGCCATAATACCAACGCCATTGAGGAAGATATGTTTGTTACTTCAGTTGATGAACTTATGACCCCACTCTTGATTATCAAATAGAACTTATTGAATGCCAGTGTTTTCCCGGGCTGTGATGAAAGCTGTCATTTCTGTTTGTCCTCACCAACCAGCTGTCCTTTGTTGAAAACAGGCGTTCAGTGCCTAATAGATAACAAGGAAATTTTGTTCGAAAAGACTTATGTTCCACCTATTCCTTATAATGATGTTTCCATCGTTACCATTTTTGCCAATTCTTCCAGGGTCTCTACCAAAAGACCTGTTAGAATTACAGCAGTTCCAAAAGTATCTCCTTTGATAATTACAATTCCTGGACCAGTCCTGTATTCGTCAGACAAAACCGTACCATGGAATTATGGAGGGGATGTCTACTACCACGGTATCAAGCAAGATTGGCCAGCTGTCAAAGATTCAAGTTCTGATAAGGTTGACTCCGATATCAGTAATATTGCAGGGACTAGCAAGATTACCCGAAGCAGAAGGATATTCTCTCCAGAAATTGCTCCCCCAAAAGCAGTTTCTGGACCCGTAATCATTCCTGTTGTTGTTGCTCCTCCAAAGGTTGTTCCCAGTCCTACAAGCATCTCCACTAATACTCCAACTGAAAAAGTTGATACAACCCCTGTTATCACTCCTACTGACATTCCTGCTGTCGAGTCAACTCAGACTCGAGGCAAAAGTATTCTGATTGAGCCTGTCCGGACGAAGGCACAATCATTGGCTATCCCTGAGACTTCCCAGAAAAAGATGGAGTAAATCCTAAAGATTATAAAAAGAAGAGACTACAATGTAGTTGAGCAACTGGGGCAGACTCCATCTAAAATTTCCATGCTGGCTTTATTACTATGTTCCGAGGCGCATGCAAATGCCTTGGTAAAATTCCTGAAAACTACCCATGTACCCCAAGAAACATCTGCCGATCAGTTCCAAGACTGCATAGCCAGCTTGACTGCCAATAATGGTTTAGGTTTTTCAGATGTTGATTTAACGCCAAGAGGGAGGAAGCATAATGAGGCATTGCATGTCTCAGTTTAATGCAGGGGCACAACCTTGGCTCATGTTTTGGTGGACACCGGTTCGTCTCTGAATGTATTGCCTAAAAAGGCTCTTGATAGGCTTGAATGTGAGGGATTGACATTGAAACCAAGCAACATAGTAGTGGGGGCCTTTGACGGCTCAAAAAGGATGGTACATGGGGAAGTGGATATCCCCATAAAAGTTGGAACCCAAACATTTGATTCAACTTTTTATGTAATGGATATTTGCACTTCATACTCCTACTTACTAGGTCGACCGTGGATCCACAATGATGGCGTTGTTACTTCTATGTTGCTCCAAATGCTGAAATATCTTATTCAAGGGAAGATTATCACCATTCATGGAGAAGAAGAGTATATGATCAGCCATCTCAATTCCTTCAGATATGTGGAATTAGATGGTGAATTTATTGAAACTCCATTCCATCACTTTGAAGAAGTCCCGCAAGATGTGGTACTAACCAAGGTTGTGTCTCAAGTTCCCAAGATCACAAAGCCTCCTCTTAGGATGTCATCTTTAAAGGATTCCAAGGAAGTGATAGAAGAAGGTGGGTGCACTATTTGGGGACAAATCCTAGATATCCCATACAAATCTAACATGTTTGGCCTGGGTTTCACTTTAGTTGCCCAAAAGGTTGTGCGTCGCGCTCATGCCGGAGGACCACCCTTGAAGATCAGCAACCGCGAAGTCAATGCGGTGGAAGATGATGAAGACAGCTCCAACCTGGAGGATTGGATTTTCCCAACTGTCAGTGGAGGGCTCAGCAACTGGGAGGCTAGAGATTTCGTCCCGATCACTTTTATCCCACAGTAACTTGTCTTTATATTTTGTTGGATCTGTAATATTAAAACAATTCAGACTCTTAAAACCTTGTGTCTTAACCGAGGCACAATGGTCCATTTGTAAGGGTTATTATCTCATTTCCATATGACATCAATAAATCATGGACGTTTTTGCATACAAACTTTATGCTCATAGTTTTTCTTTTTTACATTTTTCATTTCTTTCAAAGATAGATATGCTCTTACACACACTCACACTCATAATGCAGGTCTACACCAATTCGGGATCCCAGGGGTAACGGTTCTACTATGGCCTTCTGTGACTCTGAAAATATAATCTACCAAGCCGAAGACGAAGGTGAGGAAGATTGTGAAGTACCAGGAGAACTTGCCGGATTACTACAATAAGAAGAGAGAACCATTCAGCCCCACGAGGAACCAGTGGACACCATCAACCTATGTACCGAGGAAGACAAAAGAGAGGTCAAGGTGGGTGTCAATTTGGAACCCACTGTCAAAGAGCGTCTGATTCAGTTGCTACACGAGTATGTTGAGGTCTTTGCCTGGTCGTATGAAGACATGCCAGGACTTGATGCAGATATTGTGGTACATCGTCTACCTACAAAAGAGGACTTCCCACCAGTAAAGCAAAAGGTCTGTTGAATGCGACCAGATATGTCAGAAAAGATTAAAGCTGATGTCGTGAAGAAATTTAACGTTGGATTCTTGGTCGTCACCTCCTATCCGCAATGGGTTGCCAATGTTGTTCCCGTGCCGAAAAAGGACGGCAAGGTACGAATGTGCATGGACTACAGAGATTTCAATAGGGCAAGCCCTGAGGATGATTTCCCACTTCCCCACATTGATATTCTAGTCGACAATACGGCACAACACAAAGTGTTTTCTTTCATGGACGGTTTCTCAGGCTACAACCAAATCAAAATGGCGCCTGAGGACATGGAGAAGACAACCTTTGTCACACAATGGGGCACATTCTGCTACAAGGTTATGCCATTCATACTGAAGAATGATGGGGCAACCTATCAGCGTGCCATGGTAGCTCTATTTCACGACATGATACATCACGAAATAGAGGTCTATGTGGACGACATGATAGATAGATCTCAAACAGAAGAAGATCATCTTGATCATTTACAGAAACTGTTTGAGAGGTTAAAGAAATACAAGCTGAGGTTGAACCCCAATAAGTGCATGTTTGGAGTAAGGTCTGGTAAGCTCATAGGCTTTGTCGTCAGCAATAAGGATATTTAAGTAGATCCTGCCAAGGTGAAAGCGATACAAGAGATGCCTTCTCCTCGTACTGAAAAGGAAGTCAGAGGATTCTTGGGACGTTTGAACTACATTGCCAGATTCATTTCTCACCTGACAGCTACTTGTGAACCAATCTTCAAACTAATGAAGAAAGATCAAGTAGTCAAATGGAATGATGAGTGCCAAACTGCTTTTGACAAGATCAAAGAATACCTACAAGAGCCTCCTGTATTGATGCCACCAGTCGAGGGAAGGCCATTGATCATGTATCTGACTGTTTTGGAAAATTTAATGGGGTGTGTACTGGGGCAACATGACGAGTCTGACCGAAAAGAGCACGCTATTTATTACCTGGGCAAAAAGTTTACCGACTGTGAAACAAGATATTCACTGCTCGAGAAAACTTGTTGCGTTCTGGCATGGGCTGCTCGCCGGCTAAGACAATATATTCTGACTCATACTACCCTGTTGATATCTAAAATGGATCCAATAAAATACATCTTCGAGAAACCTGCACTCTCTGGGAGAATAGCGAGATGGCAGATGATCTTGACAAAATATGACATATAGTATACTACCCAAAAAGTAATAAAAGGGCAGTGTACTAGCTGATCACCTTGCTCACCAAGCTATGGAAGACTACCAGTCCATGAAGTTCGAATTCCCATATGAGGACATCATGATGGTAAAAAACTATGAAGAATTAAGGCCATATGATGGACCTCAACAAGGATCCCGATGGACCCTGGTTTTTGATGGGGCATCTAACGCACTCGGCAATGGTATTGGTGTTGTACTCATATCTCCGGAAGGGTGTCATACTCCTTTTACTGCAAGACTCTGCTTCAATTGTACAAATAACATGGCGGAATACGAAGCATGCATCTTTGGTCTCAAAGCTGCCATAGATTTGGGGATCAAATCCTTGAATGTATTCGGAGATTCAGCTTTGGTCATCAGCCAGATCAAAGGGGAATGAGACACCAAACACCCTAACCTTATCCCTTACAAAGAACATGTTTTGACATTGCTCCCACATTTTGAGAAGATTACCTTCGAGCATTTCCAGCGAGAAGAAAATCAGCTAGCAGATGCACTAGCCATAATGTCATCTATATTTAGACTTAAATGGGATAACGAGGCTCCCCAGATCACCATTGAATGAAGGGATGAACCAGCACATTGTCACGAGATTAATACTGAAGAAGTAGTGGACCAGCCTTGGTTTCACGAAGTCAAGAGGCATCTCGAAACCCAAGAATATCCAGAAGGAGCTTCAGTAAACGATAAGAAGTTCTTAAGGAGATTCTCTACTAAATTCTTCCTTAGTAATGGCATTCTTTACAAACGCAACCATGACTATGTGTTACTTCGGTGCGTAGACAAGGTTGAAGCTGAAAGAATCATGGCTAAATTACATGAAGGCACTTTTGGCACCCATTCTAGTGGGCATACGATGGTAAAGAAAATCCTACGGGCAGGCTATTATTGGTCTACCATGGAAGCAGATTGCTATCAACACTCTCGAACTTGCCACAAGTGTCAGATTTATGCTGACAAGATGCATGTACCTCCGGTTCCTCTGAACATCTTGACGGCTCCTTGGCCCTTTTCTATGTGGGGGATAGATATGATTGGGGAAATCAAGCCAACAGATTCCAATGGACACCGCTTCATCTTAGTGGCCATTGACTATTTTACAAAGTGGGTTGAGGCAGCCTCTTTCGCTTCCGTGACCAAGAATGTTGTCGCCCGGTTCATCAAGCAGAACCTCATTTATCGGTACAGTATCCCGGAGAGGATCATTACAGACAATGGTACGAACCTAAACAATACTATGATCACCTCCTTGTGCGAGCAATTCAAGATCCAGCATCACAATTCTTCCCCTTACCGGCCGAAGAAGAATGGTGTTATCGAAGCCGCGAATAAGAACATTAAAAAGATCATACAGAAAATGACAGTCACGTACAAAGACTGGCATGAGATGCTACCATTCTCTCTCCACGGATATCGTACCATAGCTCGCACATCAACTAGGGCAACACCCTATTCTCTGGTATACGGCATGGAAGTTATCTTGCCTATTGAGGTTCAGATCCCCTCTCTATGAATTATGAAAGATGCGGGGTTGAATGAAGAAGATTGGATCCAGACTCAACTTGATCAACTAAACTTGATCGATGATAAAAGACTTACTGCTGTTTGCCATGGTCAAATGTATCAAAAACGGATGATCAAGGCTTTTAACAAAAGGGTTAGACGCCAAGTGTATCAAGTCGGGGATTTAGTGATCAAGTGCATCATACTGCTGCAAGGTGATCCTAGGGGAAAATGGACTCCTACATACGAAGGACCATTTTTAATCAAAAGCATATTCTCTGGTGGAGTAATGATCTTGACCACCATGGATGGCGACGACCTGCCACACCCTTCGAACGCAGACATAGTCAAAAGATACTACGCATAAGAGACCCGCTAGGTTGACACACCTAGGCAAAACAAGGGCATCCTGGCGAACCAAAAAGGTTCGGGAAAAAATTAGGGATAAAAACAAAAAATATGTACACCCAGAAAGCTGAAAACCCGAAAGGGCGGCTTGGGCAAAAAAGGGTATCCCGGTGGATTGAAAACCCGAAAGGGCGGTCCAGGCAAAACTTAGGGAATTAAAGCATATGACTATGTCCCGTTAGATCACCTTACGAAAAACCTGTAAACTCAGAGGTTCTGATCAATTCAGTCAACTTCCGACAAGGCAACAAATAGACAAGATGCTCAGAGACACGAAGGCTATAGCAGAATGGGAACCCCATGGGATTATTGCACATAGCTATCTTTTCTTTGTATCAAAATTTTCATTTTTTACGACGGCATTCTCTTACTAGAATGTCTGTCTCGTTGTACAAAAATACTTACCCAAAGTCAATCCAAAGATATCCCTTTTGAAAGTGCAAAAACTATCTGTTTTTCTTTACGCTTGTGTTTTGTTTACAAAAACGTCCAATGATTCATTGTTGAACATATGCATTTGAACATAATTATTGTTTACAAATAAACAAAATAAAAGGCAATCGCTGACGGCTTTAAGAGATAGGGAAATATCTCTAAGTTAATCTCCATAAAATTCCCCACAGTGTGTAGTTTAATCCCCAACGGAACAAAGCTTCCAGTTTATCAATCCCTTGTAGAAGTCGCCAAATTTCTCAGAATTCCCCAACCAGGATTTTTCAAACAGTACACGGCATTACCCTTACAACAGAGTTTATTTCTCTAAGGGGAAATTCATCAGCACTTCAACTTCACAACATGAAGACTTATACTCCATATCCTTAGCAGCAGACAAGGATCTATTTTCCCCAATCCAACAGTAGTACAACAGATTAGCTCACATGCGCATACATCGCACCCATAGATCATAAACATTGATAACACGAATGCATTATACTATGCATTTCATACAACATAACATTACATATTAGCTAACATTTTACCTTTTTCAGGATAAGATTAATCAACAGCTACCATTAACAATGTTCAAAGTTTTCAGATACAGTTCAGATACGCTCCAGATACGGATGCCATCCTGAAACTCATTCAACTCTCAGATACAGTTCAGATACGCTCCAAACACGGATGCCATTCTGATACTCATTCAAATTCAGCTTTCAGATACAATTCAGATATGCTCCAAACACGGATACCATTCTGATACTCATTCAAATTCAGCTTTCAGATACAATCCAGATACGCTCCAGACACGGATTCCATTCTGATACTCATTCAGATTCAACTTTCAGATACAGTTCAGATACGCTCCAAACAAGGATGCCATTATGATACTCATTCAGATACAGTTCAGATACGCTCCAAACACGGATGCCATTCTGATACTCATTCAGATTCAACTTTCAGGTACAGTTCAGATACATTCCAAACACGGACGCCATTCTAATACTCATTCGTTCTACTTACAAATTATAATTCAACAATCACTTTTGGATGGAATCTATAAGACCATCTCAAAAAACTTTATATCATCTCTCCAAATGGCATCTTTAAGCCCATTCCCTCTACCATCACATCACCGAGTGCAAATTTCTGGGCACTCTAGTGTCCAATCATCTTCCACCTCCGAGTCACGAATGGAAAAACTCGCCAATCTAACTCTTCAGGCTTAAGAAGATTGAACAGGGGAAGCTGTTGTACCCCAAAATTTTCCCTCTCACTTATCAAGAATTTGCTCAAAAGATCTCCTTGAGCTCGAGACTGCACTAGGGCTTGATCAGCTCAAGACACCTCCTTATGCACTGATGACCAAAATTAGGGTTTGAGTTTGCACAAGGATTTTTGAACTTTCTATGCTCCATATTATTTTCATGGATCATTATGGACCCCCAAGTTTACTCATGTCAAGTTTCAAGCCTTGGATCACATTTTTGAATAGTCAATTGAGTAGTTAACCTAAAAAATCAATTGTATTGGGGAAAAAGACAACCATGGCCAATTTACAGTCAAACTTCATAATTCTTGATCCACATCAACATTTTAAACTCATATGTATCATTTGATCAAGTTTGGACCACAACTCCTCAAGAAATTTGATCAAATCTCTAAAAGGGCAAAATGGTCAAAATTAGGGTTTTGACTGAGAAAGGGCAATTTCTGATTTTTGACCTAGAAAATGGTCAATTGGTTTAAGGCATGATCTCAAGAGTCCAATTTCATCATTTTTACCTAATGACATGGTTCAAAACATTGCAAGTCCATTGGATTGACAGATGAATTTTGCAGTCAACTGATTAAAAGTCAACTGTATACTGAAAAGTCAAACTTTGACTTTTTGGTCAAATTCAAGTGCCAAAGATCATAATTCATCAAAACATGTCAAAATATGAAACTTATTCATCAAGAAATAAAAAAGTCATGATTTCATTTTGAAAAGTCAAAATTTCTAAACTTAGAAATTTTTCTAAGTGTTGGAAATTTCATGTTTTTTCATAACTTTGAACAAAATTTTCACCATGATGCAAGATGATTCAAGAGAAACTTCCAACATGAAAGTTTTATATATCCATGAAATATACAACTTTTATTTTCACAACTCCTTCCAAAAGTTCTTGGATCTCAAGTTATAATTTTATGAACATGTGGTCATGAAACTAAACACTTAGTAAAATTTTGCCCTAATTTGGTCAGGATTTTGACCCAACTTCATGGCACTTTTTCATATAGTTACAATGGGAATCTTCAAAATAAATTCAAATATGGGTTGTATAGCATATTGAAATCTTTCCAAAATGTCCAAGAACTCCTAGAGATTATTCTTGAGTAGGGAGAATCGAAGAGATGAAGTTAGGGTTTCATCACTTGAATTACAAGTCATTTTTGATGAACACATGAACCAAATCCATGCTAGGCTACATAATATTTTCTTTTCAGGCCTAAAACTTGTTTGTCACTCCATAATTAAATATTTATACAGTTGTTAGGGCTTTTATCCAAGCAATTGAGCTATTATCTAAGTTGCATTTCCATTAATGGCACAAAGTTAACATTGCCATTCTTGTAAAGCAAGCTTTTTGCATAAAGTCCATTGTTGAGCCTCTAACTTGTTCCATCTGATCACACTCCATCCACAAAGTCAAAAGCAAGCTTGTTTAAAGCATAACCACTCTATGAACCAAGTACATGGCATGGAAACTTGTTTTGTCAAGAAATCACATGTTGAACTTAAACATGTAAATTTGAATTCTGATCAACTAGAGCACTCCAAACTTGTTTCTTATAAATAGGGTTACTATTTGTGAGCTAAGGGACGAGTTTTAGCACCCTGAAACACTCCCATATTCCCTCTAGCCAGAAATTGCACAAAAAACACCATTGATACACAGTTCTGACCTTAAACTTGTATCTCCCATTTCCCTCGTGCGTTTTCCCTCAAATTCATTCCTAAAGCTTCCTTACATCAAATAAAACTCATCCCCATCCTTATTCCAGAACTGTAACACCATTTACCATAACCTCCATAACCAAAAAACAGAGTCTGCAACTTGACTTCTCTAGGCCATTTTAGCCACTCTCAACTCAAGCAAACCATTGCTTCCTAGAATTTCAAGGAAGCTAACCTGATCATCACCATCACTTGAAACAAGCTCAAACTCAAAACACGATTTCCAGTTTTGAGGTAAGTTTTCTCAACTTGGAACTCTTCATACAGGCATCATCAATAGTTTATTTATGAACAAAACACGTAGATATCATTGCCCTGAAGCTAACCATGTCCATAGTTTCCATTAATTTTGCTTGAGCTTAGAGAATTTTGAAACTGAAATTTCTGAGATTTTTAGGGTTCATATAAGGTCCATTAAAATTCATGCTTATCTTTGATCTATAGTTTTAATACTTTACATTTCTGAAATCGTGAGAAAATTTGCGACAAGTTTCACGTTTACAGTTTTCATTTTTGATGAGAAATGAGCAAGTTACAGTTGGTCTGGCTAGAGGTTGAAGATGAAGTCATCAGGGCGCGTTTTGCCTTGTATATTTATTGTTTTGCTTATGTTAACGGATGTATAGCCACCCCAGTGGTAGAAGTGTGCGCCTGTAACTTTTGGGACCTGGGTTCGAGCCTCAGTGGTACCCTTTTGCATTTTTTTTAAACATTTTGACATTTCTGACTTTTTTTGAGCGCCTGGGCCTTATTGGGCTTGTTTTGTTATTTTTTATTAATTTTTTTGCTGACTAACCCCCTTGCAGGCTGTTTACACCCCTGGCCCAAGTTTATTTTTTTATTTTTTTATTTTTATTTATTTCATTTATATTTTCTTAATTATTTTTCCTAATATTAAAAACATACAAAAGTTAGATTTTTATTTTTAACTTAGTTTATTTTTATTTTTCTCATAAAATACATTTTATTTAACTATACATTATTTGTTTTTATTAACTAGTCTTGTAAATTAAATTAAAACTATGTTAGTATTTATTTTTCTTTTCACACCTATTAAAATATATATTTTTTAATATTAAAAAAGCCAAAATATATTTTATAATACCATGAATATTTTGAAGACAAAAATACCAAAAATACTTTTTTTTAAACTTATTTTCTTGTAATCAACTAAATAGAATTAGGGTTTTATTCAAAAAATCTTTTCTTAACAAATTTAAACTTGATTAATTATTTTCTTTAAATTAATTAGGTTAAAACAATTTCCCTCTTTCTCATGAAATCCAAACAAAGACCCATTTTCTTTATATTTTGCATTTTTTTACACTTATTCATTCTGTACATTACTTATTTTAATTCCTTTTACATTAATACCCATTCAATTTGATTGTAATAGATTAACTAGGTTTACATTCTTGTAATCCCCATTCAATTTGTACACCCATTCCCCGCAAATGTTGTAATAGCATAGTAACTTTAAAATTCCACAATTTATCGCTTTTATATACAAATGCTAGTAATTAGGGTTTGTATGGAAAGACTAAAATCAACACTTAGAAAACCCTAATTCAAGACAAAAACAAGCATGAAAATGATACACTTGCACACAAGCACCCCTAGGGTTATCCCACTTGGTTTCCTTATACAAAATGACCATATTACGCATGTAGGGTATCTTAGCAAAAACAAGCAAATAGAAGATCATAGTCCCTCGATGATGCTATCTAAGTTGCCTTTCAAATGATCTTAGTCCCTAAAAAAGAATGCTAAGATACCTTGCAACATTTCTAATCATGGTTATACGATGACCCACGCCCGTCCCATTTACATCCAAAGATAGGGTTACTTACCAAATCAATGGTAAGATAACAATGTCAAAGGAAAAGAAAAGTGAACAAGAAAGACTTTTTGAGTAGGTAGAATGCTCCTAATTACTTGCTCAATTTCAAAACAAACATCCTTGCTATTTTCAAAACAATCACCTACACTTTCAAACATCTTACAAACTTGAAAACATTTTCAAAAGATCAATATCTTTGTATACATTCTTACAAACAAGAATCATTACAAAGATTTCCTAAACAATGGCCTCTTTACAAAATACTTTCAAAAACCACACAAAGCACAATTTCAAACAAAAGAAAGTGATCTAGCAAGTAACTAAGAGCTCATGGAAAACCATGGATGAAAAGGGTGCTAATACCTTCCCTTTTCATAATCTACCCCCTGAATTCAAGAAACAATCTCAAAGGTCTTTCCTGTGCTTTTTCACCTTTCCTTTTGGATAAAAGAAAAGTCGGTGGCGACTCTTGCTAACCGCAACATTTGCAATCAAACGCAAAACCCTCAAGTCAGTTCTATCACCATATTACAATGTGCAAATGATTTCTTGGACAAGTGAGCCCCTTGTATTTTCTGAAATCAGGTACTTTAAACTTCGGTGGTATTACCACATCAAGAACTAGACCCATTTCGAGAGCGTCTACTTTGAAAGTATCAAAGCCCTCCACACTTTTAATCTTTCCTCTAGAGATTTGTACTGATTCATTACCAGTGGATTATCAACAACATGAGTACCAGTCGTCTTTAAGGGTGCCTGGTTGGCATCCTTTGGGTCGTGGTCTCCGTATTGTAGGTCCAAGTAGTTGTCTGCATCATTAGTTAGAATTTGTAGGGTATGTGATGCCCCTTCTCTTGGTGGGGGTGGGACAAACCCTTCAGTTTCAGCTTCTCTGGTCTCTTGTTGGACCATGACGGACTTTTGGAGTCCTGCTTCTGGCTCTTTTCTTAGTTGGTGACCGCTTGATGCACCAATGGTTTTCGCTACTTCTTTGAAAGCTACCCTGGGAATTTGATCCTGTCTATCAATGATGTTCTTTAGAGCTAAAATAACTTGAATCATATCTACCTTCATTGAACTTACATCACCCTTTACTTAGTTGAGGTCCTCTTTGAATGCAGCCTGAGTTTCCTCGATTTTCTCCATTGCTTTTAGTTGGTAAGTCCTTGTTTGATATGGAGGCCAAAGAGGTGGAGGTCTTCTTCTACCAATGGTTTAACTGGAGAGATTTTCAAAAAGATGAGCTTTGATATAATATGCGGGTGTTTATGAATGCATGCATACGTATGATAGTGAACCTATAATGGTTACTTGTTTTAAATGTCTTATTCATTTGGGTGCATGCTTATCTTTTGCTTATTATTATTATTTTATTTGGAGACTAGCTTTAAAATAGACACGCCAACGAGATACGGAAACAAAATGCCTTTATTGAAAGTAACATAACTCAGATATTGAAAAATATACAATCTTAAACCAAAACTTGTTTGCATGAAATCAAGCAAAGGGAAATAAGTCTTCTAGGTGCCCTTGCAGATGTCTGCTCTTGAAATCATCCCCCATTGCTGGAAAAAGCTTGAGAAAGTCTTCAGCATATTATTTCCCTTTTGTGGATTTGATTTCATACATGTTTGGCGCATTGACGCGAACAAGTTGTTTCCTTTGGTATCCATTTTTAAAGACAGTCACTGAGATCTTGATTTTATTATTGTTTTTTTGTACCATGTGAATAAGACAAATAAAAAGAAATGGGTGACGAATATATGAAATGTATGAATGTATAGATGTAGGGTTGAGTGACGGGGTTTTGTGATAAATACCCTTATAAAGTAGGCTCCTTAATTTTGACCTACAGTTAATCTACCCTCCCAAAAGGTGGATTCCTTAAGGGTATCATGAATAACACCAAAGGGAAAAAGCACAAGGGCCTCCCTTAGATGGAGCCTCTTTACGGACCGAGACTTTTGTTTCAAAGTCGTGAAAGGTCTCGTCATGAGATTTTAGGTTAAGGTCGTTACAAAGAGTCATGGGTGTCCTTCCAAAGTCCTACTTGTCAAGAGGATATCTCTCGATAAGTATTCCTTTTTCGGAATTCCATCGACTCTAGGAAAAGTCGTCATATAAAGTCGCAGGGTGATGTATCCCCTAAGCTAATAGACGAACCTTCTTTCTAACGGTTATATTGAGAATATTTTTTGAGATAGAAATTCCAGCCACGCAGTAAATATATAATGATGAGAGAAAATGACAATAAATAAATAAATGTGGTAAATAGATAAATGCAATAAATAAATAAATAAAAACCCCAAAGTAGACATAAAACCTAGGGTTAAGTGTCCCCAACTGAGTCTCCATCTGTTGCGACTGGTTGTTAATGTGAGAGTCGCCACTATTATTTTTTATCCTAAGGAAGGGAATCTAATAGAAAACCCTAATTCGCAGACAGAGATTCTAGGTTTCAGACTTCATTAGACGAAAGGAAGGTGTTATGCACCTTTCATCTGCCTTGTTCACAAGGATACTGGATTTTAGGTTTAGGTTTCGGGTTAAATAGGGTTTTAAATTTTAATTAGGAGGAAAAGGTTTAATTTTTTATAAGGGAAAGGGTTTAATCTTTTATAAGGGAACTCGCCATGATTTTTGATCGTATGCCTACGTATCCTCTTATGAGGAATCAGAGTCCCAATTCGTAGTTCGTATGGGTTGGTGTTTTTTAGGGGTTGCAAATGTATTTTGAATCGCCTTGCATTTGACCGGGAGTAGTGATTGCGGAGATTTTGGCTAAATGTGCGATTAAGCAAAATTTGTTTGAAACCCTTTTGCAAAAAACAGTTGTTTAGATTAGTTTGTTGCGAAAAATAGTTTGATGTTTGTTGCATATTTTTTAATCGTATTAACTGCACAAAAAAACTCTTGATTAATGCATGATAAAAAAATACTTAATGCAATATAGAAAATATGTTCATGAGTTTTAAATAAAGATAATTTATTTATGATAATATAATAATATTTACATATAATAAATAATAAAATATAAAAATTAACGATAATAATAATTATAAATATAAATAATAATTATCATAGAAATATAATATAACAATAATAAGAAAATAGAAAAAATGTAGAAAATAAATAATTACCGGGGGGTGCAGTTTTTGGTTAGCAAGTAAAAGGAGGGGGTGCTGATAGTTATACTGGGCTAGGCCCAAATGTGGATTCAGAAGGGGGTGCAAATCTGTTTAGTGTTTAGAAATTCAAGCGAGTAGGGGGTACGAAGAGGAACTAGGCATAGGCCCATTACAACTTTTGGGAGAGTCTACGTAATTACATGGGAGAGGGTGTATGGAAGCTTACGGTGGATCTGGCCTCTTGGCCGTCCACCAAAGATCTAAGGGACGAGATAAAGGGGGCACATGATAACTATTATGGGCACGCAAGCATTGGATCATAACGTATTATAACATTTTGTTTTCAATATTCATTTTCATTTTTTGTTATTATAGTCTTCTTCTACCTCTCTCTCTTGCCTCTCACGCAACCCATAAACCCTAATGCTCTAAACCCTTATCCCTTCTTCTCCGTGGCGCTTACCCTAAACAGACCCTTAGTAAAAAATCAAACAAACAACAAAAAACAGAAAATTAATTAGTTTTACCCCTTTTCTGATGCAAGCTTCCGAGTTCTTCAAGTGTATTCGCTAATCCTTCTTCTTCTTTGATTTCACAGATTCCCGTGGCAGCCGGTGATGGTGGTGGAAGCGGCAGAGCAACGGCGGTTCACACGACGATTGTTGTTTCAGACAATGAAACCCCAATCGCCCTACTCTCAGGTCTTTCAAAAGAAATATTATCCTTCGCCCTCGGACCTTCCTCCATCTCTGTATATGAATTTTTTTAGTCTTTTGTTCTTCTTCCCCCTACTCTATTCAAACCCCAATCTCTGTATTGAATTCCAGTCATTCCCCCTTCTACTATTAATTTAGTTTTGTATTTATTGGTTTTTAATCTTAGGGTTTTGTCAATTTGTTGTTAGAATTTGCATAGATTTAGGAATTATAAAGAATTATGGATCGAATAAACTGCTGTAATTGATTTCAATTGATATGATTCATTTGTAATTGATTGAGTTTATTTGCCAATTTCGAATTTGCTTGTATTGTATATTGAATGTAATTTTCTGGATTTGATTTGGTTTAAAGATTTGATTGAATGTTAATTGATTTTGTTGGATTTGGTTTTAGTAAGATTTGTACTGATTTTGGTTTACTGATATTTGATTTGTGTTTTTTTAGATTTAAGATTGTTTTTGTTTTTAGGTTTGATTTCAACAGTACTAGTTTGTAAAAAAACGTGCACTAATTGGGTTAATTGATACAGTAGTGATTTTTTCACTTTTGGGCCAGCGCGCTGCTTTAATTGCATTGGGCCATGTGTTGCTATTTATTCTATCCTAGCATGGTTTATTTGTTGCAGCAAAAACCCATTTTTTAATTCAACCGGCTCAATTAACCTTTTTCCAAAACAACAAAAGAAAAGTATAAATTATAAAAGTAACAAAAACAAGTTAAATAACCAATTTATCAGCAGTGATTTTACGCTTTCTTTTTTTATTAAAAACAAATATATTATTTATTTATTTATTCAAAACAATACCAATCCGTTTTAATACTTAATGCTGCCTCTTTTTCTCTTTATTTTTTGACAAAGCAAAACAGCAAATGGGCTAATTTAAAAATTCTTTAATGGGCTTATGAATTAATAAGCACACCCCCTCCTTACTGTTTAATGACTAAAACGAAAAAATGAGCCCATGTGCATTTTAATGGGCCTTTTAATTTCCATTTCACTCCCTTTTCTTCTTGCTAAAAACAATAATTAAATGGGCTTAATAATTCTCCTAAAGCAAAACAACAAATGGGCTACTGGAAATACAACAGGCCTTTCATTCATAATTGCACCTCCTTTCTTTTTACTAACAATAATAACACCTAAATGGGCTCATATATTTAATTTCAACCTCTCTTTTACTAATAACAACCATTTAATAATTAAGAACTTAATAGTTATTTGAATAATTTTTCATTTATGAATCGCATGGGCCATTGACCAACATGCTTCGCGAATGGGTTTACAAATACATGGGTCTTTCAGATTTAGAAATCCCAATTCCCCTGAATTAAATTATACCCGCCTGATCGTCTGGAGTAAGGATGGGCCATCAGATACTGTTGTACCATCTTTAATTAAATATTTCTTCTATTTTAATTTTAAAACGAAATGGTCGAGGTAGGGCAAATTTGGGGTACGACACTACGTCATAAGTGATTTACGTCCTAGCATTCGGGCCTACTTTGATTCAAGCATACAAATCATCGAGATTACAAAACACGATATGCATAATCACACAG